>JAECXC010000648.1:8185546-9455819 GCA_018152125.1 Drosophila dunni | reverse complement strand
ACGCCTGTTTGCTGGGCACAGCTCAAGAGGATCGAAAGATTAAGGAACGCATCTTGCGATTGGAATACAAATTGGTTTACGCTACGCCCGAGTATATAACACGTGGTAACGGCCTGAAGTTACTACAGGATTTGGGTAAAAATCTGGCACTCATAGCCATCGATGAAGCGCACTGTATATCGAAGTGGGGACATGAGTTCCGACCCGCGTATCGGCAGTTACGTGAGTTGCGGAAGGCAGTGCCGCAGGTGCGTCTGCTGGCGCTCACAGGCACGGCCACCAACAGTGTGCGACTGGACATATGCGAGCAACTGCAGCTGCGCAGGCCACTGAAGCTCTGCAGCTGCCTAGATCGTCCCAATCTGGAGCTAACGGTGCGTGCCAAATGCCAGGACTTGTGGTCCGATCTGCAGCCCTATTTAAGTTGGGCAAACGAGACCGATGGTTCAGTAATAGTGTATAACAATACCATTAAGGAGACGGAGCATATGGCTAAGGAGCTGACACGTCGTGGTCTGCCATGTCACAGCTATCACAGCAAGTTGCCACTGGAGGTAAAACAACGTCATCAGCTGGAATTCAGTAGCAATGAGGTGAGGATTATAGCTGCCACAACAGCGTTTGGCATGGGCATAGACAAACCCAATGTGCGGCTGGTGGTGCACTACGGTGCACCCAGTGATATGGAGCGTTACTACCAAGAGATTGGACGTGCCGGTCGAGATAATCTACCCGCAAAATGTGTGCTCTTCTATGGTGAATCCGATGCTGCTATCCATAAACGTATGCAACACAGTCAGCCGTTGAGTCAGGAGAGAAGTCAGGAGCTGCTCCAACTGGCACGCAGCATGCAAGACTACACACAGACCACTCAGTGTCGTCGTCAATTTATACTCAAATATTTCGACGACACGCCCACATTACGTGCCCTACGCTGGCGTCCAAACTGCTGCGATAATTGCCGTAAATCGAGGCAGGTGCAGTTGGCAAAAGATTCAACACCAGAGCAAGTGGATGTTAGCAGCGAGTCGAGACTATTGTTGGGTCTACTACGTGATGTAAATGGTCGCATTGGATTGGGCAAGGTGATACTTGCTTTGCGTGGCTCACGGAGCAAGTGCGTCAGTCATGAGTGTCTAACACATGAGAGCTTTGGACTTGGTTCACATCGTTCCATTGGCTTCTTTAAGGCACTCGCCGAGCATCTGAAATCATTGGACTTTGTCCGCGATGAGTTCCAGCAGAGTAACAGCGGCTTTGGCTATCCCATGCCACAGGTAACCCTCAAAGGTTGCTGCTGGCTCGACCTAGATCCGACGGCAGCCCAAGCCATTTACCTCCAGCCGAGTGGAAAACTTAGCAAACTTTGTAAGCTCAAAAAGCAAAAGAAAGTTACTGAAAAAGATTTGGATCTCGATTGGGGCTCCGACATAGACATTGATGTGCAGGAACTGGATGAGCTTGTGGAACGCGAGCAGCAACATGCCAACGATGGGACACCCGATTGGGGACCCGATATCGACATCGATTTCCAACAAATCGACGCAGAAGTTGCCAAAGCAAAGACCTCAGCGGAGGTGGCCAAATCTTCTGGCCAGGATCTGGAGCTGCTGCTGGCGGATTGCCAGAAAATTCTGCACGAGGAGCAGGAGGAGACAACGCGCACTCTGAAGGCGCGCAAGCGAGTGTGGCAATACCTAGAGAATAGCTACCAGAAGCGGCCGTTGATACCCAAGTACAAATACAGTTCGCGTCCAGCGGCGGGCAACTGAACTGTACAGTGGCCTACAAAAGGCTACACTCTCCTACAAATTTACATTTATTGTTGGAAATTTCTTTTTAAGTTACTTACTTCAAATTCAATCGTTTTTGTGTTTAAACTTGAAAATTTTTTAGTTTTAAGAGAATGTTAATCGAGAGAGGTTAGGAAATCTTACACTGTCCTGCAAAACTAAATATTTTTAGGCAGTTTAGACAGTTTAATTTAGATTTCATACGATTATAAATCACTTGCATTTACACAGACCTACATAAGAGAGAGAGAGAGATAGAGAGATGATGATTTTTGACACTGTCCTACAAATTTACATAATTTTTATAGACAATTTTGTTGAACTTTTAGTTAAATTTTTTTTCTAATTTTAGGTAGAATTTACAAGCATACTTAATGCCCATAATAGACGACAGCTTACACTGTCCTACAAATGTATACATTTTTATAGATAAGTCATTTTGTTGAACTTCGTTAACTTTTATGGTTCAACTCAAATATTTTTCAATTCTTTGTTAAGTTTACAAACGCATTTTGCAGTCAATATAACTAAACTTTATACTAGTCTACACTGACTTACAAATTTATATACGTTTTATAGACAATTTTTAAGCTAATTATTATATTTTCATTTAATTTTTTTGATGAAACTAAATTGTTATTGTTTTCAAACGAGTTAAGCAAATAGAGTTTTTTTTTTTTAAAGCATAAAACTTAATTCAATATTTGCTATGCTCTTGTTATATATAAAAAAATTTCAATATAGCTAAATAAGTGTTAAAAACAAATCCAAAAAAAGATATATTTTTCACCATTAAGCGAATTCTTATACAAATGGAAACTGTTTAATTAATTTTTACGCAGTCCAGTCCAAAAACTACTATGTCTTGGCGCATTATATAGGTAAGTTTCTTTGTTTTGTTTACTTTTAAAATTATAAAAAATTAGTTAATTTGTTTATGATTAATTTTTATTAAAAAATCCTAGCAAACTTCAAAAGATTATTGAAATACTTTGCATGAAAAATTATAATTTCGAAGTGTAAATTTCAGATCAAGGGTATAATTTAAAAATATTTTAAAAATCAAATTTGAAAACTTCGTAATATAGACAACAATAAATTAAAAGATTTCTAAAATCCTATTTTTATAGAGGTTACAAAAATTATTTTATAAAGTAATTATAAAGTACTATATAGAACAATGTTGTCTGTTAAAATATTGTATGGCTTGAATATAGTACCGAAAGTTTTTCAATTCTGCTCAAGGTAAACCAATTTTGGAAAAACATTCTGCCACATAATTTTATGTATAAAACATTTTGCTTCTGACAAACTTAATAGACCCGTCTACTCTTCTTTAGAGTACGGGGTCTAAAAATCTAATGAACTATTTCCTACCCAAACTGAAATAGGTACATCGACAAGACACGGCTCATAATGTGGTAAAATATTTATTTGCAAATCAATGAAATATTTCTTTGAATTGTATGCTTATTTTCGACCAGTATTACAAAGTCTGGGGAACTATTGAGCCGCCTCGGTGGAGAGGTTAGTTCCATCGGCGGTAGCGGGACGACTTTCGCAGCTGTCTTCGCCGCTGCTGGTGGTAGAAGCGCCCTCTTCTGGCGACGTTTTGGCCGCCTCATCCGCTTCCTGCTGATTGTCCTGGGCGCCAGAGCTGCCCTGCCCATTATCCTCGGCATCGGCGCCCTTTTTGTTCTACGAAAAGTAAGAAAACAAGTTTAAATTTTGGAATATTTTTCTTTGGGTGTTTTCTGAACCTTTTTGCGTTTTTTGGGCTTCTCGGTTTTGACGGCATGCAGCTCTGCTTCTTCTTGTAGCGCCGACTTGTAGCTGGGTGGAAAGAACTTGGACGCCTCCTTGTAGCCCACCACAGAGTTGGGACTCACGTAGCTTGGACCGTATTCCATCAGCAATGGTATTGTCTCCCCCAGCACTTTGTTCACCTTGAGCACGATTTTGTCCGTGCTTTTGAGGGGAAGTCAAAAAATGTATAGTAAAAGTTTTTAGACTTGGTGCTTAGAGGAATTTTCTTTAAATTGGTAAGAAATACTAACTTAAAGCACAGATTTTTTCAACAAATTTGTTAATTTTTGAGGTTAGGTTGCAAAATTTGTACTCGAATCAAATATAAGACTTGAAGATCAGATAAAACTAGTGTGGAAAACTTGTTTTGCGTAAGAACTTTTGAAATATATGTGTTTGTTTGAAGTCAAGCTGGATTTAGCTAAAAAAATATATTATTTTTGAGGTTAGGATAAAACTTGAAGCTAATATATCAGTTGAGACTACCACAAATGGGTTACTTTGGTAAAAACTGGATAGAATTACGCGCTTTTCCAACAAAAGTTGTAATTTTTTTGAGGTTAGATTTAAGCTTAAGTGAAGTATTTTCGGTTTTTTCCCTTTATGTGCTAGGTAATCCTATTTAACCATTAATTTCAGTACTCAAAGGCCTAAAAATCTAGATTTTTTCTATGATTCTTTTCTATACAGCTTAACATTAGAAACTTACGGTACATAGGGCTTTGCGTTATATTTATCCACTGAATTCGCTATAAAAGTCGCTGTTTGTGGATCATCACTGGAGAAGAAACCATATAGGGGTATATCATCACGACATATATCCACCAAATTCATAAGATCCTTTTTCTTATAGGCATCAAAGGTCATTATGATGTGTGGCGGTTCTGGTGTCGGATCCGGTGGCAAAAAGGTCGAGGTCTGAGCACGGAAATACGTATAGATGAGGGCCGCATGCGTACGCTGATCGCTGGGCACCCAAATGGGTGGAATTTTGATAGTCCTCGTTGTAGTCGTAACTTGCTCCTCTGGAGGTTCTTCCGTTTCGTTCGGATTTTCCTCCGTTTGCTCCGGTTCAACTTTTTCTGCGTAATGAAAGTACTTTGGGTGAATGTATCATAAACGAGGGTTCAAACTAGTGACAAAAGCTTAAAAATTTCGTCACTAGTTTCCTCACTTTTGATGAGTTTCTATGCCAAGCTGTGGCTATAAACAGTCCAAACCTTCGTCCCTATACCACTCACCTTCGGGCTTAACCTCAATGGTTATTTCGATGGGCGCTATTAGGGGCGGCAGTACCGTTTCCTCCTCGTTGAACTCATCGGGTGGCTTTATAATATCTTTAGTCAGCTCATGGGCGTACTGCTGCAGCACTGCGGGTGGACTACCCACAGTTTCTTCCACCTTCCAGAAGCACATTAGCAATTCCTTATCATACAAATGCTTTATAACCTCACTTTCCAATGGATTTTCAGCCGCAAAATTAACGGTATTGAAATCACTTTGGGTTATTGCAAATACTTTGCGATCCTTGCATTGAATCTTGAGCGGATCTGCCGGTTCAGAGAGTTTTTTGAACATGTCACGATTAACCTGCGGACCAAAGACCGTTATACCGATATCGGGCAGATTTTCCATTATCGTATCGGTCACATATCTCAAATATTCAATGCGTTTCTTTTTACACTCCTCAAGTTCGATTTTCTCCGCCAGTTGTAGAGCGGCATTTTTAACCTGTTGTTGTTCCAATTCAATCGGTTGTAATTCGGTTATTTCGTAGCACTCATGGGGCTCCTTGGCTATAGTTAGCTCCAGTTCGCGAGTGATCATAGCAACCAGCTTGGGCACATCGGTGCCGAACATTATATTGATGGCCTTGCCGTTCTAAAAAGGCAACAAACTTTTATTAAAGTAAGAAAAGTTGGGAAATTATATAAGAAAAGTGAGGTTAAGACCGCACGACATAATTCAACAATGAGCTAGTCAAGTGGCAAACGACTGTTTAGATATATTATTTGGCTATTTTTTGGCCACTGAAACGACTCCTTTAATAGCTATATTCACACTTACTGCTACAAACATCCAAGTTGGTTCACTCTTCTTGTTAAATCTCTCCAGATACGATATAGAACCGGCCTTGCACTACACAAATAAGAAAAGTTAGCCGAGAAATACAAAATTTGGAAAGCTTTCTCAAACACTCACAATGGCCAGTTGCAGATTATCACCGCCCAATTCCAGCTTTATTTTGCGTAAGCTGCCGACCATGCCCAGACAGGGACCACACCACTCCGAATAAATGTCCAAAACTACAGAACAAAAATTGATTAAGGAAACGGGTAAAAAAAAGTTTTAAAAAATTAAATATTGGGGGCAGAGTCTTATCATAAACTTTCTCCTACTGAATTAATTTAAAAAATAATTAAGAGAATGAAAACGGAATAAAAATAGGAAAGAATAAGAAAAAAAAATGTAAAAAAAATTAATCAGAAGAAAAAACATTCAAACAAAAGTTTGAGGCAAGAAAAAATATAAAAAAAAGAACTATCAAGTATATTGTTATAGAAATTATATGAAAAAAATAGATGTAGAAAACTTGAAAGAAGAAAAAACCTATAAAATTTTTTTACATTCATATTTCTAAGACATTTCTAGTATATCAATCAACTTTAGAGCATAGTTCTTAATTTTTTGTATATTTTGTTTATGAAAGTATTTGTTTTAAATTTTTTCTTCTAACGTATATTTGTGACTTGAAATAAATTTAATGAAATAAAAAAAAATTGAACAAAAAGAAACAATTAAAGAAAGAGTAAAAGAAATATTCAAAAGAAACTTTTGTAAAAGAATATATTTGAAATGAAAAAATTAGTAGAAGTTACTAATCCTAAAAACTTTCTACTATAAAGTTGGACTACATCTAAAAAAAATGTTTAAATAATGTTAGTGGCAGAAAAAACTTAAAAAAAAAATAAGTAAAAATAAAATACTTAAAAATTAATTCCCTTCTTATCCCCAAGCGCCAGATTTCGAAATTAAAAAACAAATTAATTATAAAACTAATTTAAAAACAAATTTTGTGTAGAAAAAAAAGAATTTTTTGGCAGTTTCGTACGGGACTTGAACCCGGAACTCCAGAACTAGAGACCAATGCGCTACCAACTCAACCAAACTCTGCAGGATTGATCTGCTGGCGGGGATTCCTAAAAAGTGTTTTGAATTCCTTAGAGTATAATGTCCTTTGATCTTACCCAGTAAGCCGGGTCGCTGCAGAAACTTTTCAAACTCCTCGTCGGAGCTGATGTCCGCCTGGAGCTGTTGAACTCCTCCTTTCTTGGCCATTTCTTGCCAAATGGTTTCTCACATAATTTATTTGAGTTTTTCACAAAATTGGCAAAACCTTTTTCCCGCCCATATTGATTAAACTTACTACACGTACCGTGGGCGTGGCAAGGAGTTACCAAAAGGGGAGGGCGGATGGCGGTTGAGCAGGTGTTGTCAGGTTAACCAGGTAATAAAAAACAAAACACTAGAACCGGTTTAGTTAACGACTCTACTAAAAGTTTGTTTTAGCCGTGTTTTCTCTCACTCTCACTGCCACTCGCTCCCTCTCGCTCACTGTCATACTCTCTCTCTCTCTCTCTCTATCTCACTCTCTTTCAGTATCCTTCTCTGTCGCTTCCAATTAGGGCTAAGGTCTTTGTTGTGTGTAGAGAAAATCGATGTTTTAATTAGATTATAATCCGTGCGTGATGAAATCCTATAAGTGAGTGCACGCGACTCGTGTGACCCTGTAGTAGCAAGTATTGTGTGTACTCTGTTTTTTTTTTAGTGAATTTTTTTTGTAGTGAATTATATTTATAAACCTATTAGGTCACTTGCTCACTGATCATCGTGCACAAGCGCTACGATGTTGTAGATTTTTCACAGGGTCTTCAAAAACTGTGGCACTTAATTTCCATCCATAATTACACAATTCTTGCTCAAGTACAGGGTCCAAAAACGATTTTGCCAAAATATTATGCACACATTAATTATATAGTTCATCAAGAAGTTGTTTTTATATAGAATTCGACAGATTTTTTCTGCTACTTAGGTACAGGGTCTAAAAGTGTTCATTTTAACGAGTCCTCTCAAAAGTATTGCAGGTTTTCTTTAGTATTTGTACACCTTTCAGCTGTTCTTTCTCAAATACAGGGTCCAAAACCGCCACTGTTCCCCAGAATTAGTTTTGGTTTAGCAGTACAGGGTCTCAATGAGCCTTTTTTGTTTGATTTTCCTCATAAATTAAAGGAAATTGCTTAAAGGTTTAAAGTACAGGGTCTTGAAGCTTGAGATTTGCTCCAAAAGTGACGGCTTTTTCTGTCGCTTGAGTACAGGGTCCAAGGCGTTTGTAAGACTTCCCCAAGATAAATAAAAAGCTTTCTGTTTTTTGAGTTTTAAGATCTTTAAATACAATTGTTTCTATAGCCAGTGCAAAAAACGCAATAATAATACGACAGACGTAATACAATTATACACGGCACACACACACAGCACACATACACACGCAATATGTACATACATTGTCATCATATATATGATTATATAACTATTACAATTTAAAATGAAACAATGAAAACATGAACAGAAATTGTGTATGATTTTTGTAGTTGTTGTTAAAAGTGACAAAGTTTAAAGCAAGAACGGGTGTGTGTGTGTGTGTGTGCGTGTGTTGTTGTTGCTGTGTGTGCGTGTGTGTGGGGGGAAACCGTCTTTGTGCCAGGTAGGAGTGGGAATGATGGATGCTGCTTTAATCTCAATTAAAGTACACACAAACACAGACGCACACACGCACACTTACACACAAATATATATACATATACATGTATCTATATATATATATATATCTTTGCTAATTGGTCTCAATTTGTAGTTTTGGTTTTGGTTTTGATTTATCGTGTTAAAGCACAAGTGTAAAGCATGAATGTTCCATTGAAATTGTGCTTGACTAGACGCAATGCACGTTGGGATTGAGGTCATCTGATGGCATCCGAAGGTCTTCTTCTACTCCAGGCCCAGCATCCAGTGTATGCCCTTTACAATGAAGAATATCAGCGGCTGCCAGGCGACCAGCCAGCGAATCCAGTCCAGTAAACGACCGTACAGCACATGCGGCTTCTCCCAACTGCAATACAAACAAAATTTATTTTTAGAAACAGCAGGAGAAAGTCTATGTATAACGGTTAAGCTATTGCTATTTGTATCACTTACGGATTGCGAAACATTTTTTGTAGATCAACCTTCTCCTTGCAGTAGGGACACGTTTGTTTTTTGCCCACAATACACCAGCCTCGTATGCAGAATTCATGGAATACATGATTACACGACAGCTTATAGGTGTTCTCGATAACACCCTCTTCCTTTTCGGATACTAACAATTGATTGCCACAAACGGCGCACACATTCTGATCCAAATGCCGTGTGGGCATGCCCTGGGGCGTATAGTACTGCAAAAGAAATGAAATGACAATGGTTAGAAGAGCTGTAAACTTGTTGCTGCTAGCCAGTTTGCTACAGGGATTAAATACTTACGCCAATGGCCGCTGCCATTTTATCGGAACAAATCTCGGAAATGTCACGTCCAAGAACACCAATATACAGTCCATAAAAGCAGAACATGAGACCCACATCCATCCAGATATTGGGCTGTTGTGAGAACAAATAGTTCATGCCTAGAAAGGCTGCCATAATCACCAGATAGCCCACAATACCCAGGCCATAGCTCAGTTTGTAGATGAAATAGAACCACTTGTAGACAAGTCTGAAGAGACAGGATTTTCAGATCAGTTTTTATACCAAGTAACGACTAGTCATCAAATTTGTCATAAGTTTATTCTAGTTTTTACTTAACTACCGGGTGTTCTCACCTTGGCGTTGTGCCTTGAATTGGTTTAGTCACCGCACGTCGCATCACAAGTGCCGTGATGGCCGTGAATAGGAACCAAACGACAATGAAGCGTATCCAACTGAAACTGCATGAGATGATCAGTGGTATTAGCCACATGGCCAGCAGTGTGACAAATGTATAAGATCTGTAGTGTCGCTTCTTCCATTCGACCAGAATGATTTGTGCAATCACTAGTGTCACTATCAGTATAATGACCATTTCCGAGTGCATCGCATCGTGTCCTCTATGCTTTTCCACCATCATCTGGTGCTGGGCGCTGGAAGGAAAGAAAAGGATAGCGAAACAATTGGTTTTACATAAAATACAAGCTAATTAGATATGGAAAACCTATATGAATTCTAATTTTTGAAGCGAACACTTCAGTATTACTGCTTAGTTAACTGCCTATGAAGTTTGTAGTCTCTAGCCCTTATAGACTTCTAGTTATAGCTGCTTACATTAACATAACTCTGACACGCATAGTCACATAAATTGAAATCGGGTCATTTAGTACTAGAGTTCAGCCCACAGAAGGCGGGGCGCTCGTCTACACATTACGCTACACAAACTGCTAACACCCTTTTGCACCGCTCAAGTACAGGGTCTACAACTGATAAGCATTTTACTACAGCAGTCAGCATTAGTTTTATCATTTTGTTTCTTACCGCATGCGCTCCTCCGGCGACATCTCGTCCAGGGACTGCGGGTGAAGGGGGGGAGAGAAACGTTAGCTGGTTATGCGGAGCGCCAAATGCAAGTATTTATGTGTGTGTGTGTTGTGTACAGTTACCTTGTTTAGGTCCACGGGTGCATGCAGATCCATGTGTTGTTGATGCATGTTGTTGCTGTTGTTGTTGCTGCTGCTACGTGCCGGCGCGTACAATTCTGATCGTCGTCGTCTTTGCAGAATTTTGCCAAAAATGAGTGTACATACATACAATTTATCTATGTAATGTAACAATTCTAAATAGAAAACAAATAATAATGGCAATATTACATATTGTTTCGTGTTTTGCCTATCATTGGCATTGCCACTCGCTCGTTGGCGTTGCCACTGTTGATACAGCACAGCAGTGCACATTACAAATTTGACCATTGATTGTCCATGTGCACATTTATATGCGTCTCTATCCAATTCTACTTACCACATGCATCAGCATTCCACAGTGTCTTTGCAAAATTCCTAACTAATTAAAAAATGTGCTCTCCAAAATCCATGTAAACAATTGAAGTAACGTATGTAGCAAGCGTTGCCACGTACGCGCACTTGTCAGGCTGCTAAATTTGTCAACACTGCGATTCAATGGGAAATATGAACAGCAGTGGCTGCGATAATAATGGGAAATATATGTCGATAGCTTAATCGTACCATATCGAATTGTTGATGTTTCATCACTAATTTGAATTTAGTTTTTATTTTAAATTCGTACCAAAATAAACGCAATCAG
Source organism: Drosophila dunni (assembly GCA_018152125.1). Lineage (NCBI taxonomy): Eukaryota > Metazoa > Arthropoda > Insecta > Diptera > Drosophilidae > Drosophila > Drosophila dunni. Next base: position 9,444,846 of record JAECXC010000648.1, on the reverse strand, counting down.
GGTTGCTACGCAACAAAATTTATAAGAGTATGTTTGCAACTCTATACCATTAAATTCAATTCAGAGCTAGCCAGCCAACAGTAAAAAAACAAGAATTTTTGGATATATTAATTCCAAATTGTTTTTAATGAGTGATAATCTTTAAACCATTAATTGGTATATATTTTTTAGAAATAAACTTTAAATTATGTCATTGGCAATCTATGCACGTGAAGGACTCAATGCGGCCATTATTATGGGAGCCGGCGATGTGATCGCCCAATTGGCCATCGAGAAGAAATCGTTTAAAGACTATAATTTGGGACGAACCGCCCGTTTTAGTGCAATTGGATTTTGTGTTGTTGGACCGGCATTGCGTAGATGGTATGTGACCTTGGATGGCATAATAACCAAGGAGCAGCCGACATTTAGGCGTAGCATTAAAAAAATGGCAATCGATCAGTTATGCTTTGCCCCGCCTTTCACACTGATGCTCTCGTATCTGGTACCGTTAGTTAATGGCGAAATGCATAAGGAAATTGTTAAAAGCATACGTGAGCAATATACATCGATAATGGCGCGCAGCTATATGCTCTGGCCCTTAGCTCAGGTGATCAATTTCTCAATTATTCCTTTGGGATATCAAGTGCTTTATGTTCAGTTGATAGCGCTCATTTGGAATTCCTACCTGTCCTTGGTATTGAATAAGTCAAAGTAAACGTGTACAGGTGTCAAGATTAGTGTAATAATATATGTGTTGTTAAATTAACATGCGTTTTTTTTTTAAATTCTATAACTTTTTGTTTAGCTGCTTGATTTAGCCGAGCCACATGTGTCACACATGTAAGAATATGTAAACACAAAACAGCTGATGGCTTATCGATATAACATATTTGCAGAATATCCATTGCAGCTTCGAACACTTGATGCATATTTGAACCCATTCCGGGTACTTTCATTTTAGCAGATGTTAATATTTAATTTATAATCTTTATAAATATAGAGCTCTTTGCAAATTCAGTTTTGTGCGATTTTTTGATTTTTAAGTGGGTTAATAATTGTTTGTACATTTTGTTGAATACTGGTAAATTTTTCAACGCACAAATACTTATGCCAAGTGGCAACGCTAGAGTTAAGACACATCGATAGGCAACGCCGATAACATGTGCCTTTAACAGCTGCGAATTCCAAGACAACTGCGCGCGTTCAATTGCAATCCATGCCGCTTTGTTAGTCATAATTGAATATATAAGAAAGAAAAGTAGAAAATGGAACACACACGTGAGATAATCACCTTTCAATTTGGTACCTATGCCAATTATGTTGGCGCACATTTCTGGAATCAGCAGGTAAGCAACAATAAGACCGAATACAAACAGCCGGCAAATTTGTTAATATTGGTTTTTGTCCTCACAGGAGCTAAACTTTGTGTATGGCGGGAGTGCTTCCGGTGATGGTGAAGTGGAGGAGGAGCACTTGCCACAGAATGATGTGCTCTACCGGGCAGGACTCAATGATCGCAATCAAACGACATATACACCACGAATGCTATCGGTGGATCTAGTCGGCACAATGGGACACTTACCCGCAGTAGGTGAATTATATGGCAATTTTGTGCCAATTTTGAATGAACCCAAACCAACGGCAGAACTGCAAAAGCTGAAAGAAGTCACGGAACAAAATATGCTCTCCTCGGGCGGTAAACTGGATGTGATTAAGCAGCCGGCAGCCACAATCTCCGAATACCAAAAGGATTTGGCCAGAAATGCGGTGAATCTGAAGGATAAGGATTATAACCTGGCCGAGAGCTGCAACAGTTGGGCCGACTATCTCTATGCACGGTATCATCCACGCTCGCTTAATGTTCTGGCCGGTCTGGTACGTCAGCCCGAGATACAGACTTTGGCTACTCATGCCCATGGCGTTGAGCTCTGGCAATCCACACAATTCAATGAAGATTTCTGTGATCGCATCCGTTTGTATGCCGAGGAATGCGATGGTCTTCAGGGCTTTCAGTTGCTCTTCGACATCGATAATGGTTTCAGTGGCATGGCCAGCAAGTGCCTGGAGCATCTCAATGATGAGTATTCGCGTGCCACGTTCGCGTTACCGCTATATTATCCAAACAATGTTAACTATGCACAGGCAGGTGAGTTACCACCGTTGGGAGGGAATAAGTGTATCCCAGTCTCATAAAAACCCTAATTGTACCTGCAATACAGGGTCTATTGCAGTCATTACGTTCAAAACTGATCAATCTTTCTCCCCCCTTAGACACACGCACAGCTCAAAGTCTGCGCGTGGTGAACAGCGTGCTCAGCTACTCTCACCTCAGCGAACAGGCCTCGATGTTCACGCCGTTGTCAACACTGGCGACGATCTGGAGAAATCAAACGCTGCAATCCCGTCAGCTGCCAGGAGTTAACTGGCAGGCGGATAATCTTTACCAGAGCTCAGCGGTGTTAGCTGCCTATGTGGACACTGTGACGCTGGCCTACCGACTGCGCCAAACGCCGGAGACCCTGTTGCGTTTCTGCGAGCGTGTAACACCGGCTAACCGGACACTCAGTGCAGCGGGAATGGCAATGCCGTTGGGCATGCAGCGGGCGCAGGACTTGATTGATTATCTGGATGGAGAGCGACAGGAGAATGGAGATCCTAGTAGTTATGGTAGCTCACTGTTGACACAACTGTCGCCTGGTTGCGAGCCCGGCACCTCGCAATTGGTGCAGTCGATTGTCGCACGCGGCATACCCAAGTCTCGCCTGAAGCGATCCAGGGAGCAGGCGGGTCATCAGCTGCGCATGTCCGCCTACAGCTGCGATAGCGTCACACAAATGCTGCAGTTGTACTATCAGTGTAGTTATCATCGCAGTCAAACCCATGCAGCTGCCACGCCCCTATCTCTGAAAACTCAGCTACCCTTTCCGTACGAGATCTTTGGTGGTGGCTTCACTACTGATGGCTTCCAACTGCCTGCGGGTGAGCAGCGGGAGGGAACCACTCGTGTGGACTCTGTGCCTGTGTTGGCAGCTGTGCAGAATTCGAGTAAACTTGGCGATCACTTGGATTCGCTGCACACGCAAACACATCGCGTGCAGTTTGCCAAATTGCAGATCTACACGCAGGGTACATTGGAGAAAACGGACTATGAATCGGCGCTGGATAGAGTACTGGAGTTTAGGGATAACTACGAGGATTCTCACTACCTCTAAACATCAAATCACTCAAAAAACCAACAAAAAGCTGTCAAAAATCACACATTCTTTGGTATTTGCATTCCATAAAATGGAGTCAACTACTGTTCACTTTTTTTTAACATAACACTGTTAATGCTGTGATCTATGTTAATGTGTTGTCGTTGCTGTTAACAGTCTGCTAAAGTCTGTCACGCTAAAGCATTTCAAAAATAAAAAATACAAATTAACATTAAAAAATTAATTGAATTTTTGTGTTACTTCATACTTCATTTCATGTTATCTTAAAAGTACAGGGTCTTTTAAAATCGTGTAGCAGAATGACTGTCAATCCACGCTGGTGATGAAAGCTGTGCCCACATAAACATCTTAAAATAAGTTTTAAATTAAAGCTTTTTTGTAAGTTCCTTAATTAGCAACAACACACAACTTAATTAATATTTGTGTGAAATTTCATAATTCATTTCATTTAAAAAACCTTAAATACGATGCACAGAAAACCAAACAAACTGAGGTGAGGTGAATTCGCTTACGTAACTACCACAGTGGAAGTTACCATCTTACTGAATCCACCACGATGTCTGCCAATTACGTGAGTGTGTGTGATCGACAAGCGGCTGCAATGCAACAAGTGCTTGTGAAAAAGTTTTAATTGCATAAATTAAGTAGTTTTTCGTGTTGATAATCTGTTTATTTGCATGATAATAGTTAAATCACTTATTGGCGTTGCGTGGCTAATGGTGGCAAAGCTTCCACTAAGATAATCCGTGTTAAATAAAGCGTTTTTTCCCAAATTCAAAATGCACTAATTGCGTGCGCAATGCGTGCGCGTGTGTGTGTCCTTCTAGGTTAGAGTCGGCAATTGCGTAGTGAGTGCAAAATAGTGAATAAAGTGTTCTTTTTTTTTTTTGCTTTATTTTCTGTGAAATTTCTATTGTTTTTTGCAGTGTTAAGTGTATGTTAAAAAAAAAATAAATCAAATCTACCCTCTACAAAAATGAATTTATTTTTTTTTTTTTATCATGTCGCTTGGCAGCGACTACATCTGATTGTGCGTCTGTGTGCGGCTCTATTAATGAGTACTTCGTGCAGGATCGTCTGCCGTGCGTGTGACGATGATAAGAGAGTGTCCGCGTCGAGTTCATGATGGAAAAGGTGCCACCTTAAAGGTGGTCCAGTAGGCAGGCGAATTCGCTTTTTTTTTTGGTTGTTCTTCACACTTACACTACTCAGTATACTATGTTCATTTCACTCGCACTTCTTGGTCAAGTTATTGAGCTTGCGCGTGTGTCAGTGCAGCTTCTTGAAGCGCACAGTGCGTGTAAGGGGGATAGAAGATGATATCTATTTTTCGTTTTTATTTTAGTTATATCATATTTATTCCAATCGGCAGCGCGAACTAATTTGTGTTTGCGTGCGCGTGTGTTCGTGGGTGTCTAGACTCAAGAGTTGAAAGGAAATAGAAGAGTGATATTTTTTTTCTCATTTTTGTTATCGCTGCATCCTTTTATCTTATCCAAAGTGATGTGTGCGTATTTGGGTGAGTGTATATGCAGCTCAATATGTGCGTAGTAGAGTTGTATCGTATCGTTTAGAATGAGTTCAATTGAACCATTCACTTAAGTGAACGAAATGATCGGACATTCCGGACTTAATTAAAATTCGTACGATGTCAGTATTATGCAATAAATCAAGTATTGTAAGTACAATTTAATTATAATAATAACTAATTTGTGGTTGAATAAAATATTTTAGATTTAGTTTTTCATTTAACTGTAACTAAGTCTAAATTTCTTATTTAAAGATACGTATGCAAATTTCGTACTTTAAGACAAGAATTACAGTCCAAAATTGTTGGCTAACATAAATAATATATTTTGAATTTGCCTGTTCTATTTGTTCTTGTCTAATATTTGCAATTTTTGAGTTATCGAATTTAATGTTGATGTTTACTCTTGTTAATAAGCCTTTTAATTACATAAAAAGGAATGTTATTTGCCAGGCTCTCATCTATTAACAATTATGATATATTTGAAAAGCGACGCAAATTTGTTTAGGCACAGTGTTAGAACAGCTGCAAAACAGTGTGAATAATCTTGAAAATAAACATGGATCACAGAAATTGCTAGGTATATAAGAGGCAAACGATACTGCAGTCAGACATAATTCAGTTTTGGATTTCATTGAGTAGTATACCTTGCAACGAAGCAATTCCAAAATGCGTGTCCTTATTTTGATGACTCTCCTGGCTCTGGCTGCTGTGGCTGTTAGTGGCGGTATACTAAATGTGGGAAAGTCTGGTGATTCCAGCGCTGTTGCTGATGCTACCAATCCTGTAAATAGCCTTGTTGAAGCTGTTACCGATGTTGTTACTAAGGCTACCGATCTTGTTGATTCCGCTATTAAAGCTGTTGCTTCCGGCGATATTGATAACGTTGTTGCGAATGTTGGTGATGCTGAAACACAAGTTAATAATGTTAATTCCGGTCCTGCTGCCTAAACGATTGATCAATCACGCTTTCAACGTTAATCTATACACTCTAATTTAAATTTTCTTATTTTCCTGTAATATTCATAATACTGTGCGCACAATAAAAAATATGTAATTTTTGAATGCAATGAAGAAAAAAATACAAGTTTATATATATTTTGTTGAGATACTTTGGTTTCCTTTTAGACTACGTATGTACATCTTCTCTCCTCACTTTTTTTTTTTTTTTTTTTTTTTTTTGTTAAAGTTCTGATGTTGAGTCTTTACAGACCAACGCTCAGCTTAAAAATCCTTGTTAATTTAGACGGTTTAAAAAATAGACTCTAAGAGCTAACATTGTATTGGATAACAAATAAATCAGAAGTACTCATTGAAGTTAAATGACTGTAAAGGTATCGTGATATACATTCTATATTCCCTGTGACGAGTGCCTGAAAATTATTCTATGGGTATTAAACCGACAGGACATAAAGGAGCTCTCTCTTACGCCGCCTCCAATTTCTTTTAAGACCCTGACAACTAAGACATCTAAAATAAAGCTAAAATTTGTTGGCTAACAAGAGTACGGGGTCTAACGTACTCTAATAAATCGAATATACTCTTGCAGAAAGCATTAAAAGTGTTAGGGGTCTGTTAGGTTTGGTCGACCATTTAATGTATGTATATTCCTAGTCAGCGTCGGTATCCGAGTCGTCCGTCGTCCGTTTTTGATTTTGATTATTTTTATTGATTTTAGTCGATCCACCAAACTATTTGTTTAAATTGACCATTGGTCGCAATTGAATTTATCACAGAATTTGAATTTTCATATTTTGCATATTTTTTCCTTTCCTTACAAAATGTAGTCCAGATCGGACAACTATTGCCTATAGCTCGCATAGGGCAAATCAGGCATAAATAGTAAAATTTTTACTCTTGTTGTTATTTGCCACGCCCGCATCTATTAACAATTTTTATATATTTAAAAAGCGACGTCAATTTGTTTAGGCTCATTGCTAGAACAGCTGCAAAACAGTGTGAATAATCTTCAAAATAAACATGGATCACAGTAATCGCTAGGTATATAAGAGGCAAACGATACTGCAGTCAGACATAATTCAGTTTTGGATTTCATTGAGTAGTATACCTTGTAACGAAGCAATTCCAAAATGCGTGTCCTTATTTTGATGACTCTCCTGGCTCTGGCTGCTGTGGCTGTTAGTGGCGGTATACTAAATGTGGGAAAGTCTGGTGATTCCAGCGCTGTTGCTGATGCTACCAATCCTGTAAATAGCCTTGTTGAAGCTGTTACCGATGTTGTTACTAAGGCTACCGATCTTGTTGATTCCGCTATTAAAGCTGTTGCTTCCGGCGATATTGATAACGTTGTTGCGAATGTTGGTGATGCTGAAACACAAGTTAATAATGTTAATTCCGGTCCTGCTGCCTAAACGATTGATCAATCACGCTTTCAACGTTAATCTATACACTCTAATTTAAATTTTCTTATTTTCCTGTAATATTCATAATACTGTGCGCACAATAAAAAATATGTAATTTTTGAATGCAATGAAGAAAAAAATACAAGTTTATATATATTTTGTTGAGATACTTTGGTTTCCTTTTAGACTACGTATGTACATCTTCTCTCCTCACTTTTTTTTTTTTTTTTTTTTTTTTTTGTTAAAGTTCTGATGTTGAGTCTTTACAGACCAACGCTCAGCTTAAAAATCCTTGTTAATTTAGACGGTTTAAAAAATAGACTCTAAGAGCTAACATTGTATTGGATAACAAATAAATCAGAAGTACTCATTGAAGTTAAATGACTGTAAAGGTATCGTGATATACATTCTATATTCCCTGTGACGAGTGCCTGAAAATTATTCTATGGGTATTAAACCGACAGGACATAAAGGAGCTCTCTCTTACGCCGCCTCCAATTTCTTTTAAGACCCTGACAACTAAGACATCTAAAATAAAGCTAAAATTTGTTGGCTAACAAGAGTACGGGGTCTAACGTACTCTAATAAATCGAATATACTCTTGCAGAAAGCATTAAAAGTGTTAGGGGTCTGTTAGGTTTGGTCGACCATTTAATGTATGTATATTCCTAGTCAGCGTCGGTATCCGAGTCGTCCGTCGTCCGTTTTTGATTTTGATTATTTTTATTGATTTTAGTCGATCCACCAAACTATTTGTTTAAATTGACCATTGGTCGCAATTGAATTTATCACAGAATTTGAATTTTCATATTTTGCATATTTTTTCCTTTCCTTACAAAATGTAGTCCAGATCGGACAACTATTGCCTATAGCTCGCATAGGGCAAATCAGGCATAAATAGTAAAATTTTTACTCTTGTTGTTATTTGCCACGCCCGCATCTATTAACAATTTTTATATATTTAAAAAGCGACGTCAATTTGTTTAGGCTCATTGCTAGAACAGCTGCAAAACAGTGTGAATAATCTTCAAAATAAACATGGATCACAGTAATCGCTAGGTATATAAGAGGCAAACGATACTGCAGTCAGACATAATTCAGTTTTGGATTTCATTGAGTAGTATACCTTGCAACGAAGCAATTCCAGAATGCGTGTCCTTATCTTGATCACTCTCCTGGCTCTGGTCGCTGTGGCTGCCGCTGGACCACGTTATTTTAAAGGTGAAAGGAAAACACATACAAATGACGAGAAGAAGAATAAAAACGCACGTGGAACGAATGTTAACATACATAAAAATGGCGAGAAAGTTAAGAATGATAAGAACGCACGTGAAATGATTGTTACAATACTTAAAAACGGTAAAAAAGTAGACACAAAAAAAATAATCTTGGAAAACAATCCGGAAAGACAAAAAGAAGTTAAGAATGATAAGAACGCACGTGAAATCATTGTTACAATACGTAAATACGGTAAAAAAGTAGACACAAAAAAAATAATCTTGGAAAACAATCCGGAAAGACAAAACCACAATAAAAAAAGGACTACTGAAGTCCCAGCGAAATTAGCAGAGACTACTCCAGTTTCTACGACAGCAGAAACGACTACTCCAGTTTCTACAACAGCAGAAACGACTACTCCAGTTTCTACAACAGCAGAAACGACTACTCCAGTTTCTACGACAGCAGAAACGACTACTCCAGTTTCTACGACAGCAGAAACGACTACTCCAGTTTCTACAACAGCAGAAACGACTACTCCAGTTTCTACGACAGCAGAAACGACTACTCCAGTTTCTACAACAGAAGCGGTCACCACAGTTGCCTAAACGATTGATGCTCACCTTTTCCGCTATACTCTGTACTATATTCACGAAACTTTCTTAATATTTTTAAATATCAATAACACTGTGCGCACAATAAATAAATAATTTTTTAATGCAATGAAGTTGAAAATACTAGTTTATATATTTTTGGTTGTGGTCCACTGGTTCCCATTTTCACTACTTACCCCGCTGTTAGAGCTGTTTCTTACCTTCTCTTCTCCAAGCTTTTCTCATGTTAATTTGAAAAAAAATGCAGAGATCTGTTAAGTTATTTGGAACAAAAAAAATAGTGCACTACAGGCACAAGTATATATATTTTGGATCAACATCAGCAGTTGTAAATGGATTAAGTATATATATATATATATATATATATATATATATAGGCGGGGGGGGTATATATATATATATATATATACTTAATCCATTTACAACTGCTGATGTTGATCCAAAATATATATATATATATATATATTTATATATATATATATATATATATATATATATATATATATATATATATATATATATATATATATATATATATATATTCTAGATCAACATCACATGACGAGTCCATGCCATGTCCGTCTGTCTGTCCGTATGAAAAATAGATTTCATAGATAATAAAAGCTACAAGTTCGAACTTAGTCCATCCACTACATAGCAATTCCAAAATGCGTGTCCTTATTTTGGTGACTCTCCTGGCTCTGGTAGTTGTGGCTGCCGCTAAAAAACAGCCAGGTAAAAAAAATGGTCCAAAAGGTCCAAATGGTCAAAATGGTCAAAATGGTCAAAATGGTCCAAATGGTCCAAATGGTCCAAATGGTCCAAATGGTCAAAATGGTCGAAATGGTCAAAATCGTCGTACTAGTGATGATAATGATGGTAAAAAAGCTCGAAAAGATGATGGTCACAAAAAAGTTCAAAATGTTCTAAATGGTCGAAAACATCGAAATGATCAAATATGTGCTTCTTCTAGTAAAGATGATACAATCAAATTTTGTATCTGTATCGGAATATTCAAATTTTGTGTACCATCTAAAAAAGACTCGTCGCTTACCCCAACAACAAGTGCCAACAAAGCGGAGGCTGTTGCTGTCACAACAGTGGTTCCACTCGCCAGTACAACTGTTACATCCTCCCCCGCAGCAGCAAGTGAATTATCCTCCCCCGCAGCAAGTGATGCATCCTTCCCCGCAGCAGCAACTGAATCATCCCCCGCCGCAGCAAGTGAAGCATCCTCCCCCGCAGCAGCAATTGATGAATCTTCCTCAGCAGCTGCCTCTGAGGCTACCACAGTTGCCTAAACGATTGATCAGCACCCTTTTAATTATGCTCTACTCTCCGAACATTTTTAATATCCTTAACTATTGATAATAATTACTGTGCGCACAGTAAAAATAAAAAAAATATAAATAAATTTTTGAATGCAATGAAACGAAATACAAATACTTGTTTTATAATCGGTTACAAATTGAATTACATCAGTTTGATATTGGAAATATTGCTCCAATATCAAACTGATGTAATTCATGAAATGAAATCCCAGAACGAGTCACACAAAGGTTCTTAAGCGATTGTCGTTGGTGTCGATGCTTGGGTTGGTTCTACCGTGGCTTGGCCCAATTCAAAGAGCCGCCAATTGATTTCACGGCAAGGACGTGCAACAAACCCTTTGTGTGTGCCACCAAAAGGTTCAAGGATTCGTTTTGCAGGTCCTTTGGTCTCCTTTTTGACTACATGAGCTGCTGTTAAATCTATTTCCTTCACTCCTCCCGTCTTCCCTCCGCTCGTTTCCTTTTGGGTTATGTGTTTTTTTCTTGTGGTGTCCGAACTTTTCGTTTGCCTAATTTATATGAAAATTTATTGGCAATAAAGCGGCTGTAATTGAAATCTCAACTGGAGTAAATCACAATTTTATTGACTGGCTGCAAAACAAAGCTGTTTGCGATAAGCGGACCCTGTATTACTGGACTAGAGCTCTTGGTGTGCAATATGACGAGGTTAATAATTCACTTGTTTAAAGGGTCAGCTCGGTTCAAGTTGCCATCCCAATCGCAATTCCAAGACGAATCCCAATCGGCACACATTGTTGTGCAAATTAAATTTCAATTTGATTGCCACAAGTCCTAAAAGTCCTTTTGACAATTACTGCAATCAAAAGAGACTAAATCGCCGTCTCAGTCAAAAGAAATTGCATATGAAAATTAAAGAAATCTGTGCTTTGAATTCAAAATGCAATATAAATAATTTTATTTTCTGGCCTTATCGCGCTCGAACGATTTTCTACTCAATTTAAGCTTTAAACGCGTTTTTCTCGAAACTGTTTTTCGTCTTGCAGTCAAGCAATAGTCATGCATTTACTTTACAGATGTTCACAGATAGACCATGATCATAAAAAAATATTAAAAATTGTTGGCTGTAAAAAAAAAATTACTAAATCGAAAAATTTAGAACATTTTGACTTCAATGTTTAATTGTTAATAATTTTTGAATTTTTCAAGTTTTTTTTTTTAAGTAGAGGTCTAAATTATGCACGTAAGTGTACAGATTGATAAAATGTATAATTTGTCTGTTTGAGATAGTTTCCCCAAAAAAAAATCAGAAATAAAGACTCGTTTTTAGGTCAACAATGGAGAAACTTCCTTAAGAGTTATTTTTTTTTTAAGTTGCACAGTGAGTAGCAAAAGTTAGCAAACACGCTGAATAAAATATTTTGGAATAATTAATTAAAATATATAAACAAATCAAATAAATAAATAAATTAAATAGATGAACAATTCCACACATAAATAATTAAAAGAAATAATAAATAATTAAAAAATTTAAATTAATGAAGTAATAATTACTAGTTAATTTGTAAATACAATATTTTTAAATTAATTTTCAAAATTATTGAATTTTTAAGGTACAGATCTTTACATAAATATCTTATAAAAATTAAGTAACTAATATTAATCAAATTACTCAGTGTAAAATTCAAAAGAAAACCTAGTAATAGAGTAATAAAATTAATTCGTTAATATAAATATTGTTGATAAAACTGTAAACAAATATTAATTTTAATAATATTAATAATTATTTTTATACTCTCTGCTAGAGTATATTGGGTTGTGCAAAATTATGTAACAGGCAGAAGTAGACGTGGCAGACCCCATAAAGTATATATATTCTTGATCAGCATCACAAGCCGAGTCGATATAGCCATGTCCGTCTGTCTGTCTGTCTGTGTGTCCGTCTGACCGTCTGTCCGTCTGTCCGTATGAACAAACAGATTTCAGAGATGGTAAGAGCTACAAGTTCGAGTTTGGTGTCAATCGATCACATATTTAGTCAGTCAATACAAGAATCTTTTTTTTTTCGATGCCACGCCCCATTCGCCCACAATGAGCAAAAAACTACACACACCTCGGAAAAATCGGTGTTTTCGGCGATTATCTCAGTAACCATGACACCTAGGATCACCAATTCTGTTATGGAGGTTCCTATCGGCAGCGTTAATGCATTGACATTTAAAATTTTGGACTGCCACGCCCCTTTTTCCCACAATACATACAAATAATTCTCAACTTTCGTTCTGTTTTTAGGCATTTGTTCATCTACACTATGAGGCATAATTATTCTGACATAATATATTTTTACTTTTGATGTTGACAATGCCGGTACGAAAATGATGATCAAAACAAGGAATCTACTTATAACTGTACGCATGCCAAATTTTATAACGTTTTCCTCTTGCATTAATTTACTGCTGATAAGAATGCACGCAAGCATCGATTTGAAGCGTGACATAATTATTTTGACAAAGTCAATTTGCAAGTGTGAATTCACTTATGTATGTGCACGTGGGAGCAAGATAATTTTTGTGACTAGCTTAAATTTACATTAATAAGTTAAAAAAGAAAGAAAAGTACAGTCGAGCACGCCCGACCGTATTAAAATCGCTATCAAGATATTACCCGGGTAGTTAAAGATTAGTTTCATAAAAAAAGAATTGACGTTTTTGAGTGGCCAAGTCAGTGTCCAGATCTCAATCCAATCGGGAACCTTTGTGGACACCTGAAAAGGGAAATTTCCAAGACTAGAACCAATTATGGGAAATATTCCGAAGGAATGGTACAATATTCCTGTGGAAATGTGTAGAAAGTTAATATCCTCTATGCCCCAAAGGATCTGCAAAGTCATTGCGAATAAGGGCGGTCATACTGGGTATTAACCACAATCATCTTAATATATATTAAATATTCCATAATATATAAGAAATTTTAATTTTTTTTTTTATAAATTTGCTGGCGCACCTATTAATTTGGCCAGCAACATTTGGAGTATTTTGTGAAATATGCCAATATTAAGTTGAATATTATTACTTTAACTAATTTTTTTTTTGTTATTATCAATCTAAGATATGCCTATTTTTTAATACAAGTTGATTTTTTAAGTTAGATGGAAAATATAGACGTCATTACCTTTTAAAGAAAAAAATATCTTCACACCTATTAATTTGGCAATGAGTGTATAACATTTAAATGCTGATAATCGGAATGTTCTTGAAAGTGGCGCGTGGTGCAACTGGTAGAGTTTCGGGGCGATGTGAAATCTTTGTCTGAGGGTCGTAGGATCGAATGCTGACAATAAGAAATGCTAATTTCATTTTTTTTTTTAATATCAATTCAAAATGTACTTATAAATTTTAATTTTTTAATTTCGTTATGAAAATTTAATTAAATTTAAATACAAATGCGCATTAATATGGGATTACCGGGTCTTTTACTGTCGGCTCGATCGACTGTAACCTTTCTTAATGTTTTTCTTAAGACACTTTAAAGCATGTGCAAGCAAGGCAAAGCATCCACTATTAAGCGGTTCTTTGCTTCTTCTTTGTAGCGTATTGCTTTCATAAACCTATTGTTACTAGATCTTTAAAGTTCAGAAAGTAATAAATTGATAAGTTAGTATTCCTAGTTTTTTATTGGTTATTTTGTTTGTGGGCGCTATTTAAAGTACTCTAAAAAGAGTAGAGGCGTCTACTATGCGTAACAGACAGAAGGAAGCATTTCCAACCTCATTAAGTATATATATACTTGACCAGCATCAGCAGCCGATTGTATAAAGCAATGTCCGTCTATCCTGTCCGTCTGTCGGTCCGTCCCTTCGTGTAAACGGCTAGATATTAGAGACTATAAGAGCTAGAGCCACTAAATTTGAATTGAAAGTCGATCTACCTCGCAAGCAAATAAATTTTATTTTAATTTGTTACCACGCCCCCTACCGCGCACACATTATGTATACGCTACTACTATATCTATCCTTACCAAGTTTGGTCCGTATCGAATAACTATACTCTATAGCTCCCATAGGACAAATCGATCGAAAATAGGTCATTTATATGAAGACAAGTAGTGTTAGTTGAGCTATTTTAACCAAACCCACAAATTATGTATTATATTGATTTTATTAATCCTTATCAAATATAATATTATATCGGATTTCTATGGCTTATAACAAATATGGATAAATTTTAGGTTACAAAATCTTTGCTCATTTGAAGGATGTTCAAAACAAACTCACTGCATTGTATTACAAATCAATTAGAACACCTCTTTGAAGTAAAGTGATCTTTCGAAACTTAAATTCTGCGGTTATATACCGGAAGGCATGAAAAGTTTTCTATATGTATAAAATCAAGTTTAAGTTCTAATTTAATAAAATATTTAACATTTAGTTTTTCATTTAAATGCATTTAAGTTTAAATTTCATAATTATGGAAAGTTATGCCCATTTCGAACTTTAAGATCCAAGCTAAAGTACAAAATTTAAGTACAATTAGTACTACTTTTGTTTTCTTTCCTATTCTATTTGTTGGTGTCTAATATTTGCAATTTTTGAGTTATCGAATTTTATGTTGATGTTTACTCTTGTTAATAAGCCTTTTAATTACATAAAAAGGAATGTTATTTGCCAGGCTCTCATCTATTAACAATTATGATATATTTGAAAAGCGACGCAAATTTGTTTAGGCACAGTGTTAGAACAGCTGCAAAACAGTGTGAATAATCTTCAAAATAAACATGGATCACAGAAATTGCTAGGTATATAAGAGGCAAACGATACTGCAGTCAGACATAATTCAGTTTTGGATTTCATTGAGTAGTATTCCTTGCAACGAAGCAATTCCAAAATGCGTGTCCTTATTTTGGTGACTCTCCTGGCTCTGGTAGTTGTGGCTGCCGCTCAAAATCCACGTAATCGTAAATCAAATGCTGTTGGTAAAAGTGGGGGAAATAATCCAAATGCTGTATCTAAACAAAATAATAAACAAGGGAATCTTAAAGCTAATAGTAAAAATAAAGGTAAAGGTAAAGGTAAAGGTAAAGGTAAAGGTAAAGGTAAAGGTAAAGGTAAAGGTAAAGGTAAAGGTAGAGGTAAAGGTAAAGGTAAACGCTTCACAACGAGTCGTCCGCTTACCACAACAACAAAACCCAAAAAAGCGGAGGCTGTTGCTGTCACAACAGTGGCTCCACTCGCCAGTAAAACTGTTACATCCTCCCCCCGCCGCAGCAAGTGAAGCATCCTCCCCCGCAGCAACAACTGAACCATCCCCCCGCCGCAGCAAGTGAAGCATCCTCCCCCCTAGCAATTGATGTCACTTCCCCCCACAACAGCAAGTGATGCACCCGCCCCCCGCAGCAGCAACTGAACCATCCCCCGCCGCAGCAAGTGAAGCATCCTCCCTCCCAGCAAGTGATGCCACTTCCCCCACAACAGCAAGTGATGCATCCGCCCCCGCAGCAGCAACTGAACCATCCTCCATAGCAGCAAGTGATGCATCCTCCCCCGCAGCAACAACTGAACCATCCCCCGCCGCAGCAAGTGAAGCATCCTCCCCCCTAGCAATTGATGTCACTTCCCCCACAACAGCAAGTGATGCACCCGCCCCCGCAGCAGCAACTGAACCATCCCCCGCCGCAGCAAGTGAAGCATCCTCCCCCCCAGCAAGTGATGCCACTTCCCCCACAACAGCAAGTGATGCATCCGCCCCCGCAGCAGCAACTGAACCATCCTCCATAGCAGCAAGTGATGCATCCTCCCCCGCAGCAACAACTGAACCATCCTCCATAGCAGCTGCCTCTGAGGCTACCACAGTTGCCTAAACGATTGATCAGCACCCTTTTAATTATGCTCTACTCTCCGAACATTTTTAATATCCTTAACTATTGATAATAATTACTGTGCGCACAGTAAAAATAAAAAAAATATAAATAAATTTTTGAATGCAATGAAACGAAATACAAATACTTGTTTTATAATCGGTTACAAATTGAATTACATCAGTTTGATATTGGAAATATCGCTCCAATATCAAACTGATGTAATTCATGAAATGAAATCCCAGAACGAGTCACACAAAGGTTCTTAAGCGATTGTCGTTGGTGTCGATGCTTGGGTTGGTTCTACCGTGGCTTGGCCCAATTCAAAGAGCCGCCAATTGATTTCACGGCAAGGACGTGCAACAAACCCTTTGTGTGTGCCACCAAAAGGTTCAAGGATTCGTTTTGCAGGTCCTTTGGTCTCCTTTTTGACTACATGAGCTGCTGTTAAATCTATTTCCTTCACTCCTCCCGTCTTCCCTCCGCTCGTTTCCTTTTGGGTTGTGTGTTTTTTTCTTGTGGTGTCCGAACTTTTCGTTTGCCTAATTTATATGAAAATTTATTGGCAATAAAGCGGCTGTAATTGAAATCTCAACTGGAGTAAATCACAATTTTATTGACTGGCTGCAAAACAAAGCTGTTTGCGATAAGCGGACCCTGTATTACTGGACTAGAGCTCTTGGTGTGCAATATGACGAGATTAATAATTCACTTGTTTAAAGGGTCAGCTCGGTTCAAGTTGCCATCCCAATCGCAATTCCAAGACGAATCCCAATCGGCACACATTGTTGTGCAAATTAAATTTCAATTTGATTGCCACAAGTCCTAAAAGTCCTTTTGACAACTACTGCAATCAAAAGAGACTAAATCGCCGTCTCAGTCAAAAGAAATTGCAAATTAAAATTAAAGAAATCTGTGCTTTGAATTCAAAATGCAATATAAATAATTTTATTTTAGGGAACTTTTTTATTTACTAATGGGAGAACAACAGTATTCTTCCTAGTAACTTTTCATATCGCTTTACTTTAAATTTATTTTTGATAAACTGCTAGGCGGTTTACTTATGTACTATATGTCTCAAGCCTGCTATTCTTTCTGTCGAGTTTTGTTCCGCATCTTAAGTCTAGACATGACTTATCTGTTTGGAGCTAATCAAAGCACGCGCGAAACGTTAAGCAATTAGCGTCGATAATGAATTTATGTCGGGGGAGTTGGCAACATTTTATAGACGAGAGTAGAGCTGCTTATGAAGCTAGGAGTTGGAAAGTAGGAACGGGGAGTAGGCGGTCGGAAAGGACGGTCGGTGAGGAAAGGAGAAGGACTGTGGGAACAGGGGGTAAATGTACAAGGGAGGAAGTTTCGAGGAGGCAGCAGAGTGAAGAAGCGGTTAGAAAAAGAACATAACGGATGAAGGAAGGTGCAGGCAGCAGTTAGGAGGACAGAGAGGGTAAGAACACTGAGCAGGGAAGAAAGCAAGGAAATCAAGAAAGTAGTAGCAAGAAGAAAAGAAGAGAGCAGTAAGGTAGTGATAGAAATCAGAAGCGAGTAGCAGAAAGGTAGGAGCAGGAAGCAAGAATCGGTGAGTTCCGAATAGCGATGAAGCAGGTGGAAGTAACTAAGCAGGAGAAAGTAAGCTAAGCAGGAGTCAAGGCGTGAACAGAGTGAAAATAAGTAGAAGTAAGGGCCAGGACGGTCGAAACGCGTAGCTAGAAAGTAGGTTGAAGCTCAACTCGAACTTGGACACTTTGCATTTTACACGTAATAACAATTACAAATGCGCACTCCACAAATCAAGTAAAGCATCCGGCCGCGGGGTAACTACAGCCGTATGGAGCTACGGACTTACGGAGTACCGGAGTAAATGAGTACTGCTGTCCGGGGAGTACTAGACTATCCGTAACATGGCAGCTGGATTGCTCTTGTTGCTCTTCTGGTCTGCCTGTTGGTTCCTGGCTCGCTACTTTCCTCACGGCACATAGCCACGGTTCCCGGTCTCCTGTCTGTTGGCTCCCAGGCACTAATTACAATTCAGGACGCGTTGCACTCGAAAAGTTGTTGCTCATTCAACACTCGAAGCGAGTGGCATCAAGTGGGGAAAGCAGTGGCAGGAGCAGCATGAAGATTTTGGGAAACAGTGCATTCAGTATAGTACTTCTTTCTTTCACACAAGCGAATGCTTGTGCTCAACATCAAAGTAGCAATTTTCTCCAGAACACTACCCGGTTTACACTCTCATTCCCGGTACCGGTACCGGTCCCCGTCCCCGTCGCGTTAGCGATAACATTTCCCCGCCTCGACAGCCCTTTGGCCCGTGTTGTTGTAATTAAATTATGTGCCAAGTGACGTTGTCGTTGGGAGGAGTTATAGAGTCTGGGAAATTCGAGTTATGGGGATGCAGGGAGTAAAGACAAAGTCGCTCGCTTTTCTTGTGCCCATCTGAGATGTTGTGGCAAATTAAGTTTGCTTTTGTTCTAGATTAAAAAGGCATTGAAATGTCGACAAGGATGATGGCAAGAACGTTGCGTAACATAGACTACTCTCACCGCCTCTATCTCCTTAAGTTTCTCGTGCAGGGAAGGCGAAGGGATTTATTTCTTAGCCGGAAAGCGATGGCAGCTAAAATGATGCCGTTGGCTAAATTAAGTTAACTTTGTTAAGTTTGTTTTGCTTTCGGCTGTCGGCCAGTTACGTTCATGATTAACTTCACCCAAGGTACAAAAATGAAATACAAGTCGAGCTGACATGGTATCAGAATTCATAAGGGGTTCGTAACCGATACATAACTGATTCGTAATCGATTGATAACCACTTTCATTACCCATTGAGAAATGCTCGTTGAATATAACACCTTTTTTAATTTTATCCGTTTAAGGGCTGCAACCTGCTAACCCCGAAGGTTTTCACATCTGAAATAACTGTCAAATAAATAGAGATTAATTTTGCGGATAACAAGCACAAACGTTTTTGGGCTATCAAAAGACTAAGATGAAGGCAGAGACACTGCTCAGAGCCCAAAGTCAGCCCAAATTGACACTTAACCCTCGGTGCCAAAATGTAGATAAACTTTTCTGATAATAGATTTAATGTGCCTAATTTTGCTAATTTTGTCTCTTCCGGTTGAAGCTAAAATAATTAACACGCATGTGAGCCGGAAATGTTATCAACCTACGACTTCTCTCCACACACGCACACACACCGTCATGCTCCTCGCCACACACACACACACACACATGTCCTACTCCATTCCCAACCCTGCTTGTTCCCAGCTCCACTGAACCAACCACTTTGCCACTTTATAGCAAATTGCAGGCTGCAAGAATTCCGTACAAACTTTTTCTTCTTTAAATACACTTCAAGTTGGACTGACTTTGTGGGGAAGATTGAAGTGATCGAATACAGAGAATCATCAGAAAACACTGTTTTACTTAATTGTTTATTATTGAACTTTTTAACTCTTGTAAAGGTATTTTCGATCATTTTAATAATATACATATTTGCACGTTAGTGCAGTGTGTTTTTCTTTCATAAAAATATTCATAATACATTCATGTTTCATTCATACTTTCCAGCTCTTATGTTTTTGAAGTTTGTTGATTGTATAAAAATTGGAAATGGCACAAACATTTTATTAAATCCTGTTTAAGTGTATTACAACTTCGGCTTGCTGTAGTTATCCCTACTCTTGGTCAATACCATAACAAGCACAGGCAGCAAAACCAGACACACACACACACACGCGTTTGTATGTACACAGTGTTATCTATGTTTGTATTACTAAACCCATAATCTTGTTGTTTTATAACTTTTAATACCTATAAGCCTTTGTTGTCGTCGTCGTCGTTGTTGTTGTTTTTTCATATGTTCGTTTCGCTTGCTGGGTTTTCATTTTGTCACCACAGTATTTGGAGGCTTGTTTGTACCACCAACAAGTTAACATGTTGTTTGTCGGAAATTGACCAAATAAAATTAAATAGAAAACAATTTTCCCCAATCCCCCTCGCTATCATGCTTATGAAAAATTGTTGTTTGACATCCTGAGACTAAAAGAACTTATTTTTTTTCCAATAAAACATATATATCTAAGGTTTGAGACGTAAGTTAAACAGAGTAACATTTATTATAAGATTTGATATATTTATATTTTGAAAATTGCAACTATAAAATATAGTTATTTTTTTTGAGGAAATACTTCAGAAATATGAAGAATTTTTGTTGTCGACCTTGTCAACCTTACCTAGTTGTCAACTTTGTTATCAACTTTGTTTTCAACTTGGTTGTCCACCATGTCCTCGACATTGCTTTCAACTTTAATATAAACCCTGTTGGAGACCTTGTTTCCCACCTCATTTTCCTCCTTGTTGTCCACCATGTTAGACACCTTGTTGTCCATCGTGTAGTCTGCCTTGTTTAACATCTTGCAGTCCACTTTGTTGTCCACCTTGTTGGACACTTTGTTGTCCATCTTGTGGTCAATGTTGTTAGACACGTTGTTGTCCAGCTTGCTGTCCCCTTTTTTTTGCCCACTGTGTTGTCTACCTTGTTGTCAACTTGTTTACCACCATATTGACCACTGCGTATCCAAGAAACTCGATCATACTATCTGTATTAGAAGCCACATTGCTATTGAAAGTTCCCAGCCAAATGCTTTAAGTTATGACCAAATCCTATTACCAAATTGCCATCATGTGGTAATTGAATAAAACAGAAAACAAAATATGGCTGCAATTTTTGAAAGCTTAACGAGACTTTATTAAATAAAAGTCAAGAAATGTTGCTAAATCAGATATACACAGATATTTTTTTTTTTTTTTTTAATATTTGCGCTTTGCAATTTGTTGTACACTTGAGCTTTTCGGACTTATAATTGCAATTTCAACTATATTTTCAATTAAATTCTACAAAATATTTCATTTTACATGCTGCTTGCTCTCAATTTGTAACTTTCATATTGTAAGTCTCCAAAATACCTTTCACCCTTGACTTTGCCTCACTTACCCCCACTTATGGCATTGTATCGAATGTGATAAATATCTTTTAATATTTACACATGCTTCTAATTCATAAATTCTCTTTGTTTTATATAGAATTTTGTTCATTTAAATTATTTGTCGACAAAATTCAACTTTGCCAGAAAGTCAGAGAGGGTCTCAGACACCAGCACACAAACACACACACTCATGTGTGTTATTGTTTGTTTGTTGATGCGGCTTTGTTAATTGAAGCAAACTATTTTGTGATTTATTGTACTGCAAATGTTGTTGAACAAAATGCTTAATTAAGTCCTTTTTTTTATCTACTTTATGTTTATCGGCTAAATGCAATTTTGGCCAGTAATTTCTGCCAATTTGCTTAAAACCGAGTGAATCTGTAACGAGATTTTAGAGAAATCCACAAAAAGAAAACACTGGCGTAATTTTCACAAAAACTAATATATTAAAGTGAAAAAATTTGAAATTTAAGTGTGTGTGTTAAAGTCGAGAGTTAAAGAGGCTAAAACATAAAGCCAGACCCGTGCAAGAGGCAAGAGAAAAGTTTTTTATTTGCATTTCTTTGGCATTTTGTTTGCGACTTTTGTTTGTTTTCAGTTTGTTGTTGTTTTTTGTTCACAATTCGCTACAATAAGAACCACATTCAACTGTTTGAAGTGTCGTAAAAGCTGCAGGTATTGTCAGGTTTCTTTTGGTCTCCGGTGGCAACGCCAGCAACAGCAAACAGTGCTGCCACTTAAGCAGCTCTTAGCCATTTTACTTTAAAGAGTTTAAATCTTAACACATGATTCACAATTTATAAATTACATCAATATCAATTTTGTTGTTTTTGTACTTGAAAAAATTAAATTCACTATTATTCTTGAGAATATAAAGCTCTTTTAATTGTGTTAAAAGCCAGATAAATACATATATATAATTTTATATATATATCAATAGGTTTATTTTGACAAATAAACAATTTATTTTTATTTTATATGCCAATATGTGGTATAATTTTTAATTATTTGGAATATTATTTTTAAAATTGAACTTCATTTCTTGGTTAAAAAAAAAAGAGACTTTTTCTAAATTTCTTCAAATGTGTTTTCACCTTAAGCTTTATTTAAATTTTAAACTACTTTAATTATTTGTTATGTACATATAGCTTTCTTTTTATACAACTTTCGATAACAGTTTTTAAACTGATTTTTCTTAACTTTGCTTGAATTTAAGTCTTTAATTAGTTTATTCGATTTGGTTTTAACACTTTTATTAATTTTATTATAATTTAATGCTTGTAACTCTGGCAACACTTTGAGGTTAAAATTTCTTAATACTATAAATAAATATATTGGCTCTGCACAGTTCTCTTTCTCTCTCTCTCTCTTCCTCTCGCTTGTCCTTCTCTCTTGTCTTGCTCGCACACATGTGCATAAAGTGAAACACAAAAACAATTGAAATGAATTTGTTTCCCGTCGATGTTCCGACAGGCGACACACACACACAGACACACAGACACACACACAGACCGACACACACCGACACACACACACACACACACATACGCAACAAAAAACTTTGCCGACAAACTTTTGACTTTGGTTATTGTTACAGTTTAACTTTGTTGTGCCATGTGCTTTGCGCCTGTCGCCTGTCGACTGTCGCCTTTCTTTTGCTTCTTTTCCTCTCCCCTGCTTCTTCTTGTTGCTGTACTTACTCGCACTGAAACAACTACAACACCATATAAATAAAACAAAATGAAATAGAAGGAAAAAAAAAACTTTTCAAATAAAATGATTTCTTACTTAAGCAACCGATTGCGTTACGCCCACAATTTTTGGTTTAACTATCGCATCCAAGTCATCTGCTCCATGGGGGCGTGGTCTCAGACAAAATATAATCTCAGCTTTTTATGATCAAACGACATGTTGTTAAGTTGTTTCATTTCATTTTATTTCTATTCATTCCATTCCATTTCATTCCATTTCATTTCTTTCCCTTTTAATTGGCATATTTTAATTTGTGACTTCATTTGAACCCAGTTTGTTAGCTGTGGTGTTTGCCAGCATTTAATACGTTTATTTAATTGTTTAAACTTTTGCATTTTAATTGTTTACTCCCAAAATAATTCGTTATGTGCCGTAACGTTTAGTTAGAACACCTGTACTGTCAAATAATTCCAGACAGCAAAACAAATATTTTCGCAACACATAATTGGGGAGAAAGTTCAATAGACGAGTTAGTCGGTTGTTTAACACTCCGTAATACTGTGTTAAAAAAGTTACTTTTTTTTTGCTAAAAATACATTTTTATATTGCACCTGAAAGGTGTATTAATATATATAAAATAGCAAACATTCCATATAAACTATATAAAAATTATGGTTTTACGAGTAAGTAAAACTTTTTAAAAATCCATAACAAACTTTGAATTAAGAACAACTTTAATGTTAAGAACTTTAAAGTTAAGACGTGAAAGTAATTAATTTTTTAGTTCATAAATGATGTTTAAATATTTTTTAATTGATGTAATACCATTTTTAGACATTAGTTCAAAAAATATTTTAAGTCCAGTCATTAATTTAAAAAAAAAAAAAAAAAAAAAAAAAAAATATATATATTTTTTTAAGAAGTTTTAAGGGTTTACTTTATAGTTTGCATACTTTATTGTCTGCATAAAAAAAACTACTAATCATCTAAATGAGTAAATGAAGCATTTTGATCTTTTAGTTAAGCACTCAAATTAAACATAAAAACATAAAAAAAAAAATGTTATTAATTTTAGAGCAGTTATTTGAGTTTTGAAATTTTTTAAAATACTAGTTTTAAAAAGTGTTTTTAAATTTAAATATTTAGAATATTATTTGTATGTTTGTACTTAAAATCCGTGTATTTTCTGTCTATGTTTCTCACACTCATGCTAGGCTTTTAGTGCCATCAATCACAGCTATATAAACAGACATTTCTTGCTTCTATTCTCAGCATGGGGTCCACATAATGGGCAATACGAGTCGGGGCAGGAAAAACAACCAAAAAAAAAAGATTTCACGAGCATTTTTCGAGCGTCAAAATTGTTTATTTATTGACAATTCACAGCACGCGTCATGCAAAAGATCATCAAAAGTTATTATAGCAAAGGAGCAACAGTGATGGCTGTAGGGAAAGTGAAAGTCAGGTCATAGGTCACATATGTGTTCTGAGGAAAAAATCTTTTTCTTTTCCTCAGTTTTTGTATTTTTTTTGTTGGCAAACGATTTGCGTGATGTTTGTCAAGTGTTTTATTTTTTTCGCGGTTGGCTTTAAATAGATACATAAATGAAACTAGCAACGAGTTTGAGAGCAAAGTGAAAATTTTACATTTATGTAAAGAATGGAAAACATGAGCACACTGTAAAAAATTGATAAAAATGTTTAATTATAGAAATATGAAGGGAAGGAATTCAAAGGACCTTAAAAAAACTGAAATATTAATTAACTTAAGTTAATAGTAGTAAATTGGTAAAATTATTCAATTATTATTATTAAGTAGCTGTTATTAAAATTATTAATTAATTACAATTTTTTTTAAAAGAATTACTTTAAAGTATATATGTGAGAATAGTATAAAAACTATGTTGGTTAATAGAATTAAATTATTTTCTTTAATTCTTTAATATGCTCGTAAATTAGGCTATCAATTCCATAAGACCTTATAATTTTTAATATTAAAATTTATCAATTGTAAATATAAATATTTTACATTTATTTTTAGGAGATTTCAAGCTTCACTTTAGCTTCAGCTTGTTTTAATTGTTGAATGCTAAAACCAGTTGAGAATTATAGCGATTGGAAAGCTAAAATGTTAAACTAACGGAAGCTAACACACTCTGAACCTAAACTTCTAATCGTGTAGTCTTCAGCTACTTAACAAAAACTCGAATCATATTTTAAGAACAAGATTTTTTTAGTCCCTGTATTATTTTTTTTTATCAGTGCAGTATTTATGGGTGTGCTTTAACAAAGCCAGCATTGAATTCATTTTCAAGTTGCGTGTCTTTGGAGCTCTATCTCACTTCATGTTCATCCTTGTGTTCGTGTCCCTCCTCAGCTTTGTCTGCAATTCGAAGCAGCGTTTTGAAATATTCATAAGCACGAGAAAATCCAACCTCGTCTCTGATCCTGGATTCCTGACACACACACAAACACACGAACACACACACACACATACACACTTCACGGCTGTCAACATTCAAGCGAAACATCTTTTGCCCCACAGGCAGACAAAAGCGCAGTCATAAAGCAATAAAACGAAATCATGTGTAGAAATTTTTATAAGTTTTCACGCTTTTCCCCTTCCCTCTACTGCCCCCAGTTGCTTCAAGTGGCAATGAGCAGAGGGGTGTGTGTGACTCACGGTTAGGGGAAAAAAAACTTTCAACTGGTATTTGCGCAAATCCAGACTGAGAGCTTAAGGTATCAACTGAACTCAACTTGAGTTTTTTTTTATGTTTTCTCAGACAAGCTGAATAAAAATATAAAGTGAACGATCCAAGTTAAGCATGTAATCCAAGTTACGCGAAAACTAATTAAATTTCAATACGAGTTTGTCAATTTAAATAAAATGAGCAAAGTTATTGGCAGGAGAAAATAATTTAAAATTTGGTTTAATAAAGCAATAATAAATATTCATACAAAATTTGATTCATTAAAAACTCCACCAAATTTAGTTATTGGCAAAAGAAAATAATTAAAAGTTTTGTTTAATAAAGCCACAAATTGTGAAACTATATTTTATTTTATTTTTAAAATATATGAGCCATTAAAAACTTAAACAAATTCACTATATTTAAAAATCCCGTTCAGATTTTTTGATTTGTGTTAATTTTTTAATCAAACAAATTGAATATATTTTTTAATTGCACTTACTACAGTAGTTTCTTTTAGCTATAGCTGCTTGCTTAAGTTCAATTGATTGATATATACTAAATAATCATGGAGCATTAATTATTTTTTAATTAACCCGAAAATTTCGAAAATTTCCAAAACAGTTGATTGATAAATAGTTAATAATCATGGAGCATTAATTATTTTTTAATAAAATGTAGTAAATTTCCCAAACTTTTGGCTACCTAAATAAATCACGGATGAAAATGTTTAAAGAATTGTTTAGTAATAATTTTTATTTCAACTAATTCAGTTTCAACAAGCCCCGATTTTATTTTCTTAGTAGTTCAAAATAATTTTACTGTATTTAACAGTAAATTTACAATTTACTTTCATCTTTTGCTATGACCAAATTAATATTCTCGGCCAGTGACTTTTATTGCTATGTCCAACAAGTTGATGGCCCATTGATGTAGTTCTTCCATATTGTTAAGTCGTGTTATGCGACTTTTAATGGCATCAAATGCGATTGCTTAATCAGCAAGGCAATATAAAGTTGATGAAGAAGAGGCAGACGATGAAGAGATTGGAAACTTGGTCGAGTTGTTCGCCTTTTGACCCAAAAGCACAACACAAAATTTTAGCTTATTTCAGTGAACCCAAAAAATGAAATGAAATAAAATATAATAGCCAGAGAAGAGACACACACACACGCACACGGGGGTGTGTGTGTGTGGGGTTAAATGGAGAGGTTATGTGAATGTTTGGGATTCCCTTGGGTATTTCAAAGCAGTTGCCAGAAATGTTATTATGCAAAATAATAACAACGCATCGCACTATGAAATTAAATTTCGAATCCCAGCAGTGAGTAAACTTAAAATACAAGTTATTGCAGCACACCCAATTTTCCATGCTTTTCGCTTACTTTCTTTCCGCATCCCCGCTGTCTCTCTCTCTCTCTCTCACTCCTTCTCCCTCCTTCTCCCTCCTTCTCTTTTATGCATGTGTGTGCTGCCACATGACTGCTTTTGGCCGAGGCTATGAAGGCTTTCCCTTGGCTGCTTGCCATTTGATACACTGTCTCGCACTAAGCAAATGTAACTAAGCTTAGTCTTTGACTTATTTACAGTTAATCCAAGTGAAATCTAGAAAAATAATAAAATTTGTTTTCTTATTTAATTATCTAATTATTATCTTTCTTTAATGAAAATATGCAAAACTTATTGTTTTTTGAAGACCAAAAATGTTTCAATAAGGTTAACACAAAAAAGTTAATTTAATTAAATACTACCTAAAGACTTAAAAACACATATTTAGGATTAAAAAAAATATACTTATTTAAATGGAATAAATATTAAATATTTAAGTATTTGTAATATGCTCAGCGATACATTAAGAGCAGTTATAATAATAGTTTGCCACAGTTTTTTAATAAACTAAAATTTAATTTGTAATATTTTAAAATTTTTCAATACAGCAATGGTTTCGATATAGACTTTAATAACTAGACTAAACAAAATTATAAATGTTCAAATAATGGTTACTTAAAATTTGATATAATACAAAACTAACTTAATGAAATCCCGAGGTTTTGCAAAAATTGCCGAGTATATTGTTTCTTAGTTTTTACAAGGTTGTAGATTGATTAATTAATTAAGTTTCTAGATAAGTTTTACTTAATTTTAATTTTAGGTTTGATCTTAAAATTTACACTTGATTAGACTTTACATAAATTTAATATCCTAATTGCTATTTGCTGCTAAATTCCTAATTTAGAGAGCATTTGAGAGGCGTTTAAAAATAATTTGTGAATATTTGTTTTTTTTTTTTTTTAAATTTTTTTTGGCCTGCATTTTTGGTTTGTTGTTTGTTGCTGTTTTGTTGATACCAATTTTTTTGTTGGTTCTCATTGCTTTTGTATTATTTTTTTGGGTTTGCTTTTCTTTCACGTTTCTAGACCGTTAGCCCATTTGCCGTTTGCCGCTTAGCCGTTTTGTTTCGTTTTTGTTTTTCGTGGGAGTTGGAAGACAAATTGATTTCATGTCTGAAACTTCTTAAGCGCCTGCAACGGGGGAATCCTTTCCTGGGTCCTGCTGCACTTTCTACTTTCTTTTTCTTTTCATTTTGTTGGCAGCCCCAACTGTGTGTCTGGGTGTGCGTGTGCATGAAAGTTGATATTATACTCGCACACACATGCTGCAGTTGCATGCCACGCACACACACACGCACATGTTGATCCAAGCAAACTCTTTCAATGCCCTTTCGGGGAGTATTTAAATGTTGTTACAGAATATGTCATAAACTCGAGTGCAGAGTGTTCTTAAAAATTAATTTAAATATTTAAGTATATCACCTATTATCTTGCAAGTAAGTAAATTAAAAAAAAAAAAAAAAAAAAAAAAAAAACTATTTCCAATTCAATGGTATACTTTCTGAAAATGTTATAAATTCGAGGAAAGAATGTTCTTAGAATTATTTCACATGTCTATGTATATTTCCTATTATCTTTCAAGTCCGTAAATTAAAAAAAAAAAAAAAAAAATAAAATAAAATTAAAAATCATTTTTTATTGAATGGAATACTTTTTGATCATTATATTCATGTTTTAGTTTTTCTTTTTTTGAACAATGTCCACATTTATTGTTAGCACGTTATATAGACCCTCGAGGAACCCATCTGATAAATTTACTGGGTGGTAGAAGTTTTTTAGATAGTATAACAGCTCTAGGAACAATCGGTTAGTAATCAGCACTTGGTTGAATTCATTTTATTTTGTTATTTAGATGAGGGGATATTTTTATATAAGTCTGGTCTTGTTTTGGGTGTGTGTACATAGCTTCTATAGATCTATTTTCTATTAGACGAGCATCAAATTGTCGGTGTGCCTCGCTCATATAATTTTTCATGTTGGCATTTTGTTGTTTTTGTTTAGCTTTAAGTTAGCTAGAAATTGATGCGTCCGTTTGAAACAATATGAGAACAGCAAGAACAGCGACTCTACATGGCATATACATGGCGTATATGGCAACATGTTGCAATTGCGCCACGCCCTCTGCCCCTCTGCCCCCCGTGCCACTCCCTATAAAACCACGTAGGTTTTGCCTTCGCTTTTGTTTAGCCCAGTCAGTCGCATGCTTTTTGCGCATATTTTTACAGTTGAAAGTGCTGTGGCTTCTGCTGTCATAGACATGAACGATACATAAGTTGAGACTACAAAGTCCCGAGTCCTTGAGTCCTTGACTCCTTCGAACTGCTGACTCCCGTTTTGCTATTATTGCCACCTTTTTTTTCGACTTTTACTCCAAGTGTAGTGCATGTACGGTTTACCATAGCTAAATATTTGCAATTTTATTTCTATTCCCAAAGTGTGGCCATAAATTGCCCTCTAAAAAGTGCAACTATCGAAGCACATACGATCTCGTACCTCGTTCCTCGTTCCTCGTACCTTGTTGTTCGTTCGTTTATATTTTATTGTTTTCCTGTTTTCCTGTTTTACACTTTTACGATTTACACCTTAGCCTTTGAGCCCCGGAACCCTTCATCATTTCTGTAGCAACTTACATAATAGAAATTATGCTGTGCAGTCGAAAGTTATGCATTTGCAATAAACTTGCTGAACTTTATTTATTTACTCTTTATTTTAACTAATATAACTAAAACAACACCTTAATTTTACAACCTATTTTTGCTCACATTAAAAATTTGTTTGATTTGGGTTTACCATAAGATTTACATCACAATCCTATAATTTTCTATGCTCTGACTGTGCCTGAATTTACAGAACTACAATAATTAAGTTAGTGTTTGTTCTGGGCTTAAATAAATCTTCATACTTTGAGGTTTACTTTCCCCAATGATTTAGTTGCATATCCCACACAAATTAAATTGCAAGTTCAATTAAGTATTTGATACGATGTCTTGTGGTTAACCTGCTCACACTTAGTACAGTGTCCCAATTTAATTTACTAAATTCCCCTTACTGTTTGTCTTGCACACTTTAAGCCCCCCATTCCCTAGGTCCTCCCGTGTGCACACAACTCACCTGACTCGTTGCGAATGCAGCTGGTTTGGGGCAGAGCATAAAAACAAATTCCGTACAATATTTTCAATATCAATAACTTGAACGTTTTTAGTTATCAAAACAGTTTATCCATACAAAGTAAGTACCTGCCAGACCCGAGCACCCGAAGACCCTCGACACAACTACCTTCACACCTTTGCCCAACTGAATGCGGCAACTCTGCTGCGCTTTTCCTTGTGCACCTATAAAATGTGGACTGCAAAAAATATAAGAGAGCGTAACGACTGTGAGTTACCTGTTACTTAACATGAAAGTAAATTTTTTTCAATTTGAAAGGGACATTTAAAAAGTGCTGCATACTTTTAGGTGTTGTTGCAAATTTAGCGTTTCAAGCAGACATAACTTGGACTAAAACTAAATTGATAGCTATTAAATAAATGAAATCACTTACTTGTATTAAATTTGTTTTGTGTTTTCACTCAACATCTTAATTATATAAAGATATATATATTATATATGTGTAAATCCTAAATTATGTAAAATGTTGCCTACTTTTGTGCGTTGTTTTTTATTTTAACGTTTTAGCAACCTTTTCGTTTCACAAGTAATGGGTATAGAAATGGCATAAAATGAGAGAAAAAAGCAAGTTTATTTTGCGTAGTGTTTTTAGTTTTTCCGCACGCTGTTTGGTTGCAGTTTTTGGTCTTGCCCCAAACCTTATTCCTTTCTCTCTCTCTGCCTCGCACTCTCTGCCATCTCTTTCGCCACTCGTTGCCTTTGTTCTGTGCGTGAAAATCCTGGCAACTTGTTAGCTTATCCGGTGATTACATCGATAATGCTACGTGGTGTTTTAGCTTCAAAGCTACGTGCTGATTATGCCCCAACAACAACAACAACAGTTTGTCAGCTCCAAGCTGCAAGTTGCAAGTTAGCAGTGTTGCAAACACTTGCACAACCGCCGGGGCGTGGCCTGTGGGCGTTCGACTACCGTCTGTGGCTGGGGAATAGGCAGGTCCTGCAAAAAGGAAAAATAAAAAAAGTGATACTCTTGCCATATCGGACTGTCTGACTGTGTTTTTCTAAGAACCCAGAACTTCAACTAGAACAACAGCAGCAGCAGCAACAACAACAACGTGAACAATTGCAATAATGCCACTCAGCTATTTTTCTTTGTATTACTCTACCTGAGAGTAGACATAGACTAAGGCAACTAACTAAATTTTATGAAGAAATATTTTAGCATGTAGGATAATGTTCGGAAGAATAAAACTTTAAAGAAATGAAAATGAAAAAAAAAAAAAAAAAAAAAAAAGATAATGTCTAGTATAAGCATAATATTATATAAAAAATACAGTTGATTGTTATTTATACTTGTATATATTAATAAAAAAGTAAAACAAAGTGGTTGAAAAAATTATTAAATTTTTAAGTAAAGATTTTTAAAATATTTAAAAATATTTTTTTAAGCTGCTCCTAAATTGTTTTTCATTTTTGTTTATTAAGTATTTTATTCGCTCTTGAATTCAAAGAGTATTTAACTTTTGTCACTATTGTGTTCCTGGCGATTTCTTCTTCTTTGCTTTGTTCCGTTCCTTGTAGTTTTGGCATACAAATGCGCAAAATGCAGTGGAAGAAATTGAAGAGTATCCTTTTTGGCTTCCCTTCTTTTCTTCGTACCTCTCCCCCTCACTCCCTCCACCCAACGTCTTTCGTCTTTTTCACGTTCAACTCCCACGCATGTTGTACATTTTATTGCCAGAGTCAAGACAAGCTGCGTCAGGGAGTCGACTCCAGTTAAAAGTTGCAAGCAGATACATTTGTATGTGCAAACATGTATCTGCTGCAACACCCTCTCCTACCCCCTACTCCTACCCCCTCTCGTAGTCATTCCACTGCTGCTGCTGTTTCACTTGCTGTTATTCACGTGCTCAATCAATTTTTCAAGTTTTTACAGCCGCAGCCGGCGCCGACGGCGACGTCGTCGTCATCGTACCGAAATAATGTGAGCAGACCAATTCGAGATGGCAGCGTGTCGTGAGACAGACATCGTGCTTATGCTCACGACTTGAGCACGACTTGACAGTAAACTTTTGAAACTGTATACTGTTTAACTTAGAGACAGTTAACTAAAAAAAAAAAAAAGTTTTTTAACCTTTTCTTTAAAGGAGGTTTCTGCTTTGTAGACCTGAAAAATTACTCTTTTTTTCTGAATTTTTTTGGAGAAAATATTATAAATAATCAGTCGAAACTTGTTGTGTCTTGTAAGTCATAGCTTAGTCTTTATTTTAAAATTTTTTTTTTTAAATCATTAAACAAAAAAGGGTGGGAATGGGGCGTTTTAAAATGGCGGCGCGTTGTTCATGATATGTCTCGCTGATGGAAGTCCTCTCGTCCTGTAGAATAATCTCAAACAGACAATTTATACATTTTTATCAATCTGAGCGAACTTTAAACGTCCTTAAATTTCCTTTAAACGTTGTGAACTTTTTCTTAAATTGATCATCAGAAAGTTTGTTAAGTTTCGTATAGTTCGAGTAAATTGACAGCTTTTTAAAGCTGACTGCTTCAAAATCAAGCTACTTAACCCTTTAGATCTCATTTCGTTTCGTCTTTGCCATCTCTAAGAGTGCTTGGTAGTCGCACAACTGCCAGTACGTACTGTACAAGTGCTGCAAGCGAGCGTCGTGCCGCATACGTTTTGGCCCTCGTTGC
The DNA here is from genome assembly GCA_018152125.1 of Drosophila dunni. Taxonomy (NCBI): domain Eukaryota; kingdom Metazoa; phylum Arthropoda; class Insecta; order Diptera; family Drosophilidae; genus Drosophila; species Drosophila dunni. The sequence goes on along the minus strand of JAECXC010000648.1, from coordinate 9,412,219 downwards.
CCTCTTGGCCCTCCAGGTCGTTTTTGGCCAGAATAGATAGACCACAGTTGGTAGACTTTTTGTTCAATGCATTCAACTGAGTCTGGCGCTAATGATATTTCATTTGGAACTGATTTATAGTGAGTGAGCTGCCCTCCCAGTGTGTGTGTGTGTGTGTGTGTGTGTGTGTGTGTTTGTGTGAGTAATTCACGTTTTAGGTATTTTTTAGCGCTGCTTTGATAAGAGTTGAATTTCAAGTCAAAGTTTAAGAAAATTTCTTTTCAGCTAAAGGCAGGAAATTATAACTGTTGCTTGCATCAACATAATTGTGTCAAAATTGATCTTAAAGGGTTAAGGATTTGTTGGGTGTTAACTATGCTTTGCTGAGTGCCAACAGGTGGCGCCAGAAGTGCGTGGTTAGTTCGTGCTTCAATAGAGTTTCCAGATAGAGATGGACATTTAAGAGTGTAAGCTAAAAGCTGGAAAAAAAAAGAAGTAATAAAGGCTACAATCGGGCGAGCCGACAATAAAAGACCTCGTAGTCCTTCTAGTGCGATATTCTCCATACATATGGGCAATTTCCAAACAATTTGTCCTGTGAGAGCTATAGGCTATAGCCTATATGACTAATGGTACCAGACACTTACAGTGTGAATTTGGTCACGATAGCTCTGATAGTTTGAATTTTTTAAATAAACGTAAGCTGTCTGACATATAGACATACAGACTTTTATTCCAAATTTGGTGGCTCTAGCTCTTATAGCCTCTGAGATCCAGGACGGACAGACGGACAGACAGACGGACATTGCTATATCGACTCTTCTGCCTGTTACGCACATTTCGCTTCGGACAAACTTAATAGACCCCTCTACTCTTTTTTAGAGTACGGGGTCTAAAAATGAATACAATTTTAAAAGCTTTATAAAACAAATTAGCATCTTCTTCTGTTATTTAGATTTTAGTTAGATTTTCTTTAGTTTCTTTAAGAAACTTTTAAGAATTTACAGATGAAAATTATATTTTATGCCATTAATTTAATTACTCACGAAGCGCTTAATATCATAAAAATCCTCGTTATTAATAGACAAGAACTCAGTTTAATCTTTGCCTAATTAGTTAAACTACTTCTTAATATAAAGTCTCCCACAAGTTTCTTAATTTCCACACGAAGCCGCAATGCATTTGCTTCCTCCCGAATCGTTTGGCAGGACATAAATTAAATTTTCAAAAGCGCAGTGCTGGGTAAAAAACAATTTGTGAAAAGTTTTGAGCATTTCATTTTTTATTGTTGTTTTTTTTTTTATTATTATTATTTGCAGTGAAGTTTTTATTTGTCGACACTCGTTTGCTACGCCCATTGCGTGTTTGTCGGTGTGGGGGTGGCCAGCAAAAGGTAGAAAGATTTTGGCCAGGTGAAAAGGAAGAAAAATAAAAGAAAAGAGGCTGAAGAAGAGGCTAAAGCAGAGGCTGAAGCAGAGGTAGTGCCAGTGGCAGTACCAGTGCCAGAGCCCGAGAAAGACGGTCGCGTTATGTTAACGCAATTATTACGCATTTCTTATGATGTAATCAGACGCAGCTTGGGCTTCCCAAATGGCAATATGTTGGGGGCCCCCAAAAAACTTTAGCTCCAGTAGAATGCAAAAGAAAATTTCCTTTTTTTTTTACGTAGGGCTCGCTCTACCTGCAGACCCAACGTGGCAGCCACAGTCGAAAATGAAGCGAAATAAAACTAAATTATGGCAATTGAAAATGAAAAGCGAAAATTAAGCGCATAATGAGTCGCAGTGTGAGTGGCGGTGGGCGTGGCAGTGGGTGTTACGGGGCTTTGTTGGCTGGGTAATGCCAGGGGTAAGATTAAAGCAACAAGCGTTGAATGAACTCCAACGACAATACAATGCGTAATACAATAAACAACAATAAACAAGAAGGGAAAGCACAGGCGAGCACGCTCAACCGCAAATTACCCGCTGCATTTGATACCCGTATATATTTCTGTATATTTCTGGTGGCTACAGTGACCAGAGCCTGGAGAGTCATCAAAATAAGGACACGCATTTTGGAATTGCTTCGTTGCAAGGTATACTACTCAATGAAATCCAAAACTGAATTATGTCTGACTGCAGTATCGTTTGCCTCTTATATACCTAGCGATTTCTGTGATCCATGTTTATTTTCAAGATTATTCACACTGTTTTGCAGCTGTTCTAACACTGTGCCTAAACAAAACTGCGTCGCTTTTCAAATATATCCTAATTGTTAATAGATGAGAGACTGGCAAATAATGTTCTTGTTTTAATTAACATGCCTTTTAACAAATGTAATTATTGTCAAAAAATTCAAAAAGTCAAAAATTGCAAATATTTGACAGCCACAAATAGAAAAAGGCTAAAGAAAACAAGATAGGAAATACTGTATTATGTAATACTCACGGCATTTTATATCTTATTAGATAATTATCTTACCGAAATACATATATATATATATATATATATATATATATATATATATATATATATATATTTAAATATATTTATTTAATTCAGAAGCGAAATTTGCGTAACAGCCAGAAGAGGGCGTGGCCGACCCCATAAAGTATGTATATTCTTGATCTTTTAAACTTACCTTACTTACCACCTTACTTGTACTTGTGAATAACTTTCGGATTTTCAAGCGACTTTCACGACAGTTTTATATAATTTGTCTCCTAAAGATTTCCACATAGTTCTTGGTATTGTTTCCGAGGTGTGTCTAGTTCTTGTATTGTATTGACTAACTAAATATTAAGACTGAAAAAATTCGAACTTGTAGTTCTCACCATCTCTGAGATCTGATCAGATACACGGTCAGTTAGACGGACAGAAAGACGAACACGGTTATATCGACTCGGCTTGTGGTGCTGATCATGAATGTATATACATTAGGCGATCTGCCACACCTTCTTCCGCCTGTTACATACTTTTGACAAGCCTAACACACCCATGCAGAGAGTATTAAAAGAAACAACAACAAACTGCCGAAATATGAAGCATAATTTGTGTATGGGAGGGCGAATTGAAAGTGTGGGCGTGGCAGAACAGTAACAACAACAAAGCGAAGATGATAAAGAAGCGGAAACAATGAAGTGAAGTCTTTTCCATATGCCACTAAACGAGCTCGTGTTATCTTGGGAGCGCATCTGTAGCCCTGTACTGAAAATCGTTACAGAGGTCTATAATGTTGTGCAAAACTATATAACAAATATATGAAGCTACATATATCTGTTAACTGATATATTATATGTAATCAAAAAAGGATTTAAATTTGTTTAAAATTTAAATTTGATTACTCCACAACTAACTGCAGGGTCTTCAACAGTCGTTATGGTTTAATTAACTCCCCAATACCTGCTTTTAGCTCATATACACGTGTGCTAAATCACGGCTAAAGAAAACCGACTTGAGACTCCAAGCAACAGCAATTCCTGTCTTTTTTTTTTGGCAAGGCGACAAAATTGTCAACATTCGAAAGTCTTTGGCCAGTCAGAAAGGTTAAAAGTGCTAAGAACTGACTAAAGATGATTTACTTAAACTTTTTCTAAGACAAATATAGATAGTAGTGCAACTAGAGATGACAAAAAATGCCATCCAAGCGTAATCGATGTAATCGACAATGGAATGTGTAAAAAATAAAATCGAGTTGAAAAAGTGAAAATCAAAATATTTGCCATTTGTATGGGTATTATGTCGCCTGGTTGGATTGGAATGCAACACTGTGTGTGTGAGTGTGGGTGTTCTGGTGTGTTTGTGTGTGTGTACTGGTGTGTGGGTTGAAAAACAAACTGTACTGTCACTCAAATCTGACACTAGACAAATCGCATTGCATCGAAGCGAATTGATCGCATCCAATCGGAAACGGAAATCACAGAGTTTTCTAGTTTTCTTTTCTCTTTGCTCTTCCCTTCGCTTTCCCCCTGTTTTTTCCTGTTTTCCCTTTTGCCCCCCCTTTGCCCCCTTTTGTTGTTGTTTGTTGTTTGATTTCTGTTGACTTGGGTTAACTTTGCAGCTGGCAAACTACTGTGAATTTTCGCTACACTTCAGCAATCAATTCACAATTACGTAGCGTCAACCAATACCTAACCTCACTTTTGTCTCACTGCCTCCATATTGCTGTCTCTTTCACTCCTTTAATACCCGTTTGTCAGTGAATTTAGGTGTATTAAAGTTGTTTTTATGAAGATTTATGGCATATTATAAAACTAAGAGCCTATAAGAGGCAATAAGAAGTCTAGATTGTTATAAAAAATAAAGTTTTAATTAACTTACACACTTTAACTTAAGACAGAAATTTATTTATAATTATTTGAAGTAAATTGTATTTATTTTTTAGTATATTTTTTAAGTATTCATAAATAAACTAAACAAATAAAATTAAATAAAATTATTTTGTGGCTAAATTAATACCACTTGTCCTCAAAAATTGATTTTTTTAAAATAAATGTTTATTATTTCGGTTTTATATTAGTCTATTTTGCAGCTGATATATTTTATTAACTAGCTATTTGTAATTTTAGGTTTTGTGTGTAGATTTTACTACTTAAAATCTAGCTTTAAACAAGCTAAAATTGATTCTGATATATTTATATTTTTTTAACGGGTATTTTATAGTTGTTTTGTTTACTTTCACCAACTTTGACTCCATACGATTGCCAAAGTTCAATTCAATCTTTCGAGTGTCACCGACAAAAACAATATGCGAATCGGGCCAAAAGCCAAAGACAGGCAAACACACACACACACACACACACTACACACGTGTGTGTGTGTGAGGCACTTTAGTTTGTTAGGTTAGCTGAAGTTTATAGTTTAGCCTTTTTTTGTTTTATTTCTGGCTTTTGTTGTTGTTGCTTATTTAGAATTTAAATGTGTGTTGTCTGCCTGTGTGTGTGTGTGTGTTAGTCAATAGCATTTGCAATGCGAAATCTAATGAAACGTGTTTAAAACAATTTGTTTCCCATATTGAATTATCCACTTGACTGCATTTCGACTCTCCTTCAACAAATGCGTTTGCTGCTACTTCAAGTTGCATGCACTCTGCCAAAAGGGTGGCCATATAGAGGGGAGGGGGGTGTGCCACATGAACTACTGACACACACAGCATGGAGGAGTTAGGAGATAGAGACAGGGAGCTTGCACGAGTGTGACAACATGGCTGGAAATAAAAGTTTAGCAATAATGATGCACATATTTGCCGAGCATGTAATCAACTTGCCACATGCAACTGCAACGTGGCATTCGAAGACTGAGCTGGCACTCAAACATACGCTTTGTCTCCTGGATAAGCTGACACGTGACTCCAGCTAAGTAATTATACAAAAATTTAATAAAGTTAAAGTAAAGTGCTGAATTAATTAATTAATTTGTATTAGTTTTATTGTGGACTTTAGGGAAAACAATTTATTTGTGTAATGAAAACTAAACCCTTGATTATTTGACAGTGAAATCTATTCTTTGTTGACAGTTCATTAGCAGCTGAAACACTTAAATGCAATTCAGATGATTTAAGATAAACGCTTGCCAAACGTTGCCTACTTTTCAGCTGAACTATTGGTCATTTTGCAGAAATCGCCTATTATTTCTTATTATTATTCTCATTTCTTCTTACTGCTCATTATAATTGCCTTTTATTTTCTGTCATATGTTTAAAGCATGCACAGCTTACTGTGCGTATACTACAAATTAACGCAGAACTCCTTGCATTATTTAAAATGTGTTGCCTACTTTTCAGCGCATACAAAAATTTCACATTGCCTACTTTTCAGCGCACACTAAAAATTCAAATCGTCTGTTTTGCGGGAGGCCGAGGCGCCTAACTGAACTTAGTAGCAGAAGAATCAAATAATAAACTATGTACCTTTTTGTTAATATAATAAATAGTTTAATTCCAGTTGTTGAAGCAACGGCATTAAAATGAATATAGTATTTAAGTTTTTTTATTTATTTATTTTTAATACAATTAAATAATTATTTAATACAATTTTTTAAAAATTTCTTAATTTTACTGTTGTTTCTTGACAACTTGAATTTAAATATTTATAATATTTACAATAAAGGTTACTATTGCTATAAGTTTAAGTGATACGGTTAGAGACGATGGTTCAGGGTCCACAAACAGATTCTAACTCATAAGAGCATGAAGCTCTCATTGTAACAGGTCGGCAGCTTAGTACTCTGAGCTATTGACATGGCCAGTATTTAAAAGAATAAAAGAGAGAGAGAGAGAGAGAGAGCGAGAGAGAGAGAGTTCAAAGAGATAAAAAGTAATTGAAATAAATAAAATAGTAATTAATTTTATGACATTTAAACTTTAAAAATATTTTATTAGTATTTTTTTTTCATGTTTTTAATTTACATATTTTAATAAATTTATGCAAACCGATTTGCTAAATTATGAATTGCTAAAGAACACATATTTCAATACAAAATCAAATCACTAGTATTGGCATAAGTATTACTATGTATAACTTTACTTTAAGTTAAATGTAAGTAAAAGTAATAAAATATTTTTTTATATATTCGTTTTTTCCATACTGACCTCTAAATAAAAATACACAGAATAAAAATATATAAAGCTTAAGTGGCGTATACGCAATGTAGTTGTCAATTAGTCATTGTTTTGAGGCCATATATCAAGGGATGCAAATGATTTTATTTATTTTTAATAAAATATATTTCACTTTTATATTTTTTTCTCTCTCTCTATCTCTATCTCCTCCTCTCTTTGTCTCCTTCTCTCTTTAATACATTTTAAGCTCTCATTTTAATCCGTTGTTATTTAGTTTGTTATTTTGTAGCTCAAAGCGATTGGCAATGGGTTTTCAGTGAGGGTAATAGATATTCGGTGTGCTAAAAGGCAAATTCAAGTAATGTTTTTTGCTGTTTGTTGTTGGTTTTTAATTCTGTTGTTGTTTAAATCATGAAAACAAAATGCGCTCATAATAAAATGGCAAAAGCGAGCGACCTGCAACAACAACAATAATAACAATGTATAAACACATGTAAGTTGCCTGATGTTATCAATGTTGTTGTAGTTGTTGTAGATGCTGTTGTTGTCATTTGTTGTTGTTGTGTGTGTGTGTGTGTGTGTTGTTGCCAGCGACTGGCGTTGTATGTCTGGTAAACCAAAATTGTTGCTCGTTTTCCACATGAATCACTTGCATCATCATCATCATCATCAAAGGTTGCAACCCTTTTTTGCCTCTGCCAGCTTCATATGAAACCACAGCATTGTAATTGTATATGTGCGTGTGTGTGCAGTCACACACACACCCACACACACACACACACAGCCATAACCGTTTGGTTGTGCACTTTGTAAGTAGCTTTTAATATATTTTGCCACAAGCAAAAAAAAAGAAATGAATTGAAAAAATATAAAAAATATATATATGTATGTATTTTTATATACAGTTATTTATGTGTGTCTGTATGTATTTATATACAATGTGCTGCACTCACTCCTTTGGCTTTTTATGCTGTGCTGAAATTGGATTAAAATTAAAATAAAAATACACAAGAGTTGGGCATTTTTGAATGCTCTAAAGTGCTACACCATATAAGTAAAAATGTTGAGGAAATAAAGTAAATAGTAAGGTAATAAATTATTTTAATTAGCTTAATATAAAATTATATAAAGTTCAATAAAGTAAATTATTTAAAAATAATAAAAATAAATACAAAAAAAATAAATAAAAAATAATTGTATCCCCATAAATACTTTATCTTTTTAAGTTTTGAATATTTTAAAAAACACACCTTTATGTACTTTCTGTTTACAGGGTATGTTCGCAGTCTGTAGACCCAACACAAACAGATACACACTCACACACACACTTACGTGGTAAAATCTCTGCCAAAGCGCACAAAATTAAATGAAATAAAATATAAAATCAGCGAACTGCAGGCCAAAGGCCAAAAATACTGAAATCAAGCGGCAACAAAAAAATACAAAATACTGTAGTCGAGCAGTGAAGCAAGTTCCCTCAATCCCCCCAAACCCTCCATAAAATCCCCCCTCTTCTATATTCCTGCTCAATTTTCATTTGATTGTTTTTCGTTCGATTTGCTTGTGTGTTATTGAGTTTTCTAGCTCAAATTTGTGCAATGTATCGGAAAGTTAATCGAAGTTATCGATATGTTATTACCTAAATTCCCTTCGCTGTCTTCTTACCTCTTATAGTCGTTGTAAATTATTAATGCGTCCAAACAAGCAAACAATCAAATAGTTGTACTTATTTACTCACCATACACAGACACAGTCACACTCACACACACACATACACACTATAGCATATGTGTGTATTTGCACAATTTGCGGCTCTTCAATTTAATTGTAAATTTGAGGTTTATGCAGTGCTTTCATCGGGAAAATAAGTTAGTTACAAGCATTTTATTTATTACAAGTCATTTATAGAACAACCGAGACCTTATATTTTGACCTTTATATTTCGGCTAAAAGTTCAACAGTTTTATTTGTGTAAATTGTTAAAATTAATTTATTAATAATTGCACTTTTCAATGCTCAAGGTGAAATACTAAAAACATTTATGTGGAAATTATAGCAGCTATAGATACTTTGATGAGTTTAACAGCTCTGCCAGAAAAGCTATAAACAGTGAAAGCTCTACTCGCGGACAGCTCCCTCAGGCGGACAGCTCCCTCAGCGGACAGCTCCCTCTGGCTGACAGCTCCCTCAGGCGGACAGCTCCCTTAGGCGTACAGCTTTCTCTGGCGGACAGCTCCCTCGGCGGACAGCTTCCTCAGGCGGACAGCTTCCTCTGGCGGACAGCTCCCTCGGCGGACAGCTTCCTCAGGTGGACAGCTCCCTTAGGCGGACAGCTCCCTTAGGCGGACAGCTCACCAGGGCGAACAGCTCCCTTAGGCGGACAGCTCCCTTGGGCGGACAGCTACAGGAACCGTGGCTGTCCAAGGGCCAAGTGAGTGTCACTGTAATCTCTCTTTCCATTTACCATTTTATTGCTTGATCACAATAAGAACTGGCGCATAAACGTCAGCAATTAGTGAAAACTCGTTTATTATGAGCAATTCGCGCATACAGCAAGATATGCAACAACATCAATAAAAACAACAACAACAACGACAAGAACGGAATCAAAGTTGCACACAGACAGATACGAGTGAGTCAATTAAGTAGATACAATTTGATGTCCATTAGATGTGCAACATTTTGAAGGGGAAAAGGTGTGAGAAGTGCATGAAATTGGAGGGGAATACAGAGAAGAGGAGGAGAAGGAGTTTAAGGGATCAAATGAAGTGGAAGAGCGAGAAGAAGAAGGAACTAAAGAGGTAGCAGGAGTAAAGAGGAAAGTTGGTGGAGTTGGGATAGAAAGGGAATAGAGGAGGAAGGGGAAGAAGATGAAGCATAGATTTGAGAAGCGTAAAGGAGGAGGAGGGAGGGGAGGGGAAGGAGTAGGAGTAGGAGAGTGGGAGAAAGGCGGAGAGGAGTGAGGAGGGGGAGACGACAGTGGAAATGGCTGAATTTGAGTTACAGCTGACACTTTTTTGGACATTGGTCATGGCGTGTACACGCTGACGTTTTATCACATGTATGAGCACACACACACACACACACACACACACTTAAATTGTTTCTGCTTAGCTTAGCACATTGTTGTTACACCCGTTACCCGCAAACAAACTGTATTCCATTTAAAGTTCAAAGAAAAAAAACAGTTTTTATACAGTAGAACCACCCAGAAGTATGCAATGGATTTTAATTTCATTAAATTACAATACTTACTGTTAAAACTGTTAATATTCTAGCAAAACTTAGAAGTTTGTAAATATTGAACTCGCCTAAAAGCAGGCAACAGATTTTAATTTTCATATATTTACCGGATACGGTATTTAATGGTCGGTATAGTGAATAACTGGTTTGTTGTTGTTGAAAGTTTTCGCTGACGTTTGCATTGGCTCTATTAACATTTTAGCTAAGTGCAAGCCACGCCCCTCCCCTGCCCACTGCCCACTGCCCCTCAACTGTCTGTCAGCGAAAAGTTTACGCAATTACTCGCCAAATGTTATTCGTTGCTGTTGTTGTTGCCGTTGTTGTCTTAAATATTTGAAATTTTGTTGCGCTTGATCGTTTTCGAGGCAGCAAAATTTGATTTATGTGCAGACAGACGTATGCGCGTGGTTAAAGCACATGTAGATACAAATGTATCTATCAGATACATGTGTTTGGTCGCTTCATTAATTTGTCATATGAAGCGAAGCATTAAGCAGCGTTGTATAACTCCATGTGACTCTATCGATACATCATTAAGCTCTTCACACACACACACACACACACACACGCACACTCGCACACCCAGTTGCTTTTACAGTTTTCAATTAACACACAAATTATGAACTGAAATGCAACGCAAATATGAAAAAAAAAAACAGTAAAAAATATAAAACTAGTAAAGCAGGCTAAGATACGAAGAGACCGACAGCAGTAGACCCTGTAACTAGCACAAAACTCTAGCCATAAGTAGCTCAATCAGCTTCTTGAATTGGTTTTAAGCTCTGCAGCTTATATTCCATTTTGAAAGCCTTTATAATAGTAATTCAAGTTACCTATTAGATTAATACACTCTTTCTGCATTTCCAGCACAGGGTTTTTAAGTAAGAACAATCTGAAATTATAAACATTTATATGGTATTAATATTTTTGAAATGGCGCTTAAATTGAGATTTAAATAAAAGTGTCACTCGATTTGCATGCAAAATGTATTGACAATTTCGCGCCTGCTGCGTGGACGTTCTGCCAGTCAAAATCGCCAATATTTGTTAGGAATTGGAAATTTAAAGGAAAGGAATTGAAACGTTTTATTATAAATAAAATTTCAAAACAGGCTACAGTCGAGCGAGTGAACTTTAAATGGCCCTGTACTTAATTTTTACCAATTTTCGAACGATTTGTCCTATGGGAAATATAGGTTATTGTTGTCCGATCCGCATTAAGCTTGGTGAGGTAATTTATAATGGACCTATACACAGAATGTGTGAATTTGGTACTGATAGCTCTAGTAGTTTCCAGGTTATGGTGAGGTGAAAATAATTGTTTAAAATTGTAGGAGGCGGCAGTGGGCGTGGCACATATTTGAAATAAACCTTACGCGCCTGACATACAGACGGACTTTCAGTCCAAATTTCAAGACTCTAGCTCTTATAGTCCCAGAGATCCAAGTGGTCTGCTGAATATGATCAAGAATGGAATCGGAATTACTTTCCTAGACAGATGTAATGTTTTATATGAATAGTTTCTTAAATAAAACTTTAAAAGACTAAACATTCTATAGTTTTCGATTAAGCAGAATTGCAGGTGAAATGCCAGCCATATCATTTCTGGGAACATATGTAAATTGCCTGGAAATAACAAGTGGATGAAGGAGAACGATGCTGATTTATGTGACTCTAGAGACAAAGGGGCAGTGCGGCCAGAAGCGTTTGCTTTTTGGGGTAGCTAGAGCAGATGAAGAAGGTGTGGACGAACAGACGGGGGAAGGGATAGAGAGAGGAAAAAATGCCGCCGCCTTTTGTCAGCAACGTTCTTTATTTATTGTTTGCTCCTTTTTGGTTTGCCGTTAACCTTGATGCCAGCGGCTGATCCGATTTCTCTGCTACATTTTCAGAGCGCCCTCAACCCCGCAACCCCGCAATCCCTCAACGTTTTCCCTGACATTTTCCCTGACATTTTCCACAATTGTGCCTGCCGTGGGCGACAATTGAAATTATGGATTTTATGTGTCATAAGCTTTTATTGATGCAACAATCAAATATTTATGATGACAATTCCCGCTGACAATGATGACGATAAAAGTGCTTTTAGTATACGTACAAGCACACACACATACACTCCCTCTTGTAGCTAGCTATATATAGATTTCTATATGATATATTTGTAGGTATATTTACCATTCAGTGAGTGGGAATAGATTTCAGATTTCATTTCATGCACTTTGCCAAAAGGTGAACACACAAAGTATCTTTTTATTTTACTTTTTTTTTTGTATTACTCACAGTCGTATTTCTTTCACCGACTCTGTGGAAATCGCAGCTTATATATTTTCCATTTTTTTGTTGCTCTTTTGTGTATCAAAGGTTTTGCTCCTACAAATTTATTTGTATCTTTTTTTCGCTTTGTGGCAACGCAGCTGAACAATCGTTTTGTGGCACAGCACACTACTCAAATTGTCAATTTTATGGCATTACATTGTGTTATCGTGAGTTGATTTACTTTGAGTTCAACTTATCACTTGGAGTGTTAGTTTTGGGTAGTTGTTTAAAGGAGTTACTTTAACAGAACTGTTCTAAATGAACATAAGTGAGCGCCTTAAAAGTGACTTGTCACCACTTGAATACCCTGTACTTTTAGCTCACTTTCACTCACTACTGTCTCCTTGTCTGACTTTGCTTTTTTCCTCCACTTTTTACTCCTTTTGCTGCCCGAAGTGCACAATCTTTTAATTGCATCTCTTTTTACGGTACAAACTGAGCGGAAATGTGATTAAGTGCGCTATTTATTAACTCAATAATCGATTTGTCGATTACTCGATTACTCGTTTAATACCATTTAATCGCACATTAACAGTCTCACAATGGTTCTAATTTACATAATGCTGGCAGTTTTTTATTTCGGTTTTTTAGTGCTGAATATTTAACAGGAACGTAGTTAGGCGTAGTTGGGTCAATTTTTAGAAAAGAAGGCGCAGAAATAGTGCAAAATTCGTACACACACATACACACACACACACACACACACACAGATATACAGATATACAGACAGACAGACGGACAGACGAACAGACTTGCTATAATTTATGTAGAACACACAGACAGCGAGAAAGAGAGACAGGCGGACGGAGGAACAACTGGACAGACAGTCAGGCAGAGTATTCACCTGGGCTTGCTTCATGAGTGTTGGCACTGCTAGCTGTTTTATAGCCAAGATATGCTAAGATGAATTTTAAAGTTGATAGAAAGAAGCATTAAATGAAACTATGACATACAAAAAAGCTTTGGCTAACTTAAAAAAAAGTTTATATTATTTTTCAAGCTTTTTTAAGTGCTAAGAAAATTTCTTAAATCAAAAATAAAAAAATACATAGATATATAGAAATAAATATAAATATAAATATAAATATAAATATAAATATAAATATAAATATAAATATAAATATAAATATAAATATAAATATAAATATAAATATAAATATAAATATAAATATAAATATAAATATAAATATAAATATAAATATAAATATAAATATAAATATAAATATAAATATAAATATAAATATAAATACACCTAAATCCCATCGCCTAATTTGACTGTAGAACTGTAAAAAATAATAAGATGTTCATGAAAGCAAAGTAAATACTTATATTTAATTTTTGGCTTTTTTTTTTGGCCTTAAACAGCTGGCAACACTGTGGCGCATACTGTGTCAGGTGTGCGCTCTACCTGCATATCATGTAACCGGACACAGTTCGCTATTCCTTCCGCAGTCAGTGCTCCTTCTCTTCCTCCTCCTCCTCCTCCTCCTCCACCTACTGCTCAGTGTAATTCTATCCATATGCAGACAGTCAAACAGCGAAATATCTATGAGTGCATTCATTATCCGTAATACACTTACGTGCACTAATGTGCTCCACATTAATGTGCGGGACTGCTTCAAAAATTTAGGTTTTTCCACACAATCTATCTCTTTCTCTAATGCTGTCTGTCTCTCTCTTTCTCTGTCTACATTTGAGTTCTCTCTACTGCTATAATTCCCTTCACTCAGCTCTCAGTTGATTTCGTGCTCGATTCCACTTCTTTCCCTTGGGCAACACGTTGCGATTTCCGTTTACATTTTCCGAGCATTGTCCAATTTTGCCCCTCCATCGTCCGCTTTAGGGCGTGGCCATGTACTGCACCGCTGTAAATTGTTTTCATTATCAATTTGTCAAACAAGTTTGCGTAACTCTAAGCGCCAGTTTTGTGGTTTAATTTTATTTCAAATCGCTTAAAAAATAAATTAAGAAATAATTGTATTTCATTTTTAAAAGTGTAGATTAAATAATCAGATTTTTTGTAAAAAAAATATGTAAATAGTTTTAAATATTTTAATGAAAATTTGTAAATTTTAATTATTGTGATAGCTTTAATTTATTTTTAATAGGTATTGAATATATATCATTTTTTATTGTCTAAGGTTAAGGCTGCCTAAAGTTCTATATTTTTAATTTTTTTTAGAAAGCTTTCAGCTCTTCCATTATTATTATTATATTTATTATTATTATTATTATTATTATTATTATTATTATTATATTATTATTATTATTATTATTATTATTATTATTATTATTATTACTATTATTATTATTATTATTATTATTATTATTATTATTATTATTATTATTATTATTATTATTATTATTATTTTTATTGTTATTATTATTATTATTAATTTTTAAGTGCTAAAAACATGAGAGTTTCTTTTATAAATATATAATAATCTAAATCAAAATAACAGCTTCTATTACTCTACCAAATACTTTATTTTATTTATTTTTATTTTATGGTATTTGTTAATTTATTAACCAAAGTTTGCCAAACAATTTAGTCCAATTTGTGTGTCTAGCTAAAAGCTGTTTAATTTCCTGCTATTAGTTTTTAAATTAAAGTTTTTCGCACATTTATTTAGCGTGTTTGGCAAATAAATTATTGTAACGCTTTCCTTATGCAAATAACATGAAAATACTTTAAGTTATGCAAATAGTTTATTAGCGAAATTGAGCCAATGTTTGCCAACAAAAATTGTCAACAAAAAATAAACTAAAAAAAAATAATCAACGGTGCTTTAAATCGAAATTAAACACAGCAAACGTAAGTAAATAAATGCATATGGGGAAAGCAAACAACAAGAGAAAAATAGAGAAAAAATTGCAGGCCAAAAAAATGTTTGAGGGTGTGTGTGAGTAGGAGAGTAAATGGCGTAGAAGGGGAAGGGAAAGGGGAGAAAAAGACTGAAAAAAGAAGGGACAACAAAATTTAATGCAGGCGCAAATATTTTAAATGTTAACAATAAAACATGTGCACAGTAAATAAATGTAGCTGAGTGTGTGTGTGTATTTGTGTGTGACAGCGTGTGTGTGTTAGTGTGTGTGTGGTGTAAACAACGCAGGACAAACGTTGCAAACAAACAACGCAACAAACAAACAGTTGAGCCTAAAAGTATGCAACGCTTTTGCTTCGCTAGCTGCTGGCGCTGCCGACCATGCCCACGCCCTAACCAGTGCTGCAGTTTGAGCTCGTTCTTAGCGAGATTTGGCTGGAAAGCATGGATAAAATGATAAGATAAACGAGGAATTTTTTTGAAATATTTTATGAAAAAATAATAGAAGTTAATTAAAGTTTTATATATTTTTTAAATTAATTTATTTTCTTTAGAAGCAGAAATTTAGCAATGTTTGCTCAATCATATTACTTAGCTATGCTGGAGCATAAAATACCGACAGCACTGTCTGCCTAACCCTGTGACATCGTCTCACTGCCACGCCTTCCACCGCCTCGCCCTCTTTTACTATCTTTTCCGCTGCTCCTCTGCTCCTCAGCTCCGCTGCTATCCCTTCGGTGGTCTCTTGTGCTGACTGCGCCGCAATTCGCATTCAAACAAAAACCGCTTAAAACACTTTACTATCGCATTTTGGAATTGTTCAAATATTTTCTACTTCTCACTCGCTCGCTAGCTATCTTCCTCTCTCTCGCTCTCCCTTGCTTCCTCTCTTTTGCTACTCTCCGTTGCTGCTGTTGCAGTTTTATGTTGCATACCACACGGCGCAGCGCACACTACGACAACAACAAAGCGATTAAAATGCTCAAATATTTGCGTCAAACTGTAAAAAATACACAGTGCGAAAAAAACGCTAGTGAAGCAGCAGCAGCAGTAGCAGAAACTAAGGCAGGCGGGTGTGCACGACTAGGAGATGCCCTGTCGTTGAGTGTGGACAAGTAAGTTAGATTATTGTGCAGCTTGTAGATACCCTACAGGAAAAAAACACATAACAAAGGCAGCAAATTAACTGTAAATGAGCGTAAGGGTTACCCAAACCAACAGTTACCCTGCAAATTCCAAAATTGAGGTAAAAATACCCTATAAAAATCTCAAATTTGGTGTAAAGCGAATTAAAAGTAAAGTAAGAAAAGAAAGTAGTTAAAAATTAAGGGAACTTCAATGAAATGAAGAGCGGAAAGAGACAGAAGAGCTGCGAGAGTGAGGAGCAGACACAGAAGAATTGCATTTATTATTGAGTACATAACTTTTTTATTAATAAACAATCTGTTTACACGCGAAGCAAGCACACACACAGCAGTGTTAATATTGAACTTACTACAGGCCTATTTAAATACGAATCTGATAAAAATCGCCTGCAACAAAGTGACCAAAACAAAGACAAATAAAGTAAAGAAAAAATTTAATTAAAATGCATTAAACAAGGGGAGTACAACCAGTTAATACACTGCACTTGCATACCCCTTGAGTGCCCTTCAATGCCTGCAGGGTATCATTAACCGAATTCCTGTCGTTGTGGTGTGCACACATTTCTAGAGCAGAAACTAAACCAAAAATGATATCCATCACTTGAAAAGGGCAAGAACAAGAGTGGAGCGGAGTGAAGTGGAGTGCAGTGGAGTGGAGTGGAGCGGAAGAAGCAGCTGCAGAAGACACAGCCGAAGAATTGTAAAAATGCTGTCACTGATTCTACATTGATTTTGAAAATCTTTTCCCTTCGATTTCTGTGCATTTAACACACAAAAACTGGTCAATCTACACACAGTAAACACACATACACACGGAGTACACACGTGCCTTGATTATTGAAAAACAGTACGCAGTGGTGAAGACAAAGAGAGCGACTTTAAAAGACCCTGTTTGCAGTCTGAAGTCATTAGCTACTTTAAGAGCAAAAAGAACCTGCACAGAATTCAGTAGGTTGCCAGAAAGTACCACGATAGGCTAGATGCCTACCGCATCAGCCATTAGAGCCGCCAGTCCTCGCACAAGCACAAGGTGAAGACTGAAACGACATCATCCTCCAGATCTACTGAACAGAGTCTTGACCTAAAACCTACCATGTCTGCCATAAATCTGTGATAGTCACCCTCTTAAGTCTTCGTTCATTTTAGACTTTCAGACAGTGCATTCATCCCATTGGTTAGCTTATCATCTCTAAATTTCCTTCAATTCAGAAGCTCAATTCTTTTATTTCAGAATTCGTCTAGATTAAGTTGCCAGAAAGGTTTAAGCACGCTAGCCTCAAATGATTTCGTCAAATAGGTTAGGTTAGGTATAACCAGCAAAGGTTGTCATAACAATCCCATTAGATTTTTGACCCATAAGCCTTGTGGAAACTGTAAGACGGTAGAAAAGGTAGAACGAGCTGAATTTCTTTGCCAAAAGTTCGTAAAAAGTAGTTAACGTTAGAGTTACAGTTACCCTTTTTAGTAGAAATACCTGTCAAACCTAGTTTTCTACAGGGTCTAAACAGAAACCACAATTGTGCATAGCGGAAAAACACAAAAGTCGCACTGCGAGGACAATGCACATTGTCATTTGAGCTCGATTTGTTTTACAAAAGGATTAATACACACACAAACCCACGCACACACACACACACAATCACACACACACGAAGTGGCAGCTACAAATCCGCAAATATATTTATTTACAAATATTTTACAGTGTGTTTTGTTGGTCAAATGATGGTAAACAACAGCAGCAACAACAATCAGTCTATGCATGTGTGTGTGTGTGTGTGTGTGTGTGTGTGCGCGTGTGTGGGCGTGTGTGCCTGTGCCTCTGTGTGCATTTAGTTCAACTTGTAGTTAAAAAATATATGCACAAGTCTGCCCGAGTTGTTTATATTGCATGCAACGTAGGCATCTAGTTTACACGCACTGATCAACATGCTTCTACCCTATAACTCGGCTTACATTACTCGCAAATAAGCAAACTACATTTGATGTGCATGTTTTACAGGGTATGCAAAGACAACCCCAAAGAGACGAGTGTAAAATGAATAATTTGTGTGACAATGTTGTCTGAGTTTTTTGAGCCGGAGCCGGAGCTGGAGTCGGATTCTGAATCGGAATCGGAGTTCGTTCCTGTTTCGAGTTGTTTTTTCGGGCACTGGCAAATGCAAATGGGGGCAACAACCAAAAAAAAAAATAAAAGTATCTTAACATTTGCATCTTTTACATGTGCATTGTGTGTGTTTGCAAGTGGGGAGAAGAGGGAAGGAAACTGGAAGTCAAAGATTGTGAGAATGGTAACAATGTGTAGGTTATGTTAACCAGAATGTTGAATCCAAATACGAATCAAAAACAGAACCGCAATGCACCTGATGGGCTAGGGGGGAAGAGTAGGAGGAGAAGTGGAAGAAGTAACTGGAGTAGGTTGAAAGGAAGCAAATGGGTTGATGGGATTGTTTACCTTCCTTTGCTTCCTTCCACTTTTCCTCTTGCTAATAGTTTAAATTCATCTGCATGTCTGTCTCCCTCACACTCGCTCACTCTTTGCTTCACATTTCTATGCTACTTTCTCTCTCTTTCTCTTTCTATTTGTGTGTCTGGTTTCACGCTTTATGCACTGCTAATGATTTGATGTCGTCTACAGAGTTGCCACGTCATGCTACTGATGCTTTGCGCTTTTGTCTTTATTTGTCTGAGCGGAGCAAGAGAGAGATGGATGAAGAAAGAGGGAGACAGAGGCAGAGGTAGTGGGGCAGTTAAGGCATGCATAAAATTTGAAACGCTACTAAAGTCAAGACTTTGCACAAGTTCCTTCACTTGAATCCATTAAATATATGGGGTAGGTTTAAAATTGCATACACATCCGTTAAAAGAGTTGTACCTAAAATTAAGTATTTAATCATCTTAGTTCCTTTGTACATTACCTAGACAGTTTGTAGGCGGAAGGGAGCTAGGTAGACCATTTTAATTAAGTATACATACATATAGTTGAGTAGATCTCTAAGACTATAAGGGCTAGCCTCACAAAATTTGACTTGCGGACTCATTAAACTATAATGTTATGAAAACTTTTTGTAGTTTTTGCCAAACTCTCAAACTAACAAAGCTAAACGTATAAAAGAAATTTTAGAAATTCAAAACTGGCTATCTTAACTCAAACAATCTTAGTACATCAACTATATATCATAGCTTTCATGGTCAGAAAGTTTAGTAAAGATACTTCAAATATGTTTTATAGTAAAAGAGAATAATTACAGGGTCTATAACCATCTCCAAATCACTCGACTACTCCCAATTGTTTGCTCCTACAGTAATTTGCTGCTAAAATGAATTACTTTAGCTTACAATTAAAGTAATTACAGCTGCACTTACCATTCCTACAGTTTTTCGGAATAAATTCAATCGCCTTAAACTCTAATCGATTAAAATAAACTCCAATTTTATAGCCCATTAAATTCCATCTTACCCTTCCCAGTAAAATTAAAAAATTTATTATTTCGTTTGTATTTTTTTTTTTTGTATTTTTTATTTATTTTGCAGTTTTTCAGTTGTTCACTTTAATTTGTTGTTTGTTTTTAACTCGAGTTTTTATTTATACTTTATTTTTATTGTTTATGTTATTTGTTTGTCATACAGTTTGTTGTTGTTGATCATAAATTTACAATACATATAGATTTTATATACACGAAACTTAAGCTGAAAACAGACAAATTACCGATCTATGTGTGTTTTTCAATAAGCTGGCAATTTTTTTTGCTAATATTTTTTTTTTTTTTATTTTTTTTTGTTGTGTGTAAATTCAATTTTGATTGTAATTCTTATTTTTGTTCAGTTTCTTGTGCTTTCAGTTGCAGCTTTGTTGAAGTTTTATTAAAAAGTGGGAACTCAGAATTTTTCAGAATTTTTTTTAATGGAAATAAAATGGATTTTAGTCAAATAATTTTTGGCCCAAAAATTTTTTTTTTTCAAAGCTGAACTCAAAATAATTTTTTTATATTTTTTTTAATATTTTTTAACTGTTTTTTATTTGTTGTTTATTTTTTTGGGGCAGGAATTTCTGTAGCTTAGACATTGAATGCTTTACGGTTATTGTTAGTTGTTGTCTTTTAAATTTAGTTGTGGTTTGATAAACTTAGTTCAACTTAGCTTAAAACAATGTTGCTTTTAGTTTATTTATTTTTTCAAATTGTTGCTAATTTTGCAGTTTTTTTTTTTAAATTTACTTTTTGTGTATGTATATTCTTTACTTATAGTTGTAACTTTGATTTGCTATGCGATTTCTTGTCGTCCACATCAACATTTCCACACAAAAAAAAAAAAAGTACTCCACATTATATCCTATATGTATATATATTTATATATAAATATTTATTATTAACTTTATTTATTTGTTAATTAAATTGTATTTTTTTCATTTTGCTCTCATTTCTTTAATTTTCTTGCCTCTTGTCACTTTCAGTAATACATTTGTGGTACGTATATTAAGTCAGAGTACGTCTTGGGTTAGTCTGTATTAAGTATTAAGTAGTAGCGTTTAAGTGGGTTACTTGGGGGCGTGGCTGGATCGAGGGGGCGCATATTTCGGAAATATTTCTATGTATTTAGTATATTCATTGCATATTGAATATCAGAACACACATACATACATATACACATCCATAAGGGTATGTGTTACTTTGCGCATTTTATTTTCTATTTTAAGATTTAGTTAATATTGATTTAGTTTGCTTTTTAATTTAAGTTTGAGTTGCATTTGGCACATTTTGACTTGTTTACAG
This sequence comes from Drosophila dunni, assembly GCA_018152125.1. NCBI lineage: Eukaryota > Metazoa > Arthropoda > Insecta > Diptera > Drosophilidae > Drosophila > Drosophila dunni. The sequence goes on along the minus strand of JAECXC010000648.1, from coordinate 9,391,403 downwards.
CTTACACAACATTTTAACAGAGACTGAAGCGAAACTCACACACACATGTGTGTAGATATACATAGACATGTTTACTGGTGTGTGTGTTGCTATGCTTGAAGACTGAAAGAGAGAAATTGGGGGTACGAGAGGTCGAAGGTGACTGAATTCTGGGATTTATGCTGAAACAAAGGTTTGAAGGTTTAGTTACTTGCTATGAACCACTGGTTCATGTGAACATTAGTTCAGTGGAACTGAACTGATTGAAGATAACCTTTTTTTGGCTTTGAGCTCTGTAGTTTGATGTGAATCAACTAGTTAATTTAAAGGTTAGTTTAGCAGTATGGCTTTGTAATAAGCCGTGAACCACTAGTTCATTTGAACATTAGGTCATTCAAACTGTAGCTAATTTGTATGGCTTTGTAATAAGCCGTGAACCACTAGTTCATTTGAACATTTGGCCTTTAAAACTGTAGGTAATTTTGATGGCTTTGTAATAAGCCCAGAACCACTGGTTCAATGGAAGATTAGTTCATTTAAACTGAACTGACTCAGGAAAAGAAAGCTCTAGTCTGAAGTGGTTCACACTGAATCCTATGAACTAAAACCAAGTTCAAAGAATTTCCAAGTTAGTTCCCAGTTTTCGAATTTAGCTTCGGAACCCAATGAACCACAACTTGAACTCTGTAAAAATGTTTCCCTCGAAAATGGTTCATTTGCGAAATTGAAGCACTGTTTTTGTGTTTGCTTGAATCCCTTAAGGAATCCACTTTTGTGTCTCAGGTAAAACCCAAATCATTGAACTTTACCTGGAGATTGAGCAAAATAAACTTAAATAAAACAAAGCGAACAAAGTATAACAACAATTCTTAATTGTTAAACAAATAAGAAAAGCAACAAACAATTTCAAACACTACGAATAGGTGCAAATATTTACAATTCTGTAGTCGATAATAAATTGTAGATTTTTATTATGCATTTTTGAGCAGAAATATACTAAGTATATATAACTATATATATATATATGTATAACTAGATTGTATATGTATATACAGAACCCTCTTTAACTTATCCATACATGATGAACATAGGAAATCGTAAACAAAAATTCATTTATAGAATATACACATATATATTTGTATATATAGTATGTATATGTCGGCATGGAAAGCTTATCGGGTGTTTGTGGGTAATATCGGGTAGATAATTTACCGTAATATATGCATATGATTGGGCTTATGCCAGATTTAGTACTTGGAGTAGCCAAAAGCCATTCAAAGAACCGTTGAACATTTATTTCTTTAATATTTAGCTAGGCAAAATATTCTTGCAATTTATTAAATTTTTTTCGATTTACGCAAAACTTTTGATTTTATGGAAAATTAAAAAAAGAAAAGTTTCACATAATCAAAAACTGTATTCTTAACTTAAGAAAAAAAATTTAGTAAAAATGTTTAAACTAAAAAAAAATATTTTTCGAACCTTCTGTTGTGTCAAAAATTTATTAAAATAAATTTTATAATTAAAATAAAAAAAATCAATATTTTTTAAACTTGTTCCAAAAAACTATTTAATTTAAAAAAAATTCAATCTAAAAAAAAAACATGTTATTTTATATTTTAATATCATTATATTAAAGATATGTTTGTAAAGTCCGACAAACTAGTGTAGTTTTAAAAAGAACAATTTTTTTTAAATTGAAATAATAAAAAATTAAGTTATTCTATAAAATATTTTATTTTATTTAAAATGATATGTTTTTAAAGTGCGACACTAAATATAAAATTGTTTTTGAATTTAATTAAACTAATTAGTTACTTTTATTTATAAGATATGTTTTGAAAGTCGGAAAATAAAAAAAAACATTTATAATTAAATTCAAAACTATGTTGTGTTTTAAAATTTGTTTTTTATTTTAAAGATATGTTTTTAAATTTCGACAGTAAAAATTATTATTTTTAAATTAAATTAAATTAAAAGTTATGTTCTTCTTTAAAATATTTATTTTATTTTAGAGATATGTTTTTTAAAGTCCAAGACTAAAAATAAAAATGTTTTTTTTAAATAAATTTTTTTTTAATTTAATCAAATTAAAAGTTATGTTCTTCTTTAAAATATTTTATTTTATTAATTTTTTTATTAATTTGCAAGAATATTTTATTGCTCGGCTTAGCCGAAGCCAACATTTTCAACATTTACTTTGACTTGGTATTTATTCGGTATTTTTTTTGAGATTTTTATCGGCTTTAATATTTTTTGTTTTTCTTTTTTACTAACGAGGTAACATTTAAACGCTTTTCAATTATTTTCTTTTTTTTTAGACTTAACTACTTAAGTTTACGCGTATTTTAGTATTGAATTATTGAACCACAAAGTTGTCCACTTCCCATTCAAATTTCGTGTGAGGGAGGGGAGGGTGTGGTTGGTTACTCTTGTCCTTTGGCCATTTGTGTGGTGTGCGAGTGTGTGTGTGTGTGTGTGCTGTTTGTTGATGTAATGCCTTCTTATAGTTATAGTTTAATTAAGCTATAATACCAAATGTTTTTTGTTTTTATTGTTCGCCTTTGCTTCTCTGTCTCCTTTGAGCCACTTACAAGTGCCGGAACTTTGAGTTGTTCCATTTCGTATGCTGCCTTTTGACACATAGCAGCAATTTGTTGTTAACAACACGAATATGGCTAAAATTAATGCATTTATTAGCCGCATTCCGGTTGTTGTTGTTGTTTTAGACGCAGCGCTGTCGATTTCCGTTTCCTGGCTGCGTTCCTTGTAGAGGCGGCCATTTTGATTGCGGGTACCGTCCTCGTGACGGTTCTCTTTGACCACCACTTCGTTCTTCTGTGGAGTCGAGGAAATTGTGGGTTCAGCTAGGTGTGTGTGGGGGTGTGTGGTGGTGTGTGTGTGGCTGGTACTTACCGTTACTTCGTTGAGATCCTCCTCGCGTAGTGTCTTTTTGCCAGGACGTTCCATCTCTGAAAATGTAGCAGAGAAAGAGGTCACAGAAGGGGTTAAGACGTAGTTCGAATTGAGCACAGAAGCAGAACTTTTTAAAGAAGTAGGGAAACTATTTTTACTTACCATAGAGTCTAATGGTGCCCTCGGTATCTCCAATGCTGTTCTTTGAGATGCACTTGTAGCCACCAAAGTCGGTTGATTGCAAGCGCCTAATGTGCAGTATCATCTCAATCGAGTACATGTTGTTCTCCTTCTCGGTGAGTGCATAACGATCACCAGCAATTATCATTTCACCTGTGGGGAAGAGAGTGGAGAAACCAAAAGAAAGTTAATTAGAAAGGAAAGGAAGGGAAATTTAAACAGATAATTTCCCCTACTTGAATGTAAGAGAGCAAAATTAGAACAAATTTCCTTCGATTGATAATTAAAAACAGCTTCAGAATAGTCACTGAATTCATCTGAAACTTTACTTGAAGGACACAATTTAATTGCATTTTTAGAAGTTCTTTTTAGTGAGTTTAGTAGTTCCTAACAAAGTCATATCGTTGTTGTGGGGAAAGTGACGGAAAAGCTGTGGAAAATGGAAAAGGTGTTGAAAATGTGGAAAGCTGTTGAAGCTAAAAATGTGGAAATGAAACTAGAATTTGAACTCGTGTTGTCACGTTTGCAATATACGTCAAATGCACTTGATGTTGCCAGGACATACAAATATTTTAGCATCGAAACACGAACCAAATAAAGACAAATTGCGGCATTGAAAGGTTTATAAACCAACGGCTAGAAAAAGAGACGAGTACGACAAAGAAAGTAAGACAGAAAGAGAGAGTAGAGAGAGAGAGAGAGAGAGAGAGAGAGAGAGAGATAGAGAGAGAGAGAAGGACAGAGAGAGGGATATGAAGAGGGAGAGGGTAAAAGATAGATAGGAATAGATGTGGCGAAAACCCTAAACAATTAAGCCTCGACTGTCAATGACCCTGCACATACACACTTCAAATATTTTAAATTATTTATTTATTTTTCGTCTTTTTCTGGGTTGACTAACGAAATAATTATTTATTTTACATAGCAGATTAAATAAAATAATTTTTATTTTTCGTCTTTTCTTTCTAGGGTTGACTTACCGAATAATTATTTAATTTATTTAACAGAATAGATCGTATAACTATTTTTTATGGTCAGAAAAATTGAAGACCTTTCGAATAATTAAATTTTAGTTGGCTTCAAAGCAATTTTTTTTTATTAATAAACACCACTTAACTGACTACAAAATTTTATTTTAAATAATTTCTACTTGCAATTTAAGCACCCTTTGTTCACTTTAAAATACAGGGTGCCACTTACCATTCTCCCGTTGCCAATAATTGATGGCTTTGGGCGATGCTTCAACATTGCAAATTAATTTGACATCCGTGAGAACCGGAGCTCCAACCAATTGATTTGGCACTTGAACCAGCGGATGAACTAGAAAAAAGTGCAAGAAACGAAAAAATATAAAAAGAATTAGAAATAAGTGGAAGTTACTCAATTTGAGAACAGTTTCTTGTAATGTTGAAATACCAGAAAAATGCTTAATTTTCAACTGATACTCTTTTAATTGAAAGTTTATTATTTGGCCAGAAAACGTGCAGAATTTTGTGTTTAATTCCTGCAGAAACAGATTTCAAGTTAGCCGCCAAAATCGTTGTCGAAACCAGAAACTTTGACAGCCCGAGGCAAACACTGTTAACTGGCCGCAAATTGAGGTATCTTAGCTGAGAAGTTACCAACTTTTTGTACAATATACAGTCAAAGCTCTCTTGGGCGGACAGCCACGGTTCCAGTATTTTTGTCCGCCCAAGGGAGTTGACCGCCTAAGGATTTCGCATGAAAATCATTCTGACAAACTATAAAATACGTCCGGCTAAGGGAACTGTCCGCCTGAGAGAGCTGTCCGCGAGTAGAGCTTTCATACAAATTCTTGATTGATACTTTTTTATATTTAACTATGAAATATAATTCAGTACGCTTAGAAGACTTTTACTTCTTTCTTTTGTCTTCAAACTCTTCTTAAATAATTTTTATTGCTTACAAATTTTAGAATTTTAGTTCTGAACTATAAAATGCCCAAAATTTAATTACATTTTTTAATCTAATTAAATATTTAATTTGCATTAGAATTTATTCAATGCCTAATGACTGGAAAAACACTTGTATAAAAAATGCATTAAGTATTAAATCATTTGACATAACTTAGTCCGTCCTAAAATAATTTTCCGTCCAAAAGTACAGGGTATCCTTTCTTCCGTTTAACATTTGACACAGCTTCACGCGTTTGCCCCACCTTCGTATCAGTTTAAGGTTATCCATCTCCCCTTTTCTCCTTTTTTTGCGGTTTGTCGGATTTTGTTCACTCTGTTGTCTTTGCCACCGTCTTGGCCAAGTGATGTGAGCCCTGCCGCTGGCCATCATTGTTTTTGGCTTTTCAACTTTGCCACTGGCTATTTCTATATTTTTTTCTTATTGTTTTGCAGCTTCTACACATTTGGTTTTGTTTTGCTTTTTGTTAGCTGTCCGGTGTTGTCTGCACTCTTTTTTTTTTTTTTTGGCTTGTGTCCATGCCACGAGGTTTGTTCGGGCCATTGGCTGCGTTCGACCGTTCATTATTGGTCAATTTATTGGATTTGTTCATGCCTCAGTCATGTGTGTGGTGCTGGCAGTTTAGCTTGTTTGTGGCTAGATTTGTGGGGTGTAATGGCAGCCGATTTTACTAAAGAACGTACTATTATTTTTTCTTTATTTTCTAATAGTTTCATAATTTATCATAATTTTTTTTATGGCTTTAAATTTTTAATTTTATTCAAGGGAAGACTGTAAATTCCTCTTAAATAATTTTATTACAAACTATTAAGCCAAGGGTTTTATTAAATTTTTGTCTAGCCCTTTACAGTCTGCCAACACTGTTCATATCTGTGTTTGTGTGTGCCTGTGTGTGTCTCTGTTGTGTCTGCTTCCAAATTATGTAGCATATGTCATGTGTTGTCAGTGTCGATTCGTGTAGTAATCTTTGCACCATACTTTTGTCCTCTTTTTATAGGTTGTTGTCGGTTTTGTTGCATTGGCCTATCCCTTATTGAAAATTCAATTTGTTCTAATAGAGTTTTGCAACTGTTGCAACAGCTGAAGTTACAAAAACGTCAGACGCGGCGTATGCGTAATATGTGCTTCTAGCTTTTAAAGCGAAGTTTATTGGTTTCGTGTGGGCTCATGTAATATTTTTGAAATGCAATTTAGTTGAAAATAAAAATGGTGATTAATGCTAGGAGTTGAAAGGATTTTTATTTACCAGTTTAAGAAATAAACACTTAAAGCTAAAGTTCAAATATTGCATTATTTTTAAGAATAGGCTAAGGAATAAATAAAGTTAGTGGAAAATAAAGTTAGTGTGACTGCAGTTCGTTGTGCCTCTTTGTTAGTTTCACTCTACAAATTTGCTATGCAGCCAAAACCGAGAACTGAACTGAAAAGAAAGGTCAAATCGTTAAAACGATAGCGACAGCAAAGGTTGCAAAAGTAACAGACAGCACAGGAAAGCGAAGGACAAGGCTAGCCGGTGCAAGAGGGGCAGGAAAGAAGTGCAGACAGTAGGCCCGTCTGCTGCGTAGACAATCCGACTGCACAAGACCCTGTACCAGTTAATTTGACTGTAAAAAGCGGCTGTAGTTTTTAGAAATTAATTTAATACCAATTATTTATGTTTCACAACGCTTTCGTCACTAGCTTGTTGGTTTGTTATCGGGTCTTTGAAAAGGATTCGCAGTTTAGGCTGCAAGTTAACCCAGCAAAGCCATTAAGCTTGATTAATTCTAAGCTCTTGAGCACTTTCAACCTGTGGAGCTTCAAGTGTGCACAGTGGGTGTGTGGGTGAGTGTGTCTGTGTGTGAAGGTTGTGGCGTTAAACCACCAAAGAAAAGTGCCTCTCACACACACACACACCTCAAGAGATCCCCTGTTGTTTGTCTTTACGTTTTTTCGGTCTTGTCTCGTGTATGGTGAAAGAAGCCAAAAAGGCACTTAATTTTCTGATTAAAATCAATCAAGCAAAACGCTGAAGCAGCTCAAGAAATCAAGCGGCAACCGTTGGGGGACGAAAGCCATCATCATCAACATCATCAGCAGCATCAAGCTCCACGTCAGCGTTGACGGCGAAAAAAATGTGGGGCAACAGAAGGTTAAGTCAAAGGAGACGTAAAAACGTTCAAGAAGAAAGTGGCAGGAGATGAAGGCAGAAGAAGGAGATAGTGAGCAAGAGAGAGGGAAGTATTAGAGGCAGTGTGGAGTAGGGAAGTAGGGGAAGGGAGTGAATGGGCGTGGCGGTGAGGGTAACCATATGGGTTTTTAAATTGAAATTGAGACGCAGTCGTCGTCGCAGCGGACAAAGGCAGAAGCAATAAAGAAGAAGCATCAGAAGAAGTGGAGCAGGCAACAAGAAGAAAAAGAAGTAGAAGAAGAGCAAGCACACTGAATGACAGACAGACAGACAGACGGATAGACAGACTGTCGTGGGAGATGAAAATGAAATGACAAACGAAATGAAACGAAACGAAATGAAATGAAATGAGAGCGAGTAAAGCCAAAAAAATTGAAGCAGATAACAAAAATGGAAATTAATTTTTGCGGCAAGCGAAAGGGAGAGAAGGAGGGTGTCAGATGCAGCGAGGGAGGTGGAAAGAGCGAGTGAGAGAGAGAGGGAAAGAGGGGGACCGCGAGACATGTTTAAGTAGGACAAAGCCTTTGAAGTGCAAACATTTTGTCCCGTGTCAATATAATTTATAGATAAGATCTGTCAGCCATTAACACCCAAAAAAGAGCCAGAAAAGTTCACGCCTCTCTTGCTCTTGTTACCCGCTTATACCCTAATAACGGGTGTTATAATTTGTATACAGCTCTTGTTACGTATCAGTTGTTGCTTTGTAGCAATTAATATTTAGTTTTAAAATACTTTATTTAATTTCAAATCACCAAAATTGTACATTAATTCATATTTTATAGAGTGAATTGTTGTACTAACATAGTTTAGTGGAGTTTAGTAACTAAGTAATTCATTCAGATATTCTATTCTATTCTATTCTATTCTATTCTATTCTATTCTATTTTATTTTATCCTATTATATTCTATTCTGTTATTAATGAAATGTTTTATTTGCTCTTATATTTTCAGTTTTTTTCTTTTTTTTTTTCTGTGATCAACTTAAAGCTGAAGTGCCTGCAGTTTAAATCGTAAGTAAACAATATTTAATTATTACTTTAAGTTTGGATTGCACTTAAAAATTATATGAATTTACTAAGGATCGAACAACTGTATTATAAAGCTTCCCAAGAAACAATAGTTTATATAAATATACATAACTTTCTTACAGTTTAATAGTTAAGTTAGTTATACAAGCAAATGTTGACCTAATCTAATGATTAATAATTTTTTATTGAGTATTATCGATCAGAGAAAAACAAGTACCGAACAAATATGTAAACCCCTTAAAAAATCAGCCAAAAGTGTTTCAGATTCTTTTGTTAAGCACATTTAATTGTGGGCGTGTCAAGAAAACAATTTATTTTTGCTTTTTTTGGCACCTTTTGTACAAAATTGCATTGCATTTCATGCGCTGCTGCAGGCGTGAAAAATGTGCAAGAATGAGTACACCTGGGTACGCTGAATTAAGGCAAAATTTTGCAATTTTAAAGCTGCTCCAATTTTTTTTGTTTTTTTATTTTTACTACAGAAACGTGACGTTCACACGCCAAGTGTGATGCCAAGACGCACGTCTAGACTCATTCCCCAGATCGCTGCAGCTCTTTTCCCTCTCCCTCACACCCACACCCAATCCCCCACAGGCTGCCATTCCCTCTGAGTTGCTAATGCGTTTGGAAAGTTTGTGTCGACCACGTGAAGGAAAGGTGCCGGAAATCGAAACGGAAACGGAAACACTTGCAGCTCACGTTTATTGCGTTATGCTGCGGTTCGTTTTGTCATACCCGTTCAATTTGGTTTTAAAGGGTATGTGCAGATAGTTTAACAAGCGTTGGGAGTACCTACACCAACTGACTCACGCTACATGTGAAAAGTAAGCCAATTAAACACAAGCACCTAAAAGTAGGCAACACTTTTTACAACCCGTAGGCTAAAGGGGTTTAAAATTGATTTTGTCAGTGTCGGGTATTCAATAGTCGGTCACTTGCTTAAAACCCTTTAGATTTTTTGATTTTCCCTCGAGCGCTTTGCACGCACATCCGCCTTGCACTTATGACTACGATTATTATGGTTATTGTTGTGCAGGGTAAAAAGTGAGGTTGGGTTAGGTTAGCTTTGTGTATACTCACAGTGCACCTGTAGCTTCATCCGTTTGCTAACTGTTGGGGGCACTCCATTCGAGGCGATGCACATATATGCGCCCATTTCCGATCGCGTGACTTTCGACAGCGTCAGCATTTCACCCTCCACTGAACTGGCTGCAAAATATGAAATCACGATAGACATGCGGTTAGTTTTAGTCGTACTCATCTACTACTCACACCCCCCTTCTATGGTGTCTTTTCCCTGCTTTACCTTTGGTTTTCTGATGCACGCCATTGCGTGCAATGATCTCACGTCCATCCTCGCGACGCCAAGTGATCTTGGGCTTGGGATGTCCACGTGCACGGCAAACCAGCTTTGCCGAGCCACCTTCAGGCACCATCATGTCACCGGAGGTTTCCTCGTTGATAATGTCCGGTGGTATGACCACCTCCAATGTGGCCGTCTACGGCGAAAAGAAAATAAGTTGAGAGTGAGTGAATAAGAGAGTAATGAACGTTATTAAGTTGGCTGCATTTCATGACGTCACAAATTATGCACTGATTCCATTCAAATCAACTGGGCAGATACAGTAAAATAACAACTTATTGTGACATTAAGTGAATTTTCCGCAATTTATTTAATTTTTTTTCAAGCCAAAATCGTTTGCATTTGACAGTTCCATCATAAAGTAAAGAAAAAGCCCCAAAAAACCGAGCGAAGCGAGAAATTTAAACGAAGTGCGACAAGAGTAAAAAATAGAAGAATGGCAAAAGAATTGAGTGAAGTGAAGAAAGTGAAGGAGAAAGGTGGACGGTGAAAGGAGTGTGGAGTGAAAGGGTTAAATGGCAGCTGTGAAATTGCCTCCGCTTCTGACTCTGACTCTGACTCCGACTCCAACTCCGATTCAGATTCCGACTGTGTTTGCATTTTATTTTTCTCATATTTGCTTTTCACTCAATTCGCTTTGTTAGCTTGATTTTATAACATGCCGCTTGCCAACAGAGGGCGCTGCTGTGAGGCAGGTAAGGCAGGGAGACGCAACGAGTCGTTTACAGTGTTGCCAAATTTCAGCACATGAGTTAATCAAGTAAGGAAACAAGCTGAAAATTTATAAGTTAGCTGTTTACATAAAAAAAATGTGAAGAAAATAAAAAAATAAAATTTTAAGTAGCAAATTTTGGCAATTTCTCAATAATAACAGAAGAAAGTTTTGAAAGTTTTTTGAAGATCAAATAAGCATAATTTTGATTAAAATAAATATGTCAGTTTCTTGACAGACCTAGATTTTGTATGGTTTTTAAAAATCATATAATTTAAATAATTTTAAAGAGCAAATTAAAGCAAACTTTGACCTAAATAAGATATATGTTTGACCCCATCAAACTTTTGACAGCTTATAGATAGCTATTTCAGTTGCCAACTTAGCAAACTTGAGAACTGGCGGTATTCTAGCTAAAGTGGCAGCACTGACCACGCGACGCACAATGGGGAAAATGATGAAATGAAATGAAATTGAAATCGCAATCGTTTTGCACATGTCGTGAGCATTAAATGGACGAATTCGAGGCAACGAAAGCAGCGCGGCGTCAACTCAACGAACTTGACGAAACGTCAAGCAAACACACACACACACACACATACACAGCGCTGCCGCACTGTTTGTGCTTTATTTTTTGTCATTAAAGCGCTTTATTGTTTATATATCGTGTTTAAATGGCAGCAACCCTTTATGCCCCACACACACATACACATACGCCCACCGACAGGCTGGCAACGCCGCGCCATTGGCAACACACAGTCAAAGGCGTATGACAAGTGCAGCTCTAGATTAAATTCATTTCGTTTTATTCCTTTTCATTTCATTTTGTTCATTTGAATTTCAACTATTATTACTACATTCTTGTGTCATTTGAGACTCTGTACATTAGTTGTGACGGGGGGTTTATTTGTGTGACAAAAATGGAAACAATAACTGAAAGTTTTGCTGAACAAATTTATGGTATTTTTGGCATTAAATGTTTATGTTCGGTGGATAAACTTTGGAAATTCAATCCACAGGGTCGAGTGCTATTGGGATGCTCCACTCCATCCCTGTTCACCACTTGGTTTTTTTGTGTTCTGTTATTTGTTTTACACATAATAAAGTTCCACAAAGCGAACTGATATCAAATGATGCCAAGCACTTGCTGATAAATTGCAATAAAATGAGAAATAACTACACATATTTGAAATCGCAAACAGATTAATTTCCCTTCGGGCGCTACTCACAAACACACATCACAGTGCATGTGTGTGTGGGTGTGTGTGTGCTTGTGTGTTGTGTTTGTGTATCTGAATTCCCGCATTAAGTGCGGATTACATATTTTAAATGCTTCCGTTAACAATATTCAACAATCTGCTATTGTTTGATTTTTGCCTTTTTTTCCCATTTGTTTTTTGACGTAACAGAAATTGTGTTTTATATTCTGTTTGATTCAATTAATCCTTGCCTGTTGTCTGCTTTTTGTTCAACGCTGTACACCTTATCACATTTTTTGCAATTTTCTGTACAGATTTGGAATAGAACTTTGTTGAAGAGCATTCAATGCCAAAGGATTTGCATTCTGTTGTTGCCCCAAAAAGTATGCTATTGAAATTTTATGAATAATTTAACTCAAATTTGGCAGCAGTGTGGACAGTTTTAGCTCGTAATTTGGCAGGATGAATGCAAAATGTGACACTGATTGAACCATAATATTTATTAGCTATTTTAAGCCATGCACTTCTGACAACACTGAGTGCAAGTTGTAATCCGCCTGTCACTAGTGCTGGATTCAACATCGAAATGGCGCACAGATTACGACTAATAACTAGCGATAAATTGTTCCATGTTTTGTCTATTCGAATTTTGTGGAAATATTCTTATCGTTTGTACCGTTATTGGAGTTTTCAAAGTCCAGTTTATGAGCCATGTCATGTTACACTTTGTGCAAAGCTTTTTTGATTGCTAGATTGCTATCGACAGTTATCGATAACAGACAATACCCAAGACTCACATTTTAGACTGTAATACAATTATTTTTAATCGTTTTTTTTTAAACTTTGTACAAAGATTTTGGGATTTGTAGATTGTTATCGAAAGACAGTTATCGATAACAGACAATAACTAAGACTCACATCTTAGACTGTAATAAAATCATTTTTTATAATTTTTTCACTTTGTACAAAATTTTTGGTATTGTTAGATTGCTATCGACAGTTATCGATAACAGACAATACCTAAGACTCACATCTTAGACTGTAAACTGTATTGTATAAAGATTTTGTGACTGTTTGATGGTTATCGACAGTTATCGATAACAGTCAATACAGTCAAGATTCACATCTCTAACTATAAGAAATTATCATTATTAATTGTATTTATGGATATTACTAGATTTCAATATATAAACTATTCAGTTTGCTGAATTTAACTTTAATTCCGACTGTTATCGATAACAATCGACAGACACAAATCATAAACTTGCGGTGTATTAATAAAATACACAATACGATTAACTTTATCTCTAACTTCTAAAGTTGTTAGATGCCAAAAAAAAGAATTACCGCTCGATGAAAACTTGTTATCGATAACAGTTAAAATCGTATACTGTTGTTTAACTTACCTGCATTTTCATTGGATCCGTGTTGACCTGACACATGTATTTGCCCGCATCCTCCATTTTGACGCTACGTATGTTGAGGGTCCATGTGTTGTAATCGTTGTGTGTCACCGATAATCGATCATTGTTCGTTATCACATGCTCGTGTATGGCCAAAATCGCTTTGGCATCGGCCTTAATCCAAGCGACCTGATGATGAACAAGTTTTCGGCATAGCAGAGAGCAAACGAGTACAATCGATAACAGTCGATAATTATCGTTTCATGCCGTGGCGTTGCACAGCCGTTTAAATTGCAGTTTAAGTCGTTGTAATTGAAATTTGGGTATTTCGTTTGTTAATAATCATAAACACATTATTAGTGGTATTTTCGAGCGTTGCCAGAAGGTTAAAGTTTTTTTTTTGGTCGTCATCGACATCATCAACAAATAGCGCATTCAGCAATTTCCGGTTCATTTTTTTGTGTGTGTGTGAGAGTTTTTTTTTTATCGTAAAGGTTTGTTGTGCCATCGAAATCGATTTGCGGATGTATTAGAATTTAGTTGAAAGTTTCGTTTTGCGGCGCCAGTTGGCGTTGCCATTCGCGTTGGACAGGCGCAAGAGGAGGAGGAGGAAGAGGAGGAGACAGAGGAAGAAGGAAGCGAATTGGTTTGGATTTTGGGTGAAGGGAAACGAAGTTTTTGTGTCAACGATACAAAAGTTGGACGTTTGTTGGTGTCGTTTGGTGTCAGTGTCGTTGACAATGCCAGCAGAGGGTAGTAGAGTGTGGGGGGAGGGACGGTAGGGACGGCAGGGCGGGGCAGGAAGCATCGTTGCGTTCATCGTCATCGTCAGCGTCGTCAGATGTCAGCGCAATTTGACGCCATTTCCATTTTTGTTGCAAGCCAAAACGCAATTTTATCGTTGTTGTCCCGTTGTTGTTCATGCCGCAAGTTTTTCGCAAGTTTTCCCCATTTGTAGTCGCCGTCGTCGTTGTTGTTGTTGTTGTAGGATATCAAATCGGGATATTTCAAGTGCAATTAGTGGAATTGGTTTTGTGGTTGGTCATTTTGTGTGTCAGTTTGTTTTGAGAAAGAAAAAAGTAAGCATTTGGCAATTAGTTAACATTTGTCATCGCTTTCATTAGATTTGCATTGCTTTCAACTGAAGAAAATCCATCAAAGAATAAAACGTATAGAGTATATATTTGGATGGGGGCGGGGAAATGGGGTTTTCAAATTTTGTCAGGTGCATTGCTAACATTTAAACAACTACTCCACTAACTACCATAAATAAATAATATCACGCACTTGCAAAAAGACCAGAAAATTAGCTACAAAGTATAAGGAAGCAAAAAACAGCAGGAAATTAAAGCGTCGTAGTTGTGGGGCAAAAAGTGTTGCCTACTTTAGTGGGCAAATGTTAACAAATACATATGCATGCAGACACACACGCACACACAAGTGTGCTGGACAGTTTTCATTAACGTAATGCCTAATAGCAGACGGAGAGGCAAACAGAGAGATTAAGAGGGAGGGGAGGAAAAGGAGAGACGCAGAGACAGCCAGAGAGAGAGTGAGAAAGAGAGAGCGGGAGGCAGCTAATCTTGCTCTCGTTGCACTCAGCTGAATACCCTGTGTGAGGGTATAGCAAGTTTGGTAAAGTGGTGTTCTATACCTAGTGGGAAGGTGAAGAAAAGGTTGAGTTACATAGCAGTCAGCTTAGAGGTGTAAGAAATGCTTTTACTATAAGAATACTATAGTAAAAACACTATACTAAAGCTAAGCTGGGTGTTTCACAATTGTGTGCACCTGACTCCATTTTCTTTTCTGCATAATCAAAACAAACTTCGCTTTGCATTTGCAGAAGTTAGAGTGAGATGGCTTAAGTTGAACTCTTTGTGTCTGTAAGGCTCTCTGTGAATTCATATTGGCTGTTTAGTGGAGTGCTTTAAGCCTTTGTTTAAGCTGCCATTTTGTAATGAAAACAAATGTCTCTGGGCAGAAGTTTAAATTGTTTAGAATTAACACTTTTGTGTTGAACAAATGCTGTAAGCCAACTCGATACATAGGAGGAACATGAAGTTGCTATGAAGTGGAATTTTTATTTGAGTTACTTTAAATTTATTTAAAATTACGTTTCTGTTAAAAATACTCTATTTAAAGGGGATATCAAGCAAAGAGTGAACTCTACTTAAGTAATTTAAAACATACGATAATTTTAAAGGTCAAAAAGTTATCGATTAATAGTTATGTTGAATAAAAAAGCAACTGAACATTTATATATATTTATTAAGTTTGTTTAAACTTCTCTTAGCTTATCACGAACTTTTACAAATATAATTTTTGGGTTTAACTAACTTTTTTTATTAATCAAAAGAATCGATAAACGATAGGCTTCAATGCTGTAAAATTGGGGTGTCATTCAACGCTTTCTCTTACTAACTCTTTCTCTCAGTCTCTGCCTTTTCACCTCTCCCCTGCCTTTATTTCCCCCTCTCCCCATCGAGTTCGCCGTTCCACTCTCTGAAAGTGGAAATTGACCTCTAAAGTCTGCATTTGACGCACAGTGTGACCAGGTTTTGCAAAAGAAAAATGCAAAATAACCGAAAAGAGAGGAAAAAGCCCCGATGACCAATAAAGCTAATGGTTCAGGGCACTTTTGAGTACGCTCGAGTTAACGGGCAAACAAAAGTGAATGCGAACGCAGCTGCGACTATCGAGTGTCGACACTGTTTGCCCACTGTGCCCAATAAATAGCAATATACAGAACTGAACAGGATTGAGCAGCACAGAACAGGAATGAACAGAACAGAACAGGACTGAACAGAACTGAACAGAACTGAACGGCACTGAACTGGTGCCAAGAGGACACTCCAATCCAGCGTTTGATATCGCCGCTGCGACTGTCACTTTATTTATTTACTCAATAAAGCAAATTTATTGTGTGATACTGGGGGAGTTCAAACCTGCCCCATGGATTTCGATTTCAATAAAAAAAAAACGCTATCAAAAAATGGTGAAAAAAAGCTGATTTTCGAGCCATGCAAAAAACGCCAAATGTAAATGCAAATACAGCGAACAAATGTCATAAAGCAAGGATATAGTAGCACTAAATACAGCACTACAGAGGGCTACAGAGAATACACACACACACGGAAACTTACACAAGCACATGTACAAAAAAATATATAAAAATATATAGATATATATATATACAGATATTGGGGAAAAATGGTGCAAAGTTTGTTTCGGTTTTAACTCGGTGCGCTTGAATTTATTTTTATTAATATTTCTGTTTCTGTTTCTGTTACTCGAAACAAAAACCAAACAGAATTGCATAAAAAATACCCAAAAACAAATTGAGAAAACAACAATACACTGAACAAAACAAATGAAACAAAAACGTTGCACAAAATATTTATATTAAAACAAAAAGTTGTCGAAACGCGTAAAAAAACAACGCAACGGGACTCTTTAGTCCACAGAATCGGGGGAAAAACACTTAAAAAAAATATTTTAAATTTAATTTCTTTTTTTTTTTTGCTTGCTGCATTTCCATTGATCTGTTTATTTTATGGAAATCCGTTTGTCGAGTTTTCTTAATATTATTACATTGTCCAACAATTTGTAGGGTTAATTGTAGCTTACAGTGTTGTAGAATTTTGGTTTATTTTTGGCCATAAATATTTAAAAAAAAAAACATCTAACATTTAAATTATAGGGAAATGTTTGTTTGCTTGCGTGTTTTTTTGACGTTTAGACTGCACGATGATCAGTCAGAGATGGATGTTTATAGTAAGTTATATACTGATTTTTTTTTTTTTATTTTAATTCTAAAAAGATGATAGAGGAATCTCAGGGTAACTTAAGTTTTTTGAGGAAATTTATATACTTTTATACGAATTTATTATGTCCTTAATTTATTTACTTATTTCTTGCTTTTATTTACTCCAAACGTGAAGTGAAAATCGATCGAAAATCGAAATTTTGAAACTCCCATTTTTAATAAAATTTTGATAGGTTTTTCTGCTAAGTTTAGAGTATTTAAAATTCGTTTTAGTTTGACGTTTTTTTTTATTTTGAGTGCTGTGCGTTTTTAGTTGTTTTTTTTTTTATACTACAGCAAATGCAATTTGTTTTAATATACTGACAATATTTTATTTATTTATTTATTGTTTAAATAAAATGAAATTGAGTGTCATCCACTCAGTGTTCATTTCCCCTGCTTCTCTCTATCTTTGTCTGACAGTCTCTCTCTCTCTCTCTCTCTCTCTCTCTCCCTCTCTCTCTCTCCCTCTCGCTCTCTGTTTTTAGACCCCGTACTCTAAAAAAGAGTAGAGGGGTCTATTAGGTTTGTCAGAAGCGAAATGTGCGTAACAGGCAGAAGGAGGCGTGGCCGACCCCATAAAGTATATATATTCTTGATCAGCATCAACAGCCGAGTCGATATAGCAATGTCCGTCTGTCCGTCTGTCCGTCTGTCCGTCTGTCCGTCTGTCCGTCCGTCCGTATGAACACCTGGATCTTTTAAACTACAAAAGCTAGAGCCACCAAATTTATAATGAAAGTCCGTTATTATCTTACGCAGGTTAAGTTTATTTCAAATTTTTGCCACGCCCCTTACCGCCCCCGCAATGAGCAAAAAAACAGACACACCTCGAAAAAAAATGTAGTTTTAGGCCAATAACTCAGTAACTATGGCACTTAGGAACACAATTTCTGGTTGCTAGAGTTGCTAGAGACAGCCTTAATGCAATGCCATTCAAAATTTTGGCCTGCCACGCCCCCTTTTCTCATAAAAGCTAAAAAACTTTCAAAATATTAAGCTCAAAATTTGAAGGATTTAGGGCATTTAGTCAAATAGTACAGTGTTTATAATTAATTATTCGAAGAGAGGAATATCATATCAAACTATATTCCAAGCCGCGTTAAAATCCGTCAATTAACAAAAAAGTTATTAGGTTAGAAAGATTATGTAATTTAGCTGCGCCGCTGCTCGCAGACGCTGCGTCGCTGCGACGCCGCCGTGCCGACCAGTGATAGGCACGCATACATACATATGTGCAATGCACATAATTTCAAACGAGTGTGTACTTGTATGTATAACATGTAAATGCGAATAAGCGGAACATGCTTGAAAGTAGCGCGTGGTGCGAATGGTAGAGTTACGGCGCGATGTGAAATCGTTGCCTGAGGGTCGTGGGTTCGAATGCTGGCAATGAGAATTGCTAATTTAATTTTTTTAAATATCAATTTAAAATATACATATAAATTTTAATTTTTAAATTTCGTTATAAAATTTTAATTCAAATTAAATACAAATGCGCATTATCATGGGAGTACGGGGTCTTTTACAGTCGGCTCGATCGACTGTAGCCTTTTCTACTTGTTCTAATTGTTGTGTTGCTTTTGTTTGATTGAAACATCAGAGGATTTATATGAAATGGCGTTTTTATTTATGATGCCATTTCGTTGATTAACACTCTTTGACGTGCGTTGTTCAACACACAAACAAACAGGCGAACAAACAGTCAAACACACACACATATCCCCACTACCACACCCACACACTGATGTGAGGGGAATACACTCAAATGTTGAAAATGTGTAAACAAAACGCATTCATTGAATTGAAATGGCAACATAAAAAAATTACACAGAAAACACAGAAATCACAAAATAAGTTAAGATCAGAAATCAAATGAAAAATTTGCCATATATTCACAACTTCAGAACTTACACTCAAAGTTGGGGCTTGCAATATCGAATAGAAATTCTGAAAGAAGATTCTTTCGGTAATATCTGTTCAAAATTTTATTCATATCGGAACACTCGTCTTCAAATTACAGCCGTTTGAAATGCTCGCGTACTTGAACGATCCATTTTTATAAAAAAGGTTTAAATTTCAAAATAAAATCTTTTTTTTTTTATTATTTTGGGCACGAAGAAATTGTTTTTTTCATGTGAAAAATTTTTTTTTATTACAGAAAATTTTATTTTTGTAAGACGGCTTCGTTCAAGTACACCAGAGAACATTTAGGTTGTTTATTTTTTAAAGGTTTTTGATTTCAGTTGGTTGATACGACAGGGGGAATGATCACCGCAAGCCTCTAAAAAACAGCGTTTCGGGGCGTGCCCTATAACTCCGACAGTTTTCAACATATTTTAATAAATTAAATTTGTTTTTATTTCTTTAAAAATGTTACTAAAGTATTGTGTTTTGCTTTTTTAAAAAAGTGAACATAAAACATTAAAAAAAATTCATGAACTTAACCTATTCTGCCCCAACTTTGTATGTAGCCCCTGAAGTTAAAATCTTTAAAACATTTTTAAATATTTTGACCTCCATTCCAAATAATAAATCTCTTTTATTTTATCTCCTTTTAAAGTTTAACTGATTTAATGCATTCTTTGTAGTTTTATTTATATTCCTCTTTTTTTAATGCCTGTATATTAAATCACTATAAAGAAATATAGTTAACCGAGTGGAGTTAACCAAAATGTGTTTCACATTTTTGCATTATGAATATTTTCCACTATTATTAAACATTTTTTCGTGTTTAAAATATGTTGAGCTCCGAAAAGTATGCAGCACTTATTAAATTACGTATTTTTTCATGCCACACGACTACCGACTCCTGACTAGCAGCTTTTTGCTTGTATCCTGTAAATTGTATGCTTGTTTTAACTAAATTGTTGAACAACACGTTTTCAGGATTACAAGTGTATTTGCTTAAACGGTCATTACACACGTTCCTTTGTTTGCCCTGTTGATACTACTCAGCTTTATTTACATTTCGTTTGTTGTGTGATTTATTTGATTTAATAATATTTATCATTGTTGTTACTATTTATTGTTATGAAGCAGCCATCAATTGCTAATTTGAGGCGTTTTTTTTTATAGTAGGTTTTTTAGTGCCGTAAATAATGCCTGATTTTCCAATTGCTTAAACTAGTTTAAATAAAAAATCTTTAAAAAAATCAAGTAAGTTGCCTCCAACCTTTAGTAGATACCCTGTGACCTTAAAATATAAAGTTGAGTATAAAAACATAAATTTTAAGAATTTTTTATCAATTTGTATAAATCTGATAATTCCTATAAATTGTTCAGCCTTTAATGTGCCA
This sequence comes from Drosophila dunni, assembly GCA_018152125.1. Lineage (NCBI taxonomy): Eukaryota > Metazoa > Arthropoda > Insecta > Diptera > Drosophilidae > Drosophila > Drosophila dunni. The sequence goes on along the minus strand of JAECXC010000648.1, from coordinate 9,371,414 downwards.
TGATCTCAACCAAATCGTGTCGTTGTTGATTATGTTTGATTTCCTTTAGTAAATGTTTTGGTGCATTTGGTGCGATAACTATGCAGAGTGCTATTATTACATATACATATATGAATATATATAATATATTGGTATATATAAGTTGTGTTTACTTATATTGTATAGTAGTTCTTGCGATTATTAGATTAAGGTGCGCTTTAAAGATTACATATTGTGCAGTTTTGTGCAATTTTCATTATTGGATTACTAGAAAAATAAGACTTTAAAATGGTGCTCTTCAAATTTGTGGTGTGAAAACTGTAAACGAATTCAATTATTTTTTTTTTTTGTTTATTTTTGTCAAGACGAATAATCGAATAATCGATAAATAAATGAAAAAGTCGAACAAATTATATGGAAATTATTTTGTGAAAACATTGATTAATTTTTTGTTTGGTGCTCTCTTGATCTGTTTAATGATGGTTTAAATTGAAACGCCTGCGCTTAAAAACCGATACATACCTTGGGTGGAACTGACGCACCGTCACCACTCACCCGATGACCGCCCAAATTGTTGACCACACACGTGAAGGTCGCGTCCCGGCCTTGGGCAACGGTTACATTCTCCAAGGGTATTACAAAGTCCGGCTCGAATGCGCCCGCTGCGGAGGATTTGTTTGAAATGGAAATATCTTCATTGCAATGGTTGATTGTCATGAAGAGAAAACATTCATTGAACAATTAACGAAATTATCTTAATTATTGTTTATTTTTGTGTTTTTTTTTTTTTTGTTTTTTTTATCGGATTTTCAGTCCTACTAAAAGTTCATATCAATTAATAAGCTTATAAATTGTTTGTATTGGTACTGAGATAAATTGCAAATAATATCATAGCATAAAGCGTAGAATGCTGGTAAGTCTGTTTAATCGATAAGTGTTATCGATTGTATATAACAGATAAAATATATGTTATCGATAGTTCATATTAATTAATAAGCTTATAAACTATTTGTATTGATATTGAGGTAAATAGCAAATCATATCAGAGCATAAAGCGTAAAATGCTGGTAAGGAAAAGTGTGCTTTATCGATAATTGATATCGATAGTCGACGGCGCGATAGATAGTTAGGTAAAGTCATCGGTTAAAATTGAGAGGTAATCGAAAAAAAAAGTATTTTATTAACAGTATGTATGCACACGTTATCGATATACAATTATCGATAATACTGACATGCTATCGATAAAATTTTTATGTTAATAAAATTTAAATATTGATAGCACGCTTCAGCGCTTATTGATATCGCACAAATTTAGGCAAACGATATATCGATTTCGCTGTTATCGATAAATCTTTAAATTATACATCATAGAAAAAAGGATAACTGACTTCAACGACTTTCGATCAAAACAAATCGAAGTGAATAATAAATCGATAACTTCTTATCGATAAAGCTTTTAATCAAAAGACGAACGATATATTGATAACTTGTTATCGATAAAGCTTTTAATCAAAACAGCATACAAACAATGCCAAACTCAAACTCACTCCCTTCTGCTTACCCTCCCTTCTACTTACCAAAGCAATTGCAAATAAGGAACAATAGCACGAACAGTAATCGAGTACTGCACGTTGCCACGCCCACACGTACACGGAGTATAGCCTGAAAATGCGCCAGCTTCTGGCCAAATGTAGATTGATTGGTCTGCCTTTGGCAAATGTTCTCTAATTGTCGCTGACGCTGTTGGTGTTGATGTTGGTGTTGATGTTGCTGTTGCTGTCTATGTTGACGTCTCCACATCCAAATTCTGAAATTCTCCAACTTATCGTTGTTATCAGTGCTTTTGTTAATGATTTTGGCGATTTGAACGCCGTTTTGTTGAGCCACCATCATCATAAGACTGATGTAGTTCCCATTAACATTGCTTCACGCTGTTGCTAATGATAATATCGATTATGATGATGATGATAATGAAAAACGCTTGACTTTCCCTCTGACTTCGAATTCCGACTGCTGTGAATAGTTATGAGAAGAAGTGGGGAAAAAAAACGTTACCAAATGAGTTATGCAAATGTTTTCACTTAACGACAAAGTTTTAACTCGATTTCCTTTTCCATTTCTTTCTCATTCTTATTGATTGATTTGATTGACAGCTCTGATTGAACTTCTGTTTGACTTGGTTTATTCAAGAGTTGTGCTCTGTCATGTTTGTTTGGCCCTTCAAATGTTAAATAACTGCTGTAAATGTTTTTTAATATTTATTTCTAGTTATTTGCATTTTGTTTCACTGGCAAGTGTCAAGCACTTACAATTTTAACTGATTTCTTAAGCTTTTTAAAGCTTCTCATTTATTGTTATTTATGGCATTAAGAAAAATGTCAAGTTAGTAAAATCAATAATTTAAATTGATTAAATTTTACTAAGTTTTAATTTTATTAAATTGGACCATGTGAAAAAAATGTGTAAAAAAGTTTTAAATTATTTTGTTCATGCTTATAAAAATACTATTGCATGTACTGTATTAAAATATTTTTTTTTTTAAATATTTATTTACGTAAACTGCCTGTTCAGTTGTATCAAAAATAGTTGTAAAGTTTATTTTTTGAAATTTTAAATCTTAGCAAAGTTTTCAAAGCTTTTTTAAGTACTTGGCTTAGTTCAAATAAAATGCTCAATAAAACAACTTGTAAACAAACTTGTTAACTATCAGCTTTTGACACTTGACTGTTACTTGTGTCTAGTTTTACTTTTAACCACCAAATAATCTTTAGTATGATAGAACTTATTTATGCAAAGAATTATCTTTGAAATTGGCAAATGAAGTTTTCCATTGTGGGCAAATTGCGTGAACAGACTTTTTACTCCGCTTAAAAGCGAATGCAACGAAGCAGAAACGGGACATGAAAAGGGCACAGAATAGTAAGTAGAAAAGGCAGTAGAAAAGGCAGTAGAAAAAGTAGTAAAAAAGGTAGTAGAAAAGGTAGTAGAAAAGGCAGTAGAAAGATAGTGAAATTGTATGCAGAAAAATCGGCGGACTGCTGGCAAATAAATAATCTAACTATTGTATATTTTAGCGTCGAAGTCAACGTATCTTGTAACTTGTAACTTGTATCTTGTAGCTGCTTTATCTATTAACAAACCGTTGCAAGCAGTGGGTAAAGCGTTGCTGGCGTCACTAGATACATGATGTTGCATTGGCTTTGCCTTTGTTTGGCGACGACAACATTTTTATTGCCCACAGCACAAGGGCAAGGACGTGGAGCGAAACGAGCACTAGAAAGTGGCGAAGGACACAGAAGAAGCAACCAGCTAGCATTCATCTTTGGGCTGGACAGCACAGCACATAGAGGGACTTTAGTATACTGCAGACAGGACTCTGCTGCACGTGCCGCTATTTACATTTGCACGTAATAAATTCACAAGGACGAGCCGCAGAACGATTCGCAACAGGAAATGTGCAGGAAGTGCATATGCCGGTTGTCGTTTGCCGCCAACTTGGAGCAGGGGCGTCGACATGGGGGTACTCACGTTGCTTAGAAAAAAGTTACTTAAGCTTTGATTACTGAGGCATTATTTTTAGATATATTTATAAATATACATTTGTGTTTTAATTAGAAACAAAAGTGGAAAAGTCCAGTTGACCCTATTTAAATTGAGTTTTGAATGTTTTTTATAACTCCTCAACTTTGGAAAACTTTCTCATATTTTCCTATATGAAAACTCAACTGATTTTTAATTGGAATACCATTTATATTGATTCTACTTCAAAATAATTATGGTTTCGACAATGCATGCAGCTATTTTACTAACTCAAAACACTCCACGCTGTATTTAAATAAAGTTATGGCTGTCTCACAGCTTAAACCACTCGAGTTCCTAAAAGTATGCAGCGCTTTTTTCAAGTAGTTTAAATTTAATGTGTTTGCTTTTGCTTTTCTTTCCTTCAGGGTAGGGAAGTGCTCCCCTTTCAGAACCCTCCACATGCGCCCCTGAAGTTACGACTTGTGCTTAGACTTTGTGTTGGCAGAGCAGAATGCCAGCTACGTGTTGCATGTTGCAAGTGCAACTCATGCCAGCACCACAGACTGTGCGCCGTTCCACATATTTACATTGACAAAATTTAATGAGCTCACAAAGCGAACTGCTAACTTGGCCAAATATTTGCGAGCGACCAGTTTGCTTCGCTTTCAGTTCCTTACCCCTAACCTCGCTCTTCCCCTCACAGATCGAAGATCCAGGCAGAAAAAAGCAGGCAGAGGAGTGTGCATTGAGTACATGCGACGCGTGGTAGCCATTTTATTAGATACGTGTCCTATCTATTTCGTAGCCCATTCAACAGTCCTTCTCTCAGCCTAACACTGCGTTCTCCCTCCCCGCCTCTCTTGCCCCTTGCCCGCCCTTGTAATCTTCTGCGCCCTTTGTGTGCACTTAAACACTTTTGCCCCCGCTTTAAGGCTGCAGGGTCTTAACAGCTGAGCAGCACATGTTAAACAAAATATTGAATAAACTCGTAGAGTGAAAGACACAGTTACAAAGTATTGAGTTAAGGTTAATATCAGTTTAAGAAATTTAATAAGCTTTGGGAAGTTTTTTATTTAAAAAATTAATTTCTTAATTTAATAAAATTGTGCTTGTAAAAAGATTGATTTTAATTATACTTGATTTTTGTTATAATAGTCTAATAATTATTTTTTTTTTTTTTTTTTTTATAAGACAATACAAAAAGCGTTCCCAGGCGTTGAAAATTTTTTTATTTAAACTAACTAAATTTATCAACCCAAAATTTACAAATTAAGTTTTACAAACTATTAGGAACTCAGTGAATTTTCTAGCAATTTTTAATAAAGCAAAAAATGTGATTAAGGGCATTCCTGCAACAGTATTTTTAAGCACAGCCTATCGATTGTGAAGGAAAAAAAATGACAGAGGCAAATTGAAATCTGAACATCTGTTGGGATTGTTTTCCAAGCACGTGCGGCATAAAAGGAAATTTCACTTTTTAATTGATTACCAAAGTGAGATGAAAGTTTACTGAAAAGCCAGAGCGAGTGAAGAAGAGAGGCGGAAGAGGGAGAGAGAGAGGGACAGCAAGACAAAAGGCAATTAAAGGTAAAGGCATTTATTTTGCCCCTGAGATGGGCAGAGGAATTTAAGCAGATCAAAACGATTCAAAACACTTGCATCACAAACTCACAAAATGCATCTTCTTGTCTGTGAGTTTGGCTTTTCGTCCTGAGCTGAATCTAAATTTGCATATTTAAATTTCTCAACTCATCAATTATTTAATGGAATTATTTCCACTGCAAAAGCATTCTCCCACACTCTCTTTTTTTCCGGCATATCAGAAGGATTTCTGCCTTTTTGGATCCCCTTTTAATTGTGCTCTATAAATGCTAAATATTTGACTACATTTTTTAAGCTTTGAAAGCCTTTTAAAGACAATTTAAATTATTTAAAGTCAACTTTTAGTAGTTTTATTGGTTTTCAACTTTAAAAACCTCTTGAAAAATATTTTGAAGTGAATTGTAAATTATTTGAAAATTACATTTTTTATTAAACTTTCTTTTTTATTTTATATAATTGTGAAGGTCATAGATATATAGAAGCAGTAGAAATTAGTATTTTATCGAGACCTTTTTTTACCACTTACTTGAACCCTCGTCCGCCTACTAAGAATGGCCTAGAAATAATGTTTCGAAGACATAAGATCGAATGCTCTATTATTTAAACCATAATACAGACCAATTTAAAAACTTTAATGGTTTCTATAATACAAAAATATAATAAAATACCAAATTATTCTATGGTATTTAAATATTAAATGCCTTTAACTTTATAAAATATTCTGATAACGACGGTATATAAACTGATTAACATCTTAAGTAAGGTCCATCGTCGAACATCGATTGCAAAACAGGTTCCTCTGGATAGACTAAAATATCGCAAAATTTTTTAAGTTTCAAGAACACAACTACTACTACTTAAGTATTAATATTTACATTTTAAATAAAAGGGTATCTAATCCTAGTTTTTATTAAAAATTTTCAAGCTAGCAATTTGGGAAATATTTTATATTCTCTCACATAGTGTAAAAGTATCTCCTGAACATACATATGCTCAAATTATCAGTAGTAGTAGTTAATTAATTTATTAATTGATCAATTTAATTATGAAATTTTATTGATACTTTCAGTTAAAATAAATTTTTATATTTTTAACTTTAATATAGTCATTAATATTCATTTTACTTCTACACATAACTTTATTATTTGGCTAATAAATAAAAAAAATAAATTTATAAAAATATATGACTTGCAGCTCTACTTATAGTATTTTAATTTTAGCTTTTATTTTAATATTGATAAGAAAACTAGTTTTATTTTTTTATTTTTTATTCTGAGAACAATTTCTTAAATTGGTAACCCCAAAATGTGTTTTTATTTAAGATTTTGTGTGTTTTCGTTGCTTTACTTTTGAACTTGCTGCGAACTTAAAGTAAATCAGGGTCAGGACCAAAGAAAGGAAAGTCCTAGACATACAAACAAAACACACATTATGGAGTTGCAGCCGAGTGTGTGTGTGTGTGTGCGTGTGTGTTTATTGTTGCTGACATTTAAAATTACACACTTGGGAATGCGGGAGAAGTTTTGCTTGAAAGTAAACTAAATTAAACACAGAGAAACATTGGTAGAGTTGCGAAAACAGACAGGGAGAACAGGAGCGAAAGGGAAGCAGAGAGAAGGAGAGAGAAAGGAGGAGAGTGACAGAGAGGGGTAGAGGTTAAGTGAGCGAGTGGGAGAGCAGAAAGTAGCTTAGCAGGTTCAGTAAATGACAACTGACCATTGAATGGCGAACGGTAAAACGTGCCACACCCACTAACGCCCCTCTGCCTCCCTGCCCCTGGCTCACTCACTGTCTTTCTTTGTTGACCTGAGGGGGCGTGCCACGCCTTTAACGGCTGTACCAAAAATGTTAGCTTCGTTATCCTGGTCAGCAGAAAGTTGTCCAACTGTATTTGTATAAGCTACCCTAGAGAAGCAAGGCGGAGGAAGGAGAGAGAAGCGCGGGGGTGACAGCGGAGGGAGGGGAGTAGACTAACATATACTTACATATATAAATATAATAGACTAAAGCTTAGTTCATGCCCCGTTTGTGTTTTCTGCTGATGCGACAGATTTTGAATGCTGGACAAAAGGACAAGCGACAGCAGACAGACAAGAAGAGCACGTGAGTGGGGAAGAAAGAGGGGAGAGAGAGAGGGAGAGAGAGGCAGAGAAACTGGTGAGGGTAGAGCACAGGACTCAGGACATGTGCAAAAGTGTAAATGAGCAGTCATAGCCAACGGCGCAATTGTCACACTTGCACTCACACACAAAGACGCACACACGCACACAAACACGCACACACTCATACACACGCACACACTTGCATATGCATGAGTGCTCAACTGTCAACTGAATTTGCTGTCCCTTTCCCTCTCTTCTCCTGCCTCTTTTTTCCCCATCTTTGACTCTGTGCAGCATTCAGCTTGTCATATTTTTATTTGCACTTCCCCCTTCGTTTCACTCCATTTAGACCCTGTAGTTGTCAAGTCCAACGAGCTGACAAAGACTGTAAGGGAACTTGAGATCTATTGTTTAGAAGCGCATCAATTAAATTAAAATTTTAAGTTGAAAAAAAAAAAAAAAAATATTTTCTTTAAAAAAAGAGAAGAAAATTTTGAGTTTTGATCACTTAATAAACAAAATTTGTTTTTAAAATATAGTGGAACATTATTAAATTTTTAAGGAAATTTTTTCAGAACCTCTGGAATTTTAAGTTATATATACAAATAATAATAATATTTTTTTAAATATTATATTATTATATTATAGTAAAACTTTTTATGTAAATTAAAAGTTACAATTTTTTAAAACAGTGGCAAACTCTTAAATTTAATATAAAATAATAAATAAATTTTTAAACCAGATTTCAATAAAACTTCTTATGTAAATTTAAATCAATTTCAAAATAGTTGCAAGTTCTTAAATTTAATATTATAATCAAAGTCAGATTTTATACTTTTAAAGCTTGGCTTAAATCTGTATCCTTATTAAATGAAGTGCTCTAGAATATTTTAGTTAGATTAAAGGTCAATATTTTTACTAAATTAAAATGAAAAACAGTTTTTTAGCTACTTTAATTCTGGGACAGAAAAGTTGTGTATTAATATAGTACAGGCTGTTTCACAGCCGATCAGTTCCTTCTGTAGCTTCACTAGCTAGTCTATTTTTTTCTGCTCAACTGCTGCTGCTGCCACGCCCCTAGCTGGCCCCCGCCCAGCCGCAGTGTTGCTCTAATTGGAGTGCTTTAGTGAGCTTAGTGCCTGGCGGAAATTTTCTGGCATTTTAGCGACTGTCGATTGCTTTCTCCATTTGGTTTTTGGGGTTTGGCTTATGGGCTTAGTGTCATGTACTCTCCCCCTCTCCCTCACTCTCTCTCTTACTCTCTCCCTTTTTCTGTGTTTTTAACGCCATCTCCCTCCATTGATTCGCGTTTGTTGATAACTGTTCTACACCCACAATTGTCCACTTGATTCGCTTTTAGTCGTTGCATTCTTAACTCCTTTTTTTTTCTCTTTTTCTTTGCTCTTTGCTCTACTTTGTGGTAGCTAAAGAAGTCTTAAAATCTTTATTACTTAATTTATTTTTAAAATTGTATTTTTGTTCAACTTTAATATTGATTCAATGCTGGGATTGGTATATGGTTTAATTTATTATTTTATAATTACGTGGTAGGTTCTGTTAATGCCGATCTTAGTCCTACCCACTATTTATTTATAAACTAAAAAAATATTTTAATATTTCTAAAGTTTTTAAACTAAATTTTCAATTTATTTTTTTCTTAAATTTAAATTATTTCTCGCTCTGTCTTTGATTAACTTGGTATCTCATTTTGATTGCCACACTTTAAGAAGCTGTTTAATAAACTGTATCAATAAATCAGTCTATTAATGTGCAATCTACAGTGTGCACAGGTTCGGCAGGAAATCAGAGGGAGAGACAGAGAGAAAGAGAGAGAGAGACAGAGAAAGAGAGAGAGGGAGAGAGAGTGTAACGAAGACAGTGCCAAATAAAGGCATAACTCGATTCAACTCTTTTCCGACACCCAAGACCCAAAACCCCCCAAAAAGCCGTAACCCAAAACTGAAGTGAAAGGCCAGCGACCCATTGTGAACCTACAGTTTGTGCCCCCTGCCAACGACACTCTGCCAAAAGAAGGATAAGTAGCAAAAGGATAACGATAGCGAGTGAGAGAGGGGGAATCGCATAAAGATTGTAACTTGTAAATGGGCAAATAAAATGGAAATGAATATTATAAAGCAGCTTTGACACAGCCTGCGGATACAAGGCGCTAAGGACCAAGGAATGAAGGTCGCTGAATGGAGCAGGGCTGCAAACTACGGCAAAGTGAAAAGCTGACAAGTAGCTTACGTAAATAATGTCAACGGAACAATAAAAATAATAAACGAATTAGCTGCTTATGCGGTGCCAGAGGGGAGTACTGTAGAGTGGGAAGAGGGGAGAAGGAGAGAAGAAAAGAGGAGAGAAGTAGCTCCAAGGCAAGGACTTTCCCTCTTCCATTTCTTCGCCACTCTTACTCCCCCTCGCAAACGAAATCTGACAGCAAACGCAATGCGAAAGAATGAATTGCGGACACGATACAACACGATACAACAGGACTCAACACGACTCAACACGACACGACACGACACAAACATTCAAATTGACTTTTGAGTCGCTTTTGTTGTCGTTTCCCGCAACTCCAGTCTATTTGTCGCTGTCTCTTTCGGTTTTTCCTCCTCCGTTTTTTATTTGGCTTGTTTTGGGGACCTTTTTTTTGTGCGCTGGACTCGACGTTAAGATGTTTATGGCTTGTCAAGGATTATTGTTATCACCAGCTAGCCAGGTATTCAAACATGAACCCTCAAATATTTTCTGGGAAAGACTTTGCCTCCTCTTGAGTTTTTTTCGTCTTAGAAACTAACGGACTGAACACTGTGTACCACAACGGTCTTTTAAACCTATTGAAGGTATCACTTACTAGTTGACTGGTTGACTGGTTCTTTTACTAGTTCACACGCTAGTGCACTGCCTATTTCTCAACAAGTTTGCTTATGACTTTACTTAATATAGTTCGCCACAAGTTTACTACCAGTTCATTTACTGGTTCATTTACTAGTTCCCTTACAATTCAACAACCAGTTCGCTCACTAATCCGATAATAGTTCACTTAGTATGTAGTTTGCTATGGGATATTCCATACTAGTTAACTTGCTTGTTTACTACCACTGCGTTTATTTCAGTAACACAAGTTCAGTAGCTAGTTCATATACAGGTTCACATATTGGTTCACTTACTAGTTCACTTTCTATTCCTCTCACTGGTTCACTACTAGTCCTTGGACTATTTCAGTATCAGTCCTACGAATAGTTCAATTACTAGTTTACTATATCACTTACTACTTCAATTAGTACTTCAATAACTAGTTTACCTTAATTTCTCAGACTAGTTCATTTATAAGTTCATTACCACTGCATTGACTAGTTCAATGTCAGTCCTCTGAACAGATTACTACCGATTCACTTCCTACTTTACTCACTAGTTTACTACCAGATCTCTGAGTATCTCAATACCAGTACTCCGACAAGTTCACTTACTAGATCACTTACCTGTTCACGTACAAGTTCAATAACTGCCCGTCCTCTGACTAGTTCAATTACTATTTCACTTACAAGTTCACTTAATAGTTCACTACGTGTTCTCTGACAAGTTCACTTACTAGATCACTTACTTTTCCATGTACTAGTTCAATTACTACTTCATTTAGTACTTCAATAACTAGATCACTACCAGTTCTCTGACTAGTTCACTGCTGTTCCGTACACTAGTTCATTACCAGTCCATTGACTAGTTCACTTCCAGTCTCTGAACAGTTTACTACCGGTTCTCTGACTAGACAACTTACTGGTTCACTTCCAACTTCACTCACTAGTTTACTATCAGATCTCTGAGTAGTTCAATACCAGTACTCTGACAAGTTCACTTACTAGATCAATTACCATTTCATTTACTAGTTCAATTCCTACTTCAATTAGTACTTCTCTGACTAGTTCACTGCTGTTCCGTTCACTAGTTCGTTAGCTTATTTCCGTTTCGCTTCCAATTGATTCATTTACGAGCTACGCTGAAGGGCTCTCAATTTGAGCTTTGATTTCTGTGCCTTGCTTCCATTAGCCCTAATCTCCGCTCCACACACAGAATCGCAGCGAAGAATTCGGTTGAGTGTTATTTAATCTGGCGAGAAGGCCGTTATTGTAGTCCTAGCAACCCCAGAGAGCAGCATTTTCCACCATTCAGCTGAACAACTGAAAACGGAATTTATTAGCAATGAAAATGGTTTTCCCCTCTTGGTTTTTCCCTTTTTTTCTCGGTGCTTTCTCATCTCTATTTTTTCTGGAGGCAATGCAAAGCTGTAAAGTCATGAACTAACTGTGACAAAAGGATTACAAGAGAGTTACTCTTGTCAGTTGTCGACTTGTGTCGCTCTGTCTCTCAGTTTCTCAATTTCTCCATTTGCTGTGTCTCCATTCTCCATCATGCTGACAGTTTATAGACTAAATAAGATTTATTTAAGAGATTATGTGCTGGCACACACAAAATGACAAGAGGAATTTTAGTGGTGTGGTCAGATGGAGTATTTTTTGGTATATGCCATACAATTCATTTAAACACACACCTTTACCTGTCGATTTATTCAACGTGCTGCATTTATTAGATTAACAGCACAAAATATCAAAATAGGAAATTAACTGTCGTCTGGAAATACGTTGAACTGAAATGGCAGAAGCGTTGAAAGGACAAACCGGATGCTGGACAAGTGTTTCTCACATGTCTGGACACAGGACGGGCAGGACAGACAGGACAGTACATACACTACACACGTCACATGCCTCTCTCGTACACCGACTCCAACTCGAACTCGGACTCATCGTCGTCGTTGTTGCTGTTGTTGAGCTGTTAAATGTTGTCAACATTTCTCAAATGCCGTCAAACGCACATCATCAGCATGTAACAAAAGTGTTGCACATTTCAGCTCTCGAACACCTCTCGTTGCCGAGTTGCCACTCAAAGTGTATAACATGTAGCATTCACTCGGACGGGGCAGAAAGCTTGTGGCATAATCATATGCACACACATCCCCCAACATTACCCTAACAGGAGTCTATAGTTTGCTGCATCTCCAGCTCAGCTGATAATGAGCTTACGATGTCATATGATTCACTGGCGTGACAAGAACTCAAATTCATAACCTTAGTACTTGAGGTTTGTTGGTACGGTCACCCTAGCCCTTACATCTAAGCAGCTTAGGGCAAGAATAAAAAATTGTTGCATACTTTAAGGCGCTTGTATTTTCTAATAGGCTCGCAAGATGTTAGATAACTTCAGTTAACAGTAAATAAAAATAAATTATTGTAAACAGAGTGTAGAGTCACCTTTGTCCTTTCTCTCTCGGTCTCCCTTCCATTCCCCGCTTCCTTTTGCAGCGCATTAAAATGGCTAATGACCAACTGAACCCAAAGTATTTTGGTTCCCATTGACCTTTGATGCGGTACTAAGTTCCAGATCCCGTTATTGCTACAACAATTTGGCAGGTGACCAACTGTCAAGTGGTAAGAGGCCAACATCTAGTGGTATTTGGTATTATGTATTAGGTTAACAGTACGAGCCACGAGCCAAGTGGCAAGTGACAATGTGGCAAACGGCAATTGACAAAGTGGCAGCTGACATTGCATTCATGTGCAGCTCAAAAGGACACTCACATTCTAAGCATACCAAAGTGCACAGGCAGACATAGAGACAGGGTGGTACTTAAGGGAGTAAGCCTTTACAGAACTGTCATTTAAGTTATACCTAAATGGTTAGAAATTAAAAAAAAAAAAAAATATAATATTAAGCAAATAAAAGCCTAGAAATTCAGCTATTTTGTTGGGAAGTGTAGTTTGTTTATAGAAAAATATTATTTTAGTTTTAAAAATAAATTTAAATGTCTTAATAATTTAATTGAATATTAAATTCAATTCTATGACAGACAAATCTTTACTCTCTGTATCGATAAAATCGATAGCGCTGTATGGATTTAGTAAAAGCTTCTGTGAGGTTGTGGGTGTAGACTAGAGAGTGTGTGTATTTGAGTGTGCACCTCTGCATGTTGCACACATTTTGTACTCCTTTCGGCACAGCTTCAATCACGATCATTGCCTCAAATTAAAGCAAATTTTTCATGCCACAAACGCACACACACACACACCTACACCCACATCCACACGAGTGTGCTGCATGTTGCCCGATTTTGTCAGTTGAAAAGGGTTGTGACAAATTTTTAAATTAATCACAAAACGAACAAACGCCGCGAGGCACGTGCAAAGGAATTTCCATGCTGACCCCTCTCAAAGCACCGCCCCCCTCCAACGCTAGTGCCAATCTTGCTACATGCCACATCCACTGTTATTAAAACACTCACCATTTTTGTGATGCTATTCATGTTCAATCTGCAGAGTTGACTTCCTCTTCCTTTTTTTTTTTCCTGTTGGGTGTTTTAATTAAATTTCATGACCAGTTGCAACTGCAAAAACAACAACAACTGCGAGCAGCAGAAGAACATTTCGAGTATTTTCGCATATTATTTATAATCTGAGACCATTCACACCCACACACACACACACACTGATAGAGACTCATACACACACATTTCCCATGCCGTTGCCCAAATGAATCTAATGAACAAACTGAATTGACAATTTGAATAAGCGAAATCGAAATGAATCAAATGGAAATTTCAATATTGTTTTGGCCCCATTTTCCACCCACTCTCCCTCACTCTCTCCCTTTCTCTCTGTTTGTCTGTGGCAAACCTGACAACCCTGCTGCTGTCTGCTGTACTTTTTTCATGCATTCTGCTGCGCGTTGAAAATTTAAGACAATTCAAATTTTTGTCTGTAATTTTTGAACTTTTCGCTTCATTTGGCTAGTATTTTTTTAGTATTTTTTTTATTACTGTGCTTGCTTAGTATTTCATAAATATTTGCTATTTATATTAGTTGTGTATTTAAGTGCTATTTTCTAAGTACATTCTATTTCTGGACTGACATTTATTCGGGGCTGTAGCTCAGTAGTTCAGCAGTCAATGGGGTATGCTAAACTATGAGACTTTAAGTGATGCAGTCGAATTATATAGCTTAATATTAACAAATCTGTAAATATTATTTTAAGGAAGGAATTTTAAATTTTCTACGCTTAAAAAAAAAAAAAAAAAAAAAAAAATTGTGAAGAAAAATTAAAAATTTTTGCCTCACAATTAACAATTTTAACATATCTGTAAACCTAGTTGAAAGAAAGCCATTTCAAAATTTCCTTATTTTCCTATTATTTTCCTATTATAAAAAAAAATTGCTTAAAAACCCTGTTCGTTGTTAATGTCCTTATATATTGGATTTATTTCGATAACTGTTTTATTTTTAGAGGTTGTCGCTCACAAGACCCTATTCGTTTAGACCTTTATATTGGATTTCGATATCTCTTTGATTTTTAAAGGGTATCCGTCAGATGCACACACCCTGCTATCAGTTACTTTCCAGCCTAACCGTTGTTGGCCTCTAACATGTCAGCTCTGATTAGGCCCTCTTTTGGATGGTAGTATTCTCCGAGGTTTTCATGTTTTGTTTATTTTCTGTACTTTTCTCCCTTTCGAATGCTTCGAGTCGAGAGTCGTTCATGTGTGTGCATGTTAGGTTGCAATAAGGCAAGTTGAGCAGATCATTTACATGGGGCTTACGAGTATTACAAAACGCAAATGTAATGCATAAAATACAAAATACAAAAACACACACACGCAGTGGCCCTTGAAAGGAAAAGTGAATGGGAAAAGCAAAGAAATGAAGGAAGAAAGCAACTCGAAACGAAGCCACTAAACGAGCTGGGAAAGCTCTTTGAATTTTGATTAGGCATTCAAATATGTATAAACAATAAAAAGACAAGCAACAAGACAACAACTTAATGTGCCACAGTCACAGGGTGGCATGCAAGTGTTGCCACATTCACTTGCCCCATCCCTGGCCTGGTCGTGTCAAGTGGCAGGCAGACGAGCAAGGACACGAGTCAAATCAATTGACAAGTTTTTCCTATATTCCCCAACAAAATGAGCGTTGTCTTTAAACACACTAAGAAATCTTCAAGAAGAAAAATATAAATATGAAATATCATATATAAAAATAAAAAAAAATAGAATAAATATTAAAAAAAATATTACAAATATTTTGTGTTTAAAATAGGTAGAATTAAAAAAATTCAATAAAAAAAGTTTTTGGAGGAATTTGCTTGAAAAATTTTAAAATTAATATAAATAAATAAAATAAAAAAGATTATAGTAAAATTAAATTTAAATTTAATAAAAAAAATTAAGATAGATTTAAGAAAGATACAATTTAAAAAAAAAATACTCGAATTAAATTAAAATAAAATTCATAAAAAATTAAAATGCTTGGAGGAATTTGTTTGAAAATATTTCTAAATAAATATAAATATATAACATAAGAAAGCTTTCAATTGAATTAAATTTAAATTAAAAAAAAATATATAAAAGAATCTAATAAAAAAACAAAAACAATACCCGACTTTAATGAGTAAATAAAATAATTTAAATATATAATGAATATATAATAATTTAAAATAAAGTTTAAAATGATTAAAAAGATAAAAAAAAAATTAAAATGAAAGTTATTATATAATAAATTTTGTTTATTAGCTTTTAACTATGGCCTATAGTTAAAAACTATTTTTTTAGCATTACGTATTTTTTAAAAATAATAATATTATGAAGCAAACATTAAGAAATTAATGTTATAGTGAGAACATTAACACTGCTGCATCCATTTAACTCTTGAAGTCCCCCTAGCTGTTCTTTAGTTCCATACTAAATGAGATGGACAATTTATGGTACACGAAACTTTAAGGATATGTATTAAGTTGCTCCTGGCTTACTTTCTCCTGCTCTTTCTCTTTCATTCTCTCTGGCATTTACCCTTCTTTTTTGGCAATTTCATTTCATCGTCTGTTGCCCCGTTTTATGGTTACTTTTGATTCGGACGCTATGAATTGGTCGTCTACCTGTCTGAGGCACGCACACACACACACACACCTATACACACATTCAGATACTTTTCATATACTCACGCACATACAGTTGCAAACAGAACTCAATGTTCCACTTGCTCTTTCTTTCTTTCACTTTAGTGCATTTTCAGTTGAAATTGCATTTTTGCCGTGCGCACCACGCGACGTATGCGTAATGTACAAAGCTCAAGGAGTAGAGAAAAGGAAACGAAACCAAACTGAACTGAACTGAAGGAAACCAAATTAAAAGAAACGAAGCAGGTACCAAGTAAAGGAAGTAAAACTTCCTGATGGACTAACAAATTGCTTTAATGTTTCTCAACCATTACAAATTGTTGAATCGCGGTGAGAAGTGACCTTTGCCCCCTACCCCCTACCCCTACTTACTCCCGAGAACAAACTGGGAAAAGTTTTCTCAACTTTACAACAAATACTCGGCAAAGTGGCACATTAAAAGACAATTCAATTAGAAGAAAAGAAAGCAGGTAGCTTAACAATTGTACAATTGATTTTGATTAGCTGTTACCAAGTAACAGTGGGTTCAAAAAGTAACTGAGTTTTTAATTTAGACCTCAAGAGTTCAGTTATAACTGTTTGCGCACAAAAAACATCAACAATGGCGACAACTTTAAAACAAATAATAAATTTATTACATTTTAATTTGGGTTTGGGCTGAACTTAAAGTTTTTTAAGAGAAAATTAATAATATAATTATTAAATAATTATTTTAATGCCAAAATAGGACACTGCTTTTTTTAGAAGCATAATTATTGTAAGAATAATTATTATTTTATTTAATTCGTCTGTGTAAAAATGATTTTTTAATAGTGTAAAATAAACTCTATAGTTTACTTTCACTTGACTTTAATTGTAACAGTTTGAAATCAAAAAACATTAACAATAGGCACAACTTTAAAACAAATAATTAATTTATTACATTTTAATTTATGTTTGAACTGAACTGAAATTTTTTAAAGAGAAAATTAATAATATAATTATTAATTAATTATTTTAATGCCAAAAAAGGACACTGCTTCTTTTAGGAGTATAATTTTTGTAAGAATAATTATTTATTTATTTATTATGTCTATTTAAAAAATTTTTTTTTAATAGTGTAAAACAAACTCTATAATTCATAATGCTAGACTCAAAGTTATTCGAGATTAAATAAATAATTTAATTATCAAAAAAATATTTTAATTCCAAAAAAAAGACACTGCTTCTTGCTTGAAGCATAATTTTTTTTTAAAAATAATTATTTTTTAATTATTAAAAATTAGTTAAAATTTACATAATATAAACTCTATAATTTAGTTGGACTTTTAAGCTAAAATTTGGTAATACTTTAATAATATACACACTTCTTTTTGCTCTAGAAATCTAGACCGCAGCTTAAACTGGAAATTACCCACATTTAAGCTTAGACACTGTATTTAAATACCCTACAAATGGTCGTTATGTACTTTCCACTTTCATTTTGCGTTGTTATTTTCACTGTGATTATTTTCAGTGCTTATCAGAATCCACCCAAATTCGCTGTTTTCCTACCAGCCATCAGTCTGTCACTTTCTCCATTTGCGCTGTTCCCTGTTCCATTTTCACTGTTCCTAACCTAACAATTGTTTCTCAAATAAATGCATATGTGTGCTGATGCGTTTTTAATTGTGTTTATTTCCGCTTCGCTGTGACACGTCATTTATTAGCTTCCTCAGACCGCTGTCGACCCCTGACGACCACCCCCCCTTCACCCCACCCCTCCCCCGTTGCAGTTCTTTTGTTGCCCTGTATCGAGCTATGATTTATATGCATTTGCATACAAGAAGCTGCAAAAAACAGCTGTTGTAACTGCAGCTGTAGTAGTGCTTGGCTTAAGCATGGCTGGAGGGGTGAAGTGGTGGGGTGGAGGGGTGAAGGCAGCTGCAGTGTAAGGGGTGGGGCAGCGCAGCAAGTGCTGCGCTTTGTCCACAGCGTTCATATTACGCATACGATGCGTGAACAAGAAAACTTTTCAGTTGTATTATGTAAAAATAATAGCTAGAAAAAAGTGCAAAACAAAACACGCACTGTGATCGAAGCGCACATACCCTGGAAGTTGAAAAAAATGGGAATCGTTTAGCTAGAAAATTTTAGACTTGCCGTTTTATGGACTTTGAGTTTAAGTCTTTTCATTTTCTACTGCTGCTTGAGTCTGGCATGCCTAGCATACCAAACACTACACTACAGGGTATTTGCACAACAATAAGGCTTTTGTAGAGCTGCGCTTTTGGGGCAGCCACAAAACGCCCTGCACATTGTGCAGCGACATGTTGAACGCTTTTGTTTGTTTGCCGTTGCTGTTGTGGTTCTCGCCAGCCAATGAACACTGTACTTGTTATTGTTGCCGTTACGCCTGAGTTTCATCATAATTACAGTTTCAATTTCTTTTGTTGTCGGTTTTGCCTCAAATAAACAACTGCCAGGGACACATATGTTACTACCAAAAACTGCGAGAAAGGGAAAGAGCGGCAAAAAGAGTGTAGAGAAAGCTGGAGAGAGTGGGAGAGAGAGGGAGAGCAAGTTCATTCTATTTTCATAGTCGGTTTGGCCTTTAATTGCGGCTTTTGTATTATGCGTTTAAACAAAAGCCTGCCATTTGAGGGGCCTACAAAATTTATGCTAATTTGTTTTTAATGCACATCGGATATGCCCCGTTCAGGCCACAAATTCATTACACTCCACCACAAACTGCTGCTCAGATGGCTAATAAGCCCGAACAAGGCCAGAAACAACAGCTAACCAATTGCATTTCACATTACCAGCTTCAGTTTTGGCAGGCCACTCACTAATCATCATCATTCAACGTGTTTAATTTCCAAATAATTGTCACTCAAAGGTGTTTCGATGGATAGACAGCAGAGAAGGAGGAGGAAAGGGAGTGTGGGTAGTAGGATAATTCAAATTAATCTACACTTGACCAAAAGGTGACGAATAGGAGACTCAAAGACTTGAGGTTCAACTATTTCAGACCACAATTTCATGTCCTTTTTCAGCACATCGTTAATTTCGGTCAGTGCAGCTCAAAAATTGAAACTCGATTACTTTCGAAGGGTTATGAAATGGTATTTACAATACCCTGTAATTGTAGGGTAGCTATGTTCAGCTCTTT
The DNA here is from genome assembly GCA_018152125.1 of Drosophila dunni. NCBI lineage: Eukaryota > Metazoa > Arthropoda > Insecta > Diptera > Drosophilidae > Drosophila > Drosophila dunni. Next base: position 9,352,079 of record JAECXC010000648.1, on the reverse strand, counting down.
AAACACCTACCACAGCTAGTCACCTCTTGCTTTACAGGGTAACTCTTACTCGAGTTGCAAACAGAGTTGACAACGCATTGAGTAATTTATGAAATAATTACAAGCACGTTGCGATATTATGCCAAAGTAATGCAATAATTGATTGATTTAATTGTGCAATCCGGCCAAGAGTTTGCAGGGGTGGCAACTCTAGCTTAATTATACAGCATGCAGTAAATACTCAAATTTCTATAAACTTGCTAGCAATTTTCAAGGCAAATTGGAAATAAATATTTACTTTAGGAAAACTAAAATAGTTTTTTAATTTTAGGCAAGAAAAAGCTTTATTTAACTTGCACTTGGCAGACTTTAAGTCTATTTTAATTTAATTTAATAAATATATTAAATTAAATTGAATAACTAAAATGAAAAGCTTTAACAAAAACTGAATTTTCAATATACATATTAATGAATACAGTTTTTAATGAATAATACTAACCAAAACAAACCTAAACTCATTTTAAATCACTCAAAAATAGTTATATTAAATTTTGTTTTATTTAGTTTACGAATGACCTAAAAAAATTTAATTAAAAACAATTTCCCGAGATAAGAATGGTTTCTGTGCACATATTTGAAATGCTTCAAAAAATCCGTGGTAAAATTTGTTTAGTAAAATTTAAGGGAAAGTGATTTAAATCAATTTTTTATTTAATATTTTATGAAATATTTATTTTACTATGTGTGTGAATTTAAATAAAGTTTCGTTTTCTATGTAACGGGAAAATTATTTAAATGAATTCTTTATTGAATATTTCATTGTCCTGCTAATAATTCACTATTTCTTACATTGCCTGTGTGTATTACAATAAAGTTCTGTCTTTTTAACGAAATTTTATTTTATGTACATTCATTTTATAAGATTTTATTTTATATTTTTTTTTACTGTATTTATTCCTTTATAAATTTATATATTTTTTATTTTTTCTGCCCCAAAGACCCGTTGCTTCACTGACTTAAAAAATCCATTAGCATACGCAGCGCAGAGAATATTTTTTTATTTATTTAATATATGTTTATATGTTTAATATATTATGTATGTTTGTATATGTTTATTATATATATAAATTTTTTTTTTAATAAGTCATTAATATATTTATATTTATATGTTTTCTTTAACGCTTTTTACACGCCTTGCGTTTGAAAGAAAATTGGCAATTTCCACTTTTTATTTCGCATTGCGAGTTCCACGTTTAACTTTGCTCTTAAATGCAGAATCTCAGCTTGCATATTTTAAATGATAATGTACTTTACACACACTTAAGCACACACACACACACTCACACACACACTCGCACATACACACATGTAGTTGAAATGCAAGTGGCGACTGTGTAAAATTTATTTAATTAATTAATTTATAAAAAGGACGACAAAGTGCGATGGCAAATGGTGCGAGCAATACGAGTGTCGAGCTTCATGTCCTGCAGGAAAAAAGCTCAGCAGCAGCCAAACAACAACAAGAAAGTTACTTATACCAAAGGCAAAGATTCGATGCTCTTCAGATTGGGATTACTATTAAAAGTATAAATCCAAAATGTGTGTAAATGAATGAATAATTCAGTAATAGATTGGAATGTGGAAACCTAATGACAGTCTAATTTTTTGGACACTTACAGAAAATGTTTTGTCTGGAAAACTTGTTGAGAAATAAGGAAGCCAACTAGATAAATATTTAAAAAATATTTATCATAGGTACTAAAGTGTTCTTGGCAGTATAAATCGTAAAAATTATAATATACTTAGTAATAAATTAATAAATCTTTAAACTAAGTGAGGCTATGATTAGTTTTGAGTTTAATTTTAAAATGAAATTAAACGCTAATAAGAAATAAGAAAGGCAATAAAATAATTTTCCAAAAATTGAGAAACTTTTAAAGATTTTTCAAAGATAACTTCTTCACCTTATGGCAGCTCTTGGCCAAGTTTACAGAGTCATAATCTTTGAGATGAAGAATTTGACACATAGGAAACAGGAATTTAACTAAACTTAGTCACTTTTTATAATCATTTTGCTGAATTTAAAACCTGTTCAACTCGATAAGGTCATGATAACACCCTTTGGTAGTGTATGACAAGAACTGTAAACGTATTTTGAGCTGCAGAAAAGCAGCTGCTGCAGCTCAGTGTTTTGGTGTTGTTGTCTCTTTCTGCCTCGTGCTGCTTCAGACTGTCGCACTCGGTCGCGTCCTGCCTCGTCCTGGCTGTCAGTCGGCTTGTCATTTACAATTTTGAGCTCGTCGTGCAGTTTAGCTTAAGTTGGCTTCAGGATAATGAGCACAATGCCAGGATAACGCACTTATCCATTTCACTACTCCACGTTTCTCTGGCCCGGGGGTAAAAAACAAGCAGCCTGCAGTCTGTAATTAAAGAGGCGTGCAAAATGCAACACCAACGGCGCAAGGACAACGGCCAGGAGACTGGCAAGCAAGCATATCAGGCAGGACACCTGGTTAGGGCCAAGTTTTTAAGCGAGCGCATTTTCATGGCTAATAAATCACTTTTAATATTAATAAAACATAAATCACAGCGACTAAAAAACCCCCCAAAAAAAAACGAGAGCGGAGAAAACTTGACAAGAACGCTGCTTCAGATGGCTAAAAGGAGAGTGGGCGTGTGGGCGTGGCCGTTAGTTTTGCCCGCCATCATTTTGTAAAAGTTTTGCGCTTAAAAAGATGAATGAATGTGAAATGCGGGTGCCCAGATTCCTCAAGCCACCGATCCCCAAAAAAAAAAAAGTCAAGAAGAAAACCCGCGTTTAAAAAGGATGAAAAGCAAGTGATGCGAGTCACAGGACGATGGAGCCCTGAAAGCCCAGACATGCAGCAGGCAAACCAAGGAAAGTCAAGGAAGTCAGGAATGTCTGAGAAGTCAGGCAAGTCAGGGAAGTGTATGAATCGGACGCGTCTTGAATGTAACAAGTTGAGTGTTGCACAAGGAGTTAACTCGAATTAAAATCGAGAGACAATGGCTGAAGGATAATAAGCGAAACTTTGTGCTTAGTTTACCGCCAAAGTTTCACCGCAAAGAAAATAATATTTAGATACTCGGGAGTGTGGCACAAAATGTCAAAGATTTTGTATTAAATTGTAGAATACTCAATTTTTGACACCAGTTTTGAAAGACAACACAACTAACTGCTATTAACTGGTTTTACCTAAGATTTCTTTCTCTTTTTAAAATAAGTTAGAATAATTTTTTTTTATTTTAAAATAAAATAATAAGCAAACCATTTTGAAGTTCAAAGAAAACTTTTTTTTGTTTCAAATATAATTTCCTATTTCTTATATAGCCAAAAAAAAAAATTTCTTTTAATTTTTAAGCAAGTTTAGAATTTTTAGTATATATTTATTTATTTTTACGAAGAAAATTTCCATTTCCAAAAATTTCAAATTAAGTTCAAGACTTGTCGAAATGGTAAAGAATTTAAATAATATTTTTTTCAAAAACTAATTTCCAAACTAAACGTTTTATTAAGTTATTTATTCTCAAGATCAAGAAACTGTCCAACTTTATATAGACATTCTAACCATTTTTTTTTTTAAGTCTCTGATAAATTTAAAATTTGTAAAACATTTCTCCACAGAGATCAATAATATTCCCAATTTTTTAAAGCCAAACAAAATATATTTTTTTTAAGTTTTTTAGTCCCTGATAAATTTAATATTTGGGAAAAAATTCTTCAGCCACTCCAAAAAACTGCCCAACAATTTTATAGCAAAAATAAACTGTAAATATTATAAATTTTATAATTTAATTCATAATTATTTCAAGTGTCTGCGACTCATATTCTTAATTTAAATATCATGTACTTTAACCATATTTATGTTAATTTACTAAGTATGCTCACTGCACTTTTAATACCTTTGGCTAAAATGCAGCACAGAAAAAACACACGCTTAACAACACTGTTTGTTTATATGTTTGCACAAAAAAATGGTAAACAACAGATTATAAAACACTTAAAAAAAAAAAGCAAAGTATTTTAATCAACACGAAATTTTTTATGACAATATTTTTTGCAAAACTTTAAAAATTCCTGTGACACAATTTCAAAAATTTGTAATTATTTTCGGAACGGTAATCGTTTGATTTATTTTGGATATTTTGTGTTTGAAATTCTGATGCACTTTTCAGATTTTTGGCGCTTGTGAATGGCGCCCAACGACCGACCGACCGACCGACGCGCTAGGAAGTTGCCCGAGCACTGAACTTGCCAACATTAAGCGGCACTCGCATTGGGCCAACAAGCAGGGACAGCATAACACTGGCACAGACACAGCACAGTTTGAATATATGCACACATATATGAGAATGCTACAGGACCTAACACAACCGTCAACTTCTTCGGCCAAGCCAACAAAATACGCGAGACACGAAACAAGTAACCGACACCGAAACCCAAACCGAATCCGAACACGAATCCGCTTACGAAACCGATTGCGACCCGACGAATGAAGTGAACCGAACGTTGAACGGCACGAATTGTGCCAACGACTCGTAATCGCATCGTTTCGCATCGTCAAGCAATCAGGCGTGCAACATGTTGCCTGAAAGTAGGCAACATTGTGGCCAACAACATGTGGCCCGTACTTGTCTTGTGTTGTATTCAGCTGCAAGTTGTATTTTAATTTTGTAATTTATTTCTTAATTTCTTCTTTAACGCGACTTAGTTTATAATTATATTTAAATTTGTTAACTAATATATTTTTTAAATTTTTTAAACATTTTATTAATTTAACAAACAAAATTAAACTGGGAACAACTGCACAAACTTTGAATTCTTAAACTGAGTATTAAACATTAGTTTAAATTAAGATTTTTTATAAGCAAATACAGCAAAATACAGTGGAATCCAGTTATAACGACACTCAAGGGACCGACGATTTTACGTCGTTATACCCGGTAGACGCTTTAACCGAAACGAGCAAAGAAAAAATCGTTTGTATGGGGACCAAACAAGTCATCGAATTTTCGTTGCAATGACCGGACGGATGCTTTAAGCGGAGTCGTTATAACCGGATTCCACTGTGTATTCTAAAATCATTTATAATTAACTTAAATTTATTTTTTTTGTATCTTTGCAGTGTTTTAAATATTCTCTTTTGTGGGTAAGTAAACTGACTTTAATATGAGCTTAATAATAGACAGATATTAAACTGGAATTCACTTAGAATATGATCTGAAATTGTTGAATTGATATAGAGATAAATATTAATAAAATTAAAGTTAATTTGTAGAGTTGAAAGCATTTGAGTTTTGAATACTAAAAAGTACTCTACACTGAAACTATTGACGCAGACAACTCTATAGATATAGCTAGAAAATAGCTGTTAGTGGTTAAAGTGTATCTCCATAAAGTATCAAAATTTTGGCTGTCAATGTTCATTTACAAATTTCACTTAGAAGTTTGATTGAACTCGTGGTTTTTCTCACCACATTTGCTTTCAATGCGACACGGTTCAATTAAGTTTAAAAGACGGCGTAAACTACACTTAAAAGGCCGGTTAATAGAAGGAGCTTGGAGGTTGGACGGTAGAGGAGAGCACAAAAGCTTGTAGGTTATGTTTCGCCAAATATAATTAAAAACACAGCTGCTAAATAACTAAAATTCCTGCGGCTATTGCAATCAAAGTCACTTAATGTGCGCCAAATTATGTTACACACATCACAGACTTACACTAAAAAAAAAAAAACAACTGAACCTAAAAGTAAGCCGAGGGATTTATAAAGCACTACAAAGAAGTTCGTAGGTTTAGTTGAGTTACAAAAAATATATATATTTTTTTAAAGATAAACAAGTTAATACTTTTTTTTTAAGTGTAACCCCCTCTTCAGCTATAATTTGGCAGTGCATCTTTCAGCACATCACTTACACAAATCAAGTAGACCAATAAACTGAAGAGCGCCAAATTCCAAAGGGGTGTATGTGTGTGTGTGTGTGTGTGTGTGTGGGGGCGTGTATGTATGGGTGCGCGTAGTTTGCAAAGCACTTTTGCTGCTTGCTTTAATGAAATTCATGGCGTCGCAGTCGATGCGGCTGCTCTTTATACCCTGTACTTATTGAGATAAAAACGAGATGAATATTTTATGACTTCTTCCTCCAAAACATCGTTTTCTGCAACTATAACAGCTAGAAATATCAAACCTTTGAATAACTTTTACCTACATCTTTTTTAAGTAACAGTTTAGAAGGTGTTTTAAAGAGGCAGTTAAGTAAAAAAATGATGTGAAAATTCATTAATTTCTTTATTTTACTGCAATCAAAATTATCAAGAAATTCAATCAATTCTCAATCACCCGACTCTCAATTTAAAAATGATAAGAATTTTGTGCGCGCTTAAAAGTATGCTACACTTTTTTTAAATTTAAATATTAAGGGAACAAAGGTTAAATTAAACTACTTTAAGGGTATCTGCTAGTCGTTTATTTCATGCTTGTGCCTTACCAATGAAGACGAAAATGTTTGTCAATGTAAAACTGTAGATGCCACAGAATGAGGCAGGTCTTGTGGCAGCCAGCAGCCAGCAGCCAAAGCCACGGAACTCACTTTCATGCTTCATAAGTAAATTCATTTGCCACGCCTTTCTACGCCTCAAAACACATACACACACACACAGCCACACATAGACAAAGACACGCCTCTCTGCCTGCGTTGATTTTAATGAAATGTCATCAACTTTGAGGTGTTTATTGCGCTGACAAGAAGACAAGAGCTCAAAGGAGGGCGCGGAAGCTGCCCGGGGGTAACAAGGGGGTTAAAGGAGGGGTAAACAAGTGTTAAGATGCGGGGGGTACAGGGGGCATAAAGGTAAAGGGACACACAAAAACCCTTTGAGGCGGCAAAAGTAATCTTTGAGTCTTAATGTCAAACTTCTCTCAACCACTTCCACTTTGAGCCCCTTGCGGGGGCTTAGGGGGCTCGGGGCTAAGCGGAAGTGGCAGGGAGACATTTTCATGTATCATAAATTGTCAAACACTTAAAAAGTGATTACGTGTGCGTGGCAACCCTAAAAACCCCAAAGTAAAATCGCAACGCAATCCACAATCGGTACATTAATTTATAGACTTGACTGAAGGCCGGAAAAGCAAAGAAAACAATAGAGACAAGAGCGGGAAATGGAAAAGGGATTGTGTTTTAGGTGACGTAGGGACTAATGGGGTGAGGCACTCCCTGCTTGTTGTATAGTTGGCACTTTAGATAAACAATTTTGTGCAAGTTGTTAACTTTAACGATGACTCATTAATTTTGTAGATTTTACACGCGTAGTTTTATTCATCCCCTCGAAAAGGAGCAAATCGAGGAGGAGGAAGAGAAGGAGGAACCGAAACTACACTTTATAGGGCATATTAATTTCTGTGCTCTTGCTGATTCGTTGTTTACTCTTTCACTCGCTGATCCTAAAATCGTGATAAATAAAATTCAACACATTTCAAATTTTTAATTCAAATTCAAAGTCTGAGCGGTAAATAAAAGCTGTCTTTATTTTTATTGCCTCTCGGAAACTTTTATGACTTGTTCAGTTTGTGGTTGTTTGTTTAACTGTTGTTGCTGTTTTTTTTATTTAGTGACACAAATTTAAAATGTGTAAAAATTGCAAAATTTGTGAAATTGTTAAAAAACATAATTTCAGTATGAATTAATAATAACATCGCTTGCATCTAATAAAAGTAGTATTAATACTTTTTATCTGATATTTGTTTAAGGGGAATAAGTCTTTCATTCGGCTTGTTTTCCTGTTTGTCACGATCTGTCCTCTCTCAAGACCTTATTAATTAAAACTTGACTTAATAAATTAAACATAATGTCCTCATAAAACTTACCTGTGTTAGTTGCATCCTAAAATCTTTACAACCCCAAAACTACTTAGCTACTTATGTATCCCATTGTAAAAAGTTTCCATAGCCTTCAATAAAACTATTATTTATTTTTTCTTACTAAATTAAGTTGCCTATTAGATAGCAAGACACTAGCCCATAATCCCAATTTCTATAATAAAAAATAAATAATAATGTCAAAATTTTAGGATTAATTTTATGAGCCAATTTTGTATCCCAAATAATTATATATTTATTACTATATATGTTAAAATTTTTTTTTTATTTATTTTTTTTTTATATTAATTATTTAATTTTCTTTTTTTTTTTTTTTTTAAATATTTTTAAATAGCGTTTTTAAGAGTTCTTTTTTTTGGATCTACTTAAAAGACTCCACTCATTTATTTTAAAGTCAATCGACAAACTCCTAATAATTCCATTTAAACGACTGATCTTAATCAAAAATTAGTTTAAAATTAAATTTTAATTTTATTTAGAGTATTTAAAGCATTCTAAATATTTTGCAGTTGTTTTTCTCAACATTTTCCCTTCTTCCTCTCCCCCTCCCATTTTACTTTTCTTTGCTTCCCCTATTTCCTTCTTTAGAGTTTTTCGCATATGTTTTTATATCAACTCCCCCTACGAAATACTTAAGGTTTTAGCTTTAGAAGTGCCTGCCACACGTATCTGCAACAATGCAACACTGTTTGCTTAACCTGTGCAAACATGGAAACCCCCTTCCCTGATCCTTAAACAGCGGCTACTCCATTTTGTTTGCCAACAAATTTTTTTTTTTCAGCTCTTGTTTCATTTTATGTTTTTTTTTTGTTGCCTGTTGTTCGACAAATCGGTACAAAATGTAACTACTTAACAACGTCAACATGGCAACATGGCAGGGCAGGGGTAAGGGAGGGGAGAAGGGTCAGAGGGAGCAGGAGGCAGCCTGGCAAATTAAGGAATTTCTACTACAAACACAAACACAAAGCGAACAAACTGCAAGTCACGCAATCATTTGGCCCCACTGAGGGGGGTGGAGGGGTGGAAGGGACAGAAGGGGGGCAGAGGGGTGTCCGTGAGGGGTACGGAACACGGGGGCACTGCAGTTTGTCCAGACACGAACAAACTCGCGGCATGTCCATCAATGAAAATAAATGTTGAACAACAATCGTTACCTCCGCACAGGTCCCTCCCGTCCCTCCCCTCTCAGCAGGGGGCACGGGACACGGGGCGGGGGGCCTGCGTGCCATCCACTTTATTATTTCTTATTGAATAATTATGGCTCATTTGGTGTTGGGCTGCGCGACACGGGTGGGCGTGGCAACAGCGATAGCATCACAAAAATGGCCACAAGCGTCAATCGTCAAACAGGAAATGTTACCCACGAAAGCACAGTGGGACAAAATGGTTTTTTTTTGAATGTAGAAAAATGGAATTAGTTTTTAAAATACTTAAGGAATACTATTTACTACTGTAATAGGTGCTAATGGTGGCCTAGTAATAAGGGAGACGGGAGAAGAAGTAAAAGAGAGGTGAATTTGTTTGTCGAAACTTCCCACTGTGCAAGCGGGGTGTTTGTCATAGAGGGGTGAGAAATGTTAGGTGTTGGTTGTCGGGTGTTTGAAGGTTTTTTTTTTGGGGACTTTTGGGGCTTGGAATGGTTGAACGCTTCACGTGCTTATCTCGTTTCCGTTGCTTCATTTAAAAGTTAATGACTGATTTCACTGCCCAGCTGCGACAACGACGTGCCTTTATCACCACCCCGCCCCCACCTTCTTGCCACGCCCACTTTGGCTACAAAGCCAAAGGACATGACCAGAAGGAAATACTTCTTCGCGCAACCCATCAGCTTTGACATTGGGCTCAACCTCCAGACCGGGAGCAGGGTCGTCGCAGGGAGCATGTCACCAGACAACTAAATTGATTAGGTTTTTCACCAAACACACACACACACACACAGACACACAAATTGAATGGGAGAAAAAATCACTGCATACATTAGAGCGTATCTGAAAGTCCTTCTTGTTGTTGTCCGAGCCCCTAGCGTTAAAAGTGAAAACAGTAGCAGATAATGAGGTATGTCTGACTGAAGTTACCTTGTAGTAGAATTTAAAAACTGTATTTGATTGAACGCAGAAGTGTTTGATTGTTTACTTGATTGAGCGAGTGATGGATAGTGGCTGATTGAGGGCTCGATTGAGTGACTTTGTTTCTTGGGTAGTAGGATACTAAGGGAATCATTCAACTGACGGTCAGTCTAAGCAGTTTGATTGAAAGATTGCTGGATTGACTAAGTTTAGTATCAATGATTGACTGCTTGATTGAGCGATTGACTTAGAAGAAAAATAACTGAAAAGCGATTGAAACATTGCAAATGATTCTTAATTCAAGAAGATGTATTGATTGACAGATTGATTGAGACATTGACAGAGCAGAAAAATAACTGACAATGTGAACAAAATATTGCAAATGATTTTCAATTCGAGCAGATGCATTGATTGATTGATTGATTACTTGATTGAGCGATTGATAAAGCAGAAATATAATTGCAAAAGTTATTGAAATATTACAAATGATATTAATTTCAAGCAGATGGGTTGATGGACACAGATTGATTGATTGCTTGATTGAGCAAAGCAGAAAAATAACTGACAAAGTGATTGAAATATCGCAAAAGATTTTTAATTCAAGCAGATGAATTGATTGATAGATTGATTGATTAATTAATTTGATTTTAGCAATAAAAATAAATCCCACTGACGGCTTCTAACCAACTCTTTATGCCTGTTACTAGTACACACATTGATAAGCTTTCAAATCAAGTCACATTATCTACAGGGTATAAGAACTTTATCTTTTTTATCTACTTAAATCTTCTATCTTCTTCTTCTACTGTTTTTGTGATTATTTTGAAAGTCACGCAACAATTGAACAGTTTTTATTGCCTCGTCCTCGCGACTTTCCAGCCATTTCCGTCCATCAGTTTTTCCGAAGTGTCTCCTGTAACGAAAAGTAAAAGTGAAATTGTTGTGGTCAGATCCCCGCAGTTCTTCAGCTGCTACACACTTTGCCTTAGTTCTTGCAGGGCTTCTTGCAAATCCCATTAATGTCGCTTGTCGCGCCCTCTGTTGGCCATTAAAGGCAAATGTTATTGAATCATTAACACCTACGTGGGACTCCTGAAGGCTGTAGCCCCGTGGGACGAAGGAAGGAAAATTGCACCAAAATTAGAAAAGGAATACTGAGTAAACTAGACTGCGGAAGTCTTAGCACTGATTTAATATGGGTGTTAGAGACCCTGTAGTTTGTCAAAATAGTATAAAATAGGATTTTCTAGTTTTTAGCTCTTATAGATTTGTAGTTATAGCTGTTTATATAGGTAAACTTGGCTATAATGATTGACTCTTATATACTTGCACTACACCTTGTACTATTTGACACTACAGGGTCTAAGAAGTGGAAAAAAATGATGCCATAAAGTTTATTAGAAGTCGCTTAATGGCAACGGATGTGCGAGTTTATTACAATTTGTAACGACGGCTCTCAAAAACTGTTGATTTACATACACACACACACAAACACACACACTATGGCACACCGGACTGGGTGTATGGGTGTATGGGTGTGTGCGAAAGAGAGCAAGAAAGGAAATGAATATTGGGAAAGAGGGAGAAAGCACTTATAAAATATGCAGCAGTCGCGTGTCTATTTCCAATAAATACTTGCAAAGCAACTCCTCAGCCGACTTGGAAGTCAAGTGCTCATTAAGTGGAACGAACGTTTAGTGAATCAGCTGCAACTGCTAGACTTGCGAATACCCTGCAAAGATTGATGGTATCGAAAGCCATCGAAATATTGAAATAAATGTAAAGTATTTAAAGCTGCCGTTAATTTTTAAGAGTTAATAAATTATTTTGAAAAAGCTGAACGACTTGTAGATACCCTGTAAATCCAACAAGTTGCCAAATACAGTTTTTAGTATGCTTAAATAACTATTTTAATATTATTTATATATTTTATTGACTAAAATAGCACGAGATTTGAACTGGTAGACCTTTAGGTACCCTGTAATCTCTACAAAGTGTGTATATTTACATGTGGTTGAGTATACCCTACGAGTACTGAGCACTGGGTATAACTTACCAATACTGACCAAGCTTTAGAATAGGAAACTTCTGCACTTTAACCAATCTAAATGGTGCTAATGATGGTAAAGTGAACCAAACTAGAGAAAAAGGGAGACGGAAAGGGAGACAGAAAGGGAGACAGAAAGAGAGACGGAAGGGAGACTGAAAGGAAAAGAAATTCGTAAACCAAAAAATACCAAATGTTATGGGCTTAACTGAGAAATCGGTTATTACCTTGGCCTTTTCAGTTAGTGAGTTGCGTTGTAATAATGAGTGATGTTGGAATAATGAAAGGAATGCAGTTACGACAGGCTGGAAAAAAGACACTCGAAAGGTTATAAGAAATACAGGGAAATGGAAACTAATAGATAAAAATTCTATTCATTAGAATCTATATCTTAAAATATTAAAAGAAAAAGAATATTTTACATTAAATCAAATTGTTATGTAAGATGTTTTAAAGGTGTGAATATCAATACTATAATGCATGTAATGTTAAGTGAATGCCGATAGATCGTTAAGAAAGTCCTGTAAAATGCCGAATTAGTAGTGTTGTATAGAATATGTATCTATAATCGAGTGTTAAGAACCTGCTGACAGGATGACATTAGGATAAGACTGATCTTGATTCCCTCTCTTCTTCCGGTAACCTTGATGAGTTACAGACGTGTTCTGACCGTGCTCTAATCTTGTGGAATAAAAACTGCCGATAACCAAACAAACAAATACAAACATAATACAATAGAATATAATAGTTATAAATATTTTTTGCTGTAGGATAGAATATAAATATACTATACGATTAATCTGTGAAAACCGAAGTATTGGAAAAGTCAAATCATGTGCTTGCAGAGTATTCTAATTTAACATTTGTAAAGTGGTTTTAGCTGTATTGGAACTCGTTCGAGAGACTAGAAATATAAATATGTTAAGAGTAAGAAATTTAAATATATATTTTTATAGATATTATAAAAACCCCTTTAATATAGTAACTCTTATGTGAATAAAGTTATGTAGTTAAAAATGAAGACTAGAGGACGACACAAACGGACACAGACGGACGGAGCTTCTTAGAGGGAGTGAGTGAGAGGTAGGCCTCACAAAGACACCGCCGAAGGTAATGCCTAATAAGCCGAGCATTATTATTCTTCTGACCTTTCTCAAGTAGTGCTAAAGGTACGCGAATATATAACCTTTAATATTGAATGCCATCAGAATGTGGGTGAATCACTGGGCCACAAGGGTTATGGATTTTGACAAGACTATGGACAGGAGGTGGAACGGGATGAGAGGGGAAGTGAAGGAAGGCAAACATTTTTAATGTTGGCAACAATTTTTAAGTAGCGCACAAAAGTCTGTCGGCAAGACGGCAATGAGGGCAATAGGAGCAGAGTCGTATCAGGCGGAGCCACTCGCTGCCCAAAACGAGTACAGTGGGCGAAGGGGGTGGGGTGGAGGGGTACGACAGGTCGTCTCCGGCGCTTGTACTTCGAGTCCATCGCCATCGTCGACGCACGCTTAAGCATAAGTACTTCCGACTTTAAAAGGATGTCACATCCGGTTTTGCTTGTCGAGCGTGAAGCGCAGCTCGTCGACGCGATAAGAGTGCCCCTTACTTCAAACCCCACTTCTCACCCCCTCCCCCAAAAAAATGTACCTTCATTTGGCAGCACGAAACTTGTGGCAAGCACCAGAAATTCAAGGTGCAACAACAACTTTGGCAACGCTGCGCAAAAAGTTTTTGCATTGCCGACCGCAAGACGTAGCAGCTCAACTGGTCACACTGCACAGTGGGGCGAAAAGCACTTTTAGAGAAAATTAATTTTATTTTATTTCAATATGAGATGCTTGAAATTTTAATCTGAGCTCAGGCTGTTAACCTAACAGCACACTTACAGAGCGGTTACATTTTTTTCTGGTATTAAAAACTCCCAAGGAAGTAAATATTAATTTATTTTAGAATAGGCTAATACTATGTTAGAGTAAAAACCTATCACATCTAAGAAAATTTTCGGTTCATACTTCCAATTGGAGCCATAAATGTTAACCTTTTTAGGACCAGTGTTGCCAATAGTCAACATTATCTTTTTGAGAAAAATAAAAGTGTTACTTTATCATTATTATTATTTGAAAACATATACCACTCAGGACCACTCGGTCCTGAAAGGGTTAAAGAATTTATTTAGTATCAAAGAAACAAAAAGTAAAGTAATTAAAGAATACCAGAAGAATATATTAAAAAAATATGTATATATATTTTTATTAAGCTTTTAAGGAAAATTATAGAAAAACAATAAATAGGTGTAAGAATTTAAAAAAAATTCAAGTAATTTTAGAACTTAAATCAGAGTTAAAAAAAAAGAACGCCAGCCAAAAATACTCGATTTGTTCCATAGTACCTGTGAACCTATTAAGCTTAAAATGACATATCGAAAGAAAATTTAACAACTATTAGCTGTAAAGTAAATTTCATCATAAATTTTAATGTTAGGCTAGTGTGAACAGTTACTTTATAAATTTTCTATTATAAATAAAACAATTCTTACATTTGAAATTAGTGAATAAAAGGCAGAAATATTTATTTTAATAGACAGAAGTTTGGAATTTAAAAACGGAAGCTATTCATGACATACCTAAGACGAGTTCATAAACTGCATGCTTTTAAAGCAGCCAGCTTTTGTTTGTCATGCTGTGAGCAGCAAATCAACATGTCAATACTCAGTCTTAAGTGCAGCGCGATGATTGCCAATTTAAGTTCGATTATACAGCAAAATTGGGTTTCATTCAGCACTCAATTGACTTCTAATTGGTGTGAGTAGCGAGCGAGTGGTTCAGTGTTGTCAAACGCTAAAAAACGTATAGAAACCCTAAACCAAAAAAACGAGAAAAAAAAACTAGTTAAAAAATGTCAGAAAAAAAAGCATAAAACTGTGACTAATGATGATGTTTTGAGTGCAGTTTGAAGAATGAGACTACGGAATACTTAAAACGGAATACGGAATACGAAAAAATGAAATACGGTTTACGGATTTGGGATTGGGATTGGGTTCGGTACGGAAACAATGGCTGACAGGGCAGACAATGCCTGATGCTGACATTTATGTAGACATAACAACTGCAAAATTGTTCTAAGCATCGTGAATGACAATGGCGTAGCTGTACTGCACCTAAACAGCAGCCCTGCCACGCCTCCCCACCCCAGCCCCACCATCGGAGGTTCCTATCTGCGGCTACCAACCCCCCGACATCTGCCGGTGCTAAGGCCATAAAAATGGGCAGCAGGAGACGAAACCAAGATTGATGAAAAACCGCCTGGAAAAAAGAAAAACAATAAAATGTATCTTAGGCGTAGATAAGAGGCAAGGGGTATGTGCAACTAGAAGATACCCAGCAAGTGTGTTTTCAAACCGTTAAGTGTAGCAAAGGAATCGAATTTAAAATAAGTTAGTTAGTTAGTTTGTGCTTTAGTTTCATTTCACATAGCTTAAATACCCTCTTCAACTAATTACAGGGTATGCAAACCCAACTATATGCAACTGTAGTTATAGCTTTAGCTCTAGTTCAAGCTATATCTGCTACTGTATCCGTTCTAGCTGCAGTTTGTGACAATAAGTGTAAAAGAAAATAAACGCTAAAAAAGTGGGAGGAGGATGAGGAGCAGAAGAAGCAGAGGAGCAAGCAGAGGAGGAAAAGATGGAAGCAGAAAAAAAATAAATGAAGGAAAGAAACGCAAAAACCAACGACAACGTAGACAAACAGAGCATTTTAGAGTGATGGCAGAGCGAGAGAGGCAAGGAGGGGGAAGTAGGGGAATGTAGGGGGAAGAGAGGAAAAGAGTGTGAGAGAGGGAGGGGGGAAGGAAAGAGAGCTGGGCCGAAGGGTAGCTATGATTGTAGTTGAAACAATACATTTGACAAAAGTGGAGTCAACTGCAACTGCAGCAGTCACACATTGCACAAAGCACAGCGGAAAGCGACGAAAAGAGAGACGGAGGGAGAGTGAGATAGAGAGAGAGGGAGAGAGAGAGAGAGACAGAAGTGTAGGGTAAGGCTTTGACTGTGAGGAGGCAATGTCGCCGCATAATATGTGTTAAGCCAAAAGGATTTGTTATTCGAAACCGAGCGAAAAGATAAATAAACAAAAGCAGACTTCTTGCCACGCCTCCTTGCCCACACTCCCCCCTTAACCCCCTACACCACACTTTTCCCTAGTGGGCGTGCGGCACTGACAGCGGCTAGCTGTGCTCCCAAGGATGCGGCAACCGCAGCAACAATAACAACAGGAAAAACAAAAAATAAAAAATAAAAATAAAAACAACAGCAACAATAACAGTTTACACCAGCAAGCACAGAAAATGTTGAGTAGTCGACTAGGAAATACCCGTAACGCGCTCGAAATGTAAACTGTGTTGGGCTTTTAGCTAGTTTGTGGCTGATTGAAGTTCTTATTTCATGGCTAGAAGATGTTAAATGCTTAAAATGTTAGCTGCTTTTTTATATGAAGTGAAATCGTAAACTTGAAAATAAAGGAAAAAAAAAACTTAACAGCAAAATAATATTAAATTATGTTAAAACATAAAATTAACGGATAAATTTGAATTTAATTTAAATTTAAAATTTCATTTTAATCTTATTTCTAAAATATCTTATGATTTTTTTAATATAAAAGTTAATTTATTTTTCATTTTGTGGGAACCGCTCACAGTCTGACAATAAATAAATAAAATTCTCGATTCGAATAAATAAACTATTCTTCTGTTAATAATTTTTAATTTGTTTTTTTTTTTTTTAAGATTTATAAAAAAAAAAAATGTATTAAATAATAGAGAATTATACAAAAAGGTAGCACATAAAAATGTATTTATTTATATACTATATATTTAGGTGTTTAAAAATATCTATAATCAAGTCTAAAACACTCCCAAAACTCCCTAACTCTTAAGCTAACGGGTACAAAAAGTAACCAGAAATTTTTAATAAGTGCCACAATGCAGCAGGATAAAAGGAAAGAAGAAGCAGCCGTTGCAATAATGAATGCTTCCAGCTCGAGCATGTGTGTGAGTGTAATCTATGTGTGTGTGTAGTGTGCATGTGTGTGTACATGTGTGTATCTACGCTGGCGGCTAAAACCCAATCCCAATTCTAGATGCAACGTCAGCCAAAAACGCTTTTGAATGACATCAAAAGCGAGAGCAAATGGCAAAATTGTTGTTAAATGTGTGAGCAAAGTCACTGAGTGAAGAGCTTAAAACGTGATCACCTGTTAAGTCACAGTCACAAACTGATAATTATAGCAAAAACTGTGAAAAGTTGTAGCAAATAAAAAAAAGCAACAAAAAAACGAGGAAAAAAAACATGAATATAAAATTTTTTTTGCGAATTCCAATAGCTCAGACAAAGGAAAACATTTTTAAATAACTGCAAATAATTTGGGTAAATTAAAAATAAAATATTTGTACATAAGTTTGTTTAATTTATTGATACAATTTAAATAAATTTACAATTAGATTCACTACAAATAGCAGAGCAGTTACAACCATAAGAAAAAAAATGCCTTTTGTGCTTTGAATTCATTAGTGAACATTTGCTTAAATTAAATTACATTAACAGCCGATTTTTTGTATAATATTTTAAGCAAATAATCAACTTATTTATGTTCATTAATTTTAACAGCTGCAATGCGGCAAGTGACAGTTTATAAAAGATGAGCAGGTCGAGTGTACAGTTGTGAGTGTTTTAAAAAAATTTGAGGAAAATAATATAGAAGTACTGATCTATCTAGAGCTCTAATAAATGCTAAAAAGAATAAATTAATTAAAAAAAAATATTTTTGATATATAAATTTATAAAAATTTGGCAACTAAATAGCAACTACAGGATATGCGACAGTCGGTTAGTCGCTGACTCAAACAATTTGTCAACAATCGGCATTTTTTTAGTACTTTTGATAAATATGTTAACAATTAATAATATTTTACAAAATTAATAACATGAAAAATGCGGTGTAATAATATTGTGATTAATGTATGCAACACACACACACACACACACATACACACATGGACTGCCACTTTTTGTGGATGGATTGCCAAGTTTTAAGGTTATTTGTTAATTTTGTAATTTTATACAATTTAATTGGATACGAGAGCGTTGGCAAAAAGCGAGTTGTGTTATTGACCAACAAGTTTACTTTTTGTGGTCAAAAGCGCATGTTACCTGTGTGTGAGTGTGGGTGTGGGTGTGTGTAGAGTGTGTCTGCTTGTGTGTGTGCTACAATATTCACATTAATTGTGCGGGCTCTAATGATGCGCACTCGCAATTCACTTTAAATTTAATTAATGCGCAATTTTCGCTTTTAGCCCAGTTGGCGCTTTTCCAACTGTCCACACCTGGCCAGCTGGTCGCACCAATAGTTCCCCAGCCACAGCTCCACACCCATTGAATGCACCTATTCGCTATGCTCAGTATTTATTGAATGAATGGGGAGTAACTATGCATTATTTTTGGGCGAAATTGTTTTTTAATATATTAATTATATGCTAACTTTAAATAAACTATTTAATTTACTTTTTTAACTTTTATTTTTTAAAATTGGGCATGAAAAACATATATTTTTGGTTTATTTTTAAAAGATTTGTTTATTAATTGAATTTCTTAAATTTTTCCTAATTTTACTTCTTTTCTTTGTCAACTTGAATTGAACTATTTATAACATTTACAATTTTATTTAATTAAATTTTTTTTTTTTTTTTTTGAATCGGACATAAAAAACTTTTTTTTTTTAAAGATTGGTTTATAAATTTAATTTCTTAAATTTTTCATAATTCTACTGTTGTTCTTTGCCAACTCGAATTAAGCTATTTATCATACAAAAACATTTAATATAATTTTTTTTTTTTTTTTTTTTTTTTTTTTTTTATGATAGGGCATAAAAAACATTTTTGACATAAAATCAATGTATGTGCCAAATATTTTATTCCTTCTATTGCGATTCAATTTAGTTTGTTTTAATTTTTTTTATTTACCTTGAATTTTTTTTAATACATTTTTTTTAGGAGCCTGATTTTTTATAAAAATATTTGTGTGTGGGTGTGTGGGTGACTTTTCTGAACCAAGCAAACTTACAAAAAGAGTTTTTTATACCCAATTCGGCTCAGTCTCTAAAGTTTATAAAAATTATTAAACTAAAGCCAAAAAGTCATTACTAAATTTAAAATAAATGCGGTAGGAAATATGTTAGCTGTTTTAATGGGTATACGATAGACTAAAGCTACTTTAGACTTTCCTTTTATGTTTCCCACTCTTTCCCACACGGTGTTTGGCCAGAGTTGGGTTCTCGCTGTTTTTGTTGATTTTCAAATTGATGAATTACGTTTAATTAGCTGCGCGTAATTGCACCACACGATGACGTAGCTGGCATTCGGTCAGTTTTTCCCTGTTTTCCCTGATTTCCCTGAATTTCCCTCTCATGAAAACATTTTCCTGCCTGTGGCTGTGGCTTGGGATGAGCCGATAAGCAGAGTTATAGCCAGTGTCAGTATCAGAGTGAGTAGTGTCAGAGCCAGTACCGGAGTCAGCACCAGAGTCGGAGCTATAATCAAACCTATTACTGGGATTTCCAGGCTCAGTTCGCACATTTTGTGGGCATTATGTGCATTACCAGTAGGAGTAGGTTTAGTTGAGTTCGAGTACGCTTCGTTGGCGGTCTTTACATCTATTGTCCTGGATCATCTGCCTAATGAATATTCGCAATTATCGCAATGAGTTTTGAATGAGTCTCTACTCTAATCCAACTATTGGAGAGTCTTCTCTATTCACTGTTATAAATTGAGTTTTGTTTCAACATGTTTACACCAAAGCTTCATTAGTAGGCAAGCTAGTGGGTGGACAATGGCTGAAGTGGAGTGTAGCTGCTGTGAAAGACCCTGTAGTTTAGTTAAAGCGTTTTAGAGAAGCATTCTTAAAGTGTTTTTATGAACTGGGTAACCACTGTAACCTGGCAGAACCCGTGTTTCAATCTCACGTCACGCTATCCACAACTCGTTCGTCCTTAACCCCAATCCGGCTAGTTTCTCCCTGATCTTAAAAATTTTCTTGTAAGGTTGGAACTACTAGACAGACTGAGATCTGTACCCCGACTTTTCAGCTTACTACTTCACGGTTTATATAGCTAGCACAGCTAAAACCCTCTGAATGCACAACTCAAACAGTTTTTCTTAGACTCCAATAAAGCCTTGAATTAGTTTGCCTTTCATAAGCGGACAGCGTTTGCGAACGCACAAAATCTACTCAACTTAACTCAACTCAACACTTTTGGGAGTCACTGTTGTCACTGAATTGAATTTATTCCTGTGGCCAATAACAATTGTTTTCCCGCTAAAAGCTAAACACTAAATTAAGCCAGTAATTGATGCAACTAAATAACAGTATAATACTAATACGATATGACAATTCAATATCAACAAACTAATCGCAATTGAATGACTAATCAAAGAGGGGAGATTGGAGGGAGAGAAGAGGGTGCGGGGGGCAGGACAACGAGGGGTTGGAAGTGAAACGAGCAAAACATTCATTTAAAATCATTTAATAAATTCGCACTAAATTTCAATTCCGTTTTCATTAAATGCCACATAAATTATACGCACCGTGGGCTAAAAGGGGGAAGTAAGGGTAGAGGGGAGTCCTGTGCGTGTTAGTTAGGGGTGTGTGCTTTGTGTGTGTGCTTTTGGCTGAACCAAATCGCGTTTTACCATATTTCGTATTCATTTTAAATGGTTCGCTCCATTTGCGCATAAAATTCTTTTAATTTTTGCTACATTTGTCGTTTATTCTCCAGCTCCAGCTCTATCTCTACCACTTCCTCTGTCTCCTGCTCCTTCTCCACCTCTTTCGCTGGCTGTCTCCACTTCTCTTCCAGCCACTTTGGCACATTTTCAATTCGACCTCAATAAAATTTACACAGCGTCCCCAAAGGCTGCGAATTTGGCAGCCAGAAACAGAGATAGCAACAGGCGGCGACTGATGGTGTAAGGGGAAGGGGATGTAGGGGGAGACAAGGAGAGAGGGAGAGAGGAGAGAGAAACAAGGAAAGAGGGAGAACGAGAGGAAGGGAGTAACAATTCCTGTACAAGAGGTTAAAGCGCAGAAACTGCTAGAGGTTAAGCATAGATTGTGCACATACCCTAGCTTAGCACACTCTACTCTAGTTATACCCATTAATTAAAGAAGTGTGTAGGGTGTTTCAGTGCAGTAACAGCTTTAACTTAATAAACAAACTTAAAGGGCTTCTTTTTGAAGTGATATACAATTTTAAAAATATTTTTAGAGCTTCATTGGATTTTTACTATAAAAGAGTAGAGGGGTCTATTAAGTTTGTCAGAATCGAAGGAGGCGTGGCCAACCCCATAAAGTATACATATTCTTGATCAGCATCAAAAGCCGAGTCGATATAGCGATGTTCGTCTGTCTGTCTGTCTTACCGTCATGTATGGTACCATTATAACTATCCATTGCTCCTGATCGAACAACTATAGCCTATAGCTTTCATAGGACATATTGGTTAAAAATTGCTTATATGTACGGAAAACTGCGCACTAGAAGGAGTACGGGGTCTTTTACAGTCGACTCGCTCGGCTGTAGCCTTTCTTACTTGTTTTTTTATAGAGTATTGCAGAGGGTGTTATGTGCTTGTCAAGAGTTCCATCCCATTCGTCTGTATGTCTGTTTGTCTGTCTGTTTCTTTGCAGCACATAACTCTTTACTGCTACTTTTACAGGGTATGCACAGTGCTGTCAGTCTCATTATTTATTTGTAGCTGTTATTGCAGCCGTACTCGTACTCGTACTCGTACACGTGTATTTATTGTAACTCCGCAGCCATTTTGGCCAAAAAGTGTTCATTTCCTTTTTCGCCGTGTTATCATCGCCACTTCCGGCACTGCGAAGCGAACGCTGGAGTATGACATTGAGTGCTGACTGTGTAGCTGTCTGTCTCTGTCTACATCTCTGTCTACCTCCCTCTCTCTCACTCCCTTCCTCACTCCCTCCCTCCCCCAACTCAACTTAAATGCAGCCATAAATAATTTTCAAAATAAAATAAAATTTAAACAGCAAATGAACAACTTTAATCTTAACTTTAATTGAAGTGTATGAAAATCAGTGTTAGAAAACTCACTTAAAATAAAATACTTACTTAAAGTTTAGACTACTCGATGACCTTGCAATGGATTTTCTACATTTTTCTTACTTTTCAACCAAATTATTCCACTTTTTGCTGCACCGTCCAGTGAGGCCAGAATGCAAATAAAATTTCTATGTGCCAGCAAATCGACTAGAAAATGTTGTACTGCCAAAGAGTGAGAGGGGGACAAGAGATTCAGTTAGAAAGAGATAGACTGCGTTGAAAGAAAAGTGAAGTAAACTTTTCATTTAATCGCTTTTTCGCAGCGTTTTGAAAGAAAACAAACACAGCTAATTTGACTTTATCTCCCTTACGCAAAAGTTTGCCAAAAGTGCGAAATGTGCAAAGCAGAGAGAGAGAGGGGGATAGGGAAGGAGCGGAGTAGGGAGAGGGGGAAAGAGAGGGTGTGATGCCGTGGCCAGCTTGGACACTCAAAGCCCATAACAAAACTTCATTACGATGATGTTCATTCGCCGTTCAACTTCTTATTCATAACGAAAATTCGTGTGTTTATCGAGTGTGATGAATAATTTAGAGCAGAGAGAGGTAGACTAAAGAATACCCTGCAATAAGTAAATAATAATAAATAAATAATAATAATAATAATAATAATAATAATAATAATAATAATAATAATAATAATAATAATAATAATAATAATAATAATAATAATAATAATAATAATAATAATAATAATAATAATGATAATGATAATAATAATAATAATAATAATAATAATAATAATAATAATAATAATAATAATAATAATAATAATAATAATAATAATAATAATAATAATAATAATTAATAATAAACAATGTATATCTATATGCAGCTTTAACCAATGTAGGACTATTTAAAAAGCTTGTGTTTATCTAACTAGTTATGGTATAAATATGTATTACTTAATGCTTAAAATGTATGTACTTGATATATCCATTATATTTATAATATAAATACCTTTGGTCTCTATGTCGAAGTGTGATACTTGCAGAAGTTTTTAAGTTCGAAGGTATGAAAATTTAAAAAAAATATATTTCTCATTAAAATAAATCAAACAAATACTTTTTGGCGTCACATCAGTTTCAGAAGATCAATAATTATCAATAAACAGTTCTCCTTTAATTTTTCTTTTATTTCTCATATTTTTATTTGTTTTCGTTATCTAAAAAAATCATCCTAAATTCGCGATGCGACACCTTCTAAAGCTGAATCAGCTTGAAGCTGTCTTGGGTTTCTTTGTCTTGTTACCAGCCTATGATATGAAAACGGGTTTATTTTTATTAGAAGTAAGCACAGAATTAAAGTGAACATGGATTGATTTTGTGTGCGTATGATTTAATGATGTGAGTATGCTATACCTTAAATATACCTGCTTTTAAGTGAGCTCTTGCTTAGGACTTGGGTTAAAATAATTCTTTTTTGTAGGATTCACAGACAAGGTTTGATCTTTATTTTACAATTGATTGAATTGTAGTCGATGCTGTCGATTTTCGTATCATTTTAAACCGTTTTCATTTCAAAATTCTTATATTTCTATATATTTTTCATATTTCTTAACCCACTGCACCTATCCACTGACCTTTTCTGTCTACTTCTTAAATCCTTAAATCATCAAAACTCTTGCCACTACCACGACAACGACCACGCCCACAGCGCCCCCGTGCAAATGTTTCACAAATGTTTTGTGAATTTCGTAGCCGCGTTTTTGAAATGCACTTGCGACATTTGACAGTTGTGACTGTCCATTTGTTGTGCGTGTGTTGCTGTGTGGGTGTGTGTGTGTGTGGGTGTATGGGTATGTGTCTGTGCGGGTGTGTGTGTGTGTGTGCGTGCTCTGTGTAACAGTACATATATCACACTAGATTGTATGTGTGTTATTCGTATGAGAGAGGGAGTCCCTGCATATTGTGCGCGTCCCAGCCGCGTTATCGAATTTATAGCTAGATTTAGTTGGATGCATGAAAAACCGCTAATATTAGCAGGAAGTTGTAAAAGCAAATAAGACAATATAAATAGGACTATTCTTGACTTAGTGGTTTATAATTATAAATAAAATATTAGTTTCTTAGGAAAAAATGAGAGAAAAAATATTTTTATATAATAAAAATATATAAAATAAAATTCAAAAGAGTTTTATTCACAAGTCAATATTTTTAATTATATTTTTGTTTTAACAAAGAAAAGAATTATAAGTTTTAAATGTCTCTGTGGAAACCTATATTATACTATATGCCAAATTTGTTTTTCAGCTGAGTTTGATACCTAAAACAATTATAAATTATTACAATTAATTTATTATTTAAAGATTTAATTGTATATATAATTTATATAGTATATTTAATATATTATATAATTTATCATTATACCCTATTTATACAGGTACAAGTAACTTACTTACTAAGATTTCAATATTGGTAACAAATGTCTAATTTGTTTACAATAAATTTACAAAAATTCAGCTGTTATTTACAGCTAAAGTGGCAGCACTGTTTTACAGTGTTGCATGTTGCACGTTGCATGTGTCCGTGTCCGTATCCGTGTGCTCCATTCATTCACGTGGCGCCCGTCAAACTTCATCTGCTCCTGCTCCCACTCCTCCCTCGTGTTCCCATCAGTTGGGCCGACTCGTAAATAAATTTGCATTTTTGTCAATTTTGATAGCAACCACACAGACACAGACAAACACACACACACACACACACCCACACACACATTTTGCCTTTAGTATTTGTGTTGAATGAATGAGCGCAAAGTATGCAAAATTTATTCATGTTCCCGAACATTGGCATTGCATTTGCAAATATGCCAGGGATGGAAAGCATATTTGTTGTCTGTGCAACCCTTTGGAGTAAATTAATCAGACAATGGCGAAATAGTTCACATGAAAATTTAATTCATTAATAAAGATCAAACAGAGCTGGAAAACTGGCTGTAAGAACTTGACATGGAAATGAAAACTAAGAAATATAAAAAATAAAATTAAGTTCAAAATTGTTAAAGGAACTGCAGGAAGATATCTGTCAGAATGTATAGAAATATAGAAAAATAAAGAAAGTAAATAGGGGGTACAAAATGGCAAGGGAAAGAAGAAGGAAAAGAAAAGGTGACTCAGTAGGATATAGAAACAAGTTCAGGATGATCTTATTATATTATTATAAGAGACTTATTTTTCGGAAAGGTTCAGAGTTTCAACTACAGTGGAATCCGGTTATAACGACACTCAAGGGACCGACGATTTTACGTCGTTATACCCGGTAGACGCTTTAACCGAAATGAGTAAAGAAAACAAAGCTTGTATGGCGACCAAACAAGTCATCGAATTTTGGTCGCAATGACCGGACAGACGCTTTAAGCGGAGTCGTTATAACCGGACTCCACTGTATTTTTGAAACTATTTAAAATAAAACAAAAATTTTAATTTGGGAATACTTAACTCGATGATCTAGTAGATTTCTACAGACTAAAGCATGAAATCTGCTTAAACCCTGCACACATTTTATAGACCCTGTGAACTTTTTAGGTACAGGAACGAAGACAAAATGAAAGAGATGGAGATGAAAATGAAAACGGAGGGGGAAGTGTAGAGGGGCGGGGAGGGGAGTGGAGAGAAGAGGAGTGGGGGGAGGGGAGGGAGAGGACGAGAAGGAGTAGGGGCAGCCGGCAATGACAATGGCTAAAAATTTGTGTTGTTGCAACAGTCACAAAGTTGCTGACTGCGTTTTTGGTCATCATTTTGTCGTCATTTTTGTGGTTAGCTCATTGTTCGCATTGTTGTTGTTTTGGTGCACCCTAAACACTATTATTGTTGCTTGGTGTGTGCGTGTGTGTGTGCATGTGTTGGTCACCTCTTTTTTTTGCTACTAAAAATTAATTTGCATAATGGCACACACATAGCCACTACAGCTATGGTAGAGTTACTAGCTACAGCATTAGCGCCTAATAAAATATTAAATTAAAACTATTAAGTCGACTATGTCTAAGCATATTGTTAATTATAAATTAAGTCTATGAATACCTTTAAAAAAATAACTAAAAAAATGTTTAAATATTTTTTCATTAAATTTTTCCCTAAAAAATCCACAGTGCGTCTATTTGCTTGGCCATGTGTGTAAATAGTTGCACATGTGGCGGAAACACAGCACAAAACAGTTGCATTGTCGCTGGGGATTAGAGTTGGGGTGATGCGGGTTTGGGGGCGTGTGGGCGTGGTGGGCGTGGTCTGTACTGTGGGCCACATTGTGCGCATAACTCGAAGGGCAGCAACGACAATCACACTTCAAATTGCAATTGTTGCTAAATGTATTTAAAATATTCAACGAACATAAATACATTTATTAAAAACAATGCAAATCCTTTACGATTTCAACGTAACGTAGTCAACCAATGACGTAATGGCATAATGACGTCATGTAGTGATTGAAAATAAATGCATAAATATCAAACAGTTTTCTATAATTAAGTTTGAGTATTGAGAGTGGGATAAGAGTCGAAAGTTGTGAACAAAAATAAATTTCTCATAGGTCATCAAGTCAAATATTTATTAAATATTTAATAATTTTTATATGTAATTTAACAAACCTAAAAATTATTTTTAAGCGTTTCATTAGCTTAAAAGTGCCGTAATTTATTTAAAACTTTTTTATTCGAATTTAATTTGTTCAGTTTGAAATTTGTGAGAAACCGCATTCAAAATTATTATGCTCAACTTGCTGGAAATTATGATTTAAATATTGCACACACACACACACACACAAGTGTACACACATATTTAATATGCACATGTGTGTGTGTGTGTGTTGGTGTGTGTAAAACTGTATCAGAATGTTGTGCAAAGTCAGAAATGACCACACAGCACCAAGTTGCAAAAATATTTACAACATTCTTAAGCGCAACCGAAACGAAAACTTATGAAAAATTTTATGAAAATTTGAATTTCTTGCTCTGACTACGGCTCCGCTTCCTCTCCCATTCCCTCTCTCACTCCCACTCTCTCCTCTCCCTTCTCTCTCTTACTGCTCATGCCTTGCGGCCTGTAGCCTGTTGTAGCTGAGCGCTCGCTGACCAAAGCTGCCTGCTCCCTGCTCCCAGCTCCCCGCTCCACAAACGGGGGCACGTTGCCCATTTTAATTGAAATAACTTGCAAAAATGTTTTTGCAACTATCAAAATATTAAATAGCTAAAAAACAAAAAACCACAAACTGAAAAAAGCATCAAAAATTATTTCATAACTAAAAGTTGTGAGTTAAATCAACCCGAAATTATTGATAAACCATTTGCAGTCTGTACTTAAAGTAAAATTAGTTGAAGCTTTTAAATTTGGTTTTAAAAATATGTAAAATTGATTACTAAATTTTATTTGGATAGAGAATCTTAAGCTGTTTGTGGATGTAACTAAAACACCCTGTATTCATTTAAATACGGTAGTAACTACACTTGCCAAGTACCTACAACGTATCAAGGCTTTTAAATTTGTCATCAAAAATATATAAAATTTATTAAAAAATTTTATTTGGATAGAGTAAAGTAAGCTGTATTTGTATGTTAGTAAAACACCCTGTATTCATATAAATATGGTAGTAACTTGGCTTGACAAGTAACTACTGCGTATCAAGGCTTTGAAATTTAGTTTTAAAAATATTTAAAATTGTTTAAAAATGTTATGTGCATAGAGTAAAGTAAGCTGTTTGTAAATGTAACTATAACACCCTGTATTCATATAAATATGGTACTAACTTGACTTATCCACAAACTACAGGGTATCAAGGCTTTAAAATTTGGCTTTAAATTTAATAGTTGATTGAAAAATGTGATTTGTATAGGGTATAGTAATGTCAATGTAACTAAAATACCCTGTATTCTTTTACCTATGGTAGTAACTACACTGGCCAAGTAACTACAGGGTTTTAAGGCTATTCAATTTATTTTTAAATTTAATAGTTGATTGAAAAAATGTGATTTGAACAGAGTAAAGTAAGCTGTTTATGGATGTATCTCAAACACCCTGTACTCAATACAAATTTTCATATACATGTGAGACTTGGCCTATCAAGCCTACAGCGTATCCAGAGTGGCCTAAGAACTTTAAATTTTATAAAAAGAGCTTCTAAAATATTAAACAAAAAAATAGAAGTTAATCTGACGATGCTTTGGTTTATTAGGAATATAAAAAAATATATAAACTAACTACAATAATTTTGGGGTAATTATAAAATGGGTAAAGCCTTTTAGGGCTATATCTTGGAAGAATTCTCGGCTTTCGAGTGCCTAATTTTGCTTCTTGATGAAACGTTCACGGTACTCCTCCAGGGAGATTTTCTTCTTGAGGGTAATGGGAGGGTTTGGGGGCTCCACAGGTGGTTTCAACTGCTTCGTGGCTAAGAGATGTAAAGAGGTGAAGAAAGAGGTTCAGTGACTAGTACAAAATATACTCCAGTTTGTTACTTACCTGTTGAGACCGGCAGCTGCTTGGGCAGGTATTGCTTATAGCAGTCCATGGGTTCCATTAGATACTTGCAGCCCTGAGTCGTCGGGGCAGCTACGGGTATGACAAAAGTCGTTGGCGAGGACGGTACGGGCATGGGAGCTACAGCAGCACTGGAGCCAATCTTCTTGGAGTTGGAGCCATACACGTAGGGCATGGCGCGATAGTCCGGCCTGAAACTGGTCCTAGTCTTGCCCAACTTACCACTGGGCTGACGAGCTGTGCTTATGTACGGAGTCTGCGATTGAAGCTTGGCACTCGCAATGGCCTTAAACTTTTGCTCCACAAGGCGACGCGAGGGCAGCTCAAAGTTAAGTGCCTGCCACATGAACTCAAAGTCAAGTATCTCTGCCGATTCATAGTAATTGTTGGCCAACTGATCGAGGGAAAAAACCCGTGGACTGTTGTCGAAACGTAGGATTAATGTGCGCACATGGCCAGCACGCAATTTACCAAAGCCTTGTATCTGGGCCACCCTGTATCGAGCACCAAACGGCACACGCACAAAACACGACTTCACCAGACGCTGAAAGTCCGGTCGAGTCGAGAACAATTCCAGGGTATGACGGGGTAAAAAAAGTTTATGCAGATTCATTGGATCCTCCACGAAGTTGTGGAAGCTGCGTGTGCCCAGCTGGAGCTGCTCATGTAGCTGTTGCTCGAGTTGTTGTTGTTGCTTCTCTTGTTGTTGTTGCTGTTGCTGCTTTTGGTACTCACTGTGTTGCTGCAGTTTTAACTGCAGTTCCTGTTGCTGCTTTTGTTGCTGCTGTAGAAGTTTCTGCTGCTGCTCGCGATGTTGTTCATACTCCTTTTGTTTCTGCTGAAAGAACTGCACCTGCTGCTGTTGATAATCTTTGTGTTGCTTCTGCAACAGCTGCAACTTGTGCTGCTTCTGTTGCTGCTGCTCCTTGCGCTGCTGGTCATACTCCTTTTGTTGCTGTTGCTGCTGCTGTTGATACTCTTTCTGCTGCTGCATCTTCTGTTGCTGCTGCTGCTGCTTCTGTTGCTGCTGCTCCTTACGCTGCCGATCATACTCCTTTTGTTGCTGTTGAAAGAACTGCAGTTTCTGTTGCTGCTGCTGCTGCTGTTGTTGCTCCTTTCGCTGCTGGTCATACTCCTTTTGTTGCTGTTGCTGCTGCTGCTGTTGTTGCTCCTTTCGCTGCTGCTGGATGTAACTAAAACACCCTGTATTCATTTAAATACGGTAGTAACTACACTTGCCAAGTACCTACAACGTATCAAGGCTTTTAAATTTGTCATCAAAAATATATAAAATTTATTAAAAAATTTTATTTGGATAGAGTAAAGTAAGCTGTATTTGTATGTTAGTAAAACACCCTGTATTCATATAAATATGGTAGTAACTTGGCTTGACAAGTAACTACTGCGTATCAAGGCTTTGAAATTTAGTTTTAAAAATATTTAAAATTGTTTAAAAATGTTATGTGCATAGAGTAAAGTAAGCTGTTTGTAAATGTAACTATAACACCCTGTATTCATATAAATATGGTACTAACTTGACTTATCCACAAACTACAGGGTATCAAGGCTTTAAAATTTGGCTTTAAATTTAATAGTTGATTGAAAAATGTGATTTGTATAGGGTATAGTAATGTCAATGTAACTAAAATACCCTGTATTCTTTTACCTATGGTAGTAACTACACTGGCCAAGTAACTACAGGGTTTTAAGGCTATTCAATTTATTTTTAAATTTAATAGTTGATTGAAAAATGTGATTTGAACAGAGTAAAGTAAGCTGTTTATGGATGTATCTCAAACACCCTGTACTCAATACAAATTTTCATATACATGTGAGACTTGGCCTATCAAGCCTACAGCGTATCCAGAGTGGCCTAAGAACTTTAAATTTTATAAAAAGAGCTTCTAAAATATTAAACAAAAAAATAGAAGTTAATCTGACGATGCTTTGGTTTATTAGGAATATAAAAAAATATATAAACTAACTACAATAATTTTGGGGGTAATTATAAAATGGGTAAAGCCTTTTAGGGCTATATCTTGGAAGAATTCTCGGCTTTCGAGTGCCTAATTTTGCTTCTTGATGAAACGTTCACGGTACTCCTCCAGGGAGATTTTCTTCTTGAGGGTAATGGGAGGGTTTGGGGGCTCCACAGGTGGTTTCAACTGCTTCGTGGCTAAGAGATGTAAAGAGGTGAAGAAAGAGGTTCAGTGACTAGTACAAAATATACTCCAGTTTGTTACTTACCTGTTGAGACCGGCAGCTGCTTGGGCAGGTATTGCTTATAGCAGTCCATGGGTTCCATTAGATACTTGCAGCCCTGAGTCGTCGGGGCAGCTACGGGTATGACAAAAGTCGTTGGCGAGGACGGTACGGGCATGGGAGCTACAGCAGCACTGGAGCCAATCTTCTTGGAGTTGGAGCCATACACGTAGGGCATGGCGCGATAGTCCGGCCTGAAACTGGTCCTAGTCTTGCCCAACTTACCACTGGGCTGACGAGCTGTGCTTATGTACGGAGTCTGCGATTGAAGCTTGGCACTCGCAATGGCCTTAAACTTTTGCTCCACAAGGCGACGCGAGGGCAGCTCAAAGTTAAGTGCCTGCCACATGAACTCAAAGTCAAGTATCTCTGCCGATTCATAGTAATTGTTGGCCAACTGATCGAGGGAAAAAACCCGTGGACTGTTGTCGAAACGTAGGATTAATGTGCGCACATGGCCAGCACGCAATTTACCAAAGCCTTGTATCTGGGCCACCCTGTATCGAGCACCAAACGGCACACGCACAAAACACGACTTCACCAGACGCTGAAAGTCCGGTCGAGTCGAGAACAATTCCAGGGTATGACGGGGTAAAAAAAGTTTATGCAGATTCATTGGATCCTCCACGAAGTTGTGGAAGCTGCGTGTGCCCAGCTGGAGCTGCTCATGTAGCTGTTGCTCGAGTTGTTGTTGTTGCTTCTCTTGTTGTTGTTGCTGTTGCTGCTTTTGGTACTCACTGTGTTGCTGCAGTTTTAACTGCAGTTCCTGTTGCTGCTTTTGTTGCTGCTGTAGAAGTTTCTGCTGCTGCTCGCGATGTTGTTCATACTCCTTTTGTTTCTGCTGAAAGAACTGCACCTGCTGCTGTTGATAATCTTTGTGTTGCTTCTGCAACAGCTGCAACTTGTGCTGCTTCTGTTGCTGCTGCTCCTTGCGCTGCTGGTCATACTCCTTTTTGTTGCTGTTGCTGCTGCTGTTGATACTCTTTCTGCTGCTGCATCTTCTGTTGCTGCTGCTGCTGCTTCTGTTGCTGCTGCTCCTTACGCTGCCGATCATACTCCTTTTGTTGCTGTTGAAAGAACTGCAGTTTCTGTTGCTGCTGCTGCTGCTGTTGTTGCTCCTTTCGCTGCTGGTCATACTCCTTTTGTTGCTGTTGCTGCTGCTGCTGTTGTTGCTCCTTTCGCTGCTGCTGTTTCTGCTGCTCCTTGCGCTGCCGATCATACTCCTTTTGTTGTTGTTTCAACTGCTGCAGTTTCTGTTGCTTCTGTTGCCTCTGCTGCTGCTGGTGATCCTTCTCTTGCTGCTCCTGCAGCAGCTGCTTCTGTCGCACCTCCTCGTCCCACTTGTGGCACATGCGTGTGCGCCATTTGTGGTCCATACTTCCACACATGATCGACATTAAAATTCGATTGATTTATGTCAACTTGCTTGTGGCACCGATAAGCGGCAACTGTTGCGTTTGTGCACCAATTCACTTATCTGGTTAATTCTGGCTCCACCCACAAATCTATACTTCTTTTTCGTTGACTCTTTTCTTTTCCGAGCTTTCATTCTTAACTCGGGCTCTGCCTGTTCGCGGCTCTCTCCCGACAGTTACTTACACTGTGCATCACAAGACACGACTTTAAGCCTGGAAGAATGCTCTAAAGGTAATAAAAAGTGGCTGAAAGATTAGTCAATTAAACAATTGGCTTATGTGTGCTACCAAAATCAACTGAAACGCGCTTAACTTGCAGCAAATATTTGCTTATTTACTTTAAAATCTTTGCGGCACGAAGAATTATTTGCTTAAATTTTTCCAAACTTTAAACAAATATTTGCCCACAATAAAAGAAAATATTTGTTTCTGTGTGAAATATCTTAATATTTGACCAATTATTACCAGCTATTGAAGTTGTTAAATAAAATGTGGAGCAAACATGTGTTTCCGGCTTTGCCCTGAGCAAATATTTGCTTTGATATTGTAGAATAATGACTAATTAAATATTTTTCGTAGTCATTTGAACATTTATTTAACTAAGCAAATCAAATTTGTATTACTACAGTGTAATCCGGTTATAACGACACTTGAGGGACCGACGATTTTACGTCGTTAAACCCGGTAGACGCTTTAACCGAAACGAGCAAAGAAAATAAAGCTTGTATGGGGACCAAACAAGTCATCGAATTTTCGTCGCAATGACCGGACGGACGCTTTAAGCGGAGTCGTTATAACCGGATTCCACTGTACTTATTAAGTTATTAATTACATTTTATTTGTTTTATAAAATTAAATTTAATTCAAACTTTTTTGTTCTGGTTAGTGTTTTCCTGGGGGTTTTCCTAACCCTTGCTACGAATGGTGGACCAACGTTTTTTACGGTTTTTAATTTTTTTCAACTAATTAAATTTAAACTTAAATTTTAAATTTAATTAAATTTAATTTAATCTTATTTTTAAAATATTTAGTAGTTTTAATTAATTTTATAGCTAATTTATTTTTCTTTTTTTATGTCGACTGCTCATAGCCTGACAATAAATAAATAAATTTTTATAATTTTAAACTCTCAAAGCTTAAAAATAAATGATTGGCTGACTAGTGTTAAAAGCTACTCTGCCTATTACTTCAGCCTACACTCTCACAGAGCGAACGCTTTGCATTTGTTTGTTATCATTATCATCATCATTACCATTATTATTATTATCATCATCATTATCATTGTCATTATTAATAATATCATCATTAGGGAAATCAGTTTGTTTTCTTTCTGTTCAGGCTGGGCGCCTATCAATTCGCTGAATAAGCTTAGCTTATAAACTAGAAACTATAATAAATATTTAAGCTTAATCTAAGGTTAAGGTTTCACTCTGCGGTTAAAATATGTCAGACGCAGCCAACTTAACTCGAAACTTAACAACAAACCTTCAAAATTGCTTGTGAATTTTTAAAATATTAAAAAAAATAAAGTCAGTTAAAAAAAATATTTTAAAATATTTTAGAAAGAATTATTGTATAGCCTGCAATATTTGAACAATTTTCTTTCAATTCCCCAAAATTTTTAAAATTTTTCCTTGCCCGATATTATCTATCTATCCCTTCCTCTTTTCACCTCTGTTTCCATTTTCTTTGAAATTTTTTATTTACCTTTCGAATTCTACGACATAAACTTCTAGACATAATCAAAGACTAATTGATGCAATTTATTGACTGATTGATGTTCCAGGCAAGAGTTTCCAGTAACATTATGAATGGTAATTTTACCTAGCGAGTCATTCAGTGTCCAGTTGATTACTTCAATGGCACTTCAAGTATTTAATTTATTTTTGTAGCTCTTCATGTTTAAATTCCTCTATCAGTTTGCTACAATCTTTTGTTTATTCCATTTTCATTTCCATTTTTATTCATATTTATTTTTACTTCTATTCCCATTTTGCGTGTCGTTTTTGCAGTCGCCTTTTAATAATATTTTCTTAGTTTTTCGAGTTTATTTAACGCCATGCTGGTGTGCGTATGTACGGGTGTGTGTGTGTAAAATACACATAAAACTGTCATGTCTTCGTCTTGGCTTTCGCACTTTCTCCCCACTGTGCAGCATGCAAGAGCCGTGTCAGAGCAACAGTACAAATGTCAGCGTCAATGCCACAGCTTCCATTATTTCTAGACTTGGTATGGGAAGGAAGTCCAGAGCAGATCCATAACTAGAACGACGCATCATTTGAGACAGGGGAGCAATGAGGAAAGGAGCCACTAGCCCCATACGAACAGTGGAAGGAAAAGCCATAGGAAATAAAAAAAAGACATTTTAATTTTTTTTTTATTAAAAAACAATTATTTTATATTGTTTTTTTATGATAGAAATTATGGTATTAAAAATTAAATTAAGAACATTTGTTGAATCAGTTGTTTGCGTAAACAGTTAAATAAATTCAAAATGTTTTGCCTTTTTGTTATTTATCATAAACTAAAATTTTTTTATCATAAAATTTGTTTATTCATACCACTGTGCAAGGACTTGCGTCCAGGGTTAGGACCTATGTGTGTCTGTGGTTTAGGAATTATGTGCGTCATGCTCAGAGCGTTCTGTCAACGGCAACCAAACAGTAAACAACCAAGTCTTTGCTAACTAAGCAAAAGGTCGACTATGAGATACCCTGCAACTTTGTAAAGTCTACATATAAAGCTTAAAACCCAATGGTTTGCTATAAATATTACATTTTATAGAGGAGGGATGCAAATGTGAGCACTCTAAATGGGTGTTTACCTTCAAAAGATACCCTGTAAAATATTTTTCAGCTTCAATAAACAAGTTACTTACCCAAAAAGTTATTAGTTCAAGGTTTTCTAAGGCTAGTATGAAAAATATTTTTAAATTCCCTGTCATAAATACCCTGTAAAACTAAGTAATGTGGTAAAATCCTTTAGGAAAAAGTTTGTATTGTCCAGCATTATTTCTGAAACACCTATTGACACAAAGTGTTTAATTCGATACCCTGTAAAATAAGTTAACGTGTTTTAAAAACATCATTTCAACACATACAGGGTAACTCGTGCTGTGTCAACGCTATAGCCGACTAACTTACTGAGTTACTAGCTGAAGGATCAAGGGTTAGGGCAAGGACTTAGACTGACTGAATGACGACAGAAGTTGGCCAACTTCGTTGACTTGTCTGACTGTCAAGTTAAGCGCGACGCGTGCTCACATGTCGTCGGCCGTGTTGTTTTTGGGGTTTTTTCCACACCCGTTAGACATGTAGAAAGGGTATATATATGTACGCTGGCTACGCTGCAGCTGGCGGGATTTATTGCGGCTGGGACTACCCCGCCCGTGAGAGGAGTGCAGGGTGTTTTGGTTGAGCTGCCGCAAAACACAGTAAAACGCGCGCATATTTATAACGAAATGCTCAATTTAAATTCCCATCAATCTTGGTCGAATGCCACACACACTGCAAAGCCTCGGGGTGTGCTTTTTGGGGGTGTAGGTGGGTGGTAGGGCAGGGTAGGGCAGGGCAGGGGGACTGTCATTGTCTGTACGCTTCGCTTTTCGGATGCTTCCTCACAAATGCCACTGCACATTCGAACTAACTGTAGTTGCGGCATCAGTTTTAGGGCGTGGCAAGTGTCGGATCTCCGCAAAGGCAGCTGTGCTACTTCCTGCAAGTCCCCCACTTCCCCCTCCACCCTGCTACCCACCCACTTCCTTCCTTTTGCTGCGTTTTAGTCGCAAAAATGGAGGAAAAGAAGTGAAAAAAAAAATTACGCGCCGGCAAACCGGAAACGAAACGCGCCAGCAGCTTATTGAGCGTTAAATTAAAAAATTCTTATGGCAAAAAAAAAAAAAACCAAAAACGAACAAAAAATGGTAGCAAAATATGTGGGAAAACAAAAGGAAAAAAACTTTGAATTTATTGTAAGAAAATTTGTATAGTCACGAATGAGGCGTTCATATGACCATCATTAGGCGGCGAATATGTCTTCTTTGTTCGGTAGTTCGACCAGGACTGCTGGGAAAAGCTCAGAGAGCACGAAAGAAGCTACAAGATGTACTACCAAAAGGCGCTTAAGTGTAAGCTGATTGGGTACTTGAGAAACCCATACACCTATAGCTCTAAAATCAGAATTTAAATATAGAGAACGCACCTAAGCTCAAATAAGACCACGTTACTTTCGAAATGAATTTAAAATACTTCAACACTTTCAATTAACATTTTGTTACTTTGTTATAGATAATACTCTAAATCAAATTGGATATAGTTGCACTTAACTTGCGTAGTTGTGCAATTGGTCGAGTTCATCTTGTTAAACAAATATACTTGAAACAAAAGTTAAAATCATTGTGGTCAGATCAAAGTGAAAGCAACGCATCACTTGGTACTTCTCTGCTATACTCCTCACTGTCCCGTACTTCTCCAGTAACCCCTACTGTTCACCCGTTTTCTATTCCACTTTGTCACGCTAGGTAAATACTGGAGGAATCCAGCAACATGATGGCTAGAAGTTGGCTTCGTAATTGAAATTGAAAATGAAATTGTTGCATTGGATGGAGGACGATAAAAAAATATATAGAGATAGAAGTATAGGAAAATGCACTTTAGCTCTGTTGCCCCAGTGAGCAATGGCGGGTAGCAGAAAGCGAGTAACAAGTAGCGAGTAAATAGTAACGAGTAGAAGCTACTACTAAGAATTGTATGAAGTAGTGCAAGTAACGAGAAATCTGTACAAAGTAACGAGTTGTAGCTGTACATTTTATCTTATACATTTCAACACATTACTACTAAGAATTTTATGAAGGACTGAAAGTATCGACTAACTTGTAAAGAGTAACGAGTAACTATGAAAGAGTAATAGGTATACCTTATACATTTAGATATTAAAGGAAAACAGTAAAGAATATTATTAAGCAGTGCAACTGACGGGTAGTTAGTAAACAGTAGCGAGTGAATAGTAACGAGTAAAAAGTAACGATTAGTAGCTGTAGATGAATATACAACAACAAAGAATTGTATAAAGTAGTGCACGAAACGAGTAACTAGTAAAGAGTAACGAGTAAATATGAACGAGTAATACGTTTAGCTTATGCATTAAGAGTAGTGAGTAACGAATAACGACTCAACATAAACATGTAGTACAATCACAGATTAAGATACACTTACACTTAAGATACTATACACTAAGGTAGTATACAACGTTTAACGCGCTGCTTGGGACGAGTAACATTTAAAGAGTAACTTGTAAAAAGTAACGAGTAAAATTAAGTTAAACCTTTGGTGGTATTAATTAAAGTTGATACTGGTGTTAAAGGTAGATGTTAATAAAAAATAGTATAATAAAAAGTATCACTTGATTATTCTTAGAGCTACGGGGTATCAAATCGTCTGTATGCCGAAAAAAATTCCCTTTTCAAGCATTCTCAACCCTTTAATAAACACACAGAGACAAACGTCGCGCTTTTCATTAGACTACACTGACAAGAGCGCCACTTGACTGCCTGTGTGTGTGTGTGTGTGTGTGTGTGTGTGAGTGTTTAGGTGAGTGTGTGGGAAGGGTTTGATGAGTGTATCATCACTTTGATCTGTGATGCAGATGCTCTGGACATTGCAATTCTATTTTAATTGCAGCAGCTTAATCATTTTATATTTTATTTCAGACGAGTGCTATAAGTGTGTGTGTGTGGGTGTGTGTGTGGGTGTGTGTGTGGGTGTGTTAGCACTCAATTCAAGCTCAATTGTATTGGTGAGCTTCTGTGGCATTTACCTGATCTGTTTATAAACTATACGAAATTGAAACGTTTGCATTTTTATCTCTAAATTTCTTTGCGTACTTGGGATGATTTATTTTTTTAAGATTTTTCTGGCTTGCAGTTTGGCGTCGCAAAGTCGCGACGGATTGTATATAATGTTTATTGATATCTCTGCTGGGCTTGCATTTAGTGTGATAACCAAAAACTCCACTAATAGATTATAATAATGCTGATGTTAATGATGACAAAAAATTTCGATTCGATTTATAAGAGAAATCTGGGTATGCTTACTCCAAAACTGAAGGACAAACTTAAAGTTATGGCAAGTAAACGCAATGAGAGCAATGCGTTGTTGAGTTGATAAAACATATGTATAGAAATGTGAACATGGAGGGGATATGAGAGAAAGAAACTGAGTGCAAGCAAAAAGTCGAAGAAATAGTAGAAAAAGTGAAATGTGGGAAAATTGTAGAAAGGTTTAATTACAATTGGAAAATCGAATTTAAATATTGTTCATGAAATTTTTGTATGAAAACCTTTTCTCTACAAAATTTAAACTTTTGTTTTATCTGCTAGGGAAAATAAATTCTCATGTAGATTTTTTTTTTATGATATTTCCTTACTTTTAAAAAAAAAATTTTAACCATACGAACCAAATGACGTTTTTCCTATAATTTATATGGAAATTTTGCTTGCTTCAACTTACAAAGAATGTAAATTTTGGTATATTATATTTAATTATCATTATTATGATTTTTGTTATTATTATTATTAATATTAATATTAATATTAATATTATTATTATTATTATTATCATTATTATTATTATTATTATTATTATTATTATTATTATTATTATTATTTTTATTATTATTATTATTATTATTATTGTTATTGTTATTATTATTATTATTATTATTATTATTATTATTATTATTATTATTGTTATTGTTATTATTATCATTATTATTTTAACTTAAGATATAAATAATAAATAAATCTATTTATCAACAATACAATTTTTTTTTTTAAGAAAAACGTTTAAGATAATTTTAAATTTACAATTTCAATTGTATTTTTACTGGGACCATAAATTGTAGTTTCATGAGAAATAAGTGTTAAAATATTTAAAATCATTTTGTTGACTTTTCCTTTGCTGCTTTTCCATTTTCATAGCTTTTCGCTAGCAAGAAAAATACAGAAACGAAGAAAAATAAAAAAGAGGAGATGAAGTAAAACTAAAATAAAAATTGAAAGGCAAACAATGGAGCGACATGTAATAAACTGACTGCAGACAGTGGGGTAGCCCCCCACCCACCTCCTTTTGTGGGCTGAAAGTGGGTTGGAAAAGAGGGCGTGGTGGGGCAAAGCGTTGACTTAAAATGCCTGTGCGCGAGATGATAACTTGTTGGCCGCATCTTGGCATACTCATGGCATCCTCAAGTGGTTCACAGCACAGTTTATGCATAAGCAAACATGTCAAGCGCAGCCACGCCCACTGGGCGTAAAGGCCCCGCGCTTATACATGCACCCGCGTCTATATTTTGGGACGAAGCATAATGTTTATCCAGCTGGCAAAAGATGTTTCGCGTGATTTGCGCTGAGACGAAGCTGAAAGAAGTGAAAGACAGAGAGGTAAAGAGTGCAGAAGGAGAAGGGTGATGGGGACAGGGGTGGCAGGGTGCACGCAGGTCGAGGGAGAGTTCATTTTGGGTTAATGCCGTGCAGGATGAGCCGCAGGATGCGTGTGTCCTTACAGATTTCATGTGAGTTATGGCCTCTGTCTGTCTATCTGTCTGTCTGTCAGCTCTGTTTGACTTTCCAACGGCATTCAACACGCTCGCTCTCCCTCTTTCTCTTTCTCTCTCTGTCTCTCTCTCACTCTCCTGTTCCCCTTCTAGCTGTCTAGCCACGCCTCTTGCGCCCAAACACACACCAAAATTGACAGAAAATTGAATTTGCACATTTTACTGCACTTAATCAAAGCAACGTGGGTTGTTTTTGGAGGTGAAGTGCAGAGGGGGCGTCTGTAGGCACAGACAACTAGACGTATGCGCAATATGTGCAGCTAGCGAGCAAGTATATAAATTTCATTTGATTAAACAAAATTATTCTATTTTTCCTTAAATTAATTTTTAAACCCTTTAAATTTAAATAGATTTAAAATCACTTTAGATTTTGGCTCTTAAATGTTATTAATTTTCAGCTGAAAAGTGAAATGAAATTTCAAAACAAATGCAGCGAAATATGACATTACGCATACGCCACGTTTGCCGCTCGAGTAAAACGGAAAAACGTGAACATAAACGGCAATTATTTTCAATTTTCTGTGCCAAAAAAAAGAGCAAGTAAAAAAGGAAATTGTGGAGCTGTTTTTCAAACACACAACGGAGGTGAGGGGGTCAGGGGGCGGCAGGGGGACTGGGGCTAAAATGTGTCTGAGCGAAACGTCTGATAAAAGTTGTCAGAAGTCAGTTTGTTTATTTTAAAATTCAGCGCGAATCATTTTGTTGGAAAATGTTGCACATAATTCTTGTTTAAGTATCTTGTAAATTGCTTAATAACGCCAAAGGGACTCGCACACACCACACCACGGCACGGCACGTCACGTCAGAAGGGGGGGCGTGGC
Organism: Drosophila dunni; assembly: GCA_018152125.1. Taxonomy (NCBI): domain Eukaryota; kingdom Metazoa; phylum Arthropoda; class Insecta; order Diptera; family Drosophilidae; genus Drosophila; species Drosophila dunni. The sequence continues at coordinate 9,311,348 of JAECXC010000648.1, read as the reverse complement.
AATTACCCCTTTTTCGCCACAGGTTTTTGCCAACTTTGTATTCAAGTGCGAAGTGAGCTTGAAAAATTCAAGACAAAAACTTTGCAAGTCAAAAAGAAACAAGTGCAAAATTAATGTGTGTGTGTGCCAGTGTGTGTGTGTGCCAGTGTGTGTGTGTGGGTGTGTCTGTGTGTGTGTCTGGCAAGTTGGCACTTGTTTAATTTAATAACAAAATAAATGTTCACGAGCACGTAAATTTATGAGTTGAAAATGCTCCCGCACTGCACACATTAACACGTACAGCCACGCCCAGTTCTACCAGTCCGCCTCCTACGAAAAAAGCTCACGCACACACGCACACTCGCACACGCACACACGCACAACCCGCCAAATTGTGTGCATATTTGAGGCATAACTCGTTGGCGAAATTCAAGAGAAAAATCAACGCCTGCTGTGGGGATACGCAGCGGGAAAAAGGCTAGAAGGAGGTGAGTAGGGGAGAGGGGTAAGTCGGAGTTGTAGTCGAAGAGATTGCAATTGAAATTGCTTGTGGCATGCGGCTTGAAACCAGCTGACTGTTTGCCTTTATTTGGGCCAGCAGCAAAACATTAAATGGGCGCCCAAAATAAAGGAAGGAAGAAAAACTTCATGACTTTTCTGCTAATTTTGAAGGCAAGAAAATGTCTCAACTTGTAAGAAAATTGTATGGAAAATGTTCGAGTTTTTAATTAATTATGGCAAACAATTAATTTGCGCCAATTTAGCCAAAAAGGCAGCTAATTTCACTCAACTAACACTCAAGTTTTCATGGGAAATGTGGAAAAGTTGATGGAAGGGAGTTTTAATAATAAATTATTATTATTATTATTATTATCATTATCATTATCATTATCATTATCATTATCATTATCATTATCATTATCATTATCATTATCATTATCATTATCATTATCATTATCATTATCATTATCATTATCATTATCATTATCATTATCATTATCATTATCATTATCATTATCATTATCATTATCATTATCATTATCATTATCATTATCATTATCATTATCATTATCATTATCATTATCATTATCATTATCATTATCATTATCATTATCATTATCATTATCATTATCATTATCATTATCATTATCATTATCATTATCATTATCATTATCATTATCATTATCATTATCATTATCATTATCATTATCATTATCATTATCATTATCATTATCATTATCATTATCATTATCATTATCATTATCATTATCATTATCATTATCATTATCATTATCATTATCATTATCATTATCATTATCATTATCATTATCATTATCATTATCATTATCATTACCACCCCATTGGCAGACTGCTTACAGGGTATAATTAATAAATAGCAAACATGTCGCCAGCGTTGAGTGTTGAAACCCAAACTTTAAATGAAAATCAACTTGAGCTCAAGAATTCGAACCCGAAATCCGAATTCAAGACAAAGTTCAGCTGCAGTCGACGTCGACGTCGGCGTTGTCATTATCATTAGCGTGTTGGGTGTCTGGGAACAGGGGGGGTAAGTGTGGAAAAACTGTTGAAGGAAAACAGCGGAGATTGTTGCATCATTTTGTTGGCATGCCATGCCAAATTATGCAAATTGTTTGACAAATTAGCAAAAGAAACTTGTTAAAAAGAGGCAAAGCGCATGCATAGCAACGACTCGCGTATTAAATTGAAAATTGTGAAAATTGCGAAAATTGTGCAAATTTTCCAAACTGTGAAAATTGTTTTCATAATTAACATTTGCAGCAGGCTAACATGCTTTAGCTGGATGAATGCTTGTATATCTATGGAATTATTGAGAGAGTCACACACCCAAACACACACACACTCCTAGAGAGCTGTGTTTCTTGGCTCAGCCAATGATCGTCTACAATGGTCCCAGTTAGTAAGGTACAAGGGGGCAGCACAAAATGTTTCTCTTTTTTTAATAGATTATTTTATTTAATTAATCAAAGCTTAGGCCTGTTTTAAAAACTTTATTTTGAAGACTCTTTAGTAGTTAAAAATATTTTAAAGAATTTTTGAAATCTTCTTCAACAAAAATGCATTAAAAGTCTTTAATTTGCTTGTTGCCCACTGTGCCGAAAAACGGTCTACGCCTTTGGTGGCAAGAAATGCAAAGAGTGTGCCAGAGATATGTGTGTGTGAGTGTGTTGTGTGTGTGTGCAAGGCAAATCCGCTCAAGAAGTCAACTGTCAAATGGGCAAAACTCCTAACGCATTGCCATCAAACGTTTATCATCATTTCACAGAATTCACCTCAATAGCAAACACAGAGACTACACACACATGCTTCACACACCCGCACACACACCCGCACACACACACCCACACACATGCAAGCCATTTTAAGTCAAAACTCCCGTAGCGCTTATTTGAAAAACGTTTTATTTTTATTGCAAGTCTCCCAAGCGACGAGTGCTCAGTGTCAGTGAATGTCATTTCAGCTTGAATCCAGCTATAGATCCCAAGTCCCAGGCCCCAAAAGCCAAAACCAAACTCTGACCCCAACGCCTGCTTCCCAGCGTCCCCCGTATCCCACAACCTCAGTGCTGAAGCTCTGGAAAGAACGGCAAAGTGTTTCAGCAGTTCGTAAACGGTAACGCTTCCTTTTTGCGTCCCTCTTCAGCTGAAGCCGCAACTGAATCGATGTGAGAACGCACAGCAAATACACTTACTAAAAGAAGGTAAAGTAGAATAGTAAAGAAGAAGAGCAGTGAGAAGAAAAACAGCAGACGAAACTCTATCTTCTTCTTCAACTATCTTTTCTTCTCTTACCTTTATCCCTTGCTCAAGCTCTTTGCAATTGTTTAACTGCTCTTTAAAGTTAGTGTACAAGCGGAACCAATAGCAAGGCATCACTCACACATCCACAAACACCAGCTTACATGTGAGCTCTTAAGCTCGCACCGTTCGTCAGTCGCTGTGTCACGTTGTGTGTGTGTTTGTGTGTGTTGGTGTGTGTGGCTGAGCCAAGTGTCAGTGCTAGTGAGGCCAGTGATGACACTTTTTTGCCTTTTTTGCATACAAACGAAAGGGTGAGGGAGACAGGGAGAGAAAGAGAGAGAAAGGAGAGTTTGAAAGTCAGACGTAGGTGGAGTGCACTGTAAAGAAATTTTACGAATTTCGCGCTAAATATCAAGCTATATAATATATAATATGTAGGTATATAATAATTAATTGATTTTAAAATCCCCAGAAATCTCAGTAACTTTTATTAATATCAGTTGAGTTACTAAACTAACGTCACAGCTTTACATTAGTTCAGCACAGCTTGCATCACTTGGGAATTATAAGATACACTGAAAGCTCTTTTGGCCGGACAGCCACGGTTTCAGTATTTTTGTCCGCCCGAGGAGATGTCCGCTTAAGAGAACGGATTTTGTATAAAAATCGTGCTAAAAAACTGTACAATTCCTCCGGCTAAGCGAGCTGTGCGCCTGAGAAAGCTGTCCGCGAGTAGAGCTTTTACTGTATGTCCTTTAAACAAAAGAGTTTTTTCTTAGACTTAAACTTATTTAGAAACTAGGATGTATTTTTCTCGGTGTAGAGGAGGCGAACGGCGGACATGGAGAGACACGGGTGATGCTGTTTGTCTGGGCATTTGGCAAATCAAATGCGGATCAAGAGGAACAGGAGACTCACGAGTAGCTTGACAGCAGCGAGAAGCAGCTAGAAGAAGGGGGAACGGGGGAGCTAGAGACCCAGGGACAGAAGGAAAGGAAAGGATGGTAGAGAGGCTAGGGAGTGAGAGCGAGAAAAGGGAATTGAATTTCTGTCGCTAAAAATATTCAAAATGAAAATGAAAATGTTGAAGGTTAATACGATGCGATTTGCTTCAACGCCCCAACAATTCCAACAGGACTCGAATTCGTAATCCAAGTCGGAATCGGAGTTGAAGGAGGAGTTGGAATAGGAGTTGGAGTGGAGTAGGAGTAGGAGTTGGAATCGGAGTAGAGTTCATGACAAGACACGACAACTGGCATGCGATATCATGTAGATATATGTATGTACCTATATGTAAAGCATAAGATATAATACACTATTCAAGCGAGGCCTTAACCTGCTGTTGACTTTTGAGCCAACAGTTTTATTGCCAAACTGGATTTGGGCAAATGTAGCCAACTTGGGCATTTGCCGGGCTAACGGGAAATCAATTTTGAAAATGTTTACCTTAAAGTATCGTCAAGCAGTCAGTCGACTGTGAAATCCACATAATTCCATTTACTTAAGCTAATTTCACGCCATATTCAATTTGCCACATCATGGAATGGCCATTCATTATTTATTCACAACATGTAAAATCAATGGGCACGGTCGACAACACGTCGAGCAACAACAGCAACAACAACACTGGTGGGTAAAAAAATGAATTGTTGAATGTCCGTGCTTGGCAAAGGAATAAAAAAACCGACAAGTGCGAACAGAGGCGAATCAAAGCTGTTAGGTTATAGACGCCTTGATACCCTAGAAACATAGATAAATTTAATAAATAAAACAATGAAAAAGATATAAGATTCTAAATACAGTGGAATCCGGTTATAACGACACTCAATGGACCGACGATTTTATGTCGTTATACCCGGCAGACGCTTTAACCGAAACGAGCAAAGAAAAAAAAACTTGTATGGGGACCAAACAAGTCAACGAATTTTCGTCGCATTGACCGGACAGACGCTTTAAGCGGAGTCGTTATAACCGGACTCCACTGTACACCCATTTTTTACCCATTTAATAATATTCCTAAAATAATTAAAGGAGCAAGAAATTTTTACTTGAACTGACGAACCAATTCCACATAAAATGGCCTAGATTTCTTATGACTTTTTATACTTCCTGAACAAATATGTAATTTTGAATGATGGTAGCTCTTAAGCATACCCGCTGTGCAGCATTTACAGGGTATAATATAAAAGAAATGCAGCTCTATGTGAGCCAAAGGCGACAGAATGGACACTTTGGTAGGACGACCCTCGGCCATCAAAAGGCGATGACGTACGCTTAATTTGGAGCGTTGAAATAATTTATGTACAGTGTAGCTGTGTGTGAGTGTGTGTGTGTGTGTGTGTGTGTGTGCAGGGCAGATGTCCAAAATACAGACAATCAGAAGAGGATAAAACGAAGAAGAAGGCATGAACACAGGAGGAGAATAATGAATGCCAACAGGCATTACAACGCACACACAGAGGGGGAGAGAGAAAGAGGATGGAGGGATAAGAGCGAGAGGGAGCGGGAAAAGCGATCAGTTTGGTCGTGAGGCACGAGGCACGTGCTAAAAAACCGCGATGCGGCAAACAAGTGCGAGACGCACTCTAAAAATCTGAGCGAATGTTGAAATTCACCTGTGAAAAGCGGAAATGCTTTAAAAGCGTTCGAGTTCCGTGCTCGGAGCTCGAAGTTAAGTGGGTCTGTGGATAGCGCTCTAATTTGCCTACACTCAGTACGGTTAGTAGATGGAGTAGCAACAAATCAGCTGATTGAATTTGTGGTCTCATGTAGCGCCAGAATTTTTTGACCAACGGAAAAAGTTTGAAATGGGAAACCTGAATAATCGGGGATTAACCCAGACAAATGGCGTTAATTTGTCAATCACACACGAGTTTGAGTAGTTATTTACTGCATTTCAAACCAGTGTTGCATAAATACCAAATTTCAGAGGTTAAGTTCAACTTATTTATTTGGGTAGACTGATAAATTTGAATGCTGACAACCTATTGGAAACCTATTGTCGTTTGGGTTCATTTTTATTTTCCGACTACAGTGCGCTATCGAAATGTAGAACATTTGGCCAAATTACGCAACTAATCAACTGACCAACTGTCCTGCTAACTGAATTTTTTTGTGCTACTGAAACATGCATACGAGTTGATAGTCTATCATGAGCTCTATATATGCTCGGGTCTTATCTAAACATGACAATCGTGCCACGCCCCGTAGTGCCAAGCTGCCCACCATTTCAAAGATAGAAGTACTAACAGGAAGTGAAGGCAAACACACTCACACACACACACACCTGGTGTACAGGTGTAGATGGAGAGTTGGTTGTGGGACTGGCGCTAAACCTGTGGACAGGACGTTGACGTTAACGTTGTCGCGTTACATTTGTGGTTATAACGGTATATATAACGGTAATAGTAACGGTAACAGCACCAAATGTTTGCCTGGCCGTCGCTGTGGGAGCTGTGCCAATATTTGCGTAACGTGTTTGACAAAGAAATGAAAACTGAAAGCGCCAGCTTGGAAAATCAAATGAAAGACCTGTCCAACTAGGAGATGTAGTTGGTACATAGCAATTGGATCGGGGGATTGGGACGGATAGGGGACTTCAGTTCATATAAACAAATCAAATAGGACAATGCATAAATAAATATATGCACAATATATAAGACATATCCCTAAAATAGGAACTTAGAATTGGGACTCTTAATTAAGAACACAGTCAACAATGACAATGACAATGACAATGACAATGACAATGACAATGACAATGACAATGACAATGACAATGACAATGACAATGACAATGACAATGACAATGACAATGACAATGACAATGACAATGACAATGACAATGACAATGACAATGACAATGACAATGACAATGACAATGACAATGACAATGACAATGACAATGACAATGACAATGACAATGACAATGACAATGACAATGACAATGACAATGACAATGACAATGACAATGACAATGACAATGACAATGACAATGACAATGACAATGACAATGACAATGACAATGACAATGACAATGACAATGACAATGACAATGACAATGACAATGACAATGACAATGACAATGACAATGACAATGACAATGACAATGACAATGACAATGACAATGACAATGACAATGACAATGACAATGACAATGACAATGACAATGACAATGACAATGACAATGACAATGACAATGACAATGACAATGACAATGACAATGACAATGACAATGACAATGACAATGACAATGACAATGACAATGACAATGACAATGACAATGACAATGACAATGACAATGACAATGACAATGACAATGACAATGACAATGACAATGACAATGACAATGACAATGACAATGACAATGACAATAATGCTTCTAACTTTCCTCCTTCCATATATATTCCTGTTCCAATATGTAACGGGGATTTGGTCAATCATATTTGATGTATTCCCAATGGCAACCGAATAATCGACTTCATTTAACTTTTTTTTTCGTTCTTGTGATGAGTGGACGGATTTTCCTAAAGGAGTTTTCTCTGCGAGGTTTAGTGGGTTTGTGCTGGTGGGTGGCTTGTGTATGGTTTATCGATGGCATTACGCTGTAATATTGCATTATATGATAGATTTATTCCCAACACAATTTTAACTGCCACTTTTGGCGCTATTTCCGAATTGAGCAACGCAATAGTTTCTCATTTTTTTGCTTCCACTTTATTTTTTCTCCTTTTACTTGGTGTTTTAATACCCGTAAGTAGGATAGGAATTTGAGTATTTTATTTGATATTATTTCACACTTTGTACACCTGATTTTATGAGCAAGTTCTGTGTCTTACAGAAAACATCAAGTACTTGTACTATAAAATATGTTAATTTTTCTGATGGAAAAAAAATAATTTAATGATCACTATTTAAATTCTTCTATGCTGGCAAAACCTTCTATTTATTTATCATTTTAATATTGTTTATCACTTTAACGGGTATTTCAAAGTCGATAAAAGTCTGCTTAAAGATTTTACAACGTCCGCTCTTAGTTTTTGGCCCATTGCCGATTATGTCCTTTGGGTGCTTTTGCCTCAACTTTGCCAGTTGCTTATTTCTTTCCATGTTTCTTTTCTTTCTTTTTTTCTTTCCTTTATTTTTTTTGGTACCACTTTATCTACTTGAGAAATCTGTATGCAGAAAATATTTGGTGTCGAACCACCGCAACATACAAATAGAGCTAGAGTGGGAAAGGAGGAAACAACGGGGAAAGCGAACGGACGTTGAAAAACTTTCAGCCGAAGTGAAAATGATAAACATCTTTGTGAAATTCTGTGATTTTCCTTTTATGCGAGCAGCTCAAGCAGCTGACACAGTTGCCCAACAACAACGGACGAAGGAGAGGAAAAGGGAGAGAAAAAAGATGGAGTAGGGGACGGATGAAAGTGTAGAAAGAAGAGCAACTACTAACCACAGCTCTGGCCAAGCATTTCATCCTCTTTTGGCCACAACTGCTCAACTATTTCTGCGGCTTGTTTCCGACTCTCGATTCCCGCTGGGGTTGGGACAGGGCTAGGGCTGGGGGTATGATTTCTTTTTGGGTTGGGGCTTGTTTGTGTTTAGGTTCTGGTTCGATTTCGTCCCATGATCCATTGGTCCAGCGGACGCTTCATCAATGCTCTCGGTGTGAAATGTAACAGCCACTTATTGTGATTGTGATTGCGATTGTGTTGCTGTCGATGGGAGAAGAATGCAGTGGAGACAACCACAGCAGCACCGTTCGTTGGCATATCAGATAACATGCTGCCACGCCTTCTTGTCTCCTTACGACTCCTTACCCTATCGCCTGCTTCATTTTTTTTGTTTCCGACTGTTTTTATTTTTGTTTTCTTTTATATTTCTTTGGGTGTTGCCAATGAGGTTTTTTGTTGGCTCGTCTTGTAATTCGTGGTGTCCCTTTCTGCGATGGCAACACCATTTACACACACACACACACACGCACACACACTGCGGTGTATTTATCAATCAAATTGAAATCTATTTGTTGTGGCTTTTTTATCACACTTGTCTTTTGAGCTCCCTCTACAAGAACTTCCTCTCGTTCTATCACTTTTCTGGGGTACACCCATTCCCTGACACTTTCTCTTCCTTTCCTCTGCTTCTCATTCGCCTTCTCTCCCTCTTTCTATTCTTTACATAATTGTAAAAATTTGACACTCATTTTACCAAAAAATATAATCACTGAAAAAAAATCAAAAATACAGTGGAATCCGGTTATAACGACTCCGCCTAAAGCGTCCGTCCGGTCATTGCGACGGAATTTCGATGACTTGTTTGGTCCCCATACAAGTTTTTTTTTCTTTGCTCGTTTCGGTTAAAGCGTCTACCGGGTATAACGACGTAAGCTCGTCGGTCCATTGGTGTCGTTATAACCGGATTCCACAGTATTTAATTAAATTTTTTTCATTTTTTTAACACTTTTTCTATGTAAGTGTATTAAAACGTCGGTTTCCCTAACCCAATTGAACACGAAAAAGGAACTTGCCCTTTTCCCACTTCAAATTCTTAGCTAATTTCCAGTAATGACAACTTTTTTCTCCACTTTGCTCTTTTCTCTTTCATTTTGCCGACTTCATAAAAATTTCCTTTTGTTTTTAATGGTCGTAAAAGTATATGTATATTTTTCCATAATTTAATTAATTTGCCCAATTGGTAAAATAAATGAAATTACACGAAGCGTTGCAGCTTTTGGTGTAAATTACGTATACGCCCCGAAAAGTGTGAGACGAAAAAAAATGATGAGCTGGAAAAATGTGCATTAAAAATGAAATTAAAAATATTTACATATAAAAAAGGTACTAAAATATATGTATATATATTTACAATATTTTCAGTTTCATATGTCTGGGTAAGTGACTTTCGTTAAGGGGCAATTAATGCCCCTCAATTTGATTTGGAAAGAAGGTGAAAACTGAATATGAATATTCGGGTTGTCTGATATGAATATTCAAAAAGCTTTCAATAAATAATATATTAAAGGCTGCAAGTATTAAAAAAAATATTTTTTTACTACGAAAACATTTCTAAAATATTAAATTGTACCCAGCGAAAGATCTTGAAGTTCTAGAGTTTTAAACTTAAAATAAAAATATTTAAAAAAAAAAATAACTGACTTAAAAAACTCCAAGCGGATTAAGTGTAGCATTAAAATGCCAAAAGAGGAGCAAACACTATGGATGAGCCAACAGAGTTGACCTTATGGCAAGGACATATGGCTGTTAGTTGGCCAGGACATTCAGGGTTAATGTGACAAACGCATTGGTGGACAGTTGCGGGCGATGCCACAGGCAAAACAGCATAGAAGCACAGCCACAATGGGTTTAGCCATTATTTAAACGATGCTCGCAGGGGGGGGACAGAAGGGGAGAAAGAGAGGAAGAGAGAGAGGGGGAGAGGAAGAGGTGTGGCAGAGATAGAGAGACAGCTAGACAGGCAGGGACATACAGGACGTTGGCGCATATCCTGCAGCACAATTGAATTAGGTTAGTCATGCTTTAATGCACATCAACATACGTGCAACCAGGCAGCACACACATGTGCGAGTGTGTGTGTGTGTGTTTGGGTGGGTGTGTAGAGGTTCTCTCATAAATCTCATTGTCAGTGTTTAACTTTCTTGTTGGTTTAACTTAAGTTGAAGCAACAACAGCAAAGGCAAAAGCAAAAGTCATTTGTCATTTCTGTTGGCAACACACACGAACACACACACGTACACACACCCCCACACACTCGCACACCCCCACAAGCCAGTCATATGCATATGCATTTCTATATTGTATCTTATATCCCATCCTGGCCACAAATGAAATGTAGCTGCTGGAACATGCAACTTGCAACATGAAACAGCTAAAAAGCAACTTTTAGCTACAGTCAAGACTCGCTAAAGTTAACTCACTGCGAGCGAGCAAGTAAACAGAGGAATTTACTTGGAATTTAAGTAGAAAAAAAATAATTTTGAATATTAGAAATTATTTAAGAGAATTACAGTGGAATCCGGTTATAACGACACTCAAGGGACCGGCGATTTTACGTCGCTATACCCGGTAGACGCTTTAACCGAAACGAGCAAAGAAAAAAAGCTTGTATGGGCACCAAACAAATCATCGAATTTTCGTCGCAATGACCGGACGGACGCTTTAAGCGGAGTCGTTATAACCGGATTCCACTGTATTTAAAATATTTAAAATAGTATTTAAATTAGTTAAGATACAGCTTAACTTAACTATTTAGCTTTCTTTTTAAAATAATATATAAAATAAATATTAATAAATTTTATATATTTAATGTTATTTTGTCTAAGTTCAGCCCACAGTTCATCATAGCCAAGTATGACTGTAGTTGGCAATTAATTATTTTTTCCTTAACAAAATATTCCTTTAAGGATGTGAAGCATAAACACTAAATACAGCAAAGCTATTGAATACATTTTGATATAAATGCACAGTAATTTATTAAATAATGTTTTTTAGAAATTCCATGGCAATTTTAAGCTTTCTAATAACTCAAGTATTTAACAAGTAATTAAATCATTAGTTCTGCACTTTAAATCATTTATAAATTTGTTAACTGACTTGCATATGTTTTGGCCAAGTGTATAGCAAATTCGTTGGTTGTTCTATTAACTTAATTGCATTGTTATTGTTGTAGTTGTTTAAGCGGTATGCTCATGTATTGCCAACAAGCAGTCAACTGCAATAAATATTAAGTTAAGAGCATGTTGGCCGGTTATTCTTTGGCATTTGCAAATACTCGAAGAAGGCACTAAAAAATGCATTAAACTCGTCTAGTGACTTGAAGATACCCTTTAGGTAGCAGTGTTGTTGAGAGGGGGGTATGATGAACTGATATTTTAAGTGGACACTAGTAAGTCTGATTACTATAACTTAATAAATGTTTTATTTGCCACTTCCACTTCTTCCTGTTACACACCTTCCAACGTTTGTAGCATACCCTTTTGCTTCACGCTTAATGGGTATAAAAATGGCAAAGCCTTGCAACTTTATAGCCCTCCTTTCTCCCTTTCTCCCCTTCTCTCTCACTTTCTCACTCTGTCTGCGCTTTGCTCTTCTACTGATTTAGCTAACGTTTCAGAACTACTTGACTTAATTAGCTGAAAATTACTTAGCTCTCTTAACATTAACCTAATCATCAACAACATTTGTTGTGGTTGTTTTTCATGCCAGGCTCTCCCTCTCTCCCTCTCTCTTTATCTCTCTCTCCCTTTCTCTCTTGGTCTCCAACTTGTCGACAGTTTAATGCTTATTAATGTTACCTCTTCTTCTTTCGTTGCAGCTCATGTGCATCATTTTACTGCTTTAAGAGTTAATTCTGGTAAGTGATTTACACAAATTTAAATATTTTAGGAAAATGATTAAAAATTACTTAAACAATTTTAAAAGTAATGAAATTTACAACTACTTTAAATTTAATTTAATTTATTTAAATTAAAAAAGTATTGTGAAACTTGAATTTTTATTTAAACTCAAAGCTTTCCTTAAGAGCTTTAGTAAGAGCTTTTAAAATATTTAAAAAAATTAAATAGGCTTAATTATTTGGTATTCAAAAATTAAAGACTATATTAAATATTTTATTTATATAAAAAACCATACCGATGCATATCTTCAGGTCATAAGATATTAATAAAATTTGGAGCTCTACTTTTAACTTTTTACTAAAAATTTTGTATTCAAATAGTTATTTCAGAACACTTTAAAGACTATATTGAGTATTTTACCTACATAAAAATTATAATGAAATTTTGAGCTCTACGCTTAACTTTAAACTAAACTTTTTCTTTATATAAATCTGAACAATAGAATCCCTGCTTTAATGTGACACAAAATAAAGTTTTTATATATATTAGGAACTGGTAAAATCATTTGATATTTACACAGTCCATACAGGACATTGTTACTAAACCATTGTTATCTTAACTCTGGGATCTCAGTTATATTGTTATAGGATTATCAGCCAAAGGGAGGGAAAGGACCAATGAGGGGGGAGGTCTATTTTTGTCTAGTTTGTGAAAGCATTCCCAATGGATATTTCAATCATGTAATTGAGCCACAATAAATGGGAACAATGGAAAACATTTGTATATGCCAATCAGGGCATTGTGTTGGAAAACTCTGTGAGTCGCAAAGGTTTTCACCCCGAACAAGAGGAGAACAACAACCATTGAAAGCCCCAATTCGAAAAGCCTTTAACCCTTTGACGTACCACACAAAGGTATGGGCATGGGAAGTAATCAGTTTTCTATATCTATATAGTCTATATATAAATCCTTTATTTGGTGTGTTAATTACCTGAAACACATGAAATCTGTGAGAATCACGAGACGAGTGTTCGATGCCAGCAAAAGCCTCAAGTTTCCCTGTCTCTTTTGGGTCCCCGAAAATAGAGAAAATATAGAAAAAAAAGAAGAAGAGTGGGAGAAACTTTTTCGATTATATGCTCGTAAAAGTTTCTCGATGTTTGTGGATACACGCCCACAAACGGGTATAACCGCAATTTAACCGCAAAACAAGAGCGACAGCAGCGCCAAAAACAACAAGGGAGAGATGGGTAGAGAGTGGAGTGTATGCGGCTACTTTAGACCGCTTAGCTATTTTTTTATGTTATTGGAATAAGAGGAAAAAAGCTGAGAGCCTGCAAAGACTAGAAATAATTATAAGTATTTCAATGGAGAGAGATGGGTAGAGAGTGGAGTGTATGCGGCTACTTTAGACCGCTTAGTTTTGATAGGAATTATAGGAAAAAGTTGAGAGACTACAAAAACTATAGACAAAGACCAAAAATTGTTAAACTGCTTTAAAACCTTAAAATGCACAACCCCTTTAAAACTTTTTAGTACAGGGTCTAGTCACAACAACAGTGGACACTAAACCACACGATAGTCTTGTTGTTGTTGCCCTTGATATTGGAAGTGATAAAAAGCGGTGCCAAAGTGAACCCAAAATGCCGAACCGTACAGTGGGACGCAGTGGTGCACAGTGGTGCAGAGCAGCGGTGAGAGTAGTGCTGCGGTGTCGAGTGTGGGCTTGCGGTGTGCGGTGCAAAGTGAAGCAAACTCGAAAAGCAGCTCGTAAACAAGCAATAAAATTGTAAAAAGGACAACCGACAACCGACAACCGTTGCCACCAATTGGCATTGTCAAAGAGGGCCGCAAGAGAGGCAAGGAACGAAAGAGACCAAAGAAGAAGAGGGAGAGGTGGAGGTAGAGCCAGAGGAAGCGAGAATGGACGCACTTTGGCTTCTTTCAACCTTCGTTGGCCTTTTCGATAGTTTTCGCTTTGGCATACTTTGTGAGGTCAAAGGGCAACTACAATAACGGCAGCAACAGAAACCACAACAAAAACAGCAACAACAACAGCATTGAAATGCCAAGCAAGTCAAGTCATGTCAAGTGCACAGTGGTACGAAATGTAAGCAAAGTCAGCTAAACTGTTAACTTGTTTTTAAGTCATTTATTTAGCACTTAAAAAAATATTTATTTATTGGCATTAAAAATATTTAAAGGTGTTGTTTTTAGAGAAAAGGTTTTACTTAATTTATTTTTAAAATAAAAAATATTTAAATTTATAATATTTTATAGAAATTGATAAATTTGGAATTTTTTTACAACTTATAAAAATTAACTGTTAAAAATAAATAAATAAATTCTATAAATATTTATAAAAAAAATATATATTTGCATTAAAAATATTTAAAAGAGTTGTTTTTAAAGAATACTTATTATTAAATTTATTTTACAATAGAAAAATATTTAAATTTATAATTTTTTATAGAAATCAGTTAATTTTGATTTTGTTTCTGCAACTTTTAAAAATAAACTGAAAAATAAATAAATAATCATTATAAATATTTAAAATAAAACATATGTTTGTAGTAGTTTTTGATATTATTTCGGCATAAAATAATTAGTTTCAGATTAATTAGAACTCAAATTACATTTTTTTAATTCTTTAAATTTTTTAACCTATTTTCTCTCTTATTTTTAAAGAGTTAAATTTATTTCTTTAGCACCACTGTGCCTTAAGTTCTGGTCTCATGTCAAACTTTTATTAAAAAGTGTTTTCTTTTTTGTTATCTTCACACACACAGACACACACACACGCATACACACACACTCGTACACACACTCGCACTCCTTTCGTTACGGTCAATGTATGAGACCCTTGGGATTTTCTTTTAAGGCACAACTACAGTTATTGTTATTGTTGTCCTTTTGCTCTGCTGTGCTGTCCTGTGCTCCGCTGTGTAATTCTCAGTGACGTGCGCTTCAATATTTTAATCAAGGACACGCCACAATATTCAAGTTACGAGTCAAATGCTCACTGACCAACACATAACTCAGTTAATTCCATGTTGGAGATGGGCAGGAGTGTATTAATGACAGGGAGACAGCTAGACAGAGCAGCAGAGAGAAGAGAGAGAGAGAGGGGAGGGAGAAGTGTTGCTGCTGCTGTCAGCGTTGCCTAATTGATTAACACCTGCAAATTGTTCCATTATGAATTCCCCGTCGGGCAAACCTGACACGAATCTCGTCTTCATCTTCATCTCCGTTTCCATTGCCGTTTTGTCACTTGTAGAATTTTGAGAGCACCTCTCTCTCAATCTGTCTCTCTCTTGTTCTCTTCTTCTACCTACTCTTCTTTCCATCTCTTTCTGGTCACAAATTAAGACATAACTTGCGTTCCTCTCCTGCTTCAACTGCTGTTTTTTACGCCCACCTTCTCTACCTTTCCTTCACTCTCCCTCACTCCCCCACTCTCTCTCTAAATGTGTCATTAAAAAATTAAACTCAAATTCCTGCACGAAAGATGGCCAGCGACAACATTGTTGAAGGCACACACACAGACACACACACACACACGGCGACGTGGATTTAAAAGGTCGCCAAGGATCAGCTGCGCATCCTTGTGGCCTGGCCATAAAGCGGCCACAAAATGGCGCCCATGGCACCCAGACATTGTGGCACAATGCAATGCGGCAATTTAGCCACAACTTGTAGCACGCATTCAATTGGATTCGCTGTGCTGGCCAAGAATGTGCCAGGGATTAAGAAAGATACTTATGGATATAGCAAAAAGATACTGCTAGAGATAAAGCTAGATACATAGGTGGAGTTAAAGATACATTTCAACTTGTTCGCTAAGGACAAGTTGTAGGTGCCGATAACAAAAATAGATAAAGACAATGACGTAAATATAGAAACAGCTATAGGTATAATCAGATGATGGAAATGGAGAAATCGATATAAAGATAGATAAAGATAACTGATTATAATAATCATAATAATCAGTAAAGATAGATATAGATAACTGATTATAATAATCATAAAAATTAGTTATAATAATCAGTTATCTTTATCTATCTTTTATATCGATATCTTTATAGATTAGAGCAAAGATGTGTGCCATAAAGATTGAGCTAGTGGTAAGAAGACTCATCTAAAGATATTTGGATATAGCTTAACTATATTTATTTAATTGTTTTTTTCAAAGAAAGTTGAGCAACAATTTAATAAAGAAAGATTTTGTTATAAATGTCCTATCAAATGAAAACTATAATAAATGAGAAATGGTTGGAAAATAAATATTTCATATAATACTTTTCTGAAATTTTTTGGTATTTGAGAAATTTAATTTCTGGTTCTTAAGACTCTAAAGTGTCAGATAAATCTTAATTTGGACAACTGTTACCCCCCAGTAGGAACAGTCTTGAAAGTGATAAAGTTAACAAATTTTATTTTTAGTAAGCTGTCCCCAATAAAATATTAAATCTCAATATATCTCCACATAAATTAAAATATCTGTTTGCTGAGCTCTTTAAATGTGCATCAAAAATAAAAAGGTGACCAGATTGCACTGGATTGAGCTGACGGTGGCTGCTCATGCTCAATCCGATGACATTCATGGGGCTTTTGTGTTGATTACATGCGAACCGCTGGCCGCAAAAATTCATAATTAATTCAATTAATGAAATATTTTAAAATCATAAAAGCTGAACAGTGAGTGCACAAAACCACAAGCGTGCACATAAATAAATTCCCACAATTGCCACAGTCTCCGCAATAAGTTGGCCAACTGTAATGTATATGAAGTAGAAACGGTTTTGGGACCAACACAGTACGTCTAAAAGCAATCAATGTCAAAGTAGGTTGTAGATAAGGGGTAGAGAGGGGAGAAGAGTTATCTGTGAGGAGGAGGGAGGAACACGAGACAGTGGCAGATTGAGTGATCGCGACAGTTACAGGTAATTTGATTGTGGACACGAGACACATTTAACGCCTCTGACAGTCTGACACTCTGACAGCTATTTAATGACCAAACATTCGCAATCGCATAAGCCCAGTTCAATTCTTGTTAACGCTTTGATTTCCAATCGCAACGCAAATATGCAAAAAACTATAAACAAATTCAGACACCAGAAATTCATCTTAATCCACTCCATGCAACAATAATAAACCTTTGGACTTAAACTGTTCGGTTGGTGATTTATTTATATCAAGTGGATCAGTGGATCAGTTAACGGGCGAGTTATTTTGCTGGAGGAATTTCTTGGTCTACTGGTCACGTACATAGGTTAGTTGGGAGGTAAAAAGTGTCGAACAAAAGTTGGGAGCACTTTAAGTACAGTGAAAGCTCTACTCGCGGACAGTTCATTCAGGCGGACACCTCCCTTAGACAGACGAATTTTATAGTTTTTCAGCAGGATTTTCAAACAAAATCTCATCTCTTAGGCGGACAGCTCCCATAGGCGAACAGCTCCCCCAGGCGAACAGCTCCCTCATGCGGGCAGCTCCTTCAGGCGGACAGCTCCCTTAGCCGGACAAATTTTTAGCATGATTTTCATACAAAATACTTTATCTTAGGCGGACATCTCCTTGGCTGTCCGGCCAAGGGAGCTCTTTAAAATTCGTCCGGCTAAGGGAGCTGTCCGCGAGTAGAGCTTCCACTGTATATATTAACTAAGAGTGATACAAATTTATCGTTTATAGCTATTAAATTGATCAAGAAAAACTCTTTTCGAATAAAGGGCATGAACTTTGCTTCACTTTTTTGTTACACCCCCCAATAACACCTACCAGTTTGGAAAATCTTAAGCAAAATTATGAAATATATTTATTTCATACAATTGTCAATCTACTGTTAAATTTTTAGACCTCGTAATCAAAAAGAGAAGAGGAGTCTATTAAGTTTATCACATATACATAACAGCTAGAATTATTTGCGATAGTTTCAATGCTTCCAAAGTTCCTGAAAGCTTACAAATTTATCTTATTATATTTTAATATTTTTCAATTTGTTTGATTTAGTTTTTTTTTTAAATTTAAGAACGAAAAAATGCTTAAATTGATTTTGGCGTTAATTTAATTTACTTGCAACATTGCGAAAGACAAAATCACAAAAAGTGTCAGAAAGTGCGAATCGAAGACAAGACGTTGCCGGAATTTGGAAAGAGTGGTGGGCGGTGTGAGGTGGGAGGTGGGTGAGTGGTGTAGAAAGAGAAAGGGGTTGGGAAAAATAGGGGATAACTTTTTTGCACTTGAGAAAGTGTCGGGAAAAGTTTCGATTTATAATTAGCATGACACACACTCCAAGTGAAAAACTGTGAAAAAGTCTGGCGAGAAATGCAAACTTTAGTTGCCCCCCTCGCGCACAAGCCGTTGACTTTGGACAGTCGGACGGACAGGCGAACGGAAGTTGAAAGATAGCAACAGTCAAAGGAGTGGGAGAAGAGTAGAGAGTAGTACACACTGGGAGAAAATACATACGCGAAATTTTTATATATTTTCTTAGGAAACTTTTTATTTCATGAAACAAATTTATAATAAACTTCAGCTTAAGCTTACTTAGAAACACATTTGATATGAGTTTGTGGTACTTAATTTTTTTAAGTGTAGACTGAAATCAATATTTCCGCAGGACTTTAGCGTTGGCGTCGGCGAAAGTTTGCAATTTTCGTACCTCAATTGGTTTTGTGCTGGTGACGACAGCAACTCGAAGATGCTGCGCTTAAAACGCGCAAAGAATGCTATGAACGTAGCTGAAATACCCTAGGAATTGACCAAAAAATTAAATAAAAATTTTTATTATTTATATAAAGTGTTGTTTGGGTTATAAATTAAATTTTTGGGCTAGAGTAAATAAAGAAAAGAAAATTATTATAGATTTCATTTTCAGGTTTCGATTTAATACTTTGGAAAGTACAGCAAATTGTGGCTTATGGCTTTTTATGTAGATACCCCAGATTTATTAGGATAAATATGTATTTAACTACAAATATACGACATTCTTCGGTCATAAATTATAATTAACGATGCTAAATCATTAAAATCTTTAAAAATCCAAGGATTAGCATAAAATTATCTATATAACTAAATAATAAGTAAGCCTGATAAGTACACTTTATTAATCAATTCTACCAAACAGAGTCTTAAGTCTTAACTCTACCCTTTGCACCTAAATTAATGCCAGAGTTAGAACCAGTTTGAGCACTGCTCTTTAAAGGGTGTTTTGGCTCATTGGCTTCAAGGTTTTAATTACAACTTCGCAGCTTTCGAAACAAATTCTAAACTTGGCAGTCAGAGCCAGAAATCAATGGGTATTAAATGAATGTAATGGTTGGGAGTGTAGACTGAGTAGCTCCACCTGCAGAACCCAAGCAGTCCTAAGTCGTGTACACCCGCTGACACACTTGGTACTGAAACAAAATCGAGCGTAAACTTTATCTGGACAAAGTTGCCTTCGAGCGCAGCAAAGATTTGAAGAACCTGTGGATGAGCAAGGCGAAGAGTGTGCTAAATTTGTGGGAAATGTGGGGAAGAAACTTAAAAATGTCAACATAATTTCAATTAATTTATTAAACACTTAAGAAAAGGTTAAATTTATTACATTATAATTCAAATGGATCCCTAGTACACGATAAGTTTCTTGGATTTAGCACAGGGTATGTTGACAGTCCTGCTTGCTCGCTTGTACTGCTTCTAACTACTTAGTTTGGCTTTTTATTGTGTTAGTTTTAAGTTGCTGCTCAGCTTGTCCATTCCACTGTCCAACTATCTGTCTGTCTGTCTGTTTGTCCATTCCTTCCACTGTCCCACTTTCTTTTGGCTAGTTTCTTAGTGTCTTAGTCTCTTTTCTTCTGCATGCCACACCCCCCGGCCATGTCCCCTCCCACCTCCCACCTTCCACCTTCCGCCTTCCGCCCATAGAGCGGCATTTAAAACTTTATCTAGCGCGGAACTGCAAACTGGAAACTGAGGCTTTATAGCTTTTCCTTGAGAATTTCCCTTGGCTTTGCTTTTGGCAAAAATAATTTTATTACTTCTTTCACTTCTTCGCTTCGCATTTACAGTTATTTTTTCCGCTCTCCACTAGTTCTTCTACTCTCTGCTTCCACTTGTTCTTTTTGCATTCCATTTTAATTTTTACTGCATTGCAACTTTGCTGGGGAATTAAGCAAGTACTTGGACTAAGACGGGTGGACTGTGGGGAAGGGGAAGAGAGTGAACGGTTCTTGTTTCGGGGGTATATCATTGCTGTCCAGTTCCCCCTTTTGCCTGAACATTTATTTATAATTCGATTTTGCTGATTGATCGATTATGAGACGCGCGCATCGAGTGTCTTTAAACAATCAAGGAATTTGCGTGTAGACTGTACATACCCTGTAAGTAGTTTCTCTAGCGGGTAGTTTGAACGCTGTACAGATCGACAAACAACTGTGTCTCAACTTACATCAGCTATATCTAAATCGGGTAGCAGAGCAGAGTTCATTTTTATATCTATTAAGTGTTGTGTTTCAGCAAAGGGTATTTTGTAGTCTATACTTTACTCTTATCGGTATCTTATGTGTACACAGATCCCGTTGCAAATTGCATTGTCAGCGCTTTCGAGTGCTTAAAGCAGAGCAGGAAACGTTGATCGAAAAGGGAGAGCGTAAAATAAGCAGTGTGGGAGATGGAAATGAAGACAGAGAGTGAGGGAGAGAGCGTTGAAACAGCTTTTAAGAGAGGCAGTTTAAGAGAAACTTTTGAGTTCTCTTGAGTTAAAGAGCTATGACGTCACAGCCGCATAGGCTACAGGAAAAAGTGTTTCAAGTTTTTTTAAAACAAATTAATAGATTAAACGATTTAAATTTAAATGTTAAACTGGCTTAAAATAAACATAAATGAACTAGAGGAAATCTATATAAATAATTTTAAATATAATAATAATTTTTGTCATAAACTAATTTAACGCATATGTCTAGCCCACGCATTCAGCACTTTTTCATTAAATTAAAGTTCAATTTTATTCAAGGCCACAAAAGTATTTCTAAGCAAAAATTAAGAGCACACTTGTTCTCAGAGAGTGATGATTTCTTATTTGACATATGTAAATGTCGAAAACTTTGCAGAGAGTGATCTGTGTGATGCTTTTAATCAGCAGAAATTTTCAAGCTCAAGTATTTGATTTCAACTCAGTCGTTAGTCGTCAGCTTAATAAGCTCAAACGTCGCTAAGGAAACTAAAATCAAAAGTGAAAGTATTGAAAAGAATAAAAATAAACAAAAGTGATGACCAAAGTGATGTGAGACGTGCAGTTTAATAGTGGCAAGATATGGAGTAAAATGCTGATGCGAAAATTAAAAATCTTTTATAAATATAAAATTGTCAACAAATGTGTGATAAATTTGAAGAAATTCAGTGAAAAGAAAGTATTTTAAATTAATATTATTTTTTTTAAGTGTCAAGCTTAAAATGTTTTTTTTTTTTGTGACTTAGTTCAAAGTAAATTTTAGGCGGAATCTAAAATAAAGGAATTACTTAAGTTTAAATTTCTATAGTTGTTGCAGAATTTTCTGATAAAAATTGACTTGAAAAACTTGAATTTCGACTCAACAGTTGCTGCTTCCAAAACTTGAATAGTTCCTGTAAGTTTTTGCTTGCAATCCATTAAATGATTTCGATGTAATTAGCTAACTGTGAATTTGCCACCTCTATTTTCCGCATTGACTGGCTGATTTTCTGGGCAGCCCAAGCAAACAACACACACACACACAAAAACACAGTAACACACACCCACACACACGCACACGCACAGTGCTCAGTGATTTTTGTAGGCAATGCGTTAGTAAATTTACGGACAGCGTTGCCCTATCAGCAAACAAAATCAACGAGCTACGAATTTTCATTGAGGGATTTCACAGGGCACTGACCAAAGGGGCGGTGGGCGTTAGGCGGGCCGCTCTCTGACCAACGAAAAAAAATTTAGGCATTAGTGCGCTACGTCCTGAAGCTATAGAATCGGGGACTTTGTCATGAGGGAATTGAATCAATGTGTAAACAAAAATGAAACGCGTGAAGAAATCTATTATGACATTTGCGCCCTGACAACTTGACGAAAGTCATTAGGGATTAGGGCAAAAGAGGAAAACGCAATGAAAATGGAAAAGCAAAACCAAAACCAAAACCGACAAGCTAAATTATTGTGTACTAAAATTAGATCTACTTTTTTTTTTAACCACAACATAAACAGGCACAGCGAAAAGCAAAAACAAGGCGTGAAAGTCAACATGAACAGCAAAATCACAGATAAAAGAAGTTAACAAATCAAGTGAATTAATGAGCATGAAAAACATAAAGAAAATAAGTCTTTAGAGGTCAAAAAGAAATTAAAGACTTTAATGAAGTAAGCTTTTGGATAATTATTGTGTTAAGCTTTTAAAGCAGATTTATTTTAAAGCTCAAATAAGATAATTGAGAGCTCATACTTTCAAATTGCGTACAAATTTTGTTTGTTTATGTAAATTAAACGATTTTTAAGAGATCGATTAAACATATTATTGTTTAATCATTTTTTTTTACTAACTGAGTAGTTGTTTTTTAATTTTGAGCATCTACACAAATTTAAATATATTTTTTTTTAACCTAAATATTTTTTTTTTCAAAGGTTATCGACTTTCTGAGACTATTTAGCCGATTTCTGTTTCAATGAACTTTAATGCTGTTAGCAGCAAATCTATACACCGCTAAATATGCTGTGAGTTATTGGACAACTTCAAAGACTTTGATTTGTTGTTGTTGTTGTTTGGAGCGAGTAAAGTTCTTTACTTCACTTAAGGAATTGAATCCTTTCGCTTTTCATTGAAGCTGCGATTTTGGAGGTCATGGGAAACAACAACAGGAAAACACGCGATGTTGTCTTAAGATTGAAAACAGCGCAAGTTTTTGATCTTTTGTAAAACTCTTCTCCTTTTTTTTGTTGTGTTGCTTGGAACCCCAAACTCACACACAGCCAAGCACACACATGTCAGAGGTCAGGGGTGAGTGCTCCTTTTTTTTGCGCTGAAAACTTAATCGGATTTGGCGTGCGCTTGTTTTGTTGCGTGCCATTTTTTAAGGGGTATATTGGTTTTAAGAGGCGTTATGCGGTAATAGAAATTAATGATGGATTTTTAGAGGAAGTAGAAGTAGTAGTATTAGTAGTTGGAGTAGTAGTAGTAGTAGTAGTAGTAATAGTAGTATTAGTAGTAGTAGAAGTAGTAGTAGTAATAGTAGTAGTAGGAGAAGTAGATGTAGTAGAAGTAGTAGTAGTAGTAGTAGTAGTAGTAGTAGTAGTAGTAGCAGTAGTAGAAGTAGTAGTAGTTGGAGTAGTAGTACTAATAGTAGTAATTAGTAGAAGTAGTAGTAGTAATAGTAGTAGTAGGAGAAGTAGAAGTAGTAGTAGTAATAGTAGTTGGAGTAGTAGTAGTAATAGTAGTAGCAGTAGTAGTAGAAGTAGTAGTAGTAATAGCAGTAGTAGGAGAAGTTGATGTAGTAGAAGTAGTAGTAGTAGTAGTGAAATAAATTACCTAAAGAAATATATGCCAAAGCCGACACAAGTCGTTAACTGCTTAAGTAGAGTATTCAAATTTCGATGTATTGAAAATGGCGTTCAACTGTTTTCAATTGTTGTTGCTGTGTTGCTTGGGTGAAATGCGAAAAATTTTAAAATTCAACCGGCATAAATCAAACACTGAGAACGGCAGTTTTTTTTTTTTTTTTGGATTTTTTTTGTATTTCTGTTTTTTTGTGCGCTGCCTGAAAGTGTGCCGCGCATAAAGGATAAACAGTCTCAGGCTCTTTGGCCCTTAAGGTCCTGAAGGTCCTTTTGGCAGTTGGCTGAAGGCATTGGCAAGAGTAGGAGGCCGGAGTAGCTGGAGTTGGAGTAAGGGCAAGCCAAGGAAGAGGCAACTGATGAAGAAGGATGCCAGGATGCTGGGATGGATTCCAGCCAGGCTGCCACAAAATATTTACGCCTCAAAAAACTTTTCGTCGTTTTTTTTCCTCTTTGGTTCCAAACTCATATTTAAACTTTGCGTGTGGGCTATATATCGCGAAAGGGGCAAAAAGGGGTTGGGGACTTCCACTAATGTTTTCTGTAGTCAGTCATGTGTGTGTTTGAGTGGGTGCCTGTGTGTGTGCGTGTGTGTGTTGTGTTGTGCCTTGTTTTGTTGATTTTGAAAATCTAATTTTGACTTAAATTGATTTTTACTGGCACATTTTTGGGCCTGCTCTCACAAATAACCCAAAGTATTGATAGTTAGGGTAGTAAAGTAGTTGAGATTCTTAAGCTCTGCATATTTTATTAATATCGTGGAGTCTTAGCTGATGTTAATTATAAGAAGGAAAGTATGTTTCCTTTTGAGGAAATTAAATTTAAACACAGTTTAACTACCTTTGCCTAATGAAACTAACAGTTCGTTGTGGAAGTTTAAGGATTTAAAACAAATTTATTTTGCTTGTGATTTTATAAGTTTGTGTTGAATTCTTTAGCGTCCTATAACGAAGCACCACTAAACATAAACCAACATAACACTAAAGGTGAGTTAACAAACAGTAGAAATTACGTAATACGTGGCGCATACGTAATGTTTATAAGCACAATTTATTTAACGAGGGTTTATATATTATTTAAAAGTAAAATTAATTTGGCTCTAACACTATTTACTAACTTTGCATATTTGGTGAGCTACTCGACTATGAAATACCCTGTGCATTACTTAAATTTCTTACTTCTATATTACCTACATTTTTTACCTAGTTAAAAGTGTTATTTTAGACCATGTATTTTACATAGTCTTTTTCCACTCAGAGTGTCTTCCCTGTGCCTATCTTACTTAAATTTTCTACCTACTAAAAACTGCATTTAGACCTTGAATTTGTCAAGTACAGGGTCTAAAATCCATTCAGTATGTCTTTTTCTACGCTGTGCCTATCTTACTTAAATTTTGAGTTGACCCTGAGTTTCTCAAGTACAGGGTCCAAAATCATTTTCCACTCAGAGTGTATTTTCTACTCGAATTTCTGGAGCACAATTTTTATCTCTTGTTTCCAACAACACTATTAACCTAAGGAAACCTTAATATTTTAGTGCATCTTTTTAAACTACTAAAAAAATACTAAAACCACGATCTAGTATTCACATACTTCAGTGCTTATTTCAGTTGTCGACTATTTGGAGACGCTAAAAATGTCTTAAAAAATGAGAATTCCAAAAAACTCAGCGTCGAAATGAATAATTGAAGAGCTATTTTTTGTGTTTTTTTGTATTTTGTGTGTGGATTTGCTGTAAAATTGCACAAAAGGTGCAAATAATGAAATTCTTGGCATGTGGTTGTTGCCGTGGCATGTGGCGTGTGGCATGTGGCATGTGGCAAGCGGCAAGTGAAGCGACCTGCGCTTTGAATACCAAGTAAATAAATGAAATGAATACAACACCAAAAAGTGGGCTGAAAGGCAATTTGAAAGTCAGCAGGTCGCCAGTTCAGCAGTTCAGCGGGTCTCCAGGTCGTCGGGTCGTACAGAGTCCCCAATGTGGCCAAAACAGTTGAGAGACCCTGTACTTAAACACCAAGTGGAGCAAACTTTAAGTGAAGCATATATAATTTAAATTGTTTTTAAAATAGTTTACCTAAGTTCACTCGGCCAAAACAGCTACAGGGCTTTCTTCAGCCGACTACACTTCATTTTGCTTTTGTTGTTCAATTTTTAGCAGCCACAATTTGAAATATTTCTCTAGCATATTTGACAGACAGCTAAAGTTGTGGTGTTCTCCTGTCCACAACATGGAATAGAAAAGAGACAGAGGCAGCTGGGAGACCAAATGAGAGATGGTCTAAAGCGAGACAGGGGAATAAGCGACAGACAGATAGGGAGAGCAAGAGTGACAGTGAGAGAGGACACACACATTGCAATGCGGAAGGTAGCGTTACCAGCATCAGTTGCTGCTGCTCCTACTGTTTCTACTTCTGCTCCTGTTTCCATTCTAGTTCCCGTTCCCATTCCCATGCCCTGTCCATATATGTTTCCACCTTCCTCCTTCTGTGGACTCTTTGTTTTTCTGGCAAAGTGTGAAAAGAGAATGTGAAGGACAACAAATGAAATGTCGACTCATTCCATTATTCTCCCCTTCTCTCTCTTTCTCCACCCACTCCCCACACCCTTTCGCTATCTCCTTCGCACTATTGCTGTAGATTTTGGCATACCTTGTTGCCTTGTATTTATTATCTATGAATGTTTTATCCAGAGCATGTGTTTTATCAAAGTGCAACAATTAAAATAATATTTTAGTATTATTTTGGTATTAATTTGGTATTATTTCGGTATTAATGTGTAACATTTTGCCGCTTACCAATATTTTTCGAACTTTTTGGTATTCTTTAGGTATTATTTCGGTATTATTTTGGTATTATGTTGGTATTATTTTGGTATTATTTTAGTATTGTTTTGGTATTATTTTGGTATTATTTCGGTATTATTTAGGTATTATTTCGGTATTATTTTGTTATTATTTAGGTATTGTTTTGGTATTATTTTGTTATTATTTCGGTATTATTTTGGAAATATTTTCGTATTATTTTGGTATTGTTTTGATATTATTTTGGTATTATTTTGGTATTATTTCGGTATTATTTCGGTATTATTTTGGTATTATTTTGTTATTATTTAGGTATTGTTTTGGTATTATTTTGGTATTATTTCGGTGTTATTTTGGTAATATTTTTGTATTATTTTGGTATTGCTTTGATATTATTTTGGTATTATTTCGGTATTACTGTGTAACTTTCTGCCGCTCACCAGCATTTTTTTTTATCAACTCATCTTAAAGGAACTATTAAAATAGCTGTACTAAGAAGAAGAAACTCTAAGCAGCTGCTCGACTGTTAAATACCCATTGCCATCCAACAAAAACTTCAAGATTCCACTTGTCATAGGCTCCCTGTCTCAGGTGTTTATAGAAAAAGACTTGTTGGTTGACAAAAACATAAGCTACTAGTTCTTCTTTCGAACTGGGCATAGACAATCGAGCGTTATAATGAAGTAGGTTCTTTATGTCAACATGAAGAAACAGGTTCACCGAAGAAGTAGAAGGAGAAAAACTCAGTTGGATTAGAAGATATAAAAAAGTAGGTAGGAAGGGGGCCGTAGCGCTGGCTAATGTGGGCGTGTCGAAGGGACTACAATAGCCCTAACGAGATGGTCCTAAGGACACAACACTCGAGTTTATGTGATTTTCGAGTTAAAATTCTTAGAGTCAAACCCACGTTACACCTCAACCAATTTGCCTTCCTTTCACATTACCACTTGTTGCCCTGTCTCTGTCCCTATCACTGTCCCTCTCTCTTTCACTCCCCCCTACTACACTTCTTTCCTTCACTTCTTTTTGGTTTATTTCCACGTCGGACTGTTCGTTTCGTATCGTATTGTTTGTTTGTTTGCCTGTTTATTTGTTGGCTTATTTGCTCATCCTCCATCATTCGCAATCACACACATATGTACGACTGTGTGTGTGCGAAGGAGTGTGGGAGGGGGAGTGGGAAAAACTCTCCTCAATTCACATTGTGTGAAATTCCTTGCTTCCACTTCATTTGGCATTTTGTGCCAGGGACACTGAACAAATTCACTCGACTTGACCAACATAGAAAATATTTGCGTTTTTCTCTTTCTTCTCTCCCTTCGCTGCCCACTCTCGCCTCTTTCTCTCCCCCTTTTGTGCAGCTGTCTCAGCTCCCTTCTTGCCCATTCCATTTCTCTGTTTGGATTTGCTATCCTCATATCTGGACTTACATTACGTGTGTAACAAATAAGCCAAATGTCAGATTTATACCAATTCCACTTCATTCTTCTTTCCTCATTTCTCTAAGCTTACAAATTCCGACTTTGCTGGCTAGAAATTTGCAGTTTTTTGAAGGAATTCATTTAATACTTAAGCATTTTATAATTAAATTTAGGTTTTTGTTCTGAAAATCTACAAAATTAGTTTAACACCTCAAGTGACACCTCTTATGAGGTCCATCTAGCCAAGGTTTTGTTGCCTTTCAAGGCCCGTTTATTAGGAGTGTCCGTTCAAGAGCTTTGTCTATATAAAATCTCACAAAATATGTCTTTACCATAAACATTGTATGCTTTACTCATAGTTAGAATTTTGTTTTAAATTTTTGGTCCTTAGCTACTATAGTCTCTGAGATCGACTGAACAGCGTATGCTGAACAAGAATATATATAATTTATAGTATACCTTATGTGCCGCAGGCAGACAAAATCTGCAAGAACTTGCAGCTGCTTGCAAGGTCAAAGGGAAGGCCATGAATAGAACGAATGGGAGGCAAAGGCAGGAGGAGAACAAAAGGGGTAGGAAGTGGGTATAAAGGCGGAGGACGAGCCCATGATGAGCCGCATTTTGCCGTAGACATGAGTGAGTTTCAGCTGAAGTTGCGAGCCACATGAGTGTGTGTGTGTGTGTGCATCTGTGTGTGTGTGTGTGTGTAAGATAAGCAAATGAATTTTTAATAAAAGCGCCACATGTTGCCAATAAAAGTGCAAATACAAATGGAAAATGGGCAGACCATGTCATGGCACTCCATTTTTCTCGCTTTCTCCTAGTTTCTTCGCTCTCCCTCTCTCTCTTCGTCTACACTTTCTCCGTCTTTCTGCTCTTGTAGGCCTGCTCTCTCTACCGACCTCTCTCCGTTCCCTCTTTGGTCTTCATTCTGCCATTCAGTCACTGCACTGACGAGCCATTAGCGAATGACTTTATGGGGCGCCACCGAACGGCAGGTGGCGCCACTGTCTGTGCCAACATATTCCCGCAACCGACTCGACTCGACTCAACTCCCGGGCATCAACGTTGCCTTTTAATGTTCCCTCAAAGCGTTTTGCGCTCCATTTATCTTATGCACATTTTCCACCCCGTCCCCAACAATTGCAATTCCTGATTCCTGTTCCAGACCGTATCCTGTACTAGAAACCATAACATTGCCTACTTTTTAGGGCTACAGGAATTATGACGACTGCAATGTGTAATAAAGTTGAAGAGCATCGCTAAGTAATTTTTAGCTATGTGATCAAACAAAAGGCAAATGGATTTGGGAATTTTATTTATTATGATAGTAAGGAAGAGGTGTTTTAAAGGGATCCATTATGAACTCTTATAAAAGGATAGAAAAGCATTTAACCAAATTACAAAATTAAATTTAGCGCAGAAAAACTTATCCAAAACTAACCAAAACTAGTTTTCGGCAAGTGAACCTATTTGAGAATTCTTATAGGTTAATAGGTTTAAGGTTAATAGGTTTAAGGTTAATTTGCTCGCCCTGCTCCTACCTTACTTACTCCTACTTACAGTACTCTTTGGTTTTAAAGACTAACAACTATTTAAGCATAATTGTTATTGAGCTACTTAGGAAAATCGAATGGATTCCGTTAAAGAAAGGAAAATGAATTACATTCATCTCGTAATTGAATTGATTCTTTTGACCGCTTTGGCCGCTTTTCCACTCGGCTCATCGCTGATTGCACTTGAATAGCTGCGGGCAGCGAACTGAACTTTTCACTTTTCCTAAAGAAAAACCCGAGAGTACACAGATACCAGGAAGGGGAGAAGGGGCGGGGACAGAACAGGGGTGGGAGTATTGTCCTGCGATTGCAACAAGGATTTTTTTTCCAATGCTGCGTTAAGGATGCGCTTGAGCGTAAAGAGCTTTCTTTCTTTAAGACCCTGTAGGTGAAGAGGGTAAAGAGTTTGTTAGGTTTGTCAGCAGAGCAGTGTGTGTAACAGGTAGAAGTGGAAAGTATATGTATTCTTGATCAGCAGCAACAGGCGAGTCGACATTGCATTGTCCGTCTGTCTGTCTGGCCGCTTAAACACCTGGATCTCTGGAACTATTAGAGCTAGAACCATCAAATTTGGCATGAAAGTCCGCTTAGATCGTGTTTATCTCAAAATATTTCCATGATACCTACCGCCGCAGTTTTTGACCAAATACCTATACATCTATATATTTATCCTCGAGCTGCCATATCAAACCATACAAAACTTTCCCCTTTTTGGCACTTACGGGGTCTTTTGCAGTCATCGCCTTTTCCGACTAGTTTTCTCTCTGGCGCTTTTCCCCCGTTTTCTTTTAGTTTTTCATTTAATGTTTTTTATTCCTTTTCATTTTTGTACACTTTTATGTTGGCACAATTTCCGGCAAGTGGTTTTTCCGGGCGGCATCTTTCGATTTCGGCAGTTTTCCAAGCGATTTGCATTCGAGCAAGAAATAAAATTACAGCAAAAATTTTTGTGTTTTGTTTAATTTGGGGAGGGGAAAGAGGGAGTACATATATGAAGGATAAGGGGGTGTGGGAGGTGGAGGGGGAGTGGGTAAAGGTTTTAATTTTCGTTTTATTTAATGAACCAATTGTTGCAAATACAGAAATTGTGATTATTTGTACGATTAGTGTCGTTGGAATCATGTTCGCAAACTAGCAGGAGTATATTTGTATACATATATATATGTTATATATATATTTATATACGCATTTATATATATAAATATATATATGTGGAAATTGTGAGCGAGCGAGATAGGTAGGTGAGGTGGAAAGGGGGTTGGGAGGGTGTGATTATAGGTTTTAATTGGTTTGGTATTGGTTAACTACTAAACTGTTATCTCCGAGATTTCTGTATGAGACGATGTGGACGGGTTAAACACACTAATTGAGGCGTGGCACATTCTGTCGCAGCCAGTGACCGAAACGCATCCAGAAAGTCATGCGACGACGTAGTTTCATATCGGTTTGCTCCTCGGATTCGTTGAGGAAATCGGAATTGGGCTCGTCGGCATCCGTTAGATTGTCGCAATCCTCGTAGGCCTGCAGGAAATCAAAGTTTTCCTGTGAATCCTTTTTGAATTTAGTCAGTTGCATGATCTTTTGCTCGTTGTCCAGATTTTGTTCGGAAAGGCGACGATCGTTGTCCTTCGAGGATTGTTCTCCCGCGGCCTCGTCTGCCAATGCAATTACATTACTATTATCATCATCATTGGCATTAGCATTAGTATTATTTGGTTCATCAGCGACATTATTATCTTCCTTGTCGTTATCGTTATCGTTGCTTTTTTCATTGGCGTTTTCATTGTCGTTTTCATTGTCATTTTCATTGGCGTTTTCATTGTCATTTTCATTGTCGTTTTCATTGGCGTTTTCATTGTCATTTGCATTGTCGTTATCGTTATCAGCATTGTTGTTGGCTGTAATATCTAGTTCGCATTCGTGTCCAGCGGCTGCTCGCGACTCCACAGCGTGGATATGTATGTGTAGGCTGGGCAACTCCTTGACCAAAATGCTGCCATTATCCTGCACCTGAACATTATAACTGGGACGCCCCAGTACCACATCCACCTCAATTCCCGCCTCCGGTTGAATCTCAATGCGTTGCAACGATGTCGTCAAACTGTTTAGCAATTCTAGATCATTGATACGCTGCTGCAGCATAGCCTCACCCATAGCCTGATCCATTGGCATCAGTTGTCCCATCAATGGCCAGTCAAATATCGATGGCAGCAATCCGCTTTGCACCAGCGAAACGGGCACCTCAATCGGGTATTTGCGTGCCTTCCACGCGGACCGCAACTGGTCCACCTCGACTATGCCATACAGCTTACAGTTCTGCTGCATGTCGTTGACCAGACAAAATTCATTGTTCATGACTGTACAGAAGGAAGAGGTTAAAGAGGTTGAAGTTGAAAGGGAGTTGAGTAAAAGTTAAGACAAAGACAAAGTCAGTCCCAAGAATGCCTCAAGACAACATTTAACTCAAAAATAAATTAATTTAGGTAATAGGTTAATCTACAAAAATAACTTAAACCTACTAGAAAATTAATCATAATATTTTCTAGATGTTAAGAAACTTTTTAGACCTAAATAGTAATTAAAAAACTTCAAGTTGATTAAAAATTTAATTAATTTTTAATTTACAAAAGTATCTGTCAGATACAAAGCGTCGTATTTACTGATTTAAGTAGTTGCTTTAACAATTCGATTGCAGTTTGCTGCGCTGACAGCTTCAATTGTGTTTATTGTATTTAAATTAACTTATTTATTGTTATTGCCTTTGGGCCAAAAGTGCGGAAACCCAAAAAGAAGGACTAAAGGAAGCCAGAAGAGTGGAAGAGAGCAGAAAAGGTGGCACAAACAAAAGTTGACAACGAAAGTAATAAAAACTGAAATTTGTCGCCGCTTGTAAATGGAATTGTTTAAAGGTGAAAGCAACAACGGCAAACAAATAAACAAATTAAGAGGCTACCAAGGGGGCGACTGGGCGTAGGACAAGTAGAGTGAAGCAGAGAATCCGCAACGGATACGCATTATTTTTGCCAGACCAGCGAACAGGAGAGCCTCCAGAAAGAAACGGACGCCGCAACAATAAGCCAAAATCCCCCAAACACACAAAACTGCAAGCGGTTCAAGGGTGTGTAGAGTCATGAAGGGGTTGACAAGGGTTTGGGGAAACGTCTGGGAATTGCAGACGACAGCAACGACGACAACGACGACGACGACGATGGCGGCGACAGCGGCTCATGGCGATTTAATCTTTGCAGACATTTTTATTCAAATTTATTTTAATATTTTCTTTTGTGCTGCGGATGTGGACGCACAATGCACGGGAATTATGGCAAACGACAAGCACAAAAAAGTGCCACAATCAAGCAGCAAGAAGGTAGCAATACGCATACTAAATACCCGGTTTCAAAAAAGTACTGCATACTTTAAGGCGTTTGTTTGGAGCTAACACTTTTGAAGCGATAACTTTGGTGTGTTTGGAAAAAAGGAGTTGGTTTTTTAAATATATGACAAAAGATGAATTAAGAGGTATTCGATTGGTGACAAATATTAAAAATTGCGGAGTAGAGTGACTAAAATTCACTACGAACTTGGTCGTAGTGGCTTAAACCACTTAAAAATTCCAATTTTTAATGGGGAAAAGTCTTGTAAAACAAAGTACAATATTTTCAGTCATTAGTCTACTCAAACTACCCCTTAACTCCACGCATAACGGGTATGCAACGCACAAGAACAGGTGAAGAGGTTGCACATGGCAACTGAAGTTGTAGCGAGTCTCTTGTCGGCAATGTGTTGACTTTATCAGGCAATTCAAGTTTAAATTCGTTGCGTTTTTCACGCCCACTCGAAAAGTGTTTTTTGTATTTTTGTTCAAGAAATTTAAAACTTTCACTTACCGCTTATAGAGTTGTTCCTGTATTTCTGAAGTATTTACGTATTTTTTTTGGTATTTCTGCTCAAATAAAATGAACAATCGCTGGTCGCTTGTATACTTAAAATTTTGTATAGTTAATCATTAAAAAGTAATGTTAGAATGATGCAAACTCCATAAATTTATGAATCGATCTCGCCTTCCCTCTATCTCTATATCTCTCTCCCTTTTCTCCACTCCCTGTTGTTGCTGCTTTATGGCACTTGGTAATTACAAACACATACACACACAAGTAAGCTCGCTTATTGGGTTTATGATCACGATCAGTTTCGAATCTGGTTCAATATCAGGCAATATGTTTGAATAGAATATTTAATAGGTGAGTCTCGCTCGAGACTCACTGAAACTCCAACACAATTTTGATACGACTAAGTTCAGCGCCAAGTTGATTCGAAGATATTCGGAATGCTAGAAAAAAAAAGAAAAAATTTTCATTTTTTATTAGGTTAAATTTAATGAAAACTAGTCGAGAAGCCTCAGTAAAAAAAAAAAATTATTTAATAATAATAATAATATTATTAATAATAATAATAATAATAATAATAATAATAATAATAATAATAATAATAATAATAATAATAATAATAATAATAATAATAGTAATAATAATAATAATAATAATAATAATAATAATAATATTATAATAATTTTAATTTTTAATGCTAATGCTATTGCTGATGCGATTGCTAATGCTAATGCTAATGATAATAGTAATGCTTATTCTATTACTAATGCTAATGTTAATGCTGATACAAATACTAGTACTAATACTAATGCTTATGCTAATGCTAATGCTAATGCTAATGCTAATGCTAATGCTAATGCTAATGCTAATGCTAATGATAATGCTAATGCTGATACTAATGCTATTGCTAATGCTAATGCTTATGCTATTGCTTATGCTATTGCTTATGCTATTGCTTATGCTATTGCTAATTCTAATGATAATACTAATTCTAATTATATTGCTAATGCTAATTATAATGTTTATGCTAATACAAATACTAGTACTAATGCTAATGCTAATGTCAATGCTAATGCTATTGCTATTGCTAATGATAATGCTAATGCATTGCTAGCAACATTATTATGCCAATGCTTATGTCAATGACGTACCCAATATTTGTTATAAAACTTAAACCTACATTAATGCTAATACTAATGTTTGCTTTAAAACTTATTGCAATTATAATACTAATACTAATGTTACTGCTAATGACAATGATAACGTGAGCTCCAGTTTTCCATTCACGCTCAGTCTTTAATGAAATTCAGTCTACATTTCTGTTATTAAATTTATTTAATTTGCTGCATTTAAGCCACGACTGCATTGCCCTGCAAAGCCAGCCAACATCAAATGTCGGCCATAATGCGCTTAAGTGTATGACAGTTGGCCGAGTTCAACACAGGGCAGCTGTAACACCAAAGATTTTTCTAGTGCTGCACAAAAACTAAAATCACAACATACAAAAAAAGTGAACTAGGAAAAGAGGAAAGTAAAATTAAAAGTAGCTACTCGTATGAGGAACAATTTTGGTAATACTCTACTTATGGAGCCAGAGTGGTATATAAAGTAATTAAATTGATGGAAGAAAGGTTAAATAACTTTGTAGGTTCAAAATATTGACAAAAGTTTATTTAGTGTACGGTTAATTTAACGGATAAAAGATCTAAGCTATTCTAGGAACGTTACTTAAAGTTACCATTTATTTTCTTAGTATTTACCGAAATCTCTTTTCAGTAATTACAAGCTTTCCATTTACGAATAGTGTGGTAAATAACACTAGTTTAGCTATTCGTCAGAAGCTACCAGTATCAATAAAGTTTGTTGTACTCACGTCCTTATTTCTTCAGCAGTTATTGCAGCAATATTTTTGGATTTTCAAAGGTCAAATAAAATGATATAGAAAGTTTCAGATTTGTTCACAGACAAATGACAATTTTCGAAAAGTAATAGAGCAAACGAACATTACATATGAAATCAAAAGTAAGGGTATCTTTGCAGCATATCAGCTAACAGAGCTGACTGTTCACGGTCAGAAAGTAATGCTCATATGTTTCGAGGGAAAGGAGTGTGGTTGGGTGAATGGGGGTAGACTGTTGGTCAGACATGTTGTCAACTCGGCAAAAAGCGGAAGTTACAAATTTCACAGTGCGCTTCGTGCCCGTTCTCGTACTCATTCCCGTTGTTGTTGTTGCCTGCATAGAATTCATTACGGCGGAAAATGTAAAAGGCATAAACAGCATCGCACAACATCCGCATGTCCACTACACACACAGACACACACACACACACAACCGGAAAAGCCAAGTGCACAGCAGCGAGACGAGAATCAGATCGCGTCGCACAAGAAGAACAAGAAGAAGAAGGAGGGAAGAAGAAGAATCAGAGCAAAGGAGACTATGAAACCAAAGTCCGGATTTGTTGTTCAGTTTGACTTCAGTGTCCTCCACTTAATATGTATGCTAAATGTTGAAATGTGCAAACTTGTCTGAATTTAATGCAAGTTATGACCTCCTGGTCAAGTCCTGCATCAAAAGGGGTCGTTAAGAGGTCGTCACTGAGGCCAATGCACGTCACAGTTCAAAGAGTCTGTCTCTTGCAGTAGCTACATGGCAAAACTCTAGAAAGTCTCTGCTTACAACACAGACATTAGGAGCATTGCATTTAAAGTCAATTTTACACAGCCTAAACTAACTAACTAATTTTTATTTGTTAGTCACAGTAGTCAGTTAACAGTTTTTACAACAATCCGACTTAACACCAAGAAGATACAAGTATTTGTAATCATATTTATGGCTGCTTAAGAGAAGATTAAATTCATGAGCCTAAAAGTATGCAGCACTTTTTTAAACTTTGCTAAGCAGCTATAAATTATTGTAGCTGTTCGTCTGCAGGGTATCTGCAAGTCAAACTATTAGGGCAATTGCAAAAGCTGATTATGTTAAGTAAATGCTAAAAGCTATTTATCGATTGCAGTTGCAATTGGAGATGGAGTAAGAGATGATGTTGTCGTGTACAGGCATGGAAAACAAGCCATAAACGTAGCATCGATATCCCAGTTGCAAAAACGCACACATGCTGCATCCAGTGCAAAATGGAAGTGAAACTTCCCACTACACTACCCTGCAGTATCCAAACGTTCTTTATGCAAATGACGGCAAATTGTGGAAAAGCTGGAGAAGCCAGTGAGAAACTCGAATCGAAATCGAAATGAAAATCTCGTACAACTTGTTGGCGGCAAAAGGCGGAAAAAAAAAATTGTTTGTTAAAGCCAATATTCTTCCTGTTGTAGAAGTTGTTGATGGAGTATTTGGCTAGCAGACAGAGCGAGAGAGGGAGATGGAGAGAGACGAAGAAAAAGTGGGATAGAAAAAGAAATGGAGGCAACTCATTGCCTGTTGTTATCGATACCGCCATTGTCAGGCTAATTCATGTGTCGCTTGCAGCAATCGAAGCTGCTAAATCGATTAAAGAGTCAACAGACTTCAGATTCCCAATGCAGACGGGGCCGCTGGAACTGAAATATGCATAGAGATTTTCCACAGATACCGAACAACAGTGCCAGTGGGTTGACAAGCATTTGGGGGCTAAATCTTGTACAGATTAGGCGACAGTTAATTGCCAGCGAACCACACAAACCGACAAATTTAAATTCAATGACATTTCCACGAAATATTATGCAAATAAAATGGAAACGACTTTTCAAATGCATTTCAATTACAATAATAAACCGCAACAATTGAATTTAAATGTCATAAAGATAAATACGATTAAATCTACGCGTGTGTTTAACATATTAATTTTTGTATTTAATTGTAACCGTTTATTAGCGCAATTATTTCTTGATAATAATTACTGTAAATGACACTATTAATTTATCTGTGTCATTATAATGACAATGACAATGACAATGACAATGACAATGACAATGACAATGACAATGACAATGACAATGACAATGACAATGACAATGACAATGACAATGACAATGACAATGACAATGACAATGACAATGACAATGACAATGACAATGACAATGACAATGACAATGACAATGACAATGACAATGACAATGACAATGACAATGACAATGACAATGACAATGACAATGACAATGACAATGACAATGACAATGACAATGACAATGACAATGACAATGACAATGACAATGACAATGACAATGACAATGACAATGACAATGACAATGACAATGACAATGACAATGACAATGACAATGACAATGACAATGACAATGAATGAAAGTTCAGGTCAAAACACTCTTTCAAACCTCAAGTATCACATTAAATTTTTTAAAGTTCTTTGCTCTCTTTTTTCCCCCTTCACAGAAGAGTAAGAGAGCTCTTGAAAAACAACACACACAAAACACACACACACACACACATGTGAGTGTGCGACAGGTAAAAATATAAATCCGCTGCTTTTGTGCGCGTCAACAACATTTTTAAAATACTAATTAGTCTTTTGTAAGATTCATTATCATAATTGTAATTAACAACAAAAACGCCCACAACAGAGGGTACAGTACAGAGTGGAGGGTCAGGGGCATGGCGGGGTACACAAAGTTGGTAGTGAAAAGGATGGCACAAGGACTTGGCTTATTCGTGTTCGCGGCCATGTCAACAAAAACGATTGGCCAAAAGGACACAAAAAGCGGCTATAGAAAGGCACAAACACATCACCCGTTGCCCTTTCATAGTCCCTCTCACTTTGCAGCTCCCAGACCCCCTAACTCTTCCCTCTCTCTCTCTCTCTCTCTCTCTCTCTCTCTCTCTCTCTCCCTCTTTCACTGACTTTCTCTGTCTGTGCCTGTGGTTGCCTAATCCCAGCCAGCTTTGCTTCTGGCCAACTAGCAGTTCCTTAACTGTAACATTAACTAACAAATCACATTAATCCCCTGATTGCATTGACTTTACACCTGCAATTTTGTTAAAGTCGCAAACTCTCACAGCCATTGCTTTAAACTGGGCTCAGACAGAGCTTAAGGCAGCTTCGATTTGTTTTTCATTTGAGTAAGTCCAAAGAGATATCTTAAAGACTTAAATCAGTATCTCTTTTCCCACCTCTCACTGTCTCCTTCATTCTCTTCTTTAATTTTCTTACTCTTCTCTGGCTCTTTCTCAATTTGCTTAAGCATTTAACTATTTTAGTTCCACGTTGCGGTTGAGTCGCTTTTTGTCTATGCCACATTAATTCTGGGCTTGAAGCGATCCACTTTACCTTTGTGGGTACGAGGGATGAGATCTGAGAAGATTGGGGGCGTGGCTTGAGCTTGAGTTTGGTGAATGAATGACTCGATGAATTTGTTACCTTTCAAATTAAAACATTGAGAAGGGCAGGGCAGAGGCGAAAGGTGAAATCAGAGACGGAGAGAGAGAGAGAGAGAGAGATAGAGAGGGAGTAAGGGACAGAGAAAGATATTATATAGTTGAGAAGAAGAAATCGAATGGGAGTTTAACTAAGATTAAGAACTAGGATTTGAAAGCGAATGAAAAGTTATGCCAGAGTTGCCACCTAGAGTAAATATATGTCAAAACACAACAAACAGCAATTATAAAACTTAGTAAGCTACGTGGCAACGCTGGTCAACGTCAACTTTGTGGCAAATTGAAGGTGCATTGTTATTCTACTTAGCTTTATGACAATTCCACGATTTTTTTAAAGATCTGGCAGCACTATTTTAGTAAAATCAAGTATTTGCATCATCAATAACATTTCCAGGTTGTCTAATGTGCATTAAACATATCAATTAACGTTTCAACAACTGGTAACTCTGCAGCAGAGTTGCCGGATCGCATATAAAGTTGATA
This sequence comes from Drosophila dunni, assembly GCA_018152125.1. NCBI lineage: Eukaryota > Metazoa > Arthropoda > Insecta > Diptera > Drosophilidae > Drosophila > Drosophila dunni. The sequence goes on along the minus strand of JAECXC010000648.1, from coordinate 9,272,150 downwards.
AATTAAGATCTTAAGCAATATAAAATAAAGTGGTTCACTGCTTAGATAATTTTGACAAGTTGAATAGAGTTGCCACGCAACCTAAGTAGTAATGCGTTTAATAACACAACATCAGAGTTGCCATATCGCTGAGAATTAGCTACAAAAACAGAAATAAGTCAATGAAATTTAATTGTTTATTCAACTGAAATGTTTCTTTAGTTTCTATGGGCTAAATTTAGCTCAACATTAACCTCTACCTACCTCCCCTGTACAAGAAAAAGGCCAATTAGTGCACCTGCCACCACAACCCCCTAAAAGTCCAATTGGACAAATGGACAATCAAAAATCCGCTTAACTGCAAATGATGTTTAATGTGGTTTATTCATAATAATGAATCGAACAAAACGGATTAAACACATTTCAATTTGTCCAATGGGTGTAAATGTGTGTGTGAGTGGGTGTGGCATTGGCATTAGCTATGCATATGACATATCATTCACAGCCCTTGTTGCCTTTGTTTTTGTTGATGACATGGAAAAACAATCAACGAGCAAATACAAACACACACACACACAGCCAAACACAAACACACATTCGAATACTCGCACGTTTATTCATTTCGATTGACATTATTCATATGCCATTCATTCACGATAATTTATTATGTAATCGCTTTAATGAACCCTAATTAAATTATAGTCTCAGCCTGGATTTGTGTACACGATTATATACATACTATAGCATATTTCATTGGCCGATTAGGGCAAGTAAAGTAGTACCGTTAGGTGTAGTGTTAAAGGTCACTATTTGTTAAAATTATTTTATAAATCTTTAAAACTTCTCTACTATCGATAGAAGTTGGAGCACTTCCAGTCCAACCAAGCCAACACTTTTCTAACTCAAGCTTCAACAATCATCATCTGTCTCTCTTTAGCCCTTTTTCACCTAACCATGACAGCTCTTTCCTCTCTCTTTCTGCCACTCTGCAGCTATCTCTTTCTCTGGCCAGGCCATAAAATTTCAATTAGGCAAAAAACCATTGTAGAAATTAATTGACAAAAGGGGGCACTTCTTGAGTTTTCACTTTGTGGGCGCCAAACACACTCAATTCGATACCCATCTTCTTCTGCCTTCTTCTACACAGTATCTCGTTCTCTATCGCACTCATGCCAGGCTAGCAATCTCATTTAATCTATGGCCGTCTCTGTTGCTCAACGCAATTTGCAGCTTTTCAACATGAAAATTAATTTTCGACAATTTACTGCGCAATCTTACGTAAAAGTTCAACAAAAGCGACGCGCTCTTAACTCGAGGAAATCTCCATCCAAAACTCATGACCTACCGCCCCCCGCCCCCCTTTTCCACGCCCACGCCCACACCCCTTGAGCTTGCCACAGTTAAACCAAACAATCTGCAACTGCGTGAGGCAAGTGAGCGGCATTTAACGGCAAAGCGTTAAAATTCCTTTACACTTGGACTGATGCCGCGAGTGCCACACAGACAGACGGACGGAGACGGAGACAGAGACAGTCAGCGAAAGAGATGGCGATAGAGCGTAGGCATGTGGGAAAGGGAAAATGTGTAGGAAAAGGTTCAACAACAACAAAGAAAATTGCATAAAACTTGTTGAAAAATTGTTCAGCTTAAAGCGGGTAGCATATGAGTCAAATCTGCTTAAGCTCTGACGGCAAAGAGCAGCACAAAAGCTAGTGAGTAGGGCTACGATTGAGCAATGCAACTCTAAAAGACCCTGCAGTCGGCTAGGTATACATATTTTCATACAAATGAGCAATACTTGACCAATTTGGGCTATGGGATCTATAGGCTATAATTGTTAGTAAGAAGGGCTTCAATCGAGCAACACAACTGTAAAAGACCCTGTAGTCGGCTTAGTATACATATTTTCATACAAATGAGCAATTTTTGACCAAATTGGGCTGTGGGATCTATATGCTATAGTTCTTTGAGCTAGTAAGAAGGACTGCAGTCGAGCAATACAACTGTAAAAGACCCTGTAGTCGGCTAAATATATAGTGAAAGCTACCTTGGCCGGACAGCCACGGTTCCTGTATTTTTGTCCGTCCAAGAGAGATGTCCGCCCAAGAGAACGGATTTGAAATGAATGAAAATTTGATATGAAAATCATACTAAGCTATCAAATTCGTCCGGTTAAGGGAGCTGTTCGCCTGAGCTAGCTGTCCGCGACTAAAGCTGTAAATAACACCAGAAAAGCTAGTAAGAGGGACTGCAGTCGAGCAGGACAATTGTAAAAGACCCTGTAGTCGGCTTTATATACAGTGAAAGCTCCCTTGGCCGCACAGCCACGGTTCCAGTATATTTGTCCGTCCAAGAGAGATGTCCGCCTAAGAGAACGGATTTGAAATGTATGAAAATTTAATATGAAAATCATCAAAATCGTCCGGAGCTGTCCGCCTGAGGGAGCTGTCCGCGAGTAGAGCTTTCATTTTGCATATTTTGACCAATTTGTGGTATGGCTTCTTAATGCTATAGTAGTTTGATTAACATCAAATTTGGTCGGGACACACCTACTAGTACCAGGCTCATAATGTCTCCAGTAGATCAAGATAACTATAGTAGACTCCAATCAACTTTAAACAATTTACCCTTACTTTCGTTCTAAATTTGATAGCTCTAGTTCCTAGAGTCTTAGGCTTAACTTCGCATAAGACCAACTTAATACACCCCTCTACTTATTCAGCCTACGTGGTCTAGAAAAGAAGAAAATGCCCCACCTACTCCCCTGAAGGAAATCATCCGCATCTATCTCCACTTACAGCACACTTGAAATTCTACTCCCACCAGCGTTTCTTCCTCCCCCCTGAGGGGCAAGAGAGGGGGAGAGGGGCAGAGGGGGTGCGGATATAGCTTCTGCTCCTTGGCTTTTCAACTACATTGTCATTTAATTTTGGCAATAAATGCGAGTCCCAAAACTCCCCAAAATGTCCCACTCCTTCCTACGGAGACTGGAACAACATTGTGTGCAAACTGTCTGATAATCGTCTTCCGCCTATTTTAACGTTAACTCCGTAATCCCCCCCTTCTCCGCCATATCCTTCATTCCACCTTTTTCCACATTCTCCGCCTGCTTCTTGGGCAGCTTTTTCGCGCACATGTGCGCTTTTAAATTATTCAACGGAAGCGACTCCAACTTAAGCAACGCCTTCGTTATTTTTTTTTAGCCTTTTTCCCTCCAAACACATTCCTGCTTGCTCCCTTGCACACCATCTTTCTTTCTCCCTCTGCTATCGTTACTGCGTGTAAAATATGATATTATGGCGCTCAAATAAATTACGCGGAAAATTATTATGGCCGAATCGCAGCTTATTCCGGCTTCAGTTGGAGTCGGAGATGGAGTTGGAGTCGGAGTCCCTGTTCCTTTCCCAACCTCTTTTTAAGCTCCCGCTTTATTTCTAGCTTCCTTCTCATTTTCTGCAGTAAGCTCATGTTTCAGTCTGTTGTCACTTCATGTGTTAAGTCTCTTTATTGTTCCTTTCCGCTCTTAAGTTTTATTTAATGCATTGTCCTCTTTGTTCTGTGAATCAATTTGACATTGGTGGGGAGTTTGACTCCATCCAATGTTGATTTACTTCAGTTTGACTATGCAAACTGCATAATCCGTGAAATAAACTTGGACTTGAAGCAGTCGCCCGACTTAACCTCACTTTACTTAATGGCAGTAGAAAACCAGACTTGGTTAAGACTAGCTTAGGCTTAAATAAATGTTTTAAAAACAGTTGAAAGCTCCACGGCGATTAGATAATTTTTTTTACTATTTGAAACTTTTTCTCTAATTCGATTTTACCCATTATATTACGTAGAAATCAAACTTAACCTCAAACCCATTATCTATGCCAACAAAATATTAATTCAAACTTTCTATATAATTTATGCCAAGTATTTATGACAAATTAATTAGGTTTTTAGCTTACTTAAATATTAAATTAAATCAGCTAGCAAAACTAACCTCACTTTTACGCACATAACCTCACAATTTACTAGGTTAGGTTAGGTTAGGTTAGGTTAGGTTGTGTGTTTGGCTAAAAAAATTTAGTATTACATTTTTAAGCTCTTTAAGGCTAGCAAGACTTCAAGAAAACAGCTAGATCTAGCTATAAGTTAGCCAAATAAAAACAACACTGGCCACGAGCCTTTTTAAGTGACTTTTCTAACTGGAAACTCAATATAAATTGGATTTATTACAATTTTGAGAATGTGTTGACCCTCAAATTTTTGTTGCTTTTTTTTGTGTGTGTTTGGAATGGTTTTATACACAGACAGTTTAAAATTTTTGGGCTGCCCATTAAACTGGCAGCACAATCAAATATTAGCTCAAGGGTTACGCCGAGGGTCGGTAGGTTGAGCTTAGGTGGGTGGAGGGGAAGGGGCAGTGGCACACAAGTGCGTTTGGCATGAAATGAGCTGCAAATCCTTTTGGCAACATTTCAAGCCAAGAGTAGGGGAAGTGGGTGAGTAGGGGAGTGGAGCTTAGGGCCGCATGCCAAAGGTCAGGCAAAGAATGACGGTGGGTACTCCGAGGGGTTGTAGGTGAGAGTATGGGGGGTTTTTTGGGGACTTTGGGTGTCTGTGTGCTGCTGTAATCTCAATGCTTACGTCAGTTTTTCGTTGTAGGCCCGTAATGCTTTAGTTAGCAGCCTTTTTCAGCTGCTTTCCGGCTGATTTTCCGTTGGCTGCCAACAGCAGTAAATATTTATGCTTGTGTTTTATTTATTTACATTGTCAAAACCAATTTTGCCCAAGGGTTCAATTGTTTTTCACTTTAATGCTCGACCACGCCAATCTACCCCACCCTCACCAGCTCCCCTCTCTGCCCCCTAAACGGCTCCTGGCGCGGAGTCTCCATTTATGTCAGCGACACGCATGCAAAATTTCAAAAGTATTTCCTTTGCCTCAAAGTCCGTAGCGAAAGTATTGTTTATTTTCAATTAAAAATCCTTTGAAGGACACTGCAGTCTCCTTTGTCCTTCAACTAATTCCGTTTCTGGCCTGTGGGTCACGGTCACAAAGCGGTTGAAACCGCTAAACAAGTGCCTAGCTTTAAATTGAATCAGTTGAACTTTAGGCATGCATTTTGAGAGGTTACTCAATTTAAAAACATTATAGAAATTTTTTAGTTTTTTATAGTTCAAAATTTATATAATATATAAAACTTAAATCAAATTAGTTCGCTGGTTTTGAAAGACACTAATTTGAAGATAGCAATCATAGAGCTTGAAATTGTTGAAAAACTTTAAATATTTTATTATTGTTTAAAGAGCTTACTTTTTATACCCTTGCAGAGGGTATATTGTTTTTGTCACGAAGTTTGTAACGCATTGAAGGAGGCTTTTCCGACCATATAAAAGTATATATATTCTTGATCAGCATCAACAGCCGAGTCGATATAGCCATGTCCGTCTGTCCGTCTGTCCGTCTGTTTCTATGCGAACTAGTCTCTCAGTTTTAAAGCTATCATAATGAAACTTGGTACAGATGTGTATTCTCTCTGCACGCAGATCATTTGTAAAAATCGGACAGATCGGACTACTATATCATATAGCTCCCATAGGAACAATCGGTGGAAATGCATGAAATGAAATGAAATGTATGAACATTTTCGGTGTCTATTGACCGATTTCAACCAAATTCACGCTATATGCATTTATAATCGTTCTCCGACAGTTGACCAAATTTCATCCAAATCGGACCAAATCACACAGAATGTATTTCTCATTGTCCCCCATCTGTTGACCAAATTTCATCCAAATCGGACCACTATATCATATAGCTCCCATAGGAACAATCGGTTCAAATGCTTAGTATGAACATTTTCGGTGTCTATTGACCGATTTCAACGAAATTCATACAGAATGTATTTCTCATTGTCCCCCATCTGTTGACCAAATTTCAAATCGGACTACTATATCATATAACTAGCATAGAAATAATTGGTTAAAAAAACCAAATTAAAGCAATATTCATGACTGCAAGGGTATTTAATCTTCGGCGAGCCGAAGATAACCGTTTTTTCTTGTTAATTTTATGGTATATGACTTTACTAGAATTTTTATTCTAAAATATATATTTTTAAGACCACTTAAATCTATTAAAAACATTTTTTCGAAACTCTTTTCCTACTCCTTTCCTTACATTATATATGTAGGTTCATTTTTGTTTTGTTTTTCCTTATAATGTTCAAAGTTCTTCGATTTTTTGCTGTTCCATTTTTTAACTCTTCTAATTTTTTCCTCTCATTAGTTTTTACTTTCTCTTTTCTCCTCTCTTTTCTTCTTTAGCTTTTTATCACTTTTTACCGAATTGATTTTTGTGATGCACCTTAAGTAACTCACAGTATTTCTGCTATTTTTCAATCCAATTTACTTGGAGCTCTACGCAGAGATATAAGGCCGAGTTCTACATACAGTAAAGCAGCACAATGTGTGTGGGTGTGTGTGTGAGTGTGTGTACATTAGGCTGTTTATCAAGTTTAAAGATTGAATAGACTCTACTGAATAGCCACAAAAGATAACTAACGCACTTGGACACTGTTTTGTGTTATAGACAGTGGCAAGGAGCGGAGCAGCAGGAAGTGCAGGAGGAAGGAGAAAAGAGGATTGAGGAAAGAGAAAAGGAGAAGAGAAAGCTTTTGCCCATCTTGGGGCAGTCGCATGTCAACAGGAATGCTTTTCAATTTATTTAATAATGACCCCAATCAGTGGCTTGAAGATACCAGCTTAAATCTTGTTCCATTTCACAGACCGTTTTCTTTGTGCAAAGCAGAGGAACAGTGTGGCAGAGAGGGGGGAGAGAGGAGGGAGAGTGGGGAAGGTGGGGAAGGTAGAAAGAGCAAGAGAGCCAGTGTGAGCTCAATATTTAAATGAAAAGTTTTATTAATGCATCGTGTTGACTGCTTTAGTCTACGCAGTTTAAGTTTCTGTTGCTCATCTGCTTCTACTTCCCGCCTACCCAGTAGGACAACTGGTGCAGAAAAGTATGCAGAGTAAGTATTAATTTTGTACTCATCCTAATCGGCCAAAAAACAGAAGTTTGTATGATATCTTTTAGCTAAATTGCAAATAAATCAGCTACAGTCGAGCAAATTTTAACCAGTTTAACGGAGTGCCCACCTATAAGACAATTATCAACTGTAATTTATACTCTATTTATATAAAAAGACCCTTTGGATTGTAACCTATTCACAGTTATGTGGAATAAGTCACCTACTGCCTGCTAAAAGTTCAAACAAAAGCGAATTGTGCCCAATACTCTTCACACATGAACTTCGTTCCTACTGGGTGCTGAGAAATTTACTATGCGTCCGACACTAGTCGTGCAACGTTCAACGTTGAGCGTGCAACGTGCAACATGCACCGCTTCAATGCAGGCATGAGCTTCATTATGCGCCTCGAATTATGCAAGCAGCTTTAATCCCCGGCAACAGGCAACAAGATATTAGCACTTGGCTTCGGTTCAGATAGGGAACCTCTTCTTTTCTACCCTCGGTCCCCTTCTCCTACTAACGCCCTACTCCTCGCTTCTCAGACATCTCTCACCATCCCCTTCTCTATCTAGAACGCACTTATCTGCGACTTGCTTTATGCATAAATGGCGCGACTTTGTCGTCGGAGCTTTCACATTCAGATGTCTGAGGATGGTAATACGAGAGATAGAGAGAGAGACAGAGAGAGAGAGAGAGAGAGAGAGAGAGAGAGAGAGAGAGAGGGGGGATTGGGACCAAAGCGCTGCAGGGAAATTGACGAGATGAAGCTGTGTTGGTGCTCATTTAACGCCAATGGGCGTGGCAGTTCAAGTTTCAAATGAAGTGCAATGGAATTGCTGTAATTGAACGCACTTAATTAATGAGTGCGCTACTCGTTGTGAGTACTCGTCACTCGTTACACTCGATTTGTTTAATTTTCTGCTATTTCGTTGAACAAGTTTAGACATTTGGTATGAATTTAATGTTGTTCTGAGATGAGTGTTTGTAATTACCGGCTGTTACTTAGTGCTCGTTACTCGTTACTCGCTCAATTTACTAGGGTTTTATGTAATTGAGTGAATTTTCCATAATAAGGCATTCAGAGGAAAAATTAAATACACTTCCAACTGTCAGACACAACGCAGATCTTCTCGTTACTCGCTGGTTTATCTTTTGTACTCGTTACTCGTTCGCTTACATTCACACTTGCTTATTTGTATTCCCTTTAGTTTTCTAAAATTGTAAACGACTTAAAATTTAGACTGACACACTTACTCGCTACTCGATCTATTTCAAATCATTACATATTTCCACTCGTTTTAAATGCAATTTAAATTTAATTTAAATTATACAGCTACTCGTTACTCGCTCTTTCCCTTAGTATAAACTAATAAAAGCATGTTTAAAACTAGTTAAAGCTATAGAAATAGCATATATGTAGATAAAGATATAGCTCCCATTCCCATATTACTCGCTACTCGTTTGTTTTCAAACTCGCTCTCTCGTCAACACCCACACTTCAACTACTGTTTGAATGCAGTTTCATCATATTATCCATATTGCATTCGTTGCTTTTAACCTGGTTAGAAAGCAGGCTTAATACGATGGACACAAAGCCACCGACTCGATGCCCGGATACCCCGTGTCAAAGGTTAACAACTGAGGGATTTGAGTGCAACGTCATCGGCTTGGGCATCAGCATAGACAGCGTCGTTTGGCTCAACCAAAATGCAATTAGTGGCCACAATCTGGTGAAAGGGCCCAAACGGTGAGTGCTGGGTCTTTTTTTGGGGGCTGTGGGATTTCCACTCGTGTTGGTGTCGGTGTCGGTTGTATTGACGTCAAATATGTAAATGGAAACTGTAAATGAAAGATGGCGACCACAAGTTTCAAAAATCACTAATGGATTTTTAATACAATTAATAATATGCATTGACAGTAGACGTAGTGAGAGCCACACAAAGAGAGAGCAGCACAAAGGGAACTAGGGCTAAAAACAAAGCCGATAGATAGGGATACAGGGTGAGGGAGCACAACTGCGAGAGACCCTGTACTAAGAGATCTGGAATTCAGTAGCTTAAGCAACTTTTTTAGCATAAAGTTTATACATAGTCGAAAGAATTCGTTATAAAACTAATGTATGTGGGCTTAAGATGTGCAGACATAACTGAGTTCCAAGATTGATGACGCTTTATTATGAAAACTCAAAGGATTCTGTATAAGCTGCTGCTTCTTTCCCACGAATTGGGCATACTCTTTTGAACTGTCCAATTACAGGGTCCTTCAAATAATAATACAATTTTACTTGTCATCCATCAAAGGGATACACAGCATCAGAGTTGGCCTGAAATAAGAACGTTGTAAGAATTTGATTAACATGTATCTCTACACTGAAAAAAAAAAACAAATTTAAGCTATACTAATTTTACTTGGTGCATTAATATGACCACTTTATATTGTGTGATAAGTTAAATGCTTAAGTAGTACCTGGTTTAAAAAAAACACTTATTCTTATATTAATCTCAGATTTTTTAAATATTTTATGGTGTATGCGAAATTTGCTTGTCCTCAAGGCAAATCGAACGTAGGTCGAAAATTACAGAGTTTTAATTTAATAGATGCAACTTTATTGCCATTAATGTGTGCTATAAAGGACTCACTGACACACACACTCACACATATGGATAAAATGACCACAAAAACCACACAAAGCTTTTGATGCCTAAAATCTGAACACAAAATCAAAGACGCACAGTTTGCAATGCTCTTTACATGAAAACTACTAGCTAGGCGTAGGTTAACACTCGCCAGTCCTAACTTGCTACTCGTCACTCGTTTCTAGTCACTCGCTACTCGTCACTCGCTACTCGTAACTCGCCAGTAGTTACTCGCTACTCATCATTCGCTACTCGTCACTCGTCACTCGTTTCTCGTCACTCGTTTCTCGTCACTCGTTTCTCGTCACTCGTTTCTCGTCACTCGATGCTCGTCACGCGCTACTCGGCACTCGCTACTCTTTACCGCTACTCGTTACTTGTTATTCGTTACTCGGCACTAAATAAATAAATAAATTTTAAAAATCCTTAAATAAAAACTTCAAAGAGGGAACTATTTTAAAACATTGAATAAATATTACATTTAGCTTCGCTTTATTTTCAAATTGTTGTCCAAACTTGCTTAAAAGAAGAGTATTTAAAGTGAAGTTGAAGTTCCTTTTTGGGCACTGCCATTAAATTGAACGAAATCAATAATTCATTAATATAATGTATGTATGCACACAGGATGAATATTTATGGTAATGCGAAGGGCGAAAGCAGCAGCAAATAAGCTATATAAATATGAATAAACATGGAAGTGAGGTGGCAATGCCCCGAAGAGGCAGAGGAGAAGAACTGGAGGTCTGAAGTGGCAGTCAACGAGATCAGTCGCAAAAGTCTTACTTGTTGAGGTGTGTGTGTGTCAGCAGTTGGCAACACAAGCTCCAACAATGTTGTCAACAACGAAGGGCAAATAAATCTGCTTAGCAGATAATAACTAGCAAAATGTTGACTACACCAAAAAAAAAAGTAGGAAAATGAGACAAATTGTGTTTTGCAGTGCCTTGAAGACGGGGCTATCAACTCAACTCAGCTGTCTTTCAAGTGCAATCAAAAATGAAATGAAGAAGATGCTAAAAAGCTGCGCGGGAAAAACAATCAAGGAAGCACTTAACCGAATGAAACACAAGTAAACAAATGAAAGTAAGCAAAGCAAATAGACGGAGACGGAGACAGGGAGAGACGGAGAGGGAGTGACTTGAGGGGGGAAAACAAAGCAAAAGTCGGGAAGGCTGTTTGGTCAAAACTAAAGCAATGAAATAAAATGAAAATGAAAATGCATTAAGAATGCAGATGCAAATGGAGTTGCAAGTTGCAAGTTGGCAGTTGCAAGTTTTTGTTGCTGTTGCCGTCTGGTAAATAAAGACGCTAACGGCCATAACGAAGCCAAGCCAGCAGACAGCCACGCCCCCATGCCCCCTCCACACGCTCCTCTTCAACTTGATACGAAGCCAAACACAGAGCTTGTCACTCACTGAGTTGGAGTGTCTCTGGCTTCCTCCCTCTCTCTCTCCCCCCCCCTCCCTCTCCCTCTCCCTGCCTCTTTTTGTTGGCACATAATGCAACAATCTGACTGCATTTAAATCATTTTTATAGCCAACATTGGCAGCAACATGCCACATGCCACAAGCAACTGCAACTGCAACTGAAACTGGAGCAATTTAAAGCCCCAAACACAAAAACAAGTGACAAGAATTGTCCGACTTTCGAGATGAGCAGCTGACAATTCAAATATTGCCAAACGATTTCAAACTGTAACTGCACATAATCAAGACAGCAAAGAAAAGATACAGATTGAAAAGAGCTGGAAATAAGTGGGGGGGAGAGGGAAGAAACGATAATTATTATACAGAACAAAATATTTTAAACTTTACTGAATAAACTAGTATAAGTAACAGTTTATAAATAATTAGGAAGTTAACAGAAACTATAAAAAGATAAAAAGGACAAAACAGGCAGAAGGAGAAGGAGCCAAATAAAATAAATAAAAATAAATAAAAAATGGTTTATACTTTTAGTTAATTAATCAGCATAAGTTATTTATAGATTGCTTGATTAAAGCACATTTTTCTTCTATATGATATATCATCTCGTATGCGAACAAATGTTTCCAAAACTTTAAGTAATTTTTACACACATTTTACGTTCAAACTTTCCTTAACACTCAGCATTTTGTGCTTAAAACTCTGTCAATAATACAAATTTCAATTACAGTGGAATCCGGTCATAACGACTCCGCTTAAAGCGTCCGTCCGGTCATTGCGACGAAAATTCGATGACTGTTTGGTCCCCATACAAGCTTTTTTTTCTTTGCTCGTTTCGGTTAAAGCGTCTACCGGGTATAACGACGTAAAATTGTCGGTCCCTTAAGTGTCGTTATAACCGGATTCCACTATATTTGTTGATTTCCTTCGTTCAAATACGAGACTCAAGTATTTTGACTAGCACGAAGATGCTTGTTTTCTCAGGGTTACAGGACATTTCATTCCGACGTCTCAATTTTTAAAGTCTTTCAATAAAAAATAATTTAAATTACTGATGAAATTTTAATTTATAAAATTGTAGTTTGTTTCAATGAAATATTTAACTGTGAACAAGTGAACAATTGTTTTGAAAAAGTGTCTATTTGCAGGCTCTGTAACCTACTTAACCCCTCAAAACAATTGTCCCTTTTGAACCTTTGCCCTACAAAACATATATTGTTTTAGCCTACAACCTACTCAAGTTTTCTCATCAAAACTCCACAATTTTAAGCAGACGAGTTTAAAAATTTTAATTTTCTTTGTTCAACTTTCAATTCTTACGCAAATGATAAATGTGCGTGGGCTGAAAAAGGAATTTATAAATACCCCATTATGATAATTTATAGGGTATTAAACAGCGCCTGCTGCCACTGCTGTTGCTGCTGTTTCCACTGCTCTTCACAACTTTTTCTATTAGCCCGATTCTGCGATTTTGCGATTTTGATAAATTCTGATGCGTCTTTAATATCAGTTTGTCATTGTCGTTCCAGATTCCTGTTGTCGCTCCCTTTCCACAGCTGATTATCATCAGTGGAAGAGTGGAAAAAGCGCAAAATATCGACAGCTGTTGTATCTCTTGATTCGATGTGACACACACACACACACACCTACACACCCATACACACACTTTGCTGATGAGCTTTCCACACTGTGTAAACAGCAGCAATAAAATATTGCTAAACATTTTTCAAACAACACTTTGTAATTTTACTTAAGCATTTCCCACACTCCACTCGTAATACTCCAAACTTCAGCTCTGCCTCCTACTCCTTACTCCTTACAGTTTGTTATGCATTAAGCTCAAACGACTTAAGAACTATCGCATTTCAATGCAGCCGATTTGACATCAAATGATTTGAACTTTGAGAGCAGCTTAGCCCACATTTAAAACTCAGGGCAAGTTTATGAAGTAACTTGGAGCAGGTTGGTAACTTGGTCAAAGGAGGGAGTAGTATGAAACTCAGTCGAAAAACAAGCTCGAACTTGTAGCTTTTACCATCACTGTAATCTGTTTGTTCATACGGACAGACAGACGGACAGACAGACGGACAGACGGACAGACGGACATGGCTATATCGACCCGGCTTGTGATGCTGATCAATAATATATATACTTTATGGGGTCTGCCACGTCTACTTCTGCCTGTTACGCACATTTCGCTTCTGACAAACCTAATAGACCCCTCTACTCTTTTGTAGAGTACGAGGTCTAAAAATGAACTCATATCCAATTTGGTGTTCTCAGTATTCAAAGTCTGAAATGATCTGTTTAAAAACCATTGATTTTTGAACCTTAAGGCGTTCGAAAGAGTTTGCTCCCTCTGAATGAAAACTGTTTAAACTAAATCTGTCCTATAAATCAAATTTCTGCACTCCAAATTTTAATAAATTCGCCGTTTTTACCCTACCCAGGCCTTGAGCAAAGTTTTTCAATTTTGAGCTTCCTTCGCGCGTTTAAAGTCAATTGTAAGGCAGTTAATTGATTTGGACTCGGTTTAATGTTGTTTATTTAATTGCGACTGGTAATGAAGAGAAAATGGTGAAAGTTTTTGGGAAATGTTCTCAACTGTTGAGCTGTGCGGGAATAAATCAAATGCGGCCGACGTTGATTGCGAATCAATGAACTCGACACCCAGAAATCGACTTTGAGCCGCTGAAGCTGAGACCGAAACTAAAGTTTATGGGTAGCACAGTGAACGGGTGGCAAGTGGCAGTTGGCAGGTGGCAAGTGGCAGGTGCAGCTGCGCCGCTAATTTACTAACGTTAATTAATGGAGAAATCGAAAATGTTCGCTTTGAACTTTGAACTTTTGCCACAATCGCCGCGACAGCGCCACTTACAGAGGTTGCCACCTTCAAGCCACAGCCGAAACCAAAGCCAAAGTTGGAGGGCAACTCTGTGCTGGTAATACCCGTAAGTTAAGGGGGTAGAAGAGTCTATATGGACATACGATAAGCTTTAGAATCAGTAAATCTAAGTTGGCATTAAGAAAAATAATCAGCAGACTTGAATCAAAACTCCAGATAAGCCACCCTGTACACTACAAGAGTTAAAGCCTTTTTAATACCGACGCCTAAAAGTAGGCAACATTTTTTTTATTCGTATTAATAAAGACTGTAGGATTAAATAAATTAACGGGTGTCTCTACAACTGGGTAGCTTGACTAGGGAACACTTTTAGTTGAATCTTTGCTGGGCTACACAAAGGAAGCAAACACTTTTGTCTCAGTTGCTGCTGCGGTTGCTGGCGAAAGTTGCAAATTGACTTGGCCACGGCATCTCTAAAGAGCACAAGCAGAAAGGGGAAGGAAACGGGAGGGGGGAGGCAGGGGGAAAAAGCCTTTTAGTTTGCCACGCAATGCGCCCCCAAAAATCGAACTCTAAATGAAATGGAAGCAGGTAATTTATGCCAAGAAAATAGAAATACTTAATAGAGAAAATGGGCGGGAGGCGGCTAAAGCAGACGATATCGATATCGATATGGGATAATGCACGCTTTGAATCGTAAAGCGATTTCCAAGTCGAGTGCCGGAAACGGATATCAGACAATGGAAGGGGTGTAGACGAAGGAGAAGTAGGTGGAGCAGGAGGAAAAGGGAATACAGCTACTCAAGGTCTTGCCAAACATTTGATTTGACGCTGGTCATGTCTTTTCAGACGAGATTCCCAGACTAATTTTGCATGCAGCGCACAAAGAAGCAACGAATGTCGCCGGCGAAATAAACTCGAAACTCGGTAACACAAAGGTGGACACTCTGCACTCGAAAGAGACGGGAATACAACGTGTATGCGAGTGCGAAGGAGACAGCGAGTGAGAGTGAGAGTCAGTGCGAGTCGGTGCGAGTGAGTGGCATTCACAGTCACGCAGACGATTGATTTGGAAACGAGCCATTGTCACGCCTTATACAATTGAGACAGAGAGCGAGAGTGTGGGAGTGGGAGTGGGAATGGGAGTGGGAGTGGGAGGCAGAGCAGTAGGTTGAGTATTTGCCTGGAATCCTAGAAAGGATTCTGGCTTTAAGTCCAGCCCAAGTCCGAGTATTAAAGCCTTCGGGGACAGGGCTACATGGCAGTGCACTAATGTCGCCAGACTATCACCAACACGTACGCACTGGCTATGGAAACAAGTCAGCGCAGCACTAACTAAGGTGCTCGACTGCCAGATGCCCAGTTGGCGCGCTTAATTTTAAGTTAAGCGAACCTAAAACTAACCTGGCTTTGAAAAAAAGGTTAAAAACTTAAGCAGATAGCAAAAAAGCTATAATAGAAGAAGGTTTATTAAGTTAAACTTAAGTTAAGTTAAGAATAAATTGAAGTTTTGAGGGATACAATCTAAAAATCTCAAGAGAAGTTTTCACTAAAATAGTTATGCCCAAAACCAACTACCCGTTTCCTAGGCACTTTTTAGGGTATAACAAATAAAAACAGACAGACGAACGCATTCAAGCACTCAACACACCAGACACACACACGCACGCACACACACACAACACACACACACACAACTGTAGCCAAGTCCATTGCAAGTTTGGTAGTTTGAACACGAAATATTTTATTATTATATATAATTTGCTATTATGATGATTATACGTGGGATGTGGATTTGGATTTCGATTGCCATACGAATCCAAAATCGTATCCATGTATTCGCATTCCGTGAGCGTCTCTCACCACCAAAGCAGTGGGCAACACTGCCCAGCACCCCGCCCGCTCTCCCGCTCTAGTACGGTACTCCCGTCTGGTCACCATTGTCGGGTGTTGCATACTTTATGGCGCTCGGCGCAATCAGAACCAACTCTAAAATGAGGAGAGCACAGTTCGATGGCAACTCCATTTGCACCCACGTTCATGCACTCTGGAAAAAAAAACACATGATGCCGCAATCGACATGGGGAAAACTGGGAGAAAAGTGCAGGAAAAGTGGGGAAAAGTCAGTGCTCAATTTGGAAAAGAGCATGCACACGAAATTTGAAATCCAACTCCAGTTTGAGATGCTCTCTTAAATATTTTGCTGTCTTTATTAAAAGTTCTTGGGCTTTTTTGGGATCCGCTTAGAATTCGCAACTGATTAAAGCTCAAAATTTTATAAACTTTGGTTTTGTGTCAAGAAATAAACTAATATTCTAAGAAGTTGACTCCGTATATGTGATGAGTCCTATGGGAGCTGTAGGCTATAGTTTTCCGATCCAGACTAAACTTGATGAGGAGTGGTATAATGGTAGCATACACATAATGTCTAAGTTTGGTCACGATAGCTCTAGTCGTTTTCATGTCAAGTTATGGTTATGTGAAAATAGTTTTTCTAAAATGTTCGGGGGCGGTAGGAGGCGTGGCAACAATTTGAAATAAACGTTATCTACCTGACTTATAGACCGACTTTCATTCCAAATTTAGTGGCTATAGCTCTTATAGTCTCTGAGATCCAGGTGTTCATACAGATGGAACGACAGATGGACTCGAATATGGTGTTAGAAATGCTCCCTTCTGCGTGTTATGCACATTAAAAACCTAATTGACCCATCTATTCTTATTTAGTGTACAGGGTCTAAAAAAAGGTAAATTTTACTGTACTGAATTAGGTGCTGTCTTTGGATCATTTGTCTCTTAAAAGCGATTTGCAAACTACGCAGAAAAGTTTAAGTCTTCAATAAGTTTAAGTCTTTAATATTAATTTGCTCTAACTCTCCAGTCTGCTACTTTTCCTCTATTTCTCCCTCTCTCTCTCTTTCACTCCTATCCTTTATTCTGCCTCTTTCACTCTGTCATCTTTGTCAAGGCTTTGATATGCACATCGTTTCACAGCGTAGAGAACGCGAACAAAAATCGCTTCACGCATAAATTAAGCAGCTAGAAAAAGAGGCGTGGCAGAGGAAGTAGATGACTGGGTTGGCTTGGAAGCGGGTAGTGTCGGAGTAGTGACTAGGGGTAGGTTAACGGAATAAACCCAAGTTGCACTTAATTAACTGCAATAAGAAACTGAAATGAACCCGATGCCGCGGCAAAAGTTTTTATCGTGGCACACAGTGCGGATAACGAATCTAAAGCTGAACACAACAATGATCAAAATACTAATGATAATTGCAATCATAATGAGGATAATGATGAGGCTGATGATAATGATGAAAAGCACACAGAAAGAAGCGCAAACTTTGCACTCGTTCGAGTCGCATAATTCCGTTAGCTAATTTGCAACGTTAGATTTAAATGAGAGCGAAAGAGAGGCAGCAACAATGGCGAGAAGGAGAAGGAGAGCGAAAGAGAGCAAAGCAGACACTGCAACTATAATTGCGTTAATAATTACTAATGGGCAATCATTCGCAATGTCACGTGACTGGCAACAAAAAAAAAATACATTAAAAAACTATGTGGCATGCAACAAATTGCGTTGGCAACATGTTGCCAGTTGCCAAGTGCGAGTGCTGGCAACGCGAAGCGACGTCCAATTGGCAGACATTGTCGTTGGCAACACTTCATCCCATTCGCTTCATCTTCGTGTTTGCTTCGTTTCGCTTCGCTTCGTTTCAAGTCGTCGTCGGCAGCAACAATTGAGGCAGTGCAACAATTGCGCAGGGTGAAAGTACTAGACAAAAGATTAGTAACACATTATTAAACAATTGACAAAAAAATATTTAAAATTTGTTAATCAATAAAATAAAAATTTATTTCATAATGACAAGAATTTTATCACATTTTTAAATTTGTTTAACAAATCAAACTATATCTTAGTAATACAATTTCTTTTATGTACATCTTACTGAATTTTTCACAATATTAATCACTAATTTAAGACGCTTACTAAGTGTTAATTTGCTTAAACACATTAATCAATAAAGGCTCGAAGCTTAAATATTTAGAATACAAATATTTTAACAGATATAACAGTGACAGCTTCGTTGGCCGGACAGCCACGGTGCCAGTATGTTTGTCCGCCCAAGGGAGATGTCCGCCTAAGAGAACAGAATTTTGTAGGAACATCATGGTATACTAAACTATAAAATTCGCTCGGCTAAGGGAGCAGTCCACCTGAGGCAGCTGTCCGCGAGTTGGGCTTTCACTGCAATTCCCAGAATGTTATATTTTGTTTAGGTTTATAACTGATACACAATAAATTAAATTTTTCTTTAAAATAAAAATTTTTCAAATTATTATAACTTTCTTTTACAATACTAATTCACTATAATTCATAATTATAAGTAAATATTCTTGAAAATAATTTCAAACTTAAAGGAATTTAATGTGATTATTCTGTTCCTAGCTCGAGAATCCAATTACTTATTAAATTCAAGATTTCCCCTAGTCGGTTTAAAAAGCATAAAAGTTCAGTTTAGTACTGTCACTGTTTAAGATAGATTTATTATAATTTTCTGGATATATATTTATATTACTTTGATTTAGACCTCATAAGGAGTAAAAAAAACTCCGTCTATTATGAATTGCATGAATTCAATAGA
Source organism: Drosophila dunni (assembly GCA_018152125.1). NCBI lineage: Eukaryota > Metazoa > Arthropoda > Insecta > Diptera > Drosophilidae > Drosophila > Drosophila dunni. The sequence goes on along the minus strand of JAECXC010000648.1, from coordinate 9,253,602 downwards.
AAACGGAGTAGGTACTACGTAGGTACTACAGGACAAATGGAAGTCTTCTTATTTTTCGTGTGTTATTGGCTGTCAAAATTAGCTGGTTGTCCTTTAAGATATAAGAATAATAAACTATTGAGCTTAATATAGTAGCAAATTTTGTACATTTTATATAAATTTTTTTTTTTTTTTTTTTTTTTTTGAGACAATTTAGCCAAAAGGTCAATTTACTGCCATCTATCGACGCACCTCCTTTTAGTCCCCTCCAATCCCGTTCAGTTTCAATTTCAGTTTCAGTTCGAGTTCGAGTTCGTTTCCCTGTCAATTGAAGTCCATCCCATTTGCCAGTTTGCCACGTTTGGTGGCAAAAGGTTTTTGGCTCAAGTGCCAAGCCGTTCGAATTGTGAAAAAATGTGAAATATTTTGTTGCCTGAGTTTTCGCCCAGAAAGTCAAAATAGGCATACGAAACCGGCCTTTTAGCATTCCACGCATTTCCCAGCTCGGAAAAACGGAGGCAGGCTTTCAAACAGAACAGGGCAAAAGGAAAACAGCAAAAAGAAAGAATCTCTGGCAAATATACACTTTCCTTTGCCCACAAGAAAACGATACGAGCAAAACTCAAACAGAGTTTTTCTTAACCTTTAACCCCAGCCTACCACATGGGGGTTAAAAGTGCCCCTCTCTCTGCTGCTCTCACCTGGCGTTGTATTGTTGCTTCTCCGATGGCTTAAAGCGATTGCAATCAAAGACAATTCGCTTTGTCTTTACCACTTTCTTCCGCTCTCTCTCTCTCTCCATCCCTCTCTCTCTGTTTATCTTTCCCGCTTTCTTTGGCTGCATTCCCAACTTCGGCATCTCTTTAGGCTGACATTGAAAATCCAGCAAACAATCGCTTATTGGCTTACAGAATTCACTTTCGCCTCAGTTTATCATAGTCCACTTTCTTTACCTTTCTTTGACTTTGTCTTTTTCTTTCTGCTCTTCCAACATTTTCATTAGGGCCAATGATTTTTATCCCTCTTTTAATTGCTGAAACTCTGAAAGAAAATAGTTAGTAAAAATTTAGAAAATTCTTCAAATTAGTCTTCAAAATATGAGCTTCTTAGTAGTTAAGTTGTTGGCCTATAATTCAAGAAGTAAAATAAATTTTTAAATAAAAGCGTATTAAATTTAAAAAAATATTTAACTTAAACTTTCTAATCAAATAAATAAAATAAAAAATTTAACAAACACTTTAACAGATCCCAAAATACACTAATACAGTGGAATCCGGTTATAACGACTCCGCTTAAGCGTCCGTCCGGTCATTGCGACGAAAATTCGATGACTTGTTTGGTCCCCATACAAGCTTTTTTTTCTTTGCTCGTTTCGGTTAAAGCGTCTACCGGGTATAACGACGTAAAATCGTCGGTCCCTTGGGTGTCGTTATAACCGGACTCCACTGTAATTATATTAGTATTAAATTTATATGCCTATAACTAATAAATGAAAATTACATATAATTAAATTACATATAATTAATTTATTACAAAGGATAACTTTAATCAAATGAAAGGACTTTGTAATCAGGCCTGCTTAATGTGCCGTTGGAAAATGAACAAAGAAAGAAACAGAAAAGAAAGCACAGAAATACAGTGAAAGGTGGGAAAGAGAAAGGTAGTTAAAAGCAGATAAAGAGAGAGAGTGAGCGAATTGCTGGCCACTTTGGCAATTTAAACTGAAAGTAATTCCACTAAAATGTTTTAACAAATTCAAATACAAATGGCAATGGAGCAGAGACAAAGAGAGTACGAAAACGATAGTGAGAGAGAGAGAGAAGAGAGAGAGAGAGGAGAGAGCGAGACAGGTGGGCAGACAGGCAGTGAGCAGAACTAAGGACAATTCGCAGGTGAACCGAGACAAACTCAAAACTGAACGAAGTGGAACAAAACGTTGCGCATTGTTTACCCTTCACCGTTATTCCCTCCTCCTCTTCCTCCTCCTCCTCCCCCTCCTCTTTCCTTCCTGTTATCGCTTTCCACACCGAATTTTCGCCGGAATCGTCTGAGTCGTCTGAGCAAGCAGACGAAAATTTGAAAGTGAAATCAAACAATGCGAAAATAAGTTGTACAACAATGTCAAGTGTTCTTTGGTTGTTCCTTTATCAGATTACCACAGAATGAGCCGAATAATTCCACGAGTATTTTTGCACCTTGAGAAAAGTGCTGCAACTTTTGTCACCCACATCCCACAAAAGAAAATTCTTTTATTTATCTTTAACTGGAAAATATTTTGCATTTGATTTGCTTTTTAGCAAATAGAAATATTTATTAAGAGTTAATCAAGTTATTTGCCCGATCAGATCAAAGACCGAAAATTCCTTAGGGAAAGTATTTCAAATTGTTCACTTTCTGAAGATATTTAACTTTGTGAAATTATTTATTTTGTGCAAATATTTGTGTTTGAAAGAGTACCAAGAAAATGAACAATTTTATTAAAAATTTTATATACTAATTATTTCAGCTTGTAGAGTTTTAGTTGATTCCACTTTGATCTCTTTGGGAAGTAAGTAAATTTGCTTATTTGCTTCTTAGATTTGATATTTTGTGTATTTATGCTGAGTTATTACCGTCAGGCAGTGGCTTAGGTACTACGGAATTGAAAGTATTAAAAAATTTATTAATATTTAGTTTGAAACGTGTTCATAAAAGTCTAAGAATTTCTTAAAAATTTTTTAAAAATATATTTCTTTAGAATATTTTGTAAAAATTTCTAATTTTGTAGACCCTTTACTCTAAAAAAGAGTATAGGGGTCTATTAGGTTTGTCAGAAGCGAAATGTGCGTAACAGGCAGATGGAAGCGTTTCCGACCCCATAAAGCCTATATATTCTTGATTAGCATCCACAGCAGAGGCGATATAGCAATGTAAGTCTGTCGGTCTGTCTTTCTTACTTGTTTTATATCATCTAGACTTTTAGATATATTTTTTTATTATATTTTTATTATATTTTTTTTGAATGTATGTAGAATATCAGCTTGAAACTTTTAACTTTATTTGCTTAAGGGAAAATTTAACAGTTTATAATGAAGATCGATTCATAGAACCCGATTATTTTCTAGTTTTTTGGGAAGTCAAAAAATCTACCCGAAATGTAGAGTTGAATTGAATTTCTTTATCTTTTTTTTGACTCTGTCAGTACAACATCTAGGAATACTACCAAAATAATGCTTCATATCCCCACTTTATTAAAAAATACTTTTACCTAAAATATTTGCCATTTAAATTATTATTTAACCCTTTCATAGCTTTCTTAATAAGCTGCTATACTTAATGTGAAATATTTTAATATAAGATTGCTGCCCACTTGGTCTTAAATTTCGCGCAGTGTAGGTGCGTTTTACTATATGTGTTTGTAGATGTTTTTGTTTTGACGTGGCCCAAAGGCTTTGGCCTGGCTTTAGACTGGCTTGTCGTTGTCGTTTGCTGGATTTCAGTTGGCATACACATACACATACACATACATATATGTATATGTATATGTATGGTGTGTATTGTGCTGTGCTGCAACAACCGCAACAGTTGCGGTGACACTTTTGTCGCTTTGAAGCGCCAGGACACTTGAGTCAAGTGCATCCTGGGAACGTTGATGGAAACAGGACAAAGTCAGACGACGATCAGGCAGGAGCAGGGAGGAATGGGGAGTAAGGAGCACCAACTTGGAGGACATTTGTGCCAAAGGTAAACGTTAAATGTTGATTCCATTCTGCGTTTCATCGCACTGTCAACATGAGGGTGTCTTCTGGACCTGTACATGGGTGGGGAGGGGGGAAGGAGGGGCACTCGTGATATGCTTTTGCAGTGGAAACTTCCTTTTTAAACGTGTCGTTGTCAGGCAAAAGTTAACTTAAGCAGCTGCCAAGTGACTTGAAAGTACTTGAGCGCATCCTTAAGCAGGATATCAACTGGCAAAAGCCTTGAAAGGAGCAACAGACAGTGTGTGTGTGTGTGTGTGTCTGTGTGTGTGTGTGCCTTTGTGTGTGCGTGCAATAACAACGTGAAGCAAGCGCACAAATCTCAGCCAATGTCAATGAAGCAAACACAACAAATACACCGCACAGCATGTGTCCGTGTCCTGGACCACAAAAACCTGCACTAGAGATGCTCCAAATATATCGATAGAACAATTAAACGATTTTTAAAGAAATAGTGCTCTGAACACTAAAACTATTTATCTCTTTGATAGCTAATTAATTCCATTTGAAAACTATAAATATTCATTTTTAATCGATAAATATATTAAACAATATTTTACTTGAAAGATATCGATAACATTGAAGGCTAAATTATATTAAAAAATAATTAATAATAAATTTATGATAAATATACTATAATAATAACCTTCTGTGACTGACTTTGGATGAATTTTCTTGAAACTTTATACTACGATTTCATACAATAAATTTAAACTATTCTAACTGATTTAAAGCCGATAAATTCATTACTAAATGTAGTTATAGAGAGAGCTATTATTGTTATCGATTTTATCGATTCTATTCTAACTGATTACAAACCAATAAATTTATAACTAGATGTAGTTATAGATAGAGTAATGTAAGACGAACTTAATTCGATAAAGTTTTCTGAACGTTAAGCCTTAAAATGTTTTTCGATTATTATTGTTATCGACTTTATCGATTCTATTCTAACTGATTAAAAACCGATAAATATATTACCAAATGTAGTTATAGAGAGAGTTGTGTAAGACAAACTTAATTCGATAAAGTTCTCTGAACGTTAAGCCTTAAAATGTTTTTCGATTATTATTGTTATCGATTTTATCGAAAGTTTTCAGACAAGTCTTAGGCAATTTAATATTTGAAGCTGAAATTTCGTGCTGCTTAACGCTGTCATCCCTAAGACACTCATACCTATCACCCACTACCCCATACCACTGCCTCCCCCCACACCCGTACGCCACTGGGGGAAGCGGTCGCGACCGCGCTGGCAGCACGTTGTGGCCTTTTATTAGATACGTGCTGTATCTCTGTTTACCAACTTTGATGGTGTTAATGCCTTTTGTTCTTGTTGCTGTCGTTGTTGTTGCTCCGATATACATCTATGTCAACCAGGCACACACCAACACACACACACACACACACACACTCTCGGGGGCATGGCTCTAAAGGGCGTAAAAAGTGCAGCGTATGTGCTTTTCCAGCTAGACCAAAGAGAGCAGCAGAAGGTGGCAAAGAGCACACAAAGCAGAGGGAAAGAAGAGGTAAAGCAGGAAAGAAGGCAAAGAGGACAAGAGGCAGACCTTAGGGGCGTTTCATTCAGTGGGTGTGGCAGCAGCAACCTTGACTCACAGTTTGTCACACTTGGTGCGCTTAAATTTGCTGCTGCTTTAATTTCTAGCCTATTTATGGCTAAAAAGTGTCTGCGAAAAATGATCCAGAAATGTAATTAAAACTGCAATTGCACAAGCGACAACAACAAAACAAATAAAAACAAGAAAGAATGCTATAGTCGCCTCGCGACTTTAGGATACCCGTTACTCAGTTTCAATTTGTTATTAACAATGGTGATGGATATAATAGCTTGGCAAACACAGAACATTTCCATAGAAATTCATGTTTAGAGCATATTTTCGACCGATCGGCCCTATGGGAGCTATACGATATAGTTGTCCGATTTGGATCAAACTTGGTCAGTACATGTACTTCCTAGATATGTACATTCCGTGTAAATTTGGTTCAGATAGCATAGCTAACAATAAAGTTTTCTGAACTAAAACATTCTACGTTTACCTGTACATTTACCTTTATATGCAAATAAAACGCCCTAAAGTGGGCGTGTCAAAAAACAAAAACAAACTTGTACTGCTTGGGTATTGTACCTTTCATTTGCGACCACTATCATTTTTCTAGCTCTTATAGTCTCTGAGATCCTTTTGTTCATACAGACGGACGGACGGACGGACGGACGGACGGACGGACAGACGGACAGACGGACAGACGGACATGGCTATATCGACTCGGCTATTGATGCTGATCAAGAATATATATACTTTATGGGGTCTGCCACGCCTCCTTCTGCCTGTTACATACATTCCAACGATTACAATATACCCTTTTACTCTACGAGTAACGGGTATAATAACTAACGACAACAAAACGTTAAAAAATTCAACAAAATTTGTTAGTTTGGAGGTTCAATGGGAGGTTATGGCAGAGGGGCAGCACAGAGGCGTTAGAAAAGGGGATAAATTGGTGAAAAGTGGCTGCAAACTACAGTAGGCTCTTCAAGGAACACATTGAAACTGGCATCCGGTGAGGAATCCCGGTCTTATAACCTCCCACTAAGGTTAGAGTACTGGGCTGATAAGGGAAACCCCCTTTTGAGAGACTGCAAACTACAGTAGGCTCTTCCTGGAACACATTGGAGCTGGCATCCGATGAGGAATCGCGGTCTTATAACCTCCTACTAAGGTTAGAGTACTCGGCTTGTAAGGGAAACCCCCTTTTGAGAGACTGCAAACTACAGTAGGTTCCTCTTGGAACACATTGGAACTGGCATCCCAGTCACAGTCTTAAACCCTCCCACTAGGGTTAGAGTACTGGGTTTGTAAGGGAAACCCCCTTTTCAGAGACTGCAAACTACAGTAGGTTCCTCTTGGAACACATTGAAACTGGCATCCCAGTCACAGTCTTAAACCCTCCCACTAGGGTTAGAGTACTGGGCTCATAAGGAAAACCCCCTTTTGTGAGACTGCAACCTACAGTAGGCTCTACTTGAAACACATTGGAACTGGCATCGGATCCCCTTTAAGATTAAATTGCGACTACGCCACTGGTTGCACAGTTACCACAAGGACAATACAACAGAGGAAACTTGTCGGGCAGCAGGAGCGTGGCGTGGCGAGTGCGGGGGGTTTGGGGGATGGATGGGCAGCTGCAGCTGAAACCGGAAATGCGCAAAACTAACGGATAATGGCAAATGGCAAATGGCGTTTGGGTGACTGCGCTGCAGTCGCTTGCAGACAGCGAATTCAAATCGAGAAAGTTGCCAAAACGACACAGCTGATTGCAAATGAGGGGCGCACGGGGCGTGGCTGGACTACCGTAGGAAGGCAGGACGACAGGAAGGAAGCAAGACGGCGGGAATAAAGTGGAAAATAACGCTAAATGTCATGGTTATGTTTACATGCGGTGAGCATTTCAAACGGATGCTGAGCGTTAAAAACTTTTTGGCGGCTGTTGCAATTAAACCAAATTAATGCAAAATTTACATACACATATGTGGCATGTGGCATGCGGCATGCGGCATGTGGCAGGGGACATGTGTGCCACGGACCAGACATAAGCTGATGAAGCGAAATGCTGACAGCAATCAGCAAAGCTGTAAATTAACCAAAAACACACGCAGACAAAAGCGCGTGCGTTGGCACGGGGCACCCGAAACGCGGCATACAGCACTGTTTAGACCCTGTACTCAAAGAGGGCAGAGCTTAAGTGACCCCATATAACTATATACTTACCATATCCCATAGCGCCCCTAAGACAAATGCGTCATAAAACTTAACTACAGGGTCTTTTACAGTCGACTCGCTGAACTGCCGCCACTCTAACTGTTTTCATGATGCAAATGACGTGCTGAACGCTTCGCTAGCCGCTGCTGCATAATCAAATGAAGTGCTTGCTGCATTGGGGCATGCCGCAAAATGTTGCAACTTTGCTGCTGCAGCTGCTGCAAGTGCCACAGAGAGCGCAAAACAAGACGATCGCCTCAAACATGCATGCTGCACATGTCATCTGACAGGATCAGGTTGCATGCACCAAAATGTAGCACGCACTTGAAGTGGAAGACAAACTGGAAGTGAAAAGTGCTTGCAACAGGCGACGACGTGGCACGTGGCATGTGCATTGGGCTTTAAACGAATGTGGATGCGAGTCAGCTACAAATTGGGGGCAACATGTTGGTAATCCGACTGAGCTTGGGGCATGTGGCATGCGGCACGACTTGACTTTAGCTGCAAAGACTTCACGGACTTAATTGGCATTCTAAACATGTTGCACTTCACGGCTGCCACGCCCACACAAGCAACAAAGCTTAGAAGGAGCGGCAGGAAAGGGGAAGAGAGGGGGAGGAGGGGCAGAAAGACGCACAAATCAAGCCCAACACCTTGGCACGTTGCGGTAATTAAATGATGTGCAACCAGCAGCGGGTGGCATCATCGACAAGCGCCGCGGGGCAGCGTGCCACAAACTGGCGGGTAGCATGAGGGGGAGCGGGTGGGGAAGGCAGTGCATGCCACTGGCGGTGGCAAATTTAATTTGTCTCTTTCTCTCCCTCTTCCTCTCCCTCTCGCCATGGCTCCTGTGTCGCCACTTGAAGCTTTCTAATTGCCACCAAATGTTTGCCCTTTAACTTCCGATCTTTAATTACAAGCTTTAAACAGTACAAATTAACAACTTAATTCAATTTATTTAAACAGCAAATGTTTTATTTTACAAAAATGTTTATCTTAAATATAAGTACAGTGGAATCCGGTTATAACGACACTCAAGGGATCGACGATTTTACGTCGTTATACCGGTAGACGCTTTAACCGAAACGAGCAAAGAAAGAAAAGCTTGTATGGAGACCAAACAAGTCATCGAATTTTCGTCGCAGTGACCGGACGGAAGCTTTAAGCGGAGTCGTTATAACCGGATTTCACTGTAATTGAATTGTATTCATACCTCTCCCAGCTGTGAGTTCTTAAATCATCAAGAAATTAGCTGCTCGCTAGTTAACTTATTGTTTCGGGTAACTCCAGCAATTTAAAGTAATGGAATTGCATCAAAATCATTACGTAGCTGAAACCCTTTTTATTGGGTCTTTCTGGCAAAATATTGAAAAGTATTCAGCATCTCTCATCTAATTGATCAAGGTTGGGGAAATTTGAAGATACCCATTGAAGATACCCAGTTTGCTTGTAGTTTCGCACAATTTTCTCGTTTACTATTTAGCCTACTATGGTTTTGGTCAAAATTAGGAAGTCTAGAAGTTGGTTGTGAGAACTAGATTATTCAAAATAAGAAGAAAATATAAAAATTTAACAATCTCAACCACTAGTACAGAGAGTAATCCCAATACTTTCTTCCTATTTCTGGCTAGAAAACGACGAGCCTTTCTGATGTTGATCTAAAGATAAAATGAAGGCCCTGAGGCAATAGACTATACCTTTAATTTTTTGAAATGCTATCTTAAAAGTGACGCCAGCTTAGCCATATTTTCGATTGTTCAGAAAACCAGATAATATAGAAACGTTACTAAGTAGGTAACGTATATGAAATTGATCACAAGCTCAACGACCCAAACTTAAAACTAAACTAGACAGTTTCCTCAAATTCTCACGACTAGTTGTCTCTGCAAACCAAACAAATGTTTCTCCTATCAACCAGATAACAAATGTTCCCCCCAAAGCCAATGGGGGGGAAGCATAACGTGGGGAAAGAGGAAAGAGGAAAAGGAATATGAAAGGGAAAACAAAAAGTTTATGGGAACTGAGAATGCGAGACGACTCGACGTTGATGATGATCACTGGGTAATCACAGCAAGACGCGCTTTCAGCTTTTTTATGTTTTTTTGTTGCTTGTTTATGACATTGGCATAATCCGGCCAAGTTCTTCCCCGACCCAATGACTTCCCTTCGAAACATGTGGCCTTTGTTTTTCGCATGGACAAAGAATTTTTTTTTTTTTTTTTGTGTGCGTCATGAGGCAACCATCGGTGGCAGCAAACGAGGCAACTTTTACGAGCACATAATCGAAAAACTTCCCCTTTTCGGTTGGGGGCGAGAAATGCTCCAGGGGAAACGACGACGACGGGGGGAAGTTAGTGCGGATGAAAATCTAGCTTGACAGGCCTAAAATCGTCTGTAAGAACAATACAAAGAGGTTTATAGACCGCGTACTCTAAAAAAGAGTAGAGGTGTCTATTAGGCAGGAAGAGGCACTCCGACCCCATAAAGTATATGTTATCTTGATCCAATCCGAGTCGATATAGCGATGTGCGCCTGGCTGTCCGTCTATATAAACCTCTGGATCTCAGAGACTATGAAAGCTAGCGCCACCAAATTTGGTATGAAAATGAGTCTACTTCGCCAGCAGTTAAACCTTATTTCAAGCTGTTACCCCGCCCCCTACCGCCCTCGCAAATTGTTAATAACTAATTTCATAACAACATAACTTGAAAACTATTAAAGCTTTCGTGATCAAATTCGCATATCACTTGTATGCTACCATCATAACTATCCTCACCAAGTTTTATCCGGATAGCCTAGAGCTCTCATACGACAAATCGGTCGAAAATGGCGCACTAGAAAGAGTACGCGGATTTTTACAGTCGACTCGCTCGACTGTAGCCTTTCTTACTTGTTTTTTCTGTTTTTTTCTTGTTGCAGTGACAACAACTGGCGGTGACTCGTGAATCTGTTCTTTACTTTCTCACCTCACGCATTCACAGGTTGTAGGTTTTTGAAATTTATATTACAATAACGAACATATTATTGGTATTACAGTGAAATCCAGTTATAACGACACTCAAGGGACCGACGATTTTACGTCGTTATACCCGGTAGACGCTTAAACCGAAACTAGCAAAGAAAGAAAAGCATGTATGGGGACCAAACAAGTCATCGAATTTGCGTCGCAATGACCGGACGGACGCTTTAAGCGGAGTCGTTATAGACGGATTCCACTGTATTTTATAATTCTGAACTAAATTAAGTGCAAATTGGTCTACTATATGGCAATCGCTCAAAAGTGCAATGTTTTGTGTCCGAATTTTTTGTGTTTATTGAGTTTATGTAAGCTTGGTAGCCCAATACACTTCGGTAGTAGAATTCAGTATTTTTTTTACCAAAAAAAACTTTAAACTTTTCCTGACACTGGGCTGAAAAATGGCACAATTTGAAGCCAGCTTATTTTGAGAGTTTCTCGAATTTCGTCGCCATAGAAATGCAGAACTACGAAACAAGGTTTCTAGTGTGGCAACTACATAAGCCCAGCTGACAATGTAGCAGAAGAGGAGAGAGAAGGGAGGAGGAAGTGAGGAAGAAGTGAGGAGGAAGTGAGGAGGAGTCTCAGCTGTTGACAAACGCCGCAAAAAAGTTGCTCCTTCTCATATTTATCATATTTAATTAGTCAGCAATGCGCTGCAAGTGCAACAAAATATGGCCAGCAGAAAGAGACAACAACAAAGATGTCTGCTGGCAACAGTTATGAAGTAATTTTCGCCAAAAATTTCAAGTTACAAGTTGCTTTGAGTCAAGTCAACAATGTTGTCACACACGTCGCATGAGCAGTGACTGCTTTTCTAGCATTTTAATAGCTAAAATTAAGCTTTAATTTCAAAAAAAGCTCATTCAATTCTTAAATAAAATAGCCAAAAAATTTCAGAGTCACTCTGCTAAAATGTTAAAACTGCTAAAAAAAATATTTCTGAATTTTTAGCCAAAACAGAAAATTAAATACAGTGGAATTCGGTTATAACGACTTCGCTTAAAGCGTCCGTCCGATCATTGCGACAAAAATTCGATGACTGTTTGGTCCCCATACAAGCTTTTCTTTCTTTGCTCGTTTCGGTTAAAGCGTCTACCGGGTATAACGACGTAAAATCGTCGGTCCCTTCAGTGTCGTTATAACCGGATTACACTGTTATTTTATTTTCATAAATCAAAGATTACCTATTTTATTAAATTTAGTTTAATAAAAAGTCCTTTAAAACTGAAGCTAAATGTGCCGCACTGATCACATGAGCCACGCCTACCCTGCCGTTGCGCCCACAGACTTGATGTGCGCTGTCTCCAAATATTTGCTGTTCTATTGCATTATTAGTTACACGAGTTGTGAAAAGTTAAATAATTGCACCAACAACAACAAAATACACAAACATTCTACACCCTTTGACATGGCAGGGAAATTGGGGCAAGTGGACGGGGGCTGTGTGGCAACTGGCAACTGGCAAGTTGCAAGTTTTGAAAGGCATCTTCGTGTTGCGCGTCCTCTTAGCTCTCACTTCTCGGCTCTGGTCTTGAGACATTTCTGCTGACACACGTTTTTCCGATGCCGTTGCCGATTTCCGTTTCGATTTCAATTCGCTGATTGCCACAGTCTTCTGGCTGCTCACCCTTTCTCCTCCTACTTTCTACTCTCCTTTCTTTTAACGCATCTCTGCGTCTTGTAAATAACATAAAAATTATATAAAACTGTAAATTGTCGCACTTTTATTACTCTAATGGACGACAAAATAATCAGCTGAATTTTCAATGATATTTTTTGGTTATTTACAACTCGTGATACTGGATAGATCCGTTCATAGAAGATTGATGTGCTCACTAAATTAGTACATTTTATTTCCATTCCATATTTATAGGAATTTTCTCCAGAATCCATCAAAAATAAAGCCTAAGTATGCTGAATATCTGTGTTTACTGAGCTATCTTACTCAAACTCACACAGAATACATTTCAATACAAGTTTCCACCATATCGGTCTACTATATCGTATATCACACATCGATCGAGCATTTGCTATAAACCGTACGAAAACCCTATTCAGAAATGTACCGCCTGAACCTGTAGCTCAAGCAACCAACCCCTGAAAAATGTACCAATAGTTTTAAAACCTATTACTTATCAAATACAGTGGAATCCGGTTATAACGACTCCGCTTAAAGCGTCCGTCCGGTCATTGCGACAAAAATTCGATGACTGATTGGTCCCCATACAAGCTTTTCTTTCTTTGCTAGTTTCGGTTAAAGCGTCTACCGGGTATAACGACGTAAAATCATCGGTCCCTTGAGTGTCGTTATAACCGGATTCTACTGTATGTTTTTTAATAAATTAATATACATTTTCTTTGTCAAAATTGTGCTCTACTTCTTTGCCTGCCACAAACTGACTTACAAAATAAAAGTATCCCGAGCACGGAAATCAAGTATAAATACGAATACAAGAATGAAATTGAGCAAAGTTCAAGTCGCCGCAAAGTATCTACAAGTTCGTCGAAAGGCGCGTCCGTGGGCGGTAGGAGGAAGTCCAGAAACGCGATGGGGGGGGAGGGAAAGACTGAGAGCTATAAGTTAGTGCTCCCCAGATAGTAATTATCAGTAGATTGTCGGGCAGGCAAACAACTTTGACAAGTTTTGTAATCGGTTTTGCCTTTTTGATTTCATTTATTGTACATGACAGCGAAATAAAACAACTTTGCCAAAGGAACGTCAAGAGATGAAACGAGAAATTGGAATCATTACAAAAACCATTTTCAACTTTTATGGAATCTAACTTCGAAAATAAGCGCTTAATCTAGTTGGAAATTATCAATAAACAAGAGTTTTAAGTATTTTATTATTTGTAAACATACGTTTTTGAAATAAAACCCAGTGAACCTCACAAACGATAGAAAACCAATCATAACATGCATTTACTTGGTAAAATGGTTTACTTTAAATAAATTAAACAATATAGTGGAACATAAGAAGGTCTTCTTATTATATGTAATTTTTATAACCATAAAATTAAACGCAGCAATTTAAAGTTTTTTCAGAAATACTATTATTAAAAGATTTATTAAATTAATGTATGGTGTTAGAACTAAAAAAATACACTTATTTTTACAGCTTAACATGCTAAAAAAAAAAAAAAAACCTTAATACATAATTTTCAATGTATTTCACTTCACTTTTCGGAAATATTCTACTTTGTTCTACTGTGCAAAGGCTGCCGAGTTACCATCACTAAGCTCTAAAGTATACCATCTCTAATTGGTTTCCACTACCATCACTAATCACTTTGCATTTGCTATCTCGCTTTGCCACACAGTCTTATACGGAGCCACCTCGCTCACACGGAATCAACGCGAATATTACTGTTATGTACAGTGGCACAAATTTAACAAAATTGTCTTTAAAAACTGTTTGAAATTTAATTTGGTCTTTGTCGTAATCAAGTGCTGCACTGCATGACCTTAAAAAACCTCTCAAAACGAACACCTGAAATACACAGTCGCCCCTCTTATGCGGACAATTTTTCTCTTATAATGTTTATGCGTGAAAACAGTGTACTTTTTTATGGGAGACAAAAATATTGGTACTGCAGATGTCCGCTTGTGAGAGTATTCACTTTAATACAGTTTTTTGGGGAACGTCAACCATGTATGTACAAAAAAATACACACCAAAGTAATAAAAAGATTTTTTATACCCTTGCAGAGGGTATATTGTTTTTGTCACGAAGTTTGTAACGCATTGAAAGAGGCGTTTCCGACCACAAAAAGTATATACATATATTCTTGATCAGCATCAACCGCCGAGTCGATATAGCCATGTCCGTCTGTCTGTCCGTCTGTTTCTATGCGAACTAGTCTCTCAGTTTCAAGGAAACTTGGTACAGATGTGTATTCTCTCTGCACGCAGATCATTTGTAAAAATCGGACCACTATATCATATAGCTCCCATAGGAACCGTTTTTTCTAGTTTTTATTTAAGTATTAGATTTTTAAGCAAAGCACCAGAAATAAAATCAGACTGCTTGCCATAAACAAATGATTTCTTAAATACCCACGGGCTGCCCCTCAGAGCTACCCACACTCCCGAGTAAATCTAAGTCTTTTTGGCCATATCCGCCCACACTTGATGCTAGTTACAGCTTAGGAAACCTATTGGTGGACACTTCATTGGCTGCCACAAAATGACAATATACCAAATATGTAAGTACATAAATGATATACGAATGCTCCTTTTGCCTTTCGGATGTATTCGATTGTTACTCCTCCTTCGATATGTGTGTTGCTGAGTGGGCTGAGTTTTGGGAGTCTGGGGCAGCAATAACAAGCATGCCCCTCCTGTCACTTGACATATACGATACGCAGCGGAAAGGAAAGGAAATGAAAAATTCTTAGCAAAATTCCCATCATCCCTTATTGGGCTCTGGGGCATTTGGCTCTCGTCTTGTCCTGCTGCTGCTCGTTTCTTACTATTTTTCAATACTCTGTCGAAAAGGATATACCGAATTTATCTAAGACTGAAAGGCAACATAAACTTGTTTCCAAATTTATTGCATTTCTAAAATAATGAAGTACCTACTAAATTTATAAGTCTTTTAAATCAACACTTTTCTACCAATTTCATAATCTTGTTTTTTCAATCCAAACTTTTCCCCATCAATTTTGCAGTGTATCTAAAAAGCTACCTTAGATTTAGTCTCGAAATAGTTTCTTTTATTTTATTATTTTTAAGAAATACTAGTATGCGTGTGTGTGTGTTTGTGTGGGAGTGTTGTGTCTGGATAACAATAAGCTCCACAATATGTAATAAAACGAGACGCATTATAGAAAGTGCCGCAAGCGCCATCAAAAGCTATAACAACTGGCAATATTGTATTGGACGTAGGGGAAATTGCCAAAAAACGAATAAAAAAGTATGCTAAAGTTTTAAAATCAGGCCTTTTTCTGGTTAAAGCCAATCAATCTGAAGACTCTAACAAGTTTATGTTCATTTAGCAGATCAGAAAACTATGTTGTAATAAACAAGTCCGAGCTAGCCGACTGTAAAACGCACCATACAAAATGTACTTTCTGATTTTTTTAGTAGATGAACTTCCAAACTTTAGTTAAGGAATCATTCTGAATATAACGTAAAATGTAAACTCATTTGGTTTATTTTTGAAAAAAAAAACCTTTACTAACTTAACTACATGAGAAATAAAATCTTTTTGTCTGCACACGTCCTTCCACATTTCCTAAACTAAAAGCACTCGAGTTGTTCAAGATTGTGGGCATAGAAAGGTGTATCCCAAATGCAATTAGTCATGAATAATTAAATTATTTTGTTGATTTTTCTCTTCATTTATTTGTATTTATTTCGATATTCATTTATTTATATGCTTTTTGCTCAATTCCAGAGCACTTTGGCATTTGTGGGCTCTGCACAAACTAATTAAAAGGCCAGTAAATTGGCAGAAACTCTGGCACAAATTTGAAAATCAAGACAAAAAGAATTAAAACACACAGAGGCTGAAAGGGCACAAAAGTAAGTCAAAAGCAAATGGCAAATAAATATAAATATAAACTTTTCATATGTTAAATTCTTGTTAAATCTGCAAAGTAAAATAGTAAAGCCAAAGACCAAATAAGTCACACAATGACTCTGTTAGAATAAAGAGTGGAACGTACGGATTGTGCTGCACTGTAGAGTAAATAAAGCATTTGTTGGAACTCAGTTTCATTTTATGTGCTTGCTATGTAAGCAAACTTTACTCAGTTTTGTCAAAAAAATATTAAACACTTTTTGTCGATAAATGAATTTTGTATTGAGAAATATTAGTGAGGTGCACGAAGTGCAAAGTAAATTAAATTTTAAAGTTTTACGGGTTTTAAATCTTATAAAACAAGCGACAAAACGCACAAAAGTCAAATGACAAAAAACTAAATGCAAACAGCCTCATTAGTTCTTGAGTTATTTATTTTATGCCAAGAAATCGTGCATTTGTTGCATAGTACAGTCACATGCACCGTAGCTCCATCCCTCTCTCTCACTCTCTCTCTCTCTGTATTTGTCGTGTTATTTGTTGCCTTGCGACAATATTTACTCAGGGAAATAAGCTGCCTTTGAAACTAAGCAAAGGCATGCATTAAAAGTGACCATGGAGCACTGACGGTCATGACAGTTCGTACAGTTTAAGTAGTGCGTGCATGGAAAAGGATTTACAAAAACCCAATTTACACCCATTGTATAATTTTCATTATGACAAAAAGGGAAAATCATACGCAGAAGATAGGAGTAGTAGTTGTTCCTCTATTCTTTAATGTTGGTACAGTCAAGCAGTGAACTGGTGTCAATGTCTCAGAATTTAACTGTATGTTAAGCATATGTATCACAAGAAAAGAAGTGATGACTGATTGAAATTAACTAACATAAAACTACACAGATGTGGCGAATGAACCAAGAACCAGTACGACCGGACTTGGAGATATGATCGTCAGGTCCTCCATATTGCCTTCAAGACCAACCGGTCCAAGATCAGAGTTTTCCAAGCCAAGTGCCTCTGGATCTCTGGAGGCAACTCAAAGTAACAAAAGTTGGAGACGTCCTAAACCAACAGACTAATGCTTACATAACCCAAGCTTAAAAATCTGGTAGCTTAAGCACAGATATGCGTGCAATCTAATCACTTTAAATTGCTGAAGCCGTCCAGGGGGACTTCATCAACTATAGAACCTAAGTATTATTTGAAAGTTTCAAAAATTGGAAGAATCACAAAAGTTTGTGAATCCCGTACTTTGGACGAACGATGACAACGGCTATCCCTTGCGCCGCTTGCGATCAACCCCTGTTGAACAGCCTGGTCCTACCCTCGCGGATTATACGCCCCAAGATGTGGTAGTAGTTTTGTCTACTACCGTTCGACTCTAAACCGACTGTGATGCGGTTGTGATGCTGATCAAGAATATATATACTTTATGGGGTCTGCCACGCCTCCTTCTGCTTGTTACACACATTTCCACAGACACAGTATACTCTTGCAGAGAGTATATAAACGGTCGACAGTTATTTGCGAGCTATACCTGCCTGACATATAGACGAACTTTCATTCCAAACTTGGTGGCTCTAGCTTTGAGTCTATGAGACCTAAGTGTTCATATGGACGGACAGACGGACAGACAGACGGACATCGGTATAGCGACTCGGCTAATAGGCCATTCTACTCTTTTTAGAGTACGGCATCTAATAAGAAGGTGCTCTAAAATGGTGGCATCATGTGTGGCTACGTCTGTGCCGTCGCCTGTCACTGCACAGAGTATTCAACAGTGGGTTAAACTCGCCTTTATTTGTATAATTTTGCAAATATTTTTGACCGTCTGTTTATGGTTGTAACTGTAGTTACAACAAACTTTTGTTGTTTATGTTTTTGGTTAGTTTAAGGTTCATATACAGGGTGTTTATTGTTGTTGGGTTATTTTTGGCACGTTCTGTTTGCTCGTGCGGCATTTGCCTCTGTCAATGACAACACACACACACATAGTTACTTTGTTTCATTTGGGAAGCGAGTGTGTTGTGTGTTGTGTGTGTGTGTGTGTGTGTCGTGTGTTGTGCGTAGCTTAAGGTGTGTGCTGTTTACTTATGCATGCAGACTTTAAAGTCGCCTCACTCCTCCCGCCGCTCACCTGCAATTCCCACCTGCCCCACACAACCTGCCACTTGCCACATATTGAGGCACGTTGTCTGCCTACACAAACAATTCATTTTTAATGCAAATATTTTACTTTATTTTTCACAATTTTTCATTTTTAAAAAGCAAGTGGGGAGTGGGAGTGGGAGAGGAAGTGGGCGAAGGACTTGAAAAAATCATCAGCTTCTTTAGTTGGCCAGGTGGCGACGGCGACGGCGACTGCGACGCTGACTGCGCTGTCGGCAGCGGCAAAGGAGCGAGCGATCAAAGGTTAAAATAAACTGGGGCACGTCATGTAAATGTTTACACATCATCACCAACATTCAGCTAAGCAAACATATCGACCTCATCGAGTGGTGGCATGCCCCACACACACACACGCACACCCCATCACACACACACACACACATACACAGGGCACATTATTGGCGCATATGTTCAACACAAATTCCACAGATTGATGTTGGAATTTTTTTATTAGCATTTCTATTTGCCAAGCCTGTCACACACACACACACACGCACACCCCACCCCACCCCTGTCGCCTGCCACGCCTCTACGCGACATGTTGGCGTGGGCGGAAGGACTCCTCGCTCTCGTTCACGTTGTTGTTGTCATGTCCTTTGTCTGCAATTTTCCCAACAAAGGCATTTTTCAATTGTTGTTTTAAACATTTCGCTCGTTTTTTGTACTTTGATTGAGTGAGTGTGTGTGTGTGTGTGTGTGTGTTTTTCTGTCAAATAAATCGAATTGTAAATCGATTGATTTCAAGCTGATTATATTGATTCATATTCAATCTGATGCTTGTGTTTCTTAATGCGATTAAATTCACTTTACAAAGTCGCGTCACTTGAGCGAGTTCAACAGGTGAAGCTTTTGTTGGCACTTGATTTGGATTGAGTTTCTTTACATTAAATAATTAAAAGTAATAAAAAAAATAAATATAAAAATAATTTTAGTAGGCATTAAGAAAAGATTTTTCAATTAAATAAGGAAAATAAAAAAATTTAAATTAAACAAAATTTTAAAACCTCGCGAAATTTATTTTTTTAAACTATTAATTCTATGAATATTTATAAAGCGCTTTAAAATATAAATATCTGCCAATTTGCTTATGTTAAAAAATATAAAAATATTAATGTAATTAATATAAGATAATAGGTGAAAATTGGTTATTCACTTAAATTTCATATAAAATAAAGAAAAGTCAAAAATTTAAATTAAAAAAATTTAAAAAACACGCGAAGTTTACTTTTTTTAACTATTAATTCTATGAATATTATTTAAGCGCTTTTCAATATAAATTTCTGACAATTTGCTTATGTTAAAAAATATCAAAAATATTCATGTAATTTTATATAAGTTTATATGTAAAAATTGGGCAACTTTAAAAATATTTTTAAAATTATTTTAAATGAAAAGAAGAGCGTGGAGAAGTATTTAATTATTCAAATTTATTTAAAGCATACATTTTGTTTATAAAAATATAATTTTAGTATAAAATTATCTATAGACTATTTTGAGTACAATTTTTTGCAATTCACAATTTAAATTTAAGTTTAAATTTTACAAGTACTTAAATTGTGTAAAAAAGAAAAAAGAAAACTTTTTGGTAAATAAAAACTGCAAAATTGATGTTTGCAAAGAAATCAAATCAATGTAGGCGGTAATCCATTTAACTGTGCCCCAAATAAAACCAATTTGAGACGATATCTCTATAAAAGAAGTGAAAAGTCTTCAAGACCCGTGAAGAAAATAAAACACTAAAAATAAAAGGCGGCTCAATTGAATGATTTATACAAGGGTTACGGCTTTAACTTTAAAGCAAATAAAGTACGACTCAAAATGGAAATAGAAATTTGGAAAATCTGCAAATAGAAAAAAAAGGGGAGGGGTGAGTGGCCCCCCAAAGCGGAGAGGGGGCAGAGTCATACCGAAAATTTCTATTACGTATGCCAAACACGACACGAAACTTAAAAACTTTGCACGATAAGCCAAGATGGGACGAGCTGTGAAAGTGGGTAAGGGTGAGGGTAAGGGTAAGGCTATGGGGGGTCAGGATTAGAAGAAGACACGCCCCGCACTCACTTTAAGCAGTCAACTCAGGGGCTGACATGGGAAGTGCTGCCAAGGCACTGAAAGAAGGTTAAACCCACAAGAAAGTCGCACTTTGAATGCGCTAACTTATGAAGCTTCGGAATAAAGTCAGCCGATAGAAATAGTCACCAAAAGGCTATAAAAAAACATAGCAAACGTTACTCCAAAGTCGGTGCTTCAAACCCCATCCAAGTCCTTCCTAGAGCCACATAACCCCACCCGAAAGGGTAGCGAACAAGAAAATACAAAGTGAAATGAGCGCCAAATAGAATAAAGCCGAAGGTTGACTATGTGATTGCAAGGGGTGCCAAATTGTCAGAAGGCTGTCAACTACAAGAAAATACCAAAAAAAAAAGAGGAGGGAAGGACAAAAAAAACTGGCTAGGAAAAAAGAAGAACCGGCGGTGAATTTGGCATTAAGGCTGAAAATCACGTACGCCGGATTTTCTGTTCCTGTATTTCTATGTCAACGATGCCGAGGATGATGACAATGACAATGACGAACCCAATGATGAAATCAAGCAACGCGATGATCAGCAAAATGCACAGTAAGGGGTAGAGAGGTGGGGAGGAGTGGAAAGGGGGCGGGTAAGAAAAAGACTTTTCCTCGTAGGCCTTTGAAAAAGCGTTTGGCGAATTGAAATGAAATTGAAAATTATACTAGTGTGGGTGTTGCTCAGGGTGTGTGTGTGTGGGCGGAGGGGGTGTGGGGGTGTGTCTACTTGTCTGCTCTGTGGATGATAATGAAGCTGCCTGTTTGTGCCTCGTCTTGAGCTGGTTAATCAAGTTGTTAAGTGAATTGGCTGAGTGCGCTTTATGGCCACAATCGCGTCTGCCTACAACTAACAACAGTCAAGTCTTTAACTAGGGAACGACTTGGTTTTGTTATGCTTTTTAAATATTATTTATTAATTTTATTTAACAGAAAAATAGTTAAAATTAATTTTTATGCAGTTCACTGTAGTGCTGCCTGCCAGTAGCGCTGCCTTGTTAGCAGATTATGCTTTCTTCTTTCCCTTTTTAATTTCAAGTGTTGCATCTTGGCTTTAACTGTCTGCTGAGCTACCAACCTACAACCCACAACCCCTGCAGTAAGCCGTCTGCCTCTTTTGCCTCCTCCCCACTTCTTGCCCACTGACTTTTTCCACGCCCTTCTGCTGTGGTTCACAGTTCAAAGCTTTTCTTTAAAGTAAACTGCATTTTTTGCTTCTTCTTTGCCACTTTTTCTCTCTGCCTCTTACCAACTTTCACCCGCTGTCCTTGTGGTCGCTTGTTTCATAGCTTCCAATTGCGCTTTTCCCCCAACCGCCTTACTTGCTCCTTTCCTCGTTTCCCTTCCCTTTTGAGTAACCACGAAGCGCAATTCTTGTTGTAGTTTCACTTTTCCACCGAATTTTCCTTGCATCTGCTTTTCTTCGTTACCACTTTCCAGCTACCCCTTCACTCCCCCTGGACAACCCTTTTTCTGGTTTTCGATAACGAAAATTTTATTACAACTTTTCTATAATCGACTTTCGGGCTGTGGCTGAAGGTTTGCCCAAATATCGTAAAATTCCCAGTTAGCTGCTCTGCCCCCTTTGACCCCTTCCGGTCGTATCCCCCCGGAACGTGCTTATCGAAATTTTCTGCAGCTTCAGTTATCAAATATTGATAGTCCACATCAATTGTCACTCAAATAATTTTAAATCGCATAATCTTTGGTATTTTAAGAACTCGCTTAAAATATACGAATAAATTGTGCAAAAACTTTTTGAAAAAATGTTTAAAAAATGCTATCGAATATTCACAGGCTTCTTAAATTGTCGTCTTTTTTTTTTGCAGACAAATGATGAATCAACAACCCCAGTGCATCTCGTTAACAAAGTAACGAGTAGGAAACTAACGAGTAAAGCCACCAGATAAATAATTAAAACGAATGCGGATACCTAACGTAGAAACAGGATTCACTTACAAATACATATATGTATTTCTTATTCTCGTTGGAAAAGTAACGAATGCGCAACTAACAGGTAACTAAAAATTTTATTAATATAGTTAAAACACTTTTTTAAACTTAATATAAAAGCATGCCTTACTCAGAGCAATAATTGTTGTTTTACTCGCTGACAAAGAAACGAGTGCGATACAAACGAGCAATAAGCTAATCAAGCAAATATGTAACTAATTGGAATTGTTTGCCTAATTCGTCCGAGTTAATGTTGCTTCACACGCTAGCAAAAGTAACGAGTGAGAAACTAACGAGTTATGTCAAGTGAAAAATATTAAAAAACTTAAGATAATAACAAGCTTAGCTCACAATAATTTTTGTTTACTTTCTCGTTGGCAAAGTAACGAGTAAGGAACTAACGAGTAACGACAAGTAGGAAAAAATGATAAAAAATAAACTATTTTACAATAACGGAATGTTTTAACAATTATATTTACTCTCTCTCGTTAGCAAAAGTAACGAGTGTAAAACTAACGAGTAGACAATAAGGTAATCAAACAAATAGGTAGCTAAATAGAATGGTTTGCCTAATTCGACCGAAATATTTTTGCTTTACACGCGAGTAAAAGTAACGAGTGTACTAATAACGAGTAAAAGCTGATGTGAAAGAATCCAACGAGTAAAGCGTAGTATGCTAAACAACGACTGGCTTAGTTAGTAACAATTGTGGTGGTCTCGCTGCACAGCAAAGGAACTCGAAACTAACTTGTAACGTTAAAAACCAAATTAAAGCTACAAACAAAACAGAAAAGGGAAAACTGAAAGCAAAGACGTGTTAAATACCAATTGTTAGCTAAACAAATTGCGGTACACTCGTTATTATAATGGGACACCCACACACAGTCAGTTATACAGTGACTAACACTCATAAGACACACACACACACACACACACACGCACACACACACACACACACACACACACACACACAGGAAACTTCAATGAGTTTGTGGCATGAGTTTCATAGCAAACTGGAGCGTGAGGTACTTGTGTCATTTGTAATTGAAAATGAAAATGCAAAAACAACAAAAGGGGAGCGAGAGAGGGTGGTAAGGGGAGGGGAGAAGTGGAGGAGTGAGTTGGAGAGGGCTACACTCGTAACAAGGACTTTACTCGCTTTTGTCTATGTCAATTTATATGCCGTTAGCGTGCTTGTCGAATGAGCATGAATATGAAGCGCACCCAACTTCAACCCAAACAGCCGAACACCCCACACCCCCAACCCATACCAACCCACAGACACAACGGTATTCGCTACTCGCTGTACGGCTGAACGAGAGGCGCATTCGTCAATTCGTTGTGTCAATTCGTTGTTGTTTGCCACTAAAAACTAAGGACACACTAATCAACAAACATTTACGCCGACATTGCGTGCATATTAAGCAGCAGAACAACAACTACACCCACTGCCTTCCACTGCCTCCCACAACCCCTTACAACCCCCTTACCCCAAAAGCTGTACGGCAACAAACGAAAGAGTTATTAACTTGGCTGCCACTTACTCCTCAGGGCGTTAGTAAATTATATTCAGCAATTTATCATTTAAAAGTTTAATGTGCCTCTATAAATTTAAGTTGCATGACTTCAAGTAGTCGGAGTCGGTTGAAAACGAAACGGTTTTAACCCCTTGGCGCCCCCTTTAACCCGCACAGTTTTCACTTTACATTCGCTGAAGGTCACAAGTAAATGTAAAATCGAATCGAGTGAGTGACAATGAATGGACGCAGTGAACTCGTTGAACATTAAATTGAAACAATGCTTTTTAATAGAGACTAGGAATTCGGGTTTAATATTCTATACTTAATCTTTCAGATACTTTTGGGTTTATGGCTTCAATTTGCATGAGTTAACACTTTGACTCCATTGTGTTGTGCAAAATGGCATTCTATTTATATACATTTTGTATGTAGTGGAGTGAAGTAAACTTGAAGTATTTTATTTAATTTTTTATTAATTATTTAAATTTATTTTAAACCAAAAATACGGGAATTCTTTGTGCTTTCATTAAAATATTTAACAGCAGTCAGTTTGACGCATTTACAATGTTTGCAGCATACTTTTAGGTGCCTGCATTAAATACCAGCTTTAAAAATCTATAACAGCTGTTGTATTCCAATCAGAACTGAGTTATGTAAATAACAGTCTTTGGCAGCATTAAAAGGCAGCTTACAGCTTTCGAAAAATTCAATGCATACTTTTAGGTGCTGCACATTAAAACAGCTATAGCTTTTGCGCTGTATATGCAATCTCAATGGGTTTAAGTAAGATAATTAATAAAAAACATAAGTAACTCACTGTACAGTGGAAACTGACGGGTTTTTAAACAAAACAAAGAGTTGTGCGAATTATTATAGGGAACTATTTTTGTAGAGTGGCAAAAAGAAGCCTGAAGACTTTGAAGCGACAGAAGTTGTTTGGAATGCGACAAGTGACGTGGGAGACACTGTGGCCAGCGGCGGCAGCAGCAGC
This sequence comes from Drosophila dunni, assembly GCA_018152125.1. NCBI lineage: Eukaryota > Metazoa > Arthropoda > Insecta > Diptera > Drosophilidae > Drosophila > Drosophila dunni. The sequence continues at coordinate 9,228,872 of JAECXC010000648.1, read as the reverse complement.
AGCAACAGCACGTGGCATAGTGGCAAGTGGCACGTGGCAGAGTCGCACTGAGAAAGAATGGTAGAGGGAGACAGGGAGAGAGGAGGTGAGGGAGAGCGAAGAGCGTAGCAGGGAAATGGAGGACACTCGAGTTGAGTCCTCCATGCGGCATGCAATTTGTTTAGTGTGTGAAAATGAAACATTTTTTTGGCCTCCACTTTACTCCTCCTTCTTGCCTTTCCTGCCACCCTTCGCTATGCGTCCCTTTTGTACTGTAAGACGTCGCACAACACGGCGAATGATTGATGGCTATTCTGTAACGCCAGAGCGCTACAAACAAATGAAACTTTTGTTTCTTGCATAATAAAATAACGTAAATAGAGAAAGCAGGACACGAGAAAAATAGGAAGCAGGAAGCAGGACAAGAAGAGGGGTTAGGGTTGGGGTTGGGACTGGGGTTGGGGTTGGGAATGTGAAGCTACACAAGCCAAGCAAAGACAAACATCAAGAAAAGATTATTAGAGTCTGGACAAAGATTTCATACCCTCGACGAGCAATCCTCTCTAAACTGGATAATACCAAAAAACACAATTTTGAAACCAGTTAAGACTTGTTGGCAAGCATATAGGCTAGTAATCGGTTGGTAGAATACCTTGTCACCGTCTACCCAACACCGAATTATAGACCAATTGTTGCTAAGGAAATTAATTTATCCTTTGGGGTCTATAGGTTATAGAAGAGTTGAGGCATGAGCATGAGGATCGGAATCAGGCGGCATGGAAGAGGTTAGACAAATGAGGAACGGTCGAAAAAAGAGGTCGATTCCGAAATTCCCTCGGGTCCCAGAACAATTGTCGGAACCCGAAAACCAATCGGTACCCGAAAAAATTGACTAACTTATATGGAAAAAATATTTGGGGAAATGTCGGACCCGCTCGATGAACTAAAATCGAGATGGGAAAGGCAAACCTAATTTCAGAGTAGGACGAAAATCATTTTCCCTCCCGAACCTACCACTAGGATACAGTTATCCGATGAATCTCAGAACCTATAAGGTCTACAGCCTACAAATTTGGCAGACAGGTTTGTCTATGCACTCTCAGAGGCTCTATCGTGCCCATCAGCTTTTAAAAGTATTATTACAGGGTATCTGAACACAAAGCTTAGCAGAGTTGAGGCACAGTCTTTGCACCTAATGAAACAAACGTTTAAATCATAACTTTAGCTAGAAATGTAGAGGAAAATGCGACACTTTACAACACTAAGCACAATTAAGTGTGCCATAATTGATGGGCAAACCAAAATACCCCATTTGTGTGAATTATTGTGAGCAATAAAACGCTTAAGAAAGAATTTTTCAATTTTACGCCGAAATAAGTAAGTATCGGACCCAAGAACGTAATTTTTCAAAAAGGGGCGTGACCAAGGGCGGCGAGGGAAAGCAGAAGTAGTAGAGAAGGGAGTGGGGGAGGGAGCGAGGTGGGTAGGAGGGCAGTAGGGTAGGAGGGTGTGCGAGCTGAGGGGAAACATAATTAGTTGTAATCATTTCAATAAACTGAAGAACAAACAATTTAAAGCCGCAAGTGATTACACTAGGAGTGTGTGTGTGTGTGCGTGTGCGTTAGTACTGTGTGTGTGTGTGTGTGTGTGTTTGGGCCATGTTACCGAAAACCGAAAGTGTCAAAGCTTATAAACGTCAGACATAATTATGCCTGCAGGATAATTGTTTAGACACATGAGCATAATGAAAACATGACATCGCATCCTGCGAGGATCAAATGCGACCTACAACTCAGCTACACACACACACACTCATCTATGCGTCTGTGTGTTAATGTGTTAATATTAGCGCCTTGCTGTGTGTGAAGGGGGTGTGTTTGCCCCCCTCCCTAGCTCCGCCTCCCCCCTGCGCTTTAATAAGCGCCAAAGGCGTCTGTCATGTGCCATGAGGTGCACATGGGCGCCACGGCCTAGACAACAAGGGGGGTTTAGTGGGCGGTGGAACGCCCTTTGAAAGACGTGGCGCAACTGACATGGGCGTAGTTTCCTTTTAGTTTCAAGGGGATTCCTTTACTATTTTTATATGCCTTAGTTACTCTGACTCATAACAAAATGCAGGTAAGGGGGAAGGGTGGGGGGTGTTCCCTCTGTCACCCCCCTTGGACTACGCCCCTGTCCTCAGCAAGAGCAGCAGTCAAAAGCACAAATGCCACAAGAGCCAAGTGAGAAGGTTTCACTTAAGCGCCATCTACAGCTCCACTTGCTGTTGTTGTTTCACACTCGTCACACACACACCCACACACCCACACACTCACACACACACATAGTCACACACACACATTTTAATTACTGTTATCATTATGAATCATATAGAGCGCTAATTAGTGTGTTACACTTTCATCTATAAATTGTTAAGGGAACACACACACACACCCCCTCCCTAGACACACACATACACGCACACTCGCACACGCACACCCACACACACACACCATACACCAGTTAAGTGTTTAACATAATGAATAAGCGTATTACATTTTAAATTAACACGACAAGTTAACAAATGTCAAGTGCAACTAGACAAAGCACGACTAAGAGATACTCTATACAAATCCACACGTTTTACAAATAGTTAAAATAGTTGGTTGTTTAGAAATCTTTTGAAATCGGCTTTTAATAAAATGTTTCCTTTTGATTACTAGATTTTAATAGCCCATATTCCATACCAGATATACCCTGTAAGCAAGAGCAGCTCAACAATTTTATAAGGTCTGTTAACTTGCAGCATAAAACAAGACTTTGGTTGATAATTATTCATTATAATTTTATTTGTTTCATTCATTGACTTTTTTATTGTTTTTCTTTCATTTATAATATTTACTTCATTCATATATTTTGTTTTTTTTTACATAAATATTTATTATTTAATTTAATTGTTTTTAAATTGTTAACTTCATTCACATATTTTATTTATTATTGAATTTATTTATTTATTATTTATTTTATTTTATACTTTATTTACTTATTTTATAATTTTTTAAAATTCGCGCCAACAAACTGCCACTTTCAAATTTTAAAAACTGTTACTTCGTCTATTTCACAACAGATGGCGCTGCGCGAAACTCTCGCTGTACTGTTAACTGCGCAGTGTTATCGATACAAACCGATACCGATACCAATTTAAATTCGCTCAATTGCTATAAATTCTCTGGTGTTTGTTTATTTCGACGATCTTCTTTGTTCCGTGCGGTTCGTGAATTTTAATTTGTGAATCGATTTTGCAATTTAAACTTTATTTATTTATTCAAAAGTGAGATTTAGAAATGGCTAGACACCTGCACATTGGACGGGAAAACCCGCTAAAACAACAAATGTATTTTGCATTTATTATTCTGGCCATTTGTGGGCCACAGGTGAGTGGCGGCACTAAAACTTGATTTGATTGTAGTCGGAAAAAACTCCAAATTCTTAGCCAGTTAAAAAAAAAAAAAAAATAAATCACATTAAACTATTTTATTTAATTTTCTTAGTGAAATGTATTCTTAAATAGTGTCTTCTTGGCCACTTGTTTAACCAGTTTTGCCGTTATGTTTATTTAGGTTTCGTTAATTAAATTCTACAACTTGTTTTTCTTCAGAATAAGCTTAAATTATCGAGAATTCACAATAAATATAAAAATACGCAATGTTTAGAAATTATCACAATACGGAGGTAGTTTTAATAGCCAAATAAATACAGGTTCTCGGGCAGTCAGGTACACCCTATGATATAAATTCGTATATGTTACTTAAAACATTAAAGGGTTTTTTTGGGCTTGTCAGGCAGAAAGTGTTTTCGAACCCTATAAAGTATTTGGTATATATTCCTGATCAGCATCAACAGGAGGGACGACATAACGATGTCCGTCTGTCCATCCGTATAAAGAGCTGGATCTCAGAGACTATAAGAGCTAGAGCCACTAAATTTGAAAAGAAAGTCCGTTAATACTGTACCCAGACCAAGTTTATTTCAAATCGTTGGAACGCCCCCTGCCGAGGGCACTATAGCTTAAAAAAACTACTAGAGATACCATCACCATTATAACTATCACCGCCATAGAACAAATGAGTACAGGGTCTTCGAGAGTCGACTCTGCCTAACGCGTAGACTTAGACTTTCGTGATTTGCGTCAAAATCAAATCAATATGCACATAATTAACAAATTGAGTTTAAACCGTTTCTGCTTAGCATTAAATTTTTCCATGAACTTACGGCCAAATTTGGAAAGATTCGGCACACGAAACTCCGCTAAAAAAACATAAACTAGAAAAGCAATTCTTTGATTGATAATTTTATCCACATTTTAAAATTGACAAGCACACCTGAGGTTAATTTATATAACTGAGTGTCAGGAACTAGCAAGTTGACAGATCAGTCTCAAACTCTGCCTCATAACAGAGGATAGTGGGGCCAACACTAGAGCAACAAAAAGTTTAGGCATACGTATTACGAGCGATATAAAAAAAGCCCATTCCCGGTGAAACCTCCTAACCCTAACCCCCTATCCCTAACAACCTATCGAAGTACATGCATGCGATTTTTAATTACAACTTGTCGCCCTAGATTAATCAGCTACCCTGTACTCAATTCGGAGTATGTTTTTGGGAGTAAAAATAAATTTTTCAGTCAATCAATCAATCAATCTTTTTCCTCTCATGGAGATTTCCTCTCATACTACTTTAAACTTTGATACCCCAATCTTTTTTTAACCTCTTCTCTTTACTCCTCCTCTTTTCAGTTTGCTTATGGAGCTGATGCGGAGAGTTCAAGCACAGGTAGGACTGATTGATGATTGATAAAGCAGCGCACTTGATTGATGAACCAGTGATTGTTTACACTAATAAAACAAGTCAACGAATTGGACTTAATTTAAGCCAACTCAAAACTGTTTCTCAGTCAAATTTAGAGCATTGATTGATGACTTGATTGAAATCGATTGATTTTACTTTCAAATATTTCTTTACAGCTCCCAATAAACCAGAAAATCTGAGCGTTGAGCTGCACACCAACACGAGTGCGATCATTAAGTGGAGTCCTGCAGAGACTGGTCAGTACTCGGGCTTTAAGATCAACGTGTTGGGTCACATTTACCCACATCGTATCGATTTCAATCGTAGCTTTGTGATTGAAGGCAACGAGACGCTTCAATTGATTGCCGAGGAACTGGTACCCGGTGGTAGCTATCACGTGCAGGCGTATACCCTGTACAATGAAGTGGAGTCGCTTGACTACGCGAGTGCCAATTTCACCACAAGTAAGTGAACCTGTGAACGGTTTAAGACTGAGCTCCCATTCAATCCCCCATCCCTTTAGAGCCCAATGAACCTACACTGCTCATCGTCTGGTTCCGTAACGAGACCTCATTACGTGTGCTGTTCCAGCCGCCCTCCTATCCGGGAGTCTATACCCATTTCCAGGTCTCCGCTCGGGAGAATAGAACCACGGCGGGAATTGAAAATGTCGAGCACTTGAAGAACGTAACCCGCAAGGATCTCAATCAGGAGTTGGTCGAGGCACTTTTCACTGATCTTGTGCCCGGTCGCACCTACAATATTTCCGTGCAAACTGTTTCCGGCACGGAGAAATCAGAACTGGCAACCAATTTATTTAGAACATTGCCCGATAGTCCCCAGAATTTGAGCGTTGATCAGGAATTCACCACTTCGAAATCATTTCGAGTGCGTTGGGAAGCACCGAATCCGGAGACGGATTACGACAGTTTTCAGGTGACGTTGCTGTCACCGCAGAAAGTTTTCCTAGTGCCCCGCTCGAAGGACATCAGCAGACACTTCGATTATCCAGGGGAACTGGAAGCTGGCAACACCTACGAGGTGGAGATCAAAACGGTGTCGGGAAAAGTGCTTTCCTCTGCAGCGACTGTGCAAGTTAAAATTCCAGCAAAAGAAGGAAAAGATTGATCAATTTTATGTCAATCATTTGTTCATTGATTGATTGCAATCGTCAAATCTAAGCAAATATTTTTAATAAAAATATATTTTTTTAAATGAATGCTTTGAATTGATGCTCAATAAAGGTAGCATCAAAAATAATGATTTGTAATTTTTTACAATTTGTAGAAAGCTGGAAATCTCTTAAAAGTGTAGTTTGACACCATTTGAAAATTAACTGTCGCTTAGTTCTAATTAGATTTATAATCAACCTGCCGCCACATTTCGATAACACCTGTTCGTAACATTTTACCATAGCATACTTTTGGGCGCCCCTTTAAATGGAGTAAGTGCATATTGTAATAGAGTAATCATTTAAAACTTCAATTTAATTGTTATATACAACTAAAGGCAAGACAAGACATTAATAATTGATTTTTAGTTATATTATACTTAAACAGCTGTAACGGTTTTGCTTGCAATACAATAAAAGGTTTCACTAGAGCCACCTGCCTTAAACAAATCAACTTAAAACAATGCGCGCTCTGTTCATTTTATAACAGGTGGCGCTTCACCAAACTATCGGCAATGCGACTCTGTTGAAAAAGCCCAATGTAAAAATGGGCACCCACATTTATTTGCCCAACACCAATACGGGCACTCTGAATTTGGTTCGTGGCCACCGGTACTTGGGGATTCAGGGGAAATAAGGTGTTGTTATTATTCATTTTTATGCTCTTCTTCGTTCGGTTCGGTTCGCATCGTGAATATATTTTTTTTGTGTGTTGGGCTGAAAAACACGGCGCGCATTTCATTTCGTCATTTTAACAATATGTTTTAAACAATTGTTGTGCCGCGTTTCGGTTTTTGGCGAACAGCCAAGCCCGATCAACATTTTGTTAAATGTTCAATAATACCAGTTAAACAAGTAAAGATAATAAATCTTGTACGGTTTTTATACAGTGTTTTTTTTTCCTCTCTCATTTCTTGTGTGTGCAAGTGTTGTGTACGCTGGTATGTGTGTGAGTGTATGTGCTGGCGAGCGTGTGTGTGTGTTGGAGTGTTTACAACGCCGCTGCTTGAATTAATGTGTGTTATTTGTATTTGTTAGTTAATAACTAAACAAAAAGATTGTTTAATTTCATTTCCGTTGATTTGCAAATGCAGAGCAACGTTGACGTCGACGTCGACAGCCATTGAAATTTCACCGAAAATTCACAAGAAACGAAAAACAAAAAAAAAACAGTTTGTACTAAAAGCATCAACGCAAAACGTGACTAGTTTATTTTATTAATGCAGCAGCAGCGACGTCGGCAGCAACAGCAACAGACAGCAAGAGCAGCACCAACAACAATTACAAGTGAATTTTATTCGTTGGTATTTTTTTTTTTTTTTTTTGTTTGTGGGCAGCTGACGTCGCCGTTGCGCCGCCGCAGTTCGTTCGAGCTGTGTGAATGTGGGTTTGTGTGTGTGTAAAGGGCGGCGACAGTTAGTATATTGCTGTTGTGGAAATAAATGCGTGCAATTAGCATTAATATAATTACACAAAATGGGGGTGCAATAATGAAAGAACAGCTACTGCATTAAATCCAGCAGTAGCAGAAGATGATGAAAAAGGAACAACAACATCAATTGCGCTTAGTAATTGCCGTTGCGGACGCGCAGTTATTTCGTAACAACAACAACTAGCAGAAGACGAAGAGGCAGCAACTGCGTCGGTTGTAAAGCGCCGTTATTACACGCCGTCACACAAACACACACGCACACACACTCAAACCCGCACACATGCATCTGTAGTAACTGCATACACATACACATGCACACGCACTTGTGCGTGGCTCATGCTGCTCTTGCACCACAACCGCTGCAGTCGGCGTCGCTGTCGCTATCGCCGTCGTTTCTTCGTTTGCTTTCTACCTGACGCTTTCGCTTGTTGCGCCCTTGCTCTCGCAGTGTATTGAAAGAGAGCGAATCGATCTTGCGCTCTCGGCTGCGCAGTGTGACAGTGTCGTTATAATAGTGTTTGGACACACACACACACATACATACATACAATACAGCTGCATACATACATAAAGCATTTTTGGCATCGATGCATTCTCTGAATTGCGTGCGTCGCGTCATCAGCTCTGCTGCCGTCAACGCGTCGCTGCTAGCGCTAACACCAAGAACAGTTTTTATTATATGTATTTTGTTTTTGTTGTACAGTTAAAACCGCCGCCCTCGCTGTTAACCAAGTGCAATATTAATTAAGTGAGCAGGAAAAGGAGAAGGAGAGAGAGAGAGAGATAGTGATATTAACGCACACACACATACAAATAAAGACAAATGATGTTATAACAATAACAACAACAACCACAAAAACGACGAAGAAGCAGCAGCAGAAAAAAGGCGCAATAGTCAACTATTTTTTTTTGTTTTATTATTTTTTGTTGGTGTTTCTATTGTGTGCACAATGAACAGCGCCATGGAGCAGCAACAGCAACAACAACAACGGCAGCAGCAAAAGCAGCAACTACAACAAAAACACAACAAACGAAAAAAGCAACAAAAACAACAACAATTTTTACTTGCTTTTATAATTTTGACAATTTGTTGGCCACAGGTGAGTGACGTTATTTAAACCTTTTTTTTTCTCTCTCTTTCCGCCTTTATTCCCTTTTGCTTTCCCTTCCTCTCTCGTGTCTCTTTTGGGAATTCCAAACTTCGTAATTCGCTGAATTCATCACGCGACCATAGTAAACACTCGCTAAAGTGAACTATGCCCAAAAACCATAAATGTGTTTGCAAAAACTTTGAACACTACTGGAAATGAAGTCATAATTTCAACAACACAATTATTTTAAACTTTTTAGTTTTAACACACTTTTTATTCACGATTTTTGCAGTAATAGTTGTGTCTCTTTGGATCACACCTCTGTTCACCAAAGTAGAAACAGATTAATCGCTTAGTCACATAAAGAATTCCCCTTTTCCAAAAAACATTCTGTTTAACTCATTAATATTTAATAACTTTTTATTAAAATAGAAATTATTGCTAAAGTAGGATGCATAATAACCATTTAGTACCACAAGAGACTGATTGATTAACCCTCTACTTCCTAATGTACAAATTATTTACACAGGGGATTTTGAAAAGTAGTGGGTTAAATCTCCTATATAATTTTTAATATTCCGATTTTCAACACTTCCGGTTTATTTTCTTTAGCAATTTTCAACAATGTTCGAAAACAGTTAAACAAATTTCACAGTTTCGCTAATGATTAAATTCTATATTGAATAAAAGTCGCCAATAAAAAGGTGTGAAGCAAGCTAATTAATTTGCACGATTTACGCCATAAACTCAACAAATATTCAGAGGGCTCAGAGTTAATTATAGAGTTATCGTTCGATTTGGGGTTATGTCTTCCTATTTGTACCTCTCTCTCTCTCTTTAATCTTTTGGTAAGTAGTCGTATTAACTGCTCGAACTGCCCTTATTCTATATCAATTCCAGTTCTGTATCCGAATATTGCATATTTCTGTTTAGCTTTCGATAAATAAACAACAATTGCAGCAGCTCGTCTCTCTTCGTTTGAGTATACCTTGCAGTAAGTTGAGTAGATGGTATGCTGAACTCTCTGAAAAGTCTAGAAATTTGAAGTCGATCCGAGTGTTAAAAGCAAAGAATTTTTTCTGTAGTCCACCGGTTAGTCAACCTGCCTTTTTCTTGGACATAAACTAGCTTTTTTTTTAGCTAAAAATTACTTCGACAGCCCGCCATTTTGTTGTAAAAATTTTGAATATAATTATTCTTCAATTAAAGAGAAGTTTTAACTATATTCATCAAAATTTTGGTGTTTCCGATGAATCATTTCACCGCAATTTTAGTCACCGCAAACCCTTAGATTTTAGAAATGGATTTTTTGACGGCTATTTGCCACATAACTATGTAATATATAGCAAGAGTTCTTCTAGAAGTGTTCTACAATATAAGATTGATCGGTTAATATAAAAATTTCTAAATAACAACCAGGGGTAACCCCAACAATTCATAAAAATTCAGCACATAATTGGGGTTTAATTTTTTAATTATAAGACATAAAGTGTTTAACAAACTTTACCAACTAAAGGCTTGTCTACAGGGTATCTGTCAGTCACGCACGTCTAATTGATTATTCTGGTCTGGCATGCGTCTGGAATGAACCCATCGTTAGAGTCATTAAATTTTGATTGTTATTGTTGGTGCTGCTGCTGCTGCTGCTGTTGTTGTTGTAGCCGTTGCAGGTCAATTGGGGGATTTGCTAAGTATATTTATATCTTCAGTGCTCTCCCTCTCTCTCTTAATGTTGCTCTCTCGCTCATTGACAATTGCCTTTTGGAATAAAAAATGTTATTCAAATCTCTCGATTTGCGTTGTATTTTTTATGCATTTTTTATTTTGTTTTAATTTTTTTTTCCTCTCTTTTTTTTTAAGTTAGTGTCATAAACTTTTTAATCACTTGTTCAGCCGGTTTTGTTGTTTTTGCGGTTGGCTGTTCCATTCCCATTCGTTCCGGTCCGTTCCATAACTTCAGTTGAATTCGACTTTGTTGAGAATTTGTTCTGTTAACACAAATTCAGCTTACATCACAAATAAATTGTGCCATAAAGTCAGGCTCAAAGTCAGAACTTAATTTATAAGCCATTTGTTTATAAATTATAGTGTATTTAAAGTTTTCATTTTGACTTTGTTTTAACTTTAACCTACTTAAAACTCATAGAACTTATATACAATTAGACTAAGGAGCTTTTTAGATTTGTTTGTTGTATTTTAGTGCAAAATAGTTTCCTATAGTGTATCTTTTAGCTCTGTTTATTACCTATGATCCGACTTGACCTTTTGTATAACTAGTTTTATTTTTAGTACTAACAATAATTCAATAAATTTATGAATATATGCAGAAATCGTTTATCTGCTGAACAAAGACTGACTGATCTTTAAGCTTTCTGTTGGACGCTGAGTTATCTCGATTTTTATCTTATCTATAACTTGGCAACTTATCATAGCAAAAGGAGAGACATGAAGTATCTTGAAGATGCTCTTAATTATTTAATATTTATGAATAAATAAATGTTTTTTTTTTAATAAATTCACTTGTGAATCACCTTTAAAGCAACTGAATTACAAATCGGTTAAAACCAGCCTAAAACCCGCTAAAAACCCAGTGGAAAAAAGTTAAATTTTGTACTAAAAATGCGTAAATCTCAAGGTTTTTGATCGTGGCTATCGAGTGACAACTGTATGCGTGTTTTTAATGCTGTGCTCTGATCAGATCAGTTATTGCTATCTCCCTCACTCACTTCGTCGCGTTTTCTTTTTGTTTGTTTGCATTTTTGCAATTAAAGTCACTCGGAATGTGGCCAGTGACTTTTATCAGCTTTCTGTCTCACGTGCCAGCAAAAAGAATAACATAAACAATTAAAAAAAATTTAAATAAATAAATGAGTTGAGTTGCGTTGCGTTGCGTTGAGTTCTTGCCTTGAGTTGATCATGAAACCAGTCGCATTGTTACGTGTCGAGTTCTCAAACTCCTCAGAATTTGTGAGATGCAAATGTACTCGATACTTGTGGCGGCTACTCATTATTCATTGCTCATTGCACACAAATCAGTCTAACGAGTATTTTTTCTCGATACTACATACTCATCACATTCACGGCCCAATAAAATGTGGTAGAAAAAAATTAGGTGACATCAGCGCCTAAAGTCGGCTTTTGTTCTGCTTTTCAGACCCTGTAATTACAGTGTGAAATGGGTGTATAGACTTAACATTTATCAGTGGAGTAGTTAGAGCTTTTTTTCAGTATTTTTACTTACTTCTAATAAATTTAAGCAATAAAAAACTTGTATGGTTTTAAAAAAAAATTACAGGCTCCTTTCTAGTCGGGTTCCCTACACTGTAACCTTTTTTTATACTTAGCTATTGTCTGCTATATTTTCATTATTATGTTAAATTTTTTTATTGTACTTTTAACGATTGTTTCACATATGTTAATGAAGCGTTAATGTTGCCAGGTCGTTGGGTCTGACTGTCTGGCAACACTGGCGTTAATTCGATTTAGAACTTTGACATAATTCAGATCAAAAACTTGACGCCGCAAGTTCAATTGAATGCTCATCCCATCCGCTTCATTTTTGTCAGCACTTTTTACTTCAAGACCCTCCGCCCTGCCCCCTGACCACGCTCCCAAAAGCCGCTGGCACTTATCGGTTTTACTGCTTCGCTTGGCTAATTGTGTGTATACCCTATAAAATATGACTGCTTAAATGGGCGTATTTGGTGCACAACTTTTGCGTAACTTGTTACTTTACTCTGTAATTATTTGTTTGATTTATTTTATTTAAACTCTGTAATAACAGTAAACTATAACTATAAAGGAAAATTTTTAAGATCTTGAATTTAGGGTTACTTTAATTTTTTATAGAATTGTGTAACTTTTACTACAAATGTTGTTGCTTAGAAATATCTACAGGGTATATTTTTAAGTGCTTGTTTTAGGCTTTGAAAGAAGTGTCTTCGACTATGTATATGGAAATTTTTGACTTTTTTAATACATTTGGAGCTAGTATTGGAGGAATTGTGTGAAAATCGATGTAAAATTTGGGTGCCTGTAGGAAATCGTTAGTTGATTACTTAATGATAGGGCATACTCAAATAGTGAGCTAGTTAGTAGCATTTTATGATCAATATTATTATGAAAATTATTTTTAATTTTAAAACTAGGTTTGTTTAATTTTCCACTGAAGTTACAAGAGATAAGTTAGAAATATTGATCATTTCATCTGCTTCAGGTTTAACTTTACGATGATCAGTGATTAAATTATTTAGTCTGCTAGTTAACAGACCGACAAGGGACATGCTAGAGTTCTTGAAGCGCTCCTAGAACCTACAGGACTACAGGTCGTAGTAATCCTTCACGAAAACTGACCTATGCTCTGTCCTCCCAGGAGGACAGTCGGTTTAACCTAAGCTCACCCTATAGACCTTTTATATTTTAATTAACAGAACTTTCAAACAAATTACTACAGGGTATATACAGAGTCCATCATGTCTCTGAGTTTGTTTTGTGTAAATTTGGTGGTGTAATTTAAAGTTTTTACTCGTGTTCTCGAGCAAGCACCAAATTTATGTTTGTTGTTGTTGCTGCCGATCAGTTTTATTGTTATTGCTGTTGTTGTTGTAATTGTTGTTATTGTTGTAGTTGTTATGGACTTGTTGTGCGTTGCACTTGCGATCGTCTGATCTAATTTTAATTAATTAAACCGTAAAACGAGCATTAATTCGGCCAGCATTTTTTCTGTCTTCTTCGTTCTGCTGTGTTCATTTTTTTTATTCTTTTTATATCAATTTGTTGTTGTTTTTTGAAGACAGGGTGTGGTCTGCTTTGTGTCGACAACTTTTAGTAGTTTGTAATATCACTTTTTTGTTTACTGGAATGCACTGGGAGAGGGGTAAGAGAGGGAAGGGAAGAGGCAGATGGAGTGCTAATTGGTATGCATGGCAAGCGCTTTCAACTTTTGAAGCTGTACCTTTTGAAACCCAGTACTCGCTAAGTGAAAGGGTATGACTGGCATGTAGATGACAGGTAGAAGCAGACATTCCCGACTATATAAAGTATATATATTCTTGATCAGCGTCAGTTGTCGAGTCGGCATAGCCATGTTCCAAGTTCGATCCCAAAGGAAACACTTTATCTGTAGCTTTTGTTCTTCAGAAACGGTCCAAAGTCAGACTTCTATATCCTATAGTAAGCATAGGAACAATCGGTCTAATATATATTTGCTTTTCCAACTACTACAGCTCTAGCAGCCATCATACCCATCGCTTAAAACTGAGTAATGGGTAACGTTAAGTCAAGGCAACTAGAATTCTTTTTTGGAAGAGACAAAACGGACTCGAATTGGAACTGGGATGCTACCGAGCAACGGTTAATAAGGTGCAGCTTCTCCCCAGCTTCCCCTCTCTCTCTGTCTCTCTCTTCTCAGACTTTGTCTCCTACTTGCAGAACTGTATGACAACTCTGCAAGTAAAATTGTAGAGTTTATGTAGCAGAAATCCAGCTGGTTTTTGTCCCCCAACTTCTGGAGAGATATGCGAAGTGGGATAGAGTCAAGTACATTTATATATCTCTCCCCTCCCTCTCTCTCTCTCTCTCTCTCTCTCACTCCGTGTGCTTGTGTGTGTTCGTGTGGCATGCAAGTCGTCATTTGATGGAGTGCCTTTTTAAAAATAGCCCACCATTTAGCGGCAAATTATTTGTGCTGTCAGGCAGCGAGTGCTGTGTAAAGTAGTGTAAACTAGTGTAAAGAACAGGGCTCATTTTAAAGTCCCAGTCTCTCTCTCCCCTCTCTTCCTTTCTGGCCGCTTCCGAGTCCAGACAGCCCAGAAAAAAAGACTGCTTCTTTTTTGTCAGAAACAATTACACTGATTGCAAAGTTTACAGCTTTTTTCCGGCTGCCTTTTTGCAACCCGGAACCTGTGCATAAATCTGCCAACGGTTTGTCATTTGTGTCGATAGTCGATTGTAATTATCGGCTGGTTAGCTAAGCGATAATTCTCAAGCACTGTCAGTGTTGCCACAAAAAGTCAAGAGTTATTTGGCAGTCTTCAAAAAAAGTTGGGCCAAAAGTTAATGAGCTTAAAAATGCAGTTATCGAATTTATCGATAGTAATTTTATAAGTGCTGATTAAAGCTTTGGAAACTCACGATATATTTAGGCAGTTGCATAAACAAATGTAGCTATCGATAATTAAACCTTATTTTGAAACGATTTCTTTTCCAAACTATAAAATTTATCGATAAAATCGATTATTTTCTTAACTACTTGTGTAGCTGCATATTAAACAAAATAATATCATTCGCCTGCTAGCAAAAATATTTATTTACCAAGCTAATTAAGCAGCACTCAACTAAACTATAAGTTTAAACTATCGAAACTATCGATATTTGCACTAATCGTTGTCGCATTCCACACTTTGCTGGTGACAAAAGCTTTGAATTTGGGGCAAACTGCGCTTTGCGCGCCACTTTCTGCAGCACACATTAGTCGCTCCACTCCGCACTCATAATGCCCCCCTCCTCACCCCGCTCTCTGTCATTGTGCTATGAACTCGATTCATAAGGTTTGTTTCATTAGTTGCCAATTGGGCCTACATAAATGGCCAACAGCTAATTGACCAATTGGCTGATCATTCAACAACAGGCGCCAAAAAAACTACACAAAGAAAAATAAGCTGCATTTAGAGCGTTGTCGTGTTAGCTGTTAAACAGCTAAATTTAGCTTTTTCTTTAGTAGGTTTTAGTGAACTTTGGTTATGAGGATGAGGAATTATATTTGTGTACAACATTTAAGCAAATTAAATAATTTTAAATTACCAAATTCGCAATTGAAGTGAAAACAGCGATGGGATGACGTCATTGTCATACAGATATTATTTTAAAATATTTCAATCCTCCTTAAAACCTCTAAATAATGAAGCCGTTTTATGTAGCCAAGAGCAGTGACGTCACAACTCAGTTAACAGCAACTTACTTGCTTTAAGCCAACAGCCAAGTGGCAACACTGGAGAGCAGCCAGCGACACGTGTATTGCTGATTTGTCTGCGTTATACAATGACTGCAGTGCATGTAAGATCGAGTCTCGGATCAGTTTTATAGTTTCGATAAATAACAGCTTAGTGGGCTGCTATATGCTGGCTAAAACTGCAGCAGCCAAACAAAATGGCAGTAAGCGAATTTTGCATTAATTAATGTTAATTGCGACGGCGACTTACAGTGGCCAACAACGGCTCAAACCACAACAACAATAACTGGGCCAAGTCAAAACTTAAAGACCTTTTTTTTTTCATTTTTATTTTTTTTGTTACGAGCAACGCAACGAATTCAATTGCAAATTATTCACTTACTCACTTTACACCACGAATACACAACGCACATATTCATTTATTCGTTTATTCATTTACGCCAATTTGTTGTTTACTCAATTTCAATTTCAAATATTAAAAATAAAAACTACAACAACTAAGAAAAAAGACGAAAAATGAATCAAATAAAATAAAAATCACACAAAAAGAAGGAAAAAAAATAAATCAAATAAAAAACAAAATAAAATAAAATAAAAATAAAAATAAAAACTTGGTGCTTGCTCACCTAACTGGTTTTGGCGGCTGCCATATAAATAATTAGCAAAAACCAACAACGCTTTATAAATCACACAAACACACTGACACACACACACTCACACTCTCGCACACACAGACATAGAACTCCGACACAACCGGCCCAGTGGCAACTCCCCTACCCCTACTCGCCCCTGTAAAACTCCCCGAATTTAACCAATTGAGAGCCACCTGAAGCGGCGCACCTGCCTCTGCTGTGCCTACAATCAATGCAACAATTTTTAAATATTTATATATATACATATATACCCTATTCGAAGGAGAGCGGCTAATGGGTATGCCACTTGGACACAAATCTAATATTCCGGCTCAAAAGGTGACTTGTTTTCGCATCGTGTTGTGTCTGTCTATCTCAAAGCGACCAACTGCCTTGATCTCAAAGTCTTTGTAGCTAGCCAAAGGGTGGTATATAGACTGCAAAATACCCTAGCTTTTTAGGAATTTCTTGTGTTAGTAAATAAAGTTTGCAAACTGCTTCAATTTATTTTTGCCACAACTTTAAACAAACTTCTAAAAAGAAACAAAAAAAATCAAAACGTATCTTTTTTTTAACTTAATTTATCCAATAAATATTTAAGCTAAATTTAATATAATTTTTATGAATTTTAAATGTTTTTTACGTGTCAATTTGGGAAAATCGAATTTTTGCAGGTAAACGAATTTGTTCTGTATTCGACTGGACTTTTGGTGCATTTTTCTCGTAACAATTTTTTAAAATGAAAGGCTCTTAAAAGGTTTTTATTTTTACATGAACTTTAGCCCTAAAAACCGAGTTTTTAAATTTGACTGTCCACCTTTTGTTAATTTTGAATTATTTTTTTAAATCTTTCGATTAATGACAATATTATACATATTTTAAACTATATCCATCAACATTTTTTCCCGATGACTGATTTTTTGGCAATTTTGGACTCTGCCAACCCTTAGTTTTTAGACATTGACTCTTTGACAGCTATTTGTCACATAACTATGTAATATATAAATAGCATTCAACTCAAATATCTATATTATTTTTAAGTTCTATAAAATTTTGATTATTACAAAAAGTGTATGGACCGTCACTTACAGGGTAGCGGTCAGTGCATGACAGCTCTCATAATCACGCTTAACGATTTTAATTTTTTTTTTTCTTTTTTGCAAATTGAGTTGCGATGTTTTTCGAGAGTCATTTTGTTGTTGCTGTGAAAAATGCTTTGTTTAGTTTTGTAATTATTACAAAACATTTAAATTAAAGTAACAGCAAATCGAACACTATGGAATATTCCAAGCTCCCCCTAGCCCAGACTAGGCTATTGCTGAGAACTGCAGATTTTTATATACATATACTGTATATATGTATGTATGTATTATTTATTTTTAACATCATCAAGATCATTATCATAAACACAGCACATGACATTGGCTGCGTGTTTGTTGTTGTCTTTCAATAGATACCCTGTAAATAGATGCTGAACTGAGGTGTTAAAATCACAGCTTGAAATGAAGACCAAGGTTTTTGCACCAAATTTATTTAAATAAGCTATAGTTTTAAATAAAATTAAATACTTTTAATACTTTACAAGTTTAATTTATTTTTGTTAAATTTTCTGAATATTTTCTGATATTTCTTCTTCAAATTCTAGAAGCCCTTAAAACGTTCTGCCTGCTAAAATGTTTACTTACAAATACCCTGTTAATTATTTAATTGGTATCTCTTGCGACTTTTGTGTCTAAGTTATTACCCTCATCTCGCTGTCATCGTCTTGAATTTGTTTATTGAATTAGGCTGTGCATTTTGTGGGGGATTGGGTATCTTCGAGTCTATCACTCTCAATTAGAGCATAGGGGCTTAGCAGAATGTGCCATGGGGTCGCCTGGGTGATTGGTTCATGGCCTCGTCTTTATACACTTTTTTTTAGTATTTATTTATTTAGCTCTTTTTTTATTTTGTGGCTGCCATCAAAAGCTAATTGCAGTTGCAATTGCCAACGCGGGGCGACAATTGCATTTGTAATGAGCTGACAAGGTCGTCGCTTCATTAATGCAAGTCGTCCCGCATGTGTGCGAGTGTGTGTGTGTGTGTGCCTATTGATAGCTGACAAAAAGCTGACTGTTACGAACAGTGCATAACTTTCCCGTTGTCCAAAATAAGACAGAAAAAAAAAAGAAGTCGACGAAAAAGTGAAAGGCAAGATTAAAAAACCACACAAAGAGTGAAAAATATAAAAAACAAGTGCCGCAATGTCAATTGCAAGTGCTTTATAAATAGCCCAAAACGCCCACCAAATACACACTTACACACACCCAAGCACACAAACACACACATCTCAGTATCAAAGTACTCAAATTGAAACTCTCGTTTGTATCAAGTGCCTTGGAATCTAAACGGAATTTTGTTACATTTCCTAACTGCATACTTTCCACTCTATAGACACACCCAAAAAAATTACAAAATATTACTCAGGTGAAAAGAGGCTCAAAAAAACACAGGAAAGAATGCTTAAGTCGACTCGACTTAAGGTTAACTGTGAATGGGTTATGATAAGCTGATTGATTCTAGAGCTTAAGATCAGCAAACGTACTACAAGACAGACGTGGACTTGGCTATCGATGCTGATGAAGACTATACAGTAAAAGCTCCCTTGGGCGGACAGCCACGGTTCCAGTATATTTGTCCGCCCAAGGTGTCCGCCTAAGCGAACGGATTTTGTATGAAAATCAGCTAAAAATCTATAAAGTTCATCGGGCTAAGGTAGCTGTCCGCCTGCTTTCATTTTGTATACTTTATGTGGTCAGAAATGACCCCCCCTTTCCCTGTTACATACCTTCCAACGATTATAGCATACCAGAGTAACGGCTATATCTAAAGTAAACAATATTTCCAATAAAAATTAACTCTGATTCTTCGAGTTTCTTTCAATGTTTTCGCATACCTATGCAAATCAATAAACAAAGTGACGTTATTCTATAGGGATTAGCACCTAATGAGCTTATGTGCATACGCAGACTGGTAAATTGAGGAAGTACACTTTTTGCGTACCGCCACTGCCCGTGGTTTATTTTTGCATCACTGGAATCATTTTTTCTGAATAAATATACAAAACACACACATTCTTCGACTCACGTAGCGAAATCGTAAGGTTTACATTAATCTTTAAGAGGTTCAGGTGTCAATAACACATTTCAACCCGGCTCTCTTCTGCCTCTTCTCTCCCCGCTCTATTTAATCGCCAAACACTTTGTTGCTTTTTTTTTTAAATGGCAGTAAATGTTTTTTACATTAACGCTTGTGAGTTTTTTAAGTGCCCCAAATTGAGCTTTATTTACTTTGTGTTAATTTGGGGATATTAAACGTTTCACTGGCTGCTTTTTGAAAACGGCTGCTTAAATAAATTTTTATATATTTTTGTTTGTTGTAATTTGTATTCTTAGTATTTTTGTAGTTTTGTTGCCTACTTTCTACCTTGATTTTCATAAACGTTTCACTGGCTGTGATTGCAAATGGGATCTTATCCTTTTGTTGTCAAACTAATCAAAGTTTTGTGTTTTTTTTAGTACTTGCCCATTCAATAATCACTTTTTTGTGCTTTTCATAAACGTTTCACTGGCTGTGAATGCAAAATCAGCTTTTTACTTTTAGAATAGGTAAAATTTGTTTGATTGTCTCGTAATTTATTAATTACAGGATTGTTACATTCGTAAACGTTTCACTGGCTGTGAACTCAATATTATTTGGTCCTGGCTTGTGATATTCGTAAACGTTTCACTGGCTGCTGCTAATTTTTTTACCTTTTCTCTTAGTTAATCTAAAATTTTCGGCTGAATAACCCAAATTTCGAAAACTTTTTTTTTACGGAACGTGTTTATAAACGTTTCACTGGCTGAGAAATCCACAAAGGTTGTATCGTATCCGTTTTGCTGGCGACTATACCAGATAAACCTCTGTCCGAGTTTTTTTTATGAAATCTCCGCCGTTTTCTTCTTTCAGAACTGAGTTTCCGGCATCACCTTATCTATACTTAACCTAATTTTAAGCAGTTGGCACTTCTTGTCCGTGGATTGTTCTTAAATATTCAACTGACACATGCTGCAATTAGTGACAGCTGTTGGCAGTCGCCTTTCACGACGCACTCATCGTTATTTAACAGGGTATTCTATGATGATGATCAATGCGCTTTGTTACCTTTTCAGTTATACAATTGTGAGTCATCATTGATTGTCGCTGTTTTTTTGTACATTTAGGTTGTAAATTGCTCATCTATTGAGTATCAAATGGAAGCTTTATTAAGCTACCACCCACAATCAGTTGGAAATTTCAAAAATTACTTCCGTAATTTGCAATTTTTCGCATGTCACATGCAACAACAATAAAAATTTCAAACAGAATCTCAATTCATAATTCATATACCAAAAGTGAATTGCTTTTGTTCGTTGTTCGCCTGTTTTTGGAAAGCCAAAAAATCAATTGCGCTTTTCCATTGTGATTTTCCGCTCATTTGAGGCAAACATGGGAAATTATTTACTACCAAGTACGGGGAGATATCATCAAAATTAACTCAATTGTCACGTGCTGATTTTTGTTCTCTTTATTTCTCGTTTTTCTCTCTTTGATTTTTGGGAATCGTGATGAGCGTCATCAAGTGGATCAATGATCAATCTGCAGCAAATTAACGAGTCAGGCTTAAGAAATTTGCTAATCATCATTAATTATCATTTCCAATGATGGCAAAAAAGCAAATAAAAAAAACAAAGTCTAAATTACTTTAAAACTGCGTGTTATTGCAATTTCCACCTACGGAATACACAAAATCCACAAAGCAGCAAATGCATTCCGAATTTGTTGACTCAACATTCACAGATAAAGAAATAAAAAACAACACTAAAAAGTTTTCTCTGCTTTTGTTTTATTTTGTGTTATTTTGTTTTTCGTTTGTGGCTTAGATACATTTTTTTTCTGAGAACTCACAAAGGCCGCATAAAATTATTATTCAAGTGCCGAGTACCGAGTGCTTCATTCACAGATTTTGATGGATGTGCTCTTGTATTTTTATCTATTATGCAGTTTGTTATCAGGCTATCAAAAAACAAAGCAAGGCATTCTAAAGCGATGAGTCAGAGAGAGCTGGAAACATTTTAATACATTTTTTATATGCTGAAAAATGTGAATTAGTTTAACGTTAAGTGGATTAGAAGAGATGTAGCTTAAGGGAACCATTCCATGGATTCGGTCGACAAAATAGCAATGTTTAAACATTTTTTGTGGACAATGAAATGGTGTGGAAACTGGCAGCTTCGATTATTTTGCTCTGCAAATGCTTAAGAATTTTTGGTCTCTTTGGCCTCTGGAAATCAACAAAAGTCTGCAAAAAGTACACAGACCATATTTATGGATACAACTGAAATTCAGCTACAATTCTAGTTGCATTGTTGGAAAGAAAAGCAAAGACATTGAGATGAATGCAGCTGCTCTGCAACTTCCGTTTAAGCAATTTCCTTTGTCCAAAAAAAAGCTTCGGTTTGTGGGGAAATGCATTCATTCATTACACTCATTCGCTCATTCAATCATTTAATCATGCCCAGTGTCAAGAGCTCTGAAATGCTTTGAGTTATGCAACTTTCGAATGCATTTCGTTTCACAGTCGAGGCGACATCCACAGTCATTATCATAATCATAAACATATATATAAATTGATGTTAACCCTAATGAGCACAAGCTGCAGTCCCAAAAGGGGGAGTGACAGAGAGAAAGAGAGAGAGATGGAGAGAATTGCTGCCATGACATTGTGACTCAACATAGATTAGAGTAGTTGGTGTCTCTGTGTGGCTTATCACTGTGATTAATGTGTGTGTGTGTGTGTTCGTTGGGAAAGCGCATCGGCAATAACCGATTAAAGATTTCACAATATAGGTCAGTTATAGCTTTATCAATCCATCAAGCGACCCATCAACTCATCAATTTTGACCCTGACTCCACTCACTTTTTTCATTTCTTTCTCGTTTTCTTGGTTTTCTTTTTTAACACTTTGTTTTTTCTCTTCTTTTCAGGTCGCTAATGGCGCTGATTTGGTCATCAGTGTGCCAAATGCCAGCAGCAATGACAATGCCTTTTATCGTATTGATTACAGTCCGCCATTTGGTTACCCAGAGCCAAATACAACAATTCCGGCCAGTGAAATTGGCCAGGACATCAAATTGTCGAGAGTTTTGCCGGGCAGTGAATATAATTTTTGGTTGTATTACACTAATTCCACGCATCGGGAACTGCTCACCTGGACGGTGAACATAACCACAGGTGAGATTGATTGATGAATGGAGGAATTAGGTTTTTACCTTTAAAAATTAAATTAAGTAGAGCGTGTTTAAGTCTGTTTTATTGACTGATATTGAGATTTCTATATCGATCAACTTTAATTGATATTGTAGGCCATTAGCTAATGATTTTGTTGTGCGTGATCGATGGTGTGAGCAATGATTTAATAAGTATGATTGATGTCACGATTGTGCAAATATTCGATTTGTTTAAATAAATAAATTCATGTAACGTTAAATCTGCTTGATCGCTCAATTAATCAGTTTGCCAATCGCATGATAGAACTGATTGAAGTACCATATGACAGATTGATCAGTGATTTGATTGATACGCCAATAGTAGTTAATGTTAGTTATATGATTGTTGACACGATTAAGCAAACATGTAATTGCCTAAATATATTTATTAATCTATCTGAATGTCTGATTGATCAATCATCTAGTTGATTGACATCAGTCTGTCAATCACATGATTGAACTACTTTATCCGTTTCAATGAATTTGGCTGGTTATTTAGTTGATTGTTTGATTGATCTATAATTCGTTTGATTGATTGACATTAGGCTATATATCAATTAATATCATACTGTTCATCACTTGATTAAATCCGTTAATTGAGGTCTCTTTAGTACACAAAAATATTGATTGAACCATAAGTCGTTTGATTGATGTACAACAGTCTGTCAATCACTTGATTTATAAGTGTAAACTTATTGTTTTCCCTTGATAGAAGTTTACTGTAAGTGATAGATGCATACAAGTTTTGATTGATCAGTGATTGAGCTTAAAATTGTCTGATTGATTGGCATATAGTTGATTATTGATAATGCAAGTGATTGACTCGTAAAGTATATTTCACCTGATTGATTGACTAATCTATTCCATTACTTACAGCGCCCGATCCGCCAGAAAACCTCAGCGTTCAGCTGCGTTCCAGCAAAAGTGCGTTCATCACATGGAAGCCACCAGGAACGGGGCAGTACTCGGGCTTCAAGATCAAAGTTTTGGGTCTAACGGAGCCACCGCATAGCGAATACAATCGGAGCTCAATGCTCGCTGGCAACGATACACTGCAGTTGTCGGTTAAGGAACTGACACCAGGTGGTACCTATCAGGTGCAGGCATATACCCTGTACCAGGGCAAGGAATCGGTTGCCTACACAAGTCGCAATTTCACCACAAGTAAGTCCCGGCACGCGGGCACTCGCAGTCCCAACAGCCGCTGCAATTTCTAAACAGTCAGTAAATTTAAACAAAATTAACACACTGATCCCCGATCAGTTAATTTGCTTTCGGTGTTGGTGATCTAACTAAATGTTCTCAATATTTTCTATTTTGCAATTCTTTCCACTTTCTTGCTCTCTTTCTCTGTCTGTCTTTTTGTTTTGTTTTTTCTCTCAACATTTATCTCTTTCTATCTAACTTTTGCTTACTGACAATCACACGCTTTCTTCAGCTGAGCAATGGAGCTTCTCGAGGTAACCATAAGTATTTCTACGTCATTAACTTTTCTGCTTTAGTTGTGTTTCAATAAATACGTATACGAGCATTACAATTGATGCTCCTAAGTAACTTCTACGCTTGCACAGTGGTTTCCAATTCGAAGGGGGACAATTGTTGAAAAGTTGACTTATAAATGAGACTATTTCAAAGGACTACTTTTAGGAGTCTCCTCCGTTTTTAATAAAATCAGCTCATAAAGAAATCATTTAGATAATATTGTTAATTTAAATCTCTAATTTATTTTTGAAACTAGAACTTATCTCAAATAGTTCTGTAATAAGAATGTTTCCATTCTGTTTACCTTTTTTTAAAGACCACAGATATTTTTTAAATTATCATATGCTCTGACTCTCAGTGTCTTAAAGTTTCTTTATAAAAGTCAATAGGCAAACTTTAAATGTGCCTTGGAGTAAGGAATACCAAAGTTTTCTAATAGGACAGTAAAACCTACTAATATCCAATGCCTTAAGCTGCGTGGTCGACTCATCTTAAAAGTCATTCGACTTCAAGAAGTCCAAAATGAAATTCCTTAAAGTAACGGCATGAGTTGTATGAGCCACTAGAGGTACCAGCTACTCTACAGTTTTAAAACATACTTTTAAGAATTTCCAAATACTTTTTAACATAATTTTTGGATTTTCCCTTTCGACTTGGAAGTCACTGTGGCCAGGTGTACTGCGTCTTTATTTACGACTGTGTTTTTGTATGTGTACGTGTGTGAGTAACCCCCTTAATAAACTAACCTCCACCCTATCGTGTGGCTAACTCTTCAATGTAATCCTGAACTTTTTGAGAGGTGAACAAATTTTAAAACTTACGTTGAATCCCACCCAAAACCACGTACCATTCAGAGCCCAATACGCCCGGCAAATTCATCGTTTGGTTCCGCAATGAGACTACATTGCTGGTGCTGTGGCAACCGCCTTATCCGGCGGGGCTCTATACCCACTACAAGGTCTCCATTACGCCGAACGATGCCATCGAGAGTGTCCAGAATGTGCAGCGCGAGGGTGAACCACCGGGTCCGGCACAGGCAGCCTTTAAGGGTCTGGTGCCTGGTCGTCCCTATAATATCTCCGTACAGACCGTGTCCGAGAATGAGACATCGGTGCCGACGACTGCACGTTATCTAACCGTACCGGAGCGACCTTTAAATGTGACCTTTGACCCGCACTACACCACGACAAGTTCGTTTCGAGTGCGCTGGGAAGCACCGAGAACGTACAGTGAGTACGATAGCTTTCAGGTATCGCTGCTTTCACCGCGACGAGTGTTCACTGTACTTCGCACCGATGCCAATAGTCGGTACTTTGATTACCCCGATACGCTGGAGCCAGGAAAAACCTACGATGTCGTGGTTAAGACCATATCCGAGAGTGTCAACTCGTGGCCTGTGAATGGACAGATCACACTGCGTCCGAATCCAGTGAGGAGTCTTAGGGGTTATTTGGCTGATCGCACCAATACCATACACCTCTCGTGGGAACCTGCCGAGACGGGCACACAGAACGGCTATCGCATCAGGTAGGAAAAGTCTGTCAGAGTGTGAAAGTCATTTACTTAATAACTTTTTCCTCCTCCTTCAGCTACTACGAGAAGAGCAATGAGACGGACTCAGAGGCTTCTACGCCACAAGTGGTGGAAACGACGCAGACAGAGTTCAAGCTGGAACCGGTGGAGCCCCTGTTGCCTGGTCGACGGTATCAGATCGAGGTGCAGGCTCTGTCCAATGGCATAAGCTCCAATGCTACCAGTTTTACCCGCAACACACGTCCCGCTGCTCCGATCATACAGGAACTTCGCAGCATTCCTCAAGGTCTCAACATAAGTTGGCGCAGTGATGTCAACTCGCGTCAGGATCGTTATGAGGTGCACTATCAAAGGAATGGCACCAACGAGGAGAGAACAATCAGCACCAATCACACCAGTCTCATCATCAAGTATCTGCATCCTGGATCTGGATATGAGATCAAGGTTTATGCCATCAGTCACGACATGCGCAGTGAACCGCACTCGTATTTCCAGGCAGTCTGTAAGTAAAAGAAGAATTAACATATTTTATAGCTGATTGACAGCAACATGTTTGATTGATGCTATTTCAAGTCGCTTGATAAGTAAAATAAACCAATTAACTAGTTGGTTAGGCAATGAATTGATTGAATCATTGAAACGCTGTTGATAAAAACCTTTAATTCACTTCAGTCGATTGATTTATCACATCAATCAAAGCTCAATCAATTAAATTCGATCAGTTCAGCTCAGTTTTCAGTCAGTTAATTAGAAGAATGATTGCTGTTAGAACGCCCACTTTGATTGATCACTATTTACATCAATCGTTGATTGAGTATACTTTATTTCTTCACTTCACAATTAGTTGATTTGTTGGACATATGCTAACAGCTGATTGAAAGCTTATATTTACTTATATTGATTGATTAGAGTTGACATTAATCATTGATTGATTACATAATTTTTGTTCTTTCAGTTCATAGTATTAATAAAGGGTTAGTGATTGAAAAACTTGTTTGTTTTACATTTATACTGTAGAACGAAATCTCATATTAACTTCAATCGTTTGACTGACACTATTAATCATTTAGACTATATTTTAGTTAAGATTTATTAGTTTGCTTAGTCGACTTAGTACTTGATTGATTTAGAGTTCGAGCAGACAGCGAAAAGAAGCCTTTATTTATTGACTGAACAATAAACAATTTTAGTAGACAAACTGACAGTTTAGCCGATTAATCAATCAATTTGATTGAAAACCGACTTTCGATGAATTATGTAGTGCCCACAATCGAAAGACTGGCAATATTGTTCGTAAAATAAAGTGAGTTATGTTTATAAATTACAAAACATTGTTTATTTGGTCGATTGAGCGCTTGGTTGATCAATTGATTAAGTTAACAGCTTTTGATTGAAACCTTTAATAGCTTCAAAGAGTAAATAAACTCTTTATTTGACTGATTTAGTGTCAAGTTTTCGTTGATTTAAACAGAGCACCCGTTATCCACACAATGTTAACCACTTTCCATCTCTGATCTTTTAGTTCCCAATCCGCCACGTAATTTAACCCAGCAAACAGTGAACACGAATCTCGTACTGCTCCACTGGCTGCCACCGGAGGGCAGTGACTACAGTGAATACGCTGTGCGTTATCGCACAGCAGCTTCACCATGGCAGCGCTTGAGTAACGTACACGAACCCCAAGCCCGCATAGAGGACATGCACTATGGGGAGCGTTACCTGGTACAGGTCAACACCGTCAGCTTTGGCGTCGAGAGTCCGTCACCGCTGGAGCTGAACATAACGATGCCACCGCAGCCAGTGT
This sequence comes from Drosophila dunni, assembly GCA_018152125.1. Lineage (NCBI taxonomy): Eukaryota > Metazoa > Arthropoda > Insecta > Diptera > Drosophilidae > Drosophila > Drosophila dunni. Next base: position 9,201,641 of record JAECXC010000648.1, on the reverse strand, counting down.
CGAATGTGGTGCCATTGGTGGATTCCCGAAATCTGACACTCGAATGGCCACGACCCGATGGACATGTGGATTACTACACCATCAAGTGGTGGGCAACGGACGATGCTCAGCAGCTCAAATACAAAAATGTTTCGCAGTTGCCCGAGGAGTGTAAGTTGAAACAAGGAATAATCCAAAGATGGGATTTTAAAATACTGGTTCAAAGGAGAAGTGTTGTAAAATCAAGAATTGATTAAGACACAGGGTGGGCCGTGTAGATACAAGGAATAATTTAGTTGCAGGCTGGGTCTCATCTAGCGTTAGGATTGTAAATAGAGATTTTTTTGGGTAGTGTAAGAAGATTTTGATACAGGGTGGGTCAAGCAATAATGAATATACAGGGAGAGCCATTTAGAAGTAAGGAGTAATTCAGAGACAGGGTTTAAATGCGGTTAAATGCGGTTAAAATATTAATTCAAAGGAGTATATCTAGAAGAAAGGAATCATTAAGACACAGGGTGTTCCATTGAGAAACAAAGAGTAATAAAGGGTGGGTTATCCAGCGTTACAAATCTTAAATACCGATTTAGATGAGGAGTGTAAGTAAAAGCAAGCAATTATAGATATACGGGGTGAGTCATTTAAAAACTTGCTCTAATTGATATACAGGGGGGCCACTTAGAGGCGGAAACTAATATACTGATTTAGACGAGGAGTATTGGGAGAAGCAGGGAATAAGTAATATACAGGGTGGGCACTAGGGTGGTACTATTAGTTTATAACATCGCAAGTTCTTTCACAGTTCAAACTTAATTAATTTACATGCATTTCCATTACAGTGAGCACCAGCAGTGTGCGCATACCCATCGAGGATCTCTCACCGGGCAGACAGTACAAATTCGAAGTGCAGGCGAGCTCCAATGGCATACGCTCGGGCATCACACACCTATCAACACGGACAATGCCACTGATCCAGTCCGATGTGTTCATATCGAATGCACAGGACGAGCTGGACGAAGCGGGGGAGAACGAGCAGACACAGGAGGTAGATCAGGAGCGTGGAACGGAGCAGCACTCGACACCGGAATCAAAGCATCCACAGAGCAACAGCATCACACTAAACTACACCCCCACACCAGCGTCGAGTACACGATTCGATATCTATCGCTTTTCGTTGGGCGATCCGCTGATAAAGGACAAGGAGAAGCTGGCCAATGATACGGAACGTAAGCTCAGCTTTACGGGCCTGACGCCCGGTCGTCTCTACAACATAACCGTATGGACTGTAAGCGGAGGCGTGGCAAGTTTACCCATACAGCGACTATATCGACTGCATCCACTGCCCATAAGTGATCTCCAAGCCACACACCTGGATGCCAAGGAGATAACACTTAAGTGGACAGCTCCAGCCGGGGAGTATACAGACTTTGAGTTGCAGTACCTGAATGCGGACGAGGAATCCCCGCAGCTGCTGCAGAATTTCACGGGACAGACCCAATTTACGCTACAGCGACTGCAGCCGTATCACAACTATACGTTCACCGTTTCGACGAGGGCGGGCAGTGATCTGGGCAGTGCCATGATGCGTACCAGTGCTCCGATCTCGGCGAGCTATCAAACACTGCCTGCCCCACCGGGTCGTGTGGATTACTTCCAACCTATCGATGTGCAGCCGAGTGAAATCACCTTCGAGTGGCTGCTCTCCGCACAGGAGCAACACGGCTCGATTGAACACTTTCGCATCAGTTGCGAGAATGTCGACGATGCCGCCGATCAGACCAGCTACGAGTTGGCTGCTAATGCGAGTCAGGCACGCATTGATAATCTGGTGCCTGGGAATACCTACGTCTTTCGAATACAGGCTAAATCCGCGCTGGGCTATGGTTACGGAGCGGAGCGTGAGCATCGCCAGCAAATGCCCATCTTGGCACCACCAATGCCACCGGCACACATTATGCCCTTGGTGGTGAGTCGCACCAGTTCGACGATACACATACGCTATCGGCAGAGTTACTTCTCGAATGCCAATGGCCAGGTGCGTTGGTATACCATCATTGTGGCCGAGGATGTGGGCAAGAATGCCTCTGGCCTGGAAATGCCCAGCTGGCAGGATGTACAGTCCTACACGGTGTGGTTACCCTATCAAGCCATCGAGCCATACAATCCGTTTTCCAACAACACGGGCATTTCACGTAGTGGCGTCGAGGACTTTACCATTGGCGCCGATGGCTGTGAGAAGCATCGCATTGGCTACTGCAATGGACCACTGAAATCAGCCACAACCTATCGCATCAAAGTGCGCGCCTTTACGGAGGAGAACAAGTTTACGGATACGGCTTATAGTGAACCGATTACCACAGATCGTGATGATGTACTCTGGCTCGGTGGTCTGCTGGCCATGGGATTGTTTCTGGTCTGTCTGGCCTTGGTGGTGGGCTACTATCGTTATCGTTGTCACAGCATGCGACGCACGACCAACAAATTGACTCGCATGCAGGATGAATTGACAGCTCTGCCGGAGGGTTACATTGAGCCCAATCGTCCCATTCATGTCAAAGACTTTGCTGAGCACTATCGTTTAATGTCCGCCGATTCGGACTTTCGTTTCAGCGAAGAATTCGAAGACTTGAAGAATGTCGGCCGTGATCAGGCTTGCAGTTTTGCCGATCTACCCTGTAATCGTCCGAAGAATCGCTTCACAAACATTCTACCCTATGATCATTCACGTTTTAAGCTACAACCCGTCGATGATGACGATGGCTCCGACTACATTAATGCCAACTACATGCCAGGTCATAATTCTCCGCGAGAATTCATTGTCACACAGGGACCACTGCACTCCACGCGTGAGGAATTCTGGCGCATGTGCTGGGAAAGCAATTCCCGTGCGATTGTCATGCTCACGCGTTGCTTTGAGAAGGGACGCGAGAAGTGTGATCAGTATTGGCCCATTGATCCCGTGCCCATATTCTATGGAGACATCAAGGTGCAGCTGATGACGAATACGCACTTTCTGGATTGGTCCATAGCCGAATTCATGGTCTCCAGGGTGAGTTAGGGGGTAGAAGTTAATGCAAAATCAGAGGAAAGGAAGTTAGCTTGAAAAAATGTAGAGGATAAGTAAAAGGAGAGGATAAGCAAGTGAGCTGAGAGCTTGAGATCACGAGTTGAGGCAGAGGAGAAGATTATCAAAATTAAGGCATAAAATTTGCTAGTAGAATAAGAAAGATAAATAAGAGAAGCAAGATGCGAAATAATGAAGAGATGGAGGTTCCAGAGAAAAAGGAAGAAAAGGCGAGAAAGTAGTGAAGTTACTGATTAACTATAGGTTAGGTTAGGTTGAGTTAGGCTAGGTTAAGCCGGGCGCCCTCCATGAGAGCGATGCAAAGGAAAATAGACGACCCTTAGTAGTGCGGTCGTGGGGATCTATTACTTGTAGTCCTGCAGTATGCGAGAGTGCTTGGCAAAAGCCAACAGCTCCCCGTGTTCTCTTTTGGAGGCATCGTGACCTTAACCTTGATCCTTAACCTAGTGCGGGCTAAATGAAGTTTCCTAAGGGAACTTGAGATCAGGACTAAAGCAGAAAACTCAGGGAAGTGAGATGAATTATAATTATAAATATCAGAGAAAGCTCATTTGGCCGGACAGTCACGGATCCAGTATTTTTGTCCGGCCAAGGGAAATGTCCGCCTAAGAGAACGGATTTTATATAAAAAATCATGCTAAAAAACTGTAAAATTCGTTTGGCTAAGCGAGCTGTCCGCCTGAGGGAGCTGTCCGCCTAAGGGAACTGTCCGCGTGTAGAGCTTTCACTGAAGAAAAACAAATTGTAATTTTTTCATTCATTTCTTTTGCAGAACTGCGAATCGCGCATAATGCGACACTTTCACTTCACCACCTGGCCGGACTTTGGCGTGCCGGAGCCCCCGCAGTCGCTGGTGAGATTTGTGCGCGCTTTCCGGGATCGGATTGGCACCGACATGCGCCCAATCATAGTGCATTGCAGTGCAGGAGTGGGCAGATCAGGCACATTCATTGCACTGGATCGAATATTACAGCACATAAATAAATCCGATTATGTGGATATTTTTGGAATTGTGTTTGCCATGCGCAAGGGTAAACAAATCAAGCAACTGCTCAATCAATCAAGCAATCAATCATTAACTTTGTACATACTTTTCAGAGCGCGTTTTCATGGTGCAAACGGAGCAGCAATATGTGTGCATACATCAATGCCTGTTGGCTGTGCTCGAGGGTAAGGAGTATCTGCTAGCCGAGTCGCATGAGCTGCACGAGAACGATGGCTACGAGGGTGAGTAACAGTCAATCACACGAAAGTTTTAGACAACAAAAGAACTATGAAAAAAACACCCAAAAAAAAAATGCACTTTGCGCTTCTTTGCCTTTAATTTCTGAATTCCTTGGAGCTAAAGAAATGATTGTTGCTGGCGTTACGCTGTTGATCAATATCAAATACCAAATACCCAAGCAATTGTTTGTTATTAATTCCAAACTCTATTCACTAACAATTTACTAATCCACTAATGCTTCAACAACAATTAAAACTTAAGGGCTGCGGTGTCTAAATGTTTCTCTACTTTTATTACACTCGAAAGGGTTGGGCCACTCTAGGGAATTTGTGTAAAAATATTTAATTTGTTGAAAGAACAAGAAAGGGATTTTACTGCCTAAAGCAGCTTTTAATTAATGCATTTTTTTTTTTTTTTTTTTTTTTTGAATGGTTTGAGTTTGCAAAAAGTTGTTCAATCCATAAGCAAACTGTTTGGCTACAAATTTATTTAAATTTACGTTTCATTTTACTTTTGACAACTTTTTGGAATCCATTTCATTTTATATACTTTTCTTATAAATCTAATGAAATAAACAGTTCTAAAAATTTTCCTAAAAATATATATAAGTTTATAAATTCCCAGAGAAATTTAAAGCAATAAAAAATATATATGTTTTTTTAGTACTAGAGTGGCCCAATTCTTGAACTTTACTAACCAAACAAATTGTGATAATTAAATGATTTTCTTCTTTCTTTTTACACATTCTACACACACACATACAAACACATACACACGAACACGCACACAAACACACTCATAAAAATTGTAAAATACACATAATTAACAAACTGCACACACACCAAACCCACACTCATACACACTCACAAACACACACACACTGCTCAACTGCTGCAAAAAACAAAAAAAAAAAAATCCGAAAAAAAAACACAAAATTGTTTGCAATTCTCGAATTCAGTGACTAAAATTTACTTAGAACGCTGCAAGGCAACGCCCAAATTGCAAGCCACGCCCATGCGTGCCTCCCTAGCGCTGGCCGAGGAGCTCGACAGGGAGCTGGAACTGCAAATGGAAATGGAAATGGAGGAGACGGCGAACTATGAGCAAGTAGAGGATGACGATGAAGATGATGACGATGACGATGATGTGCAGCAGCCGCTGAACAATGAGACGACGGCAACATTGTCAAGCGCCAGCAGCAACAGTTGCAGTCGTGAGCAGCTAAATACACAGCAGCAACCAGAACAAGAAGAAGAGGAAGAAGCACAAGAGCAGCAGCAGCAGCAACAGCAACAACAACAGCAGCAGGCAGAAAACATTTGCACAACTAGCACTGAAACAGACACTGACACTGAGGATGAGGATGGTGATGGTATTGATAAGAGTCCGCTTTTAGGTTTGTACCATAAACAACAACAACCAAACAAAACCAAATACAAACAGCAAGTGCATCCCTTCATAAACAGCAAACAGCCACAAACAACCACAGAAAACAACAACAGCAACAACAACAATAAATAACTTAATAATTTTAATCAACTTGATGTATTTTTAGTAGTCGTATTTAGTTGCAAACCCATGGGTTGTAATCCTCACTCTCTATCCAACTTAACCCACTTGGGAATTGGCTTACACCCAAGTCCACCACCACCCCCAACCACTCCCACAACAACCCTGTAATCATATGTAGCATAGTGTAATTAACCCTTGACCCCTGACCCCAGCTAACACCTAAAAACACTCGCTTGGAAACTAACGCTTTTGGCATGCAAACAATTAAAGTAAAAATACAAGAGTGTAAACAATTTGATTACATTTATGAAATGTATTTAAATATTTAATTAAAATTAATTTTTTATTCACAGATGACGAGGGCATTGCTGAAACAGGCATCTGAGAGACAGCGAGCGAGAGCGAGAGAGTTGGAAAACGAAAGTGAAAGAGCTAGCAACACATGGAGTCTGACGAGCGCTGCTGTTGCTGCTATTATTTATATATATGAATATATATAATAAGCATATAGTATATACAACTTTATATATAGTTTATATATATACTTTTGTGTGTAAAACAAAATCTGCCTGTGATGTGCTGGATGTGATTTGTCTATTAATTTATTGGCAATGCACGCTGCAAAAAAACTTAAAAAAACTAAACTTATGACAGCCAAAAGAGTCGAGAGAGAGAGAGTCCCTGCTTCCCGTCCACCTGCCACGCCCCTATAGTCCTCCCAAACCCCCCGCGTGCGTGCAATCGCCAATTAGACCAAACAAACAGAGCGTAATCTTAAGTTTCAGGTATACTTAGTGTTATAGCCACATATATTTGTACTTTAAAGCCGATTATATATATATTCGATAACAGCTATATGTATTATCCTTTCAATTTTTGCTCCTACTTTTAGTTTATAGCATGATTGTATATTTTTAACATAAATGTACTTATTTTATTCCTTTTTTTTGTAAATGTCGCGTGCCCCTGAAATGTTTTTACTGTATTATCAAACGAATATATATAATTATATAATTGATATTGTTTTAGATTTAAATATACATTTTTTTTGTTTAGTTTTTAGTTGCATATTTTATACACAATTAGTTGTTATCGTTGCTGTTTGTTGTTGTTTTTTTCGGAGCACGCTTTTGGTTTAGTTTTGTTTTTTAGCACTTGTTTTAACGATCTTTCATTATGCCATATGATCAATCGAATTAACTGTAGTTACGTCTAGTGAATTAATTAAATTAAACAAATCAATTTGTTTAGTTCTCGATTCTCATCTTGTAGAGTGAGTGCAATTATTCGTGTGCTTGCAACAACAGCGACGACAACAACAAACTTATAGTAAACCTAAATTTATATAGCATTTATTGTATGACAACAAAAAAAAAACAAAAAGTAACCAAAAACAATAAAAACAAATTATTTTTTATTGAAAAATTGAATTATTTTGTCCTTTTTTTGTCGAAATGTCCTTTGGATTCAGGCAAATTTCAAAAGGACATACTTTCTAGTGATCACCGGCAAGAGGACTACCGATTGGCATTCAAGGATTTCCAGGACCTTTCTGAAAATTTTTGGCAAAAATTTTACAGGGGGACCCCTGTAAAATTGCCTAAAAATCAGTAAATGTCCTGTAATTCGCTCATTTAAAGGACTAGCAGCATGTCCTTTTGTCCTTAAGTAGTGCTCATCCATACCTATTTGAATATATACTTTGCAGGACGAAAGTCCTTACAGGACATAAAATAAACGCTGTTTTTTGATAAGAGAAATCTAGCGATATCTCGGCAGTGTCCTTGCTGATCCTGTCGTGTCACATGTCAAACGACAGGTATTGACCAGGACTATCAACTGGCCAAAGGACATGCGAATATTCCTGCGCGTTTTCATTTTATCAAGGATTTTGTGATTTTAGTCCTTCGCTGAGCGAATTTTTGGTGAAAATTTTCAAGTCAAGGATTCTTAGATGACCCCATAATTTTTTAATGCCACTTGGTAGAGTTGGTCCTGCCGAGTTGAACACACTTAGTCCTGGCGAAATCCTCGAGGATATGGACGAGTTAGACCTAGTTTTCTAAAAAGGATATTTTTATTTTAACTTTTAACTTGGCGGTATCCTTCTAAAACTTGAAAGGACATAGTTTTAAGTGATCGCAAACAAAAGGACGACCGATAGGCTTTCAAGGATGTGCAGAAACTTTTTTTCTTCGCTTTTTTTGAAGGACACAAAAGTTGTTTTCTGACTTTTGCCATTTTCTTGTGTGTACAAAAATACAATTTGGAAAATTTGTGTGGTTTATTTAAACTTTATTAAACAAATTTAGATTTTAAAAAATGTCCTGGATGACGAATTGATGGCAAGTGTACGTCCAAGTGTCAAAAATGTATCCAAATTTGTTTTTGTTTGTTTTCCAAGCTGACCACCTGAAATAAACATTAGAGAAAAAATTAATATTTTAAAAAATATAATATCTCTATTGTTTTTAATGTACTAAATATACTGTTAAATAGGATTTTTATTTAAAACAAGTAAATTTTAAAAGACGTCGTATACATTCTAGAGTGAATTTTTCCAACAATAAGCAATTTTCGACCAATAAGTTTCATGGCAGCAATAGGATACAGTTGTCCATCCGAACCAAACTTTGGAAGGATATTTATAATCATATCACATATAATGTGTGAGTTTGATTGCAATCACTAAACTAGTTAATACTACATAGCTTCATACATTTAAACCAATTCCACCGATTTATCCTATTGGCACTCTATATCCAGACACCACTGTATTTTTTATTTTTAATCAATTAACATATGGTTGTAAAATTAGGTAAATTCCGAATTTTTCGGCAAATTGAATAAATAAAATTAGGCACCTAAAAGTATGCAGCAATACAATTAGTTACATTTACTGCCCACACAAATTGAATGGCGGCGCCACTGAGCAAGCAACACTCGAAAATTGTCAAAAAATCGAGTTAAACTTTTAAATATCGATTTGCGATAGGAACGCAGTTAAATGCTGCAAATGTGCAGCGATGCAGCTGCAACTAATAGTTTTGTTGTAGTTGTGGCTGGAGTGTTGTTGTTGTTGTTGTTGCTGGAGTGCTGAGAGAAGCATTTGAGAAATCTTAATAAGCTACACAAACCAAATACAGTGGAAATAATCTAGGCAATTATAAGCCTGCCAACTGATACCACAAACAGAAGGCCAAGAGAACCGACTACCGACTGCCAACTACCAACTTCCAAGGAAAAGAAGTCGCTGCATGTGTGTGTGTGCGTGTGTGTGTGTGTGTCTGGTGTGTGTCGGCATTCGCTTAAACAAATAAAGCTCGGAACTAATTGCATTTGCACTTGTTGTGCGATATTTCTATGTTGAAATTATATGGCCACGAGATGAGCGACGAGTCACGAATACCAAATGAATTTTACTTCATTTTTAGACCCTGTACTAGCTAGCAAAAGATGAGTAACGAACGTTTTTGGGAAGTAAAGAAATGTATGGGTTGTAATAAGATATCGAAGGACGCTGATGTCCAATCTTTAATTTATTTACGTTAAGATAAATAAATTAATTTTAATAAAATAAAATTTAAATAAAATAAAATTATAATTAAATAAAATTTTAATACAATAAATTTTTAATAAATAAAATAAAATTCTAATACAATAAATTTTTAATAGAATAAAATAAAATTTTAATAAAATAAATAACAAATATTAATAAAAATAAATAAAAATAATTAATTAAATAATTAAATTTCAATTTAAATTGTAATGTTAGTTTAAAAAATTTTTGTTTAATTTAATTTTAATTATTAATATTTAATTTTAATATTTTGTGATTTTAATTAATATTACAGTTAATTTATTTTTTTTTGCGTCGACTGTTCATAATAAATAAATAAAAAAAATTTGGATACATTTTTAAAAAACTTGACTTAAAATTTGGCAAAATTGGTTTGCTTTTAAATACACGAAATATAAAATAAATTATCAAGTATAAATTGGCAGTATTCAGCTATTTTTTACACAACTTCCTGATTATTAAAACTCACTAAAAACTTTAATATTAGTATTATCGACTTGAACTTTTTTTAAAACAATTTAAGACACAATTTTCTTCATATAAAAAAGTAGTTCAGTTACTCTTCATATAGAGCTATAACCATAAATTTCAGCTTACAACTGAGAAAGGTTCCTGGAGATAATAAAAAGATTTTTTTTTTTAATTTTTAAGAATTTTAAAGCATTTGTTCTGCCTATTCAAACCCAAAACTCACTTGCTACAGGGTCTCTTTGCAGTTGCGCTGCCTCAGCTTTCGGCCCAACTCGCCTCAGTTGCTACTGCATTTTAGTGTCTGCTTTCCTACGATTTTAGCCAAAGGAAGACACGTCATTTGTCATTTATCTGCGGCCTTTTAGCGTTCGGTTTAATTGACTTCTTCAACAGACTGAAAAGAGTCTGAAATTGTTGGGGCCGAAGAACACGAAAGATACTAAAAGGAATAGAAAAGTTATATATATGTATATATAGAGGGGTATATGGGTGTGTGTTTGTAGTTGGCTCTAACCATTTGTTATGGCCAATACCAATTGGCCATAGCGCGGAACATTTAGCTTCATTACGTCAAACCATTTCAAGTGTACGGCCATGAAGAGTGCACTGCAGAACCGTTTTAATTAGATGTAACCATAATAAATCAACACACAACGAGTGTGTGTGTGTGTAGAGTGTGTGTGGAGTGTGTCTGTGTGTGCTGAGCGTGGACCCAGGACACTTTTTTTGTTCCCATAAGCCACAAGACAAATGACGTTGCCAAGTCCAACAGAGGGAGATGCAGAGAGAGAGAGAGAGAAGTTGAGGAAGAAGCAGAGTGAGAAGCATAACAACCACAACAACACTTATCTCCAGACGTTGCAGTTGATGGCATTACATAATCACAGCAGCTGCACAACAGCTGAGCAACCGTTGAGCGTTGAGCGTTAAGCTGCAATCGACAAGCCAAATGATCACTTGTCATGCAAGTCGGCACTTTGATGCAAATTTTCCTTCTCGCCTTCTCTCCCATTCTCACACTCTCCTTCCTCCCCTAAATCTCTCTCATTCCCCACTTCTCCATGGCACTTAGCAATTTCTCCGAATCTCTGCAGCTCTGAAATTTTCTTCTCCAGCTAATAAGAACTTCATTTGCCGAGCAACAAATTAAGAAATTAGCTAAAGTTACTTCATCAGAAAACTTGTTTCGATTAAAAGTCAAATTAGTTTATCGAAAATAATCGAGAAAAAAGTGTTGCATTTAAAATCGAATTGAAATTTTTTATTTAAAAAATGATTAAAACAGTATTTCTTGTAGTTTTGTAAAGTTCATAATTAAATTCAACTACTTTTAAAATAAAAAATAAATAGCAACATTTCCTTTCTTTTTCGATAGTCAACATAATTAATCGCAAAAAAATCGGCAAATAAATATTAAAAAAAAAAAAATCTGTTTATTTTCTAAAAATAAAACAATAAAAAATAAAATAAAATAATTATAAAATTGTATTTTTTTTGAAGCTAAAGATTCGATTTCTTTCTTCAGTCGAATATACGATAGAAAGTTTAATGGAATTTTAAAAACATATATTTTTATAACAATACTTATTCCTATTCTAATATGAATCTTTAAAAAAATTAAATGAGTAGTACAATTATTTTAAGTTCTAGTTCCTTTAACTATTCATGAAATTGTTCAAATAAATAATGTAAAAAAAAGTAATTAAGTAACTGGTAAATATAATTACTGTTCCGCTTTAAAAGTTAAAGTTACTTAAAAGTTACTTAACCAACTTAAGTTGAGAACGAAGTCAAAATAGGGAACAGTTTAGTAAGTTTTCTATGTAAATATTTTATATAATAACATTCCAAATTATAAATTTTCTAGGCTCATTTTGTCATTTTGGCTGGTTCGTAATATTATCAGATCATTTCTTGACTTTCCTTTGTACCAGTTCAGTCTCCTTCCTTAGTATACTCACACAAATATGTATGTACATATATTGGTTTATTCTTCCGTGTCCTAGGTAATTCTATACTTTATTTAGGAATCTGTTTGTCTTTCGAAGATATGGAACATTGACTTTGATTTGCTTCGTTTTGTGCTTTCATTTTGATGTCTGTTTTTCATAGGTTAATATTTGTCTTATGAACCTGAAACATGAAACCTTTAAGTTTACCTTAAGTCAGTCAAGTGAGCTGACAGTTGAAGACCCTGTACTTATTTAAGAGTAGTGGCATACAGAAAATATGTCCAATATCAGGAATTATGAGGGATTTTATGAGACTACAGACAAGCTCCTGTAATAATTAAATCATTTTTATTAAATTTTCAATTTAATATATTTTATTAAATTTATTATTTATTTTAATTATTTTTTTTGTTATTATATAAATATTTTCTTTTTAATTTTGCCTTAATTTCATAAATTGGTATGTCTAGTGTTTGTTTTTGACCAAAACTCACAGTTTAAAGACCAAAGTTTTAATTTGGTTTGTGTGGAATTGTGAGTTAGTTTATTAGTGGTTCTTTGCTGCTTTTTAGCTGCTTCTTAGCCAGTTCCATTTGCTTTGGACCACCCACGCCCCAGGCTGACCACAATTTAAAGTTTTTGTTGCCCCAAAATGTTTGGAAAATTGCAATTTGATTACAAGTTGCGTTCTTAAGACAGGGATTTAAACAGAGTTTAGAATCGATTGCAACGATTCGATGCGCGTCTATCGAATGATCGGTTTTTTATTGTTATCGATGCGAGTGTGTGGACTTATATGTGCTGGCCATGTTGGCCAAGTTGGTCCAATTGGCCCACAGTTGTTTGCCTTTTGGCTGAAAGCTCAGTTTAACCCACATTCGAGCTCGAATCTCAGAGCGAGATGGCAATCAGCTAAAGTTTTACTTACTCCCCTCGCATGTGGCTGCCATTTGACAATGCAAATTGCATGCCACAATCTTCTAGCCTGCATCTAACTCAAGCTGCCTCTCCCTCTCTTTCTTACTCCGTCTTGCTGTCTCTTTCTCTGCTGGCACATGCGATTTTGATGAGGGCGACCCTTACCCGAACTTGGTCTTGAACTTGCGAATTTGCTAGACGACGAATCAAGTCAACACCAGCAGAAAACACTGCCAGCTACAACAACAACAACAACGACAACAGCAACTGTTGCTGCTGCAGCACCACCAACAGCAACACCACCAGCAGCAACAGCAATCAACAGCAGCAGCAGCAGCAAGTGAATGAGTTTAAGTTGTCGTCTAGAGCGGAAAAAGGGGCAAGGAAAACTTAGCTGGCAGTGCAGCACAGTGGTGCAAGTCATTAGCAGAGCAGTGCTGAAAATTCAACACTAAACATTTTTGAATCAAAAGCTTAACATAATTTTTAGTCATTTGCTTTGATTCAAATTGCTCCACTATAAAGCTATGCTTTTCATAAAAATTTGCTATTTTCATTCGATTTGCCCCTTAGAAGCTATAGGATATAGCTGCCGATCCTGACTTGATGAGGATAGTTATAATGGTAATTTTAAAATGAAATGAGTAAGATAGACTGCAGTCGAGCGAGCCAACCCTGTACTTCTTCTAGTGCGAAATTCTCCATACGTCTGAGCAATTTTCAATCAACTTGTCCTATGAGAGCTATAAGCTATAGTCGTGCGATCCAGATCAAACTTGGTGAGGATAGTTTTAATGGTATTATACACATAATGTATGAGTTTGTTTGCGATAGCTCGAATAACACTACATGTCATCATACAAATTTTCATTCTTGTAGTTTAAAAGATCCAGAAGTTCATACGGACGGACAGACAGACAGACGGACTTTACTCGGCTGTTGATGCTGATCAAGATCCTTCTGCCTGTTACGCACCTTTCGCTTCTGACAAACTTTATAGATCGCTCTACTCTTTATTAGAGTGTGTGGTCTAAGAAATAAATAAATAAATCTCATATATTGTTTATAACTTACGGAATAGTTGCAAGCTCACTCAGACGTAAACATCCTAGGCCACACAAATAGCTATCAATAAACATGCAGTACAGTGGGGTAGTGATGAAAATATAAAGAAAATATTTAAAGTTTATTTGGGCATTTAAATATATAAATAAAATTCACAAACAAATTTCTAAAGTTATAATTTTAAGTACAAAATATTTGAGTTTGCTTTTGTGTGCATTTGCTCCACTGTGCGGTGTTTTGGCAAAAAGCAAAGCCGCAGAGCTTAGATGATGACGATGGTAATGATGATGGCTGCAGCCCGCGCAGTCTCTTGCTCTCGCTCTCTCCCCCTCCTCAACCCCTTCCTTCTCTTACTATCTCCCTCTCTCACACTTACTTGACTAGCTGCCTACCAGAGTTGCCTGACTTCGTTGGCTTGGCAGCCAGTTGCATGTTGTTGCCTCAACGCCCTCAGTACGTTATTATGCGGCAATTGTTGTTTTTGTTGTTATTCTTTTAGTTGTTGATTTTGTTGTTGTTGTTGTCTGGTCGCTCGTCTGTGGAGCATCAAGGCACTGGGGCAGCGAGGCATCAAGTTCGCAACGGGCGACAGGAGACAGCGATAGACTTCGATAGCGCGACAGAGACGGAAAGCGAGCAAAGAGGAGTGAGCAAAAAATTGGAGTGGGGTGGTAGAGTTATATTGCGAGTGGGTGGAAGGGAGACAGCGCGACTAAGACGAATGCAGAGCAACGGCAGTTACTTTGCTTAGGCGCACACACACACAGACACTGCTGAGTAAAAAAACACGCACACACTTGCACAGCGTAGCACACTCACACACACTCGCAGTATATTAGGCTGCCTAGACAAGCCTCAATTAAGTTGCAATTGCAGTTGTTCTTGTTCCTTCTTGTTTTTTCTTTCGTTTTTGTTGTTTCGCGTTGGCGGCGTAGGAATTTCGCTCGCTGCTTCTGCTGCTGCCCACGCGCTGCTGCCGTTGCCGCTGCTGCTGCTGATAAAGTCCAAAATGATGTAGTGTCTGCTGCTGGTGGTTTGCTGCTTGCCGTTTGCCGTTTGCGTCTTAGTTTTAGGCAGCGGCAAAACAGTAGCGCACTGCGGGCCACTTAAGTGGGGCCCAAATGGAACTAGTTGAGTAAAACACGAGCTAAATGAACATTTATGAACATTGTCATGCCTTAAATCAATTGGGAATTACAAGCGAAGTTAGTGTTTTTTGGCTTAAAAGTTAGCCTCGAACTTTCGCTAGGCTCCTGAGTCTTCTCCACCGGTAAATCCTCGATGAGAGTACGCGGCAATGCGGTGTCATTCTCAAAGCTCGTGAATCGACGCATCATGTCCTGATGCAGATCATTGGCGTACTCCAGCAGCTCATCGATTTCGGCGTGAAACTCACGCAGATCGAAGCGCAGTTGACGCTTCGAGAGATAATTCTTACTACGTCTATAGGCCTTGGCGATGTTGGCCCTGATCACCCGTGCCGCCTCCACTTTGGTTAATTTCTTTTGGATCAGACGCTGATAGCGTTCCTTGCAAACGGGCAACTCCTTGGCCACCTCCTGGCTCCAAGTCTGCAACTTGACAATTTGTTCGCCCAATTTGCGACCACGTCGACTCTCCTCACACATCAGAGTCCTCTGCTTTTGGAGCACTTCGCGTAGTGCACGATAGTTGGAAATGATTTCATTGATTTCGCACTGGAGTCGATGATGTCCATGTTGTAAGCTGCGCACCTCCATTTGCTCCTCAAAGCTCAGCTGCTCAGTGGCTTCCAAATTCTCCTTTTCTGTCTCGGGTTTCTCGGAGCTCTCCAGCTTCTTTTGTGCCTCCAATTGCTCCTGTTTCTTGATCTGCTCGGTGGATGCTTCAGTCACTCCACTCTCCAATTCCTGTTGCTTTTTGCGCTCCTTGATCACCAGCTGCATCTGCTCGATGCGACGTATCAAACAATCCAAACCTTTAACCAATTGCAGTGTACGATCCTCATCATCCGTGTGATCCTCAGTATACAACTGACTGCCGCTCAATTCCTGTTCCTCCTCCACGTCGTTGGAAGTAAAGCTCACCTTGTCATCATAGTGAAATATCTCAATCTTTCGACAGCGTATCCGATGACTGAGTAGGTCCATATAGTCAACGGGCACATCACAGGGACCCAATCGTTCTATGATCTTATCCTCCGAATCGGGCAATGGCTCCGATGCGAACATCTTGTATATCTTATATAGCTATATAACTGAATAAGTTGATTTTATATATGTTTATTTTGTGGTGTAGATTTCGTACTGAAATTTGTATTACTTGTGTCGCTTTTTGAGTAGAGAGTCGGTAAAATCTGTAAGTTATAGGGGCACGGACTACTTGGATAACCGTTCGACCTACTCAACCTACTAAAATTACACAAAAATTTATAAATAATTTCTACTCTGCTTAAAAGTTACTCGACTTTAAATTAATTTAATATTTATTTTTTCCTCAATTTTCGCGGCACTCTTTGTGCCCCAGATCCGCGCCTGTTGCCAAAGGTTGATAAGAAAATTTATGGCTTGTCGGTTGCTCTGGCGGCATAATTGTGCACCCACATCCAGAACCGAACAGAACAGAAGTTAGGCCATGGAGTGAGCACTACGTACTGCCACGGGCCGTGGGCTTTGGCGTGTGTCTCACAACTTGAGTGGAGTCCATGTGTCTTGTGTTTCTACCGCTCCCCCGCTCTCCCCTCTACCCCTACCATGGTTGAATCTATGCAGTCGCACTTATGCTTTGAGCTGAGCTTGTCTGGGTCTGGGGCAAGTGACTTTGTTTACCCGCAAGTTGTAATTTTCTGCGAAACCATCAGCCGCAGAATTGCTTTCTGCCACCGCCACCGCCACCGCCACCGCCACCGCCACCGCCACTGATAAGTCCCGCTTCTGTCTTCTTCTTTCTTCCTCTACTTCTAGCACTTTTTTTCGTTTCTTTTTTTGTTTCTTAATTTTTTGTATACTCTTTGAGAGTGTCGCGCATTTTGGTCGAGCAGTTTGTCTGCTAGTTAAATTGGTTGTGTTAACAAAGGTAAATTTAATTTTAAGTATAAAAAAGTTATGAAATTTTTAAAGATTTTTGGATTTTTATATTAAACACAATCTATCAATAATTAACTAAAAAGCACATGAACAAATTAAACCAAGTGTAGGCTCTCTTTTTATGTTTTCAATTAATTCAACTTCAAGTTAATATACTAAAATTTGGTTTGAGCCCATAAAACAATTGTTTATTTTTTAACAAATTATTTGTTATTGAAAATAATAAAAAAAAAAAAAAAATTATTTAAATTAATAACATATTATTTTATGTTTACTCAATATTAATTTAAATAACATAAATTTAATTAAAACATGTAAATTAAATTTTTTTAGTTTGATTGTAAAGAATTAAAAAAATTAAATATTTTTTGTAAACTAAAAAATGCTTTAAAAAATATTAATATAAATTCGACTTAAAAAAATCAAACTGAATAAAGACCAATTTTTTTATTAATAATTTATGTTGATCAATTTAAGTAATCACTTAATCAATATTAAAGAACAAACGTTTTTTTTTAAATAAAGATTTACTTTCTTATTTTTTGATTGTATTATATTTTAAATTAAATGTTTTATTCCTTACTTAAAAATGTTATTATGATTTCTACATAATACAAACAAATTTTTGTTTTGTTTTAAAAATAGGCAAACTGTAAGTAAATTAAAAAATATTTATTTGTAGAATTAAATAGAATAAATATTTTATTTAATTTATTTAAGTCCCATGATATAAACATAAAATTAAACTAATAATATTTAAACTTTAAAATTTCACTTATTTACTTTTATTACAAAAATTTCTCATGATTTTATATAAGAGTATTTAATTTTCGCTGCAGTAATTACCTTCTTTCTAACTTGCATTTTGCAGCTTTTGTTTTTTCTTTTTTTTTTTCAGCTTGTTTTTTTTGGCATGTTTTTGCTTTCTTAGCTGCCTCCACTAAGCATTTGTGGCATTGCAATTGAGCATCGTCTGCGGTTTTTGAATATACTTGGCTTCGCTTTGCTAATTGCTTTTCCAGATTTTTCGGGTGCCAGTGCTAGGGCATTACGTGTATGTCCGATTCTACTTGACTGGAGTCGAGGTCTTCCTTTGGACCAGGCCAGCATCAGCAGGCCAGTTACTTCGTGGCTTTTGCAACTGTTGACAGGCTTTTAAGCGCTGTCACACTGTGGAATTTCACAGGCTGCCATCAAGTCGATGCTAGATGAATGAACACTGGCCAGTCCCCAAATGGGGGTCACTTGTCATCCAACTCCCTAGGTCCCCCTACCCCATCCCCTTCCCCTTCCCCTTACCATCTATGCTTAAATGCCCGGTAGCAGTGACAGTGAGTGTTGTCTTTGCTTCAATTTGCAACACTTTTCTAGCTATTGTTGATTTTTGGTAAGTGTGTTACTTCTTGAACTGGGTTAACACACTGTGAGTTCGACGAAATTGGGTAAATGCAAGCCAAATAGAGGAGAAGCTTTGAGAGACTGGAAAAACTCGAGGGGACACTAAGGATCAATATTTATTGAGGTAGCTCGAAGGTAAAGGACGAACAAGGACTAACTGAATGGATCAGAGACAAGCAGAAACTCCATAGGTTTAGCTGGGGTGAGTGAGGGAACCAAGGGGACTAGTGACTTTTAGAAGAAACTAGCAAATAGCTAATAAAAATAGAGCTGAGGCTAGCAGGAGTTTATTGTGGAAGGAGGTTAGAGGAGGAGAGAGGAGGAGAAAGGAGATGGGAGAAGAAGAGAAGAAAAGAGAGAAGAAAAGAGTAGAAGAGAGGAGAAGAGAAGGAGAAATGAGGGTAGAAGAGGTAAAGAAAGTCTAGGATTTAAAGGGCTTAAAAGGGAAAACAAGGTTAAACCTACCTCCGTCTCGATCATTTTCCTCTTAACCTATAATGGAGAGGTCACGCTAGATAGAAGCCAACTAGGCAAAGCACTAAAAGCTATAGCTAACTAAAATATAAGAAATAAAGGATAAAGTTTCTAACAAGTCAACAAAGCTACAAGCTAAAAGGGTCAAGGACTCGGCCAAAAGCCAATAGGGAGGAGATCTAACCCACTGGCGCCAGTTACAGCCTCCAAGAGTGTGCAACCACATTTCGTACCATGTTTTTGTACTACAACTAAGGTCATCAATGATTTATTACATTAAATGCCAGCTGTTGAATAATCAACTCAACTGAAGTAACTAAGTTTTAGTATTTGCCAGCTCACACGCTGTAGAGTCGTAAGTTCTGCTGCTTCCTCATTTTTTTGGGTTCCCACTAAGGCGCTTTGAAGAGAAGCATGAAGAGGGAAGTGGAGAGAGGTGGGGGGACGGAAGAAAATCAGAAAAACTGTACCGCTAAAGCGCCTAATCACATCATGAGCGTGGAGCTACACAGATGACCATACCAAGAGCTGAGCTTACGTATCAAAAACTTGTGGTTCATCATGTGAACTCTGAGAATCAACAACACAATCAGCTTTATATATGTGTGTATATATACATAGATATATATGTGTGTATATAGCAACTGCTGATTGTTGTTGGTCATGCAGGAAGTTCAAGTGCGAGAGAAATGGCCATGACATGTGCGATTGTGAGTTATGCACTGACTTGACTTACTGCGTCGCTAACTGTCGCTACTACCTGGGACTACAGGTGGGCAAACAGAAGAAGAAGCAGAAGCAGAAGCAATAGAGGTAGCTAAATGCAATATACATTAGATATACTTTGAACGAGGCTATAGAAAATTACGATTTATGTAACAAGTTAAAGAATCTGAGCGCATTTATTTCCGCATCTGGAATCAGGCAAAAAAGTAGAGAGAGACGATGATGATGATGAAGAAGGAGCAAAAACAAGCAACAAGTGGGGATTGATAGGTGGGAGAGGAGGAGCGGGTACTTGAGCAGACTTTGTTGATGATCTAAAGATGCAATAGAACACACGGTCGTCGTAATAGACAGTAAGTCAGTCATTCATTCAGACAGATTGACCAAAAGACGGTTAGACAGTCGTCCAAGTCAGTTATTAAATGTGACCAGAGGAAAGCTGGGGAGGAGCAAGGGAGTGGCGAGGGGAGGCATTGATAGAACTGGCCAAGTTATTACATAAGAGCCAAAGACAACAACGCCGCCAGAGATGAGTTAAGAAGGCAAACAAACAGCGAGAGAGACTGGGAGGGAGACAGAGAGGTAGACAGAGAGGTAGACTGAGACCGACTTATAAAAATCATAGCGCTTGTGCAAAGCGTAAAAGCAAAAGAATTATAATTTTCCAATCAACTGATAAATTTTTAATGATGCGACTGCGACTGCGACGACGTCGACGACGACGATTGCGAGATCTGAGGAAAATGTTGTCCAAAGTGCATGCTGGAATTTAGACGCTCTACCTCTTAGCTCATAGCTCAGCCAACAACATCCATCGGACATGTGTAAGAAACATTCCCATAGGTGTGATTGCTGGCGCGCAAGAACAAGTAAAACACCAAATTACTGTTACTGGGCAGAGTCTGAGTGTGTCTGGTAGCGGAGGGGGGATGAGGAGCGAAGAGAGTAGCAGCCAAGGAGGAACAGACGTTTGACATTCGAGGTGTCAGGGGCACAGTGGGAAAAATGCGCTTGACTTGGGGGCAAGGCAACAGCGGCCTTGATGGGATTGAAGAGGGTAAACCTATAGGAGGTTAATGAGCAAAGATTTCAAAGGATAGAAGAAGAAGAGAAGGGTCGTGTATTCTAGGGCTAAGGCAATACTAGACTGTAAAGGAGCTCTTCCTTACTTTAAGTAGGGTTAACAGCTTTGGGGGTAAATTTTTAGAGGTAAATAGGAAAAAGGTCAAGGACAAGCTCCAAAGTACAACATGGTGAGTTGGGAGGTTAGACAGTACTAGTTTAGGATGCCTAGAATCTTGATGGATAAAGTAGTACAAAGGTTAAATATTTGGAAGAACACCTAGGCACACAGCCTCTAGAGGTGAGGAAGGTCAAAACCGAACTGATGATAGCACTAGCTTAGGATGTCAGCAATCCCTACCTAGAACCGTCCTATGAGTAGGTTGCTCAAAGGATAAGGCAAGGTGGATATTGTAGAGGAAACTCCAATAGGCGGCAAGGGTTAAGAGGCTAAGAGGGTTACGGAGTAGGCTTGAGGTCTTGGGATACGGCTAAACCCCCCCAAAAGAGACGAAAGTAATAAGGCAGTTAGCCAAGAAAGTTGCTTTACAAAGTGCCCCTACTAGAAAAAGAACAGGATTAGGAGGAAGCACTGCAAGAAGACCAGGCTTCAGCTAATAAAAGCCTAAAAACCAACAGAACAAGGATCCAAGGGGTTCAAGTCAGTGCCGGAACTGACTTCTAACGGTTTAAGTACGAGGCTAAAACGCTTAGTGACCAACTCTAATGCAGTCGCTGGCAATTCACACAGACCCAGAAGTGAAGAAGAAGCATCGACTCGGGTGCTAGAAGTGTACCGCGGTTAAGGTGCTCGGGGAGGAATCACCTCTAATGTACATGGCTCCAGGCCATTGCCATTGCCATTGACAGTGGTGCTTTCTTGGTTGCGGACCACAGCGTCGCCGTGATCGATGATGAGCTGATGATGCGGTTGACTGCCTTTCAGATCTCAGTTTGTTGATGCTCTTGTACCTTCGCCCCGTAGCAGTGTTCACTGGACAGGTACCCAACTGTCCACTGTCCACAGTCCACTGTCAGTTGTCAGTTGTCGCTTTCGCACTTGTTTCGACTCCTCAGCACGCTGTCCACGACACATTTCTCATGCAAATAACAAACATTGTGATTGCCTTGTGCAAAAGTTGTAAGTTGTTACTCGGTACTCGTTACTCGATTCGTGTACTCAGTGAGGCATTGACTTGTTCCAATCCATCGACTGACTACTGTGACTACTCTGAATACGTGTATACGTGTGTGCAAGAATGATCGACCTAATGCATTAGTGGCATTAGCAAAAAGTGGTAAGAAATTTAAGAAAATGGAAAACTGATTTCCGTATTGCAATACCTGACACAGTTGACACTTGACTAGGATGACTCTCAGCTGATTCTGATCAAAATTTTTATGAATTTTGATTTTTGTGAAGAAATTTTGGAACTTAGGTATAAATTCTATAAAATTTAAACACAAAAATTCATAACTAAATAAAAAATAGTACAAATAAAATTATCTGCATGATAAAACAAATTTTAATATGATCAAAACTGACTGGATTTTTAAAACTGCTAAAAATAAAAATTTATTTTCCACCCAAAAATAAAATTTAATTATTTTAAAATATTACTCAACTTTAAAGTATTAAAAAATAAATTAAAAAAATAGCAAACTTATTCTAAAAGTTTAGTTTAGTTTACTAAATATTTTCTTAACATTTTAGTTTCAATTTCAGCATTTAAATAACTTTTTTCTGTATGATTTAGCTCAGAGACGATACTCATTTTAGCTTCCATACTCTTTCATCTGCTTGCTTTTATTTAATACTTTTTTTAATACTTTTTAAATTGTTGCCTTAAGCGAAATTCGAAATTTATTTGAATAGAAATTTGAGCTATGACTTGTCGCTATCAAACAATTGTCGATGGTTTTTCACACAGTCAGACACTTGATCATTTCTGTGCTGAACAGAATGCGAAACGAAAGTAAAGGAACCTCGAGAACCCAACAGAGAAAATGCAATCCAATATCAGGGGGAAAAAGCACCTGCAACGTCTTTTTGACTCGAGTTTTTCCTGAGTAAATCGCCTGAGACTGGGACTTGGACTGGACTGGGACTTGGACTGGGACTGAGACAGAGACGTGTGCATAATTTTTATCTATGAGTATGAGTACGGGTAAGAGTACGAGTACGAGTGCGAGTGCATGCAAGAGTCTGGCTGTCTTTACACTGGGAAAAACCGTAAAAATTCAGTATTAATGCTTAAAAGTAATGTTGTTTATCTATTAAATAATTTAATGAAAAGTTTTTAAAATTAAGTCATGAATGTCATGCACTTAAGCAAGATATTTAATATTTTAAACTATTAATCCTTTCAGAAGCTTAAAATTTGATTCTTAACAATTTTTAATGTAAATCACAGTATACCTTAAATAAAAAATATATAACCTACAATATATAAATAGCAAATAAGTTAAAATCTTCGCATTAAAACTTAAGTTTTATCTGCACATATAAATAAAATAAAATTTATAGTTAAATGAACACCAGTTTTTTGACAATATTTAATTCTATTAACATATGAATACAACAATTGTCTATGTACCAGTCTAAAGACTAAATTTAACTATTGTTAAAAATATATATAAAATGATTAATACAGTGAAAGCTCCCTTGCCGGACAGACATGGTTCCAGTATTATCGTCCGCCCAAGGGAGATGTCCGCCTATGTGAACGGATTTTGTATGAAAATCGCGCTAAAAATCTGTAAAATTCGTACGGATAAGGGAGCTGTCCGCCTAAGGGAGCTGTCCGCGAGTACAGCTTTCACTGTATATGCATTAATTATTATAAAGTCTCATACCTTATTCCTAACACAAAATACCAATAGAACTGATTTTACCGCAAAAATAATTATTAAATTTGTGAAAAAATAACTTAATTTTTAGTTTGACTACATCTTTTGCTTAGGCGTTTTAACTGTAACAATTTAAAAACATTTTAAAAATAAAATTTATATTGAAAACTTTAAACTAGCTGCTAGTTGATATCTATGATAGTTACCCCAAAAAAATTCAGTAAAAAAGTGTCGCTTTTCAGGTCTACAAATCAGAAACCTTCCTTAAGCTTAAAGTTCCTAAAATCATACTTAGCTTAATCTAAATTTTGTTCAGTGTAGTATTTTGCTATGGCCTGCCTGCTTTGGGTGACCGTTATTTAATAAGGAAATTTAAAGTTTATATTTTCATTTCGGGCGATCGTGAGTCGTCTGGCTTGCTGCTTGGCCACTGGGGCCACTCCAGAGACTCCAGAGCTCCAGAGACTCCCCTCCAACTCTGCGACTTCTAGCGGCGTCTCAGGTGTCTGTGCGAGGCGCCAAATGGACAACGCGTATTTCATAGATATATATTTAGATATGTATATACATATATATGTATGTTTCTATATGTAAAATAAATAAAGTCTACGCTGCACGCATACAAATTGCAAAATGCAAAATGCAAAAATTGTGTTGGCCAAGCCTTGGCCAAGAGACTCACTACTCAGTTCTCAGTTCTCAGTGCTCTCTACGTCTATGCTGTTGTTTCGCCTGTGTCTTGGCCAAAAGGCGCAGCGAATCGATGCGATCCATGGACATGATGGCCAAATTGTTCGCACGCTTCGGCCCCTCGCATGATGGCGGCTAATGCGTTGCGTTTTTCGCGCATTTTCTTTTATTTTTCAATTACTTACAAGCGATACACACTGCCGCTTCAACTCCCTACCCTCTCTACACTCATCTGCCCCTAACTCTTCACTCCACTCTCCCCACTCCCAGTCACTCTGATCCGCAGGGTATTATCGCTTTGTCGCAACATGTGTAACGCATTAGAGCAGCGCATAACTGGATTACCAAGTTCATGTGTCTACACTGTAAAAAGTTTTGTGATTTAGGTGTTTTCAAAGAGCACACAAAAGAGACCACTTTTAGCAGTTTTGAGCTATGTAGCTAAGACCAGCCTGTAGTAGAACTTAAACTAGTTAAAAAGGGACTTTATTTAATATTTTAGAAAATTTTTATTGAAGGCATAAAGCTTTTTTAGGCACAAAAATATCAAAAACTTTATTACTTAATATATTTATTTTAAAATAAATATATATATACAGTGAAAGCTCTACTCGCGGACAACTCCCTTAGCCGGACAGCTCCCTTAGCCGGACAGCTCCCTTAGCCGGACAGCTCCCTTAGCCGGACAGCTCCCTTAGCCGGACAGCTCCCCTAGCCGGACAGCTCCCTTAGCCGGTCATCTCCCTTATCCGGACAGCTCCCTTATCCGGACAGCTCCCTTAGCCGGACAGCTCACATAGCCGGACAGCTCCCTTAGCCGGATAGCTCCCTTAGCCGGACAGCTCCCTTAGCCGGACAGCTCCCTTAGCCGGTCATCTCCCTTATCCGGACAGCTCCCTTATCCGGACAGCTCCCTTAGCCGGACAGCTCACATAGCCGGACAGCTCCCCTAGCCGGTCATCTCCCTTAGCCGGTCGAACTTTATAGTTTGTCAGCATGATTTTCATATAAAACCTCTTAGACGGACATCTCCCTTGGGCGGACAAAAAAACTGGAACCGTGGCTGTCCGGTAAAGGGAGCGTTCACTGTATTAGAACTTTTTATGCCCTCTTAGTTTATATCTTTAAATACAAAACATATTTAATTATTTTTAAACAATAGAGGGTATCCAATGATCGGTGTGTTGCCTACAATTACTTTGAAGCCCGCTTTCAAGTGCTGTTAATATAAAAAGTTGTTCAGATATTGATGGAGGATACACGTTGAAGTTCCCCCATTAATGCTCTTTTGTCAATTAATTGATTGCGCTTCAATGGTTTCCACAACAACAACAACAACAGTAATAATAACAACAACAACAACAATAGTAATAACAACAATAATAACTGTCGTATTTGCGCTTAAATATGTGCAGCTCAATTGGCCATCGGCTCGTGAGTTGGCCAATATCATCATTCAAGTCAGCAGAGTCCCCTCGCCCTTCCCCCTCACTCTCTCTATCTCTTGTGTCTCCGCTCATTGTCTCAACGGTGTCTCTTGTTCCTTTCAGACTTTTTTCTCCATCTTTCTTTTCCTCTACTTCTCGACAATCAGTTAGTTGTCTCAACACCCGAGGGTTGTCTTCCATCTAAGTCTTTGGCGAGGTCTTGCACCAAGTGCGACTCATCAATTGATTTATCATATTTGGTGCTATAATGACTCTTCCTGTGGTCCCAGTACCGTAAGACCGTTTGACCCATTTGCCATAGATTGAACCCAGACATAACTCTCGACTTATTGGGAAACTTTTAAAATCTTATTCTGTTAGCGTAAAAACTTATTTGAAATAAATTAAGAAAAATTTTACTAATAAATTGATTTAATATAAGAGTTTGTTTAGCAGTAGTTTAGAGACTATTTTCATTAGGTCTGTCCAAACAGTTAGGCATTTTGGGTCTTTTAAAAATTTACATCACAAAATTTTAATTTTTAAACTGATAGAGAGTGTGTTTTAAAGCCTTGGAAAATAATTAAGTTTAAGAAGACAGAGATAATAAATAATTTGAAAAATTACCTCCATTTTTTAAAAGATTTATGATATAGTACAAGTAACTCTAGGTCTTCATGTTCCCTAAGAATCATATCGTCGTAAAGCCACTCACAAAAGAGACTTAGACTTAGAGAGTTTTTTTAAGCCTTGGAAAATCATTAAGTTTAAGTAGACAAAAATAATAAATAATTTTAAAAAATAATCTCCATTAAAAATTCGTTTTTTAGCATAGTTCAAGTAACTCCAGGTCTTTAGGTTCCCCAAGAATCATTTCACTGTAAAGCCACTCACATTTCTAGTTACTAAAATCAGAAAAAACCTACAGACTTTTAGCAGATTTGAGCACTATTTTCATTAGTAATGTCTAAACTGTAAACAAATTTTAGTTATTTAAAAATTTAGATGATTTTAAGGACAAAATTAAAACTGTTTAAACGGAAAAAGTGTTTTTTTATAAGCCTTGGAAAATCATCAAGTTTCAGAAGACAAAAATATTAAAAATTTGTATAAATAATCTACATTTATAATGAGATTTTTAGCATAAGTAACTATAAAAATAATCTAGATTTTTAAACCAATTTTCTGCAGTCCAAGTAACTCTTTGTCTTTAGCTTCCCTATAAATCGCATCGTTGTAAAGCCCTTCACATTTAAAGCTACTAAAATCAGAATAAAACCACAGACTTTAAGCCGATTTTAGCATAGTGCTAAAAGTCTTGCATAACTCGAATTTTACATGGCTCCCGTTACAATCGAGGCGCATAATTTGCATTAGTTTTTGAGGAGTTTGGGGGAATTTGGCATTTCCACAGAAGCCCATTAAAGCTGAAATCAAATAAAAACAGAGACGAGCCTAAAAAGAGACGACAATTTTGAGCTGTGGATGGCAAAAGAAAGCGATCGCTTGGGTTTGAGTTCTGTGTTTAAATTTAAATGCAAATTAGAGGTTTGGATCAATAAAGACGACACCTTTTTAAATGTCGTTCAGTCACACACACACAAGGGCTGGCGACCTTGCTGCGGGTTTCTTGTTTGTTTTTTGGTTAAACAAAAGCTGGCTAAAAAGCTAAAACTTACATTTGGACCAATTAAAAATCTATAAAAATACTCTAACAATGTGGCAGAGACAATGCAGCAGCAACAACAAAGAATTTTGAATTTTAGGGTAATGGAAACGGCATGAAATTCAAAAGGGGGAGGGAGAGAGAGAGAGGGAGGAGAGTAGGAGAAACTGCATTCATTAAAAAGCCATCAAGTGAAATAAACTCATTGGCTTTCTATAGGGCATCCTAATTGGGCAACAAAAAGATACTTAAAAAATGAATTCAATTAAGTTCAAAGAAAAGAAAAGCAACCAAAAATCCAAAGACAATCGAAAATTTACAAATATATAGAAAATAAAGTCCAACTGAACAATTTATTGACAATTCATAGAGTCGAATTGAATGACACATGCAGCTTCTTTCTCTCCCCCTCTCCCCTGCCCCTCTTTCCCCCTTCTCTTTGGCATAAAACTAATCAATTTACATATTTCTACAGCTCAGCAATAACATAAAACTATTTGACTTTAGTTTGTTTGTTTAAGCCGAAAGCCAATTTGAAAAGATACGAGTATATACACCATATAGTTGTAAACAATAAAAGCTCAAAAGAGAAGCTTTGATTTATACTTTGATGTATCCCCCAAAGTATTGATAGTGTTTAAAAGACCTCACTATCTTCCTTATAAATGAGAACGACTTCTTAATGTGTTCATTTTTAAGGTATAAATTCACTTAAAGCTTAGAGCATTGAGCAGTAAAGTTCTTTAAATTAAAAAATTCAACTAATTAAGATTTCTATAATTTTTTTAACTCATTCTGAATTTGTTCCATAGATCCTTTAGTAGGAAACATCTTTGAAAGCAAGTCTTAACACGCATATTAAAACATTTGATTGGAAAATTATAATTTTTTATAGTTTTGAATCATTTAAAAAATTTTAGTTTATATTCTATAGCCTTTAATTAACTAAATATAAGTATCATTCCAATTCTTAGCCAAAAATAAATACAAAATTCGCTATATTAGAAAATAGACACTAAGACATCCATTGGGAAAGGTGTGAATATTTTTTAAGAATTGTCCGATAGCTCTAAAATGTTAACTAGAATCTCTTAAATGTTGGTACTATCTAAAAATAAAACGTATTGAGTTATAGTGTCGCCATCTGTAGGTCAGACCGGGGACTTTCCAGCCGAACTGTTAACTTCAATCTTTGCCTATTTTCCTATATTCAGTGACACATTTTTCGACTGTTGATTTGTTTACTCTGTAGGTTTTGCGTTGGTCTGTCGATTAGCTTTAAATTATGTTATAATTTGGTACATTTTTGACTAAAACATTACAAAGTGCTTGATTTTAATTTTTTATGTTAGTTTGATAACATTTTCAAACTCCTTTTAATCAAAATTTAAGGAGTCTAGCTCTTAGCTCTTAGCTTAGAAAGTGTCTTTGCTATATTAAGTTAACTGAAAAATATTTTTAGGAACTGCTTTTATTAACTCAGCTTTATGGGACTGCTAAATTCTTTACAACACTATTTTTAACAAAAACTTAACAGACACCTCTACTCTTTTTTAGAGTACGGGTCTATAAAAAGTTCTACAGAACTCACTATAAAATTTACCTATATTCAACTTTAAGTTAGAGTGCTAAGTTTCGACTATTTTAAACCATAGGCTAACAGTTACACACCTGAATTGGTGCAATGGGATTTTCCCCTGCCATCTCCAACTAGTTACTCCTAGTTCCTCGCAATCCTCCTCCACTCCTTCAAAGGGTTTGTTGTCAGTTGAACGCTGAACTTCCGTTTCCCATAGCGGATCACTTTGATGCGTAGGAAGTGCGAACATTTTCAAGTATTTCGTTTCAAAAACAACTGCGGAAGCGCCGCAGAGTCTTCCACAGTCTGTTGTGCTCATTGAGTATTTATTTTTAGGGTTTTTCTAACCCAAAATAAGCGGCCTAAAATATGAAGACACGCCCAGACAATAGACAAGTGAAGAGTTCTTGGCAGGTTTTAGATTCCCAGGTTCGCAACCCTTTTGGGCACCCTTAAAAGCCGGTCTGCCTGTCTTCAGGTCGCTGTCTCTGTTGATCTATCAGAAATCTGTCACAGGCAGAGGCACAGACACTGCCACAGGTAGCACAGGTAACATGCCACATCCTTCAACCCTCGGAAATGCAATGCAAAGTAGAAAAACTTCTCGCATATCGATCAACATGAATTTGATTCGCATTTTCCCCCGAGACGAAAACGTGGGAAACTCACACAGGTGTTGTTTCCATTTCCCCGGTCGGTAGTGGGGGGAGGAGTGAGGGAAATTTGATACCTTGGCGAATTCAGCTGCCACATGTTGCAAATAAAGAAATATTTGTTGAGTTCTGAATTTCCTACCGAATTTCAAAGCGTCGCTAGCTGCTGTTGTATAATTTCTCAGCTGGCTGGAAAATGGGATTTATCTGCTTTGCAATTAACAAAAATGATATGAGAGAACGTTGCCCGAGAAGGCCATGGCAACAGCAGTGGCAGTGGCAGAGGCAGAGGCAGCAGTAGCAGCAACAACAACAACGAGCACCGCAATAATGACAGTCGCACACAAATCAACAAATCACGATCACAAAACTCACGATTTCTTGTACTCTGAAAAATAAGAAGAAAAATGGGAAAAAATCAAAGACAAAAAAAAGTATTTTTCGGAAGCTAATGTTGCCGCAGAACAAGACCATGCCACATGTTGCAAGTACCTGTCACAGCGACAACAACAAGTAGATAGAGTTGGGTGTGCTAGACTTACTAGAGACTTGCTAGAGACTGCTGCAAAGCTTCGATTGGCTAAATTCCATTTCCGTTTAAACACCCTACAGCCCTAAACTACAGGGTATACTAGCCTCAACTGCTGCATTCAGTTCGCTTCACTAGGCAGCAAACAAAGACAAGTGCAGTCACTTTGTCAGCTGGTCACTTCATCAGTTTGTCAGTCAGTCAGTCAGACTGTCTCTCTCTCACTCACTCTTTCATGTTCACTCTCTTGCTACTCCCCTCTCACTCCCTTCCTCCCACTCTACTTGCTTTTGGCTATCTTTCAATCCGTCTAATTGTCGATTTGCGGCATTGCAAACTTGGTTGTTGTCAACATTTGATCATGGCGCATGCTTCAGTAGCTAACAAGTTAAAATTGTGGCCAAAATGTGTAGGCAATTTGTCAATATGTTATGACAACGGCAGCAGCAACAACAACAGCAACAGCAACAACAACATTATTGACATTAGGGCACCTGTTTGTTTGCCAACTTAAAACCATGATTACCGTTCTTGTTGTTGCTTTTGCCTTTGCTATTGTCATAGTTGCCGGCAGCACGCGTACACACACACAGAGTCACACACACATGAGCACAACTCGTGACTGACTCGCAAGACGCCAGACAACGTTAATCACAGACAAAATAAACCACGGGCTCCGGCCAAGAAAAAACGTTAACAAAAATATAAGCGAGTCAAGTGAAAGAGCCGAATGGGATGCCAAGGCGCATTTGCAATGCTCTTGTTGTTGTTGTTGTTGTTGTTGTTGTAGTCGTAGTCTTGTCGTAGTTGTTGTTGCTTTTGGGTTTTTGGTCAATGAACAAGAAAAATGGGTTTTCACGGTTACATGCGTCGATGAGTTTGCTAGCGAGTACTTTAAGGCACACACATGCACACACACACGCACACACACCATAAGTACAAACATGTATATGACATGTTACCAAGAAGCAACAACCACAACAACTACAGTAACAACAACATTACACTGCAACATTTTAGTATTGGGCAAGTTCGTTGCCTAAGTCTTTCGTTTTTCAGAATTTTTACTACAAAGAACTGCCGCTTTTGTCGCTTGTGTCGGTTTTAAAGCAGCGACAACAAAACAAAAAGGTACGTTATATAGAACTTTAGTTAAAAGAAGGGAAAAATAGCAGAGATTTATATATCTAGTTAGTATACATAAAAACAAATTAAATCAAATATTAATCAATAATTTTTTTCAGCTAACAAACTGCTGTACAAAAATTAAATTTCATCGGACGGCACATAGGAAAAAAACCTCTGTATTTACGTAGCATTAAAAATTATATTTTATCATTTCAATGACAAGAAACTTGAACTATGTAAAACATTACAAAACAGATAAAGTTCTTTATGTTTAAAAATAACTTAAAACATTTGAGGTAAAGTCAGCTTTCTAGTGTAATCATCGGTTGGGTAGATATTGTTTTACCATGTAATTATCGGTTCGCCTAGTTTGTAGTTTGTTTTTATCAAATCAAAAATTGAATGATCTAGAGTTGACGGCTCTAATTCGAATGAAGTTTAAGTTAAAGTAAAAATGACTAGTGAACATTTGAAATTTGTGCATACGGTCAGGCAGTTAAGGACACTAAAAGAAATAAATAAACAAAAAGAATTTTTTGAAGTAAAAATAGTTCTAAAGGAGTTGTAGAAAATGTTAAGAGTTTAGAATTTAAATTAAAAAGCAAAGTGAAATAATTTTGGCAGTCTGTTAATTACGTTTGCTAGAGCTTATGATAAATGTCCTATGGGAGCTATGGGCTACAGTTGTCTGATACGAAACAAACTTAGTGAGGATAGTTATGACTCTGATACACACATATTATGTGAGTTTGATTGAGATAGCTGAACTACAAAGAACATACAAACAACATACAAAATTTCCCATTTTGAACCGATTTGTCCTATGAGACTTATAAGTTGTAAGTAATAGTTGTTCAATCTATATCAAACTAAGTGTAGATAGTTATAATGGTACCATGCTCAAGATGTGTGAGTTTAAGCCTGATAGTACTAGTAGTTTCTAAGTTATGATGAGGTGAAAATAGTTTTTTACAATTTGCGGGGGCGGTAGGAGGCGTGCCACCAATTTGAAATGCACTTGAGCAACTTACGAAGGAGACGTACTTGCATTCCAAATTTAGTGGCTCTAGCTCTTATAGTCTCAGAGATCCAGGTGTTCGTACAGACGGACGTACATTGCTATACGCACTCGACTGCTGATGATCAAGAATATATATACTCTATGGGTTCAACCACGCCTCATGCCGCGTGTTTCGCCTAGTAAACCCCTCTACTCTCTTTTAAAGTACTGGGTCTAAAAACCAATAAAAGAAATCCATATTTTCCTCAAGCAAAACTAGTTGCTACCAAAAGTGAAACATTGTTTTAATTAATCTATCATTATTTATCTTCATCAAACAGTTACATTCATCTTGAACTTATCTCTTTTCTAGCGACTTTAATCTTAATTCGAGTTACATCTCTAGTGCAGAAGCTTTCCATCTCTAACGAGCTGAATAAATATGTGGAAATCCAAGAGGAACCAAGAAAAACTACAGCTTAATTAAAGACAAAGACGCGTCAATAGTTTATCATCATTTATGCTAAACGCATTTCGAGTTGCTTCCAAGAATTAACAGCTTAGTTTTAGCCACCTGCCTGCCACCTGTGTGTGGGTGGTTGGTTGTAGAGCGGCAGGGAGGGGTTAGGGCTAAGTAGGAGGTGTCATCGCTGAGCCGTGTAATGTTTGGTTGAAAAACGTTTGCTTGCATTTCCATATTCCATGTGTTGATTTCCCCAACTCCTTCAAAATATTTCCAAAAAAAACGAGAAGCTTCTTCCGCTCAACGGAGCCGAACCGTAAGAATTTAACTGTGGGGGGTCTTGCAACGAACTCTCATGTGATTACCAGTCTGTTATACTCTCTGCAAGAGTATATTGGGTTTGTGCAAAAGTGTGTAACAGGCAGAAGGAGGCGTGGCAGACCCGATAAAGTATATATATTCTTGATCAGGACCGTCTGTCCCTCTGTCTATCTGTCCGTCTGTCCGTATGAACAAACAGATTTCAGAGATGGTAAGAGCTACAAGTTCGAACTTGGTGTCAATCGATCACATATTTAGTCAGTCAATACAAGAATCTTTTTTTTTTCGATGCCACGCCCCATGCGCCCACAATGAGAAAAAAGACTAGACACACCTCGGAAACCATCGGTGTTTTCGGCGAATATCTCAGTAACTATGGCACCTAGGATCACCAATTTTGGTATGGAGGTTCCTAGCACAGCATAAATGCAATGTCTTTTAAAATTTTGGTCTCCCTCGTCCTAGTTATTGTAATAACTGTATACCGATTTTAATAATTTAAACGAGAAAATAATGCAGAGAGTATTATACGGTCGGGCGTGCTCGCCTGTACTTTTTTTCTTGTTGTACCCTGTGTGTGGGCACAGTGTGTTTGTTAGGGACGCAGAACAGGCTAAAGGTTGGTTAAGTTTGCTTAGAACAAAGAGCAGCAAGAGACACACAGGGTATCTAACAGTCGCTAGAACTCTACCCACTAGCACAACCAAGCCTGATGCACTCATTAGGAGCCCAACAATTGCGATTAACGCTTAGGGATTAGACGACACTGCCGATAAGCAGCAGTGAAAGTGAAAGTGAAACAAAGAACAAACTGCTGACAGTTCAAGGATCAAGGACAAAAGGGAAAACGAGCACAAGGACACGACGATAAGCACTGGAAATGACAACTGCCAAGCGATAAGCAGCAAATAATCAACTGAAAACTGTCGAATTACCTGCCGAGAATAGAAATTCCTTTTACCTGCCCTTTTACCTGCCCTCTTTGGCTGTCGACAGTTCCCAATCTTAATCTATAATAACACCCTATAGTTTTCTCTTTAGCCCCGAGGGCGTGGCCATTGACGCCTCCCGCTTTGTGCGTGCCGTGGGAATTTTAAGGGCGCCGTTCCACACGAATAAAGGAAGCAAAGGAAGTGAGCTCCGCTTCATGTGTGCCACGCCCCCCTCTAAATCGGTTTGAGCCTGGTTCATAATCATAATCTGCTTAAACGGATAAATACAAAACAATAATGGAACACACTCAACTGTTCATTTAGTGGATATGAAAAGGTCAGCGCTATTGTGTAAACTAGCAAAGTATCAAGATTTTATCTGGGAAGTGGGTTGAAATTTGTAACACATGTTTTAAGACGCAAGAGGTTTTTGTTTAGAAAAATATTTAAGGGTTTCCAAAAGGGGTTTTGTGGGCCTTTTTTAATATTTTCTGTTTTGACAGCTCAAACGATAAACTTGTGTAGTCAGAGCACCTATTTCTTTGCTACAACAAAGCGTATTTAGTTTGAGATTACTTTAAAATGATTTCAAGTGTTTTTAACAATACTATTTTGGCATATTGTTCAAAGAACACATCGAGTTAATTTCCACTTTTGATTGGAACATATTAAATTTAATGCTTAAAGTTTCGTCACAATTTCTTATTGCTTGCCAAAATACTCTTAACAATTGTTCCCTTTCTCTCTCTTGCTTTCTATCTCTTTTCACCGCTCTCCATCTTTCTCTTTCTGGCTGGCTGTCTTCAGTGTCTTCACTGTCTTAACCTAGTGAACAGAAAATTCAGATGACAAGTTTTGTGCGCATAATTAATGTGCTCGAAGAAGTGCAGAAAACAGAGCAGAATTGAGCATAGGAGGCAGGTAGGGGGCAGGTAGGCAGCCAGGGGGCAGCAGGGGGTAGGCAGGGGCTGGCAGTGGGGAGACAGGGGGGCAGGTAGGCAGACAGACTATTTAATAACTTGTTTAGAGTTATGAATACAAGTTATGCTCGTGATTGTATGCATCAAGTGACCACAAAAGAGTTTAATAGGGCACGTGCCCTGCTTGTTAGGCCAAGCGACCAAATGGGCCGCCTTTTCAGACCCTGTAAGCAAGCAGAGCCAAGGGGTGTTTAGGGACAGGCGTGAAACGAGCGTGAGCATCAACAACACAGTCTATATAGCTAGAGTCATTAACTTATGGTAGTCAGTTTAAGTTCACTATAAGTTTAAGCCACGCCTCCCAACGCCTCCGACCATTTTAGAACTATAATCCAATCCTCCCATACACCAAATCGTTCAAAAGTTTATTATTA
Organism: Drosophila dunni; assembly: GCA_018152125.1. Classification (NCBI taxonomy): domain Eukaryota; kingdom Metazoa; phylum Arthropoda; class Insecta; order Diptera; family Drosophilidae; genus Drosophila; species Drosophila dunni. The sequence goes on along the minus strand of JAECXC010000648.1, from coordinate 9,166,537 downwards.
CAACGATTACGCGGTCTTTTACAGTCGTGCCACTCAACCGCAGCCTTTCCTACTACTTTCTTGTGGTTGCAACTGCAACATGTTGTGGCAAGTGGTTGTTGCTGTTTGCTTTTCCACTGGTCAATCATTGCACGCAAGCTGCCGTTAAGCGTTGCGTCTCAACTGTACCCTGAAACTGAACTTCCACTTGCCCCAAACAGCAAAAAAAGATTCGCTTAAAAAACACTCTTGCCACAACATTGTATGCTCGTAGTTAGCCATTACTCGTATCTCTGTATTTATGTCTTTTAATGGGGCATTAGTGCGTTGTCAGCGTTTTACATGCATTAAAGTGGGCGTGGCATTCAGCCAGTAATTGGTATTTACATCTTGATCCGTCCACACGCACATTAGCCAACGGTTGTGTGCTAACTTGATTTAAAAGCCTGGCACTCGTAGTACTTCAATTTGATAAAAGTTTTATTGGTGTGAGAAAACTTTTATTTTTGATTTCATAATTAGAAATCAATTAGAAAGTTTAAGAATTCATATATAGCAACTAACCTTAATCCTTTATCACTTAGGTCCGTCTACAGAAGCTCTTAGCTAAAATTAAAAAATAAAATTAATTAAAGTTTTTCTTGTTTTAAACGTAAAAAAGATAATTGCTAGGAATAAATTTGGTTTTCTAGTGATGTAAGTTGTACGGCAATCTATTACTGTGTAACTAGAAAATTGATGTGAAAATTATAATCGATTTTTTACCAATTTCAAATAAGGTAATTTTTCAGCACTTTCCAGCACACCCTTTGTACTAAAGGAAGCATTCTAAAGTGCTTCTTAAAAGCTAAAATTGCTTAAAAATAACAAATAAATTATACGATAATACTCCATTACCCCAAAACCATTTTTTCCTTTTTTTTTTGGGATTTAAGCTCCTAATACCGTCCACAGACGGTTCTCGTACCTCCTTTACTTACAACCTACAGGCGAAGGAAATGCTTTTCCTTTAAAAAACAAACTTCATGTCATGATTTTCTGCTTAAATTCATGCTATATCCAAAAATATCATAAGAAATTGTCTTAAATTGTTCATCAGTGAATAAATGGTTTAAATGAAAAATATTCGACAGAGTAGTCAAATTTTATTCTTTTATGTAGGAAATGATAGCAACTGTGTATGACGTAAATTTGGTTGCAATCGCTCAATAGACACTACAAATTTCCATACTAAGCATTTTAAGCCTATTCCACCGATTAATCGTATGACAGCTATACAATATAGTGGTTCGATCTGAATGAAATTTGGTTTGCACATGAAACTGATAGCAAATAGACGAAGTTTGGTGGCGATAGTTCAAAAAAATGTTGTTCAAGCGATTGTTTCTATGTCAGCGATATGATATAGTCAGCCGATCTAGTAGATTTTAACATATAAAACAAGTTTCATCAACATGGCTTTAAAACTGAGAGACTAGACTAGACAGACAGACACACGGACATGGCTACATCGACTCGGCTGCTGATACTGATCAAGAATGCATATACAGTGCTCTACTCGCGGACAGCTCCCTCAGGCGCACAGCTCCCTTAGCCGGACGAGTTTTATAGTTTTTTAGCATGATTTTCATACAAAATCCCTTCTCCTAGGGGGACATCTTTCTTGGGCGGACAAAAATACTGGAACCGTGGCTGTCCGGCTAAGGGAGCGCTCACTGCCACGCCTCCTCACAAACTACGTTACGTACAGTATTTTATAATCCAATTAAGTTTTCCTTTGCTCCGCAGAACTTTAGACTGTTTATTAAAAATTTATAAGGCCAAGTTGCCACAGGAATAATCAGCAACTCATTGCCACAAATTTAAAATTGATTTGTTCTCCATTTATTGGCAAGAAGTGCGTAAAAAAGCTGAGAAATGTGCGTAAATATTGTAGAGACAGGAGAAGGAAAGAAGGAAAGAGGGAAGGAAAGAAAGAAGAAAAGTATTAAAGGCGCCTCGAATGAAGTTATTAAAACTTGTTGCATGTGGCAAGTGTATGTAGCAAGTGGCTGTTGTTGTTGAGGTACGTGTTGTTGCTGGCCGGCAGTTAAAAATCAAAACATGATGCGATGCCAAAACATAGCAATGCAATTGCTAATGTTGCAGATGTTGCAGCTGCAACTTGTGGCAATTGCATGTGGAGCAGCTGTGCAGTTGGAGGCTCTTCTGGTTGCTGCCTTCACGTTGTCTTTCAAGTATTTGTCAATTAGATTTTTAATTGCTGAAATATGAATGTAGGCGCAACAGCAGCAGCAGCGGCAGCAGCAGCGGCAACGCATTTGCCATGACTTTGACGTTGACAGCAGCAACAACAGCAGCAACAACAGCAGCAACAACAACAACAACAATTCGCTCTCTGTCTGCCTTTTTTTTAGCCTGTTTTGCCTGTTGCAAACTTGTTGAAGCTGCAACAGACAACGGCGACGACGACGATTATTAAATGCATCTTAGATCAGATCTGCAGCAGCAACAGCAGCGAGAACCCGATTAAATCGAAATGCAATGCTTCTTAGCTTCCTTCATGCCACACTGTGCCCCCTTGCTCCTCACTACCTCCCTCCCTCCCACCTGCCAGCTACACTGAGCCAAGATGAATCGCGTGCTAGGCAACTGCGACTAGCTAAAATATTATTATTATGCTTTGGCTAAAAGTGAATGATTGCCGTGTGGGGCGCAGCTGCAGCAGCAACAGCAGCAGCAGCAGCAGCAACTGTAACGCACAGCCACTTGCAGCAGTGGCCACATGATGCGCTTTGATAGACGACGATAGATTACCAGACAACAGCAGCACAACAAAATTTTATATAAAAAAAAAAAAAAAAAAAATGAAACATAAACCAATTGGAATAAAAAGCAAATATTTTGCGACCGCTACTGATTAAGAGCCGAAAAGAAATTGGAGAAAAAAAAGAAAGGGGAAAAAGGGAAGAAAAGGAAGAGAAAGAGAGATATAGAGAAGCTAGAGAAAAGAAAGAAATACCAATAGAAGAGCAGGACGGAAGAACAGAGGAGTAAAGTAAGTAGGATAGAAGAAGGGCAGAAAGGAAGAAGGACATTGGAAAAGGATCACTCGGAAACAGGGAAGTCTGAAAAAAGGAAAATAATTAAATGGAATATGGAAGAAAAATATAAGAAATGTGTAAGAGAAAGAGCAAAGCAGAGTTAAAGAAAGAAATCAAGTGAGTGAAAAACAGACCAAGAGGAAATACATCAAGTACTTTAAGAAAATGAAGGAAAAGAGGTTAAATGGGTTACAAAGTAAAGGATGAGCAGAGGGTTAAGGAAAATTCAAAACTCATGTATGTAAAGACAGATAAATGCATAAACTTTGAATTTACTTTAACCCTCTTCTCATCCTTTATTTTGTAACCTATTTAACCCGCTTTTATTAAGATAGATAATCATATGTGTAATGTTTATTTATATGAGTTGATTACATTACTGGTCTTCATGAACAAAATAACTTAACATTCAACTCAATTCTTCGACTGCCTATTTCGACTCTCAATATCGACTGACTCTTTTATCAACCGCTCTTTGATCCTTCACGTGCTTTTCAACACTGATTTGCGAAGGTTGGGCGAGTATGCAGATCTCTGGTACTATAGAACTTAACATGTATAGAAGAAAATAAATAAATAAAGTAAAATTAAAATGCAAAGAAATATTCCAAAAATTTAATGAAAAGGAATAAAAGAAGAAAAGGTTGAAGTCCAGTAAAGTAAAGAAGTCGAAGAAACCCAACAAAAAGAAGTGAAAAATTCAGGAGGATGTGAGTAACAGAAAAATGTTGACAACTCAGATAGTTAGAAGGACTAAAATTATACCTAAACGAGTAGTTTTAAATAGTTAAAATAAATCAAAGATCTTAGAAAAAAAAATTGAAAAATCAATTAAAGAAGTTACGTAACAAGAACGCCAAAGAAGCAAGAAGAAAAGGTGTCAATTCTGCACATCAGCAATGCTGCAAGTGGCAAGCGCTCTAATGAGCGAAATACACACGCAAGACACACACACAGCACACACACTCACACAGAGCACACACATTGCGCATACGCCACGTGCGCTCTTTTGGGCACCGGCAAAAAATGCACAACAGGCAGCAAGAGCAAGAGCAGCATATTAGCCTTATATGTTTGCATAGTTAACAGTTAGCCAGGCAAACACACACACACACACACACACATACACACACGCACACTTGGAGTTGCCGCACGGCCGATTTGCTGGCAACGTGTCTCCGTTGGCTGCCGCTGTTGTTGCAGCAACAGTTGCTCTTGTGGCAAGACACACAGACCTTGGCCATGGCCAAAACAGACAGAGCACACTTGCAGCACTTGTTGCTGGCCTTGCTTTGGACAGCTTGTTGCATATGTCAAGTCAGGCAACAAACTGTAGCAACAACAACAACAGCAGTGAGTGCAACACCTGCAAAAACTCTGGCCAAGCTAAATAAATAGCCAACATTCATCTATATCTCCAACAACTATCTAAAACTATCTCAATTTCTAGCTATCTGAACATCGTTTTATCTGCATATTTTTTATGACGCGACTTTATTATTAACTCGAATTCCTTTCTCTTTTTTTATTAACTCCAAAAGAAAGAAGAAAGAAGACGTTTAGAACCACAAAGCAAACAAAAGCCAAAAAATCAATTGATTGTAAGGAATTCAAAAGATTCATCAAAATAGCCAACTGCAATAAATAACGAGCATTGTAATTGTTTGCAGGAGTTATTTTAAGAAACTTAATGGAACAATATAATACTCAAAATTTATGCATGACTTTTTAAGAACATAAAAACCATTTTTATTTATTATTTTTTGGTTTGTCTCGGTTTTTATATAATTATTTTTATTTAAATCTTGGTGGCATTCACTTTAATTTTTATTAAGATATGAGCTACTTTAATCATCATATGATTTCTTTTTGATATGACAGACTTATATATAATTTGAATTTAAACAAATTTGTTCGTAAACCAAAGATTGATAATAAATTACAACTAGAAATAATAAATAAAAATTTATAATAAACTAAATAGATTGATAAACTGAAAAAAAAAAATATAATTATTTATAAATTAAAATAAAGTTAAGTAAAACTCAAGTTGTATTTTCTGCCAGTTAACTCAGAATTGTAGAATATTTCGAATTTTTGTCATGAGCTTTAATCTGTTAAACATCTTTGAGCTTACAAAGGAATTGTAAAGTCCTTATATATTTATGTCAAAAACAATACTATTCAAGGGGTTAAATGCAGCGAAGAGGAATTTATGTTTTTCGTAAATTATGCTAAAGAAATTTTAGCATTTATCATAAGAAAATGTATACTTGTTATAGAAGCATCCTTCAACAATTTTAATGTATACAGTGAAAGCTCTACTCGCGGACGAAATTCAGAGAGAATAAATTTCTTATCGTGTCGCATCTGTTGACCAAATTTCATCTAAATCGGACTTCTATATCATATAGCTACCATACAAATAATTGGTGATTGAAACCTAATTAACGCAATATTCATGACTGCAAGGGTATTTAATCTTCGGCGACCCGAAGATAACTGTTTTTTCTTGTTCATTGATGATTTTCATACCAAATCCTTTCTCTTAGACGGACATCTCCTTTGGGCGCACAAAAATACTGGAACCGTGGCTGTCTGGCCAAGGGAGCTTTCACTGTATATTGAAAATATATTTTAGATGATTGTGTAAAATTTCTAGACTGATCCAACAGCCGTCAAGATAACGCGTAGACTGACTTGCAACCTCGTGTATGGAGAAAACGCGTTTAAAGTGTCGCCATTACATTATATTACGTGGGGAAACACTTCGGTAAATGATCAGAACTTAAAGAAAACACTCTTTCTGACTAAAACACGCATTGTACCTTATTCTAGAGGGCTTAAAGTATTTTTTAAGAAAATAAAATTGTGTACTTTATACCTAAATTTGTAAAAAAAAAAGTTTTTGAAGCAACAAAACATAAAGTTGCATATCAAAAATTAAAATTAAATATTTTAAAGCTTCTGATAGCTAATAAATAAAGTCTAAATTAACTTTTCCCCACCTTTCTAGTTACTTGTGCAATTGTTAAAAAACTTCTACCCAAAAACTTAAACCTAATAAAACAATAACACGAAGAATGTCGCTGTGGGCTCGTCTCAGTGTCAGTTGTGAAGAAGCTGCGAACAAAATAACAAACTCAAGAGCTTGAGAAGGAAGGGAGAAGGAAAGGAGAAGGAGAGGAGTAGTAGAGGGTAGAGGAGGTGCAGGGCAAGGGGAGCGAATAGTTGTGCATGCCGTTCATAATTCAACGATTTGTCATTTTGTATTCAAATATTTCTATTCGTATATAAGTATTGGTATCGATTCAATTCGATTCGAATCGATTCGTTCCGACTGCTGCGAGATACATTTGCATCTCAATTGATTCATCTGCGATCAGCGATCAACGAGTGTTGAACTTTAGCGCGCGCCAATGAGACAACTCAAATTAAGAACTGAGAATTGAGAATTGAGAATGAAGCATGAAGAATGAAGAATCGTTTACATTCACATAGCCATGCCTATACCTACACCTATAACTCTACCTATACCTCCACCTATATCTATATGTATATATTCATATGTTGTTGTGGCTTTTCACACCTTCCACTGTCTAATAACTTTTGGAGGGAGTCGTCGATTGCTAACGAGACGTACGACAGATAAAGATATCAGTTTCGTTGGACACCTGTTCCCTAGGCTCCCTTGGGACTGTGCAAGATTCTATACGATTCCAGTAGGAGTGTCTGCAGGCCAGTGAACCCAACAGCGGCAGACCCTTTAGCACTTTTTCTATTGAAGATTTAATCAATAAATTTTTTATAATTTTATTTACTTAATATTTATAATAAGAGGAATGTTATCAGCAATTTGTTAAATAATATTAATTTTTTCACTGATAGTTTAAACAAAAAAATTATAATCTAATCAAAAATCAAAGTTGGTTTTATTATATAAATATTTTATCATTAATTTTGGACCTTTTATAAGAAAATGTTTTATTACTTAATGTTTAATTACTTAGATAAGAAAATTATTATCTTATCAAAAATCAAAGTTTTATTTATTTTATAAATATTTAAAGATTAATTATATATTTATGTTTAATAAAAATATATATAATTTAATTTAATATTAATATAATGCTATCAGCAATTTATTAAAGAAAAATTATTATTTATTGATTACTCAGATAAGAAATCTATAATCTAATCCAAAATAAAAGTTTTATTTATTTTATAAATATTTTTATATTAATTTCCGACCCTTTTATAAAAAAATGTTTTATTACATAATGTTTAATTACTTAGGAAAATATAATCCAACCATAAATCAAATTTTTACTTATTTTAAAAATATTTTAATATTAATTTCCGAACTTTTTTTTAACCATTTAATTATTTTGTTTTATTTTTAATACATACATTTTTAATAAATTTTTTTTTTTATTATGATAAATTTTGTGCTTAAAGCAGTTCCTGTGCAAACCTTCGATTACAGGGCTCCAAAAAAGAGCGTCGACAAGTTCTTAGTGCTTTTGACACTTTTCAAAATTTGTTAGCAACGATTTGCATAATTTCACAGTAAATTCCTAATTCTAATCTATGCCGCAAGAGTTGATACTTCAACTGACTTGGACTTGGACTTGGACTCTGACTCCGTCTCTATTCGTGTTCAACTCCACTTTTCATCCAGAACAAACCGGACAGTACCCTGCCCTTCCAAACACATACATATAACTTTCATACTCATACTCATACTCATACTCATATATGTATATTTATGTTTGATACTTAATCGCTAATAAATACACGTTCGTATTTCAAAACTACACACACTCGCTCAGGCATAATTTGAATATTTTTGAAAGGGCCCAAACCAAAAGAACTTTGAATTTATGGTCAAGTTTCGTGGGCAAGGGAAAGGTAGGGCAATGGTGGGGCAGTGACTGTAGGGCGTTTGGATGAAGCAGATGAGGAGGAGGAGGTCCAACTTGGCTATTCAGCTGCTGTGCGACTCCTGTGGCGTTTGTTTGTTCAAAATCAAAACATTTCTCTGCGAGAAGTCTTGAGTCTAAGAGATTCTAACACATTTTTCACACCTCACAAAAACATTATAAATTGTTGATTCCGTGTCCACACAACTCAAACTTTTGGCTTTTACTTCGTAAATCTTTAGCATAGTCTCAATTTGAATGGAACTTTAAGCTCAATTTATATTTGGTTTAAGAAATTTAATTGAATTGTTTGGAGGGCATCTAAAAAATGTAAAGGTACTGAAAATAAGGCAGTGGATTTTTTTTTAAATTTATTAAAAAAAAAAAAAAAAATTTTTTTTGTTTACTTAGTTACGAAGTGTTTAATTTTCCATTAAATAAAATCAGTAAATTTTAATTTAGTGGAATTTTTTTAAATAATTTTTTAAGTTATCAGACTATTTTTATTAAATTTTAGAACACTAAATCTAGAACACTAAAGATGAAACAAAAATTTTGAATTACTTTTTTTTTTTTTAAATAAATGAAAGATATTTATGGCAAATAATTTAAACAATTTATTCACACACCACAGTGTGTGACGTTAAAAATAAAAAAAATAATTTGTAATAATTTCAATTACAACTTGAAACAGCTACAAAAATAGTTTGATGATCTTTTATTTTATTTAATTTTTATTTAATTTTTATCAAAAAATAAAAAATAAAGAACTTTAATTAAACAGTTTTTCTTATGTTTGTATGGAATGGAAAAATTTTAAATTCAAATTCATTTACTAAAAAAATATTTAATTTAATAAACTTGAATTATTTTCCAACTTTGAACCAAGTAAGATGCATTAAAGTGAAGCTAAAGTAACTTTAACCAACTTATAGGACATCTAAATTTAAAGGCTAATACATACGTTAATAAAATAAATATCACGTCTTGGAAACTAAAACTGTTTCCATTAATTTCCAAAACAATTTCGAAATTCCAGCACAAAGCAGCTTTAAATAAATTACAACCAATAACCAACATAAACCAATTTTAATCAACAATAAATGTTTGACTAATCACTTGGCTATGCAAAGTTGGTAGAATATGCCGTTAGTTATGCTCTAATAAAAATTGATTAACGTTGAGCGAAGCTCATGAAAGATGGCAACTAAATCATAGCTGAATTGACACCTCCCATTTCCACCTTTGATACCAGTTGTAACACGCAAGTATCTAGTTTAAAATTTCCAACATTCTCCGCCTTCAACACGAGACATATGAATGGCAATCCATTTGCGAGTGGATTCATGAATACGACAACGACAACAACAACGACAACGAAAACGAATACAAATACGAATATGAATAAATAGATATATTCACAGCAATTTATGTATCTTAATTGTGCCTGAAGACGCCCCATTCGAAGTGTGAATGAAAGAACCTTTCTTTCTACATTTTGTATCTCATTTTTTTTACCATATTTCAAGTCCAAGTCATGTGATAACTGCAGTCGATTGTCAGCTGAATTTTCGATTGAGACTTAATGTTTTGTGTGTGATCTGAAAATGTCCAAAATGCACTCGTATTTCATCAAAGTCTTTTGGGTTTGCGTTGCTTTCTCACGCTCATTTTGTATCTTTTTTTAAAACATTTTCTTAATTTTTTTTTTTTTTGATTTTTTGGGCTACTTTAAACACTTGCTTTATATTGATATTTATGGCTGATAATTTGTGTTTATAGTATGTCGTTCTCCGTCGTTTTGTCTAACCGACGAGTGAAAGGCGCCGTCAAATAGATACTCAAAATGCTATATCCACTTAAATGCCATACTCATAGAAAGTTTATTTACTTCGTTTTTCTTATTCTTCTTTTTTTTTTTGACGAATTAACTATGCAAATGTTCAGCTGTTGGCATCATCTCAGAATAGTTTCGAGCTCCTTGGGATACTTTCATTGTAACCAAATACTTTCGGCACTTAATGTATTTTATTAGTTTCACTATAACACTAAAAAACACAAATATGCATTTTAAATTTATGTTTTTTTTTTTTTTTTTTTTTTTTTCTCAAAGTGCTAATTTTTTTAAAAGAATTTTTTACTTTTATTTAAGCAACTTAACTTTACTTTTATTGATTAAGAACTATAAGCTTAAGTTGCTGAAAGTATTTAGATTTATTTGGGAAATGTTTGAGTCAAATATTTATTAATACATTTTATTTAAGTGTTGGATAACTGAATGAACTTGGTGGCAGTTCACCATTTGGGAATATTTGCTGAGAAGGCCTGAAGGAATATATTTATAAAATTTAAAACAAATCAATATTTGAATAGTGGCTAAGATCTATGTTAGGTAAGGTAAGGCTAAGCCGGACGCCCTCTCACGGGAAGTTCATAAGCGAATGATAGCCCTAAGAAATGCGGTCCCGGAGGAGTCTATGCCTTGAAGTCGGTTAGAATGCGGGAGCGCTTTGCAAAGGCTAGAAGTTTCCCTAGTGCCCTTTTTGAAGCACCTTCCACCGAGGACATAAGGAGACTAATAAAAGTAACTAATTTTGTAGCTCTATACAATTCTTTACCAATTTCTATCTTTACACAAACTTACTTTAGTTGCATTGAAATACTTTAAATACAAAATTTAATACATTTCCTTTCTTTAAAATATTTTTAACAAATCGTTGTCGCATCTTTCCAATTCTTCAGTTTGTTTCTTTGAAGCGTTTTTTATAAGACGGGCTTGTTAACATTTTTATTAACTTCTTTGACGCATATTTAAGACTTAGCGACAGAGAAGCGACAACACTTTTGATTCTTTATCGTTTTGCTAAATCTTTCTCCCTCTCTCTCTCCCTATCTCTACCTCTCCATCTCTGTCTTTCTTCCCGTCTTTCTATTGATAAATATTTCAAAGGTTTTTATGCGTTCCATTCGCATACAATCTCCGACACTCTGTCGAAATGTTCGACTGTCATCGGTATCAACGGCATTAACTTCACGCCGTATCCAAATCCGGCTAAATTTGTATTGGCATCTCTGACAGCCGATGCTAATATTTGGCCCAATAAATTAGGCAGTCTTTATGTATTTAGTATTTAGTATTTATCTGGCATTATGCTAAGCCAGATTTGCATTCTTCTCCATTTTGACAAATCGATGTGTGACTTCTTTAGTTTAGCCAAATAGTTTACCAATTAAGTAAAAGATTTTTATCGCTTTTAATCTAAGCTTAAGCTGAGCTCAAATTTGTGCGTTTTTACAAGTTAAGTCTTTTAATTAAATTACATTTTGGTTTGTTTTCTTCAAGTTTTATGTTTCTTTAAAATTAATGTAATTTCTTGAAACATTGTATTTTAGTTATGCAGTTCGTTATCTAAGAAAACACGACAAATTAACTATGCAATTTAGGTAAGACTTAGTTACGTATGTAGAATTTGTTATCTGGCATTTATTTTCTTATGAATTTAAATTTAGCTAATTTTTAAAATATATATATTAATTTCTAAGTAAAGATGTTATGTTATTTTAGCTCTAGACACATTAGGTTTTAAAACTGTTGATAAACAGTTGCATATATTAATCTTGTCATAATATATTAACATAAGTGAATTTGTTGTCTTAAAGAATTTTTTTATTAGCTATAAATTTGTATGCTTTAATTTTTAAAAATAATTTAATGGCTAAAAATATTTCTTTCCTAAATAAATATATTTCTTCATATTGTAAACGGTTTTAAGAGTAAAAAAAAATAGTTTTACTATTAATTTAAGTGGGTATTTATCTTAAATATTTTTCTATTTGTATACTTTCATATTTAAAATTATTTTACTGTTTAAAAATATGTATTCGTTCAATAAATATATTTCTACGTGTTGTAGACTGTTTTAAAAGTAAACAAAAAAAAATTTTTGTAAGGTAAATTTTGGATTGATTTAGCTGTAGATTTTCTTACTTAAATGAATTATTTTTGTTGGAAAAATAGCCGTAGGTTTTCTTAGTTAAATATCATATTTTTTTGGCCAAATAAAAAAGTACACTTATGCTTAAATAAACATACGTTTATGTATAAAATATGAAATTAAAAATATGTATGATTTTCTCAAATTTAAAATAAAATATTTTTTAGTTATATAAAAGTTCCTTCCCTACAAATTTAAATTATTTATCAAAATTAAATTATTCTTCAAATATTTAACCTCCTCTTAAATAAGCATTACGTATATGATTGCGATAAAAACGTTCGTTTTGTATAATTGCAATCATTTTTCAGCTACTTATTAAAACATATTTTTTTATTATTTTTGTATCTTTCAACTGACTTTCTCGGTTATCTGCTTTTTGATAATGAAGTCAAATGCAAATCAAAGCACAGTGATCAAAACATTGCTATCATTTGCAAAATGCAAAAATTAAAAAAATACGAAAAAAAAAAAAGAAATATACAAAAATAAATAAATGGTTGAACAAAAGATTGTTGTTGTTGCCGAGCTGATCAAGAAAAAAAAAAACTAGTCAAGTATTTGGTAACGGTTTTAATTGTCAACGTGTGGCACACACTCTACCGTCAGGTTTATTTATACTATTTCTTCAGGTTGGTGTTTCTTCAGGTTTTTGGGGCTATTGTGTGATGGGTGTATTGACTTAGATTGCCAGACAATAGTCCTGATTTTTATTGTTCAACTGTGTAGAACTGGGTGTGGGGAGTGAAGCGCTTGGAGTGGGGGAAAAGAGACTGCGATATCAGATATAATAATGGCAATAAAATGAACAAAAGCTTGTCATCAAATTTATTATGTATTTTTATTATGTATTTGTTATTGTTTTTGTTGTTTTTATATTTTACCGATATTTCTGGTCATCAGTTTAAGTGCCAAAAAGCCAATGATGAAGTCTTTCGTCTTTCAATCTACAAAGTATCTCTGTATCTGTCTCCATCTCAGGCGTTCGCATCGGTTTTGTTGTGTAAACATTTTGCAAACAAATTTTAATTCTTGTTGCACACTAAACTTGTATCTGTATCTGTGACTGTGTGGCATCTGTAGCTGTATCTGTATCTGTATCGGTAGCTGCTTTTATCTGACTGTTTTGTTTATCAAATGCTGAAATGATAGCAGGTGAATTGTTAACTTTGTTAACTTCTTACTCAGGTTGTTGAACCTCGCCCAACTATCATTTCTTTCACTCCCGTCTCCCTCTCTCTCTCTGTCAGTCACTGGCGTTTTAGTGTGCTTTTAATTAATTTTACGAGCGTTACATTATAAAATCCATCACAGCCTATAATTATTATAATGGCTATTTCATAAATTTCGGTTTTACTTTTTTAGCCGTTAATCTTAACTATAAATTCAATTTGCAAACTTCTTAGCCTAGACTTCCAACTGGGACGCCTAGTTACACACAGACTGGCACAACAAATGTTGGACAGTGTGACAAATAGCAAACACGTGTATCCAATTGGAACCCAAAGACAGCCCAAATCCTCAACTCCGCAAAGTGCATTAAAAAGTGACAAATAAATTGAGGATGGAAACAGAACAGGCTCGTGTCACGCGATTCGTGAGTGAGTTGTAAGTTTCAAGATTAACGATATGAAATATTCTATACAAATAGGAATTAAATATATTTTAAAATTTAGTAGCAAATAATGATAAAAAAAGTTGAAGTTTTTCAATAACTTTATTTTTTTTCATCAATTTTATTATTATCATTATTATTATTATTATTATTATTATTATTATTATTATTATTATTATTATTATTATTATTATTATCATTATCATTATTATTATTATTATTATTATTATTATTATTATTATTATTATTATTATTATTATTATTATTATTATTATTATTATTATTATTATTATCATTATCAGCATTATGGCAATAGCACTGCCATTGGCATTAGCAATAGCATTAGCATTAGCATTAGCATTAGCATTAGCATTATAATTGTCATTATCATTATTATTTTAATCATTATTTGTACTTGGTTTTTTAATAAAAATAATAAAAACTTCATACGTAACATTTAAATATTTTTATAATTTGACTACATTGTTCAACGAAATGTGCAATAAAACAAACAAGTTTTAGTGCTAAAAATATTGCTTTAGAATACTTTTTTAATTGATTCCACTAGAAAGTAGTATTAATGCATAACAAGAATTTATGGCAGGTAATTTATGGCTTTGCTTTGATCCCAAAGAATAGTATCTTTATTCGCGTTTAAATTATTGAATACTAATTAGGGATAAGTAATTTAATCAGCACTTAAAATAAACTCAAGTTTTGATACGAAAACAGTTTCTAAAAGTTTTACAACCTCAAGGGATTATAGTGGAGAATTTCGAGAAGCTAACGCCAAATTGATTGGGTCGATCAACGGTCATGCTAAACATGACTTCCGAGTGCCAAAGAATTTATGAGTCTGACGTGAGATGAAGAGAAAATACTTTGACTGGGATATAATTAAAATCTCGTTCTGTCTGTTATACATATATTTACACAAAGTTATGATAATCGCTCGAGAGTCATATTTATGAGTATTGTTTCTATATCATTTGTGATTTATGGCAAACACTTAAAGTGCGTTCTTCTTCTCTCAGTTCTCTATAAAATGTTGTATTTTATATTGTGTTTGCGGCTTTAAAATCGCTGTAACATGTCCATCTCTATGAGGTGAAAAGAGCAGAAAACAGAAAAAAGTCCACAAAACTGAAAACTGAAAACAGAAAACCGAAACCAAATCGAGGTGCAATCGTCGCAACAGTGTTGCACCTTTTGCGCCTGTCTCTTGGCCAGCAAATTAACGCTTGATTAAGAACGAACCAGGTAAGCAACCACTTAGCCAGACCGCAAAAGGCCAATATGAGCAAAAGTCTCTGGCTCTGTGTGAGTGTGGCTACGAGTAGTGTTGTCGCAAAAACTTTGGCTAAAATGGTCAACTGAAAGGAAGTAGTTACAGAGACGATAGGCAGGCGAAGCGACCCTGTAGTTGTTCTGTCTGCATAAAAGCTGATGAATATTTGCTTATTAGATATTTTAGGCTTTTTTTCAGGACTGCTATGAGTGCTTAAGGGTAAGGGCACTAATCAAGGACTAAAAAAACTTTGTGTTAATGCCTATAACAACTTTTGCCATTTTACACTTAAGAACAGTGCCAAAAATAGCTAGATTTCAAGACATAACATCTAAAACAGTTACAAAACTACCCTGTAATTCTTCTGTCTGCATAAAAGCTGATAAATATTTGCTTATTAGATAATTTAAGCTTATTTGCATGACTGTTATGAGTGTTTAAGGATTAGGGTACTAATCAAATACTTTTTGTTAATGGCTATAACAACTATATGCTTGGAGCTAAGAGTCTATGTCATTTTACACCTAGGTACAGTAACTAAAAAGGCTAGATTTCAAGCCAAAACCTATTTTAGCTACTTTAGCTACAGTGTCAACACTGAGTATGTGTACTTGCGGTTCTGGTTCTATTTCTGTCTCTACTTTTCGACTCTCTCTCACACTCACTGTCTATCTGTCAGTCTGTCTGTCTGTTTGTCTCACACGACACTCACTCGTGCCTGAGTGAATGTCCCTCCGTCGTTTTGTCCTCTGTTCAACTGTCGGGGCAGACGCCTCTTGAATTGGCTCTGCCTCTCCTCTTCTTCTCCTCTTCTCCACCTCCTTCTTCTACTCCTCTGCTTGCCACTGTCCTCGCTCTGCAGTCTTGTGTCTTCTGTGGCACTTTGGCGAAAATGTGTTGCTAATTGTTGCACTAAACTGTTGTTGGCATGCGTTTGACAGTCAGTCCGAGTGATGGCCATCAAATTGGCACCAGCTTCAGCTAAAGTTTCAGCTTTTAGCTTCAATCTGTTGGCCAACAACCAACTTGCAACTACCAAATTGCAACTACCAACGTGTAACTACCAACTACCAACCTGCGCCTCTCAAAGTCACAAATTACCATCATTTTCTGTATTTTCTTGTATACCCTTCAAAGCATTTCGAGTAGTTCAAGTTTATACAGCACTCAAAACTGTTTGAAAACTAACTACTAAATTAAGAGCATTAAATGTTTTTTAAATCAGTCTTAAAGCTACATTTAAAAGCCTTTTAATTATCTTAAAATATAGCTCAGACTTTATACACTTTTAAGCCAAACAGAAGTGGCTCACAATACACCTTTGAGTGTATTTTTTGGCACACTTTATTTATATATATCCCCGATATCGACTCCAAAAACTCCAACCCATCTTTACTCTATACTTCTATCTACGATTCCCAACTCTTTGTTAGAGTATTCAAAGAGTCGTCACAAATGTACTCGCACTTTTCCTACGTTTTTCAATTATTTCTTATATTTTCATTCAGTTCTACTCGTGTTGATGACATTTAGTCTGTCGTCAATTTATGTTGATTGAGTTATTAAAATTCTTGTTTACACAAAAATTGCATAATCAATTAGCCAGAAATCGCAATCGTCTGCTGTTGCAGGTTTGGCACATGGCAAGGAACCTGGTTAAGGAACCTGTCGCATGCTCATAACTTAAGTTTGTTGCACAAATTGTGAATAACGAAAAAATATATATTTAAATTATATTTATTAGACCGGTCAATAAATTCATCAAAACGGCAAAGACTTTTCGGTGCCAGAGACTGAACATGTGTTAGGTAAGAAGAGTCTAGAATCGGGTCAAAATTCGAGTTTGGAGTCGAGTCTGGAATTGTTTATAAATTCCTAAAATTTGTGAGTTTTTTGGGGCAAACTTTTTTTTGATTAAAATTTTTAAAAAAATTTAAGAATTAAAAAAAAAAATAACAGATTTAAAAAATTATTTTAACAATTTAAAAAAAATATTAAAAATTTTACAACAAAATTTAACAATTAAAAAAAATGAGCAATTGAAAAAAAATTTTGCAATTAAAACAAAAATTAACAATTTTACAAATAAATTTAACAATTTTACAAATAAA
The DNA here is from genome assembly GCA_018152125.1 of Drosophila dunni. Classification (NCBI taxonomy): domain Eukaryota; kingdom Metazoa; phylum Arthropoda; class Insecta; order Diptera; family Drosophilidae; genus Drosophila; species Drosophila dunni. The sequence goes on along the minus strand of JAECXC010000648.1, from coordinate 9,149,523 downwards.
CTTAACAACTTAAAAAAAAGTTCAAAAATTAAAAAAAAAATTAAACAGTTTCAAAAAAAAAACTTACCATTTAAAAAAATTTTTAAAAAAAAAAAAAAAATATACAAATAAAAAAAAAAAGAAACAATTTTAAAACATACAAAATTTTAAATAAAATTGATTATGCACAAAATGATAAAAAAGTGATTAATTTTGTCTCCACAAAGTAACTACAGGGTTTACTTCAGCGTGCCTCGCTCAGCTAAAAAGCCTGCAGCAAATTATTTACTTATCATTATTTTGTTTAATTACATTTTAATTTCGCATATTGCGACACTTCCGCGCTTCCGTTGCAAATGCTCGTTGCGTGTGGCAGCTGCGCAGTGGCAGCTTCCGCAAGTGGCGGCAGGATGTGATGACTGCAGTGATGTGATGGCAAAGTAGTTGCCTTAGAAATTGGCATAATTTTAATTTAATGTACAGCACATGCTTTTAAACTTAAGTTATGCCGCAGTTAAGTGCCTGGAGTGGTAGGAGGGAGGCGGTGAGAGGGGCGTGGCACTGGCTGCATTTCATTGAAGCTGGGCGACACAATTTGCATGATTTGCCTGATGCGATCAGTTCCGGTGTGTTTATATAATGCACAATTGCAAATCAATTTTGTATCTCATTGCATCTCAATTGGTATTTTTACATCTCTGCATCTTTGTATCTTTGTAATTTTGTATCTCGATTATAACTACAGGTGCGACATTTTAATTTGCTTGTTATTTTAATTTACAAATTGACATTCATCGCGCTGCTTAACTGTTGTTGCCAATCGCTCTTAATGCCACAAAATCCATTGACAAACACTTATATCACCATCACCATTATCTCAAAGTCCGAGGTACTTTGTCTGGAATCTCTGATCACAGTGCTCTGTGATTATGCACAGGTCTTTTGCAAACACTTCCATCTTACGACCGACTTACTCAACAATCAGGTTGCACAATTAATTTGCAAAACTAATTAAACAAAGAATCGATTTACAATTTATTTGAATTTCCGAGTATAGAATAAAGTTTTAAAACCATGAATGCGTCAACGAATTGTATAAGTATTTCTTATCTAGAAATTGTATGTTATGGAATTTTATACCCGGTAGAAGTGTTTAAAAGGGGTGTTTTTGAATGCATCAGGAAGCAGTGGAAATCTTCTTAATCAGCAGACCGTCTTAGAAACAACAAACTAAACCATTTTTAAGAACTTTCGTCTTATCTCTTTTTTAGAAACTGATTTTTTTATAGGTTTTAAGAGGTTTTTACTCTAACCTACGCTTTTCTTTGTATATTAAAATTATTATTTTATTTAATTTTAGTGATGACATCACATTGTAAATCTTTGCTTGGTCTATTAACTTTAATGAGTGAAAATAACTATAAAAGTTTCTATGAATTAAAGTCAAAGATATTAACTAATTATGGCTTAAAAAAATTGTGGTTATAAGAAATAATTTCATAATTTTATTTAATCTTAAAAAATAATCAACAAAATTATTTAATAATTTTTTTTATCAAATTTTTGTAGCCTGCTTTCTTTTAACAATTTTAAAGTCATAGCTAAAACACCATTAAGTTGTTTATTTCTTTTTTTTTTTTTTTTTTATGAAAACTGAATATTTTTTTTTAATTCTCTAAGAGGATTTTACTTGAACCTACACTTTTCTTTACATGTATTATTAAAATATATAAAAAATAATATACTACATTTTTTTATTATTATAGTGATGACATCACATTGTAGATTTTAATGAGCGCAAATTGCTATGAAAGTTTCTATGAATTAAAGTCAAAGATATTAACTAATTACGGCTAAAAAAATTGTGGTTATAAGAAATAATTTCATAATTTTATTTAATCTCAAAAAATAATGAACAAAATTATTTAATAATTTTTTATCAAATTTTTTTAGCCTGCTTTCTTTTAACAATTTTAAAGCCAAAGCTCAAACACCATTAAGTTCTTCATCGAAGTGTTAATCGATGCCATATCAAATATTTATTTATAGCTATAGTTATTTAATTATTTGCCACTTTTCTTAATCTTTTTTATAGGCAAAACCAATTTTCGCTAACTTTCATTTTGATTGATGGCGATTGAGCTGGAAAGAGAAGGTTGCATATAAAAAAGTTTAACATTTTTGAATAATGTCTTTATTGGTGGAATCGGTGTTCTAATTGCTCAACTAAATGACTACATTATGGACATATAAATAAATTTAAGTTTATTTACTTGAGTCTGTCAGCGGAGACACTGTAATGTCCTTCACAAGGGGACGGGGATAGAGACAACGACAGGGACCTTTAACTTATCAGACCATAACTGTTCCAACTGAACTACATGACAGGAGTTTGGGCTTTGTTTTTATTTATCTCCAGTGATTCGAATCGAATCGAATCAATTGGATTTTCTTGCTTCGTTTTGGTGTTTTTGATCGACTGATTTAGCAAACAATAAAGCAATAAATCAATCAATTATCTGTTAAACGCTCGAAAACGGACAGCGTCAGGCTAAAGTTGCAATATGATAATTGCTCAAAACCTTTTTGGGCAACGCTTTTTATTTTTTATTTCATTTTTTGTGGAGGAAACAAGAAGAAAGGGAAAGAGTGAGAAAGATATGTAGTATTATAATTTGTCAGCGTGGCATCAAAACAAAACCGAAAACGCAAACAACAAAAAGATACAAAAAAGTATCTGGCAGATACGTATACAAAGTGCAGCGCATTGTGTTGACTGTTTTTGGATTTTAGCCAAAAGCGCACTGGCGCCAAAGTAGGTCAGCTCCTCCAGCCACAATAGCTGCCAATTTGGGCGCAAAAATTCCTGGACTGACAGGCAACAGACGACGACGACAACGACAACGACGGCGACGCAGCAGTCAACGCATGCCAATGAGCCAGCGTGCGGGTTATTGGCCAGGCCCGGGAAACGCATTGCTCAGCTAGGGATGGGTATTGACACTGAGACAAAATACAGTCGTCAAAAAGGCAAGCTCTAGAAATTTTAGCTTATAAAGCAAAACACGCTAAAAAAGATAAATTTCATTTGCTGGAAAAAAGTATCTACAGACTAAGTAGAGTCGAAAATGTACTTTAACTAAATCACTTAATAACTTACTATTTAAAGAAAAGTTTACAAATAAATTTAAGTTAAAATATATTGTAGTATTTCTTAAAAGTGCCGAATTTGTCGATTGGAAAATGCTGTTTTTATTATTTAATATTTTTTGTTAACAGAAAAAATTCATTATATTTGAAAAGTACTTCAATTTATTTTTTTTATTGAATTTAAGAACTTAAACATAATTTTAAAATACTTGTTTTTAAGTAACTGTTTATATTATTTAATATTTTTTTTAACAGAAAAAATGCATTATAAATGAAAACTACATAAATTTATTTTATTTATTGATTCTAACAACTTAAACATAATTTTAAAATACTTGTTTTCAAGTAACTGTTCTATTCAAAGTACTAATTGATTCAATAAAAATTTATTAATGAAACTCAGCGTGTTTTTCAATGAATTAAATTTAAATACAAACGTTTCATTTAGACTTTTTAAACAAAAACAAGTTATATAATTTTATTTGCTTGCAATGTTATGCAATCGTGATGTATTCTCTATTTAAAAATGCCCAAAAAATATAGAAAAAAAATATAAACTAAAATAAAAATGGAGAGCCATTTGGCACACACCCACACCCTTCTCTCGCGACTGCTACAATATACAAATTAAGATACAATTCTTTAGCTGCGTAGATAGCAAGATACTAATTTGGTGCCATAAAATGCATATTCATATGTTCTCGATAATCCAGTTCAATTTACAGTTGTCTCCACAATATCAAATTATGAACTATATCTATTATCAAAACTATTTATAAATAAGTAAATTAATTCTTTTTTTAATTTCTATGCTTCGCTTTTGTTATATTTAATTTATGCCGCATTTTTTTTGTGCGAAACTCACATGCATATTTATAAATTTTTGAAATCTTTATCGATTGCTTTTCTAGCTCAATGATTTAGCATTTTATGGCGTCATATAAACATTTATGAGGATCCGGCATTTTGGTGATCTTAATGCCGAATTAATGGATTTCAGTTTACAGATGGCTATGTTAATCATTGATAACGAAATCAGGGTAGAGATCTTCTAGTTTCGACAGAACTTCTGATCTAGAAAGTGTGACGATCTCAACACAAATGACAAACATTTCTGTAGAACTATATAAAATTATAGATATTTTTATGGGAGTAGCTAAAAGTGATCTAATTAAATTTGTAAATAAATTTTGAAAACTTATACACTTTGGTGAAAAGTACAGATAAAAATGTGTTACCAAAATTCTCCATTAAATTTAATTTTAAATTTAAATTCTTTTGCTGCCAAAAAAAAATATGTTTCTGGTGCTACGAATTTTAGGTGAACCCAAAAATTTGACCTTAGCGCAAACTATGTTGTTATCAGCGGCGAAATATCATTAAACCTGAGGCCAGTTTCACAGCTCAAATGATCGGTGTGAATAGATTTATATAACGGCTTTCGATAGTTTTGTCAGGGGCTTCAACTCCGGAGGTCTTTCCTCTTCCTCTTGCCACTCATTTCTTCTCTTCCCCTCTCTCTCTCTATATATCTGCCAACTTCCCTTGGTCTTTAGTGAAAAAACACACATCATCAGAGGGTCGTCAGTTGTTGTTTTTTGTTGCCTTCGGGTTTTGGCCCAAAGGGGCAATAATTGGTAGTAAAATATTTGCCAGAGTTTTAGCTAATGAACTGTTAATTTCGCCACAGTGCAAACGAGACAAACATCCAGAGCGGAAGGTAGAGCGAGACGGAGATAAGTAGAATCAGAGTGAGATGCAAGACTGAAAACTTAATTGTATTTAATGGTTAAAGGCCCATTTTTTTTTTCCTTCAACTTTTTTTCTGGCACTTGATTATGCAAAGTCTTAATTTGCAAAAAATGAAAAAGAAAAAATTGAAAATTAAACTAAGAAAAGAAAAATAAAACGCTCAACCGGTCAAATCTTTTGGCGCTTGCCTTACACATTTTAATTGCCTTACACAAATATTTGAGAAAAGCGAGCTGAAGATTTGTTTTAGTCACCGAATTTGAAAGATACTCTTATGGAATTGATACATTAGCATTAGCATTAGCATTAGCATTAGCATTAGCATTAGTATTAGCATTAGCATTAGCATTAGCATTAGCATTAGCATTAGCATTAGCATTAGCATTAGCATTAGCATTAGCATTAGCATTAGCATTAGCATTAGCATTAGCATTGGCATTAGCATTAGCATTAGCATTAGCAGTAGTATTAGCAGTAGTATTAGCATTAGTATTAGTATTAGCATTAGCATTAGCATTAGCATTAGCATTAGCATTAGCATTAGCATTAGCATTAGCATTAGCATTAGCATTAGCATTAGCATTAGCGTTAGCATTAGCATTAGCATTAGCATTAGCATTAGCATTAGCATTAGCATTAGCATTAGCATTAGCATTAGCATTAGCATTAGCATTAGCATTAGCATTAGCATTAGCATTAGCATTAGCATTAGCATTAGCATTAGCATTAGCATTAGCATTAGCATTAGCATTAGCATTAGCATTAGCATTAGCATTAGCAATAGCAAGTAAGCAAAGCCTGTACGGTTGCCAACGCTTCCATAGAGGTTAGGGTAAGGGTATTGATAATGGTGGATAAAGTATCGCCCTGGGGACACGCGAGCTGCTCGCGCCAAATATTTGGACAACGTTTATTATGGGGCTGGCTTTCTAAGAGATGTGCGCGAAAAAGTATGGAAAATATGTAAAATACGAAAAATATGAAATATGATGATGTCGGCGGACGAAAAACAGCGATGATATATGAAATACTGAAATAGTATATATTCAATAATTGCGATTGCCGTTGGGACGACGACAGCTGCTGAATGTTGTATATTGGTTGTTGGCTGTTGAATGTTAAATGTTAAACGTTGAATTTTGAATGCTGCTGCACCGCTCTAATGGCATTTTAATAATAGATTACGATGATGGCGACGACAGACAACGAACAGACCCCAAACAGCAGCCAAACTCTGTTGATGAGCTGATGAAGAGCCTCAAGACAAATTAGCCACACACGAAATTACAACAAAACACACACTCAGTGTGTGCGTGTGTGTGTGTGTGTGTGTGTGACAGTTGACAGTTAGAAACGATGGTCTGAGAATCTTCGAATCTGCGTATCTCGCAGTATTTGCATAATTAAACTGTAATACAAATTGGCAATGAGACAACATTAGGAAGCGGCAATAGAAGCAGCAAAAATAAAGGTAAAAAGAACAGAAAAAAGTGCAGGAAAAACTGGAGGAAAAACTGTATGAAACATGGTAGGAAAAACAGTGCAAACTGGGGGGAAGCTGTAGCAGCACTTGGTTCATTGGCACTTGGAACTATGGCCAAAATATAAACATTTTTAGAATTCAGTAATTTACATTTTCTTCAATATAAAAATATTTTTTAAAGCACAGATTTAAGTATCTATTTCAAAGATTTCCCCTAAAAAAATCTTTTGCTAAGTTTTAGTCAAAATATTGTTTGCTTTTCCCATCGTACTTTGTTGGCTAATCATGCGCATGATTGCAGCAGCGAGCAGAACTGCAGAAAGGTTGTAGCAGAAATCATCAACGAGAGGAGTGGACAGAGGGTAGTCGAGGGGGAAGTAGTGCCTCTACAGAGTCTGGGAGTCTGCAAGTCTCTCACACTTGACTGCAGCTCCATGCAACAATGTGGCAGGCAATGCGTGCGTTCCTTCTGCGGGTCATGAGCACGAAAGATATTACGCTTAGATTGCAGTCAAGCAGCTCCATAACGAACCCAATGCGAATGATTCTACGCTGCTTCAAACGCAGCTACATTTATATTCTTAATTACAAATGTTCTAATACTGGCACTTATGCAACATTGTGGATAATTTTTAGGCAATTTTTCATAGAGTTTGTGCTTGAGCAGCTTTAAGTGTAGTGTTTGTGACACTTTAAAGAAAAGTATCGAAAAACACGCAATAAAAATTATAAAATTTGCCAGCTTTGTTTATAGTGAATAGTTAAATCTAAAGCAAATACAGTGGAATCCGGTTATAACGACTCCGCTTAAAGCGCCCGTCCGGTCTTTGCGACGAAAATTCGATGACTTGTTTGATCCCCATACAAGCTTTTTTTTCTTTGCTCGTTTCGGTTAAAGCGTCTACCGGGTATAACGACGTAAAATCGTCGGTCCCTTGAGTGTCGTTATAACCGGATTCCACTGTAGTTATAGAAAGAAATAAATTTAATTATCTATTTTTTTAAGCATTCTAAACTTAGATTTAGTTGGTTTTGGGCATGCAATTATTTACGCCACTGAAATAAGTAGCTGTACAAATAATATCTACAATCCTAAAAGTCCTACAATCGTATAGGTTACCCCAAAATATTAAAAACTGGTATTTTTACTGGTATTTTATACAGCACAAGCTGTGAAATGATTTAATTTCTTATGGCTTTATCTTTATGGAAAGTATTTCTTCCATATTTCTACTTTTCTGTGCGAATTGCCCCGGAATAATTGAATTTAGTTTAAGATATTTTCAACATAAGTTTTGTATACAATTTATTCCCGAATTACCTTTCATATATTTTAAATATAATTTTTATTTATATTTATTGCACTTACTGCGCCCATTGCTGGTATTATTTTTGGTACATTGAAAATACGCAGCCCATTTTTGGTATTATTTTTCAGAATATACTAAAATCAATGCATTTCTATGCCGACTCAATGAAATACCCCCGAGTAATTGTCGTGCTTTGTAGCTTTTTTGGGCTGATATGCAAGTCGAGTCCGCACCGAGTGGTTTGGCGGTGCTGTGGTGTTGTGGTGCTGGACTTTTGTGCTGGGCAGCAAATGGCACAATAAATTCCCATGACAACTAATTTAGCTGGCGGTGATCGGAGCGAGCATTGCTTTCTCATCTTTGCCGCCAACGTTGCAACGTTGCAACTCAACGTTTTATTGACTCTCGACTCCCGACTCCCAACTCCCAACTCTCGACTTTGACTTTGACTTTGTCTCTGACTTTGACTGTGACTCTGACTCTCTGACTCTCCAACTCTTCGACGCTGTTGACTTTGAATTTAAACTAGCTGTAGCAATGAATAAAAACGAATCGTGTGTTGTGTTTGGTGTAGTGCCAACGATTTTGGTCAAATTATGTGGCAGTGCCTAATGATTGTCTCCACGGAGGCAGGCGTATAAATGCCAAGTGCATTAAGTATACGCCACCATCAACATCACCAGCAGCGACTCCAAGACCTCAGAGCGTTCCACAATCGCCACAAAGTGTCAAAGTGCCTGAACAGCCCACTTGCAACGCCCACTTGCAACATTGGCAAAATACAATTATTAACTGCTTGAAGAAGGCGGGAGCGCGCTTCTCAACCCCATTGCACCAAATCGCACAGTGGGCGTTTTTACTGCTTTACCGCAAACTAATTGATGATCTAAGATTTTCTCTTCCTTTTTTTTTTTAAGCATATTTGTCTTGACTTATTTGTTACATTTCTAGTAGTTACACAAAGTCCAAAATTATTTTATTTAAAAAATAAATTTAATACTTTTTTAAAATTTAAATTATTTGCCTTGAAATGGTGTAAAAATGCCAACTATGCCAAGTTGGTGTATTGGCCTAGGGGGCCAAATGTGGCTGGCTTGTGTTTGTGTTTTGTTTGTTGCCAGCTTCTTGCATCTTGATGACATTGACGCGCGAATGTTGCCGTCCATCAGCGCCAAACTTGCAACTGCAACTGCAACTAGAGCTGAAGCTGAAGCTGGAACTGGAGTTGGGGTTCGAGTTGTAGCTGTTGCTGTAGCAGGAGCTGTCAGTGTGAGGCGAATGTCAAGCCTTTGGCTATAATTTAACACCCACGCGGTGAACAGCAGAAATGTGGCAAGCACTCGTTTGCGGCATGTGGCATGGCCTAAAATTGGTTTAGCATGCGATTATTATCACGTGTCGTCGCTTTTTCATCACGACACATGTCAAACAATTTTCAGCGCAATTTGTCAAGCCAACGATTAACGATTACTAATAATCGATAAGTTATAGGCGGTTATCGAGTGTTAATATTTAAACGAGTGAGAACGACAATTTCTTATACCAAAGATTAAGCATAAACTACGAACCGATGGACAAAAAACCGATTAACCGATAGCCGATTAACGATTACCAATTATCCGATAAATGATAGACTATCAACACGATTTCAAACTAACGATAAACGATTAGCGATTCTCAATATTTCGATAATGAACTTCCAAGTACCAATATTTCGGTAAAGGATAGACGATAACCGATTATCGATTATCAATTATTCGATTACACCAAATTAAAACAATTTCAGACTAACGATATTCAATTGGCGGTTATCAATATTTCGATAAACAATTACCAATTAAAAATATTTCGATAACCGATAGACGGTAACCGATTAACGATTGGCAAATACCAATAAACCATAGACTAATCAAACCAGCTGTAAACATTTACAGTTTATCAATATTTTATTAGATAACTAATGGATGATAACCGATACCGATTAACGATTACCATATACCATTAAACTGTAGACAAAACTATAATCAAGCCAGCGATAAACAATTAAAGTTTAACAATATTTCCATAGATGAAAACCGATAGACGATAACCGATGGCTGATAAACGATAATCGACATACAATATTTAAACATGACAGACAATTTGCTGCACAATTTGTCAAATGTGCGATAAACGATTACCAACAAACCGATAGGCGATAAACGATAGACGATAGTCAATATTTCAGCACAAGAGACACATTGTTATAAAGCTCAACATTTTATGGGCAGATTGTCAACAAGTTGTCAGGCATTGTAAAGTTGCATAACTGCAGTTTAGAGCACGCGACATTTTGTCGCAACTTTACGGTCGATGGCATTGGCAACTTTTTTGCCAGCAAACAGCTGACAGTCTGGGCCATTGGCATTGCCAATGCGAATGCAAGCAGTGGAAAACATTGGCAACATTATGGCCATTTGGGATGCGGCCAACAGAAACGAAACTAGAGATGCACATGAATGCGATAAGAAGCTGAATTATGATTGGATGATGCTCATATCTATGACTATATACGACCAGAGGACGCTCCCCTGTGTGTGGCTTGGGTGTGGTGTGCAGTACCTAAAGAAAGAGAGAGAGGGAGAGTGAGAGGTAGAGCCAACGAAAGACAGTTTGTTAAATTGGACTCGGGAGAGCTAAACTCTTGCGCAGCAGGCAAATTTTTTGGACGGCAATTTAATTGCACAATTTGCCAATTGATGAATGCGCCAAAGACAAATCGAATGTGAGTGGAAAATTGGGAAAAAACAGCAGTAAAGGCAGCGAAGAAAATAGCAAGAAGTCGTACTATAAAAGAGTGTGAATTATTGGTATTAAAATTAATTTTAGTTAGAGTTTCCAAACCTTTTAAAAACCTTTTTGTCTGTAATAATTTTTTTTTACCAAATTTTTTATTTTTTTTTCTATGCTTAGCTTTACTTGGAAAAGCTTTTTACTGTATTTAAGTTTAAAGCATTCAAGTTCATAAAACTAAATATATTCTTTAGGTTTTATTGACTGCACACACTCTTTGTGCCTATTTAGTTGTAATTGTTGTTGTTGTTGTTGCTGGTCTTTATCATTTTGGACGCTTGGCTGCATTTTCATCATTTTCTTAATCAGTCAAAAACAAAAGAATAAAAATTAAAACAAACGTAGGCAAGTTCTTGTGGCATATGCGAGTTGTCTGTGGTAATTATAAAGTACACAATTATAAGCAGGAGAGACAGAGATAGAGAGAGAGGGAGAGAGAGATGGGGAGTAGCAAAGAGTAGACGAGTCTCAGTTGGGTAATTAAGTCAGCGAGCATAGCAAGTGCACGATTTCCTTCCCATTTTCCCTCGCTATTTTTCTCCCTTTTTCCACATCAACTTAAACCAAAAAAAAAAACCAAGAAGAACTTAAATTATTATATAACTTAAGCAGTGTCTTCAGTCTTCAAGTCTCTAGTTTTTCAACTTTAGTTAGTTTTTTGCTCGTTTTTTCGGTTGCTTCTATGATTTATGATGCTTGAAAGATAAATTTCCTAAAGCGCTTGTTAACTGCGACTGTCAATAGTCGCTCAGATTACCCCCTACCTACCTCCCTCCCTCCCTGCACCCCTCGCCAACTACTTGTCTGATAATTTTAATGATGATAGTGTCAATGCTCTGTAGCGGTGAATTTGCCACAGTTCGTTCTGCCTAGAAAATATTACATTCATTTTTCCCTTCCCTTATTGCCTCTCTAGTTGAATATTACGCATACGACCCGTGTTGCGGGCATGTCATCAGAAACATTTCACTCCAAAACTCCCCAATCTGACAGTCTTGGTTTAAGCCTTGATCTAAGTCTTAGTTAGATCAGCCTTGGTCTTAGTTTTAGTCTTAGTCTTAGTCTGAGTTGTTACTCTCCATGCCTCATGTCCATTTTTGACTTTGATGTTGCCGCTTGCGCATAAATCAATACAAATGCAACTGCAACTGCAGTCGCAGCGGCAGCACTGCCGACGTCAACAGCGACAGCGACGTCAGCGTTGGCGTTGGCATTGCGACAATCGCTTCTGCCGATTGCTTCGAGTTCCTTGAGCTTCTCCTGCTGCAGCTCGTGCACTGATAAAAAAAACAAATTTTTTTAAAAACGGTTTGAATTGACCAAAATTATTCTCAAGCACAAAATGTTAAAAAAAATGTTTTTAAAATTTTTAAATTATAAACAAATGTTTTAAATATTTTTTAACATTTTTTAAATATATTTTACTCATTGGAAGAGGCATCCAAACGCCCATCAGGAGACCAATAAACGTTCGCGAAACGCTCCCAAATCTTACCCGACTTCAAGCCATTAAAAACCTCTGAGCCCGGACTACTAAGGACCACAACTGGCCTACTTACTGTACCCGCGAGGACGACCGTCATAAATTAGTCTGAATATATTTCAGTTAATTTAAAAATTACTTTCGTAACAAAACATGTATATTAAAAATTTCAATTCATTTATTTTTAATCAACTTTTTACACTTTTTAAATTCTTTTGTTTGTTTCTCTCAGTGCACTTTTGCCATAGGCAACAAATTAAATTTGCCAGAACTATGTGCCGCAATCGGTTGCACAAAGCACACATATTGGCTTTCAACTGGGCAAATGCACAAATTTGATGATCAGCGATACACGAGACAACAGATGACAGAGCGAACTAAAGGAAGGAATTGTGAGGAGGGAGAAAGAAGATAGGAGAAAGGGAAAAGGAAAGGGAGTCGGTACAACTAGGGACAGAGAAAAGAATCTCAACATTTTTGTAGAAATCTTCAGTGGATTAATGTATTTTTTGGTCTTGCCTCAAATCGACAAAATTGAACAATTATTATGAAACTGCTGATAAATTATTTAGTGTTTAAATTAACCGAAATATAGCCGCTATATTTGAGATACGTAAATTATGTTCATCTGTAAAATTTAGTCAAACATTTTTAATCTTAAATGAATTGGTATATTTTTTAAAAACTTTTAAAACTAATACTCCAAAATAATTTTTGTTAAATACTAATAATAAGTTTGCCAAACATATTATATTTAATTTAAAGTCGATTCAGTATATATTTTAAGAACTTATAAAAACAATATTCCATTTAATTTGCTTATAATTTTCTATTAGTTAAAGCATTGTAGTATTTATGTTTGATGGTGATGTTTTCTTTCCTGCTCTCTCCCACCTCTATCCCCCTCTATCCCTATCTCACCTTCAACCCGTTGTGATAGATTAAAATCTCGACAAATAAATTTTCACTTGATCACAGTTTGGGGTCGCATCAAAATCAAAATCAAAACGTCTAGACAACAGCGCCACCAACTTTTCACACGCACTAAGGCCGCGCATTATGCAAACAAAAGAAGAAGAGCAATACACTGTAAAAAATGTAAGCGAACTACTAAAAAAAAAGAGATTTAAAAATGTTAAAAAAAAAACTTTTATCAAAAAGACGTTATACATTTTAAAAAAATTTTGTATTAAACATCACTTCAAATACAGTGGAATCCGGTTATAACGACATTTAAGGGACCGGCGATCTTACGTCGTTATACCCGGTAGACGCTTTAACCGAAACGAGCAAAGAAAAAAAAGCCTGTATGGGGATCAAACAAGTCATCGAATTTTCATCGTAATGACCGGACGGACGCTTTAAGCGGAGTCGTTATAACCGGATTCCACTGTACTAAAAAGTTATTTATATTAAAAATTGTTAACGATTTAAGCTTGTTTTTAAATTTTAATTTTAATATAATTTTCAAGTTTTATTTTTAAGAATTTTATTCACTACTTTTACTTGTAAAACGAGCCAGAGTTTTGGAATTTTTTTTTTTTTTTTTTTAATTTTTATTTTGAGAACTTTATTAATTTATTTATTATACTGAGTTTTAAAAACTTTTTTTCAGTGCATGTGATATGATTTGATATGATGTTTAAGACAAGTGCCACAGCAGGTACGATTCGAGTTCGATCGATAAGCAGTCGAATTGGAAAATGGAAATGGAAAACATGTTGTGACAAGTTTTAATAGCAGGAAATTTCAAATGAATTTCATTAATTCAGCTGGACAGAAGTTCTCGTCTTGGAGTCTCTTTTCTTCTCCTTCTTCTTCTTCTTCTTCTTTATTTCCAATTCGAATAACATAAATTTTAATTAATCATTAGAAAATGTTTCTTCTTCGTCTTCTCCATTTGTTTCTGTATGCAAAATGAACTTTTCTAATTGCGAATCGATCGAAATCGAAAAGTTATTTGAATATTTATATGGAAATCCAATGAGCGTTTTAGACATTGATGTGAACCTGCGCGAACAGTGCGTGTGATGGAATTTTTCCTCCAATGGTTTTCAATGCGCTTTGCTCTGGGTATTCGTGCTACCGTTAGAACACAAGAAGAAGAAGCAGAAGAAGAAGACAGAAACGAACGAACGAACGAACTCATCAGCGGCGTCAACGGCAGCGCCGACGTCGCTTTTTGAAAAACATTAATTAAATTAATTAACAAACTCGTGCCAAGCAACTCATATGGCAACAACAATGGGGAGCAGCTCTACACGCCACAAACAATAACAACAACAACTAGTACTTTTGGGTAAGGCTAAGGTAGGGTAAGTCGACTGCAAAAGACCCTGTGCTTATTTTAGTTGGCCTGTGGGAGCTATAGGATATATGTATGTGTTTGATCTGAACTAGAGGTGGGCATGGGCTGGCTGTCTTGTTGGGTACCCCTGTGTATGGGCTGGATAATCTTATTTCGGGTTGGGCGGCTATGGGTTAGGTCGCTCAACCCGAAAATTAATTTTCTTTTTACTTCCTACCATTCTTTAATAAATATATCTAACCTAACAGCAGCTTTGAAGATAGTTTAAAAAATATTTTCTTTCATTAAAATATTTTTGTTTAATTTTCCTTCGTACGGGTTGGGTGCAAAATTTCTGCCCACGTCTACCACTAATATTTACCACTTAAATAAACTTAAAGTGCCAATGCATAGACTCACTTTCATACCAAATTTGTTAACTCTATCAGTTATAGTCTTTGAGATCTCTTCAAGATATCTTCGCGCCTATTGATGCTAATCAAGACTATTCATGTACGATATCGAAAAAGCCTCCATTCAACTACTACTACTACTATTACTACTACTACTACTACTATTACTACTACTACTACTACTGTTACTACTACTACTATTACTACTACTACTATTACTACTACTACTACACACATTTCACTACTGCCCAAACTAATACACCCCGTACACCATTTAAGTACACGGTCTTACAACTGTTTTGCTGCTTGAAAACGCATAATTAATGCGCTCAGCGCCCAGAACCAGATTAAAGTGCGACTGTGCCTCGAGTCGTAAGGTCTAGTCTATACACATATAGATCCTCCACGGCACTTGCAATTGCTTGGGCAGTCAGCTAATCGGTTAGTTAGTCAGACTTATAGACCATATAGAAAACTTCACTTCCATTTCAGTTGGGTTTTCAGCTAGTTTGTGATCGTGTTGCAACGTCTTTTTTGTTTATTATAATTCAACTGCAGTTGATGCTGCCTCTGGCACTCTACCGCTCTCTCTCCCCTCTCTTTCCCCCCTTTCTCTCTCACTGTGTCTCTCCAATTCGCTGCTGATTCGGTAGCAGAGATAGAGATTTCAGTTATTTATGACTTGACTGCGGCATGCTGCAGTGCAGCCTTTCAACTTGGTCACAGCACCAGCAACAGGTGCAAGGCTCGGCTGCTTCTGCCACAGCGGCAACTTAGATTTTTGTCAGCTCCAAATGCTAAAGCGTTTTTCACAAAAAAATATAAATAAATAGCAGTGGTTTCCTGCTGAAAAAAATAAACGGTTTCCTATTTCCAATTGCTGCAAGTTCGTTGCTTAGTTTTTTCGTTTTTCAAGGCGAGTGTGCAGGTTTTTTATTGAATTGTTGGCTAATGTTTGGAGGTCAGTTTGGAGTCTTCTCTAGCTCTCCCTTTTACTCTTAGTCTTTTATTCTGTCTTATCAGGTACCTTCTGTCGCCTATTGGTCACTCATATTGAAGAGCAAGTTTGTCGCCTAAGTCTTTTATTTAACTTCAACGCAATTTTATAAAATTGACAAAAAGTACACTTAATTGGCATAAGTTATAGACTATTTTAAATATATATCCACTCTTTCATCTGACTGTGATTCCCTTACTATTATTTCAACTAATTATTTAAAAATATTTGCAAGTTTGTTGCTTAAGTCATTTATTTAATTTCGACACAAAATAGGCTGTCTTATAAAAGTACACTTAGTTGGCATAGGTTACAGATTTATCCCATTTTATCTGTTTGTGATCCCTCCACTTTCCTATCAGCTTATTATTTTTTTTGCAAGTTTGTTGCCTAAGTCTTTTGTACCAGAAGTAATACTCCAGCTCTTAACAACTGACTTTCTAGCACTCTCTAATCATAGTTCGATGTTTTATTAAATGAAGGAAATTCTTTTCCTTTACTTCAAACATTTGTGTACAACTTCTTCTACTACTACTTCTATCAACAACTTTATCAAAAACTATCTGTATGCACATCTATCGACTGCTTTATCTATTACTTACATCTATATCTATCTGTCTAGCTATCTATCCATGACTATCCTTCTAACAATAGTCTGACCAACTTTGGCCATCTTCATGTACAAGTGAAATCGTCGTATCGTAGACTCTGCACAATGAACACGTGCCACCGACAGGCGACAAATCAAACAAACACGACACAAAGCGATACAAATGTCTTGCCGCGACAGCAAACAATCAGCAGTGAATGTATCAATAGCAACAACAACAACAACAAAGCTACAACAACAACAACAAGTCGATAGTGTGAATTTGAAATAAAGTGGCGCTTAATTGCGAGCGATTAATGAGGCAAGAATTTCAACAGCAGAGCCCTCAGCCCTAAGGCAGCCCTGAAGTCAACGCAAGTCTCTGGTGTCGGGTGCTTAGGTGTCAGGTGTCAGGTGTCACATGTCAAATGTCAGACGTCAAAGCGATGGCAAAAGTTTAACGGTGTTTTCAGCAGTTTTCGCCGTATTAATCATCAAAAAAAAAAAAAAAAAATTAACTATATTGCCACCAAATCAGCCGACGGCAGCTGAACAACGAACTCAACGACAGTCGGAAGGTCGCACGATTTGCCAAATGAGCAACGAAGCAAATGAGCATAATGGCAACAAGTAAAAGTGATTCACAGCTAGATACCCTGGAGTGGAGCTCAATCAAGTGGATTTAGTTGCGTCGTAAAAATGATTAAACTAAATAAATTTTAAAAGAAAATGTCTAAAATATATTTATTATAATTAATTTTAGTGAATTTTCTGTACTCCAAATTGCTTTAAATTTAAATAGTTTAAGTTACAAACTCACACACATCACTCCCCAATTTAACTGATCTATCGCTGCAGCTTTTCTGGTACTTTACAGGGTACACTTTAAAGAAGTCAAGTGCAATAAACAATAAATAATAACAATAAGCATATAGACAGTCTGCAAAAGGAAACTCAACTTTAACTGGCACAATGTGTGCATATTGAATGCGTTTTTCCAAGCAACTCCGATCCCGAATTTAATTCCGATTCTGATTCCGAATTCGGACAACGCTTCAAGTCTTTTTTCTTTCAAATTCAGTTTTGAGTTAAGTTTTGCGGACTGATTTTGATACGCGTCGCGTGACACAATTTCCAAGTATCTACAAGAACCTCAGACTAAGAACGTTGAACCAAGGGGGGTCGAAGGGGTTAGGGCGGTACAGAGCGGGGCTGAGTCAGGGGCACAGGAAGTGCACAGACTTGGAGCGACTTCGGGCAACAAAACAAATCATAAAAAAAACCGCATAATTAATATGGAGAACGTTGACAGTTGTCGTAAATGGTGAACCGACTTCCGATCGGCAGCGCTAATCAAATTTGGCAGAGGTAGCTGCGTTCCTCTCCCTCTCTCTCACACACACGCACACACCACCCACCGTGGTGGTGCAGGGCCAAGGGGCGGAGAGAGCTTAAAGGCAGGAAAATCAACTGCAGGTGATTGCCTGCCTGGCAATTGTGGATACACCTGACAACAGCCAGCTGTGGCGGGGCATAACAAAGCAAGCCAAGGTAGACAAAGAAAGGGAGAGAAAGAAAGAGAGAGAAAGAGTGAGAGAGCTGAGAACTTTGAGCGACAATCAAGCTAGAAAGAAAATGCTAATTTAGAGGAGTCGACGAGGCCATACGCTGCCATTACGATTAGAGTGATTGAAGGAAAAAAATGTATTTACTGATTGACAACTGATTGATGGCTGACTGAGCATTTAAACCTTATATATAGTTTGATAATGTTTAAAATGCAACCTGGATTGATTGAATGTTATACAAATAAGTAAAAGTATATAATTGATTGATTGATAAATCAATGATTGATGATGTCAGTCATTTTAGAATTTATCAGTAATTTAAGTTCATCTTGGATTAATTGAATGAAAGACACTTAAGTAAGTGAACATGATTGATAGATTGTTCGATTGATTGTTGATTGACAAGCCTACTTAAGCATTTTGCTGCTAAACGTTATGTAAACAAAGTTATACTGACAGCTTGATAAACAAAATGGAAGCTAAGGTAATCAATTGAGGCATTTATAGCTGATTGATTGTGTGATTGAACTGCGTAGGTGCAACTAAAGCTGTTAAAATTTATCAAAAAGGTGACTAAAAGTACTAAATACTAAAAATGATGCCACGGCAAGCATTTAATTCGCAACATATCATGCCAAATAAATGATTGACTGATTGATTGATGGCTTAAAGCAGTCAGAATTCAAACAAACAGTTAAATTAAAGTATGAGTGTTGCTTAAAATTAGGTTCAATGCTAAAGCACGTTCTGGACTAACATAAAAAATATGTTAAGCACTTGATTGACTGATTGATGGCAGCAATATATTAGATTGGGTGGCTTAAAGCTACAAGTTCACAAAATTATACCAACAAACAACTTCAGAAAGTGCAGCAACCCTACACTCTACACTCATGAGAGTCGACCGAAAAATGGACAGTAAAAAAAAAGTGGGGAAAAAACGAAATGAAAAAAAAAAAAAAAAAGTTCGTTGAGAGGAAATCCCATTAATGACAAAATCGATAAATTAATTTGTTTCCATCGACGAAATGCATAAATAAATGTAAATAAACAAACAAAAAACGAGCAAACAAAGTGCCGTTAAGTTAAATGTTGTCGTCTTGTTTCGTTTCGTTATTATTGTTGCTGCTGCCGCTGTCGGATTTTTAAATACAATATTAATTAAGATCCATCCAATTCTCAGCACAGAATCAATAACTTAATAAATTGCTTAATAAAATGCGCGCACAAACGCAACGGGTGGCTTCATCTCTATTGGCATCATTTCAGTTGAATAAAAACTCATTTGTCACATAAATCAACGAAAAAAGGGAAAAAATAAAAAAAATATTTACTCAGTTAACGACTCATCGAATGCAGGGCTCAAAAAGATACAAATAGTTAAGACAAGTTCACATAGTAAAAGATACACTCCATAGACTGCCCAAAATAATACTCTTAATCATCGGTAGAATATCAATTTAGCTGCTCAGATTTGTAGTCCATTTGTCAATTAATTCTCAACTGGTTCTAGGTCTATTTGAGTAGTGCCTGAGCTTTTGTTTAGTATCTAAAAAGTTGTCTTTTCTTTACTTTATGTCTACTGTAGTTTTCTTAGGCAAACCCCTTAAATTTCCTCAACTAATTTACTTAATTAGTTAAATAAATACTTAATAAACTTAGCAGCATTATTGTTTTAATTCTTTTCTACAATTGTTTCATCATATCGCAGTGAAACTGTAAATGGCATTAAGTCAACTTGGAAGTTGCATCGTCAATGTGACAAGCGGATTACGCAATCATATTCACAGTGTTGCCAAGCGTGTCCAGAGCTTGTTGTTCGAGGGGAGCTCGAGATGCAAACTGGGATCCATCAATTGGCACTGTTGATGCCCGGAAAAGTCAATCAGACAAGACTGCTAAAGATTGCAAATTCAACTAAGCACTGAGAACCGAGAGCTGAGAAAAGAGAACTTGGACTTGGGAACTCGAACTGACAATTTGCTGGATTGATATTAAATTTTGCCGTTGCATTAATCATGGAATTACTTGCACAAACTCCAGCAAACCATTTAAAATCATATTAACAATGAGAGAGGCTTGGAGGGTGGTCAAGTTGTAGAAGAGAATTATGTGTGTTGGCTGACTGAATACCCTAGAAAAATACACTATAGGCGATACCATGAAAAACGAGTTGTACAGTTGATCGAAGGGTGTGAGGATTCGTTTAAGAAGTAACGTATGAAAAGCAACGAGTATAAAATAACTGATAGCTTGAAACAAGTAAGAATGTTTTATAATCAATAAGCAATAAGAAGCGACTTAGAAGTAACGAGTAACGAGTAGGAAAAGTAACGAGTAGAAGAGTAACGAGTGTCATGAAAAGTAAAATTAATCAGAAAAGAGCTAGAAGTAGCGAGTCGCAAGATTACCCACAAAATAACGAGTAACGAGCAGAACAAGCAGCTAGTTGCATAATATGTAAAATTAATGACAAACGAGTTGGAAGCTACCAGCAAAAATTAATCATTTAACAACGAGTAACGAAAATAAATAGTAGCGAGTAGAAAAAGTACCGAGTATTATAAAGAAAGTTAGTAACAAGCGAGTTAGAAGTAACGAGTCGCAAGCTACCAGCAAAAATTAAGCACTTAACAACGAGTATCGAGTAGTCATTATAACGAGTAATATAAAAATAAACATAGGAAAAAGTTTAGTGAATTTTGAACTACATCAAACAAATAAATCACATTAAGCTGTTCAGAGTTCCAAATTATTAACTATTTAGTAAAGTTTAAAGTAGTTAAACTAAATACAGTATTTTGATGACTAAAATTTGGAATGCAAAATGTATAAAAACAAGTAGGCTCAACTTGTAGACACCCTACAAGTCTAATAATCAAGAAAACTTGTTCGTTATTTTTCGAAATTTTCAACTTCGTTAATTACAAAATAGTCATACCCTTCTCTCAGTTTGTTTACAAGGAGCAGCAAAGTGGAAGTTGTTGTAGTTCACTCGACTTGGCCATGTCATGTCAGGTGTCTGCTCGTGACACTCATTAGCCGGGCCAAAACAGAGGCCAACCAGAGACAAAACACACACATGGGCATTTGAGACAAGAATCAGATATGTTTGTTGTCAATGGAGGAGTATGGACTACATTGAGTTGGAATGAAATCTATTGAATAATTTGCACAGTTGAATGTACAAATTGAAATAATTTTCAATAATTAAACAATTAAATCAGTAAATCAAGCAACATCAACGCCCTGGTCGCTGAGTAATGCGCCAATGTTTGAATCTTTTCAAGTCACGAACTCTGAGTCAAAATAAACTCAACTGAACTGAAACTGTCAGTGGAATTGAAAACAAATGTGAAATAAGTCACACTAATCCGAGCTATGAAATCAATTTGTTTTAATCACACTTTTAGTTGAAAATTTCTATTGTGCATCATCGTTGGAATCATCAGAAATAGCATCACTATGTTGTTCATTATTTTATTTTTGATGTCAATGTTTTTAGACGGATATGCGTACAACTCACAGGAATTTGCACTACCCGAACGCTGTAAATTTTTGAAGGAGAACAAAGAGATCTTACATCAAAAGTGCAAGGGCAAATTCCCCCTTGTGGCGTATACGAAATTTCGTGATACTTTTATGAAACAGGACGATCGAATGGCTCTCTTTATGCCCGACTCGTTGAAATATGTGATGGTCGCTCTCAAGGACTCCGAACTTCATCGCTGCGAGAGCTTTCAACTGCTCGAACTGAAGGAATACATTTGCTACGATGCCGATGGCGGTAGAAGGACCATCAAATTCAAAGATGTTCGCATGTATTGCTTTCCCTTTCACATTCAAATCACTGATGATTTGACACACGAGTGTATACTTCATCGAGACGGTGACTCGTATTCAAAACTGGAGGCAGATACCTTGAAAACTAGCGGTGGTGTTATACACTATATATTTGATAATGATGCGACTGCACGTTTGATGCCTCATGAACAGGCGGTGATTGCTTTGACAGCTTTAATAGTGACTGCGAGTTCAATTTAGCTGCGTGTAACGTATAGCGGTTAATAAATTCAAGATTTAAAGTGTAAAGTAATGACTTAAGATTGGAATTTTAGAAGCGAGTAAAAAGTAACGAGTGACGAGTTGCAGGTAGCGAATAAAAAGTAATGAGCGACTAGTATCAAGTGGCTAGTAACGAGTACAAATGACTCAGCAAGTTGCGAATATAAGGCATGGGTAACAAACAGTTAAGTATACGTAACGAGTAACGAGTAGAGTATTGCAAATTACAATGCCTACTGCAGAGAGCTTTCTAGCCAAATCTAACTAATATATGATAAGAACAGACAACGAGTAACAGATTTTTAATAGCGAGCAAAAAGTAAAAGAGTAAAAGTATCGAGAAGCTAGTTAAAATTTAATAAATTTGCCACTTAACCATGAAATTGAGGAATACCTGCAAAAACAGCAAGAAACAACTACGTACAAATTTAGATTTACAAAACCAACGATTAAACATTAACTAGTAACGAGCACCGAGTAGAGTATTTCAAGTTACAATGCCTATTGCAAAGAATTTTCTACAAAAATCTAACTTAAATATGATAAAAATAGACAACGAAAAACATATAGAAAAAAAGCGAGCAAAAAGTAACGAGTATCAAGTATCGAGAAGCTCGTTACACCTTAACTAATTTTGTTACTTGAACAAGAAATCGAGGAATATCTGCAAAAAAACAGTAGTAAACAATTTAATTCAAAATTGGGTTTAAAAAGAAACGAGTAACGAGTTAACATTAGCGAGTCACGAGCTAACAATAACAAGTAACGAGTTAACAACAAAAACCCGTTTAGCTTTTAATTGCTTAGCTCATGTCCGACATTGATAAGTGCGACAGCTAAACAGCCACAACAAACAAGTGACGAGTAGCCGAGAATGAGTCAAAATCAACAAAGCAACTAGTTAAATTCCCGAAAAATCTCATCACTCGCGTCTGGTGGTCGGCGCCCGACTCAGCGACCTGCTGTGTTTCACTAATTGAAGATCGTAAATTTTTATATGCATCTTCGCCCATTCAGAGCCAACGAGGAGTCGACCATAAAAGATTGATCAGTACCGGAGTGTACGCAGGCATCATAAAAAACCATGAAACGAAGCCCCAGTCATCAGTCGTCCAAAGATGTGAAGTTTCTTCGTTATACTATATATATAAAAATTTTTCCTCTTTAAATTGTTTTTTCTTTTGTTTTGTGGCTTTTTTCTTTCTTTTTGTTTATCCAAAATTGAATCATGTTTTGCGACGATAAATATTTATTTTATAAACATTAAAATGCATCGTCTCATGTGAGAACAACGACAACGAGTCTCAAAAGACAATGCAACGTTTTTGGAATTCTTGGCTGTCCGGGGTTGGGAGGAAAACCCCTTAAGCTATTTTTATTTTTATTTTTTTTGTCGTTTTATTTTTTATCATTTTGTTTTTATCACGTTGCAAATTTTTGTTGGAGTCGGTCACCTGCGCGTTTGGCGTGCGTATCATTTGCATCCATCAGATCCATTTCCATCCATTTCCCTGCCTCATTCATTTCGGTTGCGATGCAGCGAACAATGCTGCTCATTCTAGCGGTTTGCATTCCAAGGAAAAGCCTTGGACCGTCCATTGCCCTAAGGGTACAAAAACAGACCAACAGATTCTCTGCTCTGTGTGCAATTGCCAAAGCTCGAATCTTAATTTGAATGCAAACATCGAGATGTTGACACTTCACTTGCCAATTTGCATCTTGGACATTAGCCTCAACACAAAATGCCGTTGTCTGGCCTCGCACAGTGTGGCTAATTCAATTTACACAGGTTTAAACTAACGCATACTAAACTATGCCAAACTAAACCCCAAAATCAAGTCAACTCTATCAAATCGATTTTTCTCCTTAAATAATTTTTGTAGATTTTTAAATTATTTCTACATTTTGTTTGACGTCCGTCTGATTAAATTTTGTTCTTATACAAATAAAAATATTTTTAAAATTTAAAATTGCACTTACCAAAATCCATTTCAATCCCATTCGGACAAATACACTTAGCTTCCGTTATCTGAAACAGAAATATATGTAAAGCAAAATATATTTTATTTTTATTTATTTTTAAACATATATTTTTCCACAATATTATTATTGTAATATTATTTATGTAAGTAGTTGTAGTTGTCGATGGACTTTTTAGAGATCGATTCGGCACTATGGTTTAAAAACCAATATTAGCCTTTTATTTAAGTAAAAAAGTCTTATTTAATCAATAACAATTTTCAATAAATAAATAAATCTCTTGTTCTCATTATTATTAATTCAGATAGCAGAAGTAACTATTATTTTTGGCAAATATTTCGATCATTTGAACCAATAAAAATTACTTAAATTTACAGTGGAATCCGGTTATAACGACACTCAAGGGACCGACGATTTTACGCCGTTATACCCGGTAGACGCTTGAACCGAAACGAGCAAAGAAAAAAAGCTTGTATGGGGACCAAACAGTCATCGAATTTTCGTAGCAATAACCGGACGGACGCTTTAAGCGGAGTCGTTATAACCGGATTCCACTGTATATAATAAAGTACCATAATAAGTTAATTTCAAGAAAATACAAACTTTATTTGAGTTGTGCTTATTTTGGGAAATTTTTACCGAATTTTTCACCACTGTGAAGCGCAGAGAGTGCACCAAAAATCACCCACAATTATTCTAGTAGTTGCAGGCATACCCAGCAGCAAAAGCTATTCACACGTTGCGCTTTATATTTAAGTATATATAAATTGCAAAGTTTTCGATTAAATTGAATTAAATGGCAGTTTGAAAAATATATTTTAGTTAACTGGACAACCAGTGTCGAAAAATAACTAACCTTTCAGAAAGCGAGCTATTTGTCAGTAATATAATGCCCTTAAAATATCAGTTAAACCAGCTCTTTCAATTCACAGGGTATCTACAGTGCATTTACTCAAGATCTGGAGCAAACTTACTGTGTCAGTTGTTGCTCTACTCGAGGCACATTTCAATTTCAATCGAATCGCTTTTCAATTTCTATTTAAATGCCCCCCCCGCTGTGGCATGCGTCACGTGTCTCTGCCCGAGTCCAAGTCGTAGTCCGTAGAGTCTGTGTCCGTCTGTCCACTTTGGTGTCTTCTGGTCAGCGTAACTGGCACACTTGAGTTCAATTGAATGCCACAGCAGGTGACGCCTTAACGTTGTCTCGTTGTTGACCATTTCGGTGGTCAGGTAATTGCGCAAAAAATGGAGGAAAAAAAACAACGAATTGTTAACCATTTGCATAAATTTCAATTGCATCGTTTGGCGGGGGTGATGAAGGGGAAGACACTGAAGAAAAATAAACTTAAAAATCTGCACTTAACACTCTTACACTCAGGTGTCTCGGGTGCGTAATGCTGTGCGCTCTTCCTGCCACTTGCCACAGTTGGAAGCTGGAAGTTGGAGGCTGGAAGTTGCAACTGGAAGTTTGGTAGCCAAAGATTTTGCTTTGCTAAGCCCGTCATAAACATAAACAAGGATTAGTCAGTTGCTGCTGTTTGCGTTTGATGGCTCATTAAAACGGTTTCCAGTCTGCAATTTGCCTCCATTTTGCCTATGCCGGAGGGGTCCATAGGTGGTGTGGCACAGTGGGAGAATTACGCCATGCGGTGGTAATTAATATAATATTTTTTAATATCCATTTATGTCAATTTACGGTTTTGATCTCGATTTTTATGCCACATTTTTTACACTTCCTTGCATTTAAATAAAGCGGCAATTTTGTTCTAATTTAATTTTAAAAAATAATTTATTTAATACACAAACAATTGGGAGTGAACTTATATTCAGATTTTATAAGTAAAATAAAGTAAATTAATGTTTATGTAATATTTTTTTTAAATAAAAAAATTATTTTAAATAAAAGAGTTTTTTTTTTCTTTTTTTTTTTAGAAATTTATATTTATTTAAAGGTTCATTCTTTCGAACTTAAAAGCTTCTGTAAGCGTCATAAATAGACATGAAAAACAAATTAAAATAATTTTTTTTTTCTTATATTATTTTTATTTAAAGAAAAAATATTTTTAAGCTTTTTTTAAGCACATAACTTTAAACTATACAAAAATTAAATCTTTTAAAAATATTATTTTCATATAATTATTTTAATTTATTTTAAATGCACTTAAAATTCTTAAAAAAAAAAAACAATTGAAGAAACATTTCTCTCATTTTTTTTTACAAGCTAAAAAGTGTATATTTAATGCCCATACTAATCTAAATCTAACGTTCTTTTTTTTATTGGTCTGTAACCGTATTGAAAATTAAATTTTATTCGGCTAGATGAAGCGTTTCTCCCACTGTGTTGATAGCTACAAAAATGAAATTAAGTTGCCGAGTTGAAATTGCAATTGTGTTATCAATTCATTAGACAGAATGCGACACAACTGTACCAGGCCACCTGCTACTTGGCAATGCAATTTGGGTTCAACTGCAGTTCAACTGTGCTCCTAATCAATATCTCTCCAAGTCTCAAGTTGATCATAAAATATACGACTGCATTTTATGACTAATTATAGCATGAATTCTGTGCGTTTTACGACTGCCTAGAAGTGTGGCCAAATGCACTCGATGTTTCCTTACTCTGAAGACAACTGAAGTTGACATTTCTTTTGGCTGCGCATCTTTTCCCAGGCGGTCTTTTATGTGCCACAATTTCTTCAATCGATTTAATAAAGTCGTGCAGCATCATTCAGTTTATGCTCACTATAAAAATTGAACAATCTTAATGAACAAATTTCAGCTAATTTGGCGAGTTAGGGTAAATTTATCAGCACAAGATGTTAACTTTAGCAAGAGTTTGTTTTTTAAAGTAGTTGGAAGTAAAATATGGGAAAAGGGTAACTTAAGGGGGTCTTCTAGTCTAGAGTGCCGAATTTGGAGTGTTTTTTGACGGAGTGTTAACAAAAAACTATTAATATTTTTAACATACATTTTTTTTATAATTTATTTATTTTTATTTGAAAAGTTCATACAAATTTTTTAAACAAAAATATATTATTTTCACGGAGTCACGGAGTTATGCGTTATGAAGTGGAAGTGACACACAAAGGGCAGTGTCCTCGTCCCCAGGATTGCAGCCCTTGTGGTGATCAGAAAAATCTTTATAATTTTTTAATGATTTTGAAAGTCTCTACAGCATGAACCAAAACAAAAAATTGAAAAACAAAATTTTTTTTATAAAATTTATTTTTTCAAAAAAATTAGTTCGATTTTTTTACTAGTTTTTAAGTTTTTTTTGAATTTTTAAACATGTTACAAATTAAAAATTCCAGTTTTTGTTGGCTCATGCCATTGAGGTGTATTTTAAGAATATTCATGCCAAGTTTCAAGTAAATCGGTTGATTGCAACTTGGTATTGAATAAAGTAGTTTGGAGAACAACGCATTCGCTCAATAGGCCGTAGCAGCCACGTCTCTAAAACATCTGTAAATTCGAAAATAATTCGAATTTCAAAAAATCCTTAGGGGATTTTTAAACACTTAATCTATTGAATAATGAAAACAAAAATTTCGGTTTGTTCAAATTTCTAGACTAGAAAACCTTCTTAAGGAGGAGTCACTTCATTTACAGTAAAAAATTTGGTGATTATTTTAAAAATGTTTTTATACAAAATTTTAATGATGATATTTTATTTTCTATACCATTTTAATTTTACTAAACTTCTCAGAACACTTTACAGTCCAAGTTCATAAAATTCCCTAGTAATCTGCCTAGAAAATCTATGAATAATATGCCGAGCATTAATAGGCATTAACTACTAAAACGCTCAACTATTAGCCTCATTACGAGCCATTCACTGCTGAAGGGTTGTCTACAAAAATAGCAGAGTTCAAGGGATTTACAAGGCAGTGAAATAGTTGAGTTTATTTTTGGAACAAAAGGTGTGGATAATATTAATTACTGATCGTTGGCAGGTATGTCCAACTAAGCAGTGAGAAGGTGCTGTAAAGCTGTCAACCGCAACGAATATTATCAATTTGTGAACTCTGCATCTGCTGGCTATAATTAAAACATTGGAAAAGAACGGGATGGGGGCAGGGGGGGAACAGGTCTCGATTGGTGGCTAAAAGAAAAACAAATCATGTCAGAGATCAACTAAAACAATAAGCGCCAATAAGCAGACAAAGCAAATGTGCAGTTAGCTTAACGGTGAAGCGTGAAGAAAAACATAAATAAAAGTCCCCACCAAAGACCGACACAAATCAACAAAACTGCCAGTTCTATAACCCCTTCCCTCCCCCCTTCTCCACTACTACACTCTTCTGCTTGTTGGCCAATCGATTTTTTGGTGTTTTCCAAAACTGACACATGAACTTTGGGCCAAAACTTCTTTTGCCTTTTGGCTTTTGGTTTATAAATTTCAAACTTAAAGTACCGTAAGACTTTTGATAAAGACGCGACAGGTCTCTGGCCTCTCTCTTTCACTCTCGCTCTCCATCTCTCTCGCTCTCTCTCACCTCCTCCCCGTCTATTGTTGTTAACAAAAATATTTGTAACAATACAATTTTCGAATGTCTTGTCTATTGTTTGTCTTCTGTTTTTGTGTGCTGGCTCTGGGGCGGCAATCTGGCCGTTGACATTTGTCAACCTCTTCCCCAATCAGCTACCATAGCCTATCATATCAAGCTATTATGCTACTTATATATAAATTATATATATATATACTTGTGTATACATATAAAGTCTAGTGTGATTTTAAAACCCATTGAATCGCATTCGCTGCGGTATTACATTTTGCGCTATGATTTAAAGTTATTTAAACCGATTTGCCAATATATTTAGAAACATCTTAAGCATCTTGGCACAATATCATGATGAGCAACGGCAACTTCATTATGATCATCATTGAATTGTTTTTTTTTTTTGTGTTTTTTTTGCCCTTTTGTTGTCAACATTTTGTGAATTATATCATCGTTGGGTTTTGAACTGAATGCCAAGCTCAAGTTAGTCTTAAAACTGATGAACTTTAAAAGACCGCGTACTTATTGAAAGGAAATTTTATATTAACAGGAGAAAAACGTTATCTTCAGCTCGCCGAAGATTAAATACCCTTCCAATGGTAGCTATATGATTTAGTAGTCCGAATTGGATGAAATTTGGTCAGCGGGTGGGGAACGATTAGAAATTGATTCCCCGTGAATTTCGTTGAAATCGGTCAATAGACACCGAAAATTTTCCTACTAAGCATTTCAATTGTTCCTATTGAAGCTATATGATGGACTGTCCGATCAGACCGATTTAAACCTAAGAACTGCATGCAGAGAATACAGATCTGATCCAAATTTTATCAAGATAGCTTTTAAACTGAGAGACTAGTTCGCATAGAAGCAGACGGACAGACGGACATTGCTATATCGACTCAGTTGTTAATGCTGATCAAGAATATATATACATATATATACATATTAATGCATTACTAACTTCGTGACAAATAGTAAAAATAATACAATATATACCTATGTATATGGGCACACATACCTGGCTAAGGAACTGACTATTCTATATAAAAAATTGGATAAAACTGACACTCTAAGCGTTACTAAAAAAATTAATAATTTCTTATAATATTTTAATAAATAAATAAAACACACTAACACTTATAGCTCCTAAAATCCACTTAACCTTAAACACCCATCTCATTTCTTTCGTGTAGTGCGTCTAAAAACGAAGGGCGAAACCGATTGCATTTTTTAATTGATTTCATTTCGATATTTTCATATTTTTATCATCCATTTGACATTTTTTTTTCTGCTTTTTGATTTGTGCAAAATCGGCTTTTGATAACTATTTTTGGATCTTTGTCTAGGCCTTCTGCAATATTTTATATGCTAATCCTATAGAGTTGGCTACACTTCAGAAAGCAGTCAACAAAAGGACGGTGAGGTGTAGATATCTGATTCTTTTTTTAGAGTAGACACATTCCCAATTGGTTCCAAGTACAAAGATATATCTTGGATCAAATAGAAAGAGTTTTTGGACTGTAACTTTCTTGTTACGACAGAGAGAAAGAAAGAAAGGCTTACTAGAAACTTGGCACAAACTAAGCAAAAAATAGAAAGAACTAAATAGTTTTCTAAGAATCGAGTTCTTTTTTTAAAATAAAGAAACTATAGTGAATAAAAGTATAGCATATTATATAAACCAAAGCTAAAACCAAACCCAAAACCAATTCCAATTTAGTTAATCTACAGTCAAAGCTCATGATTCCCCAGACAACAATCGATTACATATTTATCCCAAGTGAAATATCCTGCAAGTTAGTTATGGTATCATCCGTAATACTTGTCGCATAAATTGTGCTACCCAGTCAAAACAGTCTAAGAACCGAATGTGATATGTGCATTTTTTAAATTGGATGCTAAATAACGTGCTTAAGTTTCAGCTCGGACTCTTCAAATCGATGTTTATGTTAGCTTCAGCTGTAAATTAGCCTCAGATGTAATCAGAAATGTTTTAAGTAATTGCAGTTAAGTTGTAGATACAGATACCCTGTAACGGGTTAGTGAAAAAATCTTTACTTTTATACAAATTAGTTTCATATAATTATTTAGTTTTGTTAAGTTACTTTTTGTATAAAAGAAATATAAGTTAAAGATATAGATAGATAGATAGATAGATAGATAAGATATAGTTATGAAAGGTAAAAATCTGTGTACGTGGTATCTAAGGTGCTATCTATTTGTACTTGTGCTCAGCTGCTTATTGTCTTATTTATGTTAACCTGGGTTGAGGGTCCTCAAACTTGATGAAGGTGCAGCTGTAAATGAACATTATGGGATAGAAAGGATCAGCAAGGAGACGAGTTGTAAGAAGAGGTGAAAGAAGCGAAGTTAGAAGCAGTTGTAGCAGGCAATAAGAAGTAGAGGGAGGCGCAAAAGACACGCCCCTCAGCAGTAGCATAAGATGATTGCAATTTAAGAAAGTTCAAAGCAGTGGAAGAAAAAAGATAAAGGGGCGTGTCAGCGCCTTAAAGATAGTACGCCAACAAAGTGTTAGGTTAGCTGTATATATGCTTATATATAAGTATATAGGCGTGTGTGTGTGTGTGTATGTATGTGTGCCTGTGTGTGTGTGCGCTAGACTTGTTAGCAGCGCCACCTGCATCATTAATTAAGCAGCCAATAACGAGGCACAGACGCGGTAACTGGAATGCCACAGATTGTTGCAGATTGCCAGTTAATGCAGTTAAAGCAGAGCAGCGGCGGTGCTGCGGCAGAGCTGTGGCAGAGCAGAGGCAGCGCTTTGGCAGCGCTATCACAAAAGATAAAGTTATGAACAGATCACACGTAAGACCCCGTACTTGCCAATGTTAAAGATGTAAACAAACAGTTGATAAAAGTCTATACATAGCGAGCACAAGAAGCTGTAACAGCTGCAAAAAAGTGTATATATTCCTGAACAGCATCCACATTCGCACCGATCTTAGCGACTATAAGAGCTAGATTCACGAAATTTGGATACTTCTAGGGCTTGACTATTTGTCACGCCCCTTAGTGACCCCAAAAATGTTAAATATTAAATTTACATAACTTTATCTCTAGTAAATCACTTAAAATAGTAGCAGAAAATCTATAGTGATATATACAGTGAAAGCTCCCTTGGCTGGACAGCCACGGTTCCAGTATTTTTGTCCGCCCAAGGGAGTTGTCCGCCTAAGAGAAGGTATTTTGTATGACAATCATGCTTTAAAACTATAAAATTCATGCGACTAAGGGAGCTGTCCGCCTGAGGCAGCTGTCCGCGAGTAGAGCTTTCACTGTACTTTAGTTCCCAAAGCAAAATTAAGTTAAGAAATCACTTAAGTCTTTTAGCTTGTGTAAAAAGCTCATTAGCCCTCATTAAAACTGAATACAGAGTCCTTTGCAGTCGATATGTTCAAACGTAGCTTTACTAGTTTAGTGCCAGCTTTCAAGTTGATTGTCAAAAAATTTGCAAACAAATGAAATATTTCAGCATTTTGTGTGATTTAGTGCAAAGTCGCGTAATTGCAAACGCCAGCGGTGGCATGCAACACACACACACACACACACGAGCCACAAGACCAAGTCCAAGACCACAACCAAAATAAAGTAGCAAGCAAAGAGTAGCCTGGTAGCCCGGTTATGGCCACCTGTTTTTTTCATTTATTTTTATTTCATCTCGTTTTTTTTGTTTTTATTTCGCTGCCTGTTGTAATACCCATTAGTCATAGTGCTACAGGGTATTATGTGCGGCTGGCAAAGATTAATCGCGCGAGTTTACAAAGCTGGAGCACGATAATGGGGACTTAACTGCGCTTTCAAATTTATATGCTTTCCTTAAGAAAATATTATAAAATATGCGCAAAATTATGTAATCACTTGAATTTGGTTTTTTTTTTCAATAAAAAATACGTTTTAATGCCCAAAAAATACTTAACTACTTTATTAATAAATTTTATATTTTTTAGAAGCTTTCTTCGTGCGTAGTTAATTTTTAAAAATGAATTAAAAATTAATGAATTGAAATTTGAATTTATTTTTTAAAAATACTGGGTATCTGTGCGTCGTGCTGTCTATTTAACTCGTTCTTATTTGCTGTTACAACTGATGTTGCATGCAACGCCTTCTTAATGGCATTTGGAAATTTGTCAATCGCTGTTGGGCTGTGTCCGAGCCAATTGCTGGCGGAAGTGTAAAAAATAGCCAAAGCGGTTCTAAGCCATGCACACCAACACACACACACACATACACACACACACACACACCACACACACCAACACCCAGGCAAACTGTTGCCACACATTCAATGCTGCCCATCTAACGAAGCAATTAATTTGGCTTGGCACGTTCCTCGCCAGTTGCCAACAGTTTTTGCTCTGCAACAAATCAGGGCCGTTTTGCTGAATTTGTGAATAAAAAACTAACATTTTTATAAATAAACTAAATGAAATACAGTGGAATCTGGTTATAACGACACTCAAGGGACCGACGATTTTATGTCGTTATACCCGGTAGACGCTTTAACCGAAACGAGTAATGAAAAAAAAGCTTGTATGGGGACCTAACAAGTCATCGAATTTTCGTCGCAATGACCGGACGGACGCTTTAAGCGGAGTCGTTGTAACCGGATTCCACTGTACTTATAATAACTACTATAAAATTTATTACGCTTTAAACAATTTTAATAAGTGGCTTTAAAACTCTTTTATAAAATATACAAAAAAAAATATTTAAAATTCACAATAATTTTAATTCGAAACAATACATAAATAATTTTAAAAAAAATTATGTCTAAAAAAATATCCTTAAATTTAACTTAAATACACTTTTTTTTTACTTAAAATTAAAATTGACTTTTGCTGACTGTTGACTGACTTTTATTTATTTTTTTTGATTGACTTTTAAATTAAAATTAAAATTTTTTTATTAACTTTTCTACCACTAAATAGCTAAATTTGCCCACTGTACACTGTCCCAGTCACTGCTGTTCGCTGTTTGCAGTTGCAATTTGAGTTGATGTTGCGCTAAGTGCTGCGGCATCATTTAAATGACGAATTGAGTCAAGTCCAACCGGCCGGCAATATAACCAGAGGCTGCCACGCGCCGTCTATGCCACAGATACGTTGCAACATGTTGCACACAATAAATACACAAACACACACACACACACACAGAGAAGTGTGTGTGTGTTTATTGACAGTTGACTTTGTTATACATGTCGTATACGTTATATGCCTTATGTTTTATGTTGCAGATTGCATGTTGCATGCCACAGCCACGGCCAGAGCCAATCAGCTGTTTAGTCGCTCATTCTAACATATATCAACATATACTTGCAGTTAATATGATATTTCCTTGCAATTAAATCTCTATCTGTATCTTTACCTGTGCCCGTATCTGTATCTGTATCTGGTTTGAACGCAATTGTTTGACAGCTTAATTTCACATAAATATCTGACTTGAGATAACCGAGATGTGTGCAGAGCATATAGAGGAGTTCTTATGCCGATAAATCACAGATTTATCTTGATTTTTTACATATATCATTAGAATAATTCTTGACTAAGATAAGATCTTCTTACAGGAAATAACAGCAATAATGTTAAAATAAATCGTTTAGAAATAAAAGTAGAAATGTGCAAGAAATAATTAATTTAAGAAGAAAAAGTTGTTTTACATATAAATAAAATATACTTTATTATTATAAATATAGTAAGAAAATTATATTTGTGACAACATTTTAAGTAGGTAATTCAAAGTTATCTGAATCGTGGTTAAATATAACAAACTAATCAAAAAATAAATAAATATAAAATTATTTTTTTATTAATATTTATTTTATATACTAAATAAATTTAAGTGTACAGTGGCGTGCAAAAATGAGTACATGTTTACATTCACTGAGTTTGAAGCTGCATATACGACACAAAAAGAGAGGGAATACAACAAAATTTTTATTTTACATTCTTTAAACATTTATTAACTGATTGTATACCAAAATTTTCAAAGTAAAAAATTAAAAACTAAAAAAACTCGAATATACTCACTTATGCTCAAAATGAAACTAAAGCCAAAATAATATTTTATTTATTTATATTATATTTTATTTATATTTTATTGAACTAGTGCAGTAAAATCACCAACCGAACAGAGTTAGCTATGAGAGTTACCTATATGAGTTATCTTAAAATTCTAAGCAAATAAATAAGTTAAACATTACTTAACTTTGACGATTGGCCTATACGTTTTTCTATGTAATTTTCTAGTATTTTTTGGGCAAATGAAACAGTTGTGAAATAGTTAATGGTTTTTAAAAATGTTTTATGCTTTTAAATATCTCTAAGACGTTAAATTTCTGCCAGCAGCAGCATGAACATGTTAAGATCATTCCATTGTCACATTATTGAGTAACATGCTTCATAAGTTGCTTCTTATTATGCAATTCTTAGCGCATTGTAAGAAACAGAGCAGCAGAGAGATGGAGTGAGAGAAAGAGAGGGGAGAGCGAGAGAGAGGAGAGACACTGCGTATAGCGCTAAATAAAGTGTAAATAAAAGTTCTGAGGCAAAACAATAAACAGTAAGGCAAATACACACACACAAACACACACACACACAAACACAGAGAGTACCAGTGATTACCAGTCGGCGA
This sequence comes from Drosophila dunni, assembly GCA_018152125.1. Taxonomy (NCBI): domain Eukaryota; kingdom Metazoa; phylum Arthropoda; class Insecta; order Diptera; family Drosophilidae; genus Drosophila; species Drosophila dunni. The sequence continues at coordinate 9,114,485 of JAECXC010000648.1, read as the reverse complement.
GTAGCTGTAACGTGAGTATACCCATAGACATACAAATATATGCACTTACACGTATACCTAAGTATACCACTATTCAGCTGGATATGCATGAATTGCATAAAAATCTTATGCATTTATGATTATTTTTTTAAATTTGCAGTTAATATATTTTTAAATAAATAAATAATTATTATGTAATTTTTCTTTACAATTGCAGTGTTGCCATTTGCCTGCCCCGCGCTGTGTGCACCAAAGGTGGCAATGAGGCTGACATCGCTTGACGCATAGACGTCACTTTATTACGCCATATAAGCAGCGCAAAAGAGCTGAGAGACCTCCAAGCAAAGGCCCATATACAATTACCTGACAAACTCACCTGCCCAACGGCTCCTGAAACATGACCAAATAAGGTAGAAAAGAGAAAGAACGGGAGAGAGACAGAAAGAGAAGTGTAGAAAGATAGAATGTTCGTGTTAATTGTCATAAAACGAAACGACGCATAGAGAACATTTTGGAGAGAGACAAAGAAACTAGAGAGAGACAGGGAGAGAGAGAGAGGAGTACAGGGGGCCAACTAGCAGAGTGCAGAGAGCACATACCTGTAGCTAGTTTGGCACATGCTTGGCATGTTCATTCCCCATTGTCACATTCCTTTGCTCAACTCACCCCACACCCCAGCTGTTCACACCCCTCCCCAACTACCCCCTTTACCCAACCGACCAATGCTTTATGGCCTCATTATGCTAATAGCCAATTGTGCATTGTTTTTCTCCTCTCTCCTCTCTCTCCTTGCAGGCAAAAATAGTTTTTTGATTATTGTACAACATTTACAGTTGAACGATTCATTCAATTCAATTGAATTCTATTCAATTTTTGTTTCAATTCAATTAGATTCTCTTCAAATGGACACGCACACACTTCATTAGCATATTTTCAATACATTAAACATTTGATAAACTTGGCTACAAAATATATATTTGTATTTGTATATAATACAAACAGATTTCTGATTGTTTAGTTGAATTTGGAGTTGGGCGTTACTTGGTTGGTGTTCTGGCCATAATCGCCACTCACTTGACCCAATTTTATTCGCAAATATTATTATTGCTCAGCTCATTTACTATCATCATTATCATTGTTGACATCATGATGAGCTTTCTAGATTTTTATACTCTCTGCAAGAGTATATTGGGTTTGTGCAAAGTATGTAACAGGCAGAAGGAGGCGTGGCAGACCCCATAAAGTATATATATTATTGATCAGCATCACTAGCCGAGTCGATATAGCCATGTCCGTCTGTCCGTCTGTCTGTCTGTCCGTCTGTCCGTATGAACAAACAGATTTCAGAGATGGTAAGAGCTACAAGCTCGAGCTTGGTGTCAATCGATCACATATTTAGTCAGTCAATACAAGAACCTTTTTTTTTTTCGATGCCACGCCCCATTCACCCACAATAAGCAAAAAAATAGACACACCTCGGAAAAAAACGGTGTTTTCGGCGAATATCTCAGTAACCATGGCACCTAGGATCACCAATTATGGTTTTGAGGCACCTAGTGACAGCGTAAATGCATTGGCAATTAAAATTTTGGACTGCCACGCCCCTTTTTCCCACAATAAATATAAATAATTCCCAACTTTCGTTCCGTTTTTAGGCGTTTGTTTATATAGTACAGCATTGTAATTGTATAATTCAAGTGGCTAACTATATAAAACTGTTCCTGAAAGGTGCATTAAAATCGGACTATAAACAAGAAAACTGGTAGCGTTACAATATTGATAATTGAACGCAATATCACTACCGAGTGCAAGCGAGACAGAAACATACAAGCGTGATCAAACGTTTTCCCTGCTTGTGTGGCGGCAGCGCAGTCGGCCGCGCCGAATACACACATACATACATGTATGAACACATATAATGTCAAACGTATGTGTATTCGCACACAAACAAACAGATGTATGTGTGATTATGCTTAGATTGTTTTTGTTTCAATGTGTTTTAATGGAAGTACTAGATATTGTAATATTTTGATACCGATTTTAATAATAATATCGGGATTTAAATGCAGAGAGTATTATACGGTCGGGCGTGCTCGACTGTACTTTTCTTTCTTGTTGTTTGTGTTATTATTGCGAAATTGTGAGTTGTGACGCGAATAGTTCTAGGGAATTTTTTATGGCATGTGTAGCTCTTAAAAAAATAAAGTTTTATGCAGAACAAGCTCATGCTATATGATTTTATACAAAATATTTAACTACTAAAGGAATTTTAGACCCCTGACTCTAAAAAAGAGTAGAGGGGTCTATAAGTTTAGGAAGCGAAATGTGCGTAACTGGCATAAGGAGGCGTAGCCGATCCCATAATGTATATATATTCTTGATCAGCATCAACAGCCGAGTCGATATGGCGATGGCAGTCTGTTCGTCTGTCCGCTGTCCGGACGAACACCTGAATCTTCTAAGCTAAAAGAGCTATAAACAACTTAACCTATGGCTCCGATAGGACAAATGATGAAAAATCGAAAATTTGTATGAGGACTTGTAGTGTTATTTGAGCTATCACAACTAAACTCATACCCTATGTGTATAGTATCATTATAACTATCCTTACCAAGTTTGACCCGAATCGGACGACTACAGTCTATAGTTCTCATAGGTCAAATTGATGGAAAATTGCTCATATGTATGGAGAATTTCGCACTAGAAGGAGTACGCGGTCTTTTACAGTCGGCTCGCTCGACTGTAACCTTTCTTACTTGTTTTTAATGTTTTAACCTAATTGTCACGCAAAAGAGAATGTATCCTCTTATTATAATAAAAAAAAAATATTTAAAAAAAGAAAATTAAATTAAATTTGGAGACAGTTTTTTATTTAAAGTTTAGTGAAGAAAAGTACAACCAAATCTATACAAACTAAAGAAAAAAGCGAAGATTCTTATTACATAAATACCTTACCTAAACGAAAGTAAAAAAAAAAACAAATTTCGAATGTCAGGCATTCGGTTGCAATGCAAATTCAGCCAAGAAGTCGCAAGACAAAGCACTTAAAAAGCACAAAAGAAACGGCAAGAAGAAGAGTGCGCTGCCAGCAGTCGCTAAAGGAGAAATACTCTTAAAAAATGTATAAAAAAATATAAAAAAAATAAAAAAAGTAAAAAAAATTGCAACGTAAATTCCAAAAAGGAAAACGAAGTTGAGTCAAAAGAAAAGAAACGAAACGAAATGAAATGAAACGAAGAGAGAAGAAGAAGAAGGAGAAGCTTAAAACCGAAAACTGGTTTCTCCCTTTTCCTTTTCAAATACAGTTGTTTTTCGTGCCGCTAGAGGGCGGTGTGGTGCTGCTGCTTGTTAGTTCCTCTGCTTCTTCTTCATTCTTCTGCTTGCCAAAAACACGCAACAACAAAAGGGCAATAACACGAAGGGCGTGAAAAAGCAGACGAGGCTCCAAATGGGCGGTGGCTGCGCTTAGGGGCGTGGCGTGGGCAACAAAAAATAAAAGCCCAAAAACACGACAGAAGACGAGACGCCAGACAAAGCGATTGCGTCTTTTTTGTGTGCAACTATCAAAGGGTTTTACTGCTTAACTTTAGACCCTGTAGTTGCAAAGCAAAGCAACAAGGATTTTAAAGACGCGTAAATTAACTTTATTTTATAAAAATTCGAAAATTTCAAAAGATTTTATGATTCAAAATGAGTTATATAAATACAGTGGAATCCGGTTATAGCGACTCCGCTTAAAGCGTCCGTCCGGTCATTGCGACGAAAATTCGATGACTTGTTTGGTCCCCATACAAGCTTTTCTTTCTTTGCTCGTTTCGGTTAAAGCGTCTACCGGGTATAACGACGTAAAATCGTCGTTCCCTTGAGTGTCGTTATAACCGGATTCCACTGTATATAAATACAGCGAAGCTCCCTTGGCCGGACAGCCACGGTTCCTGTATTTTTTTCGGCCAAAGAGAGATGTCCGCCTAAGAGAACGGATTTTGTATGAAATTCATGCTAAGGGAGCTGTCCGCGAGTAGAGCTTCCAATATTTCAGTACAGGTATGTTTACAGACGTGTTTGCCCCACTTTAACTGCTAGCTATACCCAAATGTTTAAAGAAAATATAAATTTTTAGTAATTCTTAAAGAATTTTAACTTTCAATTAAATTTCAAAAAGTTACCAAACACTTTGAAAAGTATTTAAATACAGGGTGTTCTGCAGTCGCATTAAAATGTGAATTTTTTCTACAGTGTAGATTTTTCTCTGTGCATTGTTTTGCGTGTTTAAAAATATTTGAAAATTGCCAAGAAGAAGTGGAAGAGGCAGCAGCAGAAGTTAAAGAAGATTTGCTGTTAGTGTTGATGCCATTTCTAATTTCGCTGATTTATGGCCAAAAGTCGTAGCTGAAGACTCGCCAGACAGCAGCAGAAGAAGAAGATGAAGAAGAGGATTCGGATAGAGCAGCACAGACCCGATGCTCGTAGGATCTTGTTTCTGAGTCACATGACCTGCCTGAACCTGCCTTAATGGCTTTTTATTAGTCTCTTAGTCTCTGCAGCGCTGTGGCTGTCTACCCTTTGAAATACCTGCACAGAGTCTAACACCCTGTCTGCCCTGCTCTTCGACTTCTCCTCCTCTTGCTCCTTCCCCTCCTTTTGTATTGCCCTCCCTCTCTGCCCTCTGTCTCCATTAAAACGCACTCAAAATGCAATTCACATGCAAATTTGTTTTATTTTTTCTGTTTTGGGCGTGACTACAACAACAACAACATCTTTTGGCCAAAATCTTCGTTTTCATTTGGTTAACAGTTATGCACATAAGTGTGTGTACACTTTTCATGCTCGTCAGATAATTTCCATATTCCATGTGCGATTTCAATTTGTTAATTGTCTGACGCACTTTTTGATGGATTCTTTCCCTTCTTCTGTCTCTACATTCTTCTCTCTCTCACTTTCCCTCATTCTTTATCATTTTGTTCTGAATTCTTCGCCAAATTCACGCAAATTCGGGCAAATATTTACAACACTTTTAACAAAAACTAATTTGCATTTATTAAAAACAAAAACAAGACAGCGAAACACTAAAAATTCTATAAAAGTAAACATGTAAAAAAAACAATTAAACAATAAATATAATAAATCAAATTAATGTTTAGATCATATTTTCGACCGATTGTTCCTATACAGTTCCAGCTATACGATATAGTAGTCCAATTTGGATCAAACTTGGTCACTATATTTATAATGTATCATGTATGTACAAGTTTTTCTAAGATATTTTGATAAACACAAAGGTATTTCATACTAATTCATATTTGACCAATTTTTGACCGATTCGGATTTTGATGAAACTTGGTCCAAATATATACATATATGTTATTGGCGAGTGTTATTTACATTCCAACGATTACAATATGCCCTTGATCACTACGAGTAACGGGTGTAATTACTCAAAGCCGTAATAAAAATAATATTAATTAACATTTAATTAATTTTAGTAATGAGCCAATTGGATATTAAGTTCAGGACATGAAGTTAGTCAGCAATTGAGCATTGAGTCACTGGATTATCTAAGGAAAAAATCGTTTAAATCAACCAAAGGACAATCATTCAATTTGTGTGTACTTATGATTAGTGACCTGGTCAATGGCTCAGAGTACTAAGCTGCCGACTTGCCCTTACGAGAACTTATCATGCTAGGTTGAGGTTGAATCAGGATGTGAATCCTGAACCCCATCATCTCTCTCGCGTATCACTTATAACTTAAAGTTATTTGTTCTGCATGTCTGAGTGTGATTCTTGCTGAAGTTTTTAAGTTCGGAAGTATGAAACGTTATTTAAATATATATGTCTAATAAAAAAAAATTCTAAGGACTAGTTTTGATTTTATGTTTATCTGTTGTTTAAGTTAGAAAACAATTTTGAGAACAAAGCAAAAATTAAAAAAAAAAAATCACTAATTACATGATAAAAGTCATAGCAAAAGTGTCTTTAAAATGTGGTCAAAAGTGCCTGAATACAAAAATGATATTATTTAAGCTACAAAAAGGAAAGTTTTCTTTTTACAAGGAGTAAAAATGTTTGCAAAAAAGAAGATTTTTACATGAAGAGAAACAAGTTTTCAATTATTTATCTAAATTCATTTAAAGCTTTGATAAATAAATTAAAAATATTTGTAAACAGTCAATGAACACGGATTTTTTCAGAAGACTTTTTAGGAAAGTTTCCATTAATTTGGACTTCCGCTTCCATTTGAAAACGAAATCAGTAAATAAATAAACAATTTACGAGCAATTAAATAATTTTGACAATACTTCAATCAATTTGAAAACAATAATTATAAACTGTCTTAGATCTGGGAGCAGATTAATTGCTTTGGCTGCAATTTGCATTGCGAGGATGCGAATACAGTTGCATTAATCAAATGTGAAATGCAATCAAATTGATTGATTACCAACTGAAAAGTGGAGAATTCTTCGAGTCGGGGACTTAGTGGTAATTGTGATATGAAGAGATTATAAACTGCTGGCAGTTAAACGGATGATGCGATAGAATTCTTTAGCCAGCAGACAAGTAAACTGGCTGCTAGCTGCTGCCAGCTAGCTGCTGCATGCCACATTCTGGCTCTTTGCAAAGTTGCAACTTTAAGCCACCAACTGAGTGCGAGTTGAATGATGATCGAGACGTTGGTCAAGTTGTCATTCACAATCGACCAATTCACACCGATGCCAGAAAGCACTCACAGCACGTGGCATGTGGCAAGTGGCAACTGGCAAGTGGCAACTGGCAGGTGGCAAGAGGCAGGTGCCAGTTAAACTCAGGTGAGACCAGGTGAGGCAATTATGCGAGATGAGAAATGATCGCATCCCGGTAGCGAAATGCACAAACATCCCAACATCATAACATTAATTGCACTCACATTGCCGAGCCAATTAATCTGCATGATAATCGTATTAATTGACGAACGACACTGACGTCGTCGCTGACGCTGACGCTGACGTCGCTGCTTTTACCGCTTCGGCAGATGACGCCAACGACGACGTCAGCGTCGACTCCGACGCAAGTGTTGACTGCTAATCTCTGCAAATTCTGTGATTTGATGACTGTACGTTGATCAGGCGGCAGCTTAGGATGTGCTGTTATTTGGTAATTAAATTAAGAATGGTGTGTGCTCAACATGCGCATACCCTGTACTGAAATCATTTGATTTTAGCTTAAGAAATTGGTAACAATTTTATGGCTTTAGGTCTGAAGGCTTTTTATGAACTGTCTACTGAAGTACGAATGGTTTATGCTCGACATAAACATACCCTGTAGTGCAACAAGTGTGTTTTTGTTTAATATAATTTACAATCCTTATTCAAATACCCTCTTATGTTCCCTTTAAATCATAAACTAGGAAATTAAGTGGGTATGCTCGACAGGCAATACTCATATAATTGAATAGAATATGCACGACAAGCACATACCCTGTAAAAAACAATTAAACGGTAATTTAGACATTCAATCGTCTTTGTTTTTGGCTATTAAGTAATTTAATGGTGTATGCACTACTTACAGATACCCTGTAAGGTATGATCGACTAGCAGTCACCCTATAGTGATACATGTTTTTATTTTGGACTTCACTTATTCAATTTTATTTATTTTATATTAAGCTGTCTCACTATATCACTATTTATGGGACCTACAAGCATGCCACACATAAGCCCCTTAAACAGATACCCTGTAATTACATATAATTCTAATTATTGCAAAATGTCTCTTTGATTTTGTTCAACAGCTATGATTTGGGTTATAACTTTAATAAACAATTTGAGTGCACATAAAACTCTCCTAGTAGATACCCTGTAATGCACCAAAACCACATTAAATCTCCATCGAATTCTTTTACTTGGTCTTAAACTGCTTGATTACGGGTTATCAAATGCTTTACAGCCATGGATTATTTTTTATTCTTCAGAATATACCCTGTAATTAACAGCAACCAATTCCTTTCCCTCTCATTTAGTTTGATATCGGTGTGCATTTAATTTACATTGCATTGTCTACGCTTTACAGGGTATAACAATCAATTAGCATACAGTTACAGCCACAGTCCAGCCACAGCTGTAAAGGTTCATACGCAAAATCGCAATCAGAAAGCGAAAAGGGGCAGTAAAAAAAAACAAATAGTTGACGACAGGCCAAGTGACAACCTCAGCAAGAAATGGGCAGAAGAACAGGCAAACCCAATGCCTTACATAGACCTCGACAGGTATTGAGTGCTGTTAGCCAAGGCAGCAAACCAGCTGAACATCTGCAAGCCAAACACAACACAAAGTGAGAAAAGAAGTAAACAGACAACAGAAAAATACTGAAAAGGAATCACAGTTGGACCACAGACAACAGGATCTGGAAATTCCGGTTTTCATTGTTATTATTATTATTATGATTACAAAGTTTCGTTTGTAATACCCGTTGCAAACTTTAAAGGGTATTCACAGGCGTCTGGCAGCTAAGCAAACGTGTGCCAATACCATAAACCATAATCAAGGTAGTTGGACTCTCTTGATTTGTAGATTTCAGCAATTTATAACCTCACGTTGTGTCAATTTTTATGCAGAATTTTAATGAGCTTTGAAGTTACAAACAAAAAACAAACCCAATACACCCCTCTACTCTTTTTAGGGGAATGCGGTCTAATTAATTACATTTGTTCAAGGTTAGTTGTTAAGCATACGCAGAGTTGTACCTACTGTTTGTTATACTTATTTAATTGTTGACTGACGTATGCAATTTTATTTTAAGAGCAAAAAAAATCAGTTTGTCTAGAGGATTGAAATAATTCTTTTTTTAAGCTTTGATATACATAAGTGCTGGTTTTTATTCGAGATTTATTTTTTAAGCGTTCTCATGTTCTACCATGTACTTGATTGCATTATAAACTTTATGGCTTTTCATTATTTTATTTATGGATCCAAAAAATCAAATTAAAATTAAAGAACATTTTAAGTTAGGAATTTTTACAGATTTATGCATTTTTTTTCTTGATTTTTTTATGAATAATTATATATTATCATGTCTTTAAAAATATCAAATTTTTTTCAGTTTTCTATTTGAAATAAAATATTAAAATTAAATGAAATTAAGACAACTATTGCTTTATTAATTTTATGCCTAATTAATATTTTATTTGTGGTTCAAAAAATCTCTTTTAAATAAAATGATCAAATATAGACAACTATTTAAATATTATGTTATGATAAGCTTGAGTAACAAATTTAGTTTTTGTAATGGTATTCTTTCCTTTGATTAATTTTTAAACTAATTAACTTGAACTCATCTTAACACATCTATTAAAACCCCTTTAATAAAAAGCTTGTTGACAGTGCCAAATGCTTAGCCAAAGACTATTTAATTTTAATATCAGAAAATAAATTTCTAGAAAGTATTTATGAGTACACAACATGCTGTCATATGCTTCACTGTTTATTTTCTTGTTTTCCTTTTTTCTCAGTTTTTTTTTTATTATTTATTTGTTGTTGCCCATCTGCTTATTTGTTTTTCTGCATTTTTTTGTCGTTTTTCGTTTTTCAATCAACGTCAGGTAATGGCACAGGCGACGCTTCTAATGCCCCGAACTGGCCCAAAGAAACAGGATTTTTTTTTTGTTGCACATGAAACATTGAAAGCCGATTGCTACATTCCTATAGTGCCCCCCCTCCCTACCGTCTTTCTACCCATCTCACTCCATCTTTTGCTATCTAAGCGTGTGTTTCCATCTCTTTCATGCCACTAACTGCTTGGCTTTGGCCTGGGCCAAGATTCTGGCCGTGACTTGTTTGTTTCTTGGGTTTTGTGGCTATTTTTAAAGCCGCTGTCGCTGTCGCTGTCGCAGTTGAAGTCGCAATCGCAATCGCAGCTTCTTCTCCTGCTTCCCCCTCCGCTCTCTACTTCTTCATTTGCTCCTCCTTTTCCTGCTCTTGAGTCTATGTGCGTCCAAAAGGATACAACTCCGCCAAGTTTTCTTTGGGTTGCTTGGTCGCCTAATGTACGGCCCGTTGGGTGGAACATTGTGTGAACCGGTTTGAATACTCTACCCTAGAGAGCGGGGCTTTGGCAACTGATTTATGTGCAACGCTTTGAAGATTTATCGCAAACTAATTTGAGTTATCTTAAGCAAAGTAAAGCTTTGAATTTATTCATTTTTTAAGTCTAAGAAAATAATTTTTAATCGCACACAATTTAATTTTGACTTTAACGCTTTTATATTTTATAAGATATGTGTTTTAAAGCAGTTGTAGAACACAGTCCTTTTGAGCAGTTTTATACGACAGCATTGTACGAAAAAGTTCAGAGAGTTTTGCAACACTAGATTTGAAATTTTGTAGATATTAACCCAAACTTGCAAAATATAAAATATTAATTTTATCTAAACATTTTTTTGCTAATAAAGAAAAAGTTCTATAAAACCTTCTTCAAGTTTCAGTGCAAACAAAAATTTAAATTTAAATTTTTTTAAATTTTTATATTAAAAAAATAAAATAAAATTGCATATAATACTTTAAAAAATGTTGTGCCTAGTTCAAAAAATTTTCGTTTTATGCTTTTACTAATTTTAAATTTTAATTGAATTTTTCAATTCATTCAATTGTCTTTTTGTCATGTACTTTCCTCTATCCTCTTTATTTATGTGCAAGAAAAAAAATGAATTTCAAATTATTTTAAATTTTTTATATTAAAATTTAATAAAAAAAACTCATATAATATTTAAATAAATTATGTGGCAGATTCAAATAATTTTTGTTCTCAGTTTTTACAAATTTTTATTTAAAATACATTTTTTTAAATTCATTCAATTGTCTTTTCTTAAGTCCTTTCCTCTGTCTACTTTGTTTAAGTGCAGGCAAACTTAAATTTTAAATTATTTAAATGTTTGTTATATTAAAAATTAAATAAAATTACATATAATATTCAAATAAATTTCGTTGCGAGCTGAAATAATTTTTGTTGTTACTTTTTTAATTACTAACTATTAATTGAAATTTAATTTTTTCAATTCATTCCCATGTCGTTTACTAAGTGCTCTTTGCTTAAGTGCAAGCAAAAATTGAATTTTAAATTATTTTGAATTTTGATATGAAATAAAACACCAAAAAACATTAAAATAAATTGAGTGGCGAGTTCGAATAATTTTCGTTGTCTCCTTTTTTCTAATTTTTAACTTTAATTAAATTTTTAAAATATAATACATTCAATTGTCTTCTTCCCATGTACTTTCCTTGGCCCTCTTTACTATGCATAAAAAATAAATTAAATATATTTGTTCATTAAAAGGAAAGTGTATTTAATTTTCGTTTACTTTATTTTGTTTTTCCTTTTTTTTTGCTGTTGGCCATTGCCATTGCCAACTCTAACAGGCGGCTGCTGTTGGATTTCTGGATTATTGATTGCTCTGGGTCTCTGGGCGAACCAGTGTGGAGAAGTGTGTGAGTGTGTGTGTGTGTAGAAGTGTCCCCCCTCCTGCCAGTACCTTCCCGCATTGCTTCTGTGGGTGCCTCAATCGCCTGCCACCTTGCAACTTTGGCATCTGCATTTGCATTTGCATTTGTCGCCGTGGCAAGTACGCACACGTTGCAGAGTTGCTTGAGTACTCGCAGCATTTACGTTATTTGCTTTACCAGTTTCTGCTATCGAATTATTATTTATTGGGCCCCGCATCGAGTTGTTTTTGGGGTGTTTGGGGGGGGGTGATCAGCAGAAACTGCCTGCGGGCCATTGATGTCTTTGTTTATTGCTCCGGTTTTTACCAATTTTTGCAAAAACTCATCTATTTTGTTGTACTTTTTTTTTGGCAAGAACAAGAGACGGGTCTCGGTCTCGTACCGAGTCTGGCTATGCTAATTAGCCAAGCCGTCTCCTGGCTTTTATTTCCTTCTTCGAGCCTCTAGCAAGCGGCAAGCGGCTGACTTAATTGACAGCTGAGCTGAGTTGGTCTTTTGGAGCCGCCTCTTTAATGGATGGCGATTCGATAGTTTGGCATTGCTTAAATAAATGAACCAAATGCCAATGGCATCGCGCGGCAAAAGCTGATGGCTAACAGGCAAATCTAATTAAAGCCAATAAGTCCAATGATGTTGCGACTGCTACACGCCAGATGGCGCTCTTTGATCATTCACAAAAATTGTTGTTTTTGCAATTTTGATCGAAGCTTATTCGCATTTCCATACGAATTCAAACGTGAACTTTCAATTTAATCACTCAATTCAATGGCTTATTATTTCTTTATAGTCCAAATATTTGTTCATTAAGATTAAGTGATGACGTAGTTTTAAATGGACTAAATGAATACTTAGGAACAGGAAATATTTTATTTAATAAGTGAAACTTATTCCAACTAGTTTTCAGTACGAGAATTCGTTGAGTTACTTAATTACTGTCAGTCATTAATGGCTAAAGTTATACAATGAATAAAAGCAATCAATAAACTACTCAATCAATCGCTCAGTCGTTATTAAGCAGTCAATCTAAATACAAATTCTTATCACAAACCAATGTGTGCCAAAGGATAATACATTCAATCAGTCAGTCAATTGTATAGTTCGAGAATCTTAAAGGATTTATGTTATTTGTATAAATGCACATCAATCATAAATAACATATTTTAAGTAATAACTTTTGAAAATATTTAAAACATTCAATCAACAGCTGTGACCTCATAAATTATTTAAAAAATGACTCTATTCCTACATTCAATCATAATCAGCCAATTAGTCCTTCAATAGGCACAAAAAATAGGTCAATCATTCGTTTAACTCAGTCAATCACAGCAGCCTATCAGTGACTTAATATTTTTACATGACATTAAAGCAGTTTTACCAATTTAGTCAATCAAACATTTCTTCAATCAATCAAAAGTGCTGTCAATCAGACAAACTCCAACTATTATGTAGAAAAATAACACCATGACTAAACGCGTAGTCAATCAATGTACAGTTCTGTCAATCAAGAAATCATACAAGGAATCAATCAATTAAACAAACAGAGAATCAACCAACCAATCGGCATTCAAAGACAATGCAGCATACAACTAGCGTAAAGCTGCTAAACATGCAAGCAATCAATCGCACAGAAATTCCGTCAATCAATTAATCAGTCAAGGAATCAATCGGTCAATCAATCAATCACTCAGGAATTCAAATAGATTTACAACTACCATGAAGCAGTTAATCATCTAAGCAGTCAATTCTACCAAATCCGCCGCTCAATCATTCAATCACTTGAACTTTGACTTTGACTTTGCTTACGTAATGTGAAACAATCAACAATGTCAACTGGCCCAGACGAAGAAAGCTGAAGCTGGCACGCTGGTACACTGGTACTTGTCGGCAATCTCAAGGCTGTGACTGACGGCAAAACGGTGGCCCAAGAGCTCAAAGGGGCCAGGTGGTAACAGAGGAGGCAAGATCAAGGCAGGCGACTGGGCGAACACACACTTTAAAGCCGCTTTATGATGTGTTAAAATTGTTGCAAGCACAGCAAAAACAACAACAGCAACAACAGCAGGAACAACAGCAACATGTTGAGCTAGGCAATGACAAGCAGCGATGATGAGAATGAGAATGAGAAAGACAAAAAGACAACGATGACGATGCCGATGACGATGACGATTATTTTAATGCATTCGTTACTTTGATGGCAAAGTCATTGTAGACATTCGTTTTGATGACTTGAACTGTTTTCGGAATTGGGACTTTTAGCTGCAACCGTTTGTTTTCCCTCTCTCTCTCTCTCTCTCTCAGCTCTTCTTCTACTGCTTCTTTCCACCCCATGGCTGCTTCGTATTGCAGCTTCTTCGATAATTGATCATCATCAGTCGTTTTAATTGATCGCTTTGCTTGCATTTTGATTGTAATCAATCACTTTCGTGGAATTGACCGACTACAGACGTTAGCTGTTGCCTCAATGAACTGTGTGTGCGTGTGTGTGTGTGTAGCTACGTATCTTTGACTTTGATATGGCAAACGGGCGTTGTCAACGGGCAGAAAACATTGTTGTTGTCAGACCTCGTAGTTAAATAAAAGTACAGGGCATATTAGTTTGATCAGCAGGGAATTGTGCGTAAGAGGCAGAGGTAGCCGTGACCTAAGCCATAAAGTATATTTGTTCTTGATCAGCATGAACAGACGGGACCTAAAAAGTCCGCCTATGCTTCAGGCAGTTAAAATTTGTATTAATTTAATGACAAGCCCCCTCCGCCCCCACAAAAATATTCAAATTTACACATAGTCTATACGGTATCTTGTTCTAACCAAACCTGGTTTTGATCGTTTAAAGTTAACTCATAGCTACAATCGGTTACAAATTTGTTATCTCTTTCAAAAAGAAGTACAGGGTCTTCTACAGCCATCCCGCTCGACTCTAGCCTTTCCTACTAGTTTTCTTTGAGAATGTTCGAATAGCCAAATGGTATTTTCTTTCGTTTTTCCAATCATCAAAGCAATTGCGTACGTGAGCTGACGCACCAAGAAGTTGTCATTGTCATTGTGAATGTTTTAGACTGCACATTGCCAACATCCAACCAGCCATCCAACCAACCAGCCATCGAAGCATCCATTAATCCAACCATCCAACCAGCCATCTATCAATTCATCCATCGGTATAACGTGCGTATTTCTTCTATCGTCCAGTTTAAAGTCGTGTTTAATTGTTACTCGTACTGTAATATTGTGTGTATCATGCTGCGTCAATAAGTCACTTGTTGCCACTTCTCAAATGCTCAGCAACAACAGTTGCCATTGCCACAGCAGCAGCTACAACAACTTTTATAATGACAACATTTAATAGCACAAATTTATAAAGCTATGCAAATAATTTTGGCTTTTTTTAAACGCCAGCCATATTATGATCGATAGCAGTGGACAAAAAACTACTTTAAGTAGTTTTAAAAAAAGGAGTAGACTTTTAGCTGACTAAGAAAATAAGTTTATAACACTAGGTTCCCTAAGAATTGGCAATATACATTTAATTTAAATGTATATCTCCGCTTTATCGATAAACCACTTTTAAAACAACTAGTGAACTACCTAATACCCAAAAGTATTGAATACTTTGAATATTGAATACTTAAACTGCCCTGAGAATAAAATAAATTTGCTGAAAAATTTTTAATTTCAACATTTTCCAGTTATGTATGTTTTTATACCCATGCAGTTTGTTTAATGTTTAAGTCATAAAGCTTATAACGCATTAAAGGAGGCGTTTTCGACACCACAAAGTATATATATTCTTGATCTGCATCAACAGCCGAGGCGATATAGCCATGTACTTCTGTCGCTCTGTCTGTTTCTATGCGAACTAATCTCTCAAATTTAAAGCTATCTTGATGAAATTTGGTACTCTCTGCACGCAGTTCATATGTTAAAATCGGACAGATCGGACCACTATATCATATAGCTCCAATGGGTACAATCGGTTGAAATGTTTAGTATGACTATTTTCTGTGTCTATTGATCGATTTCAACGAAATTCACGCAGAATCAATTTCTAATCGTGTCCCATCTGTTGACCAAATTAAATCGGACTTCTATATCATATAGCTACCATAGAAATAATTAAGGATTGAAATCAAATTAACGCAATATTCATGACTGCAAGTGTATTTAAAGTTCCGCAAGCCGAAGATAATCTAAGCTCTCTTTTCGAATAGTTTTTACTCCCCTAAGATTTCTTTTACTACCTTGATCAAAGACTGTCCGGAATGCTCCTTATTTTTACTTAAAAATTTACTCATTTATTTAACCCTCAATACTATTCAAATCCCCATTTAGCATTAAGTTTAATTCCAGTAATTAAATTAAATGCAACTCATAACTTACCATTTAACTCTCCTCCTATTTGCTTGCCAAAGTCGACACAGTTTTTGAGCTGTAATATAGACAATAAAAATGTTCAAATTAGTGCTAAACAAACTGTTTTAAACAGTAGTGCAAATAAATCATAAGTATATATACTATATATATAGTAGTACATCAATTAACTAATCAACGCTGTTAGACTGACAACTTTATGCGCATTAAAAGCTTTTAAGGCTACGAATTGCAAAAATGTCGAATCAACTCCCAATTTCCTTTAATTAACTTTTATCCTACAAGAACGCAGATAAGAATTCTACTTAAAATGCAACTCTTTCGCCGTCGCACTCTCTTGCACTCTCTCTTTCCCTGTCTGACACACATACTCTCCCTCTCGGTGTGTCATAAATTTGGTTAGCTTTTATGCGGCGACTGAGTTTCAATGTTTTTTATGACAAATGTCATGACTAATTGTATGGCACTTAAACATTTTTATGTTCATCGTCGCCGCCGTCGTCGCCGTCGTCGTCTTCCCATCAAACGGCCTCCGGGGGCCAAGCCAAGATCACTTTTATGTCCATGTGCATATGGTTTGATACTATGTCCAGACTCATAAACCCATTATGCATATATGGTTATCTGCTGGAGCACGTATTTTACTATCAAAAAAACGTTGTTTCTACGACTTTACAGATATCCTAGAAAATAATTTATTTTTTGTTTTGGTTAATTAAGCAAGAAAAATGGTTAGCTAAACAAAACGTACTTAAGTTATTGTTCTTTGTTTTCTATTAGTATAAGAACAAAAGTTCATAAAAAAGTCAAAAGTCAAGAACTCAGCCTTATTTTAAAGAGCCATTAAAAAAAGGAATCAATTTAGTATTTAGTAATTTTAGAATTATTATTTTCTAAGCTGCTTTGAACACTTCTTTTCTATGAGTAAATTAATTTTATAGCAAGCCATTTAAATTTACTAGATAAATTTAATATCCAAAAAATAATTTTTTAATCTTCTTTTAATTTCCATAATTCATTCCTTTTTTTCCAATAAAAAATAAATAATAACAATTTTTATCAATGATTAATTATTATATTAATTTAGCTCTTATTATTTTAGGAGCCCAGTAAGCAATTTTTATTGATAAATTTATTTAAATTTATTTATTTTAAATTTTATTTAATTTATTTTTTTTTTTTTTTTTATTTTATTTATTTAATTTATTTAATTTATTTAATTTATTTAATTTATTTAATTTATTTAATTTATTTAATTTATTTATTTATTTTGATTAATGTATTTATTATATTTATTTTATTTATTCTGTTTATTTTATTGATTTAATTTTTTTTATTTATTTTATTTTATTTTATTTAAATAAGCTTAAAGTTCTTTCTTTGCCTCAATTGACAACTTTTGACTTATCTACAGCAACTCTACACGAGCATACCCGTTTGATGCACCACTCCATCAACTACAGGGCATTTGTCTAATCATACCATCATATTTTTAACATCAACAATTCGACTACAACTCAATTTTAGGGTATTGTATGGAAATCCGTGTCTGTTTGCTTGTGTGTGGTTTATTATTATTTTATATATTTATATTTTTGTTGGCCATAAATCAATAATTTGTTAAGGGGCGCTATGTGTGTGCTGGTGTGTGTGTGTTCGCTAGCACGTGTGTGCGGCATTTATGTTGTGAAAGCAAGTTCGTTGCCTAAGTCTTTTGTTCAGTGCGACAAGGAAATTCAAAGGCTTTTTTTTGCGCCAATTTTACAATAAATCTTTGAGTGAATCTGCGCATGGAATGCGTATTTTTAAGACACACACAGCAGTGTGTGTGAGTGTGTGTGTTTTTGTAAATTTTGTGCGTTGCTCGCCATTTGAAAGTTCCACGTTTTGTTTTTGTGAAAGGAAGTTTTTTATTTCTATTTTGGAGTCATATGCAAATTACTTTATGTTGACTCTTAGATGGCCGCAAAAAACAAACAGAGACAGCAATGACCACAACAACAACAGCAACAACAACTAGACAGTGAGACAACAACAAACAAACGGACAAACAACAAACACGACAACAAACAAACAAACAGCAAACGGAAAAAGCGTAAATCACAGCACATGTGGCACAGCTGCAAAAAAAGAACTAGCAGTGAAGCCTAGAGTGTAGCGCCATAGACTGCAGTAGACCCTGTGTAGGGGCGTGGCAAGCTGCAGCTCTTATGTATATGCTTAAAAAAGTATATGCAGAGAAAGCTCTACTCGCGGACAGCTCCCTCAGGCGGAAAGCTTCTCCAGGAGACAGCTTCCTCAGGCGGACTCTTCAGGCGGACAGCTCCCTCATTCGAATGCGGCCCCAGATGGACAGTTTCCTCTGGCGGACAGCTCCCTCAGGCGCACAGCTACCTTAGGCGGACAGCTCCACTAGCCGGACGAATTTTATTCAGCAGAATTTTCATGCAAAATCCCTTCTCTTAGGCGGACGAGATGTTCTTGGGCGGACAGCTTCCTCAGGCGGACATCTTCTTTGGGCGGACAGCTTCCTCAAGCGGACAGCTCCCTTATCCGGTGGAATTTTATAGCTTTTTTAGCATGATTTTTATTCAAAATCCGTTCTCGTAGGCGGACATCTCCCTTAAGCGGACAAAAATACTGGAACCGTGGCTGTCCAGCCAATGTTGCTTTCACTGTACTTATATTCAATATTTATTTTGTAGGCTTAGTCGCCGTGTATTGAATGTTTAAACTTAAACCCTCTTTGTACTTGTTAGCTACAGGGCTGCAAGTTCCCCCAGCAGCAGCATCAGCAGTAGAAAGAAGACGCAGCAGCTGTAGTTCTGTAGCTGCATAGATTTGCGAGATTTGTGAGATTTGCAAAAGATTTGTGAGATTTTTCGCAGCAGAAAAGAGTAAGAAAAGAGTAAGAAAGGAGGAGGAAGAGAGAGAGAGAAAGAGAGAGCAGCAGAAGTTACAGTAGTTGGAACAAAGTCACTGTCAAATCGTTCAGTGATTTGTCTTGGCAACGCGTGTGCATTCAATCAGCTCAAAACTTGCAGAGCAATTGACACTTGAGGCGTTGGCCAAAAGCAAAGACAGTTTGCTAGTTGTTCGTGTTTTTGGCCGTAAAGCGAGGCCAGCAGCTGCTGGTGAGTGTTTTGCCGGCTGCTGCTCGGTGCTCGCTGCCTGATTTTGCTTGGCAATTTATAAACGAAATAAATTCAATTGACTTGTTTGCCGCAGCATTTACAGTTGGCAACAATTGCAGCAATGCCATAAATCGTTGGCCAAGCAGCCAAAACGTTTGCCAGTTGCAAACTTGCAACATGCAACACACACAAACACACACACTGACACACACACACACACAGCTTCCCATCTCCATCTCCGGCCATTTCAGTGGCCAAACTGCGTAACAATAAATTTTCAATGCAAACAAGTTGCAAGTTTAATGCACACAGAAATCGGAGAATCGTTGTCGCTATCTATCTGCCGCTTCCCCTCTCTCTCCCTCTCACTCTCCCCCTTTCTCTCTCTCGTCCAGTCATTCTACTTGCAGTTGTATTGCCTCTGCATTTGTTATTTGAATTTCGAAAATTATGGGCACAAATTTGTTTTATTGCCAAAGTCAAGGCGTGCAATCATTAAATGCAACAGCATGCGGTCCATCGGGCAACGGGCAAACGGGCAACGGGCAACAGGCATCGTGCCACAGCAGCACCTAAGCGCTGCCCCACCTGAGTGCGGCACAGCCAGCAGAATGCAACAAGTAATTTAAAATCGACCACTACATACCCTGTATATAACTTACTAGCTGTTATCAGCACCACAAAAACAAATGTTATAATTTTAGTACATTGTTTTTGATAAACTAGCTAAAATACCCTGTAAAATTAAGCAAATAATAATGAAATATAAAAAAATGTAACTGATATATCAAATATTATATTTATTACTACATACAATATAAAAAAAAATAATATTTGAATATTGTAACATTTTAGATACCCTGTAAAATTTCAAAATCCATCTTACTTGCTATCACTACATTGAATACAACTCTAGACTGTATACTAAAACCCCATAGACAATGCCACGATCTCAGTGATACCCTGTAAATTACACCTCAGTTTCACTTACAACGACACCTTTGCCTCTTTGACCCATTAATTTTTCAAAAAGCGTCAAACTTTGACTAATAGAAAGCTGTGAAACATTAGACGTTTTTTTTAGCCAAAAATATCCTGTAATTTTTGCAGCATTTCTTTTAAAAATAGCTAGAAAATCTGCGTTTTTTAGCATAAAAGTATGCTAGCACTACACTACCCTGTAAATTACATTTTTAACTAAATTTTCGCCATCAAAAATATCTAAATTTTATTTAATTTTAAAGTTTTTAGTTGAGGTAATACCCCATAAATAATGCAACAACAAAAAAATTGCATCAAACTTTATTTAATACTCCATACTAAATTCTTAATAATTCCAACAAAAAATTAAATTAATTTTAAAATTCAAATATTTAAAATGAAAAAATTTTAAATTAAGTTTAAAATGACTGAAAACTTGAAAACTTTACAATATTTTATGTGCTTTCAAAAGAAACCTCTTAATAACCTGCTTAAAAGTCACAGTAAAATAAAAACAAACTAAGCTAGACCGGGTATGCTCTGCTCTCCATTTATTGTGTCCCAGTTCAAACGGATGATACCGAACATAACTGAGAAAAAAATTGTTTGCTACAGTTTGGCGTGCAAACTAGTCTTAATATCAGTTGAGCCATATTTTAGGCAAATTTATAGGGTATACTGATAAGTTGTAAGTTGCGGAGTTTTGGTGTTATCTCGACTGCCCAATGCTTGAATAATGTCTCGGGCTAAAAGCGTTTCAACAAACTTAAATATGAGTACATCATTAGCCTAAAATTGTTACTTAGCCATGGCAAAGACGGTTGTTTTTGGCTTTTGTTGTTGTTGCTGTTGTTCTTCTTCTTGTGGCCAAGTTGCAAACTTGGCGGCGCTTTAATCGAGTGCAGCACAATGTCTGATTAACACGTGCGCAAATTATAAGATTTTATGAATTTGCCACAGATATCTAAAATGTTCTACGCTCGCTCGGTGAGATAAAAGCAAAAATGCTCGAACTGCCGACAACAAAAAATCAAAACAAAAAGCACAAAACAAAAATAAAACAAACAAATGGGCACACACGACTAGGGAATACCCGTTAGCTACATTTTTTAGGAATTTTCTTAAATTTAGTAGAATTAAAATATTTTTTGCTCTAAGAATTTTTGATTTTTGGAAGAGTTTAGCGTCTTAAAATATAGCAAACTTTGCTTATAAATAATCTATATAAACTCACATTTATACTCTACCCTATCGCCCACTTCTAACGGGTATAAGAATACATCTCAGACACGATTCAAGGCGGCGCAACTTCAACAGCACTCATCATTCAAGCAGCGTTATGAATGCATATTTATGCAAGAGTTGCACGCACACACACACACACACACACACACACACACACTCACAGACATTGGCAGACACCTAAGCGCAGACACAAAACACCCATAAAAACACACACCTGTGGCTCGCTTAGGCGCACTTTTGAGCACTTTATTAGCGCATCGAGCCGCCTAAATATATGGCTAACGAAAATGGCCAAAATGGATGGCCATCCATGGCATGTTAAACGTTCAAAGCGTGCAGTCACAAAAGCTGGCCCAAGGTGGCCTAGGTGTGCATGTGTGTGTGTGTGTGTGTGCGGGGGCGTGTGCAGCGGCTCCTAAGTGAAATGACCTAAATCGTTCGCTGCATTTTGCCTCAAAGCAGTCGAAAAAAACAACAACAAAGCTACAAATAAATAGAAATAAATTACATGCTTTATATGCTGAATTTATAAATATTTCACAACACTTTAATTACTTTAATTTCAATTTTTATTTAATAAAAAATATTATTTAAGTTTAAATAAATTTTAAAATAGAAGAGTACTGGAAATGAACTATTATATAAATTTAATTTATTTCTAGTACTCTTCTACTTTTAAATTTATTTAAATGAAAATATTATTCAACTGATAAAATTTCTCACACAAAACACATTTATTTCTTCAAAAAAACATAAACTGACAGGATAATAAAACATGAGTTTAGAAAACCTTACAAAGACATCTATAAATAGTACAAACCTTCTTTTACAAAATTATTTATTTATATATTTATCTATAACAGATTTTTAATACAACTTTTTGCTAAAAATTTTCACATTTTATTGTTACTTAAAATGTAGTTTAATCTTTTTGTAAGCCAGCCGATTTGCAATTACTGAAATTTCCACTACTTCTAATCATTTTTGACCCAATATTTAATCAGCTAAAAGTTACAACAAGAACTCTATCAACTTCCTTAAAGAGTTTCGAGTTTTGTACTTTTATCTCTGTTTATCTGCAACTCTTTCTCTATCTCTGTTTTTCTCTCGTTTTGCTCTCGTTTATTTTTGCAGTGAAAAGTTGCTAAATTGCGTTGGCATCCTGAATATCGAGACAAATGCTGGCGATTTGTTTGCCAAAGTGTTTGCTGCCTCAGTTTTTTTTTGTTTCTTTTATTTTGTGCTTTCCACTTCCCAGCAGAGTGCCACGCCCACGACGCTACTACAAGCATTCATCGCCCATGGGGAAAATTTTAAACCAAATGTCGGACAGTTTGCAAGAAATCAACAAGTTGTGGAGATTAAAGTCGAATATCAGATACTTAAGCTTCAAATGTTTATTGAAGAAAACAATAAGATATCTAATATTTCATTAGATGTTATTTAATAATAAAAAGCATTAGCAAAAATTTTAATTAGCAATTATTACCATTACTAATGTCATTTTTATTCTCATTGTCGATGTCCTTGTCATTCTGATCATTATTGTTGTTATCATTTTTATTATTTTGATAATTATAGTTATGATTATTATTAATACTTGCATTGCCCAAGTCATTGTCATTATCATTATTATTGATTATCGATATTGTTACTATTATCAATATCATTGTTTTTATCATTATTATAAATATTAAAATTAATATTTTCATTGTACAGCTCGTTATTGTTTTCATTAAAATTATTTGTGTTGTTATTAAATTTATAATTAATATTAAAATCATTATTATTATCATTATCATTATTTTTGATTCTATTACCGTTATTGTTTCAATTATCATTAACATTGTTTATGTCATTAAAATTGTTTATATCATTATCATTGTTTTTATCATTATTATAACTTTTACAATTATTATTTGCATTGGTCAGGTCATTATCAGTGTCATTATAATTGTTTTTATTATTAATACATTTATTTTTACTATCAAAATCATTAATTTTATCATTATTACTATCAGTATCATTACCATTATCATTTTCATTATCATTAAAATTATAATTTTATGATTGATTTATTATAGCTTATAAGTACTGCTTAATTTTAATTATTGAAATCATTACCACAAACTATTCTCCTCTATTTGCTAACTCCACACTCAACTGCGACTATTATCTTCTTACTTAGCTGTTACCTCTTGACCGATATATCTGAGCTACCCTAGAAAAACTCAGACAAAGTATACAAAAAGGAGGCACAAAAACACGCACAAATCCCAAAGTGAGTATTTACCCAATGCGTACGCTAATTTCAGTGCGCCATGTAGAAGTTGAAGTTGAAATCGCTTGCGGTGTATTATCCCCAATGCCGTAATTACTTCCTACTGTTCCCGTCTGCGATTCCAAATCCGAGTTTGACTTTGTACTGATTTGGCTTATGGAGGGCAGTAGAGGCAGCTTAGTGCATGTGGCCACGAAGCATGCAGGCAACAACTTTGGCAACTTAACTGAAGTCACATCATCCCAGACAACTTCTTTAGCCAACTTTTGCCGTCTTTCTTCCTTTTTTTGTTGTCTACTTTTTCAATTACATTCCGAAAGCATTTTTAGATATGTGTTTTTGTGTTTTATTTGAAACCGAGTTTTCTAAAAAAACCTCAACATCGGTCAGCAAAGAACAGAGAAAGAAAGAAAGAGATGGCATGAGAGTTAGATTGTGAGAAAGAGATGGGTGGGAAATGTGGTGCGCGTGTTTGGTGGCGTTGCGTGTCTCTTGGCATGTGTCCACGCGAAATTGATATCGAACATAATTTTAGCAGCAAACCACACAAACACACACACACACGCGCACACACACACACACACACACACACACACGCGCACACACACACACACACACCACACACACACACACAGAGGGACTTCTCAACAGTGTTGCCTGAAATTTGACAGTTTACAAGAGCAAGACTTTAAAAAGAAGAAAAGAGCAAAAAAGTTTAAGAACATATGGACAGTTGAGAAATATATCGACTTTAAGAGACCCTGTATAAGCTAAAAGACGAATTATTTCAATTATAATTTACCCTAATTCTTAACCAAGAATGTGTTTCTAACATTTAGTAGAAGAGAAGTGTGAAAATTTATTTTTAAAATACTTAAAAATATTTTGGGAATATTTAAAAATATTTTTGGAATATTTCAAAATATTTCTGGAACATTTAAAAATATTTTTGAAATATTAAAAAAATATTTTTGGAATATTTAATAATATTTTTGGAATATTTAAAAAAAAATTTTTAAATTTTAAATATATATATATATAAAATTTAAAAAATTTTTTATATTTCTTTTCTTTTTTTTTGTTATGAAAAGTATAAGCTATTAAACGATATAATTTAGCAAACAAATTATTTTGTTTTTTATTTTTTTAATTTAATTTTTTTTTTTTTTTTTTTTTTAATATCGTTTTATCATTTTATTTAAAATAATTAATTTGGTTTTAAAAATACGTAGCATAAAAAGTCACTTTAAAATAGCCAAAAACAAGCTAAACAAACAGCACTAACACAGACTTTGCTGCCAAAAGGAAATGGCTAAAAAATGCTAACAAGATTTGCGCGGTCGTATCGTACTGTTTGCTGGCTTTGCTGGTGTCTTGTTGGTGTCTTGGCGGCTTTGGTGGGGTCTTAGTGGCTTTGGTGACTTGGAGTATTTGGTGTTTGCTGTCCAGCTGCCACACAACCTCTGCTGCACGCTGCACGTTTCCAGGATGATGACAAGGCTGCAAGGTTACAAGTTTTTCCAGATCGTCGTCGTCGTTGTTGTGGTTGTTGTTGTTGGCTAGGAGGACGTCACATAGCCCCACTAACTGCCAAGTCAAGTTGCCAAAGCGATGTTGGTGCAGTAACACAGCACCACAGCACCACAGCCCCACTGTACCACACACACTAAACAGATCGTAAACACTCGAGTTTTATCTAAGCAGCCCGACTGACTGACTGACCGACCGACCGTCTCTAGTTCTTCCTGTTGCTGTTGTTGTTAGTGCTGATAACGTGGCAGAGACAATTGCTGTTGTTACTGCTGTTGTTGTTATAGATTTGGCTCATGTTCAAATCAATTTGATGTTTAAATTTGCACTACAAGCGTGCCAAACAACAAGACTTGACTAGTTGCATACGAATGCGAATACGAATTCGAGTACAACCATTAACGCAGCTAGTTGTATAGTATTCATTCGATTTATTCGATAGCTTCATATGCATTCGTGAATACATTTAACAGCTTTTCACAATTGCTTTGTGCAATCCATTTCTTGCACTAAGCCAAAAGGAATAGAATGAAATTTTGTGTAGTTTACACAGAGAAAACAACTGACAACTGTTTATTGAAACTCCCATAGGAACAGTCAGGCTAACTATTACTTAGCTTGTCTTTTACAAATAAATATTCCACCTAACAACATAATCTTTTCCATTACGTATATATTTATATACATAGGTTTAATCGGAAGAATTTGTGGTCCACGAAGAGTTTCCCTGGCCTGCGGTTTAACCTCGACTTCTTAGGGAAATTTGGCTCTTTATTAAATCATTTAGCATTCCATGAACTAAAAATTGTTTAGCCTTCGATTCATATAAAAAACTTACAATTTTTAATTTCAAATTTTCTCCGCACAACTTTCATTAAAAAATAATTCGCCATTTCCAAAGAACTCTCGCTGTCATAAGTTTGATCAACTGTTAGATTATTTATAGATTCTATAAGATATATAAAATAAATCGACTTTATTGAATAGCTGCAACATTGTAGCTATAGTAAATCTGCCTATAAGTATTATGCTATTTTGTATCCCAAAACAATCCCCCAGAGAAACTATTTTGTATGCTCGCATCATAGACGCGCCACACGAACAATAGAAATGCTGAGGCAACTCTTGAGTACGTGTCGTGCATGCTAAACAAACAAATGAATATAAACACGATTGAATATATTCGTCTACATAGAGAGAAGGAAATATACACACACTTGTATATTTATCGGATTGTCCGAGTCTGAGTGCAAGTTATCTTGTGCATATTTTAATACAGCGACTCGGTCTCTGTCACTGCTCTTGATTCTGACTCCTTTCGTGGCATTCTGGCCAAGTTGGTTGTTGCCAACATTTGTTGATGGCAAATTTGCATTTATCGATTGCCGTTAGAAGCACTCGCCACAAATTGGAGCACAAGTTATCGATTATGCTAAATTGATTGTGTGTTTTTAGTTTTTCATACCAAAGTGTCAACAATAAATTGCTTAATTTTATGCCCAAAATCGATCACAAGTTATCGAAAGCGCTCGAGAAAGACGAATCAATTGGACGGTCAATAATTTAGACTACTACTGTTGTAGAGGGAAAAAAAGGAATGAGAATTTAAATTTATTAATCGAACTAATAGCACATAATGTTATCGATAACTAATCGAATTGGAAACTGTGGAATTACAGACGAATATGTTTGTGCATTTATTGAGTTTGTGCAATGGGTCTTCAAGGTATTCGATTCGTATCGATATAATCGATTATTACCGTTATCGATAAATCGATTATTTCTTCATACAAATTTGGAAATTCGCGTTTAATTGTATTAAAAGCTAATATGCGTACATGCTATTGAGATTCTAAAACGGTTGTCGATAACTTCGATAACAATCGACCACTCCAATTGATTTATCTCAACATAATGATGTTTTAAACGCATTGATAGCTAGCCAAAATAGATAAAAAATAAAATATAGAAAATGCTTAGCCGGCTGACAACACCGATAACCTGTTACCACTTACAGCAATCGATAACAAGCAGAATATAAATTATCGCTTGGCGACAATTCAATGCGTTCAATGATACTTAATTACCAAACTGTTATATGATGCGATCTCGACAAGAATTCATGTCAAATCAATAATTAATGCTTTGCATAAATAATCGAATGTTATGCGCGCACTCGCAGAATTTGGCTTATCTGGTTGGCTAACAGAGCAACCGGGTTGGCCAATAGGTTCAACGATTTTAGTGCGTGTAAATGGATTGTGTGTATATTTTTAGTATTTTTTGTTGCTAGTATTTTTTTAGTATTAATTTCGCGTTTGATTTTTTTTTTTGGGTTCTACTCGTTTTGTGGCTAATAGAAACATATCATTTGTTGGCACTACGTGGCTGCAAGTTGTTGTCCCGGTTGGGCAACATTTTGACTAATTAACTGCAATGTTTAATGCGTTTTATTCCCAGTTGGCCAAGATGAGGCCAATCGAGGCATCGACAGAGGCAGAGAACCGGCTTTTGGGCCTTGCTCGGACATTGGCTCGCATTTCCTGGCCATAATATATTGCAGGCCAGGGCGACGACAATCATAATCGCCAATGACAAATGCACATAAGATGTGTAGATGCGAATATGCCAAAGATGCAAAAAGATCTATTGAATGTTGTAGTACTTGAAATACCCCCATCCCATGGGGGAGCTACTATTACCAATACCACTGCCACTACCACTACCAATTCCACTACTGGCAGTGGGCATTGAAAGGTAACTGGTATTACAACCCAGACCATATATACATACAATATTCAACTAACAACTGCAATTCCAATTTCAATTGGTCAACACTGGCAGCTGTTTTGCCTGCTGTTTATTAGCGGCTACGCTCTTGGCCGCATCTGCAAGCAGTGCTTCGCTCTAGAGATGGCCAAAATATCGCGAAAAGTATCGAAGAATAAATATTCAAATGTCTACAGCGTTTTTGCTATTTTAGCTCTATTTAAAATTAGTTTGTTGATAAAAATTGCACACCGTTGTTCAGTTCTACCGATGCTACCATCCCTAGCCAAGGCACAGCCTCTGCTTTGGTCCCAAGTAACAACCCAAGACTTTACATGCAGTTGCTGTTGCAGGTCCACAAGTCAAGACAAGTTCTGTTTGCCAATTTTGGCTGCATATGATTTAGCCTTGGCATTCAAATGGCTCAAACAACTAACCAAAAACTGCAGCACTCAATAAAGTTGTTATTAAATTGATCATTTACTTTATACTTTGTTAAGCACATCTGTTATAGTTCTGATGATGAAATCAACTAACAGTCGGAAGCTTTGAAATGTTTTAAATATTAAAAAAAAAATGTATTACTATATTGAAATTTACAGAGATATTAAATTATCTAGATATAATAATAACAATATTAATAATAAAAATAATAATAATAATAATAATAATAATAATAATAATAATAATAATAATAATAATAATAATAATAATAATAAAAATAATAATAATAATTATAATTATAATAATAATAATTATAATTATAATAATAATAATAATAATAATAATAATAATAATAATAATAATAATAATAATAATAATAATAATAATAATAATAAAAATAATAATAATAATTATAATTATAATAATAATAATAATAATAATAATAATAATAATAATAATAATAATAATAATAATAATAATAATGATAATAATAATGATAATAATAATAATTATAATAATAATAATTATAATAATAATAATTATAAAAATAATAATAATAATAATAATAATAATATATAAATAATAATAACAATAATAATAATAATCAAAATGCATTCTCCATAGCAGAAATTTAATTAATCCCAATGTGAAATCATCTAAAAATGCCAAAAACTCCACAAAAAAAAACTGTTCTTAGATTAATTTATCCAACATTTATTTGACATTAAAATTAAAATAATTTTTTTTTGCGATCCCAATCAATCAAATTTCACACACAATGCTCAACTTGTCTTGATTGCAGCTTAAGCGGTGCTTTGAAGGAATGAAAGAATTAGTTGAGTCTGCCACCTGTTCCCAGACTGCCCACCTGCCCAGCTGCCCAGTTGACCAACTGTTTTTGGTAAATTGATTGCCAAGGGCGCTTATAGAGGAAAATAAAACAAAAACGGTATGAAACACGTTAACAAAGACAAATGGATTGTTTCAAGCAATTGATATGCATATCTAAAGCTGCTCAAGTTGTCTTGTCTTGTCACTTGACTCGCTTCAATTACGGCGTCCAAAAGCGCAAAAAGCAACGTTAGAGATACGAGATACATGGGAAATTTAACAGAGTAGTAGTACCAAAAGGTAACGCGGAGAAAGGCGACTCTAAAAGACCCCGTAAAAACTTTCAAACCCAATTTTAAAATTTTTAAAATAAATTTAATGTAAACTAAATTGTATTTTCATTATTCAAACTAAATTTTTTTCCGCCAACTTTGAACCACCATGTCAACTTTTAATATACAGGGTCTGCTATGAAATTATGAGCACAACGAAGAAAAAAAAAATCCAACAAAGATTTATTAAGTTCGCACATTGAAAAAGCACTTGAGGCTGACAATTAAAAAGCACTCGACATCAAATTTGGTAAGGGTATGTAGGAACAGGGAAGTGCGGCAGTCAGTTGGGGGAGTACCCATATCGAAAGTTGCCATTTTGTGTTGTTGTTGTAACTATGATGTGGAGATTTGAAAACCTTAACAACTGACAGATACACTGTAAATCAGATAAAAGTTAATGGGAAAATAGGGAAATAAAAAACATTTAAATTTGATAAAGTAAAGCATACATGTGAAAAAAATTATAAAAAAATTTTAAAATTTTAAATAAAATAAACTTAAAAATAAAAAAAGGAAAATAAAAAAAAAAAAACAAAAATTTTTTGTTAAATTAAAAATATTAAAATTAAAAAAATTAAAATGGTTTGCATAGAAAATTCAAATATAGAAAAATTAATTTAAAACCTTGATGATGAACTTTGATAAATAAAAAAGGGAAGAATATATTATGGAATTAAAGCTATGAAAAAAATATATATAAACCATAAAAAAAATAGTAACCGGACTTAAACAATTTCTTAAAACTCGAAAAAAGCATTGAAAAATTTTATTTAATTTTTACAGTAATAATATAATAACAATTTCTTAAAATTCGAAAAAAAGAATTTAAAAAGTTTATTTAATTTTTATAGTAACAGCACTTCAAAAATTTCTTTTAATATAAAAATAATTTTGCAAAATTTTATTAATTTTTTAAATTTTAATAGTAACTGCACTTGAAAAATTTCTGAAAACTCGACAAAAAAAAAAAAAACATTTTACAATTTTATTTAATATGATAAAGTAAAGCACTTAGAAAATTTACTAAAATTCGAAAATAGCATTTAAAAATGTTTTTAAATTGTTATACTTGTGTTAAGTTTCATTTTCAACTTGTATTGAATTGTTTTTGAAAATTGTTTTAGTTGATTTTGGTTTGATTGCTCGTTCGCCTGCGCTTTGGCAGCAAATTGTCTGCTTAATTGTGAGAAAACAGCAGACAACAAAGCACTGACAATAATGAGTAAAATGGAATTGTATCTTTCAGATACAGATATGTGTACTTGTATCTGTATATCTATAGCTGAATCGCAATCTGTAACTGTGCTCAATTCAAATCAAATGCGCAGGCAGCTGTTGTCTTTTGTTAAACTTATTATTTCTCTGTCTTTTTTTTGTGCATTTAAATCATTAATTAAATTGCTGCCACAGTTTGTGGCATGTGTGGGTGTGAACAAAGCGGGCAAAAAAAATAGTTAAAAAACACTTAAAAGTTTAATTAATATGTGTTGAACGATTCAAATGCAAAATTGTTGACGATAAATGCAATTCACATACAGTTCTTGACATGCTCGAAAACGGTTAAAAGAAAGTGGCAATCAGATGGGAGCAACATCAACTTGTGGCAACAATCAGATCATCGCCACATCGGGCCATTGTCAACATACATTTGCTGTGCCCCAAAATGTTGCACAAATTAAAAATTGAACACAATAATCAGCAGCAGCATCTAGTTGTTGTCACTAGAGCTGCACTTCTAGTTAGTTTGCTGACACTACAAAAAATCACACTCAAGTTGGTTAGAGAACTCACAGTATTTATTCGTTAAGAATAAACCAACCCGGTATTTTTCACCGTGTACTCTCTGAATAATCTGACTCCATCTGTCGTCTGTCTTGGACTTCGTCTGTGGCCCGTCTTCATTGGCCACTACCCGCAGCCACATCGACTGCTGCACATGGCCAAAGCAAATGACTTTATTATAGCTTTTTAAATTTATAAACGCAACATTTACCTGGCTTAAACACTTCAGCTCCAGCTGGCCCGCAGGCTACTCCAAGAGCAGTAACAACCGCAGTAACAGCCACACAAATTTCAATTTAATTTTGCATATCTTTGAGCTCTTTTCTTTTGAGTTGCTCCTTTTTCTGTTTGTCATATTAAAATGTCGGAATGTGTGTAATTCATTAATGTGGGCGTGGCAAAGCCCATAATGCATGTACATATGGCATACACATGTTCAAGCAACGCATTGATATACTCTCATTTAGACCAACTTTCTGGGAATACCATCAATGTTTGCTTGGATTATTCGATTCATTTTCAAAGCTCTTTGTTGATTTCTAATGTTCTCGGCAAAATCAAGCCTTTAAAGCCACCTTAGTAATCGGGAAGTCGGAAGTAGACCTCTTGAAGGTCTGTCTTATTAATCTGCTCTTCGACTGTAAGCAGTTTAATAGTGCAAAACTTAAAAAAACAAGAAAAATACGGTTATCTTCGGCTGTTCCGTTAATTTGGTTTCAATCCCCAATTATATCTACGGTAGCTATATGATATAGAAGTCCGATTTAGATTAAATTTGGTCAACAGATGGGATACGATTAGAAATTGATTCGCAGTGAATTTCGTTGAAATCGGTCAATAGACACCGAGAATTTACATACTAAGCATTTCAACCGATTGTTCCCATAGGAGCTATATGATATATGTAGTTGTCCGATTTGGATGAAATTTGGTCAACAGTCGGAAAACGATTGGAAATTCATATAGCGTGAATTTGGTTGAAATCGGTCAATAGACACCGAAAATGTTCATACATTTGCATGCATTTCGACCGATTGTTCCTATGGGAGCTATATGATATAGTGGTCCAATTTTTATTTCATTGTTAAGTATTCCCTAAAAAGGAGTAGTTGGTGCGTGGCGTCCTCTTTCTTGTTGTTTTTCTTGGCTGAGTCACCGTGCGTGAGAAAAGGATGTCAAGCAGGTCTTCAAATTGCGCGAGGTCCGTGTACTAAACAATAAACAAAAATGATTTTTTTTTTTGCAATTATTATAACTTAAATTAACGGCTATCAGATCCAAACATTTTTAGACCCCGTACTGCAAAAGAGTAGAGGGGTCTATTAAGTTTGTCAGAAGTGAAATGTGCGTAACGGGCAGAAGGAGGCTTGGCTGGCTCCATAAAGTATATATGTATATTCATGATCAGCATCGACAGCCGAGTCGATATAGCGAAACTTTTAAGCAACTGCGCAAAGGCAGATAAACTTATCATAGAAATTTTGTTATCCCACGCACTTTGCTGGCTAAATAAATAATAAAACAAAATTTACATTTAACTTGTAAATTAAATTTTGTTATATCCAAAGTAAAAAGCTTAAAAACACAATTGATAAGGGAACTATCGAATTTAAAGATTATAAACATAAGAGGCCCAAGAAAGGTCCATTGGGGAACGCTGGAAATTCTTACTCTTACTTGCAATTGGGTCAGTGAAAAGTGCGGCGTTTCCAGGAACACCTGCTTCATCAGTAAACAAATTGAACATAGTAACATCGGAAAGTTGTGGTGAGGCTGGTGTCATCGCCACATCTTCCATCTCTTCGTAGTCCTGTGGCTGCACAAGTGTTTCGGTAGAGCTTTGCTCACTTTGCAGATCTCGAAAAGTTTCTTCTGCAATTTTATACATTTTATTTCTACCGACATTGCTTTGAAACCTCAAGAGACACTGGTTTACAGTTGCTGTATTGGGTGTATTCAGGAGCCCAGGGGATTCGTTATTCTCAGGAATTTGCTGCATTTCTATTTCTGTTTCCCATTTCTGAAGTCGTTCGTTTAAAAATTGATCAAATTGTGCAGTGTGGTACTGCTCCTCTGCTCTCATCATTTTCACGCCCGGTTCCTCTGGATCCTGTGTCAAAACTCGACGCTTTAAAGCACTCCGTTGCGAGTTCTTTGCACCCCTGGAATCCATTTTTGTATAATTTCTCAAGAAAAAAAATTTTGTATTTCGTATTATATCGAATAAATGTTGGTGTCAAAAATTTTTGATTCAGAACACTATGGGACTGTTCTATGGATTGAACAAAAAATGGACTGAGAAAAACCAGCTAAACTTTTGGGGGTTGCAATGGCTACTTGGATATGTTAAATTTTAGTAGTGAGTCATAGATAAAGTTAAAGCTACTAACACAATTATTTAGGTAGCTAACAAGAAATTTGTTATTTAGTCAACAGATGCGACACGATTAGAGATTGATTCTCTGTGAATTTCGTTGAAATCGGTCAATAGACACAGAAAATTTTCATACTAAGCATTTCAACCTATTGTTCCTATGGGAGCTATATGATATAGCGGTCCGATCTGTCCGATTTTTACAAATGATCTGCGTGCAGAGAGAATACACATCTGTACTAAGTTTCATTAAGATAGCTTTAAAACTGTAAGACTAGTTCGCATAGAAACAGACGGACAGACGGACAGACAGACGGACATGGCTATATCGACTCGGCTGTTGAGGCTGATCAAGAATTTATATACTTTATGTGATCGGAAACGCCTCTGAAGAACACGCTCTGTCTCGCTTGCACTTGCTCACACCATTTGTTTATACAAGTTACCTATTTTCGGCCAAGCCTTAGGATATATTTCTCCGATCCGAAACAAACTTGGCATGGATAATTAGAATAGTACTTTACACATAATATGTGAGGTTTGTCTCGATAACTTTATTAGTCTTCAAGTTATCGCGTTTTCAATACGTTTTTTTACAATTTGCGGGGGCGGTAGGGGGCGTGGCAAAAATTTAACTTAAGCATGATCTACCTGCACATTAAAGTAGTGTATGTACCAAATTTGGTGTTTCTAGCTTTTACCAGCTCGGATACCTCGGCGTTTGTTCGCACAAACCCAGTATACCCTCACAGGGTATAAAAATATACCATATAAATTTCAAGTAAATTAAATAAAATTTGCTTTGGCTTTACATAAACGATCGTCTTGTTAAACTCTTGACTTTGCGAAGGTGTCTAAATCGGAGTCTAGTTAAGTAAAGTCTTCCCAAAGTCAAAGCAACGTTTAGAACCTTGTGGCAGCTTAGTGCCCACTGGCGATTATGCCACCCAAATGGCAAACTTGCAACTGCAACTAAGCTCCATAATTTCCAAGATCCCCTAAAGTCAAGCTACAAAGAACAGGCCCACGCAGAAGATTTGGAAACTTTTGTTTACTTTACCTACTACACCCAATTGAACGAGATTTTATGATACTACCGCTTCATTGATACCATTTCAACTGATTGCCGACGATTGTTGACTGAGCTAAGCTCGTGGGGTATGCACATAATTTCTAGAATTAGCTCTAGCTCATCGTAATCATTGTGAACGGAAGAGCATAAACAAATAATGCTCATAAAAATACAAATATGTTGCCTCGAAAGTTCGGAAGTCAACTGGGAATTGTGTATTCGAATTCGACTATCGAACATCGAACATCGTATGAATATCGCTGTTGCCACTTGTTGTCAGTTTTTACGAGTTGTCGCTGGTTTATTCCTCATTTTACTTCTTTGATTCTTCATCTGCTACCATCAATTCGCATCTTAGTTCATAATATTGTTCTCTTTAGCCAAAAGTCGTAAAAAAGCTGGTGGGAAAAGCTACAGTCGATGGGAGGGGACTGTAGCAGACCCTGTACTCTGTTCTAAATAGGGCTAGGGAAGCTGTATGTATAGTTTGCTGATCGAGTTCAACTTTGTTTGGGATATATATAATCAGAATTTACTCATATCGTGTGAATTTTATAAAGACATCAGAAGTTTATCATTCCATTCGCTGATATTGACAGATTAGCACTATGGGAACTTTAGGATATACAGTGAAAGCTCCCTTAGCCGGACAGCCACGGTTGCAGTATTTTTGTCCGCCCAAGGGAGATGTCCGCTTGGGGTAGCTGTCCGCGAGTAGAGATTTCACTGTAGTTTGATCAATAACTATCCAGATTAGATTAATATTTTTTTTCCTCCATATAAATCTCTAATTTTCTACCCTTAAGTCCTTTGACAGCTATATGCTATAGTTGTTCGATCTGTATCTGACATACCTAATACACCCTCTGTACTATTTTCTAGCACTGGGCTCACAATTTAAGAATACAGCCCACAAAATGCCTTGATGACTACTTACAACAGGTTTGTTTCGCTCACAATCGGTTCGCTTAGCATTTTGTTCACTTCCCCAACTAATATTTTATTCTTTTGCTTTTCTTTTCTTTACTTTTCTATTATTTTTTTGTCAACTTTTTCGTGGGTTCTGTTTATTGTCGCCGACTGCTTCCGTCCGCAGTCAGCTGTGGTTTACTCAGTTTGCTGTTATATTCCCACACGACCACAAACCAGATACAATTTTATATCGCTCTTTTGAAACTGTTTAGCATTGCATTTTGAAACCGCAAGTCAAGTGTATAAAGTATAAAAATAAAATAAGTGAAATATTTATATAAAAATATAAAATATATATAAAAAATAAAAAAACATTTTTAAATTATTAAAACTAGAGTAAAAATGCTTTTAAGGCATTATAAAATATCATAATGATTTAAAATTAATATAAATCTGTTATTATACTTTATCATTATTATTATACTTTATACTTTGTCTTTATACTAAAATACTTTTCAATAAATATATTTTACCTAGGTAAATATTTATCAATGTAATCAATCACATTCTGTAGAGCATGACAAAATTTTAATAGTTTATAAAAACTAAAAGACTTTTTAAATATTAATGGATGTAGAAGAAGTTACACATGAATTCAATTCTTAGTTCCCTTTATAGTATGATCAATAAAAATCTATGGGATATTTAATGACTAAGCATTTAATAAGTTGTACTTCTATTTAGTAATGCTTCCCTAA
Source organism: Drosophila dunni (assembly GCA_018152125.1). Taxonomy (NCBI): domain Eukaryota; kingdom Metazoa; phylum Arthropoda; class Insecta; order Diptera; family Drosophilidae; genus Drosophila; species Drosophila dunni. The sequence goes on along the minus strand of JAECXC010000648.1, from coordinate 9,078,223 downwards.
ATCAACTATAAGTAAAGACAACTTTGGTCATTCAATTAAATACAGTTGCGAAAAATAAAATAGCACCACTTTCATAAGCGGAGTTTGAGATGCCGCCCTATATATATCTATTGGTCAATAGACTTCATAATAACGTTTTCAGCTTCAGAAAACCATAAACTACATAACAAAAAAGAATTTCAATAAAAACTATTAAAGTTCTTGAAATATGCAAACAAATGTAAAAAAAGGCAGGAAAATGTACGAAAAAAATAATAGCACCACTGATCTGTTTTGGGCAGTTACCGTTATGTATAGTATATATGTATATGTATAGTATGTTTATTAAATAATATCTAAAGCTATTGTATAAATTAATTTACACTTTTACTTAACTTAGCTGTAATGTCTATAAGTTTTGTTAAGTAAACACAACTTTATTTCAAATGTAAGGGCATAAACTTTAGGCGTTACTTAAAATCAAACAAGCTTGATAGACACCTCTACTCATTTATAGAGTACGGGGCTTAAAAATCAAATCAGTTGCATGACACAAGTACAGGGTATTTTGAATTCTTTGCGCTGCTTCACTCAAGCTCTTCCAAATCAGCCGATTTTGAGTTGTTACTCCCTTTGACTGGGTCCCTTGCTTAGACCCCCGTTAAAAATTCATGCGAAATTCTCGTGATTCTCATGGCTGATGATTATTAAAGTAGTCGCACTCGTTGCTTTTTACTGGCGCATATTAATATATGTATAAATAGAGGCAACTACGTCTACATTAATATTAAGTTATATTGTTATACATACATATGCATTAGTCTGGGTAAATGGCCAGTAAGTTCAGTTTCAGCTTCAGTTTAGTTTAGTTGCTTGAGTTTTGTTTGCGTGCCAGGGCTGCCCAGCTGAGCTGAGCTGAGCCGAGTGCCTCGATTTGGGTGAGGGTCAATTGGAGAAGGCTCTTGAGCTTGGCCAAAGGGGCGGCAGTTTCATTTATTTGTGTATTTTTTACGATTACTAAATTATGCGCCACACCAGAGAGCATCTCAAACAGGGGCGAACATTCGCTGGGAATCATACATGACTTGAGTTTGTAGGAAAAGAGTTGCCATTCGAGAGTTTCTGTTCTTGGATTAAAAGATTAAAAACTGCTACACTTCTACCCCTCCAAAAACATACACAAAGTAAAATTTGATTTTAGTTTCAATTGAACTTTTAGAAAACAAGCAAAAATTACTACAAAAACAAATAATATGTGTGATTCAAAAGCTCTGAAGCTGCTGGGTAGGGCATTCGGAAAGAAGTTTGGAATTATTTTTTTAACAAAAGAAGAAGAAATTTAGCATTTACCCCAGAGAGCCTCAGAGTGTTTATTTGAAAACGTTATCATTTATTTACAGATATCGGTTGATTGTGGTTTAAATGCAGTCATATACACTACCCCTGACAGTTGGTATACTCACGGGCCTGGTGGGTTTTGTAATGGGCGCTCTACTCCAACAGGATGCATCATATCGTGGCATACAATCGGCCATGGAAAATGATCCCTATATCTTTCAAAGTCGTCAGCACATCTATGGCGCGGTACGTTATCCACCCACTCTCTCTTCCCCTTCCCTCCCTCACTCCCTTTAACTGTTTTTAGTTACGTCTGGTGGGACAACAGCGCGTTGTTACCATAAACACCGAGGAGCCCAATGATGAGGGCTCCACCACTGAGGCTGCCCAACATGTCAATTCGGTTCAATCCAGTGATTCGGAGGATTCCGTGTTTGCCAATTACGTGCGCTGGTTTCAGGCCAATATGCAAGCGGTGGTAAGTGTTTCCCTTCATTGTTAATCGAACTTATCGATTGCTTTTACTTATGCTTTTCGTCAAGTTTTGAGCAAATACCTGTCTTGAGTTCAATAAGCGATTGTTTTGTTTTTCTAGTTATGTTTTTTTAGATAAAACTTTCATTCATGCTGCATATATTGCAATTTATCGATTTCGATAGTTTAACTTAAATTTTTAATTCGTTCTGTTCTTAACAGCACTGCTGTGATTAGCATTATCACAGTCAGCTGAAATTGTTTGGCATATTAAAGTTCATTTAAATTTCGATAATTCCGATTACTTTTAGCTACCCTTTCCGCTTTCACTACTGTAAAATACATTTTTTGCTAGAATAAGTTTAGGATAAGCAATAAATACTTTCAAATTAATGAATCTTTTGATTTCGATGCATTTTCAAAAAGTTATCGATAACACAATTTGTCTTTTTCTCTATAAAATGTGTTTTCTATACTAACCAATATCCAATTTACCACATAACCTTTCTTTCTGTCCTTAAACAGCCTTTCTAACACAGTAAATAAGCAGTTATAAAAGTTATCGATAACACAAATCTCACTTCTAGTTTAGCCATCTTCCAAGCGCATACAATATTTTAAAGAAACCCACAAAATTTCACTACCTTTTCATTGCTCCATTTAACTCGATTTATTTCGATAACACCGATAACTTTGTAGCTAACCCTGCCTTTTGCCATTCCAGACCATGTTCTTTACCTTCTCCCTGGGCGATGAGCCAGAGAGAGTGGTCGAACCGGGCACTCACGTGGCCACACTCATGAAGTACGGCTTCCCCGGCCTCGACGATATACATGTTTATCGGAATTTCGTATTATCCTACGATCGACGCAATCGTATTGCCCATTGGGTGTGTGAGCATCTCAACGGCGATTGCCAGACTAATGTAGCGGCCAATTATGGACAAACGTTTCCCGACTTCAATATCGACGAGAGTATTCCGATCATGTTTCGGGCATCGCCAAGAGATTATCGTAATACCGATTGGGTGGCCGGACATTTGGCATCACCGCAGAATTACAAATGCGATGAACTCGATCATATTGAAACGTACTTGATGCCCAACATAGTGCCACAGAGTCGAGGACTCAAGACGAATATTTGGACGCGACTGGAGATCTATGTGAGGGAATTGGCTGTCAAATGTGGCTCGGTGTATGTGTATACGGGGCCGTTGTTTATGCCACAGCGCATAACGTTCCGCAATTGGGCCATACGACATCAGGTGATTGGCATGAATACGGTGGCAGTGCCAACACATTATTTCAAGGTCATCATAGCCGAGTGCAAGGGTCGTGACCAATATCCTTATGTCGAGGGATATGTTGTGCCCAATGTGGATGTCGATAGGCACGTTGATTTAACTTCATTTCTGTCCGATATTCGGGATATCGAACACTTTGCCGGTCTTAAGTTCTTCGACGGTGTCCGCTTGCCGTACCTACATCATAACAATCAAATAACCCCAATCACATAACTATGTTTTCGTTATTTTATAAGCAACCACAATTTCAAAATCATTTACAGATTGTTAACAAATTTTCAGTTTATTATCTCTTCAAACGTACTTATCGAGAATATTAAAAATTATATTTATTTAATAACTTTCGAGGGTTGTTTTTTATTAAGTGATGGGAAACTGTAGAAAAAGGGTCGCACAAAAATGGTTAAGTGATTAAAAAATTCGCACATCATTCAATTTCTATAGAAAGCAGTCTTACTTATGTTCCACTCCGCGCCCGCATCCTAACCGACTTCAAAACATCCTCCGGGACAGGATTACTAAGGGCCATCTTTGGCCTATGAACTGACCGTGAGTTGGCGTACGGCGTAACCTAACCTAACCTATGTTCGACTTCGATGCTTAACGAACGACCTAGCTGCAGGAAATGCAACAACTCTGGCACTGCCGAAACCCTAGAGCAACTTCAATGTTGCTGACCAGCCCTAGAACTCTCCTCAATGGAAGATGCCTCAAAACGAGCACTAGGGAAACTGCTAACCTTTGCGAAGCGCTACCGCTTCCTACTTGACTTCAAGCAATAGTATCCTAACGGACCTGATTACTAAGGGTCATCATTGGTCTATGAACTGCCCGCGAGTGGGTGTACGGCTTAACCTAACCTAAGTTCGACTTTTGCTATTTGTTTGCTATTATTTTAGATCAGGTAATTCGAAGAATTTAAATAAGTTTTCCTGGGCTGCTTAAAAGATGAGCAATTTTTAAATCAATTTCAGTATATTTAATAATTCTATCTTTATTCCTAACTTTTTGGAATTTTTCAATAAATTTTCCTTTTATTTACAAACTTAAATAAAAATTGGTATTAATCACTAAGGATCTCAAAGTCTGTAAATCTTCCTATCCCCTTCGCTTCCCACTGGCTGTTCAGTATCTTTTTCCCTGTCTTTACCTCCCTACTTGCTCTCCTCCCCACAACATTTAGTTCTAGCCAAAAATCTGTGCATGTTTAATTTTCATTATAATTCAAGTTTATTTTTTATTTATTTTTTACTTGTTCCCCAACTGCTGTTGTTGTTGTTGCTGTCGTTTTGTTGTTTTTATGCTCGTGTAATTAAAGTATCATTCACACCGCGTGTTCGCACAAAACTAACGGCATTTTGCTAAAATTATAATAAAAAAACAGCCAAGTGCTAGAGAGGGAGAGAGAGGGGGCAATAGAAAGAGATGGCTAGTCAAAACAAAGCACACACCAAAAAAATACAAAGAAAAAAGTTGTCGTTCGTTGCTTCCGCCGTGCGACAGAATCAACAAAAGGCGGCCGCTTCAATGACTCAACTTTAGATACCCCTCAAAAGTGGGAAGGGGAAGGTGGAGGGGAGGGGGGCGCTTGGTAGGTTAGGCCCTTACCCTCTTCCCATAACATTAGCCAGCATATAGCCCATATCAGCCCTGGCCTGTCCACGCTTGACAATTCTTTTAGTCTTTGACCTTTTCGGGGCATAATTGTTGTGCGTGTGTACGAGTGTGCGAGTGTGTGTGTGTGCATTTGTACCTGCTAAACTTGTGCTGGACAATTAACATGAACTTTTAGCTTTGCTTAATTACTTCAAGTCGTTGTCGTCGTTCTTAAAATGACGCAAAAAAAGGTCGAAAAAAATACAAAGAGACTTGAGGTTAATTACATTTTGAAGAGCTTCAAAAACAACTCACAAATGAAACAATAACAACACTAAGGAATGTTAAAGTCAACTCGACTTTGGTATACCCGTTAGTCATACAGTTAAGACCAATTCCCATTTGGAGCCTATTTTTGACCGATTGTTTCCATGTAAGCCTTGAGTACAAGAAAATGTCTCCTTTCCCCAGTTACATTTCGACGCTTCTGTCATACCCTATAACTCCACGACTGACGGGTATGTAACTAACTAAAGCAAGGCAAATTGAATTGTTGTTGTTGCTGACTACAGTGCCTGCAGTTAGTTAATGGCACAGACATCAACAGTCCGTGTGACAATTATGTAAATGGATGAACCGCACTTGACGGCACTGCTTGCCATCTCCCTCACACACGCTATGGCTGTCTCGCTCTTTGTGAGAATTGTTGTTATTTTGGAATAAGTGAATTTGTTTGCTGAAGGTCACACACACACGCACACACACCAACACACACACAGAGGAAAAACTTACCGTTAAGTGCTGCTTGGAGGTCAATTGCAGCTAGTTTGTGTCTTAAGTCGTTTGTTTGGTAAATGAAGCTGTTACCATAATTCTGTCATAGACACGGGCAAAGGGTTGGGAGTGCGCAGTGTTCTTCAAAACTCGTTAATCGTTTCGTGTAGCAAATCAAGAGGACTAATTGTTTGGAGGTAGATGAGAAGTAGCAGAATTGGCAGCACAAGAGTTTGGAGTTATGAAATGTGGACAGTAATATCATATAAAACGATTTGGCAACATAGAAAAATTTCTTTAAAATATATAAACATTTCAGGACAAGCATATTTTATATAAATATATTTTCTTTCAATATATTATTTAAAAATTAAGAAAATTTTAAGGACTTGTTGAAATTGGTGAGTAAAATGTGTGGAACTCAATATAAAACATAAAGATAAATATAAATTTAACAAAATTAATAAATGATTTTCTTAAACTGAAAGTTTCTGCTCCCCAAACACTTTTTTATTTACACAGCCATGGTCACAAATTTGGCACAAAAAAAATGGAAAATTTCAAGAACAAATTTTTTATTGAAAAACAACATTATTAAATAAAAGACGTATACCATTTTGAAGCATATTTTATAAGTTAATAAAAAATTAAAGAAACTTTAATTCTGTTTAGGTTTAAAACAAAAATAATTACAATTTAACAAATGATCTCAAAAATTGCCTGGTCAAAAAATAAATAAGTATAGAGAAAATATTTAGGACTTGTTCAAATTGGCGAGTAAAATGTGTAGAATAAAACAAATAAAGTATAAATTTAACAAAAAGAATAAATGATTTTCTAAAACTAAAAGATTTTGCTCCCCAAATATTGTATTTTATAATTATAAAAGTTTTTAAAAAAATATTCAAAGTATGTTATTTAAAATTTGTTAATTTTAACATAACTTTAGTTTTTATCAATAATTTGATTTAATTGTTCTATTGAAATACACTAAAAATATTCATAATATGCAAATCAAATTAAAGTAAAGCAATCGAAGATGCCGTAAAGCATGTGATTAAAATTTCGACAACATTTTACTGAGTCACCCATCCATAATGCATAGGTGTATGGGGACAGGTGTCCATGTGTGTGTGTGTGAGTGTGTGAGTGTGTGTGTGTGTGTGTGGAGCATACAACGGCAGTATCTAAATGTGTCTCGCTCGACGCTCAGAATGCCTGAGAAATGCAAATGATTGAAATTTACACATCTGCATCTGCAGCGACTCATTAGCCGAAAAAACTAACAAAATAAATAAACAAACAGCCGTTAGAAACAAAGCGCCGATCATTTAAATTTAATTCAATTCATTTTTCTTCTCTTTGTTTCAGTTTCAAATTTAGTTTGTTAGTTTTACTTTTTTTGATCAATCCGCTATCGGACATTTGAAAGCTGCAGCATTTAAAAGCGCATCTGTCTCCACGACTGGCAAACGGAGGCCGCTCACGTCCCGGGCGTTATCGAGGCACGAGTTTGCTACCGAAAATTAAGCTCATTTTTCTTCTTAAAAGTTAAAGTTACAAAAAAAAAAAATACAAAAGACAAAGAGGCAGACAAAATCAAAAAACTAAAATCAAGTTGAGGCAACTTCAACTATGCATAAATATTTACATTAATTTTCAATTAAGTTAATTTGCATTACATTTAAGTCACTAAGACAGACACCCTAGACAAGAATGTACCGTAAGCTGTGCTCGGTAGCCGCTACTTAATAGCGCTAAGGAGTGTACCACGACTTGAAGATACCCTTTGTTGGGTGTGTTAGAAAATAAGTTGTTTAAAAATGCATTAAAATGTTTATAGAAATATTTTCTTCTAAACAAAAGTTAACTTGGAGGTGAAATAACACTCAACATGATATATTCAATGTAAAGACCTGAGACCAAAGTAAATAAATTAAATTATAAATCATAAAGCATCACATTTCCGAGGTATTCTAATTCCATGACCACGGCGGCTAAAATCACATAAAAAAGGGCAGGAAAAAAATGGGTCATAAAAATATATATATTAAAAAAAAAATTCTACAATTTTTTTGGTGTGCTAAAAAAATAAGAAAAGTTGTTTTAAAATGCATAAAAAATATTATAGAAATATTTTCTTGTAAACAAAAATGAACTTGTAGGTGAAATTGCACTCGAAATGATATATACAAAGTAGAGACTTAAGGTTAATTCACTTTATATAGAAAATAAAGTAAATAATAAATTATAAACCAACATATTTCTGAGATATTCTTGTTCTAAAAGAGACCATAGAGGCTAATCACATAAATTGGTGAGAAAAACTTAGCATGGAGGAGAAAAAATGATTCATAAATATATATACATATTTAGAAAATAATTCTCTAACCAAATGTGACCCTGGAAAAAGCAGAATAATTATTATAAAACTTTGTAAAATCACTTAATTTAATAAAATTCCTTAAACAGCCACAAAGTCACACACATAGCCAATATACCCAACGCTTTAAGCGTTTTTTAAATCAATACAATTTATCGATACGTATCTAGGATATTAAATAGGAGAAAATGAAACTGCAGCTGCTGTTGGGGCCTTTAAAAAGAAAAAAGACTGAAGCTCAATCAATTCGATGGAGCTCAAGTCGCAGCTAATGTTGAGTTGCATCAAAGTGCCAGCGATAGACAACAACAACAGCAACAACAACAGCGACAGCGGAGACGACACAAGGCAATTAATCAACAAAATGAGTTTTATGCATTTTAAATGGTTTGTTGTTGCTCGGAAAAAGGCGTCTCACAACGTTCCAATCCGCACCGTTAGCTGTCGTTTGTCCACAAAACCGCCGCTGGCCACACTTGGCCAGTCAATCAACATTGAACATAATGCCGAAACTCCAAACTTCCTCAGACAGTAAGCAAGAGAGGGAGTGACCAAAGGAGTGAACGAGAGGGAGACAGGGAGGAGACACTGTAGACACTGACGTTCTGCTGGGCGTAAGCAATTTTCAAATCAAATTCGCTTTCATGCCATTTGGCCACAATAAAAAAAAATGAGAAAAAAAAAAACAATCAAGCGACAAGGATTCTGTGGGGTATGCCCAACTAACAACTACCCTGTACAAGCAGAGACATGGCTTAAGACAGGTCAGTTGGCAGACTTCATTAGTTTTTAATCAGTAACTTCTTCAATTTGCAGGGTATACACATTTTTTCTTTAGTTACAGGGTATTAACTCAGCTGTACTCTATATTAAATGTATAAATAATAAGCATTTCTTCAAGTTTTAATAGTTTAGTTAGGTAATTGAAAGTAAATTTGTTTTACAGGGTATGCAAAACAAGATTTTTAGTCGAAAACTTGTTTACAGGGTATTTTCATAATAATAGCCATAATTTTGGCTCATTTACAATATAAATACGGGAGTTTAAGCCAAAGCTGACACTCGCTGCTCAAATAGAAGCAGCGTGTAATAGGTACCACCCTTAAAATGTAATTTACAGGGTATATCCATAGCCAAAAATTATATTTAATCAGTTATATGATTATTTTAGCATAACACTTAATTTGTTTGTCACTAAAACGAACAAATTTAATAAAAAGGCTACAACATTTTTGTGAATTTACAGGGTATTTTAATAAAAAATTATTAATACAACATTTTTCTATATTTACAGGGTATATTAAGAATAAATGAGTTATTTAAGCCGAGTTTCAACTCTGTCTTTATCTTTTGTGTTTCAAAAGAGTCTCCATTTTAAGCTACCTGCATTCTGAACTACTTTACAGGGTATTTTGAAGCTAATTTCTGCTTTGCGCACGGCTGCCGCACATAAATTTAATAAAAGGCTGAACGTTTTGGGACACACGGACTGCAGTTGACCAACTGCTTATCGAGGCTGGGGGCAGAGCACATAAAACAAACACACACACAGACAGAGAGATGCACTTAATGTGCACCCACCTGAATACCCTGTAACTCCCTGGCCACTCCACACAAGCGACTAATGGGGTGTGGCATTGGCCAGTGCAAATAAATTAAAGAGCAACGCGCGAAAAACACACAAAATCACAATCAAATGAAACTGAGAAAAAGAGCGAAAGACTGAGAAAAAAATGAGGTAAAAAGCAGGTGGGCAGAGGGTGAGGTGTGTGTGTGTGTGTTTTGGAGGCATTTTGATTGCATTTCATTTGCAGACAGACACGTCGCAGTCAACGATTTCGGCCTTTGTTTGTTTTGCAAATTGCGCTCAAGTGCGGAGATTCCAAAGGAAGATTTCGCAGCAGCAGTTGGAGCTGAAGCACAAGGATCGAAAGGAGGAGGTAAAAAGCAAGAGTGAGGTTAAAAATGGGTATGAAAGGTTTAAAGGGAGCTCAAGAGACTGGCGCACATTAAACAACTGCAGCAGAAAGCTGTAGAGGGAGAGGTTCTGGTGAAATTGTCTGGGAAGAAGTAACGCGAAAATGGGAGAGGAGTTAGGAGCAGGTCGCTGGGTGGCGAACAGGTAAAATGCTTAGAAAAACAGAAAAAACTTTAAGACTAAGGAAGAAATCTAAAAGGAACTGACTTTCCAGGAGTCTAAGAAGGAGGACAAAAACTAAGGAGAAGAATTGGCATAAGGGGCTGAGGAAGAATCGTGAAGGAGGCTGCACAAGAAGCTCAAGAGGACACTAAAGAAGCCTAAAAAAAAAATAGGTTAAGAGGCTAAACTGCTGAAGGAAGACCTGTGGGGGATTATGGATAGAAAGTAGAGGAAATATCTAACGAGAGACTATGTCTTAGACGGGCAGTTAAAACAGTGACTAAGGAAGCAATGAAGGGCGAGGTTAATGGGTAGAAAGAAGAGGAGGTCTAAGTGTTAGAGGGCCATAAAAAAAGTGTCTAAGGCACCAATCGAGGACACTCCTAAGAATGTAATTAAGCCAACTAGAAAGCTTGCTAGTAAACAAGACTCAAGTCCCTTAAAGACATGAATGAAAAAGAGTTCAACAAACCATGGTAAGAATTAATCAGACAAAAAAACCCTCAACAATCAAACTGAAGCTCAGTTCAAAGCAGAACTTTGAAGTCGTCGGGGGAAGTAACGCCCTGTGCCTTATGATTTCTTATCTCTGCAGCTGCTTGTACCCAAAAAAAAAAGGCAGAAAGATCAACAAACCAAGTTTGTGTGCTCTGCTGTGTCATTTCTTGAGCAAATAATGGCAACAATTACCAAAATGCAGAAGGCTGAATACAGAAATTCTGAATGCAGAAGGCAGAAGTCGGCAGGCAGCAGGCAACTGAAATGCAGCCAACTGATTCCACGGGGTGATTATGCAATTTAGCAGCATGTAAGTGATTGTTTGTGGGGCGTTCTGTACTCAGACCCGAATCAGTACCCAAAAAAATATACCCAAAAACACACACCTTAACCCGGACATTGGTTGGACATTGGTTGCAAGGTGCAACCTGGTGGCAGATGTGCGCCAACAAATTGAGAATTCTGTTGCACATTTCATTGCTCGGGCATTTAGCCAATTTTAAAGTTTTTGTTTGGCTTTTTTGCTTTGCTTTGCTGCGCTGATTGTTACAATTTTTGTGCAGCAGTTGCATTTTTTTGGTTTTTTTTTTTTTGTTTTTTGATGAGTCCTGCAAATTATAAGAGCAGCAATGCAGCTGAAGGAGGCAGTAGTCGACGAAGGAATGCTCTGCAGGGAGCTACAGGTTGATTTGAATTGAGAATGGGCTTTAAGGTAGGGCTAAAAGTAAGGCTAAAGGCAGTAAATGTAACTAAAAGTGGAGGTTAAAGAAGAAGGGCTGTAGGTAGGACTGAAAGGGGTGTTTAAGATAGAACTAAGGATGAGTCATAGAGTTAGAGTACGACCTATGCATGTACAGTATACGCGAGGACGTCCGGCTTAACCTAACCTAACCTAAAGTGGGAGTAGGCAAAATAAAGTCTTTGTCGAGCTTAGGAAAACTCTTAATGCAGGACTTAGAGGCTAGAAGCAGAGAAGGTAGCACTGTTGGGTAAACCTTAGAAAAATGTACAGGGTACACTTAGGATAGGTTCATGTGAAGGAAAGCCTTTTAAAAAGGGTCCCCAAAATGAAAGAATGAAGTAGCCTTTTTAAAGAAACAGTAGAGAAAGTGTTGGCAAAGGAAAGTTAGACCTACAAAAAAATCTCAGTGTATAGCTTAAGTGAGGGCTGATGATAGAACTGCAGCTAAAATGGTCACTAGAGCCGTTGGTAGAGCTGTAAGGAGAGTCGTGACTAGGTTTAAAGAGGAACTAAAGCTGAAACTGCTTTTAGATCTTCAAATAGTTCGGGTAAGTACGGTTTAAAACGATCCAGTCTAAGTTTAAAGCTAAAACTGGACTTAAATCTTAAAATAGGAATAGGGAATTATGGTTTAAAAGAATCCAGTCTAAACTTAACCCAACGACAGACAAGCCGTACAGCCATTCTAAAATAAAAGAAGAAAAAGTTTCAAATACACAAACTTCCTCCAACAAGCGCTAATCAATACAAATAACCGATGTTAACCAAAATTGTTAGAGTATTTGCAACTGAACAAATTGATGATCTGCTGCACTCGAGCTGCCAAATGAAGCGCACGTACTTTTTTAACAGCTGCCGGCCAAAAAGAGGCAGTCAAGAAAAAGCAGAGAGGTACAACCACAACCACAACCACCTTTGAGTTAAGAAAGCAACAAATGAAATCATTTCAAGGTCAGGCAGCAAAAATGCTCAAAGAAATTCATTGAACTGAGCTCACAACTTTCGACAAATTGTGACAACGCCCAACGCGACGGCGACAAATTTCGATGACGATGATAAAAGCCGAAAAATCAAAAAATCAAAACAAAGACGAAGAAAAAAACAGGTAATGACGATGTAGATGAGCTACCCTCTAATAAGCAAACTGAACCCGTTTCCCGTTGTCTGTCCCGTTGTGACCGCAAATTAATTTCACACAATTGATTCGCAGCGAAAGGAATCGAGTAGCTCAATTGATATAGACCGTGTAGTCAATGAAAGTACAGTGCTCGTTTGGGTAAGTCTGAAGGGTTGAGAAGGGTGTGACCTAGCCCATAAAGCATATATATTCTAATTTGACTTAGACCCTGTAATCAAAGAAAGTACAGTGGTCGTCGGGGTTTGTCAGAAGGGAAGTGAAGAGTGTGTCGAGTAGCGGATTTGATTTAGACCCTGTAAGCATATAAAGTACAGTGGTCGATTGGGTTAGTCAGCAGGGTAGAGAAGGGTGTGGACTAGTCCATATAGCATATATATTCTTGATCAAGATCCAAGTCGCATCAAAAGCAATCGAGAAGCTCATTTTACTTAGACCCTGTAGTCAAAGAAAGTCTGAATCGATCATAATATTGGATTTTTGTATAAAAAAACGTTTGTAATTTCAATCAAACTCATACCTTACATATGTATATTAAGATTTTATATGACCATACAGAATTCTGTTCATATCGGACAACTATATCGTATAGCTTCCAACCACCAAACCTATTTAAAACTGCCAAGTTCAAAGAAAAACTTCATTATGGAGCAAGTACAGCCGTCTGTAGCCCTACTTACTCCCCTTTTCTCCCTGTGTAGACTGCCAATGATCCTGCTGCTGCTTTCCTTGTCACACTCTGCGGTCGTAGCACTGAAACGCCCTCATTAGCCACTCGCACACAACCAAAATGAAATACTTTTGAGCGTCAGGGGCAGGAGCACTGAGCACAAAGACAGTCAAAGGGGCGTAAAGGGTGTGAAAGAACGTTATAGGCTCTGTTGGATGCTTGCGGGCGTGTTGGATTGGAGGGGGGGGTGGCCGTGGGGCAACTACAACTGTTCATTAATCATATGACAAACGTTTTTCTTTGTTTCGCTGCGACAAGAGCTTTATGAAATTTATGCGCAATACGCTGCGATTTTAACAACGGTCTCCACGGTCTCTCCTCCACGACAAGTAGCCAAAAAAGCGTTTTAATATGACGAAAATTTAAATACACTTGCAACAGGCAATAACTAATTAATTAAAAAATTTAATTTATGCATTAAAACATTTTTAAGAATTTTCCCATACCGATTTTTTAATCAGATATCAAAACTAATTTTTCAAATTTAATTTTTAGACTCAAAGTTTTGTGTAAATTCACTTAACTTTTATTTACCAACTTCTTTCTAAACTTTAAAGCCTCCTTCCTTCCTGCGACAAATGCAGCAACTAAATTGTGCAACCCTTTGAAAGTGTATTAAAATTAAGGCTCCCTCCCAGGAGACCTCAAATTCGGTTTCAGATTCAGTTTTTGGGGCAACATTTCGATACGATATTTGTCCACTGACAGACTGCATTAAGCTCGTTTTTTATAAGCTCCAGCAACAACAACAACAACAACGGGGACTGTGAACTGTCCACTGATTCATTGAAGCTGAAATTTGAAGAAAAAGTGGGAAAAAGACGACGACAAAGCGGTCAAGAAAAAAAATAAATAAAAAATACATCAAGGCGTATAAGCAATTAAAAGGTTTTGGTTTTGGTTTTGGTTGTGGCTTTGGCATGATTCAAAAGATTTACACACACACACACACACACACACACACACTGTGCAGCAGCTTGTGAAAGGAAATTAAAACTACACATATATCACTTCCAAAGGATAAAAGCAAAACTTTATCAGTTTGGAGACTACAAAAATTTTGGTAATTTATTTCGTTAACAAAATATAAAGAAAATAAAATGTGTGATTGAAGAAACAAACTAAATTTGATAAAAAAACTAGATGGAATTATCTCAACATTTTTCTATATTCATGAAATGAACCCTCTACTGTAAAGCTAGGTTAGGTTAGGTTAAGCCGGACGTCCTCGCGGGTACAATACATAAGTCAGATATGGGCCTTAGTAGTCCGGCCTATACTTCCAAAAAATAAAAGAAATTATTTTCGCATTGGTCATGGCTTAAAAAAAAATGTTTGTTTGGGATAAATGTTTTACTTGTGGAGATTCTGGATCGATAGGGTCGATCTTTGACCCCGTCTGTACCTTTAACCTCAAATATCAGTTTTTTATAATGCAGGAATACACAGATAATTATTTTCCAACCACGACAATTAAATCTTATTTGTAACTTAAAAATTAAATATTATTTTCTGTGATTTACACAAAATTCGACATTTGAATGGTTCTAACAGCCGATTTTCATAAAATTGTAAACTACCAATTACCTTAAAGAGATACAGGGAAAAAACGAACAATATTGCTTTAAAACCCAAATTGGGACGCCAACTAGGTTAGCCCGCCGAAAGGTGGTCTTGGGTAGAAAAGTGTTAAGAAAAATATTTCCCAATTAATTACCTAAAAAATTGTCTTAAGCATTTACAATGTACAGTGTTGTCTTTACACCTAAATAGAAAAAATAAGTAGTAAATTATTCTTTTATTTTTTTTAGCAAACACTGTAAATTACTAGAAAATTAAGCTAAAAGATGTAAACCAAAAACTAAGTCTATTAACTTCCTTTTATCAATAATTTGCTTAGCTCATTACCTGAAATTCCATCTCCGATGCAACTAACTCATTCTTGGAGTTCCCGACTGCTTTCGTTGCACCTGCAAAAGAATCTGAAATTTCGACACGACTAAGGACCTTAACTTATGCCATTCAAAAGCCATATACATTAGTCTGTACATTGTTGCATGCTACATTTGGTGGCAGGCATATTCTTAGCATTTATGATTAGTTTTGCTTTTGTCAGCTGCTTAAAAATGCCAAGTTATTGGAAAATTTTGCATGCAAGCATAATAATTGCATAAATTGCATAAAATACACAATAAATATATATAAAAAAAAAAATATATATATATATAGGTATATACTACGAATTTGTGGCAGAAGAGAGGCTAGAAGAAACAGGCATTCCATCACAAAAGAAAAACCGCATCCAAAACTAAAACCAAAACCGAATCCGAATACAAAACTTAATAATGCCCTGAGTTGAGTTCCCTGGGTTCTCTGGATTACAACACACACCACACACACACACTCTGGCACACATGAAATGCTACACATAATTTTGCATAGTTTTATTGCACAAGAATGTGCTCAAAAGCTGCAACTAACTTGGCTAACTGGCTGTTGGCAAGACCTGGCTGAGGGCCAAATGGAGTGCTCGACATTTATATGCGCATCACTTAGGAGTAGCTCTCCCTCTCTCTCTCTCTCTCCCTCTCTCTATATCTTCTCTCTTCGCCTATCGCTGCCCGCATTTTCAAATTCCCAATTCTAAATTCTGAAAACAACAAAACAGCTGAGCGGAATTCATAAAAGCTTCGCTGAGAAAACTTATCAGTAGCTGTGTTAGCTGCCTAAAAACTAGTCATACCCTGTAATATTTTTCAACAACTTCAACAAGCAACTTCTGATCATCTTTCTGCCTATTTTAAGGGGTATCTGCCATGCCTGACTCTGTCCTCTTTTAGGCGCTCTGCTTGAATTAGTTGGCATATTCTGACTAACTAAAACGTCTCAAGCGCTTGGCTATGACATAAGAAAATGCCTTTTAAATGCAACATTTTCATGGCGTAATTGCAAAGAAGCAGCCAACAACACCAATAACCACCACAGCAACCACAGCAAAAACAACAACAACTAGCGAAATTCACTTGAGCGCAAAAACAAAAGCGGAAGCTTTGGCAATGATCATGCAAACTGCTCATTCATAGGATAATTATTCCATGAGTTCATCATGAACACCACAAACACACACACACAGCCACACACACACACACACTTGTTGCTGTTGATATTATTATTATTATTGTTGTTGTGGCACTTTTGTGATGCATTCATAGCGATATTCTCCACACCAAGCCAATGTCGTGGGAGTCACAACACAATTCTCCACCTCCCCCTTACCCTACCCTACCCTACCCCACCCTACCCTTTATCACCCACTGCTTCTTCGCTCCCCTACTGACCCTAAGCATTCCCATCACACCCCTTTGGTTGAATGCATTGCATTTTTAATGTTTTCATCGCGTAAAATGCATAAATAATTAATATGAAGAAATTGCATTAAATGCTTGACAGCAGCACTCAACACAATGTGTGTGTTCAACAAAGAGATACCCTACAAAAAATAGTTATGAGCAAAAAGTATAAAAATATTTGAATTTGATTTAATTAAGAGAAATTTAACAAATTTTAGAAAATGAAAAGTTGAACTATACGATTTTAATAAAAACAAAAATTTCTAGAATTTTTAACACTGACAAAAAAGTTTAATAAACTTAAAAAAAAATATTTTGATACTAGCTTTAATTATCCATTACTAAAATTATTTTAAAATGCTGAAGCTACATAAAAAAATGAATTTATTAATTAAATAAATAATCAATAAAAAAATTTTAGATGATTAATTTAATTTAAATAATTAATTAAATAAATAATTAATAATAAAACCTAGCTTATTAATTTAATTTAAATATTTAATAAAATAAATAATTAATAAAAAAAAACCTAGATTATTAATTTAATTTAAATAATTAATTAATAAAAAAAACATAGATGATTTATTAAATTTAAATAATTAATTAAATAAAAAATTTATAAAAAATAACTAGATGATTAATTTAAATATTTACAAATATATCCTTTAACTTTAGTTTTAACATTACTTATCCAAAAATTATTAAGTCGTTTTATTAGCTGGATTAATAACAAAATCATTTTGATTTTCTTATATTTTATTTTTAATTTTGGTATGGGGAATATTAGTACTTATTATTTAAGTTACTTCGCTTGCATCTTATGAAATATTAAAAATTTCAAATAAACTAAAAATTATTTCTTTTATTATTTTATTCAGCTAAAACAATATAGACAATCAATTATAAAAAAAATTTTCAATTATTTAATTTTTCAATTAATTTATTTTGATTTTTTTTCTAACATATTTCGTCACACTTAAAATAAAATAAATGAAACAATAAATCAATTGAGAATGTAAGCTCAAAAATAAAACAAATAAATCATAGCAAAGAACATAAAATTACTATAAAAAAACTTTGACAGCTTGAAGACAGAAATAAATAAAAACAAATACAAATCGAATACAATAACGCAAAAAATGCAATTAATTAAAATAAATCGATACAAGTTTAGGCCAACTTTGTGTAGCTTAGGCGAATACGCAACAAAAGCAAACTTAGGGTAAGGTTAGGGTAATTTCAAGCCAAGTCGACATAGAGACAAGAGTCTTAATCATAAGAGTCGAGTGTGTATATGTGTGTGTGCTGCATTATATAGGCATTTCATGACACAGTTTTTAATTAGAAATTGAACAGCAAATTGCATTGTTTTGATTTTTGAGAAACAAAGCAAACATCCACATGAACAGCGACTACTTGAGTTACTCATCGCAGCGTAATGCTGAGACAAGAGAGAAAGAAATGAGCAGTACCACAGGGAAGACAGGGAAGAAAGAAAGAGAGTGACAGAGAAAGAGTGAGAACAAAAGCTACAGAGAAAGACTGAGCAGGAGACGCCTACATTTCTCGCCTTCAACCAGTTTGCGTGTATATTCTAAAGTCAATAAGCCAAAAATAAAATTCTTTGACAATGACAATGACTGAGTGGTCCACATACTCGAATCAACGCAACACAACTTGAATTGCGTATACACAAAAAACCATATATATTTATTCACAAAAATAAGCACATATACTAAATGTTTATTTGTTTTTATTTGTACAGCCAATTGTGCGCTACGAACAACAGTTAGTATCTATGTTAACGGGTATAAAAAGGCATTGTCCGTGCTAAGCACAGAATTTGGCTTAAGAGATAGGAATACAGGAATGTATTTCATAAAAAAATACTTTTATCTTATTGAAAACATTTGTCAACAAAAGCTTTTAAACTTGAAACATTTTAATGGCTAGAAGGCTATATAAGAAGTAAAACCATAGCTAAAAATGTTGAACAATTTAATTTAAAGGGCAATTAATTTTATAAAGAACTTCTATTAATGCTTTCAAAAGAACAAGTCTTAATAAAAACAAGCCTAATAGACTCCTCTACTCTTTTTTAGAGTACGGGGTCTAAAAAAACAACAAGAAAGGTTTTCTAAAAGATCTCGATGACTTTTAAAGCCAAAAGGTTCGAGAGGTTCGTAACCGATTGACAACAAAAAAATGTTAAGGTCCTCCAGTCCGAAGGTTCTCAACACTAGATAATCGTTACCTGTCCTAGATAGAACTACTTAATCGACTACTTAAACAAAACTAACTGAATGATCTATCAATCATTACTTAACATTACATGTAAAGACAATCTTCACTTATTCAAAACACCTCACACATGTTATTTATAAAATCTTAAGAAAGCTTCTGTTCTTTTCCTATGAATATTTTACTTAATTCACTCTACTTCATCGCTTTGTAAGTCTTGCCCAATTTATTGAAATATTTTGACGTGTCTTAAATTTCTTAACCAAGAACTGTTTACCAACTTTCCTCTGCTTCGAAGCCCGCGCAATCTACGCAGTTGAAAGAACATATATACTTAAGCACACACACCATATATATGTGTGTATGTGTGTTTTTTCATATACTATATATAGGTACTTATTTTTGTTCAATCCGCTGTTTTGTTTTCTCATTAAATTCGTGTTTGTATCTTCCTTTCGCTGAAAACGGTAAAAAAGTAAATTTGATTCAATACAACAACAAAGACATTCGCTTGTTTACAATTCATCTTGTTGTTGTTGTTGCTGTTTACTCGCTTTTTATGGCTTTTTTGCGCTGCTTCTGTTGTTGTTTGAAATTCTGCGAATTTTTATTGACAAATTTCATTAGAACTTGTACTTTATATCTGTGTAGTACGTGAGCTAGTGTGTGTGTGTGTGTTTGCCGCCCAGCGGGCAGTGGGGAAACTGGCACCTGGTGCCTAACTGTAGTGAACTGAGGTGAACCGCAAAGAGTTGTCAAAAAAGAGTAAACGAGAAATAACCAAAAAAAAAAGGCAATCAGCTGTGACACAAACAAAAGACTTAGGCAACGAACTTGAATTTAACTGGGCTGCCTGTGTGTATGTGTGCTTGTGTGTGCTTGTGTGTATTGCTGACCTGCCCGCTTGTTGTGAGCATGTGAAACAAAGAGTTCTAATTATGAATTTCGCATAAATATTAAGCAAAAAAAAAATCGTAATTATTTCATGCAAATTGTGTCTTGAAAAAAGCTATTTATGAAGAAATTTTTTGCTAAGCGGATGTTGAGAAAACTACGAATTGTGTAATTATGGCAACTTTTCTTACAAAGCGTTGACAGTTTTTTTATGGAATTGTTTCATGAAATGTTTACTATATTAGCAGGGATTAAGAGGATAAGGGATCACCACAGTGATGTCTCCGTTAAATAAAATATCCGGCATGTATATCACCCACGTTTATAAGCTAATGCTTTACATTTCCCATCAAGTCGCTGGCTAGGAGGACTATGTAGTAGCAATATCATACAAGATTCCATTCGTTCTCCATATCTAAGTGATTTTTACAGAAGTTTTAAGGTTCGGAAGAATGTAACTTTAAATAAATTTAAAAACAAGAAAGAATGCTATAGTCGACTCACGTCTTTTGGATACCCGTTACTCAGTTTCAATATGTTATTAGCAATGATGATAGATAAGATAGCTTGGCAAACAGAACATTTTCATACAAATTCATTTTTAGAGCATATTTTCGACCGATCGTTCCTATGGGAGCTATACGATATAGTAGTCCGATTTGGATCAAACTTGGTTAGTATACATATATTATTGGAAGATGGATTGTGTGTGAGTATGATTAATATAGCATAGTTAACGCAAAAGTTTTTCATACTATATCATATTTGAAGCTTATTATTGACCGAGCAGCCTTATGGGAGCTATATGATATAGTAGTCCGATTTGGATGCAATTGGTCAATTGGAGAACGGTTAGAAATGCATATGGCGTGAATTTGGTGAAATCGCTCAATAGATACCGAAAGTGTTCATACATTCATAAATATTAAAGAAGAGATAGAGCGTTCTATTTACAATTAATTTTAAATGTGGCCAACACTTTAATGGCTTATTTCTTGCCATTTAAACTTCACTACAAACAGTCAATAAATTTCCAAAAATGTCATTACTTGTGCAACTAATTCTTGCACCAAAAATTTAATCAAATACTATTCTTCTTAACCGTACTTCTCTCTTCTTCCTTTCTTCCTTAGCAGCCTACTTGGAGAGCATTACTACCCTCTATTTAAGTTTGTTTAAACACCAAACAGCCAGCCAGTTATTTGTTAATCTAATGACCAACCTGTGCCTTCAAATCCCGTCCAGCTTTAAGTCAACTTGGCTAATTTCTTGGCTCAAACAAACTCTTAATTAACCTGCATACCAAAAGCACCAAGTTCATTAATCTCAAATGTCAAACAAATTGACAAGTTTGTCAACGGGAGAACAAACTCATTAGCTTTTGAACAGCAACTGGACAAATATGAGTAGAGTGTGCCGATCAAGCAATGGGGATTCTACTGAGCTACTACTTGGTTGTCTACTAAGTTTAAGTGATTTCCAAATGGTTTTTGATCAACTCAATTGCTAATTTTGTTAATTCAAACTCACATTTTCTTTGTTTAATACTATTTGCTATCTCTAACTTGCCATCTCACTCTGTCTCTGTCTGTCTAGTGTTCTGTGCTGCTGTGCAGAGCAGCGTGACAAGAACAAACAAATGCAAAGTAGCAGAGGACAGAAAATACTGAATTCTGCTGCGTATTGAAATGGAAATAGATTTCCCAGTGTGAGTGTGTTCATGTGTGTGTGTGTGTGAGTGAGTGTGAGTGAGTGCGCACCTATTGTGCAAGATTTGCAATAAACACAACACTGTTTGGACCCTGTACTTGCAAGTATATAGAGTTGGGGTTTCACGAGAGAGTTGTTAGAAAAATATATGAAGTATCTTATCTTTTCTAGATAAGCGTCTATAAAGCAGTCGCTTGGTTGGTTTATTTCTTACTGATTAAAAAAAAAACTTA
Source organism: Drosophila dunni (assembly GCA_018152125.1). Taxonomy (NCBI): domain Eukaryota; kingdom Metazoa; phylum Arthropoda; class Insecta; order Diptera; family Drosophilidae; genus Drosophila; species Drosophila dunni. Next base: position 9,056,703 of record JAECXC010000648.1, on the reverse strand, counting down.
TTTAAATTGTGACAACGCCCCCTACCGCCCCGCAAATTGTGAAAAACTTTTTTATAGCACCACAACTTCGAAAACAACAGAGCTACCATGACCAACTTCACATAATATGTGAATAGTACCATCATAACTATCCTCAACAAGTTTATTTCGGATCGGACATAACCAACCTATAGTTTCCATAGTTCAAATCGGTCGACAATTTTATTTTTGTAAGGAATAATACGCACAAGAAGCAGTACGGGGTCTTTTACAGTCGTCTAAGTCGACGGTAGCCTTTCTTGCTAGTTTTGTTTAGTTTGAAATAATGAAAATTCCAAAATAAATTTATAAAAACAGAGTCAATCATATTTTTCATACCATATGTTGTTCTACAGGGTCTTTCCCAGTTGAGTTGCTTGCGAGCAGACCTTTCCACTAGTGGCTGTTTCAAGTGTTAAAGTTCGTGTGAATGTTGTTGCTGTTGCTGTTCCCGCCGAGAAGGCATTCGACATCGGCTCTGGCGTTGGCGTTGCTGAACATCATTATCATGCCAGATTTTACACACACACACACACACACACTGTACACCACACCACACACACCAACCAAATGTTTGGCCATTGTTTTTCTTTTTGCTTTTGTTATTACAATGAAAGCTCTTTGTATAACAATTGCAATCAAATGGACAACAAGTGTTTTTGCTTTTCTATAAGTATTCCCTGAACACCTTCAGCCCGCGCACGCTCTCTCTCTCTCTCTCTTTCTCCCTTCCAGCACTCCCCCTCTTTCCCACACACTTTCCCGCCCGCCACACGCACAGCAACAGCAACAACAACAACAATGACATCAACAATAGCAATAACAAGAACAAGAACAACAATGACGCCAACAACTTGTCCATTTTTGGCCACAAATGCCCCATTAAAAGTTACATTGTAATTCTTAATACTCTTTCAAAAATTGCATTCGTTGCACTAAACAAAACAGCTGTTCGGTATTTAAAAAAATTAAATACATTTTAAACACTTTTTGTTCAATAATTAATAATTTGTTTATGTTTTTTTAATTAAACATTTTCATTTATTTAAAGTTTCATTCTTCCGAACTTTAAAACTTCTGTAAGACACACCTAAACATGTTTATGTTAGCTAAAAATATAAGAAATATATTTATAAAATACTAAATTAATATTTTAAAATTTTTAATATTAATATTTAATATTTTGTAGAGTAGAGAAGTCTATTAAGTTTTTTAACTTTAAATTACTTAATATTCATCAATTTAATATTTAAAAAAATAATTTTTAACATTTTTGAATCTTACCAAAAAAAGTTTTGAGATTATAAATGTATTAAAACCATAAATAAAAAATTAAACACAAATTTAAATCAAGTTTCACTAGCAAAACCTTAAATTAATGTAATGCTTAATAATAAGTCTAAAAAATTAATTATTATAAATTTTGAACTTATAGTTTTCTATAAATATTTTTAAAACAAAGTAAGCTATAAATTTCCTACATAAACATTACACACAAAATTCACACAAAGTATATACATTTAATTAAATTAACTAACAGAATTAAAATGTATAATTCAAAATTTAAATAAAATATTTTCGTTAGCAAAGAAATTGTAAAAATTATATTTAAATATAAAACAGTGATTTTATTAAAATATAATTTTTACAAAATCTTTGCTTACGAAAGTATTTAATTTAAATTGTGAATTATAGTTTTACTCGCGGACAGCTCCCTTAGACGGATAGCTCCCTTAAGCGGACGACTTTTATAGTTTTTCAGCATGATTTTCATACAAAATCCGTTCTCTTAGACGGACAACTCCCTTGGGAGGACAAAATTTTTGAAACCGTGGCTTTGCGGCCTAGGGCGCTTTCACTGTACTTATTGAAAAAAAGTAGGATTTAAAAATGGTTTAAATAAAAACTAGGCTTTAGATGGCTTTTACTTGCTTTTTTTTAGTGTAAAATTCCTTTAAAAATAAAATAAATTAATTCTACTTAAAGTGTATTTAATATTCTCCTATATTTTGTATTCTTTTCCCCGACTTTTGATACAAGTTGTTGTTTCCATTTCTATGTCTGGCTTTTGCATACAACAATGTTAACAATGTCTCTAGGAGGAGCTGCAAGATGATTGGCCCATTGTTGTTGCAGTTGTTGTAACTGGTTGATGTTCCTGTTGTTGTTGTTGTTGTTGTTGTTGGTTCTAACTCGTTTAAGATGCCTTTTGCAGTGTTTACGCTTTATGGCCATACGATGGGCTTTTGTTCTGTTCTTTGTTCTGTTCATTGTTTGCTTCATTCCTTTTATTTAATTCCATTTCAGTTTATGCACTTTTTCTTTCAGCACCTCAAATCAATGAGGAAGTAATTAGATTAGATTTGATTTGATCTGCTTAGATTGGATCACACTTTTATGCCCAGCGAACATTTCTCGCTTAATTCCAATTCTTTTACTTCCTTGCATTATTTTTTCTTTTTTATTCCCTTTTCTTTACTCTTTTTGTTTATAAATCAAATGTAAGTGACATTGAAATTTATTATGTTTACAAGTGTTCTCCCTTCAAGCTGCTGGTGTCTTGCTCTGCTGCGTGAGAGTTTCGCATGTTGTGCGGCAGTTTAAACACACTCAACACACACCAGAACAGACACCTAAAATATAGTCTTTTTAATTAAGTATAAAATTTTGTATTCTATGAATTTTTTTAAAATTTTTTCTGCTTGTTTCATCATTGCCAACACTTTAGTCATTAAACTACCATAACTTCTACGTTTTGCAACACTTACAAATATTAAAAATACGCATCTTACTAAATACAGTGAAAGCTCTACTCGCGGACAGCTCCCTTGGACGGACAGCTCCCTTAGCCGGACGAATATTATAGTTTTTCAAGACTGTAGGCAGACAGACAGATTGCTATATCGACTCGACTGTTGATGCGGATCATGAATATACAGTGAAAGCTCTATTCGCGGACAGCTCCCTCAGACGCACAGCTCCCGTAGCCGAACGAATCTTAGGGCGAACAAAAATACCGGAACCGTGGCTGTCCGGCCAAGGGAGCTTTCTCTGTGCATCTCTTTATATACAAAATTCCAGGAGGTTTATAAAATATAACCTTCAAAATCAATTCTTAAACTCTTACCTATACTTATATCTATAACCTATAATCTATAACCTATAACCCATAACCTATAACCTATAACCTATAACCTATAACCTATAACCTATACCTATATCTGTACCTATACCTATACCTATACCTATACCTATACCTATACCTATACCTATACCTATACCTATACCTATACCTATACCTATACCTATACCTATACCTATACCTATACCTATACCTATACCTATACCTATACCTATACCTATACCTATACCTATACCTATACCTATACCTATACCAATACCTATACCTATAACTATACTTATAACTTATACCTAATCCTAAGCTTAAAGCTCTCTCATCTCCGCTCTTAAGAACTCCACTAAATTTCGCAGCTGTGACTAAAATTAGACTCAAAATTAAGTCAGTCAATTCAATATTTGCGTGTTAATCCCAAATTAATTTGCATTTTCAGCAACTTCCGGTGTTGAGCAGCTACTTGAGTTGGAGCTCGACTTGAGTGTGATTTATATGTGACTTGATAGTGATTTGGCTGTGACTTGTTGGTGGTGACTTGGTTTGTGCCTTCCAAACTGATTTCAGTCGCATTCAGTCGCTCAGCGTTCAGCCAATTAGAACATAACATCTGGTGATTGATGTTTTTTAGGTTTGAACATGATTTTCAATTTTGCCACGTCTTATAATCGAACGGTAGGAAAAGTATGGAAGTGTGCAGGTGGGCGGTGGGGGGCGTGGTGGGTTAAGAGGAGAGGGTCGAACGATAGCGACAGCGACAACGACACTAGCTAACGAGTCACGCACAAACGGAACTTTTGCTCAACTTTGTGAGCTGGCAAAAATAGACGAAAAGAAATACTTCTATAGTGTAGAACGACTGTAAAAGACCCTGTACTTAGTCTATAGGTGTTTTATGCAGTAATAACAAATAATTTATAAGCCTAAGTTAGCCGATTCTTACCAAAATCAGTCCATAAACATTCATGGCAAGTCTGGTCAGATCCAGGGTATTATATAAACAGATATATATACTCTTTACATACTTTATCTGCTCGGCCATACCACCTTCTGCCTTATAAGCGCACTTTTCTCATTAGAAACTTATACACCCCCTGACTGTTTTCAACTACAGGGTCTAAAAAACCGCAGAAAATCGGACGATGCGTGGCACTAGCTCGTCTCATTGTGCGCATTGTGTGTGCGCGAGATGTTGTGCGTGTGTTGCTGTTGCTGTTGTTGTTGTGGGGTAGTTGCTGCCGCTTAGAAGTTAATGAACACACGAATCTTTTTGGCTTCGTTAGTTTCCAAGGCCTTGGCCTTGAGCTCGGTTATTGGCAGCCCATAAACTAAAATAAAGCGAAACGATTTTTTCCACCTTAACTCATTTTTTTTTTTCTTCCAACTATTATATTTTTTCCCCCTTTGTTCAAAGAACAAAACCGTAAATAATACTTATTTAGGCATAATACGAAAGTCTACGTGTTTATTAATTGCGTCGAGTGTTTTTTAATTGCCAAAAAAAAAAAAGACAATAAAAAAACTAAAGTCTCTACTTCTGACTGTTCAGTTATCGATAGCAGGCGGATGTACCTGCCCAATTGACATAGAGAGAGACAATGTCCGGCCAGGAAATTCACACGTGAATTGTTTAATTAATGCGTTTCTTAAATTTAGAAAGAAACAGCTGAATAATACTCAAAATCATAGACAGTCGATTGGTAGAAACACAGAGAACGGCAGAGAAAATTCAATGCGCTTAACGGATGTTCATTGTAAACTATTAATAAATTTATATGAAATTTTCTACACACGAGATACCCTTTAAAATGGTACTAGAGGGTAGCACAGCAGTCAAACATAAACTCAAATATTTTTTAATAGCTTACAAAAATCACTTAAAAATATGACTTAAACTTATTTGTTCAATTCCTACAGGGTATCTCATTTTGATTTAAGCCATACGAAAAATTTGCTCAAACTTGTGCAAATCGCATTGACGTTTTCGAACTGTAACTGTTCTATTTAAGCCGCTTTCCATCGGACTTCATTTATTGGCAATGCGATGCGTCATTGTGTTGATAAGTCTGGCGAAAAACAACTCAATTAATGCGAATTCCCCCTAACAAATTGAGTGCCAATCAGAACGGTAACAACAGACTTAAGACATCAGATTTAAGCCGAAAGTTTAGACTTTTTCTAACGGTCTCGATCAAGACACGCAATTAAAACAAACAGAAACTAGCCAAAAAAAAAACAACAAAATTAAATTCCATTGAACAATTGAGTTTAGCACTGTCAATAAAATGCTTAGAGCTGCTTTTAGGGGGCAATGTATTACACACACTCCCTCAAATACACACACATACACGGGACACGCAGTTTATGATGTAAACTTTATGAGTTATTGTATCAGAAAGTTTTATTGATGGGAACGACAGCTTCAGACTCAGAGTTTTCTAAAGCTAATGATAACTTTAATGTAAATTGAGAATAGAATCATTGCAATTTACCCCGCACAAGTTAGGTTAATTCAAAAGATAGTTAAACCCAAATTTATCTCAAGCAACTTCTGGAAAAATCTTCATTAAGATAGAATAATAGCAAAGAAGTCATATTAAATACTAAACACTTACCATACGCTGTCAACCGCAACGTTTCAAGTTTCAACTTCCTAAATCAGCTTCAAATTGAACCTGAAATAATAAAAAAAAATTATATTAATAATAATTATAATAAAAATAAATAAGACGTCTGAGTAGCTAACGCAAGAGCGAAAAGTAATGAGAGAAACGGTTGCAAAAAATTGCTAATTATAATTATACTTAAATATAATTAAACAATATACGGTTAAGAGCAGATCACGATGAAGCTGTTGAAGAAGAGAGAGAGAGAGAGAGAGAGCATAAAAAAATAAAACGAATAAGGAAACGACAACGGCAACTGCGACAGACAACAAATTCACATTAAAATGGCCAACTCGTTTCATAATTATTATTAAATTCATATTGCGAGCGCTATAAAGCGAATCATTTGAATGCAATTTAAGAAATTGAATTAAAATTGAAATTGCATTCATAAAAAGACACAGCAAATACAGCAAAAAGCGGGACCGACAGGCAATAAACAGCTAAAAGGTACCCCGGAAAAACAATGAAAACACAAAACGGAAGAAAATAATATTATTAAAATATATTATAAAAAAAATAAAATTAATAATAATAAATTAATAATAAAACCTAATACCAATACTTATTTTAATTCTAATACTTATGCCAATGCCAGTGCCAATGCCAATGCTAATGCTAATGCTAATGCTAATGCTAATGCTAATGCTAATGCTAATGCTAATGCTAATGCTAATGCTAATGCTAATGCTAATGCTAATGCTAATGCTAATGCTAATGCTAATGCTAATGCTAATGCTAATGCTAATGCTAATGCTAATGCTAATGCTAATGCTAATGCTAATGCTAATGCTAATGCTAATGCTAATGCTAATGCTAATGCTAATGCTAATGCTAATGCTAATGCTAATGCTAATGCTAATGCTAATGCTAATGCTAATGCTAATGCTAATGCTAATGCTAATGCTAATGCTAATGCTAATGCTAATGCTAATGCTAATGCTAATGCTAATGCTAATGCTAATGCTAATGCTAAAGCTAATGCTAATACTAATACTAATACTAATACTAATACTAATTACAGGGTATACAACCCATAGTATCCAAACCACATATCCTACGATTACCAAACTTTTCCACCAAAAGTAACTACACAAACAAAGCGAACTAACTAATTTCTGAACACATTTAATCATTAGTCATTTTAACTTTCAACTTGTTCCCAACTCGAGTGTGTGTAAATGTTTTCAAGTGTGTGTGTGTGTTTGTGTGGCTGTGTCTCGAAAATCACGCTTATTTATCTTTTATAAATTTCGCCTTTTGCCAAAACAACAACATTTCATTTCTCGAGATGCGCTACAACAACAACAGCAACAACATGATACGACTCATTCACTTAGTCAGCTTATTCAATCTCCAGATGCCCAGGTTCCCGTCCCAAGTCCCAGTCCAAGTCGGAGTTATATGGTAGTTTAAGTTGGGCCTAACCAGTCAGTCAGTCAATGAACTGCAAATCTGCAGGCCACTTGTCGGCAAATCAGCTTTACTGACTGATTCTCTGCGCTACAATTTTCGGAGAGAAGTCTGCAGAAATTTTATCAGAATTCAAGGAAATGTCACTTAAAGTAGAACAAGAAAACTTCTGTTCAGAGAAATAAAATTTAAATTATAATTATAAAATTATAATAAAAATTAAATTAAATTACGTACCAGAAGAATCTTATTTAAACCAAACTATTTTTGAGCTGTCTTATGGTGGAATAATTCTGGATGGGAGCAAGAGTTATGAGCCTTCTAATGACTTCAGCTTACGAGTATATACAACAATTTTAACATTGGAGTTCAACTTAAATTTCTGTACACCAAGCAGTCTATATATTTAATGGCTTAGCTGAAACTATATCTACTCCTAATTCAGATTCAGTTTAAAGCCTCAGATCTTCTTTACATCACCACTTGCATATAAAAGTCCGACTTAATCTTAAGCCTAAACATTTTCTAGACACATTTCACTCAAAACAAGAGCAGCAAAGTCGTCTTGGCGCAACTTCAACCAAACTGAGACACACCAACAAAAAATATGCCCAGAATTCAGACAAAACTAAAGGCAATAACAACAACGACAGAGTCAAAAACAATTTGTGGATGAATGCAGACATAAAATAACAATAATTTGTACAAAAAGCCAACAACAACAAACAATTTGTGCAAAGAAAATTACTCGTATATATTCCATGTAGCTGCCAGATCTAATAACAGTTGTTATACATTCTTAATTTGCTGATTGCCGCCGCGACTCAAGCGCTCGCCAAAAATAGAAACAGCCGCAACAAAAATTAAACTGCTAAAAAATTATTATTTATAAAATAATAAACATAAAAAAAATATTTAAAAAATGCTGGCTAAAAATAGCCAACGAAAACATAATAAAAAATTATGCGTTTTAAAGCAGAGCTAATGCTTTTTCTTTTATAATGAAGCTTAAGTGAGTTTATAGACAGTATATTATAATTATAAGGGAAACTGATCCTAAAATAGATCAGTCTTGAGTGACGGAAGTAGAGGGCGATTAAAGGCAGACAAATTTAGCTAAAAATGTTTAAGCAAAAAAATATTACGTATTAACGTAAAATGAATTGAGTGACAAAAAAAAAGAAAAGATATTAAATTTAAAAATAATAAAATGAGTAAGTTTTAAGATTTTTAATTATAATTTTTTATTTTTCTATGCGAAATATTAGCTAAAAATGTTTAAGCAAAAAAAATATTACGTATTAACGTAAAATGAATTGAGTGACAAAAAAAAAAAAAAGATATTAAATTTAAAAATAATAAAATGAGTAAGTTTTAAGATTTTTAATTATAATTTTTTATTTTTCTAAGTGCAGGATGAACCATCAGAGGAAAGCGTTCAAGACGATCAAAGCTCGGAGGAGGAGGACTTCATTCTGAAAGCAAAATCGTCCCTGCAAAACAGCCAGAGAAGCGCAATGGATCCAGCTCATGAGTTTCATTTTCGCAATATGCTTGAACGCTATTTCACAGGCTTCTCAGAGGAGTCCATAAGCCAAGCATTTGAAAATTCCCAAGGCGATGCTACCGTTTATATGTTGGAGGGAGAATTTGAGTTTCCCGCTGGTCGAATGCCAAGTCAAGATAAGAGCTTCCGGAGTGATTCGCAGGACTCTTCGGGTTTCTAGCAACAGTTTTTAAAAATGTGGTAATTGATTTTTCAATAGTTCGCTTATCAATTTAAGTTGAACAGATTGAAATGCGTGTTGAAATAAAAATAAAAAAAAATTTTTGTTTATGTAAAATTTGTGAATAAGAAAAAGAAATTTATTTTAATAATTTCCGTTTGCTTGCATCCTCAATAAAATGATATAAAAGGTGGCTCAATGTGTTACAGTTACTGGAAGACAACCCCCAGCTATGTTGGGGGAGTGGGAGTTGACTGTTAATTACCCAACTGACCACAAATGATCTTTGGCCAAAGAAAACTGGCGAAGAGCGTCAATTAGAGCGACTGAGTGCCGATCATTAGACGAAAGAAGAAGACAAAGAAAAAGAGGCGGTGCAGAAAGGGGAACGCGGGTGGGGGATATGAGGTGAAAATAGAAATTTTTTTTTTTTTTTTTTTTTGAGTGACGACGATTGGCATTGATAGATAGGCTAAAGGAGGCCTTGTGGATGCGGATGATGGTTAGACAGTTGGATAGTTGCTAAGTTAGTTAGTTGAATACTTAGTTAGTTAGTTGGTTAGTCGGTTGATCGGTCGGATCGCTTGATCGGTTCCGTGCGATCAGTTGTTAGTGGTTAGTTAGTTTGGTTTGGCATTCAAGCCGTTGCCATTTCTGGACATATCAAAGCGGGAGCGGCCGCTTTAAGTGACTAATTTATGGCCTTTTATGAGTATGCCATGCGATATGTCACTCTTAAAAGACTCACGACTATCTACAGCACGTATGTAATTTAATGCAATTGTAACATTTTGGACCAATCGCATCGAATAGCTGAACAATCGATCAATTCGACAAATCGCGTACAAAAACCGACCAACAACGGTATGATTTTTCCTTTTGTTGCCAACGCACAAATGCTCGCATAGTTCACAGCGAAATGCCAGGCACAGTGGTGCGACAGCACTTTTTTTTGAAGCGAAATTCATTTACATTTAATTCAATCCAATCTGGTTAGTAAAAAAGTTATAAAAATTTTTATTAAACTATAATAAAATGGAGTAAAAAAAATCGGCTAAATAATGTGAAAAAATGCTTCAGACTGAAAGTCTGTGAAAGTCACTTAACCTCTTAAAAACATTTCTAATATTTTTTTTTAATTTATTTAATTTTTAATTAATTAACAAATGAAATAGAGTAAAAAAATCGGGTAAAGAATGGGAAAAAAAGCTTCATTTCAGTCTGTAAAGCTCAACTAACTCCTTAAAATCATTTCTAATATTTTATTTTAATTTATTTAATTTTTAATTAATTAAGCAATGAAATGGAGTAAAAAAATCGGCTAAATAATGTGAAAAAATGCTTTATTTTAGTCTCTGAAACTCACTTAACCTCTTAAAAACATTTCTAATATTTCATTTTAATTTATTTAATTTTTAATTAATTAAGCAATGAAATAGAGTAAAAAATCGGTTAAAGAATGTGAAAAAAATGCTTCATTTCAGTCTGTTAACCTCAACTAACCTCTTAAAAAACATTTCTAATATTTTACTTTAATTTATTTAATTTTTAATTATTTAAGCAATAAAATGGACTAAAAAGTTCGACTAAAGAATGTGAAAAAATAATTAACTTCAGCCTCTAATACTCACTTAACCCCTTAAAAACATTTCTAATATTTAATTTTATTTCAAATAAAATGTATTTAATTTTTAATTAATTAAGCAAAATTTAAGCTTGAGCTCTACAAACAATTTGGACATTTTTTACAGCCACTGTGCCTAGACACCTGCTGTCGGAGCAGTCGCAGCGACCCTGGGGGCCCTGTGACTGCAACTGCAGTAACTATTTGTAAGTCGGGAAGCTAAAGCCCCAACTACCAGTATGCAGCAGAGAAAGAAAGAAGGAGACAAAGAAAGAAAGAGAGGGAGACATGTTAAGATCGTGCATGTGGTTCGCTTCGCTCATTAAGCATGCTTCATTTCTTTGTACGTTTATAGGCCCGTCAACAAGTAGATTTTAATGTGTGCGTGTGTGTGTGTGTGTAATCTCGTCTCGTTTATCAAAAAAGAAAAAAATCAACATGCTTTAGAGAGCTGAGGAGTTTTGGGCTGCTGCAAAGTCCGAAATACGCACACTAATTGGCCTAACAAGTTCTCCCTGCCCCCCGGACAGGTTAGTGGGGAGACGGGACAGGGGGTAGGGGGCTTTGATGGTGCAGTTCAGGGGTTACGGAATGCTTAACGCTACGATTGCAGCTGCAGCCGCGTTCTATGCAAATCAGTTTGATTATTAAAACAAGAACACACAGAACTCAACTCCCAAAAAAAAAAAAAACACTGAAATTTAATTTCTTTTTAAATTTTTATTTTAATTTTTAATTTGTTTAATGGTTGGCAACAGAAAAGAAATGCTCTTATCTCAATCCATAGTTCTAGCGCCAGTTTATTATGCACTCTTATCGGCTGGAGAAGTTTCGAGGTTTCTTTCTTTTTTGGCATTTTTATGTGCATCGATTGTCGATAAATAATCGAAAATGCAAGTTAAAATTGGGTCAGCAGGGCAATCAAATTGTTATCGCTGTCAAGCATCAGGTTTTGGTTCGACTTGTTAAAAAAAACATTCAACTATTATTTTTTCTTGATTTCAATCAGCAAAATTGTTTGACTAACAAATGACAAAACATTTCGTTACGCCAATTATTGTTATTCAAAAAACTTGTATTTGAAAAAGAAAAAAACTGATATTTTATTGGTTTTTAATTGATTTTTATACTATTGATTTTAGTGTGCAAAAAGCGCTTTTAGCTTTATGAAGTGCTGCCAAATCGTATGATTTTAATTTATCGCCTATTCACTTATAGTTTTAATTATAGCAGTAAATTTGTGAGCTGGGAAAAGTTTGGCCGGTTTATAATTGAAGCTGAGTTCATTGTGATTTTATTCATAAAATGCTTTTGTACTCATGTGGCTAGTGGAAAAGTAGAGACTATAAAATGGACAAGTGTTAAAAATTATATAATTAAATTTAAACTTAAAGTTCTTAAGAACAATTCCATGTTATAAATAAAATTTTTTTTCAGAAAATAAAGTTTAATATATGAAATACTAAATATAAAAAAATATAAATAATAATAATAATAATAATAATAATAATAATAATAATAATAATAAAAATAATAATAATAATAATAATAATAATAATAATAATAATAATAATAATAATAATAAATAAGTAATAATAATAAATAAATAATAATGTTAACGTAAATATTAGTTTTATAATTTAAAATTAATACTAATAAATTCAAAATTTTTAAATTATTTTAAATCTTAATTTTTACAATTTTTAAATTTAATTTATATTAAAGTTTATTTTTAGTTTGACCTGTTACTTTCTTTTTTGTATCAAATGTTCATACTCTGACAATAAATTTATAATTAAAAAAAAAAAGATTTTTAAAATATAAATATTAATAATAATTAAAAATTACGTTAAACAAATCAAATATCTACAGTCTTTTTTTTATTTACTTAAAAATTTAGGTAATTTTTGATAAGTTTTAAAATTTAAATGCTTGCTATTGTCACTAGATGACTTATTTTTTTATAAGTTCAATTCTTCCCACACTGTTTTAAGACACAATGTTAATTGTTAACTCACATAAGTGTTTATTTTCTGTGGCTGATACAACAAAAAAGACATTTTGATTTTACTGTTTTTAATTGTTTAAAAAAAAAGAGATTATTTTATACGTTATGAGGGTAGTAAAAAATATACAATGGCAATAACAGCAATATTTTTAAAGTGTCGTTACATTTTTTGGGCAGCTTTGCACAAACTTTAGTAGCTTTACTGTAAAATAAAAAAAAATATTTTCAATTTCAATTTATCAAAAATTCAATTCTATATCATTTTAAAGATGATTTAAATACAAAGCTGCCAAGCATATAAAAGTAAGTCTGCTTTACACTATTTTAAAATTATAATAAACTTACTTGAAAAGGCTTAAAAGCTTTGAATGCAAATGTTGCTAGCCTCAAATGGAAAAGCTTTAAATATTTGTGCCATCAATTGACACAATTTTTTGAAGCTTTAATTGAACTTGTTATGACTACTTAAAGTCTCAAATACAAGTCCAGGAAGTGAAAATCATGCAGGCAAAGTTTAGTTTTTATGGCAACAGCATTTGAGTCATATTACAGACATTTGGGAATTATTTAACGATCTCAAGCAGATCAGTAGCTTATTGGTCTTAGTGCCAGAATGCGTAGTTTAATGATGCGATTTGAAGCTGCTCTTGGGAGCACAAACAACGCACATTTCACACACAGCACAGACAACACACCAAGCACACACAGCACACACAACACACACATTTGGAAATCAATAAAAAATAAAGCAAATGCAACTGACACTTTAGTTTATTTTTTTCCAAGGGGCACGACCTAATCAAAGTGACATTAAAACCGCTAGAATGACAATAATCAAAAAACGTATTTCTCAAAAAAAACTAGAAAAGTGAGAGAGGGGGAGCGGGAGAGGGGGAGCGAAAAAAAAAGTGTTAACGAGATGAGGAAATGCCATAAAAGTTGAAAATGAAAATATACCAAGTCGAAAATGATGATGGAAAATAAACAGACTTGTTTTGTTATATCTTTTTTCGTACTTACAATGATAATACAATACTTATTGGACTTTAAGAACCCTCATATCTATTTCAATCTCAGCCCGAACATACTTTAAATGATAATGGAAAGTGTCAAAAAAAGAAAAAGTATTTTTCGAATGGAACTTGGAACTTGAGAGGCAAACAATCGTATCGACACGAAACTGTTAAGAATCACACACAAAAGAAGCACGAATTAAAGTTTTATATTACCTAGCAACTACTTTTTGGGAGATAGAGAATACCTGTTGTTGCTTAAGTTCCCCCCCCTCCCCCCCCTCCCCCTTTATCACCTGCTCGTCGTAGTATCAACCGATTCTTTTTACGATGGGAGCTGAACAAGCCACAGCGGAAGTCATTTGTCTGGCAAACAAAAAACAGCAACAACAACAACAACAAAGTTAAAGCTTTTGCATGTGCTGTACTTGCCTCTCTGTTGTTGTTGTTGCTGTTATACCCTGTAGCCATTTTATAGCTAATAATGGGTATCATAAAAGCAGCACATACAATCGGAAATCTCCATAAACCAAAGAGCTGTAAAAAGGAAGGTTCATTTGTCTGTCCTTCTGTTACTGCTGTTTGTCTGTCTGCCTTCTCCGCTCTCCCCCCTTCTCTCCCCACTCTCCTCTTGACTCCTCTGTCTATTCTCTATTCAGCGCTTAGTCGCTATTCTCTTCTCTAAATCTGCTTATAGTTGGCAGACTCATCGCTTACATTCACTCTATAAATTAAATTTGTTTTAAATACTATTCGCTCCAAAAAGTTTTTGCACGAAGTAAGCTGTGACCATAAAATTGTTTACCTGTAGTTGTTATTTTAGAAAAAAAAAATATTTTTAAATGTCCATATTAATAAAAAAGTACTACTAAGTAAAGCTGCATTTAAATTATATTTGTATCTTTTATAGTTTAGCTAATATGAGGGTTTGAAGTTTCAGTTTAGCGTTGCACGAAATAAGGTGTGAGCACTACAGTGACTCTCTGCTTCTCTCGCTCTGCTCTTGTATTAATTTAAAAAAAAAAATTAGCTAACGCCAGACAAACAAAGGGTTCTATTTTTCAACAGGTTTAATTACTAAGCTTACAAATTTTGTAATTTAATTAATATTTCCACACATTACTTTACAGGTTATTTGCCAGTCTAGCTTTCAAAATTGTCACCCAGTTCTTCCTCTTCTTCACTGAGATTACGTCACTAGCGTTGCAGGCAAGCGGAGAGAGCCAAGGAGCGCAGTACATTTGAGACTGGGATAAAGATGGGACAGCGCCAGCTGTGCCACAGCTAATGATGATCATCATGTTGATGATGATGATGATGATGATGGTCCACAATGTGAACCGAGGCGTTTCCCATGGTCAAGCGTTATATATACATACATAGATATATAGAAAGAAAGTACAGCTAAGTGCGATCTGCTGAGCCAGGGCATAAGAACAACTCAATCAAGTCGACATTTGCGAATCTACACATCGCACTCGTCTCAGTCTTGGGAACCGAGTGACTTAACATGCCACTTGCCACTTGCCACTTACTACCGCTGTTGGTGCCCCGTGAGTTTAGCCAAGAACTCGCATAATAATAGCGACAACAATAATAGAAATTAACTTGACACAAGAGAAGAAAACACAAAAAAAAATAGATAAAAAAACTTTTATATATAAAATAAATAACTGCAAAAAACTAAAAGTCCGGCGATTAGTTGACCGTTTTGCAGATTAAAGTGCGTAGATACGGGAGCAAGATAAATTATACGAGCAGGTGACGCGACTTTTATAGACCCTGTATTTTGAGTTAGGGAATTTTTTGAAAATAAAAGAAGAAGGAAAAGGTTTAAAGGGAAAAGAAAAAAAAAAGGTTTCAAAATTTGACCTTAAAGATTATTTATTTTCATAAAACTATTTTATAAAGTTTAAGTAATAAAAAACAATTATTTTGGAATACAAAAATTAACAAAGAAAATGGAAAAGGTTTTAAGGGAAAAATGGGTATAAAATTGTATCTACAGGATTAATTATTTTATAAAGTTTAATTAAAAAAAAAAAAATTTTTAGAACAAAAAAAAATTATTAAAGAAAAGGGATAAGTTTTAAAGGGAGAAGTAAGTTTCAAAAGTGTACCTTAAGGATTAAATATTTCCATAAGCACTTTTTATAAAGTTTAAAAAATAAAAAAAAAATGATTTCGGAAGGGTAAAGTAGGTTTTAAAATTTTACCATAAGAATTAATTATTTTATAAAGTTTAACTAATAAAAAAAAAATTATTTCGTAATAAATAAATTAATAAAGAATAGGAAAAGGTTTTAAAGCGAAAAGTAGGTTTCAAAATTGTACCCTAAGGATTAATTAATTCCATAAAAACTTTTTCATAATTTTAACTGATTAAAAAATCTTCTCCAATTGTTTAACTAGTTTTCTAAATTTATTTTTCCTATTCACCCTATAAACCCCCTTCTTTTATTAACTGCCCGGTCTAAGAAGCGTGTAAGCGTAATGGAAATGGCAAGAAAACATTCAGATTACACACAATTAGCACAAACAACAGCGTGAAATTGCTGCTCTATTGAAAGATAAAAGATCAAATTAGCTTTTAAGTGCAAACAATCATACCTAACCTAACAATTTGTAGAGTTGCACCTGTCAGCAAAAGAAAAAAAACTGAATATCAGATCAGTTCAAGTCCGAAATGACCATGGAGAACATGACATTTGACGAAGACACGAGAGTTGAAAAATAACATTAAAATTTAGATTAAAATGGACAGATAACAAATGGCTTAAGTTGAGCAAAGTGAACATGGAGGTGAGCGGAAAAGCCAACATAAACATACTAAATGTGCTGTGAAAAGCTATGTTGGCAAATCTTAAAAGTGACACTGGAGGATACGTGAGCTTAATGCTCACTAAGTAACTCATAAATAAATAAATCACTCAGTCAGTCAATTATCAAAAAAGTTATTTTAAGTTACAGTTTATTCCATTAATGTGACCATGGAGGACACAAAGGTTATAATTAATTGATTCGGAAAATATTAGTGTGCATCTAATTAACAAAGCACAAATTAGAAATACCTGAGTTGTTTAACTTCAACAAGTTATAACGAAAAGTGAGCATGGAGGACACAAACAAATGACTAAATTTAAATTTAGGCAAAAAATATTTAAACAAAAATATTTTTAATTGAAATTTTTAAAGCTTTAAAGCAAGTTGGTGAAAAAAATTATCATGGAGGACGGCAAAGTGAAAATTAAACAGCAAACTGTTTAAAATAAAGCATGGAGGACACAATTGTCTAACAAAATACAATAATAGGTATAAAATTGAATGGCCAATAGCCTTTAATTCAAATATTTGAATAAAGTGAATATGGAGGAAGATAAAGTGGAAATGAGCTAACACTCAAGTGGCAATGGAGAACATGAAACTAAAGCTAGAGTTACGTAAAAATGTAATCGAAAACTATAAATAAATTTAACAGTGTAGCAAGTGATAAATGAGGCAGGACCAAATTAAACACATTTCTGCCATTGAGCCAGCTGTGGTGGGGCTAAGAAAATAAGACACGTTGAACCAACACATTTGTCAAATCTGCTACCGAATCTTAAGGGTTTAAGCTTCCACTAGATTTACTGTTTTCCTACAAATATAAGCGGGTTTCATAGATCGAATCGTTTGCAATGTACTTTGTTGGAAGACATTTTGGTAGTCAATGATAACAGTTACATCTTGTCCACAATCTAGTAGTCCACGTTGGGTACTTTCATTTACAGCTTGTTACGATTGGATCGCAGGAACAGCTCTTATATGAAACAAATATGAAACAAATGTTACCGCTGTATTAAAAAGCATTGTTGGTATTTTCACAAACTGTCTTGATGCATCAAATGTTTATAAAATGCGAACCCAAAATACTATGCAAATGGCTGTTGCCAAACGATATATGATTTTGAGTACTCCATGAGCTTCATTTCTTACCAACATTTGTAAAGCTGCTATGAATATTTAGTTATCCTAAGTGAGTACTTGTACAGATTTTATTCGACAGGACCATTCTTCTTAAATTCGTAAAAAACAGTGATCTTGGGTCCTGCTCCCACTGGCCCCTATGGTAATCCGGACCTACATAGAGAACTAGTTATGGTATGCATTTTACTAAAGGACAGCTTTTAAAATATTGCTTTAATGACTAATTGTGCCACTCGCTGCCATCGGGTATCTCTTAATTTTTTGAATTCTTAGCTTTGAACTTTCGAAAAATATTCGGAAGTTCTTTCATGACATTCTATTTATTTTTCTTTTTTTTTAAGATTTTTTCTATGCCTGCTTTGTTACCATTTTCATTCTTCTCCCTTTCCCTCTCCCTCTCTGTGTTCATTTTAATAAGAGTGACATTTGCCTATCAGCTTCGGGTTCGTGTAATATTTATGTGGCATTTTGTCACCGCTCTCTGTTCCATTTGGAATGACCTTTTGGGGTTTAGGGCTACACACACTCACACACACACGGACTACACTCGTATACAACAAGATATATAGAGAGACAACACGATTTTAACTTTAAAGAAAATTTAAATTTTAGCATAAATTTATGGCGCTGCTGTCGCTAGATAAAGGCGGCATTCTATTGACTGCATATCATTTGGATGCGATATATATGCGTATAGGTATTGGTATTGGTATATGGTGTATATAAATTCAATAAGTAGTTTATGTATCGGCTGCCGATGAAACGGTACTTTGATTGCTTACAAGTGGCCACAGCAACAACAACAACAAAGACCGTGAAGCGCTCTGATAACAAGTTAAATAAAACTTTATATAAAAAAAAAAAATCTTGTCTTGACCCGAACGCAAATGAGAAATCACATGTGAGGGAGAAGTCGAGGGAAATTTGTTGATTAATCAGTTGGGAATTGCAAATGAAATGCAATTAACTACAAAAAGAAGTTTAGCGTGAACATTTTTGGAAAAACTTTCAAAATACAAAAATAAATTTTCAAATATTTATTGATAATTATAAAAAAAAAAAAAAAATAAATTTTAAAATAGTTATTGATAAAAAACAAAATGCATTTTTTTATTTCAATTGATAATTATAAATCAAAAACCAAATTAATTTATTTATTCTTTAAAAATAAAATAAATTTTAAAATATTACTTGATAATTTAAAAAAAAACTACACTTTTTAATTTCAATTGATAAATTAATAAGAACTGAAATTAAAAACAAAAGTAATTTATTCAATTTTTAAAAATAAAATAAATTTTAAAATATTTATTGATAATTATAAAAAATAACACAAAAAAAAATTTTTAATTTTAATTGATAATTATAAAGACAAAACAAAATTTATTTATTTATTTTTTTTAACATACATTTTTATTATAGAAATATGTTTCACAATAGTTTGTAAATAAATTAATTATTTACTAACAACATTACTAAAGTAAACAAATTTATTTATTTAAGGGGGCGCAGTTGTGAGAACAAAAAAAGTATTCAAGAATTCAGTTTAAAGAGATTAATGTATATATGTATTTATTAGACACATTTTTGGTGTTATTTCGACTGTAGAGGACGCTGCAGCTGCTTACCGAAACCTCCTCTAAAAAAGTTGCTTTGCGGCGACCGTCATAACTTAAGATTGGATTATCGGACATCAAAAAACCAAACTTATTACAAAGAATATATGAAAGCATCCAGAAATTAAAAGTTTATAGCATTGTAGCATTGTTAAGCAGTATTGCATTTTCACAAACTGGCAGCTTCCCAAAAAAAAAATTGGATTTAAAAAAAAAGATCTTCAATTGTTTATAAAATGGACAGAAAGTGTCCCATTGACAAAGTGAATAATTAATTTCTAGAACATACATTTTAGAGGATTGTGTTAAAATTCTAGACTGATCAAGACATCGTGTACACAGACTTGCAACGTGTTTAAAGATAAGGTACCCCATAAGAACCCGTGGGGAAACGCTTTGGAAAATGGTCAAAACTTAAAGGAAAAAAACTGTTTTCGACTATAACACCTATTTATTACACCATATTCCTGAGGGTTCAAAGTATTTTATGATAATGATAACTTCGTCTAACCCCTTAAGCTTCAATTGATTTTGACACTCCAAAAGCTGTCCATTATTTGTGAGCATTTTGGTCTAAACTAGTTGAGAATTGCAAATGACATCATGAAAAAATAAATTACTTGTTTTACGGAAAACAAAGTTTTTCTTAGCTAAATTTATATTTCTTTTAAATTTACTTAAAAACTAAAGTAAAATAAATTTAAAATTCCTGTTTCTGTGTCTAAAAACTTTAGTCAGCAGCTTGTGTATCCCCACTTAAGTACATTTCTTTGAGCTTATTCATTCACAGAAACTCTTTCAATGCGTTCCCAAAGTTCTTTCTACAGCCAAATAAAATAAAAAATAAATAAGAGGGAATCACATAAAAGTTGTCCACTAAATAAGAATTAAGTTGCTTTCATTTCGTGTCATTTGTTTGTTTATTTGTTTTTCTTTTAAGCTTCTTTCAAGTCTGAGGTGGAAATGCAATCGAGTTTGGTAAGCGATCGCATTTATCATCAGACAGAGGAGACTGGGATTTTTTCTTCTTTTCTGGGTAACATGAATGAAAAGGCCCCAAAACGAGTAGGACCCAGAATCTATGCCCAAGTCAAAGAAGGTTTATTTTTTTGTATTTTTTAGTCTTCTTTCTATTTTTTTTTATCAATCAGAAACCCTGCGGTGCGGCGTGTTGACGTCTCTCTTATTACAACAGCATCATTATGGGGCATTAGAGCGATTAGTTTATTGTTGTTGTTGAGATTTTGTCCCCTGCCCCCGTGAGCTTACAAAAAGGGGAGTGTCACAATAATGGACCGATGCCGATGCTCTGGGAATTTGCCTAAGCCTTCGCTACAGCCCACTTGCGTTATCAAAACTATGCATAAATATTATAGACCTTTGGGGGGGATGGAGGGGGAGAATTATCTACAGGAAGTTATGGTCTTTCTTAGAGCAGGAAATTCGCCATTTAGCGAATTAGCGGCCAAAGCACATGACACAATTAAAAAAAAAAACAGCTAAAAAATAAGCTAAAGTGACCGGAGTTCAATTATAAAAGCGTTCATGTAATCTCAAAGTCAGAGTTAATGTTTTTTTTTTACCTTGAACATTAAAAAAGACCCTCAATTCCATCTAAATAAATGTGTGCGTATGTGCGAGCATTTATACCGAAGACAACACACACAGACACACTCACACACACCTATACCCAACTACTCAGTTACTTGAAGATTCAGATACGCATACGTATTCCATGTTGATTACCCGCTTTTCTTGTTCTGACACCCAAAAATAAAAAAAAGTGTTCCATTCCCATTGCATAATTGTTGCCAAACATCAAAATTTAATGCCCAGAAGCTAGACAAGTGTTATATAAGAACGAGGGAAACAACAAAAGCAACAGGTAACCAACAGTTTGACTGGAGTTGCTCAACTCACAGTTACCCTATAAGGCACTGAGCTTTTGATTTGAAATAAATCAGTTAACACGCTACTTTCCTGGACCGCTTGCAGGCGGGCTATCTTTATTGGCGTCCCAAAATTGGCTTCAAGACGATCTGGTTTAATGTTTTTAGTTTTAGATTTTAAAAATCCCAAGCTTTCTTTTGGTAGCTTTTGCACTTTAAATCGGCTGTTAGAACCATTCTCAAAACCACGGAAAATAATTATACCATAATTTAAAAACTTAAAGTTAAATGAAAATTGATTTATTTGTCCTAGCTGAAAAAAAATGATCTGTGTATTGCTGCATTGGTTAACCTATAAAAATTTATTAAGCTAGAAAGGAAGTGTCTTCTTAAGCTTTTTATTTGAACCTTTACATCCAGCATCTGCACAAATCAAGTCTTTTTCAAGAACAATCATTTTTTTTGAGACATTTTTTTTAACTCTATGAAATAGAGGGTTATAAATATGTCATATTTTAGCACAAAAATCAAATCTTATAGAATCAAAACTCCCCTTTCGAAAAATTTTTGCCTACAGGGTATAAAACACAATTAGGAAAAGACTTGAAGTAAGAGAGAATGTAAAACCGCGAGTATGATGTAAAACTTACACTGAAAAAATAAAACACTTTGGCCCTACGGTAATGACAACAACAACAAGAAGAACAACACTCAAATCAAGCAAAGAGCAAAACAAAAAAAGCTTTTAAGAAAAAAACACTAGAAAAAGAAACAAAAAAAAAACGCAAAAAAAAATAGGAAATGAAAGAAAAGAAAAGCACAAACTTGGGCAATTGAAGCTGCTGCTGGATATGCAAATATTCTGAAAATAATTATAAAAATAAATAGAGAAAAATTAAAGAAATTTACTGCAGTACATTTTTAACTTAACTAAAATTAAATTTATTAGCTAAATAATTAAATTAAAATTTTTATATAATTTATATAAAATTTACAGGCATGGGCAATTGAAACTGTTGCTGGACATGCAAATATCCTAAACATATTTATAAAAAATAAAAATAAAATGAATGAAATTTACTTTAGTAAAATTTATAGACTAAAATATATTCCTTAATACTTAAATTAAAATATTTTTATAACAAAATTCTTTTACAACTTTTAATTATTTGTTTCCTTAACACAACTTACATGAAAAACTAGCGTATTTGTCAGCGTCTTTTTCAGCTAATCGAAATACTCAACGATTGGGCCAAAAATTCAAGTCACTTTTATTACCACACAAGGTATCAAACAGCAGCTACAACAACAGCAACAACAACCGTCGCTAGTCGTGTACGGCTTCAAGTACACACACAAAGAAGCAGACGAAAAAAAAAAACCGCCAAATAGCCAAAACGACGGCGGCAATTGCACGTGATACATTCATCATGAACTTGAATTTGAATTTAAAGTTTAATGGTAAATCCATTGTTGTTGTGCCTGTTTTTGTTGGGCATTGTTGTGGTTGTTGTTGTAGTTGTCTGTGGCAGTGACTGTGCGGCAGTGACTGCGGCGGCCAGGCAACAATTTGCGAGCACTTGTTACCATTGTTAGCTCGACTCAACTCGAGTCAAGTCGACTACAGTCGAGTCGACTTGGCTTGAGACTTTGGCAAAGGCGTTGCCCGCGGGCAGTTCGCAAAAAAATCAACTAGTAAGCAAGTGTGGAGTTCAGCGAGTCGACTGTCAAAGACCCTGTACATTTTTCTAAAACAAATTCACCCTACTTGACCCATTTGGCCCATGAAAACTATATGTTTTAGTTGCCAACTCCCGTAGTTTCCATGTTGTGGCCACGCCTAATAAACACTCTGATATCTTTAAGTACAGGGTCTTGCCCAGCAATGTTGCAGCCACAAGTACAACAAACTTTACAGCATTTGCTGCTTAGTTTACCTTTATTTCTGTGTGTTGTTGTCACTTGCACTTGTTGCCTTCGTTCGGTATTGTCAGCTCTTTTAGCCGTTTTATCGCTTTAGCTCTTTAGCCGCTTATCTCTATCTATCTCACCCTTTACTTCGCTCTTTCTTTCTGCACCTTATTGTATAACTGTCACTTTGCTCATGCTGTCACAAAGCCCAAACAATTTACAATGAAAAATGAGGATTAACCGCATGTGACACGCCCCTCAAAAAACTGCTACCTGATCTGTGCACACAACGCCCACGCAAAAATATGTGAGTGTGTTTGCCTCAAAGGCATCAAAAATCTGCAAAAATACCAACAACAAGTTTGATGTCTAAGTCTTTTGTTAGTAATCGGCACGAAATAAGTAAAAGACTTAGGCAACAAACTTGTTGGACATTTTGCAGGAAAAATTCTTGCAAAAATTCATTGGCATAGTGTCGGAAAACCCGCACAGTAAATAAAAGAAAGTGTGTAACAACTTCGTTGTCCTAGTCTTTTTAAGAGTAGCTAAAAAAAAAAAGGTATAATAATTATGAAATATTGTTTATATATAAATTTTTCAATTTAAAAATTTATTTCAATTTATAAAAGGGTATAATATTTATGATATATTTTTTAAATGTATATTTATTAAACAAAACAATAGAAACATACTTAGAAATTCAATGAAATGCTTCAAGTTCGTTGCCTAAGTCTTTTGTTACCATATACGATTGTACATTAAAAATAAATTACAAAATAAATATAAAAATAAATTACATAATAAAAAAAATTTTTAAATTGAAAATATAAAAATTCTGTTTAAAATATAAGATTGAATTGAAGACCACAAATACATGGCAGCAAGTTCGTTGTCTAAGTCTTTTGTTACAAACCCTTATAAAATAAAATTGAAAAAAAATTATGTAAATAATAAAAAAATATATAAAAACTTTAGGAGTGTAATATTATTTATATTAAAATAAAAAATAACTATTAAACATAAAATAAGAAAATTGCATTTAAATATCAAAAACATACAAAAATAATAAAAACTAATTTAAAAAATTATAAAAACTAATTTAAAAAATTATTTAAAAAATGTGTTTAAATAAAACGGTCTTTTATAAATTAAAAAACTAATTAAATTTTCTTTAAACAAAATGTAAATGGCTTTTTATTTATTTCTTCGTGACAAGGGCGATAGCTAAAAATATTTTAATATTTATTGACTTCGATGAGCAAAATTAAAGTAATTAAATAAGGAAAATTGAAAAGCAGCAAAAACTCCTCGCAGACATTGAAAAATTAACTATTTCCTGCCACCAATATAGTTAACCATTAATTTGCAAGCTTAATGAGCAACGACGTGAGTGATAAGAGATAAGACCACGAAGGGAGTCTGTGAAACAGGGCGACTAAACGGTGTTAAACGCGACAAGTACCGAGTTGAAAAGTCAAGAGAAATAAGTAGTTATCAAGTGAATACAGGTTAATACAGTGCCTACTGTATGCAAGCCACTGACTGATTAATATGACAAACAGGTCAACAAAACAAAAAACAAAACTTCAAAAAAATTACTTAAATAAAACTGAAAACGTGCGCGACTCTTGAAGGTACAACGACATTGCCGGAGAGCAAAGAGCACAGCTGGGGAATGGGCAGGAAGAGCTAGGGGTAGAGGAAGGGGGAGTGTATCTTCCATACATACAGGGCAACTGGGCAGCCGAGCGACCCGTTCGCTCTCTTTAAATGAATTATGAATTAAGTTTTTTCGACTTGATGGCCGCGCGGGCAACTAATTTCGACCTTGCATACAATTTTAATTAAATTTTTTTTTTTTTCGTCAATTATTATTATTATTTTTATATATTTTTTTTGTTGTTGTTGTGAGAGACGAACTTAGCCACCAAAAAAACACTACGACAGCTGAGGAAAAAGAGGTGTTGACAGGGTGTCGATGAAAATTTAGTAATGTGCAAGACGTGAGGTGCACACAACTAAAGGCATTGCTTTTTTTGCTGTTGTTGTTGTCATACCCTGTTTTTGTTGCCTTCTTGCTGTTTGACGCAACCGCAACTTGAACCAAGTTTTAGCCAAAAAAAAAAGTAAGAAAAAGACAACAAAATTTTCAAGCTCAACATTCAAATGGGTTTCTAAGCAGTGAAAGCAACTGAATACACAGTACTAACAACAGATAAACTGTAATAAGCTTCAATTTCTTTATTTTAATTTTTATAATCCAGACCAATGTCAGCAGTAAGCTATTTCCATCTGTTCTTCAACTGAGTAACGTAGGGTAACAATTGCCATTATTGAGGCGGTATTCTAGTGTAAAAAATTAAAAAAATCATAATTCGATAGCTTAAATATTTAAAAATATTTTTCGAAATTCGAATTATTTTCGAAGTTACAGCTGTTTTAGTGTCGTGGCTGCTACATTGAGTGGTTAGCATTGAGTGGATCTTAAACTTTAAATTCGTTTTTCTCAAAACTGACTTTTCCAATATCGTCGGCACCATATCTCAAGTTCTAACCGACCGATTTACTTGAAATTGGGCATGAATATTCTTAAAACACACCTCGATGACATGAATCAACAATACTCATTTGTTAAAAAAGTTCGATAAAGCTAAAAACTATTGAAAAACTCGTCTTAGATTTTTCACAATTCCCCATTATATAAAAAAAAATAAAAATTTCAGCTTTTTTCGTTTATGCCATAGATTCATTTTATTTAAGCATTTGTAAACTAATTTTTTTTTATGCCCACAAAGGTAGTAATAGTGGCGAAGGGGGCACAGCTTTTTATTTTTCCCTCCCACTTCAAGAACGCATAACTCCCTAAAAAATAATAAGTTTTTTTTTTATTTATTAATTTGTATTAATTATATAAATATGAATTAATATATTATACAAAAATGGATGGTTAAAATATCAATATTTTTTTTTACACGCCTTCCGAGAACACTCGTAATTCGGCACTCTAGACTGGAATACGACCTTAAAGAGTTTGTAAAATTATTGACAAAACCACTCTTTCAATGAAAGCTTAACTCAATAAATTAAACATAGGCTCTTATAGGAAAAAAAACCTTAGTAATAATACGACATTTTTTCCAGTGCAAAATTCAGCAAAAGTTGAGTTTAAAAAGCGAAAAAAAGTACTCTTATCACGCTTCCAAAGTTCGGACTTTTTGCTCTGTGCGTTCTTCGCCTTCAAGTTGAAACATAAATTAGCATATGCAGAGGGATCCGCGGTACTTCCCTGCGTTGTAAAACCATCAATGATATATACTATATATTGGCAGTTCATTATGGCTAAACAAAAAGAGAAGAAAAAGAAGAAGAAAGGAAAAAACGCGCACTGGGACCAAAATAGACACAAATGTGTGTGTGTGTGTGTTCCATGGGGCGGCACGGGCTGGGGGAGTAGGTAAAACGAGGGGCTGTGGAGGGTAAAGGGGGCGTGTTCGAAATTCCAATGTCGGAGAAAAAAAGTGAAGCGTTCATAAAACGGCACAAAAGGAAACAACAAACCACTAAGAAGAAGAAGCAGGAGAAGCAGAGGCTGTCTTCAGCCAACAGCATCTGGAACCTAAAGGAATTGAGAAGACGCGATAGCCAAGATTCTACAATATTTTATACATACAAACACATATACAGTGGGCAAACGACGGGGACGAAACGGGATTCAAAAGCGAAAAGCCAAAGATGTAACCAAAGTCCAAGAATCTGCAAAACAGCAAGAAAGAGAGAGCGAGTGCAAGCGTTGAAGGGAGAGCAAGAGAGAGGAGTAGTGGGAGGCAGAGGGCGAGAGCGAGTGCAAGAGAACCAAGCAGAGAACAGGCTGCGTACAGTGGGAGATGGAACTAAAATTAAATTTTTCATAAAACTATTATAGTTGAAAATCTTTAAAATTTATTTTTTTGATTTAATTTATTTATTATTAAAAATAAAAATAAAAGTGGTGAATTCTTAGCAAACGATTTAGCAAAGGTTAGTTATTTGACAATTCCTTAATGAGACTCTAAATCAAGAACATAAAAGATATCTATTTAAGTAATTTATTTTGGGTAACAAAAAGATAAAACTATAAACTTTATTAATCTTTCCTAAGGATAGACAAGTAAAGGTTTCAAGGCTACAGTCGAGGAAGTCGAGTGTGAAAGTATCTGTACTTATTTTAGTCCGCATTTTAGCATACAAATCAAAATGTATGACCAATTTGTCCTATGAAGGCTAAGGGATATAGTTGTCCGATCACACTTAATGAGGAGGCAGTCATTCATTTATGCCAATTTAGTGACTCAAGCTCTTATAGTCTCTGAGATCTAGGTGTTCAAACGGACGAACAGACAAACGAACATTGCTATATCGACTCGGTAGTAGACGCTGATCAAGAATGTATACACTTAATAGAGACGACCATGCCTTTTCGAACCTAATAAAACTCTCTACCCTTTTTAGAGCACAGGGTCTAAAAATGCAATTAGACAATAAGAGCACTGCTGCAGGGTATTATACATTCAGCTGCGCTCTTCTATATCCTATTTGCGACGTGCTCAAACCAAGCTTCATGAATCCGCTAACTGTTCAATTTGCACCACTGTGCTGCGTTGGGGTTTCTTGGCTACGGTTCTCGGCTTCTCGATGGGTACGCTTGGGTTGGGTTCCTCTTGGGTCTGGGACTGGGATTGGGCCTGCGACGGCGATGGCGACGGCGACTGAGACAGAGACAGGAGACAGGGAAACGGTCTCGTCTTCAATCGCATTGTTGCCGTTGTTGTTGTCGTTGTTGTTGTCGTTGTCAGGCGTGTGCGCGGTGAATCCGCTATAACAGTGTTAGTACGTTAGTAGGTATACAAACAGGTAAAACAGGTATTCTCAGCCGCTCTTCGTTTACTTTGTTTTATTTTCTGCTGCTGTCGCAGTCGACGCTGGCGTCGCTGCCGCTTCTTACTTCACTTTACTTTAGCATTATTTTAGCGAGCACGTCGCCGCCGTCGATGACGACAATTGAGCAAATAAAGATAAAAGTAAAAGAAGGAAAAAAAGAAGAAAACGTAGAAAAAAAACACACACACAACAGGAGAGGAGAGAGAACTCAAAATTACACACAAAGCAACGGAAAGAAGCAGCAAAAAGGAAACAAAGTTGGAAGAGGAAGAGCATTACATAGACAGCAAACAAACGCGAGGAGCGAAAAAGAGCGCAGTGCACAAAGAGAGCAAGAGAGCGACAGAGAGAGAGAAAGAGAGAGAGTAGAGGAAGGTCCCAGTCCCAGTCCCAGTCCCAGTCCCAAAAGAACACATTCTTAAAGACCTGCAATTACCGCACAGACACTGTAGCTGATCATCATGGTCATAATGAGCGTCGTGATGATCGCAACAATCATAATGCTGATGATAATGATGATGAGGCGCAAGCAAAGTTAAAGCCCAAAGCATTAATAGTGTTATAGGCGCTGTGTGTGCACTCATGCGCAATTTTTAGCAACACCAACACACACCCACACCACTCTACACACACCACTGTGCACACCCCACCGATCAGCAGCCGCACAACAAGTTGCTGTTAGTGGCCCTGGCCTTAGGTCTGGTTTATTAACCAGGATTACGGCTAACAAACCCAACTAGTACTAGCTCCACTGTAGTTGCAGTTTCAAAGGCTCAGTCTAAACTAAGTTAGCTACAATGAGCACTGGTTAAAATGCACTGCGGCTATCACTAAATAATGTTTACGGTTTTTACTTTATCAGTCTTTTCTTACCTTCAAACTGATAACCCAAAACCTTCACAAAGGCGTGTTCTGAAACTAAGAAAAAAATGTTTTAATGATTATAAGGCTTCTATTAATAAATAATTTATATAATAAATTTATTTATATTATATTTTCTTTCTTTTATTATATTTCTAATTATATTTAAATAGTTCAGTAATTTTTATTTTTCCCTAGAGTGTTACCCGATACTTGGAGCATTTTTACTAACATTTTTATTAATTCTACCCCAAAATTATTTATCTCATAAATTCGAAAACTTATAATCTAACGAAAAAGCACAAAAAAATATATTTATTAATAATTTCTAAATCAGTGTAATTGAATTTTATGTAAATACTTATATTCTTCAAAAATTTAAGAAATATTTTATACTGGAAAGAATTAATAAAGTCCTGTTAAGAAACATAACCTGCTTACTATAGTTTCCCTTTATTCATGTTTAAAGTTGTCCTATTAGAATTTTCCATTGAATTTTAAGATAACATTTTTAGCAAATAAATTGTAAGAAACAGTTTAAGATTCACATTCAGGCGTAAGAAAGAAGTTACCGATTTTGTTATACTTTTCATTTTCAGATAATATTTTAATGCAATTTATAGAGTTGTATTAATCTTTAAGTAAAAATTAAATAATAGTAATAATATTATGCCCAAAAGATACAATTGAACAATAGAATTTTTTAAGTTAAATAAAATTATTTTACATATTATATTATTCAGAGTTAAAGCGAAATTCTTTAAATATAAAATTGTGGCGCTTGTTTGAGATTCCTCACTCGCGCTGCAGCTATTAAAAATTTTAAAATAGAATTCAAATTAAAAGTATTAAAAAGAAGTAAACACAAAGGATTAATCAAAGAAATTAATCGCGTGCTAACAAAGCAGAGAAGAAATAAGAAAAGCGAAAAAAAGAACATGGGAATACATATACAAATTGCCTTGAAGAAATCTCAGACAACGGACAACAGGATTGATATGTAGTTGTAGTTGTTGTAGATACTCGTGTGGTTGTTGTTGCTGCTGCTGCCTGCCTTGCAAAAGGGCAGAGCACTTGCATTTGGTTAGGCAGCAGCGGCATTTGAGTGAGAGTGAAGTTGGCGCAGGAACAACAGCAGCAACAGCAACAACAACAACTACAGCAAGTATTAGTTAAGCTGCGCGCGCAGCACTGCTGCTCCCTCTGCCACCGTCGACGTCGCTGTCGACGGCGCTGCACAAAGTCAGAGTCACAGTCACAGTCAAAGCCACTGCCAACAGGTAACTGACGCACTTGCTAGCAAGAGCGCTCTCTCATATTTGTCCTCTCTCACATACACTCTTTCAAATTCGCTCTTTTTGGCGCTCGCTCTCTCGCCGCATACAGCCACAAAGCTAGCTGTAAATTTGTTACGTCGCTCGCTGGTGTGTGCACATGTGTATGTGTGTGTGTTTGTGTCACAGGTGCTGCTGCTGCTGCTGCCGCTGCTTTGCGGCGAATTCGTTTCGTTGCTTTGTCGCCGCAGCGCTTACATCACACAGCGAAAGAGAGCGAGAGCGAGAGAGTGAGCGACTCACATTCAAAGTGTGTGAAATAACGTTAGTTGCCGTTGCCCTCGCACGCGCTTAATGCCGAGCAAGACAGACACTGAGCGAGAGAGCGCGATAGATAGGGAGAGAGAAAGAGAGAGGGAGAATGAGCGCAGAGAGCGCGCGCGCCTTCTTCGACTCGCCGCAATCTTATTTGCCATTCTAAGCGCGTTCTAAGCGCTCATTACAAGCGTCGTTGTTGCTGCTTCTTCATTTTTATAGCCTGCTCACGCACACACACATACGTTTACCTGTACACACATGCACGCGCGTTGCCAACTATTTTGCCGTTTAATTTCGCTTATATGGTACTTATTGCTGTTGTTGTTTCTGTTCTTAGAGCTCTGCTTCTTCTTATTATTTTCTTGTATCTACGCGTTTTCGTAGTTCTACACACACACACGCAAACACTCCGTATCTGTCAATAATGATGAAATGAAATAAAATTCCTAAAGGTTTCTTACACAAACTTGGGCCTAACAAAAGACTTAAACAACAAACTTGCTTTGAATATCAAAAAATTATTAGTTTTAAAAATGATTTAAACAATAAATTAAGTTTGCAATTA
Organism: Drosophila dunni; assembly: GCA_018152125.1. Classification (NCBI taxonomy): domain Eukaryota; kingdom Metazoa; phylum Arthropoda; class Insecta; order Diptera; family Drosophilidae; genus Drosophila; species Drosophila dunni. The sequence goes on along the minus strand of JAECXC010000648.1, from coordinate 9,025,784 downwards.
AACAGTTTGTGTGTTATTAAAAAAAGCTAATATAACTATTTAATTGATTAAATACAAAAATTAAACAACTGCTGAAAAATCTTTCAATTGGTAGCTGGCAAAAATATAAGAAATCTTAAAAACCCAATTATTTGTTTATACTTTAATTAAAATTTATTAAAATAATATAAATATTTTTGTCTTAAGATTTTAATTTAGTATTTAATTGATTATTTCTGCTGATATTAACTAGCCATTTTAAAGTCCAAAACGGCGGTTTCTATCTTTCAAGTTTTCTTTCAAAAAAACCTTTAAAAAGGACTTATTTTAGGCCCCTTAAAAATTCCAATTGTTCAAGATACTTTTTCTAATAGCTGAAAAATATTTCAATTGGAACTAAGCAACGAAATGATTCGAATTTGTTGCCAATTGCATTAAACAAACTTGTTAAAAAATATACAAAGCCCTTTGTAAAATATGTTGGCCAAAACCAAATTTAGTCAAAAAGTTTTCATAACATTTTCAGCAATAATAACAACAACTACAATAATAATGTCGATTTTTCAGAGTCAAGACCAAAGTCATAATAACAACAACAACAACGAGAGTATTAAACAGCTTTAAGTACAACAAGTACAAGCCAAGCTAACACACACACACACACAGACAACAGCCCAACCGGCAAATGGCCAAAGCAACAGGCTAAAGAAACAGCAACAACAACAATTACAAGCAGCGGACGAAGGCAGCGATAAAACATTACCTCTACCTTGACTCTGAACCAACAAGTAATACACACACACACACACACACGCACACACTCGCTGAGAGAGACAGTCAAAGAGAGCGAATGAAAAAAAAAACTGCATGAGAAACGTTATGTGAGCGAAATGAAGCAAAGGCAAACAACAAAAACAATAACAAAAACAACGTGAACAACAAGAACAGCAACAGACGCAGGCCCAAAACACTCTCACTCTCTCTCGCCGCTCAGGTGCTCAGAGCGCTCAGCAAACGGCAAACGGCAAACGCAGGCAGCGCACAGTGAGACATCTGATAAGACACCGCTACAAATATATTTACTTTCAAGATATTAACTCAAAAAAAAAAGTTAATGAATAAAAACACTTTTATTTGCTTAGCCGGACAGGAAGTGGCTTTATCTGACTTTACTCAAAAAACACTTTAGTTTGTAACACAAAAAGTTAATGAAAAGCATATTGGAAAGCCCTAAATCACCTTTTTTGTAGTCCCATTCTTATTGAAATATTGAAGGTTCACATTTTATTAATGATTTTCGATTTGTCCTTTTTATAAAAAAAAAAAATTTAAATTGGCTCGTTGGAACCCAATGTCTTGTCACCCCAAAAAAAAAAAAGTATCTTCCCGGTAGTCAAGATAGCTTATGATGGGTTCATCCAAAATAAAAAAATATATATATTTTCTGTTAGTAGATGCTCAAATCTCGTATTTGAATGAAGGAACATACAAAATATTGAAATTTGTAATTTTAACAGAGTTTTAAGCTCAAAATTCCAAATTTCAAGGATAATTTAAAACAAAACCTTAAAAATTTCTTAAGTTAAAAAAATGTTCAAGAAATGTTGAAGAAATATTCAAAATCTGACAAAGATCGGTCGGAAACTTTTTGAGAAATCGTGCCTAACGATTTCAAAGTTGTGTTTCGAGATAAACGTGATTTACTGCGGCGCGTCAGGAAGATAAAGATATGCTTTAGTGACCGGAACTTTCAATCAGCTCCAAATTGCAAGAATACAGTAAACATATTATATTAATTTATATAATTTTAATATAAATAAAAAATTATAAAGATACTATATATTTTAACTGTTATGGCAGTCCTTAAATCTCACTTCTAAACATACTATCTAAAGATTTGCTTAGTTATTGTGAAGAAATTTATTTTCATGAAATTTATTTAATTTCAACACAGTCCATCCACTGTGCAGCGTCAGCTTAAACAGTTACGAGCCCAAAACGAAGCCGAGACCGACGGCGAGCTCGAATCCGAGTGCGACTTCGAATCCGTTGCCCGTTGTCGGCTTTGTGCTTCGTCGTAGTCGTTCTTACACAGTACGTTCTTCGGCTCCACTGACTCACTGACGGAAAGCGAACGTACGCTCGCTCTCTCACTCCCTCTCTCTCTCACTCTAGCTGTCTTTCGCTCTCGCACCGTTGCTCTCTAGACGATCTTGGGCTCGCTCTCCTGCGTCGGTTGTAAACGGCGGCGGCTTACGGTGTTTTGCGTTACGAATTCGCCTCGTCTAACTGAGTTTGTTGTATCTGCTGCTGCTGCGCTGCTTGCGCCGTTTTGCTGCGTTTTGCGGTTGACTTTGGCCTAACTGCTCAGCGGCTTGGACCGCTTGAATACAGTAAGAGGCGAGCCGGCGTTGTGAATGCACGTGTTTTCGCTGCAAAACTGCCAAAAAAAAAAAAAAAAAAAAAACTTAAATTTACACAACAAAAAAAAAAAAAAACAACTAAAAATATAATAAACTGAGAACCGTTGGAAAATAACAAATTTTTACCAGTTAAAAAAACAAATTGGTAGAAAATCGGCAAAGTCGCGTCAAGTGTTTTGAAAAAACTCAAAAACTATAAAACAGTTATAAAAAAAATATTAATAAAAATTGATTTATTTTTTTTTGGTTCAGTTTTTTGAAAAGTGCAAAACGTATGAGTTTTGAAACATACGTTTTAGCTATTTATCTCTAGATATATAGCAGCAAAACAACTGCAAATGAAATGAAGAAACACAAAAAATTAAACTAACTGCCATCAAAGGCAAAAATTCTGCACAACAAATATATAAATATATAATACACAAATATATTTATATAAAATTTAATACATTTTTTTTTTGCTGCCAGAACTGCCGTACGTTAAAAAATAAGATAAGAAACACACACACACAGATGACAGACACACAATTGGATTAGTGTTTTGTTTACTGTGCCCACTGTGTGTGTAAATCGCGCGCTCGTTTCCCCCAAAAAAAAAAAGAAAAGAAAATTGAAAAAGTGTCTTGTGATTTGAGTGCAGTTTTGATACCACTATATAGTGAGATATATATGTTTTGTGTGTGCTTATACAAATAACTACTAAAACAGCGCAAAAATGCCGAAAATCTTTTTGATAAAAAATCGTCTGCATCAGCAGCAGCAACGTTTGCTTGAATCACAAAATCTGCTGCAACACAAGGCGCAGGATGATGAAAGGTGTTTGGTGCCGCCGCTTAGTCCCACACCGACGCCCACGAGGCCGACACCAACGCCAACACCGCCAGCAGCACCCGAACCCCAGCCAGAGCCACAGGGACAAACCGAACAGGAGGAGCCTCTAAGCCTGACAACAACAGCAACAGCAGCGACGTCGACAGCGCCGTCAACGTCGTCAGCGTCAACTTCGACACGCAAACGTTTTCATCATCGACGTCATTATTTTGGACAGACGCGACACAGTCTCGATTTGTTGTCAAATGCCGTTGAGAGCAAACCGCAGCAATCGAGCCAAGTTCAAAATGGTAAGTTAATATCGCAACGAAAAACAACCAAATCGAATGACTTAGGCAACAAACTTGCGTACAGTTCATTCGATTTGGCCCCCATCAACCCAACAAACCTCAAACGCTATGCAAATCGCAACTGGAATGCACTCCAAAGCACGCACATAAAAATAACAAAAAAAAATCGTTAAGAAAATAAACTTTGAGTTAGAAAAAGTTTCGTTCTTTCATCAAAAACTATAAGATTTAGTTTAGTATCAAATAAAGTAATTTTCCCTAATTTTTAAGTTTTATGTTTGTCGGTTTTCTTGGCTCAATTTCGCTTGTTTAGCGCTAGAAACATTCTATACGCTTTGCTTAGTTTTTTATAGGCTTTAACTTGGTAGGTTTTAGACGTTTGCCCGCTGCTAAAAAAAATATATTTCTTAGAAGAAAAAATGTTTCTAATGTTTATACTTCAATTAAATTTTTTGTTGGATTAACTTTTATTCAATCTTTTTTTAATTTTGCTGCAAAGTCTTAAAAGTTTTTGTTGCTTAAGAATTTAGTTATCAATTTTATTGACACACTATTTTCTGCTACAAAATATATTTAAAAAAATAAAATAAAATATTTTATTAGTGATTGGAACATTTTAAAAGTTGTTGTAGATAAGAAAATATTTTTTTTTATAAAAAAAATTTTGTGTAAAATAATTTTTAGAAAATTTTATTTTATTTAATAAATTTTCTTTTTTTTTCTGAAGTTTTTTTTAGACATAAAATGTCTATGATTTTGATTTTTAGTACAACAGTCAACAAGCACACTACTAAATATTTATTTTCTTACAAGAATGTTTTAACTGAGAATCAATTAAAGTTCGAAAATAAATCTCAAACAAAAACAATCCTGCATTTAATAAATATTAAAGCTGTTCATGCCTTTAAAATGTTTACGCGCTTTAGAATTTTATTTAACACTTTTTTCTCTTCTTTTAAAAAGCAAATAATTTTTTTAGTGCAGCAAAACGAAATTTAAAGTTTTATAAACCATAAATCAAAGGCAAATCAATAGCTCTACGTTTTCATAAATTTTTAAACAATTTCCAACAAATTCCTATTTGATTTCCCACTAATCAAAAACAAAAGTGTTCCAATTTGTTGTACCAGCACTTAAAATTTCCTCACAAATAATTTTCGCTTTACATTTGTGGCTCATTACGGGCAAGAAAGAACCAAAAGCTGACAGGCAAATAAATGCTTATGACCATATAATAGCTACAAATCTGTCAGTCAAAAGCTGATGGCTATCTGGCCAAAAGTCTGGCGTTCTCAAACAAATTTTAAGCAAAGTCAGCGTCGTTCGTCTTGTGTGTGTGTGTGTGTTTGTGTGTGTTAGTGTTAACGCCCACACGACACGACCCTTGGGTTTCGATTCTACGCCGAATCTTAGCCAACATCAATCACTTTCATTGAATTGCCAAAAAGCCAAGCCAAGAGAAAAACAAAGCCAAAAGAATAAGAGTTTCAGCTAGATTCCCCCACAAAAAAAAAACCCAAAAAAAAAAAAGATTCTTCACGTTTTGCTGTCTTATATAATCGCTGTGTCTGCCTATTAAGTCATACAGCGCCAACAGGCGGTCTCAGTCGCAGTCCCAGTCTCCCTCTTCCGCTCCCTTTCTTTCGCTGTAGCAGCTTCACCCTTGACCGTGACTAAAAAATGAGAAAAAAAAAATAAAACCAAAAATAATCTAGAGGCAAGAATATTCATATCAATAAATTCAAATCAAATTCAACTTTCTTTTCGATACGTTTAAGAATTTATGAACTTTGGCTCGAAAGTGAATTTTGAATTTCATTTCATTTCATTTCGTTTTATTTCATTTCGTTTTTTGCTGATTTTTTAGCTTCTACGTTTTTTCCTAATATTTTTTAAAGTTTTCGTTTGCTTCACTGATTTTTTGCCCAAAAAAAGTTTGCTGTCTAAGTCTTTTGTTTCAGTTAATGATGTTGCTACATTTTGCCCATCTCCCGCGTTCTCTTTACACTCCACTCTCCCCCCTGTTGCTCCCTCTATCAATTGCCGCTTAACTGCCCTTTGTTTTTGCTACATGAGCACAAGAAATATATCATAATTACAGGTAGAAATCAAGTATAATAAACACAAATAGCAAAGCATAAGAATGAAAGGGTATGAAATTCAATGGCTAAAAATGGCTAGGAATAGCTTGAAATGGTTAAGAATGGAATGGCAAGTGGCAGGCAGGCAGGCAGGCAGGCAGGCAGGCAACGAGCAACAACAAGCCGCGTGTAGCAAGTGGCAAGTGGCAACTGCTGTGGAAGTGGATGTGGAAGTGGAAATTACTTGTTGTCGTTGCTTTGAACCTCAACTTGAATCTTTAATCACACGCAGCTACTAACTACCAAGTTATGTTGTCTAGCTGTGAGTGTGTGCCTGTGTGTGTATTGGTGTGTGTCTTTCTTATGAAGTCACTTGAAAGTTGTGCGCAAAATCTTTGGCTTGCAAGCAAAGTTCTGTTAAAAGTTACAAACTTTTTTTTCACTTGGAAAAAATTGTTTTAAAATTAGAAATAAATAATTAGTTATGAAAAAAAAGTATTTACATTCATTTAGTCTTTGACTAAAGCCAATCAATTGGATAGATTGAGACCTAGGCATGAAGTTCAGAGTTTTCTAACGCCCTTTAGCGCAGGCAGTTGAATTTATTTCTTAAATTTTTCTAATATTCTGATTCAGATTCGGATTCAGATTAAGATTCGAACTCATAGGAGCATGAAAGTTCTCATTGTGCTAGTTCGGCAGCTTAGTACTCTGAGCTATTGACATGTTCAAGTCCCTGTAACTATGGAAATAATTGTTCGATTGGCAAATCCTTTTTCCAACTTATTCCATCAAAATTTAGCTTTCGTTTACACCAATTCATGAGCAGATGCTCTTAACTATTATGCCTTAGTTGACTTAAATTCTGCTTATACAAACTGGAATTTTAAATTGAATGTTTTGCTTTTGTGAGTGAACTTGAATTTAAGTGTAAATTCCGATTTTCTTCTCGACTTTATTTGCATAAACTACAACTATGAATTTATAAACAATTTCCAAGTCATTGCCAGTCAATCTTTCCTGGAAACTTGCATCAGAAAAGCAAAAGTCTTGCGACTTATTTAAGAGTTATAAACCTTTGTTAAACTCCAATTTGTTAATCAATTTCCACAGAATTCAAGCTGAACCCTGAATTATTAATGCAAAAAATGATAATAAATTATTGAATGAAGGACTTGCACTTGTATTTGAATTAAAAATTGTATCAGCAAATTATTAAAATCCGTTAAAATTTTTAACAAATTTCTAAATTTCTAAAGTAAAATTTCGAAACTTTAACTTTATTTTATAGTTCAACAAAATTCTTAATCTTTAGTTGTAATAACTAAAAGTGAAAAATTCTTTGGCTTAGCCATGCGCAAGTTAGACGCTCAGTAAGTCAGCCAGTCAGGGAGTTAGTTAGTTAGTTACTTGGTTAGTTAGTTGCTTGCGTTTCTTTATGTATCTGCCAGTTTTGTGGTTTAACCTGAACCTTCAGTTCTGCTGTTCTTAGCTCTCTTCTTTAATTTTATTTTACTTTTAACATTATTCTGGACATGGCTCTGACTCAGTGGTTTAGTGGGCTCTTTGGTTTAGCGGTTAACGTTGGCCAAGAACTTCACACACTCGAGCGCACAAACAGAGAACGAGAGAGTGAGAGACAGGGAGAGCGAGAGAGAGAAGGGGCGACACACACATGTGTAGAATATAAAGTTAGTTAAAGTTGGCAATGGGCAAATTATATAACAATGCAGCAGTCTTGGCCACAAATCTCTTTTCCAAGCCCAAGCAAAAGTACAAGTTGAGGCAGCAACTGCGATGCACTAAAACAAAGAAGATGTGGAAGATAGGCAGACAGAGAAAGAGAAAGAGAGAAGTGTAGAGAGAGGGGTGGAGGGGGCAGACTGAGGCAGTAATTTAAGCAGAGCTAGCTAAAAAAGAGCTAGAAGTGGAAGTGGAAGCCAAAACAACAACAAGAAGTAGTAGGGAAGGCTACAGGCGAGTGAGTCGACTGCAAAAGACCCTGTTTTTACCCCTGGGTTTACTCAACACTGTTTAACCCATTTCGGCACGATTTGGTGTATATAGTTGTGTAGGAATATATATAAACAAAGTTTTGGGCGCCTGTCAAACTCTGTAGTCTTTGCGCAGTGCTGGGTTCGAGCCAGGCTAGCAAAAGCACACGATAATGACGTTCAGCTTGCCACTAATGATGCGAGGGGGGGTACTGTGGGCAAAATAAAAAACGTGTAGTACATAAGGCCAAGTTGACTTTGGGCGTTGCTAGCGACGCAACTCGCTGGGCTGCCATTTGGCCAAAGCAAAGTCAAGGCAAACACGAAAAGTGGTAGAACCAGTAACAACAACGACGAGCTGAACTGGCAGCAAGCACGATTCTTGGCAAGGGCATGCCACACGAGTGTTGGCCACAAAAGTGCCCAAGAAGCAGCGCAAAAGAACTCAACTGAGAACTCTGAGCACTGAAGAATCAAGAGAATCAAGAGAAAAAAGCAAATCAAAGCAAGCAAAGCCTGTCTCAAGTGCAACATAATGATGTTGCCTCTTGGCTGTTGCCACGGCCATAATTGCTCTTTGCCAAGCGATCTGTGATTTTGCTACACACACACACACGCACACACAGCTAAACCTTTACTAACTATAAATATGCTTTAGTTCTTGCGTGTTGCATGTGGCAGCCATAAATATTCATACACTTCTTCTATATATTATATATACACATATAGCCACATGCATATATATTTAATATGGAAGCGCGACCTTAAGACAAGGTCTGTTGACTTTTGGAACAATGCACGGCGAGCAGGAAAAGCTACAGTTGAGCGAGCCAAGCGGAAAAGTCCCTGTAATTAGCTGCCCACAATTACATATAATAATTAAGAAATAAAAACTAAAAAAAAAAAAGTTAATTTATTTGAGAGCTACACAGAAAAATAAGTAAAACTGGAGCTATAATATGCAAAATTTGCAGGCCTCTTTTATACTACAGGGTCTAAAAATTTTATAACTTCTTTGGAGCTATCTAAAAAGTTAAGTGCTCTCAATTTTCCGTAAAAGTAGAAAAGTTTAAACAAAATTTTAAGTCTACTACAGGGTCTAAAAATTCTATAACTTCTTCGAGCTACCAAAATTTTAAAGTGCTCTCAATTTACCGCACTTTTATGCACAATTTTTACACTCAACTCCTGTACAGGGTCTAAAATTCCTAGAACAACAAACAGCTGCTACTAACTTATTTAAGTAACTGACTAACTTCCTGTGTGTTGTTTATACTTTTGTTGTTTTCTTTTTGGCAATCTCTCTTTGTCGATCTTTTCATTTCATTTCATTTCGTTTCATTTCTTCTTTCTTCGGGGCATTCGAAGTAAAAGTCAATAAATTCAAAGGAAATTCATTGATAAAGTCGCAGCGATAACTTCGCATTGACCACTTAGCACTTGATAACAACAACCACAACAACAGCAACCTACTACAGTAACAGCAACAGCAACAGCAACTAAATGACGTACTCGGCAGCTGTTAGAAGACCGTCAATAAAAGAACTGGCCAAAAAGAGTTGACGGCACTCGCAGATGTTACAACACACGGCCGGAAGTTAGCGAAAGGTTGCAAAAGTTCTCTTTCTCTCTCCCTCTCTCTCTCTTACCCTTTACTGCCCCAAACACTCTACGCTGTTAGCCCAGCTGTGCGCCAAATGGCCAACAGCAAAAGCAAAAGTTTAAATAAACAGCAACTTTGGGAAGGAGCAGCCGCAGCAGCGTAGCAGACGAGGCAGTAAAAGCTTTTTCTACACAACTTGTTGCGCCTAGAAAACGCACTCTAAACTCAAGTTCATGCCGTTTTTAGTTACTTTAAAGTAATCAGTAACAATCAATAAAATAAATATCAAATTTACTTAAAAAAATTTTAGAAATTGAAAAGATTTAAAAACTTAATTTACTTTATTTACCCAAACCTTACACTTAATAGGTTACCCTTGGTTATAAGGCCTTTTTTGAGAATTTTTTATAGAAAACTACATCACTTTATTACTTAATCAATACATCATATTAAAGAACACTTTTAGAAGAACTTGTAGAATTTTTTTATTGCTATATATAACATAGTTATGTGGCAAATAACCGTCAAAGTATCAATGTCTGAAATCTAAGGGTTAGCGGTGTACAAACTTGCGGTGTAGTGGAGCATCGGAAACAAGCAATATAGATGGATATAGTTAAAAATATGAATAATCTTGTCTTTAGTCGAAAGATTTAGTGAAATATTTTTTGGCTATAAAACTGCAAGTTTAAGTTTTTTTTATAAAAATATTTAAAGTTTCATTCAACCGAAACTTCTGGAGAACTGATAGTTTATGTTAAAATAAAATCTAACGATTAATGATTTGTGTTCGAGTAAGCTTGGACACTCTCTTTGACAAGCCCAGCTGTTGGACTACAGAACAAATTCCTTTCTCTCAATGCTCATATCCCAGCCAATACTGTGACATAAAACTTTAAGGGGGTATTCATGAAGATTTCTAAACGATTCAAAGCTTAATTGTGCCAAAATGTTTAAAAACAATCAGTCAGTCAATCCATCAGTCTCTTAAAACTAAAAATGCCCAGGAGCAGCTAAAATGTCTACAGACTTTGCCTTGTCAAAGAAAAACTCCTTATAAAGACACCCCAAAAAAAGTATTTTAATTTGTTCTCGTCTTTTAGCTAAACAATTTGAAATTTGAAAATCAGTGGAATCCTTGGCTCAAGTTCGTTGCCTAAGTCATTTGTTTTTTCCGTTTATAATTCTGCCTCTCCCTCTCTTTCTTCCTCTCCCTGTCACTGATTTCTTTTGCTTTTTGTGCACTGTGCACAGTGAGACTGAAACTGAGTCTGTTGGCATTAGTAGTTGTTACCTGCCAGCAACAGAGCCTGCCACTGATAAACAATGCAGTTGTCTACCTGTTTTCTTTAAGGGCTGACTCTATCAATCCTGTTTTCTATCTTGCGCTGTCTCGCTCTCGCTCTCGCCCTCACTCTCTCTGTCTCTCAAATCAAACAAAACGGCAAAAGAAGGTAGAAAAAAAAACGAAGATTTGACAATCAGAAAAACGAAGCAAGAGGCAAAAGCAAAAAGGGCAAGAATCCTGCACACAAACACACACACACACAAAGCACATATTCAAAGCCGAGATTTATTTGTGCAGTGAATCAACAAAGAGCGGGAGAGAGAGAGAGAGAGGGAGAGAGATAGCTAGAGGACGCCAAACAGGTCTCAAGTGCTGCGCTCGACTGCGTCGTATTTGAAAAGAACAAAAAAATATAATAAAAAAACTGAGAAAAGGTAAAAAAAAAATAAATATAAATAAAGAATAAAGAATAATAATAAAGGAAGCGAGTTTTGTAGACCTCGCAGTGCCAAGGCGTACAGGGTCTATTAGGCGAGTCGGCAAAAGCAACTGCAGCTTAGGGAGTAGGGGAACTAGAGACAGCAAGTTAGAAGTCAAGTACAGGGTCTATAAGGCGAGTCGATATAAGCAACTGCAGCTTAGAGAGTAGTAGAACTAGGGACAGCAAGTTAGACGTCTTTAGTTTAAGTTTATGCCACGCCTTCAGCCCCTGAAAGAGTTAAGATAACATGCCCTTCTACCTCATATCCTTTAGCTCATACCCTTCGCAAAGGGTATGCCAAGTTCGTTAGAGCCCAACTGTATTTAATTTCTTGTTTTTCTGTTCACTCCGCTTTGCTTTGCTTCGCTTCGCTTCTCTTCTTTTTTGGTATGTGGCCGCAACTACAGTTTGGAGCACAAAATACCTGTGTACCAAGAGCAGGAATCCGAGAATCTTCTCAGCCACAGTCTCTGTTTGGCCCAGCCCTGTGCGTGTTCATGTGTGTGTGTGTGTATTGATTGTTGTGTCTGACTGGCCCCTCTAGGCCTTTATTTTTTGTTGGTTTGGGTTTTGGCCTTTGTCGTCCCAAAGTCATCTTTCAGTTTTAGCATGAAAATGCATTTCTTGTGCAACAAGAACTCAACTCTTTGGCTGTCTTCTCTATTCAATTCTCTTGTTCGTTTTTTTGTACTTTATTTTTTTTTACTCTTTCTCTGCTTGTTTTAATTGAATTAAGGCATTAAACAATTGTGAGCCATAGACAGGCAAATGATCTTCAAGACAGTCGATGCGCACAGCACAAAAGCGCTGGCATTTTTTGAGTACACTGCTAAAAAAGAGACTACAGTTTTTAAGAGACTTTTTATACAAACTTTCCCAGTTAGAACATTTCACAGCCACACTCATTACACGCATTCCTCTGCCGCGTTTTCTTTTTATATAAATTTCTGGTTTTTGCCGTGTCAATAACTTGTAAATTGTATGCATTTTTTATTATTATAATTTTTATTTAAAAATTTCAGTTACTTTTTTTTGTGCTGTCTGTTTTACTGTTTTTTTTTTGCGTGTGTTTTTTTATTAATATTATTTTGTTTGCAAACTCGTTTTGGGGCGGACGACAATAAACCATCAAATGATTGCATTTGTTTTTGCTCGTTTTATATACTATATTTATATAATTTTAATTTGCGATTGAAACACGTTTAACGCGACGTCCGAAGCGACAGAACTTGTTTCCCTTTTTGTTTAAAAAAGTTAACTGTTGTTTTGTTTAACGCTCAAATGAGACGAACGAGTTTCGCATTCCGCATGTTTTTCAGAATTTCAATTTCGATTTGTCTTCGATTGTTGCGTTGCTTGAGCATAAACTGCCCAACTTATATAATATAGAACATCTCTATACATATAGATTATAATATACCGTTGGCATAACAGTTTTCTGCAATTGTTTGGCTTTTGTTATGTCACATTTTGCATATTTTGTGTGCTATTTTTATATAATTATCTCTTAATCAGTTTTAAGCATTTCTTTTTAGTACTTTCTTTCAGTTTACGTAATCTTTCTTTATTTAGCACTTTCTTCGAGACTACGCAATCTTTCTCTTTTTAGCTAGAATTTAACTGCGCAGTTTTAGCTATTTTTTTAGGTGTTGTATCCTGTCTAACGCCTTTTCTAGCTAAAGAAAACTTGTAAAGCCGTTTGAAGGTGTGAACTTTAGTTAGTTTAAAATAGTTCGCTGTACCTCCCTCTCACTCCCCCTCTCCATCTCTTAATTGTTTGCTTGCTACGTTCAACTCAAGTGTGAGAACTTTTCTGTTATTATTGTAAATGCAAATTACATTATTTAAATAGCATTTAGTTATTGATTAAACAAATAATGGGCTCGCTTTTGATTCATTGCATTTAAATGTTAAACTGTTTCCGCTCGCCCGTAATCAATGCCAATTGCGGGACTTAAGCTCAAGGAAATACTATTCAATTCAAGTTTAAAGATGTTACAAATTTCAGTTTTCAATTAAAACTGGAGATTAATTGGGCTTAAGAGCGCTTAAAGTGCGTTTGGGAACGTTTTGGAATGAAACAAGGCAACGAAATGGCATGAGATGAAAATAAACTGTTATAAACATAAAAGTCTCTACATTTATAAAGCACATACTTGCAAATAAAGTAGTTTTTGTTGATTAGAAACGTTTTGGAATGAAACAGGCAAACGAATTGACATGCAACAGTTGGAAAAAAGGCAGTGACATAAAAAGAAACAGTTATAAAACTCAACTATTTTGCTTTTAAGTGCTTAAAAGGCTTGAAACGTTTTGGAATGAAACGGTGGAATGAAACAGTTGTTGAAAACATTTCACTGAAAAACACAGAGTTAGAAAAAAGTTACAAATTTCTATGTTAAGCTTATATTTGTGCTTAAATCGGCTTTAAAATCTTAGAAACGTTTTGGAATGGAACACAGCAATTGTAGAAAATGAAAGAAAATAACGCAGCGCTTCAAAGTTGTAAAGAAAACAGCAAAATAATTCATAAAATATGAACAGAAACAAAATGGAATGAAACGAAATGAAACAAAATGGAATGAAACAATATGGAGTGAAACAAATTGGAATAAAACCAAAAAAATTGCATGTTTCACAAGTAATTTGTATGAAACAAAGCAAAACAACAAGAGCTATTACAACAAATTAATGACGATATCAATAAGTACACACGCACACACACACGCACACACACACATGCGCAAACAACAGCACTCAGTCAACAGCGTCTAAAGTTAAACAGATAAAGCAATTCAGAAGATACGAAAAAAGCATTAAACAGTTGCATGCACACCTACAGCCACACACACACGCACACACACACACACACTGACACACAGATGCACACTCACATGTAATGCACACACTAGTGTCATTTATTTTTTCAGGTCAGGGTTGACTTGTGACTAACTAAATGAATGAATGAATGAATTGAATGCATGAATGCGCCCCGCCAACTGTCTCCATGAGTGTGACAGTGTGTGTGTGTAGATGTGTGTTTGTGTGTGTGCACGACTAACTAAAACATTGACAATATATGTTGTTTTTTATAAAATATGTAGCTAAAACCGCTATAAGTCTGCCCCCTACCACTCTGTAGCTGCATCTGTTCTCTCACTCGCACGTGCAGCAGTGCATTGTGTGTGTGTTTGTGTGTGTGAACTGGTTATGCACTTGACAACTGGCTAACTAACATAACCAAGTTATTCCAACAGCATTTTAAACATCTTCTTTCTACTAAAAAAAAAACGTAAAAAAAATTTTTTTTTAATTTTGGCAATGTAAAAAAATCAATAAATTTTTTTTTACACATATTTCCCAAAATTTCAACAGGAAATACAAACAAAACAAACGCATCGCTTTGTTTTCTTTTTTTCAACGCTTTGTTTCGTTTCATTTGATTTGATTTCGTTTTTTTTCGGGTTTTTGATGACCGAAAATTGTGCAATTTTGCACATCTCTAGCTCCGGGCACAGTTTGCGGCCCAAATTGGTCAATATTTGACCTATGAGTTTTGTGAAATTTCTTTGAAATATATTTACGTTATTATCGTCTATTTTTTTCCCCAATTTTTTTTTTTGTCTTTCTTTTGATCGTTAAGCGATTTGCATAAAACGGCAATTTTGTATATAACACGGCAGGCGGCGATGTGTCATTGTGTTTAGCGTGTAATGCGTTTCAGAGTTTTTGGGGTATGCGCGACTAGCCAAACTTCACAATACACATTAATGGCCAATAGTTGAGGTCACATAACCCAAAGGGAGTTGCACAATTGCTAAAGTTTAAGCTGCCGGAAGTAGTAGAAACGGTACAGAGATCCACTATATTTCAGTTTAAGTTAATATGAGTGGGTGGTGGGCGGTGCGAGGCGTGGCGTGGCGTACCCAACCTAAGGCATCACTATAAATCTGTATAGCAAACACTTGTCAAATGGCTGCTAATTCGTGGAGTTTGCGCAATGTGTGTGTCCGAGTGTGTGTGTGTGTGATCGACCACACCCCAATTGAAACACATACAGTCAAAGAGACAACGGGGCAACTGCTATCAAGTTGGCAATGTCAGCGATTTCAATATCAATATCAAGTTCGTTGCCTAAGTCTTTTGTTTGCCTGCCAGTGAAATTCACAAAAATAAATCAAAAAATATAAATAAAAAAAATTGAAAATATAATAATAAAAATATAAACAATAAATTACAAAATAAATGCAGTTAATAAATAAATTAATAAATATATATACATAAGTATATTTAAGCAATTTATTTATTATTGTTATCTTTTCAATTTTTTTATGATTATTTTTTGTTGTAAGCTTCAAGAGGCAAGCACAAAGCACACACGCATACACACATGTGCACACACAGCACACATGAAATTGAGTTGAAAAAAAAGAGAAAAAATCTACCGGTTTTCAAGGTTAGGCCCCGCTTTAACTGTATTAACACCGGGGCCCGTAATCACAGCAGCCGCAGCAAAAGTTACGTCATAAATGAACAACGCACACAGACAACAACAACAACAAATCGACTACAACAACTACAACAAAAGACGGCGACAACTTTTGTTGCGCTTGTTGCGGTTTTTGGCTCATTTCATTTAATCAAAAAAAAATGAGAAAAAAACTGAAAAAAAGCTCAAAACTGAAATCCAAACTGCAACAACAAACAAACAAATTTTACGCATAATTTCATATTTGTAACAAAATACAAGCCGAGCGTGCTGTAGAGCGAGTGAGACAGCCTACCCCCGCTAGACTCATTTATATGCATAATGTTGTAAGTGGGAGTTAAACAAAAAATAAATAAATTTTTAGTAGTTTTTTTTTTTTATTGGGATGCTTAACTTGTTTTCCATTGATCTGGTTGTTGTTGTAGTTGTTGTGGCAACTAAATGTGGGTCAAAACTGGTAGGTAGAGATGTCAGCAACAAAAGGGTCTCGACTGCAACGCGTATATAGCATATATATACGATATATACGTATATATGTTATATACTTACATGTGTGTGTTTACAGTTAAAACAACAAACACCAAGCGTGTGCAAATTGTCGTCCGTGTGGCAATAAATATTGAGCCAACAACCAAAAAAAAAGAACTAGTAAGAAAATCTGTGGAGTAAGGCGACTGCAAAAGACCCTGTACACCCTATAGTGTATAGTTTTGTGATGTAGATCCTAAGAGCAGACGAACTTCTATGTGAAATTGGTTGCCTCTGGAACTTATATACCTTTTGGTGTAGACCACGCCTCTTGCCCCTTATAAACCCTGCACTCTTTTCATTACGCGGTCTTTTAAGTGCACAGCAACATTTAAAATGAAACGAAGCGTTGCCCATGGAACGACTCATCATCATCATCATTATCGTTATCATTATTAAATTCTGTGCAGTTTGCAGCTATATACACACAGTTTTATATACATGTATATACATACACAAATTGACACATATATGGCACAAAGGCTGATGCTGTAATCATCTCCATCAACATCATCATTGCCTGTAACGGTTGAGAAGGTCAACCAGATGCGGTTTTTCTCATTTCCAACCAAAAAGACAAAAGCAACGACAACAACGACAACGAAATTATGTTAACAGTCAAGACTAACTGCAAAACCTGATTATCAATTAGGCAAGTGCATTTAGTGCCCCAAATTTGTATGCTGCACGCAACAAATCAAAAAAAGTTACAATAAAATAAAAACAACTGAAACAGCGCTTCCTACTTTGAAATAAAAAAATTAAATTAAAAAAATCAAATAAATTAAATTAAAAAAAATATTAAAAAAATAAATAAAATACAAAAAAATAAAAAAAAATAATATAATAAAATAAAATAAATAATATTATAATAATATAAAATAAATAATAAATTAATATTGATATTAAATAAAAAATACTTAGTTTTACTTTTGTCAAAAAAATATAGCAGAAGTCGGAACAAAATTTAATTATTATTTTCTTTAAATTTTTATTAAAATTTTCTTTTCTACAAATGAAGGCATGAAAAAAATATTTTAAAAATAAATTAAAATGTGTAAAAGTAAGAAAATTCTATGCAGGATTTATTCAGATAGTTGGTTTATAGAAAGCTTTTATATCTAAACATGGTCTGCATCTTATGACAGTTAAAGGAAGAAGAGAGCGAATCAAGCTCAGTCTTATGCTAAAGTCAGTCTGTCCGAAGGTTCTCAATAATCTCAATAATCGATACCTACACCAGATAAAACTACTAGTAGTAGTTTATACTTATTACATGTAGTAAACTAAGAAAACATTTCTTAATTAAAATTTAAAGTAAAACAATTAACAATTAAAACAAGCTTTAAACTATTTAACACTTTTTAATTCCCCATTTTTTTCTAAACCAAATCACAAGACGAGCAATTAACTCAGCTAATCTCTATAGCATTTCTAGTGTGTCTCATTAGTTGAGTGCTGCCAGCTGTTGATAGCTCAATGCTAATGCTTTTGCCATAGTTTATGCCAAACAATTTCTAGAGTGTTTGTCCAGTCCAATGGCAGTCATAAAATAAAAAATAATAATAAATATAAAATAGTTATAGTCATAACACAACAGCCAGAAAAATAGCTTTCAGTTTCAGTTAAAAAATTCTAGATATAAATTGAGTCAGCGCATCAACAAAGCAGATCGAGGCCGTTGTAACAAAAAGTGCAACAAACTGTTTAACAAATACGCGAAAAACAAAAACAAATAAAATAAAATCAAACAAAACGAACGAACCCAAAACGAAAACATTTTTTTTCCTTTTTTTTTTAGTTGAAATGGGCAAAGTTTTAACGCAATTGCGTTAAATGATTTGTTGTTAGGTGGCAAGTCGAGGAAGTGAGAAGCGTATAGAGAGGCACTGAGCAGTGCAGAGCGAACTGATCCATTGTAAATGTTAATGAGACGTGCACGATTCAGTTTCAGTTCAGTTCTACGAACAAGCCAGTAAACCAGCCACGAAACTAACTTCAAAATCGATACAAAAATTATGGAAACAATTTTCCAAGAGTTTTTAAGAGTTTACCAAAATTAATAAAAAATCAAACTTAATTTTAGATTACAAAAAAAAAAAAAGTTTTTCTTGACTCATTTTCTTTAAAATAAAAAATCGGCCACAAAATCGATACAAAAATAAAAAAAATATTTTTCTATAAGATTTTTAAAGAGTTTTTTAAAATTAACAAACATATAACCTAATTTTATAATTCAAAAATAAGATCTTTTTCACTCGTTTTCTTTAGTAAATTTTGAAACAAACTTCTAACTCAGTTCAAAAATAATAACAAACATTTTTGAAAGTTATTTAAAGAGTTTTTAAAAAATTAATATAAATAATATTTTATTTTAGAATTCTAAGATAAGTTTTTTATGTTGAATTTTCTTTATTAAATTTTGACATAAAATATCGGCCACAAAACAAACTTTAAGCTCGATACAAAAATATTAAAAAAATTTTTTTTAAGAATTTTAAAGAGCTTTTAAAAATTAATAAAAATAAATCTTAATTTTAGAATTCAAACATTATTATTATTATTATAAGATTATTCATTATCTTTATTAAATTTAAAATAACATATCGGCAGCGATTTTGGTTTGATAAATTAGCTAGCAACTTTAAGGGCACATATTTAATACCTCACAGACTAGTTAGCTTTCTAAGCAAATCTAATCATATTTTTTATACTATAAAACAAATTAAAAAGAGATTATAGTTACATATAGTACTTACTTGTTATATACAGAGCACAAGCAGCCACGCCCACGCTGTAAAAACAAATTGTTTAATAATGACTTAAAGCAAAATGAATTGAAGAATTTTAAGAAATATTGTAAGCGATTTTATAGACATTATTGGGTATTTAGAACTAGCTTAGAGTAAGATAAATGTTTGCTAACATTGTAGAATTCTATGGCTTTAATGAGCCGCCCTCTTGAGCGCATATGATGGGGAGTAATAGACTTGTAACGCTTTGAGACGTATGTATCTATTGGCAGTAACAATTAGCACAGCTACAGCTACAAATACAGATACAGATACAGCTACAAAGTGCATACGACATTGTCACAATGTGTCAGTTAGTCTGTCAATCTGTCAGTCAGTCAGTCACTCAGTTAGTCAATTTTGTTTCATTCAGCGCATTGTTTGCGTTTTTGCAGGTTGCAGTTGCATTGTGTTTTAGTAGCTGTTTAGCATGCTTCTTTGTGCAACACACACACACACACACACACACACCTAGGCACACACACACTTGTTTGTTATTACTTTTTTTAAATGGCAAACAGCAAGAGTCATAAAATTTAGGTCAACGCATATAATATATTCATTCTAAAAGCGTCGCTTGTTGTGCGAGTGTGTGTGCGAGTGTGTGTGTGTGCTAGTGTAGTTGTGTGTGTATTGGTCACTTTGAAGCGTGTCGAATTAGAAATATGTTGACAAACTCATTTGCGTTTTGCTTGCCATTTGTTGCTGTTTTTTTGCTGCTGTTGTTGTTACTGTTGTTGTTGTTGTTTTTTGGCATTGTTTGTGCAACGTGCTTAACGGAAATGCATTAACAATTGCACAACGTGCAACGTGGATGTGCAACTGCAACAAATTGCCAGACTTCAAGCACTCAAAAAATAATGTTAAAAAATTAGCTGAAAAAAACAAAAAAATGAAAAGAAAATTCTAAATAAATTTTTAAAAATTAATAAAAGGAAAATAAAGAGTTACAGGGTATGTAAGCGAAAATTAGATACCCTGTAAATTATTTAAAGTACCAAAAATATTTCCAATTGTAGGGAAACTACCCAAAAAAAGAACTTCATTCAAAACGCTCATCAAATCAAGCCGAAAAACGCAACTTCTGATACCCTAGCAAGCAATTCAAAGGCAAAAGGAGCCGCGTTAGACTAACATTTCAGTTAATACCGCAATTACAGGGTATGTGAGAGTAAAATAGCTGAGAAAAAATACAAATTAAAAGCCTGTGGCCACTTAATAAACAATGTAAACGAGTTAACGAGCCAGAATGAAACAGAGCAAGGTTAACATTGACATTAATACCGCAAAGAACAAAAAAAAAACGCAACTCAAATAAAATAAAAATTACAGAAAATAAGCTAAAAAAAAGCTAGAAAAAAAACGAGCAAACAAAGCAACAAACAAACAAATTGAAGCACATAGAAAACAACAACAACAAAAAGCAACTGTAATTAGCAGCTGCACAAAACGTAGCAAATGTTGTTGTAATTGCAGTGTGTGTGTTGGTGTGTGTGTGTGTGTGTGTTGGTGTGTGTGTTGTTCTTGTTGTTGTTGTCGAGCATGTGGTTTGCAATTTAAGACGCGCTTTGAGCTTGAAAGCTGTCAGCAAACAGCAGCTGAGAGGCCACCAACAAGAATGCCAGAGACGTCTCGACTTTAGGATACCGCTTAGTGCATTTTAAGGGGTATAAGCCGTTTATAAGGACAACAAAGGGACTGGCTGTAACTTGGACATCACTTGTACTCCCCTTCAGTGTAAATTTGGCTCAGTTGGCTTGGCTAACAAAGCTAGTGCCTTTCCAGCCTTCTACTGCCCCTTACGCACATTTGAAGACTATTCCAATAGACCCTGCCCCCGCTTTGAGTAAGCGGTATACAAAGACTCTCTTCAGGTGTTTTACAACACTGCCAATAGCATTGACTCTAGAACAGTTGCCCTCGTCTTCAGTTTTGCGTCGCTTTTGTCTCTCAGTGTCAAGTCAACATCTGCAGCTCTCAATCTATTGGGGCTGTGGCATTTGGATGCTGTCGATAACTCAAACACACACACACAGAGGTGTGTGTGTGTGCACATACGAGTATTTCAACTCGTATAGATTGCAGTTTTGACCTTGAAAAGCGGCTGCAACAGCAAAGCTGCAAACAGTTAACAATTTGTGTGGGCTAAAAAGCAGCAAGGGGGTTAGATGGGGGTAGTTGTGGGGTAGCGGGTGTGTGGCGGGGTGGGCAGCGGGCTCTCTGCAAGGCTGCTGTGTCATTCATTTTGAATTTACTGGGTTAATGTTAAGTTAAATGTTTTTCTTCATGTGCACATGTGATTTGTGCTAGAAAAACCAAAGACTTAGGAAACGAACTTGAATTGTGAGGGGGGTGAGAGACGAGGGAGAAGAAAAGGGTATGGAGTAGCAGACAGCGGGTAGATAAGACTACAAAATCAAAGAAAACAACTCAGGAAAAGCTGCCAAATGTTTTAAAACTACTTAACAGTGCTATTGCCGCCTATGTTAACTAACAGTAGGCTAGAAGTCTGGTAAAAAAACCAACTTAAAAGCAAGTAAAACACAACACAAGCTTTAAAATCAGAGACTTATGGCTAAGTTGGCTAAACCTAACAGCTAACGGCTATGTTAAAGCTCATGTTAGGTAACAGCGGCTGCTCAACACTTGCTGTTAGTAACAGCCGCTGCAGCAAAGTCTTGCGTCGGCATGCCACAAAGCCACAAATTTGTAGCCAGCAAATTATAAAGCTGCCAAAAACGCGTCGCGCTTTATAAAGTGTATAATTTAAAAGAGCCACCCAACAAAATGGGGGAAAACGGGGGCAAGCAGAAGAAGCAGAGGAAGCAGCAGACAAAAGACAGCAGAAAAGATTAAACTTGACTGCGGTTGATTTTAGCGCATCGATAAACTTAATTGCATGCCACTTAATGCATTTTAAAGTTTGCGCCCGAAACCTGAGAACGCAGCGAGTGTGTGTGTGTGAGTGCGTGTGTGTGTGCGAGTGGTGTGCGTGTGTGTGTACTAATAAAGACCTTGGCACAGCCCCTTAACTCTGTTGGAGCCCTTAGAAATCGAACTATCAACAGCTGCCAAAGTAACTTGAACCCGCAAAAATCGCAGACGGTAGAGTTGCCCTAGGGTTGTCGTCGTCGCCGTCGCTTTTGCTGTTTGTTGTTGTTGTTGTTGGGGCGTTAGAGACAAATTTATTTAAACGCCGATCGCTTAGGCAATAAATTTATAGACTGCCCTCCAGCAAGTTAGAAACCGAGAGAGCGAACCAACCAAAAAGGGTAGAAGTTTAGGCTCAGGGCAACCCTATCACATTAGAATTGCTAAAATGACCAACAAAAAAATACAAGGGCGAGCGACAGACACTACATAATTTGTTTGGCAATTGAGGGATCAGCTACGGGGATCAAGAAGAATTGGGAAATGGGAATTGAGCATCGGGAATTGAGAATTAAGTCGGTAGGAGCCTGGCTCAATGCGCATTAGGTCATTTGGTCAAAAGCACCTGTTAGGCAACTTCCTTCCTTTTTGGCCAACAGAAAGAAAAGGAAAAAAAAGTCAAACCGTTTTATACAGAATTCAAAGGGATGCATTCATCAATTTGGCGGCCAACAGGAAGTTACCTTCTGCCTGCTTAGACCCTGTACGCGTAGCGAGCAGAGAGCGGGTGAGCAGTGTAGCAGAGTGCACATAGAAAGCTACCTTACACTAGCCCGAGTACAGGGTCTATAACAGTCGGCTGCCTTGCTTACTAATTTTTTTCTTTGGCTTTTTTCCACCTATCTCTCTTTGACAAGGGTCGCGCATCTGCCAGCAGGCAGCAAAAGCTGCTCAACACACACACACACACACGCACACACGTCTCTGCTCATCTGTTTTTTGGTATTTGAAAAAACGCACTTGTCATTTCAGCAAGAACTCGACATAAAGACAAGAAAATTGATTAGCTGTCGACTAATCGTTGACACTACAAGCGACTCCACCTTTTAAAAGCAGCCCCCGAGCCCCTCGCGCAACTCACCCGCTCCAGCTCCCTCTCACTCTCCCTCTCTCGCTCCCTCTCTGGCTTTTGTCAACGCTGCGTGCTTTTCATGCTCTATTAACTAACTGGACAAGCGACAAAAAAAAACTGCCTAACAAAAAGTGGGTGGCTTTTGGGGTGAGGTTGCAAAAGTTATGTCGACTATGCATACCCGTTATGCCACAGCAAAAGCAGGGTGTATTGTATGTAAAAGAATATTTCTTCCAAATCTAGGAAATTTGCCACAAATATACCAAAGAAAAGTTGTACTAAAAGTACAGCTAAAAAATGTTTAATTATTTTTTAAGCTACTCAAACTCTAGACTCTATAAAACTTCAAATGATTTAAGGCTATAGATACTATGCTTAAAGACGACTTAAAAATCTCCAGATAAAAAACTATTTATTTTAGCTAAAAGTTAAGTCTTTAAAATGAAGTTTAGGCCAAGAAAAACTTAGTTAATTTCTAAAAAATTAAAAACGGGTACTTTTCTAGTTCATCATTTGAATGTAACATTTTCTTTTGATTGGGGTGAGGCCCAAAGAGTTGCCACACGTCATATGGTTTAGTCAAGATGTCAAACTGTATTTTAAGCCGGTTACAATTGGCTGCTTTGAGCTCAGGGCCAAGAGCAGCGCAATAGTAATAGACCAATTATAGCTTACGTTAAAACAATTAAAAAAATTTATATCAATAAATTGAGATGCAAACACAGCCAACGTAAAGCAGATAAAGTTTGGAAATATTAAAGTAAATAAAATTATATAAAACTTGAAAGTTATATTAAAATATCTAATTGAAATAGAAAAATGTATTTATTTATTAATTTTATCAAAATGTTAGTGCAGAGCGTAACAATCTGGCAACGCCTTTAGGGTAGAAGTATCGAAAATCAACAGTCATAAAAGCCCAACTGTCTGGCAACGCTGCTGTTCTTGAACCCAAGCTTAAGACGATTTAACCCTTGTGGATCACTTAACCCTAACAGCGCATGCTTTGTCTATACACACACATAAAAAAATGTATGTGTGTGTGTGTAGTTTATACATGGACAGAGCCACTTGACAACGTGCTCAGCATTTGCAATAAGCAACAGTTAGCGAGAGAGAGGGAGCAGAAAACAATAAGATTCAAATGATGTGTGGATGGGCAATGGCTGATGGGTGATGAGTGGCTAGCGCAAAAGAGGGACAGAGAGAGCCACAGAGAGAGGAGTGTCGTCATCGTCGTGCATGTCAGGAATTCAACATTTGAGTTAGCTGCAGAATGCGTTTGGAATTTGTCTACCATAACACAACAACAAAATCAACAGTAACAATAGCACAAAATCTCAACATTTACACCCACAACACACACACACGCACACAGACATAGCGCAACTGTTGTCACTTGAGTAGTTTTCCTAGCGTCTCAAAATAGCGCAGGCGTGTGGGCGTGGCTCAAATTACAATAAAATCAAATAAAATGTTAAATTTACGACAAATTTCCAATTGGAAAACAAACTTAACGAAACATTCCAAGCGCTGTTAACATAGCTTTAACATGACTGTTGCTAACAGCGCATAAAAATTAACTGAAATATGGAAGCAGCAGCAGCAGGAAGAACAAAAGCAAAGACAAAATAAAACAAAAGAAGCGACGCAAAATACAATTACAAATTCTCTAGGCAACACAATTTCAACGCTTTGTTATGCACATTAACATACGCACACACTCACACACACATACATACTTACGTTAGTTTACGTACTTGCTTTGATTACATTTTATATCTGCCGCAATATACACACACACACACATACGCGCAAACGCTTATGTGTGCGTACATAAATATTTCGTTAAGACGCATTTTGCGCTAGACGAAATGGCAGAAAAACGTATAAAAAAAGCGAGGGAATATCTTAAAAGTTCATGCACACGCAGCAAACAACAACAACAAAGCGTGCGAAAAGAAGAGGAAAACAAAACAACATAGAAAAATGTAAATCAATTAATGTAAAAGGATAAAACGAGCAATGAACTTGCCCGCAAGATCATCATGAGAGCGAGAGGGAGAGAGGGAAGACAATAACTAAGCAGTGCAAATTAGAAGACAGCTTCATTTAACAGTGCGCTGTTAAATAACAGTTTAACTACTTACTGCTTATTACTGTCGAGGTCAATGCTACTGTTAATGATGAAAATTCATTTCCTGATAGCAAACAAAACTTAATCGCATTTGAGCTTGTCTAATTAAATATAAAGCATTTTACACTTACCTTGACCTTAACACAATAAAATAAATTACAGCAATTACAGCAGCAACAACTTCGAATGACTAAACTGAAAGCAAAGCCATTTAAACTGCTTGTTATGCACTCTCAATCATGTTAAATTCCCCATGAATAGCTGACAGTTTACAACTGTGGGCGTGTCTATACTAAGCCACTAAACCAACACATAAATATTTTTAAGGCAGCAAAATAAACTAATTAAACATGTGTTTACAAATCAATTATGCTAAATAAATTTTTGGTATTTACATTTCAAACTGTTAAAATTGTACAAGGCTAGCAGTGGCTGTTAAGTGTCTGTTAAACGGCATGAGACAGTTAGAATTTACTGCCAGCACTGCTTGCGGGCGGCCATGACCAATAGGCAAAAAAAAAAAAAAACTAGCAACGACAGTGCAGCTGTGTGCGTGCTAAGCATTTGAAATTACACACATGCACACACACACACACACAAATGTTTGTTAGCATATGTAATTATTGATATTGCGCGCTTTGCATGCAATTAAGTAAAACGTTTTCATGAAGGGCTACAACAACAACAGCAAATAATATAATAATAATAGCGCCTACGCACACAAAGTTGTTCATTGACAAATGCCGCTGCACACACACACACAAACCCTCGCATACAAAACAATTGCAAAAAGCCTTGATCTTGATCCTCATACACATGCAACGGAGCTGTCAGCAGCGCAGCGACGTCGACTTGATTGCCATTGCAATGGGAATGGGGGCTGCCTGTTCTTGTTGTTGTTACTGCGGCTGCTGCTTTGACGTGATTGTTGTTGCTATTATTTACTGCACTTGATTTGATTTGATTTACAGCCAAGACAAGTTTTTTTTTTCTTGTGTTTATTAACCTTGTCTTTGCCTGTTTTGTCTTTCGCGACGTCGCTGCCGCAGTCGACGCCGCTGCCGAGGGCAACGACGACTGCGACAGCAGCTCGCACTTGCACTTGTTGCGCGCCATTTGTAATTGCAATCTCATTTAATTGATTCTCTTATATTCGATGCCTTTTTGTTATTATTAATTAAATACTTTCACACTAGTTGCACTTGTTTTACACTTGAAAAAAAATGCAAACAAAAATTTAAATTATTTTTAGCTGCGCGGCATTTAATTGCGTTTTGCCGCCTTTGCCTTTTGTATTTGCTCTGATTTGCGCTAAAAACACACACACACATGCACACTAGCAAGCATACATGCGTACAGTGAGGCCATAAAGTTATGAGCCAAGAATTATAATTAGTATAACCAATATTAATATTACCATAAACTGCTGCTACACTGCACATTAAATGGGCTTATACAAAATTAAACTTAAATCTTTTGGGTGTGTTTGTACTTATTGGACTAACTGTCGCAGCTGCAGGTGCCTGTGCCTGAGTGACAAAACCTTTTTTGAAACTTGCTGGCAACTCTATATTAACAGTTACACTTGTTTCTTGTTGAATCGATCGCAAAGCGAAGAAGGAAAAATTCACAAGAATTAATAACCAAAAAGATTGTGTATAGCATACATATAGATGTGTGGGTGTCTTTTTGTGTGTTCCTTTCGCCTTTGAGTTGAATTCTGACTTGCAAGCAGCAAAAGAAGACGCGCTTACAGTTAGAATTAGATCGTCGTGGCGATTGCACGGTTACAAAAGCATTTCTTTTTACCGATCGTGTTTCGTTTAAAAGTTTCGAGTTTTCGCAGTTATTTTAAAAATCGGCTCAAAGAAAAATAGAAAACAGAAAAATTCGTTAAAATAGAATTGTAAAAATATATTAAATGTTGCGATGACAGCGTGTTGTGTTTTGTCATTTTGTTAGACCAGTTTTGTGATTTTTTTTGTACTAATTTATGTTATATTTGTGTTTTTTTGCAGAAAATTACCTAACGCCGGCAGAACTGTTGCAGCGTCTAAGCTGCAGTGCAGCAAGTAGCGACTCCACAGCAGACACCTCCAATTCCACCACCACAACAACAGCAACAACAACAACAACCACCACCAACAAGAGTAATATTAATATTAACATTAGCAGAACACCAACACCCGCAATAGAAAGTAAAGACTGCGACGAAAATTCGTTAACAGCAACAACAACACAAGCAGCAGCAGCAACAACAACAACAACAAGCAGCATACCAAAAGAAAACGATCAAAGCCCAAAGCAAACGCAGTCGCCGTCACCGCCAGCGTCACCGTCACCAACTGCGCAGCCAGCTGTTAGTGACGTAAAAGCTGCCGAAGAAGCAGCAGACGAGGGCGAAGCTGACGTTGACGTAGACGTCGACGTTGGCATTGAGGCGCCCAAGCCGCGTTATTACGGCGCTGGCGTTGTTTTAACGCAGGCACAGCGTAAAGCCTACGCACTCGACGTTGCCGTCGCAGTCGACGCAAGCGTCAGAGCAGAACAGCGTAAAGTAAAAGAGAACGAGAACAAAAACGACGCCGAAGGTGACGACGACGCGGACGCAAGCAGAAGCAGCGTTGATAGCAGCAGCAGCAGTGACAGTGATGATTCCGATGATGGCTGCAAATTGATTGTTGACGAAAAACCATTACTGCCAACCGAGCAGCCACTGTCGCTGCGCATGCGCAGCACACCACCCACAGCCGAGCAGCGTCCCAGTCCGCCACCTCCGCGTCTACCCGCCGTACGCTGCAGCGTCATACAGCGCGCACCCCAAGCACCGCTGCAGCAGCACCATCAACAGCAGCATCACCACCATCAAAGCAGCGAACGTGCGCAACAGCGCGACTTACTCTACCAGCGTACACTTGACCTTGAGCAATTGGGGCCAGAGCAACAGGAGCCAATTGATTATCACGTGCCGAAGCAGCGCAGCGCTAGCTACGACAGTGACGAGGAGCTGAACGCACTACGTCAGCAGCGTGCGCGACGTGTACGCGAGGCAGCGCGTCGACGCAGCAGTAGCAGCTATTTGGCAGCACGTGTGCTGCAGCTAAATCCACGACTAGTGCGCAATTTGCCCGGCATACTGGCAGCGGCAGCGGGACACGGTCGCAACACGAGCAACAGCGGCAGCGGTGGTCAGAATTTTCAGGCTAGCAGCGGCGGCGGCGGTGGTTTCGGTGGGCAGAATAACGGTAGTGGTGGACAGAACGGCGGCAGTGCTGGTACACCGGGTAGCTTTGGTGCTGGTAGCGGCAGCGGTGGTGGCAGCGGCGCTGGCGGCGGCGGTGGCATGGGCGGCGGCAGAGACGGACGCGGCAATTACGGACCAAATTCACCACCTAGCGGTGCATTGCCGCCATTTTATGAGAGTCTAAAGAGCGGACAAACCGCCGACGGACAAGCGAACACAAACACGCCCACCGCCCACCAGCAGCAGCAGCAGCAACAACACGTCCAATTGCTGCAAACAAATTCGAATTTTCTAATACAAAACGCAGCGGCGTATATCATGTCAGCGGGCGGTGGTGGTGGCGCCGGTGGTGGTGCAGCACACTACAACAATGGAGGCGGAGGAGGAGGCGGTAGTGGTGGTGGTGGAGGAGTTGGAGGCGTGTCCGCTGCTGGCATTGATGGTAATAATATTTTAAACTTTGGCTTGATCAATGCCAGCAACAACAACAACTATAATGAAATTCATTCCAATTCCAAATTTCATAATTCCCCCTCAACAACACATCCGTTTTATGGCGGCAATCCTTCAGCCTACGGTATTATACTCAAGGACGAGCCAGACATTGAATACGATGAGGCCAAGATCGATATTGGTACATTTGCTCAGAACATTATACAGGCAACCATGGGCAACAGCGGCAGCAACAATCACCACAACACCAGCAATGGCAGCAACAACAACAGCTTCAACAGCAATGCCTACGATGACGCCATCATGTCGGATCTGGCCGGCACTGGTGCTGGCGGCGGCAACAGCGCCGGCGTTGCCGGCGTGCCACATTGCCCCAATGGTGTGGTGGATCCCCTGCAATTCACCGCTACTTTAATGCTCAGCTCGCAGTCAACGGATCATTTGCTGGAACAAATATCGGATGCGGTGGATTTGAGTTCATTTCTGCAGCGCAGTTGTGACGATGACGATGATGTGGATGATAATGATAACGATAATGATCATCATCATCACCACCATCATCATCAGCATCATCATCATCATCATGATGATGGCACCACGCATAGTCCACATGATCGTCAGGATTTTGAGCTGGTATCGACGCCATCGTTGACACCAGACTCGGATGTTGTTGCCGTCACGCCAACAACACATCTGGATGTCTTGCATGAGAATTTGCTGACGCAGTTAAGCAACAACTTGGCACGCAACAGCAATGGCGGTGGCAGCAGCAGCAGTAGCAGCAACAGCAATGTGTACAGCTCATCGCAGCAACATCATTTGCAGCAACATGTTGTTGTGGGCGCACAGCAGCAACACTTGCAACAGCCGCCACCTTCGTATCAACATGCCACGCGCAACATGCTGCAGTTGCAGCAACAACAACAACAGAATCAGAATGGCTATCATCAGCAGCAGCTGGCACAGCAGCAACAACAGTTGTTGCAGCAGCAGCAACAGCATCACCATCAGCAACAACAGCAGCAGCAACATGCCTACCAGCAGCATAATCTGTATGCACAGCAGCAACATCATGCACAACAACATCAGCAGCAACATCACTTCCATCAACAGCAACAGCAGCAACATCATCATGTGCATCAGCAACAACAGCAGCAGCAGCAACAACACCATCATCATCAGCAACAGCAGCTGCAGCATCACAACGACAACAGCAATCTATCGCTGCCGTCGCCAACAACTGCTGCGGCTGCCGCTGCTGCTGCCGCCGCAGTGGCCGCACTACGTCCCATGTCCAGCAGCAGTAGCAGCAGCTCCAATCTGTTGGACGCGAGCAATGCAGCTGTTGCTGCTGCCGCATTGCTTGACACGAAACCATTGATACAGAGCGTAAGTTCCCTTAAAATTCCCAAACACATTACCATGAAAATATCCACAAATAATGCAACAACAACAACGAGCGATGCCAATGGCATCACAGTCAGCGACTGCAATAACAACAGCAGCAACTATTTGCTGATCAACAGCAGTAATAACAGTAACAGTAACAGTGCTCCAGTTAACAGCAAAACTGTTGGCAATTGCAGTGTGCAAACATTTTACAGCGATGTTAATGGTAAAATTAAGCTTAACAGCAGCAACACTGTTAACCAAACTGTTGGTGTTAGTGGCCCTGTTAAGGGCCCTGTTAATGATATTGGCAAAATACGTGGTCGCGCCAAGGCCGCTGCTTACGGCTCCACGCTCGTGACATTTGTGTCCACTGTTAATCAAGCATCGCCTCAGTTGCCGCCGCAGCGGCATGTGCATCGCACAACGCTGCGCTCGCTGGCAACAGCAGCAGCGGCCACAGCAGCCGGTCTGATGCCACCGTCAAAGACCGTGTCGGCGCTCAACGAGAGCAAGATGCTACAGCGGCTGGTAAGAAGAAGAAGAAGGAAGCGTCTTCGTCGTAACCTCGTGCTGTCATCCACTTGTTTTGTTCTATGTTAACTAACGACTGTTTAACAGTTTGTAAAGCTTATCTTTACACTGTTAGTCGTAACATTCAGTTACATTTTCTGTTAACATACTAACAGAACCATAATTTAACACTTTAAAAGTTGTTGAATCTGTCAACGTAAGTTTTCAAAAACCAACCAACTCTGATAACATTTTCAAAGATTGCCAGAAGCCATAAGAATTTTACTTTAACATTTTTTAGGCTAAAATTCCGTTAACCCTTTTTGACAGCTCTGTTAACTTTTAAATCCTTATGACAATTGTTTAAATCTGTTAACTCCTCCAAACAGAAATCAACTGTCAGCGCTGTTAAATCTATCTCTTACTCCAAAAATGCAGAATGTTGAGCATAACAGTAGTAAATGGTACTGTTAGCGTCACGCTATTAAAATAACAGTCCTAAACCTACTTCCCACACTCCAACTTCAAACGTCTTGTGTTCTGTTCTTCAATTCGTTTCCAGCTCAGCTGGAAAATAGTCTGAAAGTATTTACTAATGTTAAACCAAACTTAACATGTTGTGACACTGTTAGCGTCACGTTTTTAGCCTTAACAGTTCCCCAACTCCCACTTTGTACGTCGTATGTGTTGTGTTGTCTTGTTTGTACCCTAAATTAATTCACTTAAACTCTTGACTAATTCAAATCTCTTTCTATATGTGTCTGTATAGTTGGGACTACCGCCCGATTTGCAGGTGGAATTTGTGAACGGTGGACATGGAATTAAGAATCCGCTGGCGGTTGAGAATGCACATGGAGGCCATCATCACCACCGCATACGCAATATGGATTGCATTGATGATCTCAAGCATGGCGGCCACCAGCAGCAGCAGCAACATGCCGCACAGCAGCAACAACATTCGCCACAACAGCAACACTCACCGCAGCAGCATCAACACCAGCAACAACAGCAGCAGCAGCAACAACAACAGCAACAGAGCTTGCAACAAGCTGCCGCTGCCGCCGCTGCAGCAGCCGCTGCTGTTGTCTCACAGCATCATGCGCTGAGCCAACACAACGGCAGCAACAACAATCGCAACAACAGCAGCAGCAGTGTCAGCAGCAACAGCAGCAGTCAAGGAGACACCCTGTGCCCCAATAGCGGCGCCGAGGATGCCAACAACAAGTTCGTTTGTCGCGTCTGCATGAAGACATTTTCACTGCAGCGTCTGCTTAACCGGCACATGAAGTGCCATTCGGACATTAAGCGTTATCTGTGCACGTTCTGTGGCAAGGGATTCAACGACACCTTCGATCTGAAGCGTCATACACGTACTCATACCGGCGTACGGCCGTACAAGTGTAATCTCTGCGAGAAGAGCTTCACGCAGCGCTGTTCACTTGAGTCGCATTGCCAGAAGGTGCACAGTGTGCAGCACAAGTACGCCTACAAGGAGCGACGTGCCAAGGTGAGTTGTCTATATAGCCAACAGAAAACCCTATAGAAAAGGTCAGGGAGAAGCTCAGTATGATACAAAAATTTAATTTAGGAATTAGATCATTAGCAATGGAACTAGTTCCAAAAACGCGGAGTAAACTAATGAAGCATTTCTTCTCCAATTCCAATTGAATATAAACTAAAGTCCATATTCATTTCCACCCTTTCAGATGTACGTGTGCGAGGAGTGCGGTCACACCACCTGCGAGCCAGAGGTTCACTATCTCCACCTGAAGGACAATCATCCATTCTCACCGGCGCTACTCAAGTTCTACGACAAACGTCACTTCAAGTTCACCAACTCGCAGTTTGCGAACAATCTGCTCGGTCAGCTGCCGATGCCGGTGCATAATTAAAGCTCGAACTCGTTAATTAAATAATTAAGCGCAAAGAACTAACATACATTATAAAAAAAGGAGAAGAAGAAAGAATTAATTAAGTTACTTAAAACTGTTTCAACTTTAAGCTGTTCAACAACGTGTGACACTGAAGTTTTATGAAAACTGCCCACGAAAATGGAGAGATTATGTTTTGTACATGTATAACACTTTATATACCACATATATACAAATGATATATATGATCGAATATATATATCGATAGCTTAGTATTAAGTCTAAGCTTAGTTTAGCTCAAAGAAAAATATCATTTCGTTTTTCATTTTTCACATTTTTAACACTTTGCTGTGCAAATTACAAAAAATCTTAAAAAAAAATTAATTCTTACTTTGTGGCAAGTTCCAAGAAAACACTTTTAGTTTTAACTGCTTAGTCAAAGTTTTTTTTTAGATTTAACATTTTTTTTTTTTTTAGCTACAACAATTGGTTGTAGCTTAGCTTAGTTTACTTTAAGCCAAAAAAAGAGAGAAAAGAAGAAACAAAAAAAAAAATGCTTTAAGCAACAAACAAATGAGAAATGAGAGAAAAACGTGAATTATTTAATTAAGTTGAAATAATTTTTTTTTCATAAACAATTTTTTTTTTTTTTTTCAATTAGCGAATTGAACTAGCTGCAAACGTTTGCATTTATTTACAACAAAAAGAAAACAAAACACACATTCCACAATCCACATTGTAGAACGTAAGAGAAGCACTTAAAAGAGCATAAGAATTAAGAGAAGAAAAACGTTGTATGTATTTATTATAATTAGAAAACTTTGAAGACATCATAACACACACACACACACACACTTAAAACGAGAACCCATTGTAAAGAGGCATTGAAAAATTAAGCAAACATTTAAGTTAAAGTTTAGTTAAGATTTAAGCACTTTATGTTAACGTGATTAATTAAGTTTAAAACGCTGTAATTTGCTAATTATGCTGTTCATAAATGAAGTCAAAGCGATACACGAAATATGTAACATACTTATCATTTATATGTAAGCACAACAAACACACACACACACACCCAACACCCACACACTTTGCATTTTATGTTGAGAATTTTTTTTGGAAATGAAAACAACATTTGTACTGAGCTAGAGCTAGAAACAAAAGTCAACAACAACATGAATTAAGCTATAAACTTGATAAATTATAGCAAAACTTATATATTAGCAGATAGGTATATGCTGATCTAGGTCTAGTTTTATAGGCTTTAGCTTTGTTTGTGAACAGCATTAAATTTCTCATCGATTTTGTTGAATTTCAATTCGATTTGAGTTCAATTATTTTTAATTTCATTGTTCGCCAACTGAATAAAGCGATAAATTGCTCTTAAGTAACAGTTAGTAATGCCCATTAAAACGCAGCTAACATACACACACACACACACTCGACATACAGCACACACACACATATAAATATATAATTTTTTTTGCATAGTTCTGTAAGCAACAACGGGTTAATTGTGCAATCGCTTGGTGTTGGTATAAACTAAATGAAAGAAAACAAAAATATTAACTATAGAGAGACTTTATGGGAGCTGGGCGTGGCCACGGTCCGCCCACACATGCCCACACCCACACAAACACACACAATACTCCTAAGTAAATGAAAAGTTGTAAAATGTGTTGAGCACACACACACTCTGGCTCACACACACACACCTACACATATGCATAATTAAGTTATGTCGATTTGGAATCCTTCATTTAATTTGATTCTTAAGCTTTAAAATGAATTCAACAATTCAATTCATGTGAAACTTTAATTTAAAAGGCCTTAAAACTTAAACACACCTACACACACACACCCATTATGTACTTCCATGAGAACGAAATTTCAAATTTTATTTAATTCTTACACCCATTTCATTTTTAAGTTCGAAAATTCAATTACAAATTTTATGAAAAAAATTAATTACTAAAGCAAGTAATAAGAGAGAAACGAAAATTAGATTAGTCATCACTTTGAATTAGTTTTAATTTAAAACCTTTTTTTTTTTCTTAACATAATATATAATTACTTATGTATGCTATAAATATAAAAAGTTTATGAGAAACATAATATATAAATATAATAAATATTAAATAATATTAAACGAAATTCTTGTCGATTGTGTTTTATTTTTTATAGTTTGCACTGGATTTAGATCAAGGAGTCTAAATTGTGTATGGCTTGTACTAAAAGGGCAACCATGATGATTTATTAGCTCGATTTATAAGTCAAAATGGTTGCCCTTTTACTACCACAAAGTAACAATTTAGACTCATTGATCTAAATGACAGTTAAAGTACCAGTTAGAATGTGGAGATTTAGATCGTTGATCTAAATACTAAAATTTTTATTGGCTTATGGGAATGAGGCTTAAAATTAGTGCTCAAAGCGTTGATGTCAATTGTGGTGCTTCATAAGTGATAGTTTTTAGAACAGAACTAAATCTATTTTTAGATCAGCGGTAAAAAAGGGTTTACAGCTTTAATAAAGCTGTGATATTTTATAGTGGATTTTTAGTACAATAACAAAACGAAATTTATAAGACGATATCGAGCTAAAAAATGTATTTAGTTTACTAACAAAAAATATATTTTTAGATCATTGATCTAAAGCTCATTTTTGAGAAGTACATACTGCATATACTTAGAGTAAGAATTTAGTTTGTAGATATCTGTTCAGGATTACATATTGGCTTTTTAGATCATTGATCTAAACCGTTTGTATCTTTAAAAAGCTGTCTGATCTAAACGGTTTTGTAGAGAGGAAGTTGACAACTTAGCCATGAATAAAATCATTTAGTAAGTTGGTGTAGCATTGATCTAAATTAATAGAAAACAACTGTCATTGTTATCTGTAAATTGTATAAATGAATCCTATTTATAAAATAAAATATTTAGATCTAAATCTGTTGTAGTGCCCCAAAATTATTTAGTAATTTAATTTTAAAAAAATTCCTTAGTAATTTTAAGCTTTAAAAAATTATTTATGTTTCCTCACGTTAAAATATAATGTTGCCAATAGTATAACTCTACAAATAAAATACTTCCAACAAAAAAAGATGATCTAAAACAAAATCGTCTAAATTTACGGTATTTTTTGAGTTAAAAATACTGAAAAAATATTTAACAAATTCCAGATTTTTTCTTTTTTTCAACCAGTTCCAGAACTTAAGTTTTTATTGAACCAGTCGCTAAAAATCTTTGCTAAATTCGTGCAATAAAAATCCGTTGCTCATTTTTATTTTCAAATTTTTTTCACTTTATTTATTTCGCTAGTTTCATTATGTTTTATGTTCAGTGTTTTGTTTATTTTTTTTTTCAATTTTTTTGTTTGCTTTTTGTGAGTTTTTTGTTGTTGTTGTTGATTTTTTTTTACATAATTACTGAAATACACACACAGACACGGAATTACAATAAAAACTAAATTTTGTTTTCCATTTTCTTTTTTTTTTTTTTGTTTTTTGCATTTTTGCGTTTTTCTTTTTGTTGCTGCTTCACATGAATTAATATACCGTTTTTTTTATTATCAAGAATTGTTGTAATTTATTTAAGTTTTTCCACTTTTGGGCTGCTTTTTTATTAGTTAAACTAAATGCTTTAAAATTCAACTATTAAAAACTTTGAACGCAAAGAGAAAGAAATGAAAATTGTATTTTTATTTAATTATTATTATTTATATATTTAATATTTATTTTAATTTTTTTGAGCAAATTAGGCCAACTGATCGATCGGTCTTGATTTCTTTACCTTCTTCTATCCTCGTAAAAATTACATTTACATTGATGAACTATAACTATATTTTGTTCAGTTTTTATTGCATTAAATAATTAATTTTTAATTGTTTTTTTTTTATTTTCATAATATTATTATTACATTGATATGAACCACACGAGCCCGAAGACAAATAAATTCAACACAAAAGAAAGATTTCAAAAAAATATATATATATATGTATATGTATTTTGTTTTTGTTAAGTGAAAAATTAAAAGAGTTTACAAATTAAAATTAACACAAGTGTTTTATATATAAAAAAAAATTAATCAAATGTTTCTGCTGTTGTTAACTCTATTTATAATTACATACAAATAAAATAGTTTTTGTTTAAAAAAAAATAATTAAGAATTAATTGCAATCGTTTTTCGTTTATGTTTTTTTTTTAACATTTTATTTTTTTTTTTTTACTTTGTTTAAACATAAATACGTATAACAGCAGCGCGAGTTTTGACATGGTTTTCTGGCCTTTTTTACTCTATTTGATATATCATACTATAATATATATATTTTGTTTCTTTTCATATATATATTATAATTCATTTTTTTACTTTTACACACATTGAATTTTTTATGGGTTTTTATCGGTAGCTTACATAAAAACTAACACTAAAAACAGACACATTCGTTAATTTTTCCATTTTTTTTTTATATCGTATATATAACTATTTTAATATATATATGTACGCTTTTATATTGTTTTTAAGATAAACATTTATGTTTTCTGTTTGTTAAAAATGCTTCTAAAAATTGTTTACCATATTTATTTTTTATCAATTGTTTTTATTGTACACGCTACACACTTAATTCTTTTTTTTTCCATTTTTTTTTTTTATATATATTCTTTATTCTTTGTTACTTTTTTTTAACCGTTTCGCTTTTCTCAAAAATTTGTTTTGTTCACGTATTTTTTTTTTCTTTGTTATTTTTTTTTTAGTTTTGTATAATACTGAAAATACGACTAGACATTCATAATATATATATAAATATGTTTGTTGCTTTTGTGTTTTCCTCTTCTCTATATAGATCTATATAATTTATTTAAATATATAAATATATTTATATATATATATTTCGTGGGCTTTAGGTTTTGTTCAGATTGAAATTGTTCGGCTTTGTTTGGATATTTTCATATTTCTCCAGTTTGTTTTAAATATTTATCGAAAATGCTTTAAAAAACTTTGTGTTTTTTTTCGTTTTCATTTTTTTTTTTTTTTTTACTTTCTTTGTAGAAAAATAAGTACAACAAAATTCTAGACTGTGTATGTGTGTGAAAGAGAGAGATAGAGAGATAGAAGAAACGACAAAAATCAATTCCAACAAAATTCATGTTTTACAGGGTATATTCGACTTTTGTGCTATTTTCATTTAGTATTTTGCTTTCCTCTTGCTAACAACAAATTGTTTCCATTTTTTTGTTTGTTTCTTGCTTAATTATTTATATAAATCTTAGGCCATTAAAAACAATTTTTATTTATACGTTTAATATTAATATTGTTTTAAGAAGATTATGCGATTACGTTCGAAACTACACATTTATTTAAATGTATAAATACTAAATGTATGTGTGTGTTAATTATTGATAATTTTTTATGTTTTCTTAAATATTTTTCATCGCACATTCAACTTTTTTTTTATTTTTTGTCTTACACACAAATCGAAGACGTCTCAAGATCTGATTGTTAAATATTTTCTTACTTTTTTTTTTATATTCTTTCGATTATTTTAGGTACATTTATTAAAAACAATAATTGAAAAAAATTTAATTTTCAACTCAACTGGCAACCAATGCTAAAAATTTGTTTAGTTAACTTAATTTTGTTTTACATTCATTTATTAATTATTTTTTTATATTGCGCTTCGTCTAATGTGTTTGTGTGTGTGTGTAGGGGGCGTGGCAACTCCTGCTCCATTTACCTAAAAACTTTCCCAAGTTTTTCACTTTCTTTTTAGTTTGCTTAAATTCATTAAGTAATTTTTGTAGTAAAAAAAAAATTTGCAATTTTTCCATCTCAGTGTGTTTGACTGTGTGTGTGTGTGTGCGTGTATTTGTACATATATATATGTATGTATATGCCTATAAAGTTCCGTTTACATCGTACTTAATTAATTTTTTTTTTTCACTTTTTGTTTATTTGAAAAATTTGGCATCCAAGCCTTTGAAAGATTTTCTTTTCTCCTTTTTTTTTTTGTGGTTTTGAAATTTTCCGAGGCTTGGTTTTCATTTCACTTAAAAAATAGCATTTTTCTTCATTTTCCTGCTCCACTTTCGTTTTTCTACTTTTCTTAATTTTTTTAATTTTGTAATTTTCGCGTTTTTTTTTATTTTTTAATATAATACAAAAAATTTGTTCACTTTTTTTTTGTGTGCGCAGTCGTTGAGATTTTCCTTTAGTTTTCTTGGAGGGGCTGAAAGGGGGGGGGGCGGGGCCGTGCAAAAGATTTTCATTTTGTTTTTCTCTACACATTTTCCATTGGCTGGGGACTTGTCTGTGTGTGTATGTTTGGTGTGGGTGTGTACAGTGGGGCGAAATACACTTTTCATGCTTTCCTCTGCTTCTAGTTATAGTATATAAAATAGATTTCCATATACAAAAATTAGTACATTTTTGGTTGCTCTTGTTTTGTGGGCATGAATTTGAACAAATTGTCCACAGTGCACGTACTGCTAACTCTCTCTCTGTCTTACTCGCTGCCTGTGGCCTGTGGGGTTTAACAGCTTCGACTGGCCGAAGTCTTAACTTAGTCTTTAGTTTAAGTGAATTAAACTTTCTTGTTTTGTACGTTCTTTACGAATGTGTTACCAACTGGCAGACGTATATGCTTCTTCTTCTGCTACAACGGAAGACATGGGTAGTTCGATGAGTTTGTGGGCAGCAAAGCCAGTAAAAAAGGTGCGTGTGTGTACAGGGTATGCGTGTGTGTGTGAGAGTACTGGGCATGTGTGTGATTATCAATAATCAATTAACTTTAAGCATGTAACAAACAAAACTTGAGGCAACAACAAACACGAAGCAACATCAGCGAAACAAAGACAAAAAACAAAACGTTTAAGAATGAGGCAAACAAAGCGGAAAAGGCAAAACTTCTTTTAGCTAAATTTGCTTCTGTTTTGTGCTTAATTCTAGCAACTATTGAACTAACATTTGCAACTACAATCCATAATAATTATTTTATTTTATTATGTGTGCTAAAAAGTTGTAAACAAACGAAAATTGTTGACTTTTTTCTTTGCTTGCTATTTTCTTAAACGTTTCACATTTTTTTTCGTTTTGTTTTAGTTTTTTTTTTAATTAACATTAAATGCTTATTTATTTATTTATTTGTTTGTTTGTTAGTTTCTCAATTTGCGCTAAAAACTTGTCACGTTTCGTCGCGTTTCCACGCAGCTTCGTCAACGTTTTACGCTTCCCCTTTCATTTACATTTCTTTAAATTTATATATATATTTATTTTGTATATATATAATTTATTTGTTTAATTAACATGCGAGAGAAGCAACCAAAAAGAAAACACAAAATGATTACAACTCAAATTTCATTAAATGCAAAAATATATATATTAGTTAATATATATATTATAATTATTATTATGTTTTATATATTTATGTTAAGATCATGAACGCAGCTATAAATATTATATAGACTATATATAGTTGCCTTGTGTGTGGGTGTGTGTGTGTGTGGGTGTAAAGCATGCTTTTGAGCTTA
The DNA here is from genome assembly GCA_018152125.1 of Drosophila dunni. Classification (NCBI taxonomy): domain Eukaryota; kingdom Metazoa; phylum Arthropoda; class Insecta; order Diptera; family Drosophilidae; genus Drosophila; species Drosophila dunni. Next base: position 8,985,870 of record JAECXC010000648.1, on the reverse strand, counting down.
AGACTATGAAAAAAAATTTAAATTTATGCCGTTGTGCTTATATTTATTATTAGACATGTGTGTGTGTGTTGTTTTTTGTTTTTGCAAATTATTAAAAATTAATGAATTAATCAAAAAACTTAGCAGCTAATTAAGGAAACCACAATAATTTCAATTTAAGTTTAAAGCACGAAAAAAACTTGTAAATTCTTCACAATTCTTGTTCGTTTTTTTCTTAATTTTTTTAATGCTCATAATTCGAATTGGTTTTTGTTTTTTAATCATAATTTTTTTTTTAGTTTAAGCAGTGTGTGTGTGTGTGGGGGGCAGGGGTTAAGTGGGGTTAAGAGGGCGTGGCAGGGGCACGCACGTGTAGCTGAGAATTGCACATAAAACAGGAGAAACTAAATTAAATTAATAATTATTTAATATAATAAACTTTTTTTTTCTTTCTTTCTCGCAGTGAATGAAAAAAATACTGACATTTGTTGTAAAAAAAATATGTATATATGTAGCATAATTTACGATTTTTTTTTTTAAGGAGTTACGTTTTAGTATTTTTGGATGCATTGAGAATCGTTTTGAAAAGAAATATCAAAATCAAGAGGGGGGCGAAAAAATACTGAATTTAATAAACACAGCGAAAATGAGGGGAAAATTGCACGCATTTAACTTATAATGAACAGGAATATATATGCATATATATAAATTTTTTTAATAATTTATTTACTTCTCTTTTTTTGAAAATGAAACTTTAGCGAGATCAAAGCAAAATTCAAGTGCGTGCAAAAGAGCGAGACGGCTACAGACAGAGACAGAGAGAGTGGATGGATGTGTGTTTGAGTGTGAGAGAGGGAGATAACATATATATACACGGTAAACAAGTTAAGAAAACAGCACAGATAGAAGAGAGACAGACAGAGAGAGAGTAAGAGGGACTGACAGACACTGTGTACGTTGTAGGTGTGTGTGTGTTCGTGTGTGTGTGTAATAGAGACAGTCATCATCATCATTATAGAAACAACTACAAAATACAATTACAAATACATTTTACACATTGATTTAGTTTAAGATCACGTTAAGATCACGAGCGCGACAGAGAATAGCAAATAACTATAATAGATATACAGATACAGACATATATATATATATATTTTTATATATATACCATTATGTAGATATACTTGATATACATAAAAAAGTTTCTTCTTTTTGTTTTTCTTCTTTTTGTAATGCAATTTCTTCTCGTTTTCCATAATTTTCTTCTTCTCCTCCATCTCCTTCTCCATTCAATTGTATATAAAATTGGCGGCATCGCAGAGCGCATCGCTGTCGTCATCGAATTTGCCATTCATGGCATAACTGCTCGTTGCACTGCCATAGACCCATTCCTTTTTAATGAAATCCCCATCGGTGGTCGATGACGATGTATTGTGTAGTCCACCCAACGAGCTGTGATCCAAACGAAAGTCATCATCATCATCGGGATACAGTTGGACGGGTATTGAGTCGCGTATTGAATGGGGTTCAAAGAGATTACCATACGGGGGCAGCGAATGATTTAGATCAACATGTTCGTCCACCAAATCGCTATCAAAATTTGATATACGAAATTTCGAGCTTGGCGGTGATTGTGGTGAATGCGGTGCAGCGGAATCTTCAAACATAACTTCCTCTTTGATGAACATATCGTTGGAATTATCACCGGATCCGGATGAATAGAGATTCGGTTCGACTTTAATGATTGCAGCGGTGGCCAGGGACGGTGATGATTTCTCATCATCATCATCGTCATCGAAATGATTATGATGATTGTGATGATGATGATGGTGATGATGACTGCTACTATTATGATTATGATGATGATGGCTACTATTATGATTATGATGATTATTATGCTGCTGATGATTGTTGTGATTACTATGCTGATGATTGTGATGATTGCTATGATGATTGTGATTCGTATGCGTCAATTGCTGCTGCTGCTGATGATGTCCATTGGTTGCTGCTCGCAATTGTATGCTCGTCTCATCCTCATCATCATCGTCATCATCATCATCGTCGTCCATATCCGCCAGATGACGACGTCGGTGGTGGTTTCGGTGGTTATTACGCTGTTGTTGTTGCTGCTGCTGTTGTACTCCTCCAGCAACAATACGTTGATTGCTCTGCGCCTGTTGTTGCTGCTGCTGTTGTTGTTGTTGTTGCTGCTGATGATTACGCGTACTGCGTATAATTGTTGAACCGCCCAATGCCGCGGATGAGGCTATTGATAGCGGTACTCCCGTCGCCTTGGACACCAACACAGTCGAGGAACACGATTGCGATGAAGATGATGGCGATTGTGACGGCGAACCAACTGTAAAATGTTTAAACACCAATGAAAAAGAGAACAAAGAAAATGAAAAGAAGGAAGATAACAACGAGATCATTAATTAAATGCAAACACTCAACGATGCGACGCGTTTAAACCAGTTTGTGCATGTCCCATCTGGCGCAAACATGTTGTCATTGGACATAAGGAAACACCGTCTAAACGGTGTTCCTTAAATATAGTTTAGCCTCATGTCCACTACTACGCTTTTCTACACTAGCCAACAAAGTTTTACTTTTACTTTTTGCTTATCGGAGGTGAATCGCTTCTCGATCAACGATGCCACTGAGCACAAGTCTCTTTAAAAATTGGTACAGGTAATTTTCTATTTGCTACTCGCTGTCAACTTACTCGTTAGACTTTACTGTTTAGTTACTGTTATATAAACATTACTGTTATTTAACTTTTCTCTCTTTACTCGTCAGTTATCATTCGCTTTTTGTATTAACAGGATTTTTACATTTTAGTTTACTCGCTACTCGTTATCTAACTACTCGCAATTCATCATTTGGTATTTAATCGATTGCATAAATAGTTATTTCATCTTTTATAGATGCAGTCAGAGAATTATTAAAGTTATTTGTCCTCAATTGTAACTCGTTAGTTATTACTCGCCGTTTATCACTCTTTGACAGCTACTTTTCCACTAGCGAGTTTAAAAAGCTTGTTAGACTCTCTTAGAGAACCTTAAACGTACTAAAAGTCCTTAAACTGGCGACTTATGTAACGGTTTCTTTGTTACATGCTACTCGTCACTACTCGCTACTCGTCAATAAAACAGTAGACCTTTTTATATTAGTATCCTTAAGTACCGTTAAAGTTTGAACACGCTTTACTCGTTGTTTTGAATATAAAAGTTTCGCCTGGAGGTCTTTTAATTTATTACTCCTTAATTTTAATTACTCGCTGCTTGTTGACCTTTATCATTCACTTGGCAAATTATTTGAACTTGGACCTCTAGGTATAAAATGTAGGCTAACTAAAATCGTTACTTGCTACTCTTTGTAAATTAACTTGTAAGTTTACTCGCTAATCGTCATTTGTTATAATTATTCTCTTTATAAGTCTAGTCATAACTATATTCCCCACAGATTACTAATGTACTCGTTATTCCACTACTCGTTGTAAATGAACTTGTTCTAAGTTTAATCGTCCTTGTTATATATTTACTCGCTACTCGTTATAACTACATTCCCCACTCGTTACAAATGTGCTCGTTATTCTCCAACTCTTTGTAAATAAACTCTTTCGCTAATCGTCACTAATTTTAACTTTTCTCTTTATAAATTTACACGCTACTAGTTATAACTATATTCCCCACTCGTTACTCGCTAGTCGCTACTTACCGCCTGCTTGCTGGACAACACTGGCCAGCGCCGAGCTGAGTGTGCCCGTTGAATGAATGATTGGCGTTTTGCGCAGCAATTGCTGTGCCAGATTGTTGCTGGCACTCGCTGTTGTTGGCACTGCAGCATTGTTGCTGCTGCTGTTGCTAGTGTTTGTATTGCTGTTGCTACAACTGTTGCCGTTGTTGAGCAAGTTGCTGCTGTTGCTGTGGAGATTGCCGCTGTTGTTGTTGTTGCTGCTGCTGCCGGTGGAGGTGTTGCTGATAATATGATGGCCATTGCTGGTGCCTGCACCACTTTGAATGACCTGTGTGTGCAGCACACTCGAACAATTGCCATTGGCAGCCGATGCAGCAGCAGCAGCAGCTGCTGTTGTTGTTGCTGTTGCATCCGTTGATTGCTGTGGCTGCATATAATTCTTAATAACAATTGTACGCGTGGGCGTCGAAACAATATATTGTTGTTGTTGCTGTTGCTGCGAGTGCGATGAGCTGGCTGAGGAGGAAAGCGGCTGATGTAGCGAGGCATTCGATGAGGATTCATTTGAAGAATCCTCGCCGGTGGTTAAACGATTATTATTATTGTTATTAATATTATTGGTCGAAGCGGCAACATCATGCTCCTCATCACTCAGACCGGACTGTTCATCGAAATCCATTTCATGTTGCTGCTGCTGCTGTTGCTGCAACTGTTGCTGTTGCAAACTTGTGCTTGGTCTATCCAAATCTGGTTCGATTTTGACAGCACTCGCTGTGTTGACAATATTATTGTTATTATTATTATTGTTGTTGCTGCTGCTGCTACTGGCGTTGGCATTGCTGCTGCTGCTGTTGTTGGCATTGCTGCCTTTGGGCTGATCCCTCAAATGCACCTGCATGTGCGTCTGCAGCGACGATTGTGTGTGCAATTTCTTTTTACACACCTTGCACTCGAACGGAAAGTCGCCGGTGTGTGTGCGTGCGTGAATTTTCAAATTGTATCGCTGGCCAAATCCCTTGCCACAAACATCACATCTGCAACAGCAAAATAGACAGTGATTAGTATGTGAATTATTAAAAATATTTAACAAATGTTTGGCAAATTTAAAACACAATTCGATCAACAAGCAATAGTTCTAAGAGTAGGCGGTTAAAAGTCGTTGGGAATACAAAATGTTTCCTCTTCCTATGGGTTAAAACTTGTCTTTAAAAGCTGTTTAAAATTATTGTAAAATAAGCCAAGCCAAATTTAACAATATTACAATCCTATCACTAACTTTTGATTGATAAACATTGTAATGATTCTATATAACAATGAAAATTTAACTTAGACTTAAGTGAAATATGTTTTAGTATCTCAGCTGTGCCTACAACTTTATTTTATGGAGACAGTAGTGTAAAAGGAGGACTAGTTATTAAGAATTTAAGCCAAAGCTTTGTCTATTATTAGTTTAGAAAAGTTTTTTAGACAAAGCACACATAGAATTACTAAACTTTATGGAAATTATCACATAATTAAATCGTTATTGACAGCAAAAGTTTAAGTTTTATTCTATTGACAACAAAAACTAAATAATTAAATAATTTTCTGTAGCACAACTTTCAATTTTGTTGTTTTTCAATGCCAATTAAGCTGCCAAAAGGGCACTTATAAAGTTTATTGTATGTTCACTGAGATTTTAAGCTAATTTGGCTAACAAGCTGCTTCTCTCTTTTTCTGTTACTTATAGACATTAGACTCATTTTCTCTAAAGTTTCTTCAGACTTGCCTAAAGACTTTAGTTTGTTACTATCAAAACTTTGTTGTTTATCAAATTAAGTGTTTTGCTTAATAAATTTGCCATTGCATAAAGTTTACGCACTTGTGCAACTTAACGCCCGAATGCAATTTGGAGTGACCACGCAGTGAGGCAAGTGCACTGAAGACCTTGCCACAGATTTCACACGTTAAATTGACATTCTCATTGTGGATCTTCTTGTGGACCTTGAAGTATTCAAAGCTCATGAACTCCTTGTGGCACACCTCGCATTTATATTTATGCCTCTCCGATTGTTGGCCCGTATGGACACGCATATGCTTAATAAAATTGGGACGAAAGCGTACAACACGTCCACAAATTTGACATTCATAGGGCTTGCAGCGTAGACAATGTTTCTCATAGTTCTTCAATGATTTCAAGACCATGTTGCAGATGGCGCATTTCATGTTGTTCGCGTGCCCGCTGCGATGGATGTCAAAAAGTTCCTTTGAATCGAATTTTTCAACGCATTCCATGCATTGGTAACTGGTTGTTGATGTTGCTACTGTTGTTGTAGCTGGCGCTGGTTTAATGGACTGATGATGTTGCTGCTGCTGCTGTTGCTGTGCTTGCTGTTGTTGCTGCTGTGCTTGCTGTTGCTGCTGCTGCTGTTGTGCTTGGTGTTGCTGCTGCTGTTGCTGTGCGAGTGCAATTGCTGCCAGTTGTTGCTGCTGCTCATTGCTGGGGGACGGCGTTGCTGTTGTTGTTGCTGTCACGGCTTGTTGCTGCTGTGACGCTGTCGGTGTTGCGTTTGTTGTTGTTGCTGCTGCTGTTGCTGCCTGCAATATTAACTGTGCCGTCGATCCGCCCGTTTGTTGCACCACATTTAACACTGTCATCGGACTGCGACTGATCACAGCTGCCGCTGGCATACGCACATATGTTGCACCCGCCAGACTGCTCATTGTTGCATTGCTGATGTAGACGGGACGACGTTGCAGTTGCACCAGCGCTGCCTCAGACACGGGCACCGCCAGTGCACGTGTTGTGGTGCTCACAATACTCCCAGCGGGCAGTACCAATTGCTGTGCCGTTGTCGAGTACTCCAATTGTTGTTGTAGTGTCTGCAAAAAAGTGTTAAAATGTTAGTTCTTGTCATTTCAATTACTTGTAATTACTTAATTTACTTATTACTACTCAACTACTTTAAAATCATAAGTAAAGAATGAACGGATCTAATTTAAATTACTTGCAATTACTTTTAAAAGTAAATTGTATCTTAAATTCGAAAACTATCGTAACTACTTTAAAAATTTGCAACAATTACAAAGTAATTACTTACTTAATGCCAGAATAACTTTAATTAATAATTACTGGCAATTACTTTTGTAAAAGTCTCGTTTAAAATAATAAATACGCTAAATACTAAAGTAATTGCAGTTATTTAATTTTTGTTTATACAATTACTAACTTCAAATCTGCATTACTTTAAGTAATTGAAGGTAGTTACTCAAATTTACTATTTGTTTCTACAAATATTTATTGAAAATTTGAATTACTCAAAGTAATTGCAGGTAATTCTGTAAGTTATTTCCAGAAACTACTTAAGCCTACTGTATGTTAATGCAATAACTGATGTCAAATCTACATTACTAAAAGTAATTAGAGGTAATTCTATTTCTACATCAAATACTTTAAGTTATTATAAGTATTAACATGAATTTACTGCTGGTCTTTCTAATAACTTGTCGAAAATCGAAATTACTTTAAGTAATTGCAAGTAATTATTGGTATTTAGAATGTAATTATGCCATTACTGGGCACTAAAATGACTACTTAAAGTGTTCATTGAATTTGTGGCATCTACCTCAAGTTGTTGTTGTTGCGCTGGCTGCGGCATGGGCTCATCCTCAAACTCCTCCTCTTCATCATCCTCATCTGGCAGATCATCCATTTCCAGTTTCACCTGTGTTTGCAGGTGTTGTTGGCTTAGATGTTGCTGCTGCTGTTGTTGTTGCTGGTGTGCATGATGATGGTGTTGTTGTTGTTGGTGATGATGATGATGTTGCAAATGCGTGGCCGTCTCAGGCTCTTCATCAGCTTCGGCTGCCTGCGCCTCCTCTTCGATATCCTGTAAATTCTCATCATTTAACTCCGGATCCTCTTCTTCCTCCTCCTCCTCATCATCCTCTGGCTCATCATCTAGATCCTGTTGCTCCTCCTTAATGTCGCTGGCGGATAAAACGGTGCTGGTGTTGCTACCATTCCCTGTTGATTGTATGATGATCCGGCGTCCATTGAGCAAATGATGTTGTTGTTGTTGCTGCTGCTGCTGGACGCGATGTTGTTGCAGCAACAGTTGTTGGTGATCATCAGCAGACAGACTTGTGTTGTTGTTGCTGCTGCTGATGATGTTATTGTTGATATTATTGTTATTGTGGCTGCCGCTGTTGTTGCTGCTGCTGCTGTTGTTGTTGTTGCTGTTATGGTTGTTGTTGTATGAGGAAGCGCTGTTTGTTGCTGTTGTTGTTGTCGTTATTGTTGCATTTGTTGTCGGTGGGTGGTGGTTATCGAGCTTTGACGCCGTTGCTGCTGCAGCTGATGCTGCTGCCGCCGCCGCTGCTGCGGCCATATTAAGCTGCAGCTGATGCTCGTCATCTTGCTCCATGGGAGCATCTTGTAGTATAAATTCGATTTGTTGCGATAATGCGCTATCATTGATGGCAATCAGTCCGTCCATATCTTTGGCGGCAACGTTTGCTGCTGTTGTTCTTGTTGCTGATGTTGTTGTTCTTGTGTTGCTGCCGGCAAATAGTGATGGCAGCGCTGTGACGTCGCTGCTGCTGCTGTTGTTGCTGCTGCTGCTGCTGCTACTGTTCGCATGTGTTGTTGTTGTTGTGTTGCTACTGATGATGATGCTGGCCATGGCAACAACAGCAACAACAACATCAACAATCAATCAACAATTGATTGAAAGCTCGACTCCTTTGTATACAAATATAATTTTAATAATGCGAGTAAATGAGAATTTTAAAATTCTTGTTTTATTTTTTTTTTTGTAAGCTTTTGTGCTAACTCTTTTGCTTCTTGTTCAGTGTCTCCCACTCGTTTTCTCTCTCGCTCTTTCTCTCTCTTGGTCTCTCTCACTCTTTGACTTTTGTTGTATTTCGGTTCCGTGTGCGTTTAGCGTTCTTGTTACACTGTGTCCACTGTTTGTGGTTATTTTTCTTCTTCCTCCTCTTCTTGTTCTTCGTTACTTATTCTTTTTTCCGCTGCTTTTGTTTCTCTTGCTCTTTGCTTCTTCCTTTTCTGCTTTTAACTACTTCTACTTGTTAAATGTATTTGTTGTTGTTGCTGTTCTTCTTATTGTTATTATTATTTGTTTGTGTTTCACTTTATTTAAAGCAATTTTATCGCTGTCTGCTTTTTGCGTCGGTCATGCGCTGCTTTTTGTTGCTTTCCACGCGGTGGCGACGGCTGCTGCTGCTGCGACGACGTCGACTGCGACGCTGTTTGGCGCTGCTGTGGCGCATTTGCTAGCTTTCCACATAATTTGGCTGCTATTGCTGGTGCTGCTGCGCCGCTTTGGCAAACCAACCAACAAAAAAAATATAATTATAACAGAAAAACGTAAAGAAAAACCGTTTTTCTTGTTGCGTTTTCTTTTTTTTTATTTTATTGCGTTGCCGTTTTCTTCGTTTGTTTTAGTTTTGATTATTGTTATTATTATTGTTGTTTCTCTTTTTGCACAGAAATGCACACACGCACACACACAAACACCAACAACAACAGTTAAGCACAGTGGGCACAAGAGCACAGCAACAACTCGTACAGCGTTGTTGTCCTTTTTTTTTTTCTTTCTTTTTATTGTTATTGTTATTATTATTGATTTCCTTTACTTAATTTGTTCATCAAGTGCTTGTGGTTCGTCTTCTTCTTCATCTGTTTTCTGTTTCTTGTTCTTGCTCTGCGTCGTCGTCTTCGTCACTTGCTGCTTCTAATTTGTGCAATTTTTGATTGCGCGAGTATCAAAAATATATATAATTATAAATTTATTCACATTGCGGTTATATTTTGTATTTAATTAGTAAATGCGTTTTACAAAAAAAAAATCTCATGTTGCTCCCTTTTCCTTCCTTCTTTCTCCTTTGCTATGTTCACACTCTCGCTCAACTGGAAACTCTCTCACTCATAGTGTCAAACATGCACTCGCACTCACACACACATGCACACAACAACAACACATTTAGCAAATACGCGCGCGTGAACAAAAACAAAAAATTAATTTTAGCTTTTCCACAAGTTTTTCAATTTTGCTCCATTTTCATTGATTCCATTTTTCTTCTTCTTGCACACACACACACACAGACTCGCACTCACACTAACACTCATGCACACATTTTGACCTTTTTCCTTTTGCCTTTCCTTTGCACGCTTTTCGTTTCAACTACTGCTACTGCTGCTGCTGCCTCCTCTTCTTCTTTTACTTGCGCCCTGTTCTTTAGCTTTACTTTCAGTTTGTGGCCTATTCCTTTGCGCCCTGTTCCCGTCTCGTTTTTCACACACCATAAAAACGTCAAACTTGAAAATTTTTGGTTATTTTTGGGTTTGGAAAATTTTAGATTTACATTTTTTTTGGGGTTTTATATTTTCTTTTGTTGCTTTTCGTTACTTTTGTTTTAGTTTAGTTTTTGTGTTGCTTTTGCGATTTGCGACCGACGACGGAAAGATTTAGCGGCTGCGCTGCTTTCCTGCTGCTGTCAATTTGCTTTGCTCCCCCCGCGAGCATTTTTTTGGTTTTACCGCTGCTATTGCTGCTGCTTCTTCTGCTGCTGCTGCCCTATACTCATACAAAAGAGAGCCGTTTTTCAATCTTACATTTTTTGTTGCTGTTCTTAATTTTCGACCACACGCTTTCACACTCACATTCGTGTGCGGCACACACGCAGGGTTGCACACGGCAGCGGCAAACAATAGCGTAACAGTGTTGCCAAACGGCTGCCGGCCGGTGTTATCCAGCACTCACATTTGCGCAAATTTAAACACAACAAAAAACTAAATTTATTCAACATCTGTCCAATAGCAATTTTTGTGTATTTTTGCTATATTAAAAATGCAAAATACAATAATTTAAAATTTTTTTTTTTGGCATAGCTTTTGCAGTAATTATCTTTTTGCTTTGCTATTGCTTCTTATGCCTTACACTTGCTTCTCATTGCCTTCCACTTTGCTCCATGCACACACACAGACACAGAGGCAGGCAGACGAAAACACACACATAAAAAGGACAGCGCGCTTGGAGCCTAAGTTTTTGGCTATCGCAAGCGTCACAAGAGAGACAGAGAGAGTATGAGGGCGAACAAACGGGAGCAGCGTATAGTGGACTTGAGTGCACGGCAGAGAGAGTGGGAAATCAGGGTGTCAGCAAGTGGAGCGCAGAGCCGTTTCATTTCGACAGTTTTTGAATTACAGTGCCGCTGTCGCTGCCAGTGCTGCTGCTGCTTGTTATTTTAGCTTAACACTCCAGCAGCAGCAGGCAGCAACAGCAACAACAACAACAACACCATCACCTTCGTTCGACCGAGAGTCAATTTTCAGCCTCACTGTCGTTAGAGAGAAAGAGTGAGTGAGAGAGGGTGTTGTTGCTTTTTGTGGCAAGGGGGTGGTGCTTGGCGTTGTGGTGGTAGTGGTGGTGGCATTGTTGTTGCTGTTGTTGTCTAGAGTCTGGGGCATTGGGGGTTGAATTTAATGCCAGCAGGCGTCGCTAAATTCCACACATGCACACACATAAGCAAGGGCGCAAATTAACACAATATAAAAACAAAGGAGAAAAATTCAAAATGTTCTGCTCAAATTTCGGCGCTCTCTGTGTTTACATATATGACGGCTATATTACCCCCCGCCAACCCCACCCCTTCTTGCACCCACACCCATTAGCAGGGTTCTGCAACTGATCATAGCACTCACACATTTCTGTTATGTTTATATTTTCTTTCGCTTATTTTATTTTCTTTTTTTTTTTTGTAATCTTTTGCGCGTTTATTTTGGCTCTGCAGTGAAATTGAACTGCCTTTTCAACTCACACAAACACATACGCACGCACACCAACAAACAATCATACAACCCACACAATCTTTGGTACGCGCGACTACAACAAAACACAGTGCAGCATTTTGCAGGCATTGTGTTTGCTTAAGTTTTTACCATCGCACTTACACTTAACATCACATTTTTATCACTTAAACTATTTCGTTTCGGTTGTTTTTATTTTTATGATTATTATTATAATTTTAAGTTGAGTTTTGCAACAAATTGCTGCATTAGTTTAATGTTTTACGCAGTTTTGGTTAACGTTGCGCTTTGTGCGTTCACGTTACTCATTTTGGGCTAACATTGCGCATTTTGCGTTGCGCATAATGCGCTTACGATACGTTTCGTCGAATGTGCAGCTCAACTGAACGAAAATTACTCACTTAACACAAGGCGTGTGCACAAGTTTAAGTGGTTGGCGGGAAATTTAAAATACGTTGAAATAAAAGAAATTTGCATTTTCGCCAGTTTATATAAAGTTTATTTTATACGCATTTCACTTTTATCAAAAAAACTTGCAATTTTCGCCTAAAACTACACAATAAACTTAACATTTAATTCTCTTAGCTCCAAATGAAAATTGTTGCCAGCAAAAACGCTTTTTACATTAGAAATTTAAATATTCATTATAAAATTATGTCATGTCGGTTTAGCAATTATTATGAAAGACTCAAAAGCAATATTTATAAATGTGATTGTTATTATAATATGTTGTATTATTGGTAGCGTTTTTAATGTTTTTTTTTTTTGTTAATTGCTGGCAGTTTGCAAGTTTGCGCTTAATCTAAGATTAAACAGATACGTGGATATATATCTTTGTATATGTATGTACTGTTTATCTCTTTAGAATGTCTGGGGCTATCATCGTGTAGTGATTACTCGATGGGTCTTAAAGTACTAGTCAGATACATGCTAATGATTAAATTAAATTAAAAAATACGAAAAAAAATAAATTTTGTTTGATTAAAATCAATTATTGAAAATGATTCGAGTTGTGATCATTGATTAAGTGCAGGAAAATTAGTTAATGCTAAAGATTGTCGGAGTTCAAATTGGTTTTTGTTTTCGTTCTTTTCTTCAACTAAAATTGTCATTGATTTGTGCTAAATAATAATAATTATAATGATTGTAATTATGCATATAATTTAACGAGGAAAAAAGTTTAATCTTTCGCTCTGTCTCGCTCTCTTTCTTGCTTGCTGTGTGCATCTCGCTCGCGCTGATGCTGTTTACTTGGTGCGATCGTGCTTCGAGGGCTCCACTTGTTTGGCAAATTCACTCATCACATCTTTGTAGATGACTGGATCTAGGTTGCGACCAAGCATATAGATGAGCCACCAATCACCGATATCCAATTTACGGGAAAGCGAACGGCAAATTTCCATTGGAATCATGCGATTGCGTGCGTTCAGTAGGCGTGGTCGGAACTTGGGCATGAAAATGATGCAGGCGCTGTCGAGGGGAAAGCAAATCATTAGTAAGTACTGGTATATATACACTACTTGCTAAACCTACCGGAATATCATCAGTCCAATGAGCAGCACGAGCAGTATCCAGTACCAGAACCATATGAACACATATGTCTTCTCGTTCACAATGTTCAGTGGCAGAATGCAGAGGGAATCGTGCGTCTGTAGCGAACCGGCAGCACCATACTTATGGAATATGCATTTGGTGACACGTGGAAAGATATAGACCATGGGATCGACACGCTGCTCCTGTGGTATATCCGTTAATCCCATTATATTGGTGCCATAACTGATGAATTCGCCATCGAAGAAACGATTCATCAGATACATTTGCACCACTATATTGATGAAGCACAGCACCTCGCAGGCCCAATAACGTATAGCATACAGTTTATGGCGCTACAAGTGGGTTAAAAACATCAGTTTATCTATATAGAAATATATATACGATTCGGGTTTGTTCGGCACTCACCTTGACATGCTTAATCAGATAATCGAGCAGTGCATCGCGTTTGGCCTCCTTCTCCTCGCGTGTGCAGATCGTTATGTTCAGTCCCATGACGATCATACGCATCAAACCGCCCTCGAATTTGTTCCACATGAACTTGGGCGTATAACAGGCCATGGCCTAAAATAAATAGGTTGAAAAAGGAAGTTAGTATTTAAGGGAATTGCATTTAAAGTGATAAAAGATATGGAGAGGTCTCAAATTTTATGAGTGAGGAATTCGTGGACTTTGATTAAATAGGTAGAAATGTAAAAGAAAAATAAATAAAATTAATTTATAAATAAATTCAGAACTTCAAATTTAAGTAAGAAACTTTAAGCTGCTTTTAATTTAAAGCTTTTAACTACTGTTGTAAACTTAATTTAAAATAAGCTTGATTTTTTCCAATTCAATCTTTAACTTCAGGGATTCTAAGCAGTTAGCAGACTTTTTTTGGCTTAAAATATACTTTGTACACTCTAGAATAAGATACAAAGGGTGTTATAGCCGAAAACAGATTTTTTTCTTAAAATTTTTACCATTTAATGCAGCGCTTTCTCACGTGTTCCTACGGAAAGGCAAAACTTTAAGCCTGGTTTTCTCAAAAAAGTCGCTGTATACGATATCTAGCTATATGTCGGCTTGTTCGATCGGTGTAGAGTTTTAACAAACTCATCTAAAATATATTTTCTGGGTATTAATCGTTTCTTCTATCAATTTTGTTTACTGGGAGGCTTAATTAAAACCCTTAAAACGCAAACTTTTAGTTGAAGATCTTGGTGCTCTCTTTGATAATAAATGAAGTTTCACACATCATATCTCCACAATTGTTAATAAAGCCAAGGGCACTCTTGGATTTATTAAACGCTGGTCTAAGGCATTTAATGATCCCTTCGTCACTAAACTTCTTTATACATCCCTTGTCCGGCCCATTCTTGAATATTGTTCATGTGTCTGGTCTCCTCAACATGCTCATACTCAAGATTTAATTGAGTCGGTGCAGAAGCAGTTTTTACTCTTACCCTAACCTTCGTCTTCCATCCTACACCAACAGGCTCTTACTCCTCGATCTTCCGTCCCCCTTATTAATCGCAGGAAGGTTCTTGGAGTTATTTTTCTTCATAAACTTATAATTGGCGATATCTGCTCCCCATTCCTCTTAGAACGCCTTAATTTTAACATTCCAACCAGGGCAACCAGGTACTACATCTCTGATTTCCATGGGCAGTTTGTTTGGAATCCCTTCCATTCATGCGTCCCTTTAAATCAGAGATCTTTCGTGTTAGTTTTGGCATTTTTTTGGGTTTTTCTGGGTTTTTCCCAATCAATTTCAGTACTTTTTATCCCCAGATTAACTATTAACTATTAATTAATTTATCAATCTAAATTACTAAAATTTTCTTTTAAGCCTTTTCAGTAAAATAAGTTTTTACATTGTAAAAATTATTAATATTAATTTTAATTATATTTATAAACTTATTTTTGGTTAATACTCGCTACTGATCTTAGTCTGCGTTAATAAATAAAATAAAAATAAAATAAATTCGTAGATTTTTGAAATAATTTTGGATTTTTGATATCCAATAATCCAATCTTGAGTTAACATGTGCACCACAAAGCAGCTTTTTTCAGAGGAGGTGCTGAAAATCGCATGTAGTTCCCTTTACAGTCATAATTGTATTAATTATGTGAACATTAGTTAAGCCTTTAACGTTGTGCTTTTTTTTATGGAGTATATATCAAGATTTCTTTTTTATTTTTTCTTTTAGACATTTATAGTAATAAAGTTTCATTCTTACGAACTGAAAAACTCTTACCAGAATCATACTTAGACGTGGAAAGTACATGAAATTTCGTATGACACAGTAAGGTAGGTTACTTTCATTACAAACTCCGCTTGGGTCACAGATCTAAAAATACTGACAGACGGACAGACAGACCGACTTGGCTATATCGACTCGGCTTGTAATGCTGATTAAGAATATACCTATATACTGTTACATACTGCACAAACCCAATATACTCTTGCAGAGAGTATAATATTCTTTGGAGGCTAGGACGACTAGGACTTGAAGAGAAATGTAATGCCTTTGCTTTTAAATTGGGATGACATTCATGCCTTACAGTTTGTTTAGTAAAGAGGTAATTAATTACTGATATTACTATATCAAAATTAGATTTTCAACTAAGTTTTTAAAAGTTTTTTTTTTTTTTTTTTTTTTTTTTTTTTTTAAGTACTTTACTTTGAGCGCTTTTCAGCTGCTAAAATTGAACAACTCTTTAAACAACTCAAAGTCTAACCAGCTGCCACTTTAGGCTGTTATCACTGTAGTTGTTCAGTTTAGCGAAGACAATTTCAAGTGACAAATATTAGTGATAAATCAGGCTTAAAAGCGACTTCAAGCTCTTGATTTTGACAAGGTTTCAGACTGCTCTGCTCGACCCTGCGCTTAAAGTGTGTGGAGGGTGTGTTAAACGTGTGTGTAAAAGGTAGTAGGTGTAGGGAAGCCACCAACAAATTTATATACCCGTTGTCAGCAATCAGAAATAAAAAGTTGTTGAAGTTTTTAGCCTTTTTTTTACAAATTTTATTTTATTTCAAGCTAAAAAAAATAGTTATGATAGTTTTTAAAAGTTTAGACTATTTACGGCTATTTTAAACTCTCTGAATAAAAGTTAAATCACTACCGACCATAAAAAGGCTAGATTGGCAGCACTGTTTACTGTTGTAGCTTATTTTATCTCCCCGTTCATGGGCAATACTAGAAGTTCTGGACTTTAACTGAAATGAGCGAAAATGTACAGGGTTTCTGCTAGTCGCCTACACCTCTTTGTAGTTTTTCCTACATTTTGTAGCTGTTTCTTAGCCATTTAGCAAGTCATTAGGCAGATGAATCCACTTTTTGGAATCTCACAAGTTTAACTAACTCATTTCTGTTGTTGTTGTTGTTGATTCAGTGTTGTTTAGCGTTGTTTTAGTGTTGTTTTAGTGTTTAGCAGCTGTTGGTTTGCGTTTGCTGTTGACAATGTTTTTTAGCTTTTTTTTTTAGCTCTTTTGCTCGTTGAGACTTTTGTTTGGCGTTGCGCAACAGGCGCGCAATCATGCTTGATTGAGCATGCTTGGCCATACAATGACCCCGCCTCCTCCTTGTCCTACACCTACCCACCCCGCCCACTTGCTGCCACACCCCCTTGCCCACTTCTTAGGCACATCAAAGTATCTTTTTCTCCCATCGTTTGCCTTCTTTAGAGTCGCAACACGCATCGCATTCAATTAAGCTTCATTGAAGCACAGCTCGGCTGTGTGTGTAAATTTAAATACCCGTTACGGGGGGATATAAAGGGTATACACTACGCGTTGGAGTGTAAGTAACAGTCACTTCTTTTTTTCTTGAAATTAACAAGTTTTTACGCCTTTTTCTAGCTGCATTTTAGCTGTTTTAGATTTAAGTCGGCTTTTGGCTTGTTTTTTTAGCTGTTTTTATAGCTTTATATGTATAACAATCGGGCTATTTTGGGCCCAAGAAAAGCTTATAACGCTAGTTCAAAGCAGCGTTTGTGTTTAGAAAAGTAGCCTTTTTTATATGTAGCCTTTTTTAAACTTATTTTAGCCTTTTTTCCGACGAAATTGTTTGTTTCAGCCTTTGATTTCATGTCAATAACTTTTAAAGTATAAATATTTGCTTTTCAGCATATTTTCACTTTATTTAGCCGTTTTTTGTGTAAATATAGCCTTTTTAGCCACTGAGTATTGGCCAAAGTGGCTATTAGTAGAGCCAGCGCCTTGAAGTATGCTATTTTAAACCACTAAGATATAAGCTAATTTCTGCTTGGCCTTTTTTTTAAAGAATTTAGCCTTTTTTACTATGTCTGCTTTGGCTTTGGCAGTGCGAAAGCCGTAAAGTATGCAGTGTAGAAGAGTTACAGGTAAGAGTTATAAGCTACTTTCAGTTTTTAGCTTTTTTTAATGTTTGTGTAGCTACTTTTAAAGCCCATATGACTATTTATGAGCCTACAGATGTCTGGCAACACTGGCTGTAAGCATCCTTAGCGTTTTTAGCCTGATATTATTTACAAGTTTAGCTTTTTTTGTTTCATAATTTGTGGTCATATTTTTAACAGGTATTTTTTAGCCGGGAGATCGACTATAATGTGGCTAATTGCTCTCTTAAGAAGTGTATTTCTATATTACCTAGTGTGTGTGTGTGTAGCTGCGTGTCAATTGAGACCACAAGCACAAAAACATTTGTGATCTTTTGACATCAGATACAAAAGAGGCGAGAAAAATAGCAATGGACAGAGTGTAAAAGAGAGAGAGAAAGAGAGGGATGGAAAAAACTCTGAGAGTACAGGGTGGTTGAAGAGCTTTCGGGAGGTTTCTCTCACTTTGTTGATTGGACATTCCAATTAAAGATCAAAATATCAACTGATCAAAGCAAAAGCTTGATCAGCGTACTCACCTGAAAGAAGAGCACAAAGCACACCCACTGATAGTAGGTGTAGTATTTTCTGGCATCCTTGTCATTGAAATCGTTGGCAACGCCAGGATGTGCCACTTCGCGACCGACCTGTGAATATAAATTGATGGAATGTACAATTAATGAATTGAGTAATGAAATCTGTAATGATTTGACACTAGGAAGGGTACAGTAAACCTGTGAACATAAATTGATGGAAAGTACAATTAATGAGTTGAGTAATGAAATATCTAATGATTTGACAATAGGAAAGGTACAATGATTATTAAAATAATCTGTAATATTCAAATTTAATGAATTAGTTAATGTAAACCTAATGAGTAAAATCATGTAGTTATAGCCCTGCTGAACAATAATATTACTAATGATTTAAACAATGAAAAGTTCAACATACAAATTAAAGCGTAGAGCAATTTATTTATCAATAAACAGTTTATTAAAAAGGGTAACAAAATAATGAAGACGAGTAAATGCCACGCTCATACATACTAATGATGCCCCAGAACATACTAATGAAAGAGCTAATGAAATACTTAATGAAAGCCTTAGTAAACTTATTGACCTTTGAAGCCTTTGAATTTATATCTTCAATTTTGTCTTTACCCAAGTTCATTTATTATCAAATATATTTTCAATTATCTTGGCTTTGTCGATTGTGTATGGTTTTCTAATGAAAATACTAATAAAAAACTGAAACTTAATGAAATATTTATTGCTGTGTGCATATTTGTTGTATAAAATGAGGTTTCAAAAACTCTAAAAGTGATCTAATAATTTAAATTAGCCTCAATAATAAAAGTCTCCACTGAATTAATGAAATAAATAATTGTTTTTAACCACAACTTTTATTATTTTTAAACGCAAAACTTGAGTCCTTGCTGTATGACAAAAGTGTTTGCAAACTGGAGCAACTCTACGCAACTCTACTGGAGGACATGACGATCGCTGCGAAGATTTCCACGAAATGCCAAAAGTTTCGGTATCCATTTCCTGCCTCTGTTGAAATATGAGACACGAAGCGAGACAACCTGGTACACAGAGGCCTGTCATCTCTACACTTCCCGCAGGGGAATTCAATGTTATTTTTTTTGTTGTTGTTCGCATTGTCGTATTTAATCGTTTTTTTTTCTCTTCTCCTGTTCCAATTTTTCTTATTTTGCTTTCGGTTGAGTTTCGGGGAGAGCAATTTAAATCGGTGCGTTGCGTTGCGTGGTCCGACAACGCCCCGTTTATAATTGCTTTATAGCCGCAGCATAAATATGCACACATACAGACCCATCTATGTATGGTCTGTATTACATATCATACAAATGAGACGACGATGTACGTGATTGGACTACGTGAGAGTTATGCCATGACGGATGGTATTCTCCACTTTTTTAAAGGTGGCAAGGGAAAGGTAGGCAGTTGAAATATGCCAGGAAATGTCTTGGGATGCTGTGGCAGTGGCGTGTTGTGTGCTTGCGTGCAGCTTTTGTGACACTGGAGACTTGTGGAGACATTGTAGAGTTGAGTTTAACCAGTGCTCTGCTTTTGCTGTCATTTCAGAGAACGACATGTGCAATTTATTGCAAGTGGAGAGTTGTGTAGACTTTTCGAATAACTTGATTTTTGAAAATTTACACTTGTAAAGAAAAGTGGAGACATTTGCAGACCATTTAGAGTTGCTCATCAGCCCCAGATGTTGTTTTTTAGTCTACGCGTAGAATTTGTAGACTCTTTGAACTCAGGATTAAACTATGTAGAAATTAGAGACTAGTGTAGAGTTTTGCAGACTTTGAAAAATTCAATTTAAGCTATACAAGCAGCTATTGTTATTAGTGTACAACACAAATGGTGCATTTTATAGCATTTGTAGAGTTGTGTAGACTTTTGGAACTTAAGATACAACTTTAAAAGATTTATGACTCTATAAAATAAATTTGGAGACTAATGCAGACCATTTATAGTATTAACAAAACAAACGGTGTTTTGTAGAGTTGTGTAGACTTTTCAAACTCAGCGAAAAAAGTTACATTTCAACAGTTTTATTTAAGTGGAGACTTTAATCAGTAAATATTGCAAGTAAAAATTTATGTAGACTTTGTAGAACTTTGAGACTTGACCTTAAGTAATATACAATTCACTGCTTAACACAAGTGGAGACTTTTAGAGACTATGTAGACTTGGAAAATTCTACTTTTAGCAGCAGTACCTAACCACATGCATCAAAAACTTTATGAACTACACACACTTTTATAGTTTTAAATGCATTTGGAGAGTTGTGTAGACTTACCTCACGATTGAACGCATCCGGCATGGTGAATGTGCTGTGAATCCAGCAGAATGTGTTGACCACATGCGGTGGAATGCCATTGACAATACAGCTGATCGGTTGACCAACATATTGGGTGGCTGTTATGATCAGACTGCAGGTTAACAGCAGTACGGTGGTAAATGAATTGTGGAGACGAAAGACGGCATTATCCGTCTGTATGTCCTGCCACTTCAGGTAGCTCTTCAGGCTACCCAATAACTTATACATCTTGGCACACTTGGAGTAACAGTATTACAACAAAATTTGAACTTCGATTAATGAGTCAAAAATTCCGTGGGTGAGTATTTAACTGCTTCGTTGGGCAGTGTTGTAAAACGTTCCTTTTGTCAAATTCGGTTTTCAAATTATTGCGCGTTTCTTGGACTTTCGTTTGCTGTGGTTGTTCAAGCGCTGCATAGCAAAAACTGCAATGATAAGATCAAACAATGGACAATTAGTATTTAAAATCGTATTTTTAAGCAGCTACACTGGGAGAAAAGTAGTGTAGACTTTTGCAGTTTTTGTTAAATTGCATAAAAAAAACTATTTCAGTTTTAGTATATTTTTAGTTCCATAAAATCAAAAAATTTTGGGGTTTTGGAGACTTTTGCTGAGCTTGTAGAGTTACAAAAATTATGCAATTTTGATTTCCTACAGCCCTAAGCAATGGATTCTTATATAAATTGGAATTTTTTAATATTTTACATTAACAAGTAAAGCTTAAGAGTTTTGGAGACATTGTAGAGTTGCTGTAAAAGTATAATTGAAGTTGTTGCTGAAGCTGCTGGCACTTGCAAATAACTAATAAGTGTATAAGCAAATTTTTGTAGAATTTTGGAAAGTTTTTGAAACTTGGAGAATCATTTTAAACAGTGTAGAGTTGAAAAAAAAAAACAATTTAATAATATTTAGAGCGTTTGTTACATAATTGTAGTTGTTCTGACATATTTGTTAGTCTGTTGTGTACTTTTGGAGAGTATACTAATTGCAAGTGGAGAGTTGAATTGGATATATTAATTTTTTTGGAGAGTTTAAAGATAATTGGCTTGTTTTGTAGATGTTCTAAAATGTTTGTTAGTTTATTGTGAACTTTTGGAGAGTAACATATTTGCCAGTGGAGAGTTTTAAGATTTTAGGAGAGTGTTTCGACTGAACTAAATTGCTATAAACGATAGTTTAAAGCAGATAATATAGTCTATGCTTTTTGGAGAGTTTTCCTACTTAGTAAAGTAGAAGATGCTTGGAGACTTCAAAGTGTGAATTAATAGTTCCAGATTTAAATAATTACAAAATACTTTCTCGAGCTTTCTGCGAGTGTATTTGCACTCGTATTCAAGAGTAACTGGTGCGTATCTTTGTATCTTTCGGGGGGGAGCAGTACAATTTGCTTGATTGGAAAACGTGTCGCCCTCAACTGATTGAAGTCGACCGAAAAATGTAAATTTCAAGTCTCCAAATGTTTGTTTTGTTGTCGCCCGACGACGATAACACACAAGTGAAACACGCGACTGAAAGATTTCGATTTGAGTGCGATATGATTCTACAACAATGGGGGGGACTGAGGCTTCTATGTGTGTTTATGTGATTGAGCAAGAAGAAGCAGCAAGAACAACAATATATGTATGTGTATCAACTAATAGAATCTGCAGACAGTTTCAATTTCAATTAAAGTCAATACGAGCTGCACTGAGAAATTGATGCGCCACAATTTAAATATACAATTTGTTCCACTTGCAAATCTACACTCCTCTTCCTCTTTCTCCTCCCCTCTTCTACTTCTTCATCACTTTCGCTTCTGATCAGTTAGTTGCTAGCAAGTTGAATGCACTCGTTGCGATGCTGATCTTTACACCTTTGACATGAACTCTCATTATAATCAATCTAGAGCTTCGAAAAATTATTAGTTTTCTTACAGAGTGTTGGGAGCTTTTTAGAATTGAGGTTAGGTTTGAAAGCTCTTCAAAAGCTCGCAGTAAATATTCCAAGTAGTTAGTTAAATTAAATAATAGTTTTGAGTCTTCTAACTATTTTACTTGCTCCAAATGGAAGCTGTGATTTAAAGCTTCAAGCTTTATGAAGCAGGTGTAGTATATACAATATATTCCTGTTCTACATTAACAGGCGAGTAGTTTAACCCCGTCTGCCTGTTTCTATGCGAACTAGTCTCAAAGTCTTAGAGCTATTTCGATTAAATTTGGTTCAGTTGTGTATTCTGACACTTGTTATATTCGATGTTAAAGTCAACCAGATCGGAAGATTGTTCCCATGGAAACGATCGGTTGAAAAAATAATTACTTTAATGCTATCTCAATCAAGTTTACGCCATATGCCAAATCCCATCCAGATCGTATTACCATATCATATAGCTACCATGGGAGCAATCGTTTGAAAATGCTTAATATGGAAATTTGAGGTGTCTATTAAACGATTTCAACCAAATTGGCGCCACACTTATGTATAAACAATCATTCCCTATCTGCTGATCAAATTTCAATCAAATCGGACTACTATAACGCATAGCTGCCATATCAACTATTGGTAATTAAGTGTATATAAACATCGGCGAGTCGAAGCTTTTTTTTAAGCTCAAAGATAAGTTAAGGGGCAGAAAATATACAAAAGTTTCTATACTTTTTCCAGTATTAGCATCAAACTTTTTATAATGTTCCTTTTAAATCTTAAGGTCTTCTTAAAAAGCTTCCTTACAGCTAGAAAACTTGGCAGTTGCCTTGCTGACCCTGCCACGCCCCTTAACCTTCATAAAAGCCCCTCTAAAAATTCTACTACACCCCAAATTCTGTCTCTAAATTGACCCCTTAGTAACCCCTTAGTTTAGTCCACCGAAAAACAGAATCGGTAGCCTCCCACAGTAAATCAACACTTTTAGCTAACCCCCTCTCTCCCTCTCTCTCTTCTCTCCCCTTCTTCTTCTCCCTACACCCCAATCAACACTTATGCCCTTCCTCTGCTGCTGCACCTGTTCCCCCCTCTCCACAGTTGCTTTAATAGTGCTTATCCAATGTTTTCCTGTTTAAGTATTGTTTATAATACTTGAAGACCCTGTAGTACAGATTAAAAGGGGTTTAATGGGGTTAAAAAAAGCTTTATGGAAAATATTTTCTTTTTTTCGAAACTTCATTTAAGAATACATTAAAAATTCGCTAATTTAATAAATAAAAAATAATGATATTAAATTTAAAAAAAAATAGTTTTTACTGTAAATGTTTAGCTATTTCTACTCTTAGCAGGGGGTTTGACAGTCGTGTTCAACTGTTTTTCATGCAGTTTTCACCTAAAGAACACTGGGTCTTTCGTTGTCTAGTTCACTCGCCTGTAGCCTGTTTTTCATGCAGTTTTTTTTTTTGCCACACGCTTCGCTGGCTACGACAAGGCAACAAAACTGCAACCACAACAATTAACCGCAACAACAACAAGAACCACAGCAAAAACAAACTACAATTGCAGCTGCAGCTGCCACAACACCAGGCGAACAATGACCGCCACAAAAGCCGTCTCTCCACCCCTGCACTGCCCAGCAAGCAGTCCATCCCTGGCTCACACACATCACCAGCAGGAGAGCCCACAAACGAGCTCTCAACTGCACTTTTAAAGACCCTGTATGGGGACAAAAGCAATCGGTATGTTATAATATAAACTGAATTTTTTATGGTATTAAAAAAATAGTTCATAGATTAAAAATTTAAAGTTTTTAGTTTAAAACTTGATAAAAATAATTGAGATTTATTTTAATTTAAATTTTAAAAATTTTTCTTTTAAGAAGTTTTTATAGAAAATGTTTGAGTTATTAGATTTATTAAAACATATTTTAAAGATTAAAAAATTAATCAACTTCGTACAAATATTTGAGTTTTTTTAATTTAATTATTAGATATTTGACATTTTGGAAGTTTTTAAGTTTATTTTAAAAAAATATTTTATTGATTATAAAATTACTTTTAGTTTAGAAACTTGATAAGAACATATTTGAGATTAAATTTAATTTATATTTTTTTTAAATTCATAATTTTTTTATCGATTGATCGATTGATCTAACTGATTCCTATATCAAATTAGCTCCTTTTCGCTTTGCCCTTACCCCTTTCCCCACAACGCCAGCATTTCCTCATACTCTTTACAACTACAGGGTCTTAAAACACATATACACACCCACACAATAATTGTGAGGCTTTTCATTGCCAAGGCCATGGACAAGAGCAGCCATCTAGCTAAATGTGTTATGTGTGAAAAATGTGCAATTTATATTCACAAATTTGAAGTGGGTGAAAACAGAGGAAGGCACTGGGGTGTATACCCCATAGCGAGGGGAAGCTGAGTGCAGGGTATATGTAAAGTGCAGGTGTCACATTGCTAAGGTCGGCAAATGTATTAAATGCATTTAAAGTGCATGGACAAATGCAGTTTTATTTTAGATACCCTATACAAGCGCAAGAGGGTGGCATAGGTGGGGCAGTTATCAATGCTTATACAACAATTTTGTAAAAATTATGGTCTATCATAGCTTATTCAACTCATAAGACAATTAAACTGTGAGATAACTTTTAGAGGGTATCATTTAGTCGACAACTTTTTTTTTTTATTAGTGCTGCTTTTATTTATTATATAAATCTTCTACGCATCTACAGCCTGCTAAAACATATAACTTTGACTTACATATCTTACTTTTAGCTTTTTATAGGGTATCTACTAGGTCTATGTACCTTTTATATAGCCAAGTTTATACTTTTCTGCTATAATTTTTTGCTTTTAGGGTCAGTTTGAAAGCTAAAATCAGTTAGCATTGTTTAAGTGCTCAAGTGGCATATTTACAGGGTAGCTTTTAGTCTCGTAATATGTTTTTGTAATAAATGCTTACAAATTTATTACATAACGTGTTCGAAACTTGAGTATTTCTAACAAAATACGAAAAATAACTAATTTTCTCTGCTTTTATTAAAATTACAGGGTATCTGCACAACGCAACTGCCTTTTGACAACATTTAAAATGAGGGATTTGCATAAATTTAGCTTAGAATTATACAAAAGTCTCTTAAAACCTGTCTGAAATTGAGTTGCTGATTTTTACAGGGTATCTGACAGTTAAAGTGACTGTGTACTTGCATTATTCTGCTGTTGTTGTTGCTGTGGTGTTTCTCGTAATGCAATTAGAATGTGTACAGACTTTACACATTTAACCTTAACACGAATACACACTGAAAACTCAACTCCTCAGTCAGTCAAGTTTTCAATCATTCAATCAGTTAGTCATTTTAACCAGTTTTGGTTGACTTGCAGTCAGTGTTGGCCAGAATCTTGGCAGAAAACAAGTTTATTAAACAAAAAATGCTAGAAGAAGCTTAAAAAACCGCTTTCAACAAAAAGTTGCTTAAATGGCTAGAAAAAGCGCTAAATTTTAAAATAATTTGTACTGAAAAAATGATAGAAATATTCAAACAAATTCAAAAATTTGCTTTAATTTGTTAAAAAAAACTAAAATTCTAATCATTTAATTATTATTAAATTATAGCTATTAACTTAGCTATTTAAAAAAGTTTTTTTTAATCTTAATAAATTTTTTTTGCCAGTTTAAAAAACAGCTAAAATAAAATTGATTTAAGTTTTTCTGATGCATTCTAAGGAATTTCTACCTAGTCTAGCTACAAATAGGCTAAATTGCCAGCACTGTCTGTGACGTCACAAGTTTAACAACAAATGAATTTTGTTTTTGCTTAATTGCATTTGACAATTGCATTGTTTGCTGTTGTTTTTGTTGTTGCTGTTGTTGGTTAAGCAGCTGGCCAAAAAGTCGCCAACAAACCGGAAGTTCTTCCACCCTCTACCTCTCTTTGTCTCTCTCTCTCTCTCTCTGCTTTTGCCTCTCTTTCACTCGCTCTTCTGTCTGTCGCTTTGTTAAGCTACCTTCTATGACTTTGCGCTAGCAGCTGGCACCAAACTTTAGTTAGACGCTACGAGGGCGGTTTTAAATGTTGTTCAAAATATTTAATACAAATTATTCTAAAACAAGTCACAGCTCAAACTGTTTGAAAACCCATTAAACCAATCGGAACTTTTAATCTTTTCCTAAAACGCATTTAAAAGTCACCAAAGTTTCCTTATCAGAATTTTTTTTTAAAGATTTTTTCACATTGATTTCAGCTGAAAGAATTTGTAAATTTATGTAGAAATCTTTGCGGCAAAGTTGATTAACAACATATTTTTCTTGGCTTAAGAATATGGTCACCCTTGAGTGGAAATATTCAACGGATGCCGTCAAAGACTAATTAGTGTTGCGTGTACTTATTGAAGCGCCCAGCCCTCCCCTTACCCCGACCACAAGTGGCGTGCATATAATCAGACACTACGGAAACCAACAAAACCAAAAAAAAAACAGAAACTCGGGAACAAAACGTAGGTACATACAATAAATATTTCGAAATATGGTCTCCAAAACAATGCGTTGTCTCTGTGCAGCTTCAATTGATCATTTCCGTTGCAAGTGTGAGCAGGAAAGAGAGAGTAGAAGCAGGAGGAGGGAGTGTGAGCGTAAAAGGGAGTGAGCAGTACAAGTAGAGGTTAAAGAGCAACTGAAGAGAGCACATGTGAGTAACATCTTTGAGCAGATGTTGAAAAAAAGTGTTGAAAGAATTAAAATGGAATTGCACTACAGTTTTTTCCTTTATTTTGCTTTGCATTAGAATTCAATGTAACTGTAATCTGTGTGCACAGCTTAAACTTTGGCTTATCGGCAAATTGCATTTTTGCTCTCATCACCTCGTTCTCACACACACACACACAGACACATGTTGGGCATTTGACATTTCGTTGTTGATGTTTGGAAAGGAGTGTAAGTGTAAAAGAGATGGAGATGGTTAGAGAGAGGACTTTTTGACTTACGACAAAACGAAATCCTCTGCGTTGGTCTCTGCTTGCAGTTCTGTCGCTGCTGCTGACGCCGCTGCTTCTTCTGCTTGCTGTTGTTGTTGTTACTCGTGTCACAGCTGAACTTTCATTGTGTGTTTCGGCTGCAAATCAGCTGCCAGGTGTGCGAGTATTGTTGTTGTTATTGTTGCTGCTGCTGTCGTGTTTAACGTATTTGCATAAGCAGCGGCATACACACACACACACACACAAGCCCAGAACAGGTTCTCTGAGGGTTTTTTCCGCTTGTTGTTGTTGTTGTTGCAGGGCTGCTGCGCGCTGTTATTGTTTTATTTCTTCTTTCTATTTAGAGTTTTAGTTTTCTTCCTGTTGCGTTTTTATTGTTTGTACCGTTGCAGTTGTTGACTTTGTTGCAAT
Source organism: Drosophila dunni (assembly GCA_018152125.1). NCBI lineage: Eukaryota > Metazoa > Arthropoda > Insecta > Diptera > Drosophilidae > Drosophila > Drosophila dunni. The sequence continues at coordinate 8,958,341 of JAECXC010000648.1, read as the reverse complement.
TGCGTAAAACGCGCGCGTCGCTGTGCAGTCGCTGCACGCAACTGAAACGCAGAGTTAAAATTGATAAACCGCGCAACGACTACAACAAACCACCAAACAAAAAAAAACTAATGCAAAAAAAAACACCGCTTGTTGTTGTATATTTTTTTGTGTCTATCTTTCCAATCTGTCACCAAGAAGCACACATTTATTATTTATACGCATATATAAAACTCTATGTATTGAAAAGAACAGAAAACAACAACAACAAAAAAAAACAGAAGGTAGAAAATACGAAAGAAAAAAAAACGTTTTGAGCTCGCTTTGAGACTGTGCGCCTCGGAATGGCTTTTGTAGTGAGCAGAGCCCAGCACACGCTGCTGTCGCCGTCGACTGCCCGCCGCTTGGTTTTCGTCGTTTCGTTTCGTTCCGTTTTTCTTGTTTCTCTCGCTGCTGTGCTGTGCTTGGCCTGTGCTACGCTCGCTGTTGCGCTCAAAACTGAAACTCAATCATACTAAACTCAACTCAACACTCAGCTTTTGAATCAAGCCAGCCAGTCAGCGAGCCTCTCTCTTTCGTTCACGCGCTCTCAAAGAGGCACAGACGCACACGCACGCATACACGTACAGTGTGCGTGCGCGCGTCTCTATGTTTCCACCGTTTCAACTCTGTTTTGGCTGTTGATGCTCGAGTGAGTTGCGCTCTTTGAGTAGATTCCATTGCGTTGCGTTAAGTTGAGCTGCTGTTGTACTTAAACAAATTAAGCTCAAGCATTAAAGCTGATCACACAACAAACGAATTGGAGCAGTAATTGCGCTGCATATACACACACATACAAATTCACACACATGTGCCAAGCATAGCCGAAATTTCAAGCCTCCCTATCGCTCTCTCTCTCTCTGTCTCTTCCACTCATTTGATCACTCACTCTCTTGAGTTGTGAATTTCGTTTGATTTAGCTTTTTTTAAGTCAGCCTTTTTTTTCTGAAGTCTTACAATTTTTTGATTACTTGACTTCTTTTCGGTAATTGACGTGGTGGGAGTGGTGGCAGGGGGAGTCGTGCGGGACGATACTATAAAAAGCGGTAAGTTTTTTCCTTAATTTTTTTTTTAGTGCTTCGAATTTCATGAAATTCTTTTTTCTTGCGTTGCTTTGGCTTTGCTTTCTGTTTCCAAATTTAACATTTTGAAAGGTAAGTTTTTTTTGTTGTTTTTTATGCACGTATAAAAATGCGGTAAGAAGAAAAACTGGAAATTCAAATGTTGTTCGCTTTAATTTCTTAGTTTAAAGCCATATTCTATGGAGTTGACGTCACTTGAGGTTATGATTGACTATAAAATACCCTATAGGAACTAGCTGGAAAATAGTTAAACTTATTTTTAAAGGAAAAACTTAACTAAAACTGTATCTTTCCGAAGTTTTAGAGTTTATTTCACATTTTTCAAGCGATTTTCCTATTAAATTGTTGTAACATTTAGCTAGAAAATAGCTAAAATTTTGAAATTATTTAATTTTTTGTAGTTAATATCTAAAACTTTGCTTTAAAATTTATTTCAATAAATGCTTGTGGGGTTTCAGGCGAATAAAAGCTAAAAAATTTATTTAAAGGATTCCAATTTACAATTTTTGCGTTTTACCAAATTTTTCTAGCAACATTTTCGAATTAGTTTCTAGTCTTATCTAATATACTTGACTCGACTACATGAAACGGAAGTATTTCCCGATATCGAATGACAAATGATTTTACAACCAGAATAAAGTTCAATGAATTGTTTTTTTATTTTTATTTATTTTTTAGCACTCTAGACGTTTCCCCTTGTGAATGTCAAGACTTTAAGTATTGCTATTAGATCAATGCCGGGAATTTTGATATGATGCATTACTTTTCACCCCGAGCGACATTATCTACTTCCCTATAGTTGAATTACAAGTAAAATTGAGTTGAGTTCACGTTTTTTTTTTTGTTTTCTTTTTAATTTATTTATTTCTTGTTGTTTTTTGTTTAGTTCATCAGTCATTCAATATGGCAAACGCTCGAATTACAGTTATATGGGGTAGTCGTGTTGTTTTTAAAAGGTTTTGTGTCGCGTCCCTTTGCCATGCTCGGCTCCCCAGGTGACCAGTTGTTCCGCACCCCCTCTCTCACCTGTGCTTTAGACCCACGATATCATGCAGTGCACACGCGGGCTGCTTTGCAGACCCTGTACATAGCAGAACCTCAGAGGTCATTTTCAAAGTTGTAGATCTCTGGAAGTATGATAGTGAGGGCAACTAAATTTGGTATGTAAGTCGCTCGATATGAGAATTTTGATATGTGAATTTTGCCACGCCCTTTTTAGCCAAGCTTAGAAAAAAAATACAATAAAAACTGTTTAGAAATTATGCAGAATTGCAATTTGAAGCCAACTACAGAGTCTTTTACAGTCTATTTCCGGACGCTCTCGTCTTAGCTGCCCTTTGTATTTTTTTGTTGGCATTTTTGAGGTTTTTTTCCTTTATGTCTTTTATTTTTGGGTCTTGGCTTGATTTTAATGGTCCTATAATAAAAGAAAAAAAAAGTGCGCACTTTCATAAGCTTGAAATAATTGAAGTGTCTTGTCATTACACACACACACACATGTACACACACGCACACTACGTGGTACTTTGGTGTTGTGATCTTGAGCCAGACTTTTCAGATTTCTGCCTTTCACTCTGTCTGTCTCACGTTTGAGCATTTAAAAAAAATAAACAAAAAGAAAAAAAATATGGTAAAAGACACCGATAAACATTTCGATAACATAAATGCCGTTTCGTGGGTGCTACGTGTGCGGGTGCACGCGGGAACGTGACATTGATTTATGAGTTGCGTGCCTTTGAGTCATTTCTTGCATTCCGCTTCATTTGGACTCTGTGCGTCCCTTTCACGTTTCCTTTTCCCATTTGTTACTGCAGCTCTTTTGCACTTATCTCCTGCACTCGCCATTGCACTCAACTCGCCTTGCACTCAAGGCCAATTGCAATTGCACTCACTCGCAGTGCTGCCAAATCCTAGGAGCATAAGCAGTTACACCTTGAATTAAAACTAGCTAAATAAGGGTTAATAATATATAAATATATTAATAATATTTTAATTGTATTTAAAATATTTGAATTATTAAGTACCACTAACTACCGTATTATGTTTTTAATTTTTTTTAAGCTTGTTTAAAATTCACTCAGAATTGTTAATGAAAGTAAATGTTATTCGTACATTTCAAAATTTAAAATGCTTAAAAATTTTAAAGTTTAAATTTTATTTATATTTCAAGTAAATCGAATAAATACAATTTATTATGAAATTATAATATTTTAGAAAACAAAATTAATTTATTAACTTATTTATGAAATTATTTGATTTTTAGCTCCATTTTGGCTTGAACTATGCTAAACAGCCAACACTGCTTGCAAGGCTCGCTCTCATTCTTTTACGCTCACGCTCTTGTCCGCGCTCTCGCATCCCGCTCTCATATACGCTCTCCTGGCATTTCCACTCAATCTCCCATTTTGAGCAGCAGCTGCTCCTTTATTGCCACTTCCTTTTTCAGCTCTGCTTCCGCGTGCAGCGACTGCGTCGAGGGTTGAGCGATAGAGACGCCACTGCCACAGCTTCCTTTTTACAACTGAGAGTGGAATGTATGAGTGTGTGTTTGTGTGTGTTTGTGGCATTGCTACGTGGCAAGTCGTAATGGACGCAATTTTTTTCCTTCTTTTATTTTCAATTATGCTGTTGCAAGTCGCCAAATGTTGAGATCAAAGTGCAACATGCTTACATATAAGGCAACTACATAAAAGGGGCTGCTGCATGCCACATATGTGCATGCACACACACATACTCATACATTGCCACGCACACACACACACATACAAACTGTGCGAAGATCGTTGCATTTGTCACGTAGGCAGAGGACAATAAAAGATTTATGGGATTGGTACGTATCTTTCACTTCGCCATAAGTCACTAACAAGTCAGCTACACTGACAAAAATTCAAACGAATGTTACATCTTGTCAAAGAATTGTTTGCAAAATAAATATCACAATTTTGTTTGCATTTTATTAGATTTTTCTTGAAGTCGTATCTATGGGCGATCGGTTATGGGCGATATATACCTTAGGGTACTTATTTAAAACAATGTAGGATTTTGTGCTCGAAACTAAAGGACACTGTAATCGAAGAACAGTAGAGGGATTTTTAGAAAAAAATTTATATTTGTATATACTCTATCTCAGAATTATTGGTTAGAATAGACACCTAGAGCCTATAGCCGACAAATCGACTAAAAATGATTATTTGCATTACGGGGTATTTTACAGTCGGCTTGCACGCCTGTAACTGAACGTTAAATGCATTAAGTTACTAAGAAATGTATTTTTAAGATTTCTTCTTTCATTATTACATTTTCTGACGCTTCTTTCGTTTTCTGAACGTAATAATTTTACGATTACATCACTTAAGGCTAAAACATTCCGGTTACGCTTTGAGTTTTCGCTGACTTTGTTTATTTTCTATGAATTTTGTTTAAACATTTAATGCAGAGTTTGATTAACAACGACGTGCAAATACGCTTACTAATTTAGATATAAATATTTATAAAAGAATTTTGATTTTAAAGTGAAGTCATTAAAGGAAAAAAAAAAAAAAATTAATAAATATAATATTATAATGTAAATTAAGTTATTGTGTTTGATTTAAATCTGATCTGCATTAAATTTTGTTTATGCTTTTTTAGCTAATAAAATAGGCTACAAAATAGTTTACGACTTTCATTTAATAATTTAATTTTTAAATAAAAAATTTTTTTATTGAAATTTCGATTTCTTTTATTTGACCATAACATAGTTGAAAATATTTTTGATAGTTTTTGTGAGTTCTTTAATTTCAAATATAAAAGTGGTGACACATTTTTTTTTACTTATATTTTTTATATAAAAATATAAAAATTCCTACACCTTTGAAACTTTCCACGTTCTGAAAACCACAACTTAGTTGGTTAGAAAGACAAAGAAATAGTTAAATTTATTTACTGTTGGGGCATGCAACTTGAGCGCTCGCATTGTGGCTAGAAAACCGCTTCAAAGATCTAAACTGGAAAAAGATTTTCCTCTTTTAGTTCTTCACTCTTTTCATTTTGCGGTGATGACAGGCGGGAAAGGAAGACGATTTCTTAGCATTGGGAATTGGAAATGTTACTTCTTTCATAGTACACGTTGGTAGTTAACCAATGGAATCTGCACCCAAATGGGGCATGCACCATTTTGAGTAACGTGTGCGATAGCTATAATCGAGTGGGTCACTTTGAAATACCCGTAATAAATGTTAAGCGGCAATAAATTTAAATTTTACTGCATACTCTTAGGCGTTGGTGGGACATGTAAGGTTTAAACAGTATATGAAACACTTAATTTTGAAAATAACTAAACTTTAAAAACTTTTTATTAAAAAACTTTTAAATTTAGCTATTTAAAGCCAAATTTTAGCCTCTTCTCCACACGGCGTTACAAACAGTGCAACAAATACGGCACACCCCATGAAGCCCTAACCAACGGGTATAAACAGACGCTTGTGGATCGTTTCAATTATATGGACGTGTGGGCTTTAAGGCTTGGCCGGCCAACAGCCAGAGTTGGTCGACAGAGAGGGAGAGCGAGTGGGGCGTGCGAAGGGGAAAAATGTTGGTAAGATCGTTGACAATGGCTCAATGCTCGTTGCCAAGAAGCGACCACAAAAGCCAAAAGCAGAAGCATACAAAAACGCTGATTTCGCTTTGTTTGTGGTGTGCGTGTGTGTGTGTGTGTGTGTGTCTTGTCTCTGCAAAGTTTAATGCCCTCAATTGGTCTTGGGCGCCCAATGATGAAATTCCAATAAGAAATTCTAAAGTATGGCGGACACACTCAAGCGCTAGGCCAAAGGGGCAGAGTGGGAGAGCGAAGCAGTAGAAGGTGGGGGTTATGTGTGTGTATACCTGTTGCTGTTGTTGTCATGCAACAAGTTTCGATTGTCGATTGGCAGCAACGATAAATACATGCAGCCAGGATGCGAACCTGCTTACAGCTGACATGCTAGCGCTAGACTAGCAACAGCAGCGAGAGAGCCCAAAAGAGCGTAAGACAGAGAGCAAGCGAGACAGTGTGTTTGGTTAGCGCTAGCGAGAGCTAGAGTTGAGCGCGAGCACAGGTTGGGCTGCGTGTCTGGCTGTGTGTGTGTGTGTCAGTGTGTGTTTGTTTTGTGTATGAAGCCTCTCCCACTCTGCCACGCTCTCTCGTGCGCTCTTGCTGCCGTTGGCCACGCTTGAAACGAACGGAAACGAAGTTAAAACAACGCTTCAGTACTAGCTTGGCATTTGCTGACGACGTTGACGCCAAGACTCTGACTCTCTTTTAAGTTTGTGTGTGCGTGTGACTAACTTAACTGCGTCATCAGGCCACCCACCACCCTCCCCTTCTCCACACACCGCCAGCCAGCCAGCGACAAAACCACCACCAACCAGCCCATTGTGCAATAGTCAAAAGCTCAACGAAAAGAAGTCGAAAAGAAAGCAAGCAACTAAAATGTCAACGTCGATGTCACTGTCGTCGCTGCTGCTACTAACTGCGCTGCTCTGCTGCTGCCTGCTGCGCTACAGTGTTGCCATCGATTGTTACATCTGCGATGCAAGCGACACAAATAATCCTTTTCAGTGCGGCGAATGGTTTGATCGTTTCGATCAACCGGACATTCAGCCGCAGAACTGTTCAGGTGTGCATGGCGCCAAATTTTGTGTGAAACATGTGGGACGGTTTGAGGGCGGCATTGGTGCTAAACGTTTTTGCAGCTCCAAAGATTTGGGCAACTATTGTGATTATGTGCGCAACAAAGGTGATCGCATGGATTATCGCAGTTGTATTTATACTTGCGACAGCGATGGCTGCAATAATTCCAATCAATTGACCACAACTGGCCTTTGGGGTGTGGCGTTAACAGTGATGCTCGTTGCCATCTGGCAACGCTAACACCGAGAGCGGCAGAGTAAGAGAGCGCCAGCAAAAGAGAGCGGCAGAATGGAAGAGCGGCTGAGCGCAGTGCAGCAAACATAGCTTTTTGTAAACAAAGTACACACACACACAAAACCACACATAGACTCACACAAAACACTTTTATTCGTCCAATGCAAACAAATGTGTAATTTTATTTTATATTTTAATACTTTTTTTTTTTATCGATCATAAGTTTAAGCTGTTAGCAATTTAAGTTAAATAAAAGTCAATTTTTTCACACACCACTAACAAAAATGGCTTGGATTGAAATGAGATGGAATGAAACAGCGCTTGGAACCGAAACGAGCGCGTGTTACACACACGCATACGCACACAGGTAAGATGAGAGTGGAAAGGGAAGGGCCAAAAGGGTAAGGCCAGCGAGGGTTATTCGATAGCTTTGCGGCAATAAATATATGCATGTTTGCATACACATTTAGTAATCAAGATTTTCAATCTGCGATTGCAATTGCAATTGCAACTTTTTTTTTTGTGACACACATTCTGGCAAACGCTTTTGAAAGTTGCCGTCGCCGTTGTTGTTGTTATCGCTGTTGCTGTGCTTGTTATCGTCTATCATCTATCGGCTATCGCCTTGAATTGGCTCCGAGCGCCGCATGACCCTCAATCAAATTGGCTTGCACCGGCTCATCAGCAAATGGAAAATAAAATAAAAATTGATATTGACATTTAATTAAGCGAGTACGAAAAGCATTTAATCCAGCTCAATTCTCGCTGATCTGCGGTTCGCCGTTGGGTTGCCATCGATTAAGGTCGATCGATGTCACCTGTTTGCGTGCTCTATTCTAGGTTATGATCATTTTTCAATCTGACACAATTTTCTAAGCGTCTTTAACTTAAAATGAGGTTATGTTGCTGTTAGTTGGTACAGTTGCCTCGGAGCTTTAGAGGAGCATAATATAACTGTGTTAAATCGGTTTTTGGTGAGGTTATGTTACTAAAACTTGATAAAGATGCTTTAATTATAGTTCTATACTCAAACCAGGTATAAATTTCATATGTAAGCAAAGTAACCTACGCTTTTAGTGAGGTTATGTTGCTTAAACTTTGTATAGTTGACTCCATTCAAAATTTTTTTTATGTAAAAACGGTTTTCAGTGTGGTTACGTTCCTGAATCGAGCTACAGCTCGTTAAATTTCACTAATGTGAAGTCTTTAGTGAGGTTATGTTTCCTAAAATTGGTACAGTTGACTCTGATAAAGGTTTACTTAAGATACCTTTGCTGTTCGGAGGTTATGTTGTTAAAAATTGCAACCTTTCGTCATTTAACACAATTAACCTTTAAATTTTCTGCTTTAAGCGAGCTTATGTTCCTGTTAGTTAGTATATTTAGAGAACTATTGATCATATCGCTAGAAAATTAACTTATAACCTTAAAAACTATATGTAAATACCAAAAATATACACAATCAGCTTAAGAGTGTCAAATCTTGGGCTACCCAAACATAACCTCGCTTTTTTTAGGTTAGCATTGCCGCCCACGTTGTCCCAATTTGAGTTCCAATAAGAATTCGCTGTACCGATTCCATTTACAGTTTTAGCTCGTTGCGTAATTGCCTAAATTGAAAGCGCCTTGAGCCGCTATCAGTGTCATGCGGCGCTAATTTGAGACGCTTCGCCTGGGCGGACAATACACCCAAAAAAACCTAAAAAAAAATAAAGAAAACATCTCAAAAGATCGTGTACACAAATACATGTGTAGACACTTAGTGATCAGTTTTTTTTGGAGGCCTTGTAATTGCCAAAGTAGCAAGGTGTGCTGCGTTTGTGGAAGAAAAAGGGGCCTTAAGAGAGAGGGGTTAAGTTGGAGGCGATATTTTATATATATTTTCGATCTAGAGTTGAGTTTGAACTGCCTTGCATAATCCGACCTATTATAAATCGGTCAGAAATCGGTGATTTTGTTAGAGAACTTTTTGTTTATTTGAAATCACTTACATTACTGGGTCTTTTACAGTTGTGCACTCTCCACTAGTGGAAATTTCTTGTCATAATCGACGCTTGTTGCCTCTTATCAGACAGCACTCGACTAATCTACGTGTTTGGTTGCCATAATGGATCCTCCGCTTGATTTCAATTGACTTTGCTGACATTGTCTCATCAGCAGCAAACACAACATCGTAGTCTCTCTCTTCCTCTTCCTCTTCCACTCCCTCTTCTTCTTCTATTTTTCGGCCCAAAATGTGCTCAAATGTTACTTTCATTGATTAAGCTTATGCTGGATGAGCAGAGCAAAGTTTATGTACCATTTGGGTACTTAAGATACTCATAACTTATGTTTAGATAGAAAAGTATCTGTAGGATACTTATGTTATATATATATTATATATATGTATATACTCGAATGCAATGGATAATTTTAAGTAAGTTTTGTATAAGCTGGGCAATTTATGTCTGAAATATGATGGATCTATTGCCTTAGTTGCTAGAGGGATAAAGTAAGTTAAAAATAATACACTGAGAAAATTCAGTTTGCATTTGAAATGTGTTAGTTTTTGAAGTCCAAGCTTCTTCTATTATTTTTTTAAAATATATATTTTCTTATTTTCAGATTATTTAAGACTAAGATATTCAAGATTATTATTTTTTTCACACTTTTCTAGTATTAACTGAAGATTTTTGTAGGCCCTGTGATCACAAAGAGCACAATCATAGTGTAATTTATACAAAAATATAGTCTTAATCGAATACAGGGTCTTTAACAGTCGACTCGTTTAGTTATTTGTCATTTCAGTATTTAGCATGCTTATTTTAAGAATTTTCATGCTTATACAAGTACGAAATTTGTACAACTAACGACACTTTTCTCTCAGTGTAAGTCGATAGCCGAACTACATGTTATAGACTTGTATCTAATAAACCGACTTTTCGTCTAGTTTAGCTCTTAAAACTCTATTTTAATATATTTTAAAACTATTCCATGATTATTGTCTCTTAGGGAATCGTGCTTAATTCAAGATTTTCAGATTTGTATAGCCCTATATATTAGAGTTATAGTCAGAGCGTGTTAACATGTGTTGACTGTAAAATGTTCGACTCTAATTTGTACTTATTGCGACCAACTAACTGATAATCTTTGACTTAGGTTGTAACTATAATGTATGCAAGGTTATCTGTAAATACCCTGTAAATACTACAATTACAATTAGGGGTTTGCTTGGTGTAAGCCGGAAAGGAAACAAATTACCTAAGGGTTGCCTTGGTAGCCCCACTTTTTACAGGGTATTTGTAAAGTCTTACATGTCTCAGTTTATGGCAAAACTTTCTATTTAACCAAGTAGTTCCAAAACTCGGGTTAGTGGCTACAATTTGAAATTTACAGGGTATTTTATTAGCTATCATTTTTGAAAAGTGTCGCAATACACCACCTAAGTAGTCCTTTTTTGTTTAGTCAAGCAAAACTTATGCTGTGTTCATTTATTTTACAGGGTATATGACAGTCTAGCATTTTTTTCAAGTAGTGCCAAAATATTGGATTTGAGACTTATAAATTTATGGACAAAAAATGAACAAATAATTCAAATGTGTTTTTATTATTTTTATTTTTGTTTACAGGGTATTTTTTTTGGGTAGGTCGAGATGGTCTATTTAATGAAACGTCTTAAAGTATGAACCTTAAGAAGTAAGTTTAATAGTCTGAAGGGTTTGAAATGGTAGCACTTAAGGTGCCTTTGCGATTTACAGGGTATGTCAGCATTGGGCATGCTCTTTATTACTGCCTATTTTTCCTGTAAGTGTCTAAGACTAAAGGTCAATGACATTTGCTGATATGCCAGACACGATGATGAGATTTGTTTGCGCCGAAATGGGAGACAAGCAGAGCGGGAAGGAAAGTGTGGAAGGGTGTGAAGCGGAGACAGGGAGGAAAGTGGGGAAAATGAGGAAAGAGAAGAAAAGCAGCAACTGCTCAAGGTCATTGCCAAGTTGAAGAGCAAACGGCAAACAGCAATGCAATGAAAGCAGAAACAAAACAAACAGTGAGAAAGGGAGAGGGATTGGGAGAAACTGAAGTTATAGAGGTGCGCAAAAAAGAGAGAGAGAGAGAGAGAGAGAGGGAGAGGAAGGGCGGCATAAAAATAGAAATGCAGACGAAATAAACGAAAATAGCAGACGAAACATATTGAGAAATCTCAAGAACTCGCATAGCACAACAGAAGCAGCAGAAATTTACTAAACCAGTTTCAACCCGACCTCAAGCGACCCTGTACAAAAAATAAACAATTAACTTTTTTCACAACTTTTGCAATTTTTGGTAGAATTTTGCTTAATTTTTGTCAAATTAGCTTGTTTTTTTAGACCCTGTAAAGCTTAAAAGAGCGTGGTAGTTTTAGGGCTTAAATTTCTGAGCCCTCAATTTGGGCATAACATACTTTTGATACTTCGATTTCAGTCTAAATTGCTAGTAATAGCTACAGTTGAGCGAGCTGTCTGGAAAAGACCCTGTACATACAATGAATATGAAGAATTTGACGATATGATATGGCATATTAAAACGATTTCTGTACTAATTATGGGATCTGTTTCGCCTTTTTGAGTTTATAAAATGATATACAGTGGAATCCGGTTATAACGACACTCAAGGGGCCGACGATTTTACGTCGTTATAACCGGTAGACGCTTTAACCGAAACGAGCAAAGAAAAAACAGCTTGTATGGGGACCAAACAAGTCATCGAATTCTCGTCGCAATGACCGGACGGACGCTTTAAGCGCAGTCGTTATAACTGATTTCCACTGTAGTATAGTAAAAAACACAAACCGTTTTCACTGTAAATACTTGTACTTTTTTATATAAAGTGCTGAAATTAAATAAATAACAAACCATAAAATAGTATAATAATAAAAAATAAATAAATAATATAATGAAAAAACCTTTAAATAGGACTGATATATGTACCATAAATTTTTAATTATTTGTGGAATATTAGTCCTATTTAAAGGTTTTTTTTTTTTTATTAGCTATTTATTATTATTATTATTTATTAATTTGTTATTTATTAGTTAGTAAATGAAATTTTATTTTGATTTTTTTATCCTGAAAATTTTATATTTTGATTGCTAATTATTTTGCTCAGTGTATTTGCTGCGTACAGCCAGAACACACTACAGGGTCTAGAAATTTCCGTATAATAAAAACGCTATTAGAGCGTGCCACATGCTGCACACACACCCAACACACACACTCACACACACACACACGTCCAGCCAGACACGTTAACAACCCTCGTGTCGCGCCGTGTCTTTCATGACAACCAATCCTCCCTCTGTCGACGCTTTGATTTCGCCCAAAAACAAACGGAATGCATTTTAGCGTTTCCTGGAAACCGCTCGAAAGTTTTTATGAGGGTTACCAAAACTACGTATCGCGTTGCGGAAACCGAAATCGGGAATTTTATTGGACTCTGTCGATTTCTGGTTTTCCGCATTAAATTTCGTTTGTTTTTTTTTGCGTTTTTCCGGATTTGCGTCGTTTTGGTTGCAGGGCTGCTGCTGCGACGTCATTGTCATAAGGGTTGCAACCCTGCTCACACCGCTCGATCTCAAAACTGAGAGAGCGATGCGCTCGGCAAGGAACAAAAGAGAGTAAAGGAGGAGAGAGAGAGAGAGCGAGTGCTTTTGAGTACAACTTCCTTTGTTGGTAAACTGTACCCGCGAGATTTTTGAGTGAGATTTTTGGAGTGAACTCTAGGTGAAACTGACCTACCATTTTCCGTCTATTTCCCTATCTAACACCCCCCAAAACGGTTTCAAATTTCGTCATGCTTCCTTCCGGAAGCCAAAGCTTCCTTCATCTTTGTCTAAACAAAGACACAAGGGACAAAGACGCAACGCGGAAACAAAGACAGAAACCTCATACCCCGTAATGCTTATCATCGCGCACCTAGACAAAGAACTGAAGAATTTCACTGTCTGCTAAGCGGTTTGGTTTGGAGTAGCAGAAACTTTAAAATATTTAAAAATAAAGTTCAGAAAAACTTTAATTAAATATTTAGAAATTTTAAGGATGTGGAATAAATGAAGGAAAGATATATTTGATTTGAGAAGGGCATTAAAAATAATCACAATGATTCATTAATACTCAATATAAAATATAAAAATTATAATAAAATAAATACAAGTAAAAAATTTAAATTTAGAAGTTTGAAGAACTTGGAATAAATGAAGTGAAAATTCTTGATTTAAGAACGGTAATTAAAATATTAGAACCACAATGATTCCATGATTTATTACTACTTAAAATAAATGTCAATAATCTTAATTTAAAGCATAAAATAAAATAAAAATTTTTAACTTAGTAATGTGGAATTAATGAAATAAAAATATTTAATTCAAAAACGATAATACAAATAATCACAATGATTAATTGCTACTCAAAATAAATTGCATTAATCTTATTTTAAAAACAAAACTAATAGACCCCTCTACTCTTTTTTAGAGTACGGTGTCTAATAATATATATTAAAAGCATACAAATAATAAAAATATAGAGAAATATTAATTATTTTTTTATTGTTACATTTTTAAGATTTTTGTCATCTATATAAATTGTATAAAAATATTGTTTGTCTTTAAAATAAAGAATCAAAGAGTCTTATAATGAAAGGTTGTTTTTATCAACTTTGCTTTAAGAACGAATTTTATTTTATTTAGAAATTTTGGCTAAATATTTTTTATAAATATGAATTCCCTGTAAAAGTGTCGCATAAAAATTTAAATTTTATATGCATGTTCGTTGTAAAAAAAAGTAAGAAACTTATAATTTACTAAATTAACTTCTTTTAGTAATTCTATAAGTTACTTACTTTTTTAAACATTAATATTATTTAATTTAATTAATATCATACTTTATTTCATGGTCTAAAATCTTTCATTTATATTTATATCTTCTATATTTTAAGAACTTAATTTTAACTAAAATATATTTTTTTTAGTAATGAGTATTAATTTATAAGAATTAACAATTGCACACTTTTCAGTGACAAAACTGCCAAAGGGTCTCCAGTCATAAATTCTTTTTCCAGCTTTTTCCAGCTATAATTCCAGCCACTTTTTGGCTGCATGCCATGACAATCACGTGGTAGTTAAAAAAAGGCGGTCAAACACTTATTGAAATTGCCAATAAATCGCAATATAAAATGCTGTTCACATGCAAATTGAATGCACACGAAACGAAACGAACCCAAACCGATAAAAGTAATGTTTCTCAAGTTTCCCAATTCCAGGCCAATTCCGCCCACAAAACATTTGCTAATCCGTTGAAATTAAATGCAATTGAAATAAATTTACATGCTAAGAGAAATTGGCAGACTCTCACGAGGCAACGAGTCAGCGATTCAACAAGTGTTCTAATTGCATAAATTTATTGGCAACGAATTCAGCGAGTGCAATTCGACCAGAGGCTACGCCAGGTCTACCCCAGTTCCAAACCCATCCCCAAACCCATCCCCAAGCCCAACCCCAACCCCATTTCCATCTCCATCTCTCCGCCCCCAAGCAAGTCCACGCCCATCGTCCCCATCATTTGGTTTTCGCAGTTCAAAGTGTTAATTGTCGCATAAATTTTGATAATTGAGGTAAATTGTTGGAATGCGCCAAGGATTTTCATCGGGTGTGTGATCAATTTCATGCTGGTCATTAGCATTATCATTACATATATCATCATCATTACATTTATCAGCATTATTGCCATTTCTTACCGTTGTCAGAATTTTAACACTGTCATTAGCATTATAATTTCAATTAATATTATCATTATCATTATCATTTTCATTAACATTCATTCATTACATTTATCAGTATTATCACCTTTATTATAGTTATTTCCATTACAATTGTCATTGTTTTTAATTACCATTAACAATACATTTAAAATTGGGATTTCAGTTACCAGTATTATCTTCATTAAAATTATTATTAACTGTCTTATTATTATCACTTTCATTAGCATTAGAATTATACCTATAATTAACATTACAGTTAATAATATTGTTTCAATTATCTTTGCAATCTTCATTAAAATTTTCTGTATCATTATTACCAATATCATTAGCATTAGTATTACAGTTGTCGTTGTCTTTTGTATTACCAGTTTTTAATATCATTACAATTATACTAATTGTACCAATTATCATTGCCATCTTCATTACAAATATCGTTAACTTTATCATTAACATTATAATTTGTATGATCATTAAAGTTATCAATTGCATTATTATTAAGAATGACTTTGGTAATTTTATTAACATCATCATTATCATTATCATTGGCATTGCTTATGCTATTGTCTTTACCATCGTCATTGACATTAGAGTTATGCATTATTATTACCTTTTGCATTATCATTATCATAATTATTGTCATCATTATCATCAGCAGAAGCCGTTGCATTACAAATTGCATTAGCATTAGCATTAATATTTTATAAAATTTGTTGATAGCAGGAAAACGGGCAGGGTTTTTAAGGAATTATATGTTTTGAGATTGCCTAACCGAATTAAAGCATTTTCTAACGAGATTCCCCCCTGATGAACTCAATTTTCATAAGCTGGTGTAATCTAGTGGAATCTCCCAAAGTTGTCACACTTGCTACAATTCTTGGCTCTTTTCAGCGTTTGTCCAACTTTGGATATAGCGAGTCGTTTTTTTTTGACAAAAAGCAAATCATTAAAAGACAACTCAATATGGGGCCAGAAGAACCTGTCATACCAGTAGGTTTGTGCTGCTTCTTCTTCACTGACTTCTGCTGCTTTAGACCGGGTCCAAATGTTAACGGTCATTCACCATGTCAGAGCGAGAGAGAGAGAGAGAGAACAGACCCGAATCGAAACAATAAGAAAAGAAAACAATGCTCGAGCTATACAATTATTTATTGTGTGTTTCTCTTCTGTATTTTTTTTTCTTTTTGTTGTTTTGGCTTTTTATAAATTTTTTTGTTGTTTTCTGTATTTTTTTTTCTGCTTTGTCAGAGCTCCAAATAAATAAAGTATCTGAAATAAAATACAATATAATTTATTTCAGACACTTGATATGCAAAACGACAAAAGGAAACGTGTAAAGTTATTATGTATTTCGTCTATGTGACAGATTTACTTAGCCGATTTCAATGCGACTGACAATTAAGCAATTCCACAATAACTCGATCACTTTTCTTTCACGTTCACGTTCACATTTCCCACATTTATTTCGATTCGAAAGTTCATTTAATTACTATATTGAAGTTTTTATAAAAACACGACTTGAATACGCTTTTAATTGTATGGGAGGTACTTTTAATGAAAAATTTAATGATTTTTATAATGCATTGCTTATGTCATTTGTGGTGTTTGGTAATCACTACTTACATACGTTAAAATATTTTAATTATCTGTCTTTTCAGCTCACTTTTAATGATTTTTCTAATGCATTAAAATAGTTTTCAACAAGATTTTTTCAGTAGTTTCATAGGAATAGTAAGTAATCATTATATGGAGTATAATTTATGGGGTATTTAATAAAATCTCCAATTAAATTAAATGTCATTAAAAGTACGTTAATGAAATTCTAATGCATTGATTAAGTCATCATATTTGGTTTTAGTAAGTTTGCTGCCGGGTTAAGCATGAAAGGTATACATTACAGGGTGTAAAACAGCTAAAACTCTCAAACTGACTGTTAATGAAATTTCTAATGCATTGATCAATTCAACTTAGAGCTGTACTAAGCTTCTTGTATGGTTTTAGTAAGTTTTCTCTAGGTTTTGGACATAAAAAGTGTACACTACAGGGTATTAAACAGCCAAAAGACTACAGCTGACTTTTAATGAAATTTCTAATGCATTTATGAAGTCAAAGGATTGCTCTTTTGATATCAATGCAGTTCAGTAATGGAAATAAATGTTGGGTACACATTATAGGGTATTAATCAGTCAGTAATCTCTACCTAAGTATACCCTCTAAAGTGCTTTGATTTTGTCTATTAACTTAACTACTTAAACCGACAGCAAACACATGTCGAGTGTCAGCGTGAAGTAGGCGACAAGAGGCGTGACTACACACTGAGGGGGCGTAACGGGGGCGGAACGTGACGGGACGGTTCGGGTTGTGTTTGGACCACAACTCGAATTGAATTCAACTCGCCGACATTGACCGCAAAATTGACGCGAGTTGGCAAAAACCAAAAAAAAAGTAAAAAATAAATAAAAAGAATTAGAAACTTTTAGTTTTGTTTTTTGGCTGTTTATTTGTGTTTCGAATCTGTCCAAGTTCTTCAAGTCAATAAAATATAGACTTAATGTTTAGCAGCAAAGTTAGGTAGGCAATAGGCGGCTAAAAGGTACCCTGTAAATGAAATGAGTGGTGGGAAAAATAAAGTAAAATATATTAATCACTTTTTTATGGCTTAGGCATTTTTTAAATCATTTAGAAAGTTTTAAACAGTTAATTAAGTCAAAAGATACCCTGTAAATTCAATTGGTTATAAAAATAAAATTGAAAATCGAAATTTTTAAAATAAATTAATTTTTTATGGCAGTAAAATATTTAAAAAAGTTTAAAATTCCAAAACTTTTTTAATTTAACAAATTTTATATCACAAAAATATTTTTAAAAATTACAAAAATTAAAAAAAATTTTATTTCAATTAATTTTATATCAAGAAAATATATTAAAATAATTTTAAATTCGAAAAATTGTTTAATTTACTTAATTTTATATCAGGAAATTTAAAAAAAATTTTTTTTTTAATTTAATAATATTTTAATTTAATTTGAAAAATAAATTTTAATGTTTACTTCCAAGTAACGCAATTTTTGTCAGACTGCACTGAACTTAGTAATTTTTTTAAATTTTATTACAGGGTATCTGGAGCCTTAAACACACAGAACTGCTCAAATATGGCCCGCTGAGCAGGTGTCATAACTAACTGGCAATTACATGTAGTCGAATATGGCTACCGCTTGAATTTTATGGATGATTTGAAATTATTTTTATTTATTTACTTTTTTTTTAGTTTTGCCGACAAGCTTCAAGTGTCGAAATGTTACAAGCTACAAAAGCTACAAATTGACAGATTGACCAAATATGCACATAATTGCGAAAAATCTCAGGATCTGTGTGGCTAAAAAGAGACTTGAATGCGTTGGGGAATTGCGTTAGTTAAGGCTTTGAGTGGCTAAGAAGTGCTGGGCTGCTCGGAGAGCTCATTTGGAGCTTTTAATGCAGCTAAAGATTGTGAATTATTAGTGGGGTCAAATGTTGATAATGGAACTGGTATGAAAGCAAAATAAAACCATTTAGTTTTCCTTGTTTGTCATACTTTTTTTGGTTCGAAAATTCTGATTACTTTCAATATACACTAAACCTTCTAGCATTATCGATTACGTCTAAGTAAAAGTATCCAATGTTGAAGACCTTACAAGGAGGAGTCTTAAAATAAATAAGAAATAATCAAAGATATCTTAGCTTTCAGACACTTCCCCACAAAAGCTCAAAAAATCAAATTTTTTACCAACATGAACCGATTGTTCCTATGGAAGCTATATGATATAGTGGTCCGATCTGTCCGATTTTTACAAATGATCTAAGTGAGATAATACACATTTGTACCATGTTTCATCAGGATAGCTTTAAAACTGAGAGACTAGTTACCATAGAAACACACGGACAGACAGACAGACCGACGGACAGACAGACGGACAGACGGACAGACAGACGGATATGACTATATCGACTCGGCTGTTGATGCTGATCAAGAATATATATACTTTATGATGTCGGAAACCACTCCTTCAACTGGTGACTTCGTGACAAAAACAATATACCCTCTGCAAGGGTTTAAAAAAATCTAAAAATGTTATCAAATACTTTCTAAATATCCAAAATATCTCTGCTTCTAAGATCCTTTTCAAAAAGAACCTTAATACCTTTTAATATAGGTACATATCCGTTGAAAACTATTTTTAGGTTGAATAAAAGTATCTTTTCTTAAAGATGCCTTTCAAAAAGCGCCTCCAACATCACATAACATGTTTCAAATATACAAAAATATCTTTCTCTCCATAACTTCCCTAGCAAAGGAACACCCTGAACCTTAGTTAACCATACATTAAACGGCAATTTCCATGGCCCAAATGGTGCGTCTGAGACGCACGACTGCCCCGACTGACACTAAAGCTAAGCTATATCTTTGATCTCGGATTTGAGCACCACATGAGCCACGCCCACAGACGGTGTCAATTGAAAGTGGGTTAAACCACAGTCAAGAGCGTCAAAGCAAAGTCAAGATAAAGTCAAACTAAATGGGGGCTAACTGTCTCAGGTTTTTTTTCTTGTAAGTTGGCCAACATGGCGCACCCACACACACACAAACACACACACACACTCACGACACTACATGATAAGGTGCTTCGCTTTAGCCGGTTTTCTGTTAACGTTTCTTTCAATTTCTAAACTGGCCTGCGGCCATTTTTGTCTGGCCTTTTTTTTTGGCTTGATAAATTTGAATACTTTTTGGAATTCAAATTGATTTTTTCGAAACCAGTTTCCATACCAATAAAAGAGCTAGACGCAGCAGCAGTCACAGAACTTAACAATAAATTTATTGTATAAAAAAACAGTTACAAAAAAATTGATTTGAAAAAAAAATTGGGAAAAAAAGTTGGTAAAGAAAACGAAATTTAAATAGCTAAAAACTAAGCCATAAACTTAAGAACTTATGTCAAACGGGCAACGTAGCGCCCTCTGGCGGCGCACTACTTGGCACTGCACCGCGATGCAACAATAACGGTGCATCCACTGTATCCAAACGGTCCAAGTTCGGATACTTTACCGTTGCGCCACTCCCACTGGCCGCCTCTCGCTCGCGTGCCTTGTAATCGTTGATATCGTTATCGTGTATCGGATCGTTGGGGAACTCACTGGCCAGATGATAGATGACCTTTTGGAACAGAAACTCCGAAAGATTGGTGCGCAGGAAGAACAGGAACATCCAATTGGAGAAATTGCATTTACCAATCACCGACTTGAGGTCCGAGTCATCCAGTTTTCCCGGTTTGGCCCAGTACAGCGACCACTTGCTGAAAAATACACTGAAAAAAGGGGGGGAAAGAAGGTACGCTTTGGTTAGTATGGCAGTAAGTGGAAGGTGTTTCAAGTTAAAATCAAGAAATATTCAAGTGTTTGTCAGTTCTTCTGTATAAACACCTGGATCTCTGGGTCTATAAGAGCTAGAGCCATGAAATTTGGTATGAAAGACCGTCTATATGTCTGACAGCTCAGGCATATTTCAAATTGTAGCCACGTCCCCGACCGTACTTACTTTTTGTAGAAGAAGAGCGTCAGGAGTCGCCAGAACAGACCCAAAACGGTGATGGTGAAGAGAAATGAATACCAGAACCAAATAATGGTATATATCTTCTCGTTCATAATGTTCAGGGCCATGACACAGAGCGTGTCGTGCTGTTGTAGCGAACCACCAGCGCCATACTTGTAAAACACACACTTGGTGACCTTGGGGAATACCAGATCAAGGCAATCCATTTTGTCGACCCAACGCTCTCGCAGCACCTTAATGCCCAGCGTAAGGAATTGTCGTCCCAAAAATCGGTTTGTCCAATAGATTTGTATGCATAAATTGAGTAAGTTTAGCAGTTCGGCGAATACCAAATGAGCGCCCCATGATTGATTCAATCGCATGCGATCAATCATTGTTCGTCGTATGTTTATAATGCGATCCTCGGCCTCCGCCATCGAGGGTATATTCAGTTTGCCAATTCGCATGCTGTCGTGCTTCAGATACTTGGTCAACCCAACCATACGTAGGCCATAGACCAGTGCCTTGATGCGTCCACCTTCCCACTTCTTCCAGAGCATGTGGGGCATGTAGAAGCAGAGCGCCTGGCCGAACAGCACGAAGGGCACCCACTGGTAGTAGGCGTGGCGCTTGATCTTGTCCTCGTTCTCATTGTACGGTCCGATGCCGGGCTGGAAGATGCTACCCGAATCGAGGGCTGAGTTGTTCAGGTGACGCACCTGTGGAGGAGAAGGGTGAAGGGGGAAGAGGGAGAGAGTGAGACATTAAGTTGGAGGTTTATATAGGGAGGTAAAAAGGGAGGAATAGATAGGCGGAAAGACGGGTAAGGAAGTGGGGGAGAGAGAATTAACGAATCCCCCTAATAAGCGGACACTTCTCTGGCACATACGCGGACAGTTTGTCTTTGCTCTGGATGCGTTACAACATTTTCCCTCTCTCTTTCTCTTAGGCGGTCACCCCCTTTACTTGTCCGCTTATGAGAGTTTTCACTATCTGTCATATATTTCTTAAGTTTACCATGTATTTAATTTATACTTCCTATATATTTGTGTCTGTCTGTGTTTTGCAGAGTCCACCCGACTTTAATATACCCACTAGCACCTCACGTAATCACCCCCGATAAAAGAACTAACTTGACGGCTAACTGCGATTGATTTAAACTTCGGTTTGTAGACACAACTACAAGCTATAGATATGACAAATCTCTAACCTGTAAGCCCATAACACTCGCTACACTGGGTATATCAAACAAAAGACTCTTGCAGTACCAAACAACTGAAGTTAAAATAGGTAAAACGTAGAAAACCTACTGAAATCAATTGTTTTTAAGGCCAACCTAACGAGTTTATAGACAACCCCACCCAGTAGGGTTGCCCCGTCAACTTACCACCGTGAATGTGGGCGTAAAGAAGCAGAAGGTGTTTATTACTGGAGCAACCACACTATCGGATATACACTGTATATGCTCGCCAATGTATTGGCGTGAGGTTATCAATAGGGTTGCCACCAGCAGCAGCACAAAGGTCCAGCGATAATGCAACTTAAACACAATATTATCGATAATCACACGCGTTAAATCGAATTTCAGATATTGTTTAACCGAAGCAAATGTGCTTAACATCTTGACGTATTTATTTTCTCAAATAGGTCTGAAATCAGACCTACTTTTAACGTGTATTACTAAATTAATTTGGTTTTCTGGATTTACGTGCGTAGAGTTCCTCGTATCATTGCTGTTGTCCGCACACTGCAAGGCTATAGAAAAACTGAGTGTACGAGTATAAAAAAAACACTTAACTTATCAAATAATACCAAAGGCCCTCACGCTCTCTCGCCGATCTTTATTAACAAAATGCGTAACGCTCGTAACGCTCGTGAGCGCCAAAATGCGCACAAAGATAAGATAATTTAACTGAACTTAAGACACAATAAAAAAAACATCAAGAATAACAATAACAAGAGCACTTTTAATGGAGTTTATTACATTTCTCCGAGAGCCGTTCTTGGCTACTACCCAGAGCAGTACCCAATCCGGAGAGTTCTACGGATTGTGCTCAATTTTAGCCAGATAATACAGTGAGTGCTATATTTCTCCCAATTGTGTGACATTTTCTAGACTCATTACTCAAATGGAGCAGAGAATTTAGAAAGGTAGTGCTGCGACCGTTCCTCTGCTAGTTCAAGGCCTGATAAGCTGCTGTACTCGGGTTAAATGTCGCCATTCTTGGCCCAGTTCAGTGATCGCAGATTTTTCTCGACTTGGGTCCAGACTATTGCGTATTTTAAGAGTAAAATACTAAGTAATAGCAGTAGTGTTACTAAAATTAGTAGTGTTACCTTAAATTAGTTAGGCTTTTATGGCTCACAAAATGTGCCGCAGAAAATTTATTTTGTTAATAAAATAAAAATTAAAATAATTATATTATTATTCAAGGAGATTTCTTTATTATTATAATATTTTTGCATTAATTGTTTATCATATATCATTTTAAATAAAAAATTTAGTTTTGGGTGTGTTGTAAAATAAGCTTGTTTGATTACAATATCCCTAATGAAATTTTTAAGCTTTTTATTGAATTAATTTTTGTATTACTAAGTCTATTTTTAAGAGTTTTTTATCTTTAATAAAGTTCATAACTTTTTTACTACATATTTTTTATCATTTCTAATTTTAAATAGAAAGCTCTAAAGTTTAATCTTCAGATAAATTCTTAAATTAAAAATTTTTAGTATAATTTTAACTAGTTTCTAATAACTTTAACTCAAATTTAATTCAACAATTGATTGCTAAACTAATTTCTTATTACTATATCTTATTATATACCTAACTGTTTACTAAATAGTAAATTTGAAAAATATTTTAAGAAAGTAAAACAAATGAAATAAAATGATAAATTAGGTCTTTAATTTTGCAGTTTTTTATAATAAATTTAAAATTAAAATTTAAATTATTTTCTCTCAGTGTACTCAAGCCCTGTTGTCTTCATAACAATTCCAAGTCAATTTGGGACTGAAACTTTTTAATACTTTTTAGTTTTTCTTTAGTTTTTTTTTATAAAATCTCTTGAGTGACTTTTTTTGTTGGCCATCTACCCCAAATTTTTGTACAGTGTACACTGTAAAGCTGGCGACCGCACACTTATCACCAGACATTTCAGACAACGCTCATTACAAACTGAACTAAATTTGTTTCATTTTTTCTTTGTTTTCTAGGACAAAACACTCGAGTTAAAGAGTTCAAATTTGACCTCGATATGAATTTTATTATCAGTGAAATCAAATTGAATTTCAATTCGATATATGGACAGAGATTAGTGTAGAAACTTTAAAGTATTCAGTATTCTAGTTGGTAACGAGACGTGACTAGTCACTAGTTAATTCTGTTGATTTGTGACTAAAAATTGTTAGTATTAAGTTATTATTGGTTATTGCTTTGCGTCATGACTGATTCACTTTTAGCAAAACTCATTAGCAGTATCAATTTAGTGGGAATAGCTAGAGGGGAGTGAGTGCGGCCGTAAGTAGCCCTGTACCTTATAGGTGAATAAGGGGAATGTAAGTTTTCTATTGAAGGTACGTTTCCAGTTTATTTGTAATGCTTGCCTTGCTCCTAGGGATCTGAATCAACTACAGTGAACGCTCTACTCGCGGACAGCTCCCTCAGGCGGACAGCTCCCTTACACCGACGAATTTTATAGTTTTTTAGCAGGATTTTCATACCAAATTTGTTCTCTTAGACGGACAGCTCCCTCAGACGGACAGCTCCCTTATTTCATTTCATTTTCATACAAAATTCGTTTTCTTGGGCGGACAGCTTCCTTGGCGGACAAAAATACTGGAACCATCGCTGTCCGGCCAAGGGAGCTTTCATTGCCTATTTTAAATTTATGCTTTAAAATAATTCTGGTCATACAATTTTGTTTAATTTTTTCCCCTTATGCATCTAAATACATTTGTGTATCTTAGTATACCAAAAGTAACCGTAGCTAAAGTACTTACATTGAAAAGTAAATTTCTTAAAGTTCCTACTAAAAATACCCTTTATGACACCTGAAAACTACAGAGTCATGTTGAATGTACAAGTGACTTCTCAGTCATTGAGTGAGTTATGTGTCTTCGGGGGAATCTTATCGTGATAACTCTGCTGAGTACTAGTATTATGCGACATTTACAACTCAACGACGTCAATCCATTTCATTCCCTACCTTTTCTTTCCATTCTACTTTATATTTTATTTTTTTTGGACTGTCGTGATAAGTCAATATTTGATTGTGTGTTGCCAGATGATTGACACGATGATAAGCCAGGGAATACACTACATTATGGCCAAGACTTATCTCTTGTATCCCACATTTATACATTTTTATCTCCAACTGCGAGTCTCCGTGTATCTTTGTATCTTTAGTCAAACAACTGTGCGTAATATTTAAATAAGTTTTACAACTGAAAGTCTTTAGACACTTTTGTTGCAGCTAAAAGTATCTAGCGTCGTTTGCTATTCAATTACAAGCTCAGTATTTGTGAAATCTTTTTGTATCTTGCACTGTTCAATGCCTAGTTCATAGTTCAAGTTGTTTTGACTGGGAATCTTTGGCTTTATCTCTGACTGATCGTTGATCTTCCAACACATTCGCTTACACAACTTTATTTCTATTTGTTTTTTGGGTTTTTCACTTTTCTCTATTGTGGTTAAGTATCTTTCAGTCTAGAGTGATTACAATTAAATTTGTATCTCCTTTAACATCTGTATCTTTATTTTAACTCACAATTTGTATAGATTACTTTTAACTTTTAGTTATTTAATTACTTTATTCCTTAAATTACTGCTCTGACTATATGTTTTGTATCTTTTATCTTTGACTTCTTTAAGCGCTTCATAAAAATGCCCATTTGTATCTTTAGTGTTCCAACTACATATATCTTAAACTCTTAAGATAGATTTGAACCTTGCTATCTCCAGCCAAGATTTCTTTAGTCAACTTATGTAAAATTTCAGCAATAGATACAATTGTATCTGTAGCTTTTTAGGGTCATATTACCATTCCTTAAGCTTTGTTCTATTGAAATCTGGTCAAAGTGTACATGTATCTCCAGTTTTCTGCTTGTATATTTCTTTGATCAACATTAATAACGTTCCATCAAAAGATACAATTTTATCTGTATCCCTTTTAGGCCTTTTAACCTAGCCAGAAAGTATCTCAACCTTCTAAATTTCAGTTTAGTTCCAATTTTTATCTGTATCTTTCTTTGAACAACATTAATAATATTCTATTAAAAGATACAATTGTATCTGTATCCCTTTTAGACCTCAAATTGTATCTTAATCATCTCAATTTCAGTTTAGTATCAATTTGTATCTGTATCTTTTACTCTAGAATAACTAACACTCATAGCTGCATTTACACTCCGTGCCATCCCACAATAACTATCTATATCTCAGTCTATTTTTGGCTAGTACTTCACTTTTTGACAATCTGTATCTTCAGCAATTTCAAGTCGTGACTTTCTTCTCTATTTATATTCAACTGAATCACTTTTGGGTTTTTTTTTTTGTTTAAATGATAGATAGTTAGATAGATATCTGTATCTTGTCTAGCTGCACACAGGTGTGTGTCTGTTTTGTTTTATTATGTCACAAGCCTTTTTGTTTTGTTTTCATGCGACTTATCACACCGTTTTTTTTCTTTGCTCCTTTGCTATGCATAATTTTAATCTGTATCTTTATCTGTGACTGACTGTATCTACAGCTAGGTGTATCGCTTATATAAGTCGCAACGGACATTCCTGTGATAGAGCGTATTACCAAAGAGCTTACCAAATTCTTGTTTGGCCAAAAGCAAGAATAACAAAAAAATTGGGTAAGTAACGTCTATGTCGGATAAGATTGTCCATGTCCGTAGCTATAGATAGCAGAGACCGCGTTACGTATTATGCTGCCTACGTATATACACCTAGTAGGTATTACCTACCTGTGTATGTGTGTAGTTAGTCGGTGGTTTTTCCATTTGACTAGACTTATGCGTACGCTGATAAAGCATTACATGTTTTTGCACATGTATCTTCAAGTGAAAAAGTATCTCAATCTGATAGAGCTGCAAGACTTTTGGCTTGAAATACATGCTTACCTAAGCACTACTTTAAAACCCATATAGCTCTAGTAGTTAGCTCTCCGTACTGACCTGGTTTGATCCATAACGGTCCACTGTATAGGCCAAATTGGTCGAATATAGTGAAGTTTGTATGAAGACAGGCAGTGTTAGTTGTGCGATGGCCATCAAACTAACGCATTATGAGTATTTTATGATTATAACTATGCCCAACAAGTTTGCTTCGGATCGAACAACTATATCTACTAACTGCCAGAGGAAAAATCAGTCAAAAAACGGTTTTAGACAAGTACGCGGTCTTTTAGAGTCGACTCGCTGAATGGTAGTCTTTGTTATTTATAAGTAAAGGGTATCCTAAAGTCGCAACGACTTTCTTGTTCATTACTTCTCTACTTGTAGTCTTATAGTCTTGTTCGCTTGCAGTCTTATTACTCTTTAATCTGTATTAACACATACTAAAGGGTATCCTTAAGTCACGTCGACTTCCTTGTTCTCTACTTCTCTACTTTATAAATAGAGGAGACGACTCGCTCGCTTCTAGTCTTTCTTACTTTACTTTAATCTACATTTACACTTACTAAAGGGTATCCTAAAGTCTAGTTAACTTGCTTGTTCTTAGCTGCTTACCTTGCTAGTCTAATCTTCATATTCAAACCCATTTCTTTGCGTGTATTTCGTTTTATTGTGTCACTTCAGTGTTTAGTAATTTGTATATTTTTAGCTGGTTGACTATGGCCAACAAAATGCGGCAGATAAGACCCATTTAACCCCTTGAAAGCTGCCTTTAATCCCCTCTAGGCACTCGACACTCGAGACCTTTCTTTGGGGTGTCTAATATAAGCAAACGTTTTAAAGACAAAGTTCATTGATTGATACACGACTCTGCAGTCTGTTCCTTTCTTTTCCTATTGCCATCTTTGTCTACACTGCAATTGCATTGAATTACAGGCGAAATTTGAATACTTCAAACCACAAAAGCAATCGAAACTCGAACCAATCATGCAAAGCTCGCACAAAATGACGAAACAGCTCAACAAAAATACAAAAAAAAAAGAGATAAAAAAACGTGTGTGGATATTTTATATATTTTGAAAACCGTAAAGAACGTCACACCTCAGCTAAAGATACAATTACAATCAGTAGCAAGCAATGGCAATCACCAAGGCAAATTGCAGCAATTGCACTCAGTGCTGCTCAGCAAAAAATATTAAAAATAAATTAAAGGAAAATATAAAAAAAAAAAATTATTTTTGTTTTTGAAATTCGATTTTAAATTAAAAAAAAAAATCAAAAGTGAAAGTCTTTTGCGCAATGAACCAAACAGCAAATCAAACATGAATGGAGCTGCTGATTTGAAGCTTTAAGTTTACTCGACTCTGCACAATGAACAATGAACTAGATATATATTTTATATATATTTTCTATATTTTTTCAACGATCATTTTCGACTTGTAGTACAAACTATTTGTATGACTATTCGTGGGTTTAAATATGTCTTAGCCCTTTCGTGACTACTGGCACAATACGTGCCAGAAGTTTTCAAACTTCTGTACTTTTGTTAATTTTGTAGGTATCGCCAACGTAAATTTAAATAACTATTATATATCCCAGCATAAAAGAAAGATTTCTTGATTTTCAAGTATGCAGTGGTCCCGAATTGGTATATGTTAAAAGATTTTCTGTAGCTATCGTGTAATTTTAAATTAAACTCAGTGCCGAAAGGTTTACAGTCAACTGAAATGAAATAAACCATTCATAAAATATGTTACTTTGATTAACTTATCTTTAATTAATTTAAATTTAAATAAAATATTTTTAATCGTGTTTTACACTTAACACTTTCAGCACCGAATTTCAATGGAAAAATGGGCTGAAAAATGTTTGATAAAGTATCTGACAAAGTACCATTATTTATTTTACTCATACAAATAAGGTTGCCTATAGGCTACACTGATCCTGAAAGCGTTAATACAACACTCTGCTACTATTAAGAAACTTAACAAAACTAAGTCTCTTTATAGTAGAAGAGTCTTAGTTTTATAAAGTGTCAAACAAGAGTATAAATATTTAATTAAAATTAATTAAAGGTGAATAAATTACAATTGGCTTCAAACTACTATAATCCACTTTAAGTAGCCAGAAGTCACCAACTTAAATGAAATTAAAATAAATATAAATATTTATTTATCTCCGACTTGAACTCAATTGTGGCGTCATCAAAATTTATGAAATCTATTAAAAAGATATGAAATCTCTACCATAAACCCTTCCGCTTTGAAGTGACGCCAGTGAAAAAGTGCTAAACAAAAATTGATTAGACCCAAGTTAAAGTAATATAAATATCGGTATTTTGAGTAGTTACTGACTGAATTCCAAGCCAAAAAGCGAGAAAATCCCACGGATTGAAATTGCGATGACACAGATGAAAATTCGGTGAATTTGCAGTGACGAAGCAATCAAAATTCATGGAGCATCGCATTATTACAGAGTTCCCCCATTTGCTCTTCATTAATGTTTAACTGCTGTTCCTCTACCTCTCCCTCTCTCACTCCCTCTCTGTCCCTCTCACTCTCCCTCTCTTTTATAAGCTTGTTTCGGCCTGTCTCCGATTGATTCATGCTTAAATTAACATGTGCTGAAAACGCAATCTCAGTCTCGCAATCTCTTCGACAAGTAAACACAAAGTAGACAGGCTAGTAGACTAGCTGCATACCCTGTAAATTATAGTCTACTTTCCTACTTTAGCTATAAAAAGCTTAGCAGCAGCAGCATAGCAAATTTCATGGTTCTAGCTCTCACAAGAACCGAGTTCAATGAGTTCAAAAGTGGCGGTATTTTTCTTCAAATTACGTCCAGAATACCCCCCACGTGTGTAAAACCGCTAAAAATCAATTAAATAGCCATAAAAATCATAACAGCAGCTGCATACCAAATTTCATAAGTTTAGCTCACATAAGCACCGGGTTCAATGAGGTCAGTACCACGCACAAGACACTTACAGGGTGTAGATGTTTGAAGCGTGGAAAATACTGTTTGAATAATATTTATAATAACACTGGCGGCTCCTTGCGAGCCAATTTGTTTAAATATTTAGATAGGGAGAGGGGGAGATATGGGATCGGGGAACCGTCTTCTTATCTTATATTCCACCAGATTCAGTTCAGAATAAATATTTCTTTTATTTTTTGTGCGATATTCGCGCTTTTTTGGTCACGATTGAGTCGTCGAGGCGTTGATTTGATTTAATTTGATTTGATTTGATTTATGTTCAAAAAAAAATCATAGACGCCCATTACGACTACTACAAACTGCGATCTGATAAACGATATGATCAATTATGATGTGTGTGCGTGTGTACGAGTGTGTGCGTGTGTGTGTAAGCGCGTGTAGTTGTAGCTATTTATAGCCAGCGGTCGAGAGCCTCATAAATTTGGCAATGTATCTAATGGATTTATGAGCGTGCGAAATTGAAAAATGCCCATTGAATGAAATCAATCTATTTTTAAAGCTGTTTTTTAAAAGTGTGCAACGTACATATAAAAACTTGTATCAATAGCTGATTGATAGGCCCCAAAAAATAGTGTATTTGCTGAATAGTTTTTAATCAAGTTTATTTTTCTTTAATATCTACTTAAATCAGTTTAAAAGTTAACTGAAATTTCCGCAAAAATACATTTTGAAAAATATTTTAGCACAATTTTTTAATTTATTTAAGTCTATTTAAAAGTTCTTAGCAATTTATTAAAAATTTAATAATATTTATTAAATTTGATGAATAATTCAGCACACATTTTTAATTTATTTAAACTATTTATTTAGGGTCTATTGGAAAGATCTAAAAATTTATTAAATAAACTAATTTTATTAGCTCTTAAAATTGAAAAATTCTCTGTCAAAACAGTGGAAAAATTATCTCTAAAAATATTTATTTTAATATATAAATATATATATTTTCAGTCCTACTTGTTGCTTCAAAAATTCTTAAAATTAAATATGTTCCAGTTATTTATTGAATAATTACTTAAATCAGTTTAAATGTATGAATGAATCTGAATTAAATTTGAAGCATATTTCAGCACAAAGTTATTTAAATTATTTATTTAAATCTACTTAAAAATTCTCAGCAATTTTTTTTTTAAAAATGTATTAAATAAACTGTTTTTCTTAGCATTTAAATTTAAAAAGTAACTGTCAAAAGAGAAGAAAAATTATGTTCAAAATATTTATTTTAATATAGAAGAAATATATATATATATATATATATAATTCTAAAAATTCAATTAGAGTTCTCTTATGTTTCTCAAACAATTTAACAAATTTTGGTTAACACTTTATAATTTATACGACTTAAAAGTTGATAAGTTATACCCATTAAGCTATACTCCTGGGACCCTAGAGAGTTTCCGTTTCATAGCGGTACCTACAAAAATCAAAGCTTTGCGAAGCACAAAAACAAAAGCAAAATATAAAATTAAAAAATTTAAGAATGTGACTGTGAAATGTGGCACTTAAAAGGCTGTTCTGGTGGGACGACGTGGGCATGGTCGTGGTACTTCTAAACTATAGCGCCGATAGTGCAATGTTACGACATTGATAAGGTTGCCGGACACACGAGTTGGTTTATAGCTATACTATTTGATACACTCTCTCAGAGGGTATAGCCAAAATGCCAACCAAATGGCCAAGAGCTAGAAAGATATATATTTCTGATCGGCATGATCAAATGAGGTTCGAATTTCTATATAACTTAGTAGGTCTAAGTTAAATAAATTATATATCGAGTATGGTTTGGGGTAAACAGTTTTTTAAGACCCTTAGAAACCAACCAAATCCATTTACTATATTATATAGTTGATATTGGTACAATCGGTATAAAATGAACTGATAGAACAAATTTGTATATCAGAGCGATTTTGAAATGTAGCTCACATCTTTAAAAATATATATGTATATAAATAATACAATTTTGTTGAAATCTGATTAATATAGGTTATATATTTATATATGCTATATGAACAGTCGGATCGGATTAAAATAAAATATTTTTGTATTAAACTTTTCTATTATTTGTTAATTACACACATCATACATTTACTTTGCGCGTTCAAAACGTTATATTCCGATCACTCTACTATATCTTATAGCCTATAGTATGACATATAGTATAAATCAGCTAAAAAACTGCCCAAATTACACAAAACTTTTGAGTTAACTAAACAAATTTACCTATCAGCTAACTAACTAACTTAAATATGACAATTTTATTCTAATAGATTGGATTTCTATATTATATAGTAACTCCCATAGGAACAATCAGTCGAAACTTCTACTTTTTATAAAACAAAGGTCAAGATAAAGGACAAAGGTGACTCAAGGTCTCTAGAAAAAATGTCATAAAATTATAGGGTATCACGAGTGGGGTGTGACAAAGTATAAGCAGTATTAAATTTATAATTAAGATAGTGTGCAGCAATATAGCGTTATTTATGCCACACGGGTTGAGTTAAATAATCCAAAGATTAAGTATGGATGGTCAACTAAAATGAGAATGAGAACGAAGGTGAAGAAGTGGAAGAGAAGGAGTAGAAGAAGCAGCGGAAGGTATAACAGGTAGTCGTTAAGGTGTTGCTTTTGTTGTATTTGTAGAGCAAGTTTTATAATGCCCAAGTAGATGAGGGCAGCACAAAAAAGGGAGAATCCATTGATTGAGCGTTTAACATGTATCTATCACTGTGGCATAATGAAATGTTGTAGGTAAAAGACACACACATACGCACACACACACGTACACACAGGTAGTTGCAATCGCAGCAGGTAGTTGGTAATTATCAGGTAAATAGAAACCATTTGAAGGCAAACATTTGAAATGCAGTGAAAGCAGCGAAAGATAAATTCAAGAAACTGTTTTTTTTTGGACTCTTACAGATACAGATACAATGGAGTGTGCGTGTGTGTGTGTGTCAGTAACTTGTTTCTTGAGTTGCATGTGAGTGTGTGTGTGTGTGTGTGTGTGTGTTTTGTGCAGGGCTCCACTTTATGCCACACTCAATTGACGAGTTCCGAGAACTCTTCGCATTCGTCTTCGTCTGCGTCTTCATCTGCCTTACATAAATATACACACACACACACACACACTCAGAGATACAGATACAGCTACAAATTCAGATACAACTGCAGAGATACATGCATGCACGAGGTATGCAATGCACGTCTTCAGCTGCTGCTTCTTCTTGCCCCTCCACTTCTTCTCTGATATTGGGTGCCAGCTTAGGTGCAGCTCATGGCAGCGTTGCCAGACTGTTGGCATTTAAAAACGTCTGTTTATGTACATTTTGGTCACAATTAATTTGGGTTTTTAATTTAGTGCTGCCAGACTTCAGAAAAAATGGTCACAAAACATAAACAGCGCTGCCAGATTCCTTTAAACTATGCTGACTATAAATTCTTACCAATTTCATCTCAAGATCAAGCTCATAAAATGTTCATAGCGTTGCCAGACCGTTTCAAAGCCCATCTTAAATGAGTTTAAGACATCTAGCGTTGCCAGATGCACGAACAATGCAACTGCCTGTATGTGAATGTGTGTGCTGGTTTTGGCCAAGTTTAAACTGGCCCAAAGACTACAAAAATGGCGACACTTTAATGTGGCATCACTGAGTCATGCATAACTATGCCCCCCTCCGCTCCCTCCAATCGCTGGTCACCACAAGCAGCCAAATGCCACTTGACCCCCGTAGTTGTCCCATTCCCAATCTTCTTGTGTGTGTGTGTGAATGTGTGTTGCCAACTCAAGAGACGCGCTTGAGGATTGAAATCGACGCGACGCTGCGTCCACTAAATCATGTTTATGGGCAACAGTTTGGTCTCGCTCTCGCAGCATAAGAAAAAAACAACAATAGTAAAAACAGGTCTGACTGCAAACACAAAGCCACAAAGATGTTGCAGTTGTGTGCGTGCGTGTGTGTGTTTGTAACTGCTGCGCTGTCCATGCAAGCATGTGTGTGTGTGTGTGTTTATTTCCCACTCAACAAGATCCACCCCAAAAAAAACTAAGCAAGTTTACCTGAGCCGCGCACAAACAACTCAACACTTTTTCGTTGCGCTCTCGCTCTCCTGCATTAAATGCTCTCTCACCACCACAGCGCGATAATAATGACAAAACGACTCAAGCGCTCTCCTGGCTCTGCTGTGTGTGCGCGCGCTCTCTCGCTCTCTCTCTTGCTGCCCGTTACTCTGAAACTTGTTGGGCTCAGTTTGAATTTTCTATTCGAAGAGTGCGCTTAGTGCTCGCTGCTGTGACGGGCATTTCAATTTCTACAGAACTCACACACAGCGACTACAACAAACACAGACTGTGTTGTTTTTGTTGTTTTTTTTTCTGTTACGTTTTTTTTTCTGCTGCTTCGTTTTCAATTCGACTAAAAAAACAACAACAGCAGCAGCAGCATACTCGCTCCAATTGTTCTTCTTGTTGTTTTTGTTGTTGCTGGACTTCTTTAAAATCTTTGCTGCTGTTGAGTGAGCGAGAGACAAAGAGTGTGTGAGCGTGAGTGTGAGTGCGAGTGTGTGTGTAAATTCACATCGTCTCGTGTCGTCTCAAAAATTGTTGAGAGCAAGCGACTCAATACAACAGTGAGGGGATTTGTTCAGTTCGGATCAGTACAGAACGAAGAGCTGCGGCGGCAGAGCCAGAGCCAAAGCCAAAGCCAGAGACACAGTGTTACCTCTTGTTAAGGCACCGTCAGCTGCCGTTTGTTGCTGGTTGCATTAACGAGCCACAAACTCAAGCGTTATGTTCGACAAGTGACAAGTGTGTAAAAGCAAATTATTTACAAAAAAAACCTAAAAACTTAAAAAAAAGTTAATAACTAAAGACTTGAAAAAGACATAAATTTGCCGCTAAAAAAGGAAAGATAAAAAAGTGCCAAAATGTTTGATGTATTTGGCTCCGTAAAGGGGCTACTGAAAATCGATCAGGTCTGCATCGATAACAATGTATTCCGTATGCATTATAAAGCCACCGTTATCATATTGATTGCCTTCTCATTATTGGTAACATCACGTCAATATATTGGTGATCCCATCGATTGTATTGTCGATGAAATACCGCTGGGAGTTATGGACACCTATTGCTGGATTTATTCAACATTCACGGTGCCCGAGCGTCTAACGGGCGTCACCGGACGCGATGTTGTACAACCTGGTGTTGGATCACATGTGGATCGAAAGGATAAAGTCACCTATCACAAGTACTATCAGTGGGTGTGCTTTGTCCTCTTCTTCCAGGCCATACTCTTCTACGTGCCCCGATATCTGTGGAAATCGTGGGAGGGCGGACGTCTTAAAATGCTTGTCATGGATCTCAATAGTCCCATTGTGAATGATGAATGCAAAAATGATCGAAAAAAGATATTGGTCGATTATTTCATTGGCAACCTGAATCGTCATAATTTTTATGCATTCCGTTTCTTTGTCTGCGAAGCGTTAAATTTTGTCAATGTTATCGGACAGATTTATTTTGTGGATTACTTCTTGGGCGGTGAATTCAGTACGTACGGCAGTGATGTCTTGAAATTTACCGAAATGGAACCCGATGACCGCGTCGATCCCATGGCGAAAGTCTTTCCAAAAGTCACCAAATGTACGTTCCACAAATATGGTCCATCTGGATCGGTGCAGACCTTCGATGGTCTCTGCGTGTTGCCACTAAATATTGTCAATGAGAAGATCTACGTTTTCCTCTGGTTTTGGTTCATCATATTGAGCATATTATCGGGCATCTCGTTGGTTTATCGTATTGCCGTTGTGGTTGGACCTAAATTGCGTCACCTGTTGCTGCGTGCCCGTTCACGTTTGGCCGAAAGTGATGAGGTCGAAACGGTTGCCAATAAATGTAATATTGGGGATTGGTTTCTGCTGTATCAATTGGGTAAAAATATCGATCCATTGATCTACAAGGAGGTTATATCGGATCTATCACGTGAAATGGGCGGTGATGGACAAAGTGCACACAAGCAACCATTTGAGGCCTAATCTACAACGACTACAATGATGATTATGATGACGAAAGCAACGTAAATTGAATGGAACAGAAGAAGAATGCTGGAAAACCACCACAACAACAACAACAATAAATTAAAAACAAAGCGGAAGTTGAAGAATGTCGAAAGTCGGGAGTCGGATCTGGGCCACCATTAAGCTTGGCTGGGCAGCGTGTCAGAGACCGTAAGTTCACATTTTTACCCATCCCCTATTAAAAAAAATCTAAGAAAAAGGCTAGAAGACCTACTTACAAATTAGATTACAAAATAGCTATAAATAAAACTAAAAAGCAGCCAACACAAAATAAGCTAAATGGGCAGCACTGAGCTGCACACATACACACATAAACCACGCACCTACATACACACCAACAACTTGTAGAGTTACGCAGAGTGCGAGAGAGGCAGAGCGACAGAGAGCGTAGGCACAAGAGAGCAACAGATTTGGGACTTTCAAAAGACATTGAGCTTAGAAACTGTAATCAAATTAAGCATAAACATTATTTAATACACACTTTAATTAATAGTTTTTATTTAACTCTAACCACAACAAGCAAAACAACAACAATTATCAAATCGCACAAATGCAATTTCATGTAATAGACCAAAAAAAACTCAAAAGCCACGCGCATTTTTCAGTCACAGCAGCAGTAGCTTAGGCTTAGGCACAGATACAGAGCGAGAGAGAGTAAGAGTGGGAGAGCGTGGCAAAAAGAGCGGACTTATACTCACTCACTGCTGGTCTTACGCGCTCATTTAAGCGTAACGCTAGCAGCTCCAATCGTCGACTTTGCTTTGTTACATATGTGCACGGGTGTTTATGTGTGTGTGTGTTTGAGAGCTAGTGCATGCGCAAGCGAGACGTAAGCAGCGACTGCGACGCATGCGTAGCGCAGACAACGCGTTGCGTCGTCTCAGCTTGTCTATGTATACATACACATACATCTATGTCTGCCTCGCTTGCTCGTCAAGCTACATTCCATCGTTTTTTTTTCTTCTTCCAACTTCTTTTTGTTTGCTGAAGTTGCTGAAGCTGTTGAATCTGCATGCAAACTGGTTTGACCAGCAAGAACAAGCAGAAGAAGAAGAAGAAGTGGATGAAGAACAATAGCAATAACAACAAAAAGAACAGAAAGAAGAAGAAGAGGAACAACGTCAACCGGCGCAAGTTCAGGGAAAATATTGCGAGGGCGCATGCGCATTGCCAACAAGACAAATGCCTTGGCCAAAAGAAGCATAAAAGAAAGAAGAAGAAGAAGCAGAAGTAAGCGAAGAATCCACGCAACATAATCAAGAGAAATTTCTAAAGAGATAGTTTCGAGTTCTTTGCTCTCAAAGCAATAAATTTCAAAATAAAATAAAATTTATGCAAAGTTTGTTGAGGAAAATTAAAGACAGAGTAAATATTTAAACTAATAAAACTAGCTGTCAGTGGTGCTTTGTCATTTTATTACAGGGCTTTCAGGGTCGTTGACAATTTTAATTTCATTTTTCATGTCCGAATTTCTTAGTTTTGTTGTTGTTTCTAATCAGCTTTTGGAACTTGCACAAGTGTCGGCATGTTTAACGTCATGTCGACGTCTCAGTCCGCTCTCCTCTCACTCTCTTGCGCTCTGGCACTCTCTCTTCGTCTGCAGTTTGTACGTACACTGACAATTATAAGTTAGGCAACATGTAGTCGTCTGTCTTCTGTCCGTCTATGTGCCAGTTTTTTCCTTATCTTATCAACTCTTTGCTCTCTTTCCCCTCTCTTCGTTTTCCTACTCCGCTCTGCGCCTCTCTTCCTTCACCTTCATTTCACTCCCAGCCCAGCAACCACTTTGCTTTGATAAGCCTCTCATAAAAAAATTTGAGATGCTGTTTTTTTTGACAAGGTTGCCACTGCGCCACATGTGGCAACAAGTGTTACAGTGTTGTAATTAACACACATTCATTTCAGATCACACATGATCATATTGCACTCGTCACACACACGACTTCAACTTGAGCTTTGCACAAAATGCACACAAATTTCATTAGTTGACTAATAGCTACCCTGTAATGCAGCTGATAAAAGCGAATGGTTTCACCAAAAAATTGTGTGAGTCAGCATAGGAGCACTCATGTATTATCGGGAAACAAAATAAAAACTCAAAGTTAAAAAGAAAAACAAATGTTTAAAGTTAAACTAAAATTAGTCTTCGAATCAAGAAGTTACTAATTTTGTTCAGCAGAATTCTCGCTATGAATCTGACTTTATTTAGAAAGTAGTAAATATTTATGTTAGTTTATAATAAATGTTATATTATAAATACCCTATAAGTGCTTAAATTCAATATGACATAGTATACTTTTCTATAGTTAGTCTCTGCTACCCCACTGACTCCCATTTTACAGGTCATACCTCAGCTAGAACAGACAATTTATGTGTTTTGGCGAGATCAGCCTTAGTTTGAGCTTCAGCCTCGCTATAATCAAAATATACCCACGTCATTTGTTACACACACACGCCCACACTCTCGCGCGAACTATGACCGCCAATTTGAGGTATCAATGAATGAAATTGCCCTGTATGCTGCCCTTCCTGCCGCGTTGCACTAAACTGCGCCAAAATTTATGTGGAAAATGTGTTAGTGTGTGTGTGACTGTGTGTGTGAATGCTAGTACTCATTCTATGAATGGAAATGCTAGACTAGAAAGCCTACAGTTCAGTTAGTCGACAGTAAATGACCCTGTGCTTAACAAACACATGTTTATAGTTTAATAATTTTATGCGACTGATTGTTCCAATAACACGTGTAATATAATATAATATATATATTTTATATGTACAAAAATCGAGCAGTATATAAATTTAAATACAGTGGAATCCGGTTATAACGACTCCGCTTAAAGCGTCCGTCCGGTCATTGCGACGAAAATTCGATGACTGTTTGGTCCCCATACAAGCTGTTTTTTCTTTGCTCGTTTCGGTTAAAGCGTCTACCGGGTATAACGACGTAAAATCGTCGGTCGCTTGAGTGTCGTTATAACCGGATTCCACTATATTTAAAAAAATGTCCGGTCTAAATTGTAAGCTAAATTGTAGCTCTTATGGTCTCTAAGATTAACTTCTTTAGCTTTTAACTCACATTTTTCAAAGCCATACCCATAATATACTCCCACTTCGTATTAGTACAGGGTTCACAATGCATTGTTACACGCGAAAAACGAAAATGAAACTGAAAACGTTAATGAAAAACAGTCGAT
Source organism: Drosophila dunni (assembly GCA_018152125.1). Classification (NCBI taxonomy): domain Eukaryota; kingdom Metazoa; phylum Arthropoda; class Insecta; order Diptera; family Drosophilidae; genus Drosophila; species Drosophila dunni. Next base: position 8,919,643 of record JAECXC010000648.1, on the reverse strand, counting down.
TGTTTTTATTTCCTTTTGTTAAATGTTTTTTATCTGTATTATTATAGTTGTATTGTACTTTACTTTTGTTGTTAATGTTTCTGTTCTTTTTTTTTTTTTGTGTGCCGACAATCAGCAAAAAGTTGAAGACGAAAGACAAAATTGGCTCAGTTTCTATAGCATTTTTAATTGCATTAATTACTTTCAATTAGCCAAAGACAAGAGCGGCAACAACAACAACGAAAGAAACACGGCCAAATTAATTGCCATTAATAATTGTGTCAAAGTTTAGCGTGAAATTTAGCCATAAGCAGCTAGTGAAGTGGCTGCTAAAGACAGCTAATTTATAGCGTATACGCCGCATGTGCTGTCGTCGTAAAAAGCAAATAAATTTTATGCCCATAAGTGGCGTTATAAATGTGCCCAGAGCTGTGTCAGTAGGCACAACAAATTTGCTGTGGTATAAAGCTCAAGTTTTATTTGATTTTTTATTTTTATTCCCCCAAAAGTGTACATAAATTCATAATAATTCATAAACTATTTATTTATGTTTTCGAAATATGTTCTTAATTTTACATTTTGTTACTAACTTGGCATACATATCCATTCTTATAATGCCTTAATCTCTACAGACTTCAATTATTATAAAAAATATAAAATTTTATTAGTTTTCAAAGACTTTTTTTTAATAAGTTGAATATAAAATTTGTTTAGTAAATTATATATAAATTATTACAAATGAAAAACTTAGCTGTTGCTGCTGATCAAGAATCCATTTATATATTTTATAGGCTCGGCTTCTTCTGCAATGAAGATTTATACCAATTTCTTTAGATAATAAAATAAATAAAATACTTAAATTTTTTTTAAAATTTTTCTTATAAAGCGTTCCGAACAAAAAATTATTAAATAGAGCAAACAAATTAATATAATCCCGAAAACAAATGAATTCGACTTTCAAATAATGTGTGCTATATAGTAGTGTCTAAATAACAATTTATCTATAGAATTTATACAGCAAAAATAATTTATAAACGTACAAAATTTGTTTGAGAATTTTATATATAATTTTAAAAGTTTATTTGCTGTATTTAAAGGCAATTAAAATTAGTCAAAAAATAGCTAATAAATTAAAATGACTGAAGACTATAAAAAAAGACTTTTTTAAGTTTTCTGTAGTGTACTGTGTAGTGTAGTGCAATAATAAACTACAGGGTATTTTTGATTGAACACTTTTTGAGTGATTAATCACCAAGTTTGGAATTCCTTCAATTAGAGAACTTTCAATTAATTGTTTTTTTACTTAATGTTTTCTTTGCAGTTGCACGCAGCCAAATTGAGACGAGTTTAATGGCGAATGGAGAGAGGGAAGAAGGAGAGAGGAAGGAGGAAGGAGGCCAGAGGGCGTGGCCTTTTCAAGCTAATGACGAGCTAATTGAACACACATATCAACGAATTCCATGGTAAACGCTTCTGTTTTGAGTGTTTTGAATGATTGCAAAACACTTGAAAACAATTTCGAAATGCAACTACAACAATACTAGCCACACACATCTACACACACACACACCCACCCACCAGACAGCTGTTTAGAGTAAAGAACAAGACAACGACAATCAAAAAAAAAACAGGCTGCAAAATGGAAACCGGAACTAAAAAGACAACAACAAAAGCGATAAAAGACAAAAACAAAACAAAACACAATAAGAATTTTTACAAAGCAACAAAAAAGATGCAGCTGCCGATACAGAGATACAATTGTATCTACATACATTTATATACCATATACATATACAACGCATACATATATATGTATGTATATATTTTTAATGCAAATGCCACATGCGATTAATATTTATTTAAGAGTTGTGATCATTGATTAAGCAGTTTTTATAAACAAATCAAATAACTAAAAAATTTAACAAAAAGTATACAAAAAAAACACATTTAAGTAAAAAATAAAAGCGACCAACACAACAACAACAACAACAATAATAATAACAGTAATCAAATTTACACCTTTTATTTGATTGAAATTTTTTAATTAATTACATACCACATAACGTATAGTTTATTTTATTTTTTTTTTTTTTTTTGTAATTTTACAATTTTCGCCAGCAATTTTTTTTTCTTATGTACTTTTCAATTTTTGTCATATTTTTTGTAGCATTTATTTGTTTAGTTTTTAGGCATATTAGTTTAGCGCAATTTTTTTTTTTTTATATAAAACTAAAAGAAAAAAACTACTTGAAATATACATACATATAAATATATATATTTTTTATAAATAATAATGATAATAATAATGCAAATATTTATACATTTAAAATTGTGCAAAAAGACAACTATATATTTTTGTATAAATTTAGCTATACAAAATGAAAGACTCAAAAGCAATATCTAAAAAATAACAAAAAACACATTACAACATAATAATAAAAAGAAAATCGATTTTGAAAATGAATAAAAGTATATATAAATATATATATACATATATATAATCGTATACTCTTTCTAAAGTGTATGTGAGTGCGCATATTTACAAGCCAGCTTGATCTAAGTATATATAAATAATTATATATATATATAACAATCGATTAATCTATTGATCGATTGCTCAGATTTTAAGAGTTTTAAAATCCATATTATTTTTTAAACACGATTTTTGAATAAAGAACAAGAATTACGATACAAAAACAAAAACAAACCCAGAAACATACAACAAAATCTTAAATCTCTTTGCGTTCACTTCATTTGTATCTTATCTATGTTTCAGCTACATACTATCCGATCTAATCTACTTTAGCTTTGCTAGCTGTTTGCTTAGTTTGCTGCCTAAATTTTCACTTTGAACCCTGAAATGGAAAGTGAACCCTGTAATGAACTCAAACTACAGTCATAAAGCGAGCAAAGGTTGGGGGAAAAAAAATGTTTTCAGCTGCCGATCTGGGAGTACTCTACAAAATAAGTGTTGGATAACATTCAACTGATTTTGAAATGCATAAAAAAATGAGTTTTCGATTTTCTTATTAAATAAGATTCGAGTGAAACTTGTTCAGGAAATGTAGAAAAGTTTTAGGAATTTTTCAAAAATATTTTAGAAAAAAACTTAAAATGTGCCTTGTATAAAGAAATTAAAAAAAAAATTCTTCTGAATTCAAAGTTATTTTAGTTGAAGGATTCTTTTTTAGTCACTATTACATAAGTTATAACCAAGTTTAAACTTGATTCAGGATGCCTATCTGGGAGTACTCTACAAAAAGTGTGTTGTATATCATTTAACTGATTTTTAAATTCATAAAAAAATTGTTTAAAGATTCTCTTATTCAATAGGATTAGAATGAAACTCGTTGAGAAAATGTAGAAAAAATTCTAGGAATTTTTTTATAGTATTTTTTATATAGTAGAAAGAAACAAACCGTTTTCCAAATCTCTTCGCTATAAGTTTAATTAAAGAATTTTTTTTTACCCTATTATATCAGATATATCTAAGTTTTCACTTGATTCAGGATTATTATATCTCATACTAACATTCTTAGCACAAGATATAGTAATTTCTGTAAATTTCAAAGGTTTTTGAAACTCCCTAAAATATTAATTTACTTGTAAGCGTATTAATCTCAATTTAAACAACACCTGGGCTATGTAAACTTCAAAGGTTGCTTTTCTAACAGCAATCGAATTTTTTACAATGCGTTCAACTCACAGTAAACACTGCCTAAAGTGAAAAATTAACAGAGACACAATTCACTGAAGTTGAAAGACCTACTATTTATTGTGTTTATTTAGAGTGCACAAACGACAGTTCTCCAGAAAAGTATTCCATTTTGAATTTTCTCACTTAGCGAGTGTTGACTGTAGCATGAAGTTGTACCCTTTGGTGCATGCCTTATCAACTTAAAGTCCACTCTTAGTGTTTACTTAAGCCAGTCATATGTTTATGGAGCAGAGTTCATTACAGTCTGAGTTCACTGTAACGTAGAGGCATTGAAGTGATCACTTGCACTCGTCCGGCAGTTGCAACACGTGTCAAGCTACATTTTGGCTGACTCAATTGTAATGTACACTGAAAAAAATTAGGGATTACAGTGTAATAAGAGTGGAAAAAGTTAGAATTTATTTAAGTTTATTTAAGAGTTTATAAATAAAATATTTATTGCACAAAATTTTATGAAAATTTTCACTTAACTATTAATTAAATTATTTACTAAAGTTTGAGCTTCAAATATTTCAGTCTAATTTAATTTGCATGGTTTTATCTCTATGTACCCCATGCTCTAAGGTTGGAAACGTCGGTAATCCGATACTTTCAGCAAACTGAATCAGAGAATCATAAATTTCGAGGATCATCCAAGGCACGATATTATCTTAGTCCCCCAATTCAACCGATTCGAATCTCGAGCTTTGGTATCGGATTACAAGCTGCGAGACAGACAGCGAGTGGCGTCGTCGTGGCACTCGTGCCACTTTTGCATACCCTGTGGCAAGGGTGTAACTGGTTGTTAAAGTTTAAGTCCAGAAAAAATGCCAAACTGGGGTCCAATTAGTGTCTTAGCTAAAGACTAAAGACAGCTTAAAGTTAACATTTTCTTGACTGACTTAGAGCTGCTTAGTGTTTTCAACAGTCGTGTGTACTCCACTCTAGTGGCATTTATTTGTTTACTAGTGTTTTTCCTGATCTGTCTGGAAAGCGAGTTAATAGAAGCTAAGAGACACTTACTTAAAGACACTACACTTGGAGTATAGTTTTGTAGAGAGTGTAAAAAGCCTCCAAAATTTCAAAAATAAATTTAATAAATTTTTAAAAACAACAAAAATACATAAAATAAATTAAATAAATATAAAAAATAATTCCTGTACAACTGTTAAGTATTCCATGTGTTTCCGTCTTAAAATCACAGAGTATCTCAAAGCTTTGAGAACCCAAATCACAATTTTTCTAGTTGTTTAGATACGTTCTTAGCTGTTTACTTGAGAGTTCTCAGCTTGCAGTTTTTGGTTCCCTATTCGGTCGGTGCTCGGTTGCTCGATTGTCCAGTTGTCGCTGATTAAGGCTGGAAGTATGCCTTGGATACAGCTCGAACAGCGAAATGGCGCAGATTTGAGCTTATGTCAAGTGCATTCACGTAATCCCAGCCGAATATGTTTGTAAACATGTATATAGATACAAGAGTATCGCATTTATTGCTTCTCTTTATAGCCTTGTATTTATAGCTTTATTCACGCGGATCTTTCCAAAAATAAATGAAGGTTTTTGGTTTACATCTGGGACTCAGTGTAAACATCTGTGAAGCACTGTGGCTAACAGAGGGGGGTAACAGAGGAGTTAACAGAGTGACGTTAACAGCGGTGAGCTTTGAAGAAAGGGATTTGCTAAATATACTTACATTTCAAAGCATAAACGGGTAAGTAAGCACAGAGTAGATGGTAACAGAGTGGAGCAGAAATAACAGTGTGATGGTAAGAGTAGTAAAGGGTAACATAACAGCTGAGTTAACAGTGTGAGGTTAACAGAGCAAGCAGATGTGATGAGCATTTTACCGTTGCCCTAGTAACAGAGTGAGGAAAATGGTGTAGTATAGTTAACAGAGTGCGTTAAAATAGGGGATGAGGAAATGATCAAACTAACAGTGATACTTCAACATAGGATCACTGTTGAAAAATATTTAAATGTTACTACAACTGGAAAGAAGAAACCAAAAGATAGAGTAACACGGTGGTGACATTAACAGAGTGACATTAAAAGAGTGATACTAACAGCATGACATTAAAAGAGTGATACTAACAGAGTGGCGTTTACAAAGGCGATATCAACAGAGAGTCGTTAACAGAGTGACATTAACACAGTAAAGTTAACAGAGTTTTAGTTACAATAGGTAAGTTAAGTCGACTCACAGTGTTGGAATGTGTAACAACAAGATAAATGTAAACTGCTGTTAACAGCGAGTCAAACAGCTGAGTGACTATGTTAACAGTGCGACGGTAACTAATGTTATGTTAATTTATGCTAATACTGCTCGTTTACAGAGTAAAGCATAACATTTAACGAAATTGGAACGAATGAGCAGAATTTGAAGATTCGAATAATTTGAGATAAATTCTCATTTTAATCACTTGACTCATAGTAAAATTCGTTAGACTCAAACTCTTTGTATGCTGTAATATTTACTACAATACCTTTCAGAAAACTAAGCCTTTTGTGATCATAGTTGATTACTTTTATATAACAAGCTTTAACTCTGCATTTTTTCGGAATTTTTTTTCATAATTTTTGACCTATTATGCTAGCTAGATAGACAGCTTACAATTCAGTTAAACATATAGGAATTTTAAATAAAATCATTTAGAATTAAAATCATTCTTTGTTGAAATTTATAGAAATTAAATCATTGAACTCTAACTGAGCTAAAGTAATCAACAATAAAAAATGCAAGCAAAGCTCTGCTATAAATATTGATATCAATATCAATATCAATTTCAGTAACAGTAACGGTAACAGTAACACCAACAGTAACAGTAACAATCAGTAAGAATCAATATTGCATCGATTATGAGCATAATAAATGGGCAATATTTCAATATTTGTGCACTCTCGTATCAAATGCACAAATTGCTCAATTTGTGCGCACATTTCGCACATTCCAAGTGCAAAAAAAAAAAAAAAAAAAAAAAAAATGTTCTCTAACTTGTTGACCTTTTTATTTTATTTCTACTGTTGTTATGGGGAGCGCTCCATGTTCCGTAATCCGCTTGAAACTCGCGATTCTTGGCATTTTCTTGCCTTTGGCGTAATATTTATTTATTTATTTATTTTTATTTATTTATTGAGGGCACGCCTGGACAATTGCTGGCGTTTAACTCAATTTCATATGCTAATTTGTTTGACCAGACGCAAACTCAACAAATTGAAGATATCACTTGGTTCCAGGGGTGTGGCAGAGAGGCAGGGGGGCAGAGGGGGTGTGTTCCAGTGTAGCGAGGGGAGGCATATTTGCTTCTGTTTGCCACCGACATTGCCACATTTGTTAACCTGCAACGCAAGCAGGTCGTATCAGGTTGCGTGCGTCCAAGTCGTGCATACTCTGTCTATGGGGCAGCTGATCTTTGGCCGTGTCATTTGAGACAGCATAGAATTTTGTTAAAATATTATGTAAAGATTAAATAAATTATTGAATTTAAAGGAGTTTTAGAAGGCAAATTTTCGTTTTTAAATATAAATTAATTTAAATGAAATTAAGTTTTGAAAAGGTAAATAATTTATATGTTTTCCCATACTATTTTTTACTAACAAAATGTTATGAAAATCAGCTTGAATTTTATTTTGTTTTTACAAAATCAACCCATCGCGTAGACGATGCCTTAACAACACCGTACTCCCAAAGGGTACAAGGGTCTACAAGGTTTGTCTGGGGTAAATAAAATGTGCTTAACCGTTAAAAGAAGGCGTGACCTATCCAAAATGTATATATATTTCTGATCAGCATTCTTTTTTTATATTTATTTTTATTTATTGATTGACGCAAGCTATATGCAGTCGGGAGTGTTTAATGAAATTGTTAAGTATATGTAGATGAATAGTTAAAATTATTGATTGTATAAAAAATAAAGTATTCAAAAATTTAAGTTGTCTTAAACTCTGAAACATATAGAAAATAATTAGTTCATTAATCTGGGAATGAAAAGTAAAGAAATTGATCCAACATTTGATGCAAGTTCTGGAAAAAACCCAGAAAAACTCAACCAGATCAAGTAATAATTATGCTAAAACACTCAAGAAAGATCTCTGATTTAAGGGAAAGACTGAATGGTAAAGACACCATTCTAACTGCTCTTGGAAAGCTTAGAAGATATATTGGAATAAAATATATCTAATATATTCTAATATTTATCTAACTTAAATATGAAATGTTGTGTAAATATTATATAAAATTCGAACAGGTTCGTACAAATTTATCTTCTGGAACCTGCTTACAGGGTCTTCTAAAGTCCACCCAATAGACTTGCAGTCTTTCCCTCAACTTGTGCTTAAATTGTACCAAAAAGTCGGTACAAAAACTTTATTCCCATGGGAACAACGCGAATTTGGGAGTAATTTCTGTATTTATCCAAAGTCGTAATGGATAATGCTGTTGTGTATATGTATGTATATCCCCAAATAACTGAACCCTCTGTGTTGCTAGCAATCAAATTTAGCAAAATTTTCGACTGTCGCCAAATCAAAATTGCACAACAAAAAAGAAAAACATAAAAAACAAAAACAATTTAAGTTGGAAGCTTGGGAACTGTAGCTGAAAATCGGGAAGCTTGAAAGCTGGGATCAACTTTTGTTTGGCTTTCACAGCAACAACAATAACAACAACTGCAAAAAATTAAGAAACAAAAAAAAAACTAAAATTCAACAACAAAACCGCGAAGACAATAAACAACAAACAAACAACAAACTGATGACATAAAAAAAGAAAACAACAATAAATCAGACAAGTGAAATGACAAAGACAAAAGGCCATTAGGCCAAAGGAAGCCTGCTCAACGTGCACATACTCTGTAAAAAATGTGCAGTCTTTTACTGAAGAAACTATCTTTAATTACAAAAAATATTTAATAGCAATAGATAATTAAGACATTTTTTAGTATAAAAAAAATTTTAAGATTTTTTTTAATTTAAATATACTTTGGGTAGTTTTTACTGTTACTGTTACTGCCAGTGTTACTGTCACTGTTACAGTTACTGTTACTGTTACTGTTACTGTTACTGTTACTGTTACTGTTATTGTTACTTTTACTGTTACTGTTACGGTTACTCTTACAGTTACTGTTACTGCCAGAGTTACTGTCACTATTATTGTTAGTGTAATTCAGTTACAAAATTTTTTTTTTCTTTTTTAAATAAATTTGGGTTTGCTTTAGATGACTTTTAATAATAAAATAAAAAATTGTAAATTAAAAAAAAAAAATTGGATAAATTCTACTATGTCAAATTTTAAAAGAAAATATTTTATTAAGTTTGTTTGCTTTTTTACCATTCTAGTCTCAGACATTCTTAATTTTAATAAACAAAATTAGGCTAAGAAATTTGTATTTAATTTTCTGTTATTTAAATCTGTGAGCTGTTATTTTAAGTAATCAGAGTCTATTATTTTTATCTATATTACTTCAATTTAAGTAAATGTGTTAAAATTTTCTAGAATTTTGAATTGTCGCTTAAATTTAATTTAGTTGAAATAAATATTTTTTTTATTGATATAATTTCTCTTAGGTTTTTTAAGACAACAGTATTTTTATATACAAATATTCTTATACTTTTTTTAGTACATACCAAACAATTTCATCGGTCCAGCATACCCCTTAGTAACATTTTATACTTGCAGGGCATTTGAAAAGCGTTTGATAGTTGGCTTTTAAATAAATAAATTGTGTCTAAAATTAAGCGTATATAACTGACACACACACACACCCTTACACACACACACACATACACGTAGCTATCTTGCGGGGCTATCATGTTATGCAATTTGCGGTCGCCAGAGGTCGCCACTAAGCCGCGTGTTGAATCGCGTTTATGCAACGCATTTAGCTTTTTTTTGTTGCTTTTTATTTAGCCAATTTGTTTAGATTGAATTAAAATTACAATTTATTTGGCATTTGGCGGCATTTTGTTTATGTCAGAGCATAACTTTTTATTAACAAGGTCATTGGAAGTGCAAGGAGAAAAGGAGAAAGGTGAGTGGAGTAGAAGTGAAGGTCTGAATTTGAAGATTTAATTTTAGATATATTTAATTATTTGTTTTATTTTTCTTTGCTGAAGTTTGACTTTAACAATTCTAATTTTTTAAGTGCAGTTTGTCTTTTAGTTCTTCTCATCTCTCGCGTTACCTTTATGCGATATAGATACATAAATGTATTTACTAGTGTCTTCAACTTAAGCTACAACAATATTAACAAACAGACATAGATTGGCAAAGCTTGGCAGATCTTTTAGTGACCTGATTCCCTATATATCGATATCTGTATCTATGTCTACCTCTATCTCTACATCTATGTATATCTATATCTTTATCTATATCTATATCAATATCTAAATCTATATTTCTATCTATATCTATGTCTATATCTATATCTATATCTACATATGTATATATCTATATCTATGTCTACATCTATATCTATATCTCTTTATCTGTATCTCTATGTATCTCTTTCTCTATAACTGTATCTCTATCTTTATCTCTATCTCTATCTCTATTTATCTCTTTCTCTATATCTGTGTCTATATCTATATATATCTATCTCTTTATATCTATATCTATCTTTATCTGTATCAATATCTATCTCTTTATATTTATCTCTTAATATCTACATCTATATCTATCTCTTTATATCTATATATATTCCTATATTCTATATATATATGTATATTCTATATATATTCCCATCCCTCTCTCCTCTTTCCCCTGTGCAAAAACTTAACTTAATTATACTTAATGCCTGTTTTACGATTTGAAAATTATAGAGTAGCGCTAGAGAATATCCAGTTCCAGCTGTGATCAATGGGAGAATCGTGAGATTTTCAATCGCTCGACATTTTATAACACAATTTCACGGCATTTACGAGCTCTATAAAGTAAGAGTTGAATTTTTGTAGTTGTTTTGTATTTTTGCTTTGATCGTAAATCAATTAACTAATGGTAATTAATTTAGCATACTATTAACACGCTAGCTGTCTCTTTCTGTTCACCTCTCCCCTCTCTCAGAACTGTTGTGACATCTCCCCGATATTTGCATAGTGTTATCAATATCAAAATATAATTATCGAGTCGCATCTAAAGCCTGAAACTTATATATCAATCTATTTTAAACACATTGATTAGCATAGCATAATTATCAGTAAATTTCGGCATGTATCCCACCACCCCTCTGCCCACATTTCCCACTGTTTTTCCCCACTTTTCCCCTCTTTTCCCCAAAAATTCGATTCTTTGTTTTTTGGGCAATTTGTTAATTGTTTATCAACGGTGACTTTGTATGCAAATCCTCAGTTCAAAATTTATTTGTTTCGGTCAGTCACAGTCTTTGTGTGTTGGTGTGGGTGTGTGTGTGTGTTTGTTGGTGTGTGTTTGTGTGTGTGTCTCTTTGAGCCTTTTTTGTTTATGCCATTTGTCAAGTTTGTTGTGGCAAAAGCGCGTAATTAATGTACAATGAGTAAACCCTTTGTGTCTGTCTCTCTCTCCCTTCTTTTACTCCTCTCTCTCTCTCCCCCTCTCTCTCTCCCTCCCTCTCCCTTGCTCTCACTCACCCCTTCAGCGCTTCACAAACTTTTCCCATGAGCAACGCTTTAAATTCTGTGCCACAAACACATTTCTCATTGCATTTGTCCCACGTCCGATCTGTCCTATATCCGATCTATATAGTTTATATATGTACAGTTGCGAAAAATAAAATAGCACCACTTTTATAAGCGAAGTTTGAGATGCCGCCCTATATACATCTATTGGTCAATAGACTTCGTTATAACGTTTTCGGATTCAGAAAACCTTAAACTACATAAACAAAAAAGAATTTCATTAAAAACTATTATAGTTCTGAAAATATGCAAACAAATGTAGACAAAGGCAGGAAAATGTACGAAAAAAATAATAGCACCACTGATCCTTTTTGGGCTGTTACCGTTATGTTTCGCAGAGTTGGATTTCTGAAATGCACATAGTCAAAAGATCTGTGTCTTTTCGTGACATCCAATCCAAAACTTTAAAAAAAATTTTGATAAATAGCTATATAATGGGGCGTGAAAGGTACTGGAACGGGAGCTTATAAAAAAGTTGATCCCAGATGGAAAAACTTACAGAGAAGTTGGATGTTTGATTTGGTGCTCATACAAAATGATACCCAACGCCATCACCCACAAAGAAAAGGTGGAAATACGTGGACGCCATCGAGTAATGAGTCCCCAAGATGTTAAGATATTGATTTTTGAGAGCAGGAAGGATCCTTTCAAGACGGCCACAGAATTGAAGAAGGACCTGAATCTACCGGGAACTGTATAAACCATTAGGGCATGTATGAGGGATCATCATTTAAACGTCCGAAGTCCGAGGAAGGCCCCACTTTTAAATGCCAGGCATATGAAAAACAGAATAAAGTTTGCACAGGAGCATCTGAATTGGTCGAACAACAAATGGCGTAATATTTGTGGACAAACGAGAGCAAAGTGGTAATGTTCGGTTGAAAAGGGTCTAGAACATATGTGAGACGTCCACCAAATTCAGAATGTCCACCACGACACACCGTAAAATCCATAAAATGCGGAGGATCAAGTTTGATGGAATTGGCCTGTTTCTCATATTTTTGTGTAGGGCCTATACATTAGGTGAAAACCATAGTGGACCAACATATCTATGTGGAAATATTAGAAAAAGTCCTGCTCCCCTATGCGGCCTACAATATGCCGCTTGTTTGGGTCTTCCAGCAGGATAATGACCCAAAACACACCAGCAAAAGGGCAAAGAAGTGGTTTTTGGAGAATTCGGTGAACGTTTTGGAGTGGCCTGATCCGTCTCCAGACCTTAATCCTATTAAAAACCTGTGGGCAGATGTCAAGCAAATAGTCGCCATAGCCAAGCCGAACAACACCGAATCCCTATGAAGGATCATTTAGGAGTCATGGGCCAAAATCCCTATAAAACGATGTCAGAACCTAGTTGACTCGTTGTTCAGCCGAAATAGCCCACAAGGGTGGTTCTACTAAAGATTTACTTTTCAAATTATTCTTAGTTATTGTTTATAACTATTATTTTGTTTCATACGTTACTTATTTTTCGTTATTTTAATTGTTTTTAGTGCATAAAGAAAAGTGGTGCTATTATTTTTTTCGCACATTTTCCTGCCTTTTTTTACATTTGTTTGCATATTTTAAGAACTATAATAGTTTTTAATGAAATTCTTTTTTGTTTATGTAGTTTAAGGTTTTCTGAATCCGAAAACGTTATAACGAAGTCTATTGACCAATAGATGTATATAGGGCGGCATCTCAAACTTAGCTTATAAAAGTGGTGCTATTTTATTTTTCGCAGCTGTATATACCCTACAAATACCGTGTCTAGCTATTTGTAACTGTAACGCGAAATTTAAGCATTGTGCTTCGTTTTTGTCTTTGTTTTGCGGAAGTTTCAATCGTTTTTAATGAGCTTGTTGTAAGTTGTGGCAAGTGTGACAGGCTTTAAGATACCCTGTAAGGCATAATGAGGTGAATAATGGTGCATTTCACGGGGAGTTTAATTTAAGCTGCAAACTCTAACAATTAATATTTGCCAATAACGATATGACAGACCTTTAGATACCCTGTAAAATATTGAAAGCGAAATTAGAGCATTATTTGTCATATATATCAATGCAGCCTACTTTACCTCTTCAATTTAACGCTCGTTCTAAGTGCATTTCTGCCAAAATTGAGGTGGCAGAATTTTAGATACCCTGTAAAAGTCAAACTCTATAGCACACGTTTTCAATGCTGTTTTAAATGTCTTAAATAATGAAATAAAATTATATAAAAAATAATTTTTATTTTGCAGGGTATGTAGGCAGTTGTATACCAAATTTGTTGTTCCTAACTCTCAATGTTTTAATAAAAATTCGTTTATAAATTTTATAAGACTTTTACATATACAAGCTCTAGCTGTGCATAACTTGCTGGCACTTTTACAGGGTATTTGTGGACGGTCAGCAACAGCGGCGTCAGCAGAATCAACGTCTGCCATTGCAATTAAGCGTGTGGATCTCAACTGACCTGTCTGACTGTGTCTGTATGGAAGTGTGTGTGTGTGTGCGTGTGTGTGTGCGTGTGTGTGTGTGTGCCTGTGTGTGTGTGTGTGTGTGTGTGTGTGTAATCAGCATTTCTAATTAGCCAGCCAGACGCTTATTGGACTTTAGATTTTCGACAGTCGCTTCAAATTTCAGTTGCATTTTCAGCTTTTTTTAAATTTTGGCCTCAGTTTGAATAACTAGTGAGCTGCATGCACTTTTAGCCAAGTTAACAAACAGACACAACAACCTGAACTAACAACAATTCTTAGTTCAAACATTTGCACAGAGCTGCGAACAACGAACAACGAACAAGTTGCATAAATTATTACTTATTATTGAACACAAAATGCAATTGCAATTGCACGATTCATTGGACAAACATGAAGACAGTCGCGGAGGGGGCAAAACTGATGGAAAAGCAAGGGGGTGGGTGGTGGTAGGGTCGAGGGGATGTGGCTGGAAAAGCAAATATGAAAACGAGACAAGACCTTGTTGCTAATGACAAATGCATGTCAGTGATTGCGCTGTTGATTTTCCCAATACTCTAACTAAGCGAGGACTATCAGCATTTTCATCATCATTATTAATGCCATTATTATTATTATTATTATTATTATTATTATTATTATTATTATTATTATTATTATTATTATTATTATTATTATTATTATTATTATTATTATTATTATTATTATTATTATTATTATTATTATTATTATTATTATTATTATTATTATTATTATTATTATTATTATTATTATTATCATTATCATTATTATTATTATTATTATTTTTATTGTTATTATTCTTTTTAATTTTTTTATTTAATATTTGCTTAACAAATAAATTAAATACTTAATGAAGTTGTAAATAATCATCTAACATTAAAGAATAGTTATTTTTAATAAATAATTTTATATTTTTAATAAATGTATAAATTTATATGTGAAGAAATAAAATACAGGACTTTAAGTTAAGAATAACTACTTACCTTACTTATTTAAAAAGAATTAAAATATCAATTTTCTGCAAATCTATATTAGGTCTCCTCGTTTAATAAATAATCCATTTAAAGACATATAATTATTTTTAATAAATTAAAAAATTATTATTTAATTTATTATACTATACTTACTTGATTCAAGTGTTCTTTTTCTTAGGTTTTTGTAGCTCTTATAGGCTCTGAGGCAGAATGTGCTGTTGATACTGAACAGGAACTTATACACCTGTCATACCCCTCCATTTGACTGATATGCATATGTTCTTAAAGAATTCTAATTGCTCCATTTTTATAGAACGGTACAAATCATACCCAATTAACGGCATTTTCACAGAGCCTTAGAGTATTCAAAGTATCTTTTAGTTTGGCTAGTGAAACTACAACAATTTCAGTTCAAACAAATATGTAACACGCTTGTTACTCTAGGGCGTGGCATGTCTGGTTGCAGGCACTTAGCACACACAAACACACACACTCACAGCATACACACACAGCATACAATTTTGAAATTGGAGCATATCGAAGTAAAATAACCGTTGAGTCGAGTTGGAATACCTTTTATTTAACTGCACGTTAATTGGCAAACTAATCAATGTTGCACCTGTTGCAGTGTTGTAAGTGCAGACAGTGTCTGCAAATAGTCTCTGCACATGCGCTTTGTGTGAATTTTAAAGCTTTTCATTAGCTGCATTTAGTTTAGTTTCAATTTTTAACGCAAATTTACACAGTTGAAGAGCGGTAAACACTTGGGTTCAGACTTGGTTCACAACTGGTTCCGAGTTGAATTTCAATTTTTTTTAGATTAATGAGTAAAATATGTTCCAGAATATATTTAAATTTTGTAGAATACCAAAAAACTAATATGAACTAGTTCCGCCAAATGGTTCCGCACTGGTTCCGTTTTATTTTTGAGTTAAATTTAGATTTTCTGTTAAAAAAAACACTAATAGTTTATTCTTACTTACCTTGAGTATTAGGCAATTAATTTCAACTAGTTCCGGCCACTAGTTCCGATGGTTCAGCACTGGTTCCGTTTTATTTTTGAGTTAAATTTAGATTTTCTGTTAAAAAAAACACTAATAGTTTATTCTTACTTACCTTGAGTATTAGGCAATTAATTTCAACTAGTTCCGACCACTAGTTCCGATGATTCAGTACTGGTTCCGTATTATTTTCAGCTAAATTTCGGATTTTTCTTAAAAAAAAACACTTTTAATTTATTTTTATATTCCTTGAGTATTAGACAACTCATTTGAACTAGTTCCAGTCACTAGTTCCGAACTATTGGTAAGCTACAATTTGGCTTTTAATTGAAAAACACTTCAAATTCAATCTATAAGCACTTTTAGTACTGCTGAAAGCCTTTTTACCTCTTGGAACTAGTTCCATCATATGAACCACAACTGGTTCCGAATTGTTTTTTGTCAAAATGTTTGCAAAAAGTAAGTTGCCAATGAAACTTAGAGTTGGATAATTACTTTGAACTAGTTCAGGCATATAGTTCACAAGTCGTTCTTTATTTTGGAACCAAAAACAGAACAACTTGTGAACTGTGAGCTAAAGTTTAATAAATATCAAAGCAAGACTACTTAAATTTGCTCACTAGTTAATTAAATTAAGCTAAATATCAGGCAGTAAATTAAGAACTAGTTCAGCTCCACTGCCCAAGGGGTTCACAACCGGTTTCGTATTGATTACAAGCAATCGACTCAAATTTTATGAATGACATAAATGCAATTGAGATAAAAAGTGCCAACAAATGAGAAAAATTTAAATAAAAGTGACAGTAAAATGCAATTAAACTAAGCTAGACTTAATTGGAAGTGGAGTGAGCGAAAGAGAGGGGAAGCGAGTGGAAGAGGGAGGGAAATAGAGGCAACTCTACTCCACTGCAAAGTTCTTGGACTGCACTCAGTTGGAGATGTTTGAAGTGTTTTAACGATGAACAAGTCGAGTGCTAAAAGTTGTGGGCGTAGCAGAGGGGCGTGGCAAGAGCTGAATGCAAAGCAGACAGGTGGGCGGAGAGAGGGGTGTACAGGGCAGAGTGGAGCTAGTGGAAATGCTTAAACCAGTTTCAACTTTAAGTTAAATTCTCATTAAGAACTGCGATTGTCATATGTAAATAAGTTGTTCCCGCTGTCAGCGTGTGTGTGTATGAGTGTGTGTACAAGTGTATGTGTGTGTGTGTACTGGTGTGTGTGTGTGTGTGTGCTTGTTAATGTTTTTGTTCGTTAAATGCTAACGATTTCAATAATCACCAGCATTTGTTGCTATTTTCACACACAATTATTTCAACACTTGCGATGCGAAATAATTGAAGCAACTACAAAAGCGACAATTGTTATAAATATTTAACAAATTTAACAAATTTATTTAACGTTTAACAAAGCACGAAACTGTGAACAAATTAATGGAAAACACAATGATAATTTAATTGATTTATGGATTTATTTACTAAATTATTAAACACTTTAATCGTTTGGGAAGCAGGGAACTCCGATTCGATAAAGTACAGTGAAAGCTCCCTTGGCCGGACAGCCACTTTCAAGGGACATCTCCCTTGGGCGGACAAAAACTCTCGAACCATGGCTGTCCGCCCAAGGGAGATGTCCGCCGAAGTGAAACGGTTTTTGTATAAGAGTCATGCTAAAAAACCATAAAATTCGTTCGACTAAGGAAGCTGTGCGCCTGAGGGAGCTGTCCGCGAGTAGAGCTTTCACTATATACATATATATTCAGGATCAGCAGGCACAAAAGCTTCGATGTAGCTATGTGTGTCTTATCCGCTGCCTGTCTGCCTAAGCTTAAGCATCACGGGACTATAAGGTGTAGAAAAAAAACCCATCCCAAAGCCACTTAGTTCATTAATCAGTTGAGTTCCCTAGTCTTAGTATAGAAAACTTTTTTGTTATCAGTGCTAACTGAACCAAATTTACATATAAAGTTTTGGCCAAGTTAAGACGTGTGCAGACCCAGTTTCATTCAAATCGAACAACTACATCTATCAAACAGAATCGCTGGAGAATATGCTCTAAATAAATATGATTTAGTAGGAAAAACACTCTAGTTTCTTTAGCTCTGGTGTCCCTCAACTAAACAATTGCACCACCAATAATATCATACCCCATTAATCACACATTTAAATGGCTTAAAGGGTATCGCAAAGATTTTTTTTTTTACTCGCTTCAGCACCAAAACGAAAGACTCAAGCCACGAACTTGGTAAAGAGCTGAGCTAATGAGCTGTGGACTTGAAAGTACACACAGCATGTGTCAGCTTGTGGCATGCCACAGCATGCAGCTTCTAGCTGAAAAAAAGCTAAACTTATTTTTATTGGAATTTTTGGTTGGCTAGAAATGTTTTTTTTTCTGCTTTTTCGAAGTGTTTCCCACGCTCGCCTTTTTGGTCAAGTAAGTGACTTAGTGAGTGTGGCCAGCGTGCTTGGGTGTGTGTGTGTGTGTGCCTGTGCTGGTGTGTGTAGCAAGTCTAGGCCGTGGATTGAAGGCGTATCCTCCGCTTTGGTGGCGCTTGTTGGCTACCGTTGCACGCGAACCTAAAAAGCCAAAATTGAAGCCTGGCCTAAAAACCGGTTTGCAGCAGGCCAACCAAACTGCAGGCAATAAATATATACCATATATATAGCTATACTATATATATGCCTCTCGTAGGCTAGAGTGAGAGGCAACAAGAAAGAGCGCGCGAAAAAATGAATCAAGTTTTGCATTTTCATTTAAATTTATTGAGTTTTTTTTGTGTGTTGCCAAGTGGCCAAGTTGCAACTTGATTTTGCAGCCAGTTTTAAGTATGGCCAAGCGGAGACAAAGAGGGAGAAAGAGAGAGAGAGGGAGAGAGGTAGAGAGACAGAGAGAGAGAGAGAGAGAGATGGGTAGATGTAGTGCTATGTCTCACTTCCAGTTTACATTGCACAAAAGTATTCGTGGTTCAGGCAATATACTCTGCAAAGGGGCGCTGCTAAACAGTGTTGCCTTAATATCTCAAAAATTCAAGAAAATACAAGTAAGAAGGGCTACAGTTGAGCGAGCCGACTGTAAAAGACCCTGTCCAAATAAGCCATCTTAGACCGGTTTGACTTATTAGAGGATATAGTAGTCCGATACCGAAGAAACTTGGTGTGGATAGCTGAGCTTAGGCAGACAGACAGCAGGACATTGCTATATCGACGCGTCTGTTGCTGCTGATCCTGAATATATATACAGTGAAAGCTCTACTCGCTCCCTCAGGCGAACAGCTGCCTTAGCCGGACGAATTTTATAGTTCTTTAGCATGATTTTCATACAAAATCCGTTCTCTTAGGCGGACAAAAATACTGTAACCTGTCCGGCCAAGGGAGCTTTCACTGTATATTCTTTATGGTGTCGATAAAGCCTCTTACTGCCAGTTACACACCTACGCTTCTGACAAACCTAATATACCCTTACACTCTGTTGGAGTACGTGGTCTAAAAACTAAAATATCTTGCTAAAAATGTTGATGCAAGTGTATAGCTATTAAAGTAATAGATCTGGCTGAAAACTGGCTGTTTTACCAGCACTGACGCATAACTAGCAGCTGACTAGTACAGGTAGCTGATTGTTGAGGTGTGTTGTCTTTAAAGCTTACTACATTTTTGTGGATTAATTATTTTACAAAGTTTTCAATTTCCTTTTATACAACAAATTCCTTTTGTGGGTTGTATAACTAAAATAAAGTTAGTCATTATGGGATTCATTATACTTAGACAGTTATGAAAGCTATATAAAATTAAACTAACACTAAGACTAAGCTAAAACTACAGCTTTATTTAAATTTTGTCACTTTTTAGCAGCCCTACAGAAATAATTTAAATACTTGTTCATTCTTTAAAATTATAAAAAGCGATTTTTATAACAAACTGTTGGCAACTTTTAACTTTTCTTTAAGTAGAGCTTAAAACTATTTTTAAGAAGCTTTTTGACACTGACTAAAATCCAAATTTTTAACAGCTCTTCAGCTATGAGAATGGAACTTTTCCTTTTAGAACTTATTACACAATCAATTTAAAACATTTCCACTATTTTAAGCACAATTTATAACTCAATTTTAACCTTCTACAAAAATGAGGCTTAAGTCTCAAGTGAAACAGCGTTTAAACCTACTATCCATCTAGCGATTCATTAATCAATGAACACTCGAGTAAAACCCGCTGAATTGCGTTAAAAACTGTCAATCAAACCGTACATCACTCAATCAGCACAACAGTAAAACACTTGAAATTCTGTTTAAAAAAAAAGGATGTACAGTAATATTTGTTTATAGATATAGCAATAAAGTTATAATCAAGTGTGGAACATTAAACTTAAGAGTTTCATAATAATTATATATATATTTGTTTGATTTGTATACTTAATTAAAGCTTAGTAGGCTGGCATGTGGTAGTAGTGGGCGTGGCTACATGCGAACTTGGAATTTGCCAGCTTTGGTAAGATATTTGACACCTTTGAATGGCTTATACTTCTCGCCGTACATATCCAAGCGATTGACCTTTAAGCCCGAGACGGCAAGCTGAGAGATTTGGAATTGTACATTGATGGATGGATTGGCATCAATATTTGTGCTGCCCGGTGTAATGGAGACCTAGAAAGAAATAGTTCTTTAAGCAAGTGACAGTGGGTGGTAGATTTTAAGCACTCACTGTGCCGCGTATGTTGGGCAACTTGGAGACATCGATGCGTCCCACATCCCAGGCGAGTGTTTTGGTCACCGAATCGAAGGTGTATTTGCCCTGATTGGGCGTCAACAGACAATTGAGCACACACTTGGGCATCGTGAGCTCCAGCTTGACTTTGTCCACAGTGCGTCCGAGTGTATTCCTCGGTCCAATGGTCAAATCAAGTCGTCCCTGTTCGCCGGTTTTAATTGAAAAGTTGTGTCGTATATAGATGGGTATAGCCACCACTGATTGGGAGCTTATATGATACGACATCAGACGGAAATTGCCGTCGGGTGGTATAAACGAGAGCAGACGCTCGGCTTCCCAGCGCTTGAAGCGTACACACGGATGGAACGAGACGTCGTCAAACAGACGAGGGTTCATAAAGGATAGCGTCAAGTCCGGCATACCCGACAACTTGATGCAGCAGTCGATCTGTGGAGCAGTTAAGGGTATACAAAGATTTATAATCAATAAAAGGAAATACTTTTAAAAGCAGTTTTAAGTAATCTATATACTATTTCTATAAGTAACTATTTAATCAGTTCTGAAACCAAATTTATTAAGTATGTGCAGCGAAGTACTTTATATATAGTCATTCAATTGGTTGAAATATTATGGAACTCAAATTTTGGTTAGGTTAAGCCGGACGCTCCTCGCGGACAATTCATAGGCCTATGATGGCCCTTAATAATCCGGTCCCGGAGGGTGCTATGGCTTGAAGTCATTTAGGATGCGGGAGTGCTTTGCACTTAGTACTTAGGGATCGTTCTATTATTTCTATGATAGTTATACACTAATAAATTAAATATTTGATTGGATCAAAATATCAAAATAGGCATAGAATATATAAGTGTGAATAAGTATAAGCTGATCCCATCATGGTTCCCATGACTTGTTTTATGAATTTGTTTGACTTAGCTTTGTAAGCTTGTATGTTTTACATACTAAAGTACACTTTAAACTCTAAGTTGCTATAAGATATAGCGAACCGATTCGACTGAATTTGATATATTAACTGTAGGCTGTTATAAGGCGGATGTATTAATTAATGCAGCTCTAAAACAGCGAGTTATTTTGGCATAGAAACAGGCGGACATGACTAAATCGAACTCTTTTCTTAAGAAACACACCATTAAAAGCGGACGACTCTCTTACGAGAACCTTTTTGCTCTGCGCTTGATAAAGCGTCAGAACAATTAGCCTCTCTTCCCCATTAAACCGTCCACATTTGGCAGAGAGTAGGTGTACACTAATGAGAGTTTACGCTGTGTATAGCTTAAGTAGTACTAAAAGTACTAAAAACTTGCACAAACAATTAAAATACCCCGAAGCTGCCTCTAAGCCAGCTTAATGTCAAGCTTTCCACCCTCTACAGGACTTGCATGAAAGACTTAAGCTAGTCTATGCCACTCACATGACCCTGTATTTCGGCAAACACCGTCGAACCAGACTTGTCTATGATCGCATCGACCTCCTCGATGACATCGAAATAGGCCTCGTTGTTGGTGTAGCGCACGCCGCTGCGACGCCAGGGAATCGCCGACAGTTGACCCGAGGGCAAGATGGTGCTCACACTGTGGCCACACGAGCAAGAGTGAGAGAGAGGAGAAAAAGAGAGAGACAGCGATTAGTAGAGATAAGCTTAAAGTGACTTTCGTTTGCGTTTCGACCCACTTGCTCTTGCCGGTAACGGTATTGGCAATAGTACGCAATATATTCGGCGGCTTTATAAGCTCCTTGAGTATATTGCTCTCAGTGGACAGGGGGAAGCCATTGTCCAGCATCTCGTCGAGCAGTTCATAGACGACCACATAGTTGTCCTTGATCACAGATTCGGAGCAATCGCTGAAATAATCCTGAAAAGTGTCCACAACTCGATGTAGAAATTCGATGACAAATAATGGTGGCACCTCCTGTTTGCAGGCAGCTACCAATGACACACTGTCTCGCTGCACGGTGATCAGATAATAATGGGGTGTGGCAATCACCGGCGGCACGTCCTACAACAACACCCAAAGGATTTCAAATAATTGCAAACGTGGCTGGGGAAAACTAAATTTTACTCACATATGGTGCTGCTCGTTGGGCGTCCAGAAAGTATTCACAGACGGAGCGGGACACCACGGAGCGCCAGTGCTTTTCCAAAAACACTTCGCTGCATTTGCCGCAAGTAAAACGAAAGTTTTATTAAATTTTACTTTGTTTATGTTTTGAGAAATTTTTATTTCTTGCAAATTTTCGTCTACTCACCCGCTGCTGTTTACTATAAACAGACTATGTATCATATTTAAGCGTTTTGTTGGCTAAGAATGCATAAATTTAGTTAAATCGTTTGCAATATTGCAATAACAAAATAATTCTTTACGTGTTTTTGTTTTAATAAATAGAAACACTAAACAAACGTAGTAGGCAACGTAAAGTTAACAGCTTGTGCGAAAACTAACAGAACTGTTAGATTAACAGCACAGTGCAGCGTTACACAGCACTGTTCAGCACAGCTGCACAGAAGTCATAGCGCAAAGTTACAGAGCAAATCGGAGTGAGATATATTACCAATTAATATTATTTGTGTGAAAATAAAAACGAAACAAGAGTCAGGAGTTAAACCATGAGAAGTAGGTGTACAAACAGTGAGGAGCATTATGCGCAAAATATGTACGCAATGATGAGTGCTTTGATAACAGCCGCCCGTTAACAGGCACAGCTGATCACAACTGCGCGCACGCAAAACGGAGCATGTTAATGACAGCAGCCTTTTAACAGCTGTGCACAGCTGATCAATTTGACATGTGAAACAACACTGATAAGTTGCTTTTTCGAATAAGCAACAATATTGTTAAATTTCTGTATTAAATTATTCTAGTATAGCTAAGCTATACACAGCCAAGTTAACGAAATTTATTGCTTTAAGTAAAACTGTGAGCACACTAGGTGCGAATGCTTGCACAGGCAGCCCATTTGTCGCCTGACGCTTATATAATCAACAAATGAGTCTACACAACAGTTTCGTTCGACGCTTCCTCGACAATTGGCCCGGCAAGCGACGTTTCGGCATTTATAGATTTCTGCCAATATTCTTTGTGCTCGGCGCGGCATTGGAGTTCTCCATGATCAACTGGACCGTGGGCGAGACCAATTTCTGTGAGTGCAGTTCGGTTTGAGTTTGTTGGTCCAGCCCCAATCGGTTTATGACCCAAATCCAAACATTTTAAAACTAGCCAATCCTTTCACCATACAGATCGCACATTTAAACGTCGTCAGGCCAAGAACTATCTGGAGGATCAGGAGCATTATCAGCAGCTGCAGGAGCAGGCCAAATCAGTGGAGACTGCAAAGACAAACGTTTAAAAATGCCCGCAGGCGTGTCGTGGGGACAATACATGAAGTTTCTGGGTAGTGCAATGCTCGCCATGATGGCCGGCTCTCAGGCGGTACACATGTACTTTAAGCCCCTGGACGATCTGCCCAACTACATTGAACAAGAGAGGCGACAGAAGGAGCAGCCCCAAGCACCCAGTTAAAGTTACAAGTTGTCAGTTAAATTGAATTCTTCGGCTATTCTACGTTTCAAGTCAGAGACTGTAAATTAATTTTTTTTTAATAAAAAATAGTCAAAGATATGTGTGTCTGTGTTTCGGTTTTTATACTGGGATTCAGTGAAAATCGTCATAAATTGAGGTATGTATTTAAAAATTAATTAAAACAATCGATTTAATTTTATAGGCAATATTTTTAATTTTTCTTAAAAATTTTAAGATTATTTATTCAAGTCTTAAAATATGGCTTAAAAGTAGTTGATTAATAAGCTTTAGGGATTATTTTAAAGTGGTGACATAAACATAACATTTTTATTGTGTTTTTATAAAATTTACGACTTTCTTAAGATTGCAAAAAAAAAAAAACTTACTTTATAAAACAGAGATTTTTTGACAAAAAAAAGCCAAACGAGCATCACTTTGTAAAGCAGAGTCTATAAGACTAGAGACAATAAATTTAGCAAGTGGACAATCACAACTTTTCGTCACTAGCGTGAACTGCTGTCCACCTTAAAGCACTTGCACCTCAAACCATGTTTAGTAGGAACAAGTCTTTAAAAAACATTCTATGTTTCCTACAGGGAGTCAACTAGTCCTCGGTCTACTTGCTGCCACTGGGCAGCTTCTCGTGCACCTTTCCATGATTCTTGAGGCACGTCTGCTGTCTGAACGCCTGTCCACATACGTCACATACATACGGCTTTTCCCCGGTGTGTATATACTCGTGATGCCGCAGAGTCTTTCGCGAGGCAAACGACTCCGCGCAGTAGCGACAATCGAAGGGCTTCAACTTGAGATGCACCGCACGAATGTGCGCCTCCAGCTCAAACTTGCGAGCAAAGAGTCGACCACAGTGCTCGCAGGGCATCTTATCGGCGCTGTGCATGAGCATGTGCTGCACGAGCATAAACCGTTTGGCCACACGACGACCACAGACCTGGCACTCCAGTCCTGCACTTAGAGCACTCTCCGTGCTCTCCGTGTGCTGTTGCATGCGATGGTATTTGAGTGTGTAACGGGAGTGGAAATGCTTTTGGCATATATCACAATAATGCTGCTCACTGTCCCGAGCATTCGCTGCTGCCTCCGCTGCCGTTGGGTGTTTGGTACGTCGATGATATTTAAGATTCGCCGTCTGATTGAAGGTAGCACCGCACTGTTCGCACACGTATTTGCGTGTCGTGGCCGTAGTGGGACTACTGTGTTTCAGTCGCTTGTGCTTCTGCATGGCAATACAACTGATGTAGACACGTTCGCAGCCGGGATGATCACAGGTATATGATCGTGTCTGTGTGCCATGAATCTCCTTGATGTGCGTATAGAGTCCACCCATGAAGCTATAGGATTTCTCGCAGCGATCGCATTTAAATGGTCGCTTGTTGCCCTCGTGCACCTTGCGCACGTGCGCCTCCAGCGTCAGGTTGTGGGCAAAACAATGTCCACATTGCACACACTTGTAGCTATTTTTTAAGCCCTTGCAGCGTCTTCGCACACCCGGCTCCTTTGGGTCCTGCTTTACCAGCTGCTCCAGCTCCAGCTCAGCTTTTTCCACTGCCGCTTCCTCGTCAAATGGATCCGGATTTGATTCGTTTTGTTGCTGCTCCGGCGTTTGCTGCTCGTAGACAACCTCGAAGTTGGCACTTTGTAGCCTACAATCCTCCAACATGGCCAGAAGTTGTTGCCGGCAGTTGATTGCCTGCTGCTGGAACTGTTCGAAGCTTAGCAATTGCTGGTAACAGGTGCTGCACACCTGTTTAGGCAGAAAATCTTCGTTGAGTTCCTCCTGCTGCCAACTGAGATGCCGCATCAACAGACGCTGGAGTTCCATGTCCATGTGGTGCTGCTGCACAGCTGGCACACTCTCACAATCCATTTTTAGCAGACACGTTAAGCAATTGTGTTTACTTAGCGTTCGCATTTTGGCCACTACACGCAATGCCACAAAAACTTAACTTTAATTTCTGTCGCTCTAATAATGTCAACAAAACTTTTTTGGTTAACATTCAACGGCGGCACAACAGTGACTCAACGGTTGAGCTATGTTAAGCGCACGGCGTTGCCACCTCAAGCTTATAACAGCAATCGGCATGTTTATGCGCAAGCTGTGCGCGTACGAAATGGTATTAAAGGAATCATAGCTCGCAAATAACAATTGAGTGTTTTGCGACGTCTTCAAATAAGTCTCTCTACTGAGTATATGAAAAGAATACTCGCGAGCAGAGTATCGGTAATCTCTTCGTTTGTCTCACACGCGCTCGGACAACAATCGTTTTTTTTCGTTTCTTTTTCGTCTCACTTAGACCGCGAGTATTTGCATGAGTGAAATGAAGCAAAACGTCTTTAAGCGAGTGATGCTTATTAAATTGCGACGTGTTAGTAGAACGGGCATTTTCAGCCCTGCATTTCATACTGAGTGAACGTCGGAGTTCAATAGGAGCAGACAATTTAAACTCCCTGTTATTAATTAAGATAAACAATTAGTCTAAATAAATAAGAAATATTCATTGAATTCATTTATATAGTTTTGTTTTTATTTCTATTTTGTCTAAGTGGCCCTGTCATAAAGGCAGTGTGTGGATGTGGTTATCGTATAAGCCGATGGCCGTAGAAGCTAGTGCTTGTAAAAATTGTAAGGATGATAGCTTACAATTATATCCTAAACTAAATAAACAAACAAACAAATATTTTTTCTATTATTAATCAAGTATTCGATTAAAGCTAGAAAAAAAAGAATAATCGGAGAAAAATTAAATATTTTTGACTTATTACTTACATTAAGAAAAATAAACAAAAAAAACACAAAATAAAAATAAAGAAAATATTATTTATTAAGAAAAATACTTAAAGAGTGTTTGCAAGACTTTTTGAATTGACTTATTCAGTCATCTACTCACTTACTGAGTCTCAACACGCGAGCGACAATTAAATTACTCCCGAAAAGAGAATCGTTAAAAGAGTTCAACACGAAGAACTCAACAGCAAGAACTCAAGCGAAGACCGAAGCAAAATAGAAAAAACTCTCTTGCTCAGAGTGGGAGCAAATTTTTTCATTTGTTTCGCTTCTGCTCAGAGATTGAGCGTTAAGAAAAAAACACTCAATTGTTATTTGCGAGCTATGAAAGGAATGTGTTTGCCTAAATATTTATTAAATTTTCTATTCATAACTTTAATTACTATGTGCCTGTTAGCTTAGAACATCGATGCCTATAATTTACAGTGTTTAACCAGTTTACTGTACTGTGTTGTGATATTTATGCTAACAGTTTAGCTTAGCATTTCCAGTACGTGACAGCCATGCGTGTAAACACCTTAACAGTGCCAGTGTTGCCACATGATTTCTGTTAGTTTACCTCCAACGGGGGACGAACGCGTGTTGTTTTTGCTGTTCTTGTGTTTTGCTTGTGTTTTGTGTTTTGCTTGGAGCTCGCGCGCCAAGCCATTTGCGCGTCCAATCGGTGGCAGCGTTCCCAGTTGCATGCTGCCATTCAACAACAGCGCACGCATCGTACGATTCTTTGCCACACAGCGCCACACATTGTTTGGCCAGAACAACCGTTAGAATTTTTTTGGCGCGCATTTCATTGCACTAGTTGTTATTGTTTTCTTGTTATTTTCGTGCTTGCAGCTAATTTGAGAACGCAGTTGAAAAATTGATGAGACAGGTGACAACGAAAAAAGAAAAGAAAGAAATATAAAAAAGCAACTAATAATAAACAATTGTTTATAATTAATTGTGTGACATTTGTTTTGGCTTTTTGTTCAAGTGTTTGTGGTGTGTTCTTGAGTGCGTTTCAATGTATGCGTGTGTGTGTCGGTTTATTTGTGTGTGTGAACAATGTTAAGCGCGATCAAATGGCGTTGAGCAGCCGTTATAGATACATAAACACAAACACACACTCATACAAATCCCTTGGCGCCGCCAGCACGCAACTCCATTGGCTGCATTGCCTCATAAGGCTCTGCTTGTTTACCAGAGGTAAGTCGAATGCGCGGCGTATACTTAATTTATGTGACAGACAATAACAACAACAGCAACAGCAGGCGGTCAGATGTTCAGACAGTCTGCACAGTGCTTCACAACCTATTGAAACAAAACTGAAATGTAAATAGTTTCACAGCGTTTTATTGTCTTCTTTTTAATCATATTATTCTCGACTTTTGTTAGTGTTTGGAGTGATTTATTTAACATACATATATAAATTCTTGATATATTTATCATAAATGAAATTAATTTTTTGTATCAAATATTTTTTGACAATATTTTCTACTTTACTGGAATTTTTAACTAGGTCACTGCTAGCTACCCATTTTTAACATTTAAAGTTCTGAACAAATTCTTAAAACATTTTAATGAAATTTGGTTTAGGCTTAAAAGGCTTCCGTTTTTAAATTTGTGTAATATTCTTAAGTTTTAAATTTTTTAAGTTTTTGAAAACCACAAATTAGTCTAAATTATAAATTTCAGAATTCGCTTTTAGGTCTAATAATTCGCTTTGAGGGGCTTTAAAGTTATATAGGACTTTTGGGTTAAAGTATACTTAAAGTGTCGGGAGCTCCCTAATTTTAGATTTTAGTTCAAACTGTGCCTGATAAAGCTGAATTTTATACAATTTTAATAAAGAAATTTGTATTCTAATCAATTATTTCAGATTCCATTTAATTTTAAAAATTGTATAAATGGTTTTGTGTAAGAATTCTAACTGATCCGTCAGTTGGGGATTTTTAAACTCTAATTCCTTACATAAAAAACATATAAGTGCAATACAATTAGCTAAATAAATAAATACATTTTTAGGTTCAATTTGAATTGTATTTTTATGCACAAATTAGTACAAATTAGTTCAGCACAGCTTACAAAAATAAATAAATATATATTTATTGGCCCACTGTGCAGTGCGTGAGAGAGATTCATCGAGCACCATTACCAGCACGGCTAACTGCCACAGCAATTCGCGTCCGCTGCACTGACCATTGAGCCATTTGTGGCCGTCAAGTACTTAAAGAAATTAAAATGCGTCGAGGCAACTTGTGTTTGCCTTATGCCACGCCCTCCCACCCCTTTGGCCAACTTAACAGCTGCTGCAGCTGCCACGCGTTAATGTGTAAAAAGCAAATTTCTATTTATAAGAAAATTTCCGCAGTACAAAATGTTGCACATAATGCCACAAAACCTGTAGCACTCTTGGCCAACTGCAGTTGCTGGCCCAAAAGACAACGACCAAAACAATGAATAGATAATAAACATGGCCAGCGGGAAAGCGGCAAATAGCTAGAAAGCAAAGCAAAAGAGGAAAGGAAATTGTCTAAAGATAATCTGTGAAAAAAAAGTGTGAATAAAAAAAAGTTTTAAGCATACTCGGTTCAGTTATCAGACTCTAAAGGGTAGCATCAACTTGCTGACGGAAAAGAGTTGGCTCAAGGCATAAGCTGAATTTTGATTGACCAACAGGATTGTGGCCAAGTTTTTGTGGCCATAATGATGTTGATGATGACGATGTGTGTGTGTGTGTGAATGGGGTTGCTTTGGCATGCATTCAATTACATGCAACTTTGCAAATACTTTTGATACTTTGAGTAGTATACCCTGTGAGGAGAGTATAATGGAGGTGTTAAAAGATTGACACAAAAGTATTTTATTGAAAGCTTTTGCCGTTTAAGCGTCTGTAGCTCAGAGATGGCAAGTTCAAACACGATTTATATAAAACACACACAAGACACCCACAACTCAATAAAGGATATATCTAGAGTATATCTAGATTTTTATAAATCGGTCTACAAATAAAGAAGTTGTAGCACGACTAGTCAATCAGTCTGTGCTCACTGCAGCGACTTCCTTGTATATTCTACTGTACTTTACTGCTCAGGGTATTTTAAGGTCAGTTGTGCTCAATTGCGCTTTTCCTAGCTGAACTGCTTTACTTGTCAGTTATTTAGTTTTGCTTGAGAAAGCCAACTTTGTCCATGTTGTTGGAAAGCAAAAAGTTCAAAGCACTTGCAAGTGATTCTAGAGATTTGTAGACCCGGTAATTGAGCAGCACAGCGGGTGCATTAGTTTGTCAAACAAATTGAGATAGCTCGACTCCATCGACTGTATTTTGACAAGCCAATTCATATAAAAAAAATTTAAATTTTATGCAAGTAGAAGAAGAATTTATAGTTATATGCTATTTTTCGCAATTTTACCTTGAGCCCCAGAAAAATCTATATGAATATGGTTTGTGGCATGGAGCTGAAAGCATCCACATGGAACACATTGTCCTTTTAAGTCCATTTTTTTTTTCAAATTTTAAATATTTAAAAAATTAACAGCAACTGGGCGTCTTACAGTCGAGCTGCTCTAATCTACTGCTCTGTTTTCATATTTATTTAATACTTACAGGGACTTTTGTAGTTGTATACTCTGTTCCCTTTCTTCAGCTTGCTTGTGTTATAATATTTGAAATGCAAATACAGTAGAGCTTAGATTTAAAAGCCAATTGAGTAACAATGAGGTTTTCATAAATGGAAATAAATCGAAGAGATTTAAATGTTGTTAAAAATTCATTGTTATTCATAACAACAATTGGAAAGTGAATTTCGATGCAAACAAACATCAAGTGCTTCAAATTTATTAGTTGTCTTAAAGCGTAAATATACAAAACGTTTTTACGATTATTTATTTGCAAATTAATTAAGTCAGAGAATTAAGAGTCGACCAAATGCTCGCAAGGTGTGCAAATTCATTAAACAATTTCACAGATGGCAATCGAATTTGTAGATTTTTTGTACAAAAGGCGTAAACAATTTATGACAGGCACTTTATAATCCACATACCCTGTGAATATGGAGATGTTAGGGTTGCTTACATTATAAATGAAGTACAGCATTTGATGTTGAAAACATTCAAAGTTATTTTTAGTCTAGATATCAAATGAAAAATATTTATGTTTGATTTTAATATATTATTTCATTTTTATTTTAACACGACTATTTTATTATTTAAAGAAAACAGTAAATTTATTCTTAAATATTTTTTTTTTACTATAATTTATTTATTAATTTTTTTTATTATTTTTTTTTTTATGACATTTATGTTTTATTCTTCAAAAGTTAAAAACTTTTGCAAAAATCACTTAGACATGAAGAAAGAATTTATTTTAATTTTTTGTAAAATTTTAAATATATTAAATATTTTTTTTTTTAATTTTTTTTGTTGACAAGCTATCAAAAATATATAGCTTTTTATCTTATTTTATCAGCTGAAAATTTTATGTTAACTTACAGTTAATTATATCTTTAAAAGAGACAAAAGTTTTTTGTTAAAACAAATTTTAATAATTATATGCAGTTTTATAAACACTTGTTTCGTGTTGGCATACTTTTAAAAATATACAGGGTATCTTATATACTTTTTCCATAGTATTTTTTTTTTTTATATTTTTTTGTACCGCATTTCTAGTATATTTAAACAAAATTAACAGGGTATACGCAGCTGCTCTTAGTGCCATGCCAATAATATAAATTTCTTGATTGAAAGTCTTTTCTGTAGCTACAGGGTTTATAAGCATATATTATTTTATTTTATTTATATACTGTTAATTATATATTAATTTAGTTAAAATAGCAAAATTTCTTTGTAGTTTAATTTTCTTCAGAGAAAAACCTTTGCTTTCTTTATAAAACAAATTCATTTTTAAAATTTCTTAAAATTCCTTAGCTTAAGAATGCTTAAAAATAACAAATATACTATATGTTTTTGCTTGGAATGATTGATGGACGTTTCGATTTTGTTGATGTCTAAAATGTTTAGATATCGTAGAGACAATAACTTAGAGACTTTATACGAATATTTTGATTTAATGACGAGCAGGTGAAAATGCTACATAAAATACTTGATACTAAATGAAAATCAGATTAAAATGCCGGCAGTGTTTTTTTTATGCTTTGTTTTGTATTTTGCCTCGGGGAACGAAGAAGAAGCAAAAGCAGAGAGAAAATCGGATATATGATTGAAGTGTGGCTGGGTGGGTTTTATTTGGGAACATTTCTTTTTGTTCTCGGATCAGATTATAATTCAATAATTTGTTTTTACTTTTTTCTCTGTTGCTATTGTGCAAATCAGGGAAGATGAGAATGGAAAAAAAAAGTTATTTGAGTTGCTGAATTATGTATGTGATTTATGTATTTGTTGCGACAAAATTCCTCTACAGGCACATCCCGTCCCCCAAACGCTTGCTGACACGCCGTGCACCTACGTCCCTGTGCCCTGAACACCAAAAAACAAATCAAATTGAAGAAAATATGAAATTCATTTCAGTTTTTGTTTCCTTTTATTTTAATACCGTTGAAGAGGGTAGCATAGGTTTGTCAGCACTGATCAACGCATGCACTGAACTATAGGAGGTATTGTAACAATGTACAAGTTTTTTTGCTGCTCTTTTAGACCTTTAAACTTACAGGGTATAGTTTGACTTAACTTTTCCTACACAACAAGCTGCCACATGTGCATTACAGGGTATTAAATCTTTTGCGTGCCAAATATAAACTTTCTTGTATGTTTTTATTTGAGTTCAAGTTTTTTTCTTGCCTGCACTTGAAGGTTTTCTTAGGGTTTGCCAACGGATTTGCTTATATAATGGAGGCTACAAACAGGAAGCGGGTTAGTTAACCCCTGTACACCCCCTGGGGAGACAAGTGTGGGTATATGCCGATTCGAGGGGTATCAGAGTTAGCATTGTGCAAGCAGCTGACGTATCTTGTGACGCAGACATCGTCGTAATCGTCTTTGGTGCAGTTAGCTTACCTGTCTAAGGGGCTCCTGCAAATGACAGTTAAATGGAGTGCCATCTAATCAGCTGCAACAACAAACAACAACAAAGTGGGGGATACGAACCACAGTTGGAACTGTAACACGAGAGGGTCAAATCTCAGTTACCAGTTACTGTTTGAGTTACAAACGTAATTTCAATGTCGCAAGTAAAATACAAGCACTTTTTCCCATTGTTTTGCGTTGCCCAAAAAATGAGCAGAGCAGCTTCATTTTTAGCTCGCTTTGGTAACAGGACGAAGACAGAAATTTCCTGAAACAAATTCCACTTTTTTGTGAGGTTTATAGAAATTTATTTAGTCATTACTAGCTGTCCTTCTCTTTGAATATAAAGTTGATAGTAAATGAGTGCAAAATTCTTGTAAATAAAAATATTTTTAAATGAGTTTGTGTCTTTAAACTGACACCGCTGATAATTTCTTTTCTTAAATTCAATATGAAGACAGTGAGGCAGAAGAAAAGGCACAGAATTGACTGACGAAAACGTTTGCCAAGTACAAATCGAATTTATATGAAAACTATTGCCTACTTTATGGCGCTTAAGTTGCACAAAAGTTACCGAAAGGCATAACTTTTCAGTTTTATAACCAGTAATAAGGGGCTTCAATGGAATAAGTGTGTAATAAAAGATTGCAAGCGTGATCAAGCACAGATTTAGTGTCTCTAAATCTTATAGCGGCGGTAAAGTTGATCGAAATTTGATGGTCCAAGTGTACATGGTTTTAGAAGACTGTCCAAATATATATACACTGCTAATAAAGAGCATCTTACCATCGAACATGCAAAACTTTGCGCCTTTTGCATGTTGTTATCCTGTTATCCTGCTATTCTGTTATACCCTTATCTGGTTTGCTTGCGGCTATCCTCTTCTGGGCCTGTCACTGCCTTCGTAAGCCAGTTAAGACTGGATCCCAGGACACGCCAACTGCCACGTTGCAAGTATACATTGTCTGACATTGCCTTCACCTGGGCTCAGTGTCCTGTGTCCTGTGTGCTGTGCTCTGCGTCCTGTGTCGACTGTCCGCTTCCCTGTGCTGCTGTCTAGCTCTGATTTACAGAACTAAGCTTGAATCCAGCAGCAGCGAAAAGCAACAAACAATAAAACATTGGGTATTTTTATCTAGACAGGCTGATAAACCTGCGCGCCTCCCAATGGAGCGGCAAAAATTCTGAAAATTTATCAGTTTTCTACTCCATTTAAGAATGGAACTGGCTGTGTTTATTTTAAAAAACTATTTTTAATGTACAGCTCCAGAGAACACTTAGACATTAAGTGAAACTTGAGCGTTTGAAGCTAAAGTTTGTTCAAGTAAACCTAGTTTAAAAGAGGGCAGTTGAATAAATGTGTCCTTTAAAGTGAATAACAAGTCATAACTAAGTTTAAGCTAAACACAATATTTTCTTAAAACTGACATATGTTAAATTTGCAACTATTTCCAACAATTTCTCAACTGAAACTTATCAAGATCGATTACAATGAAAGTTATAGCTCTTTAAAAACGTTTGTAAGCCCCCTTAAAGTATGCAACATTTTTAAAAAATCTTTTAATATTAAACAATTTCCCTGCTGATTACTGACAAGAGTTTGTCTCTCTCTTGGCAGCTGGTAATACAATTGTGTCACACGCATTGAAGGCATATTTTGAGTTGTATTACGTATACGACACGTGGCACGGCAAGCAACGGGCGCAACGGGCCATGAAACAAGGTGGCAATAACAAATAAATAACGCGAACATGAGTCTTCAAATGTTTTGTGCAAATATTAAAATTGTACATTAGAACCACACAAAAATCAATCAAACTCAAAAGGCGCTGCGTATGGGTGGGGTGGGCAGAAGGGTGGGGCAGGGACGTTGCCTTAACTGTTTATTTGGCAAACATATGGGGAGTGAGTACGAGTACGTTGAGAATTTTTGTTAGCCCAACCCCTCAGCGCTTGTCCGCCCGCTTTGCAATCATTTTTGTGTACAAATAAACGATAAACAAAATTGCGAACGTATGAAACATCTTTCTTAATCGAGATGATCGTCATCGCGTTGTGCTTAATCATCGGCATCATCATTATCGTGGTCATTATCATTGATGTAGGCATTAAATCGTGTGCTGTACATTGGTTGTTGTGCTTTTTTTGCCATCGCCTTTGGCTGTTGCAATTTTTGCAAATTTGTCAACTGTTTTGAAGCCGCCTGAGTCCTCTCTCTGTCCTCAGTCCTGTGTCCTGTTTTCCCCTTGGTTTGTTTTTTTTTTTGGTTCACGAGGCGCACATGCATATGAAATATGTGGACTTTGTACAACAAACAGCAATTACAATAACAAAAGCCGCAGACTAGCACCAAAAGTTAGCGAGTGAGCACCCGACTGGCAAAGTACCTGTACAACAATCTGAAGTTTCTGACGGTTTCTTTTTTTTTTTCATAAAAAAAATTAAATGAGTTAAAAAACAACTTTTAAATTAAGCTTGAATTTCATGACCTTAGACTTTTTTTATCTATGTGAATAAATAATTAAAAAAAATTAAAAATTGCATACTTAGTAGTCGATTTTTGGTCTGTGCGTGTCTTAAAAATTCTGGATGCAATTGTTTATAAATAAAAAAATATTTCAAAATAAAATACTTGACTTTTACAATTGTTTTTATATTGTTTGTCAAAGAATTTTTAAAAAATATTAAATAGCTATAATTTATTAAGAGAACATTTCTAAACAAATTCAAATCTTTATAAGAAAAGTGTTTTTTAAATTTTAATTCACTACTTTATGGTTTTATATTGCTTGTTTACATTTTTTTTTTAAATATAAAATAGCTAAGAAAAATTTATATAAAAATTCAAATCATTTTAAGAAAATTTAAGAATTTTTTAAAAATATGAAATAGCTATAATTTATTAAGAGAACATTTCTAAACAAATTCAAGGCTTTTGAAGAAAATTATTTTTAAAATATAAATTATATTGCTCGTTTAAAATTTTTTTTTTTAAATATAAAATCGCTATAATTTGTTTAGAGAACAATTTCTGTACAAATTCAAATCATTTTAAGAAAAGTGGTTTATTTTTTGTAATTTTTTTTTTCTTATTATTTTATTTATTTATTCTTAAAATGAAAAAATCTAATGTAAAAGGTTTTTGTTTTATGTGCTAGTTTATTCCGTGCCTAGTTAGCTGTAATCATTTCTATTGGGTTCTCATTTATGTTTGAACCAAATTTATAACACTCCGTTTAAATTTTAATGCACAGAGTCTCGAAATCCGCAGAAAAACATTTCCATTTTGCTCTTACATTATGTTGTGCTACATGCGAGTACGAAACCAACTCGTGCCTTTTACCAGAGTGTGTTTTACAGCAACCCCCCGCTTCCCCCTTATATCTCCACTCGCACCACTAACATATCTCATTTTGAGTCATTTTGCAAATAAATGCGAAAATGTTTTATGACATTTTTCTTACAAATTTTCTGCATCGTCTTTTTTTTGTGGGACTTTAAACTTTCTCTTGTTTTGTGTGTTTTTACTTAGAACATAAAGCTTGTTTTATGGCCAAATTTAGTAATTAATGACACTAAACTAAATTTGCTACATTACGTATACTTCTTTAAAGTTAAATTTATGACTGTCTTGTAGGTTTTTACTGCATATAAAAAATGTATATTAATTATTAAAAACTTGTTAAACTCGTTTTGGAAAATGCAAAATTTTCAAATGATTTATGCCATAAATTCTTAAATTCATTTGGTTGCATTGCTGCTTTCATTCTTTTGTGGATTAGCAATCCATTTTCTATGCCATTTTGCTCGGGTCCAAAACTGATTAAATTTGTGTTTCCATTTGAAGCTTAGTCCATCGAATGCGTAGTGAATCCAACCAGCACAAAGCTCAAATACTACACCCCCCAAAAACAGATAGGGGTTCCAGTCTCTTCTTCGCGCTCTTTGTCCTCCCTTCTCCCTACGTTTCCGCTCCTCTTGTTTGCTTTCATTTGCGTATTGTGCTCGTAAATGCTATCGGCTAAAACAATACGCATTTTTGCGGACTGTCACACCTACACAAAGAGAGAGGAGAGAGAGAGAGAGAGAGAGAGAGAGGGAGAGAGCGAGAGAGAGAGAGACACACACACACCTTCAGCCCTGGGCTTTGTTTGCTTTGTTGTGTGTTGTAAATTTTTTGCATTTATGAAATTCCAACGCTGCATGCACTTTATTTGTACCCCCAAAAGACTGTAATAAAACACATTAAAATAAAATACAAGGAGTAGGAGAACTAAACCAAGAAATCAAAATAATAAAATTGAAATACAATATATGTATAAATTTTCTGTTATTGTTTCTCTTCCTTCCTGGCAGGTTTTCCGCTTGTTTGCTGGCCCTCTGCCTCACCCCCTTTTCCTGCCTTTGCTTGCGTGCATTCGTTTGAAGTATTCGACATTTGGTTTCGCTTGCATTCATTTATTTATGAGTCTACACACACGTTGCACACCCTGTACCCCCATGTCCTTTTTCAGCAACAACACGCAAAGGCCAAAATGCAACAATTTTCTATTTATTGAGATGTGTTTGTGGTTTGCACAGTGTAAGGGATTTGGGCATAAAACAGCGTAGAGGGAAGCACTTTAATTAATAGTTGCTAATTGCTACTTACAATTATCGGCCGTCATCGCTGGTACACTGAAATTAATCCCCTGCATATTTGATGTGAAATTACAAGCGAAAAAAATTTAATTTGGCTTTAAAAATTGTAGCGGAATCTGTGAATTGCTTAATATAGACCGATATCACTTAAATAATTGATTGGGCATTCAATTTTCTATTAGTTTTTAGTGCTTTTGTGTGGCACTCAAACGAAACTTATTTTATGAGCGATTGTAAATTTAATACTTGCTTTAGTGGCTCAATAAAAAAGTGTTTGAAGCTACTTGTAGCTTAGTTAAAAGTGTTGTAAAAGTTAAAAACTTTAGAGATTTTATTGAAGGAAAGCAAACATTTTATAACTTCCGTTTGGTCTAAACGGTGATCAGTATGAGAATCAGCTGATTCTTCAGTAGTAGGAAAGAGTTTTGTGCATATCTTAAAGGCTTAAATTGAACCTTAAAGAAGCTACTTGTAGCTTGGTTGGCAGTGTTGTAAAATGTGTAATTGTCTCAAGCTGGAAACTCAAGATATTTTATTGAAGGAAAGCAAACATTTTATATTTATAGTGAGTCAGCTGATCCTTCAATAGTAGCAAAGAGTTTTGTTCTTAGCTTGTGCTTTTTCACGTCTTAAATTGAACCTGTAATGATTGAATCCTTCGACCTTAGGTTCAATTGTTTCAAGTTAAAACCTAAAGATTTTTATTGAAAGAAAGAAAACATTTTATATGTTCCGTTTGGTCAAAACGATGATCAGTTAGTAAGTCAGCTGAATCTTTAGTAACAGGAAAGGGGTTTGTGCTTAACTTATACTTTTTCACCGCTTAAATTGAACCTGTGATCATTAAACCCTTCGACCTTAGGCTCAGAGGTTTCCAAACCTGGTACGTAGGCTGTAAAATTTTCTTTAAGTCCTCAATAAAATAAGAAATTAAACTTTAACTTTAATACCTCTTACTTAAAACGTCTTTGGACTCCTGCAAAAAATTCAACATATTTTCCTCAAGATTTTCCTGCCTCAAACGAGCTGCTTTTGTCGCAGGACATGAGCAATTTACTGCACTGAAATCGTTCCCTCGAGTGTGGCACATTAATAACATCAGGAAATGATTTCTAATGAATTTCGATTGAGCTTCAATGAGTTTGATTTCCCAGCCAGTTTTTGGCTCATTTAGTAAATGCTTCAATTGTGGGTTTTCGCTCGTTAAGTGGAAAAATTAATTATTGCAATAATTAGAATTGTGATTAACCTTTAGCTTATTAACTGCTTTCGCTTGTTGGCCTTTTTTTCCGTTGTTTCTACAGACAGTTGTATTTAATGATTTCTGGCTTTAATGTTGTTTAGCTATTTATAAAATGTAATTACACATTTTTCACATACTTTGCTTTGCTTTGAACATTTTTTCATTACATTTCCCTGAGTTTTTCTTTCATTTTACTTGCTCTAATTGTAAACATTTTCTTAATTACTTTAGCTGGAGATTCCACTCCTGTTTGGGGTATTTTTCCCTTCAAAATCCTTTTGGACTAACACCAAAGTCATTTGGCTTCTTTTTTGGTATTTTCTTGTCGCTTGTGCAAAATCTGTTGACGCGTTTTAATTTCATTAGCGTTAAAGACATTTTAACCCATTTTTTTTCAGCTCTTTACTCTGGGCCTTGTTAATGTTCTTGATAAATCTGCAAATCTTAAAATCTGGCTAAAATCAAAGTTGATTGTTGTTGAGTTTGTTAAGTTGCCGTGTAAATTGAATTGCCGAGTGCCAGAATTTCCATAGATAAAAGCAGACAACCCAATACACAAATTTACACACACACACACATGTAAGTGTTTGTGTGTGTGTTCGTGTTTGTTCTGTGTTCTATGACATGCAAAAATTAATTCAATAATCAAAGTCGAGGCAGAGGACTTGTGTTTACTTAAAGTAGTTACTCGAAAGAGATGACACTGAGTCAAAAAACACGACATGAGACACGAAGG
The DNA here is from genome assembly GCA_018152125.1 of Drosophila dunni. Taxonomy (NCBI): domain Eukaryota; kingdom Metazoa; phylum Arthropoda; class Insecta; order Diptera; family Drosophilidae; genus Drosophila; species Drosophila dunni. The sequence continues at coordinate 8,880,228 of JAECXC010000648.1, read as the reverse complement.
GAGCTTAATTACTAACTTTAGTTAGTAAAGTCATGCAAGTAATTAATTTTAATAGCATATATTAATTTAGAGTAGCTGTAACAACAATCAGGCAATGTCATTTAAAGATAATAGATTGTCTTCAAACCGAATTGTCTAGCCTTCTTCTACGTAATCTTATATTTGATCCTAATTAGACTTGTTTTGTATTTTTCTACTACTACTTCGAAAATTTTTACTAATACTACTGCTACTACTACTACTACTACTTTTACTACTACTTTTACTACTACTTTTACTACTACTTCTACTTCTACTGCTACTATTACTACTACTACTACTACTACTACTACTACTACTACTACTACTACTACTACTTCTACTACTTTTACTACTACTTCTACTGCTACTATTACTACTACTACTACTACTACTACTTTTACTACAACTCCTACTGCTACTATTACTACTACTACTACTTCTACTGCTACTATTACTACTACTACTACTACTACTTCTACTACTACTTCTACTGCTACTATTACTACTACTACTACTTTTACTACTACTTCTACTGCTACTATTGCTACTAATTCTTCTACTACTATTACTATTACTGTCACTCCTACTCTCACTTCTACTACTTCCACTATTTCTCTCAATCCTACTACTACTATTCTTATTCTTTCTTCTACTAATCTCACTCTTAATACTACAACTACTACTTACACTACTTCCAGTCCTTCTACTACTACTTACTCTACAGCTCCTACTTATACTGCTAATTTCGCTTTAACTTTTCAAGTTCCCCTCTCATTGATCTTCTCCTCGCTCTTCTATACAAAAACTTAGAAGTTTCAATATATTTCCACGTCACGTGTCATTTCATTCATATTTCGTGCCTCGTGACACGCCTCTCGTTGCCCATCTCAAGCGCGTGCCGATGAGTAGCACTAACTAACGGCAAGCAAAATGTGATAATTAAAAACGTAATGAAAACGAAATGTGTGACGATAAGCGGCTTAAATCAGCCGCCCTCTTTTAAGCCCCTCCCACTTTTTATTCTTAGAAACTACCAGAGTTCGCACAGCATGCGATGGCCAAAATGCCACGCCTTCCAAAGCCCAAGTTTGATGAACTGAAATGCTAGCCACGCCTCCCAAACACACATACAACAAGAAAATGGGCAGAGTCAGAGATACATTAAGAGCAGCCGAATTGGCGACAGGCTTTAATGGCCAAAACACAATGGGAACGAGTCAGGAGTCGTGCCAGGGAACTGGTGCACAGCTTAGTTTAGTTGCGTACAGGTAAAAGGTAACAGGTTAACAGGTAACAGTTTACACTTGGCCAACTGTTGTTGCTGCTACTGCGCCCAGTTTATGTTAAGCTGGACTGGAAGCAACTTTTCAAATTGAAATTGGACAAGAACTAACCAAATTGTGTTTAGTTATTAGACCCTGTACTTGTAGGTAATAGCGAGTGCTTACAGTTTGTTATAAAAAGAGTCTAGAAAGCAGTGTAGAGTTGATAGACATTACAGGTACTGCTAAAGTCACGCTTACTCGCTACTGCTCTCCCTTTTTTGGTTTTACTTAGTTTTAGGACACTGTGGACTCGGGGGAACTGGCTAACTGGTAGCATTACTTGTGGGATTAATTTGGTAAGCGGCTCAATGCATAATTAACAAAATGGAATGCTCTTCTCGACCAACAAAATCAACTTGAAGTCAGTTTTATATTTGCATTTATGGGTTTTTTGGTGGAGTGTGACATATCTAGGTATCACTGTAATTGCAAACCGTATGCCTACGGAACTGACTACGAAATTATTACGACCACAATTGGGCATTGCATTGTTTGCTGGTGCGAACTTTTGGTCTACACTGTTAAAGAAAGGACTGCTCTTAAAATGGGTTTAAAAAATATTTAAAAATAATATAAAAATTATTTTATATAAGAGAAGCATAAAAAAATGAAAAATTTATAATTTTTAGATATTTTTGTGCAAGAGCACAGCTTGAAAATGTTTTCAACTCCTGCTTTTTCTCAATGTAGAGCACACAAAGCTTGGCATTCAATGGACATCAGCTTGCAGCGACTTGTAATGGTTGTCACAAATGTAAGACCAGATTTATGTACACACAATGGTGCATGTGTGTGTGGGTGTTTGAGTAGTGTTTGTGTGTGTGTTGGGTGTGCTGTCAACATTGTTGACAACAATGCTTAGCACTCTTCAGTGGAGATTGCCATGCGATACATGGCAACAAGAAAGTTCCTGCACATTTTGGGCATACGAAATTTGAATTCCTTTGTTCAATTCATCTTTTGAAATGAGTGTGTACTCATTCAGTTTATTTGCACTCTACTCGCTTTAGCCTCAAGGTAAATGCATTTGAAGCACTCGACATGCCTCCGTGGTCACTTTGAATGCAAATATTTAAGTTGTTTCCTACTTCAATTTACGGTCAAGTCAAATTTTCGCACTTGCGGTTGGAATTCAAATTATGTTTGCTTTATGTTGGTGTACTTCAAGTTGACTAATAATTTTTACTACCCTTCTGGCCAACTTTTCAATAATTTATCTTTAATTCCAATAACAGAAACTATAAAATTTCTAGTCATTTCATTCACCATCAAAGTATTTAAGTTTTATTCACTTATAATCCTTAAGTTCCTTGCTTTATTAATACTTAGTTCTGTATCTTTGAGTAAGTACTAACGCTATCTGTCCTCCATGGTCACATTTAACGTGAGTACAGCTCTCAATTTGCACTTTTAGTGATTGCAATCATAAAGCTGAATCAGTACTTTATTGTCACATTCATCTTTGGCCATAAGATATCAAAATTTATGCGTATTTTGATTTCATTTGTCATCAATTCGGCTTAACAGCGTTTTTGGCCGGGCTAAAACAGCCAAGCACACACAAACACTTCAAAGGTGTATGTGTGTGTATCTGTGTGTGCCAGTGAGCACAGAAAAAAGTGGAGAGGCAACTCAACTCTTGAAAGTTTGTCGTACATTTGCAAAATGAATGAAACACAATTTTGGTTTGGAAAACTTTTGACTTCAACTGCATATACAAGTAAGAATGCAGCTGCAGATACATATACTGTTATAGCTACAGTCGCATAGACACAAATACAGATACAGATACTGCTACAGCCACTGCAGATAGAGATACATTTTTAAGGTCGCTGTGGCAACCAATGGCATTTGCTGGCCTTACGGCAATTTTAAAGCCCTGTACTTCACAAGTGTTAAAGAGGTGTATAAGGTATGTGAGTAGAAACTTATTTGAACTTGAATTATATAAATTTGGGTAGTAATTTACCAGGCTATCAAAGAGACACCATAGAAGGTAGAAAATGATAGCGATTCCATATATTACCCTATCTTATCTTAAGGTAAATACAGGGTCTTTAACTGTCGTTTTGCACAACTACTGCCTATTTTACTATTTAAAATTGCATTTCCCAATTGTGTTTATTTTGCATTTCTCATTTCTGCCCATTTCCATTTTTCATTTCCAAAAAAAAGGCTAACTACAAAACTAGCTAGATTTATTTTGCAGCAAATTGTTGCTGTTAATTCGATTTCAAAATTTAATTCACAATCAAAATTGTTTATTTACTTAAACTACATTTCATTTTATATTAACTTGCGAAAGAAAATTTTGTATTTTGAGCACCAGGCAGTTGGACAGTTGTTTATTTAAAAAAACGTCAAAATGTTTTATTGCTAGGAAAACTTGAGTTGAAATATTGTTGCTATGTGTTGCTTTCATTTCAACATATTTTTGTTTTGACAAATTATTTCATGTCTTTAATGGTGTTGGTCTTACAAAAGGTTATAAAAATGAAAGAGGATTAGAAGCAAACACTTAACAGTGCGCTGTTAAAGTGACGCTGTTAAGTTAGCATTACTTGCTGTTATAGATTAAAGGAAATAAGAAGCAAACACTTAACAGTGATTTGTAAATACTGTTAATTTAACATTATTTGCTGTTATAGATAAAAGGAAATTAGAAGCAAACACTTAACAGTGAGCTGTTAATGTGACGCTGTTATGTTAACATTACTCGCTGTTGTGTTTATAATTTAAGATATAATTGACTAGATTTGTTTAAATGTGTCCCATTTCATAATTTACAGCCATATTCATTTTAATGTCTTACAAGTTGTTTGTAATTTAAGCATTGCTTAGTCTTTCGTTAAGCAAACTTTGTTTAAACTGCCCATTAATTATAGCAAAATGATTTGTAGCTATTTACTGCCCACGCTAGTGACGAAAGCAGAGCGCAAAGGTGCAAAGTTATGCAAATAAGCAAATTTCCCATTGTAATTTGAGCAATTGATGTAGTTTTAATTAGTTTAATGTTGAGAGAGTTTCGATAGAAATCAGTGTAGCAATAATTCTATGAACTAGTGTGTGCGGCTACTGACAGCCGAGACTGTGTGCAGAGAGCATTCATTAATTTAATTCCGATGAATGTGTAACGAAGCGAATAGACCAAAAGTGACTGTGTGTTGTCTGTGTGTGGGTAGATTTGTGTGTTGTTTACAAGGGTTATGCATATCAAGTGATAAGGTAAACATGCCAACTGCCACATGCCTCCTCTTTTTTTGGGAAAACTTGGCCTCTAATTTGCATTCAGTTTCAACTAAACAAATTACAAGACCTAAAGTCAAAAGTGGCCTTATAATTACTACAAACAAAAATACACACACTCCCACACACACACCCCAGGTCGTTGTTGTGGTTGCTAAAGACATGCTTAGAAATCAATTTTTGGCGGCGATAAACGATAAGCGTTAAGCGATAAGCGGCAAACAAACAAACAAGCAAACGTGCAAACCTTTTTGAACAATAGCCAAATGCCAGACAAAGGCAACACAAGGACAGCCCAGACCAGGCCAACACAAAAAAAAAGGATATCAAGGTTAGGCAGGATACATAGGATAAGCGGGTCAAGCCTCTCAAAGGCAATACAACTCGGCCACAAAAACACAAACACAAAAAAACAGAAAAATACAAATACAAAGTCTACACTAAGTTTCGCAGCTTATCAAGCCCTATTTGAATATTTAATGCTGGCCAGAAAATGAGTTCTTAGCGGTGCAAACTACACGAAACTTGAGAGTTCTTCAGTTCCAAAAGAGCACTTTACCTCAATGATGCTTGAAACTTTAAAGTGGCCGAAAAGAGTTAAATGAAATGCTTTTTATTTACTTAAAAAAATTTGAGTTTTCTGAGTTGTGGAGAAATGTGTTTACGTTTGTTTGTTAATAAACTTATCTTTTATTTTTTTAAATTTAAATGTTTCGTGATTTATTTGTGTAGTGACAGAATATAATTTTCTTTTGAACTAAATGCACATTTATATAAATTCTTTCTTAAGCAGTTAAATTATAAAACTAAGCGGAGTATTATAAATTCTGTCATTAAATAAAATACAGATAATTTTGTCTTAATTTAACCTTAACCTAACTAACTTTTATATTATTTAAATCATGTTTTAATTATCAGAATCTGAACTTTGTTATTTTTATAATATATTCGAAATTTTTTTATACATATTTACTATACATACTATAGCCTACCTAATGAATCGTGTTGGTGTGTAGCGTTATTTTAGACTACTCGACTGTCTTCTGCTTAATTGTACTTCTGCTTTATCGTACTGTTGCTTGATCGTACTGCTGCTTCTTCTTAGATAAAAAATGCCTCTTGCATTCCGCTGCGTCTTCTCGGCTCTTGTTCTTCTTCTTATCTACTGTTATTCTACTTTTACTGCTGCTGCTGTGGTCAACGAGGCTGCCACTTAGGTGTAAGGCGACGAAATTATGGGATACTAGCAAGGTAGCAGCACCTTTCAGGCAACTTAATGTAGACAGATATTTACAATTTTTTTATAACGATGGATGGTTTGAAACATAGGAACATACAAGTTGGGGTAAGCAAGACTTGAGGAGAGTGACGTTTTATGTCAAGATTCGTCTTAGAAGATCTTGAGGATGGATCTTTATTTTAAAATTTCTTCTAGTTCAAATCCCTTTAAAGATTTTTTTAAATTTGATTCTTAACTATCTAAATAAATAACTCAAAATATTTCAACTCTAAAAGCATTTGAACACCTTTAAATAATTCTAATTTAAATTAGCTAGCTAATTTGCATTCTTCTTGTAAATTGTAAACTTTTATTTCATAAAAAAGTTGTTTTTTTTAGGTAATTCCGTCAGCGTTTTTAATTTTGTAACGCATTCAAATATGACCAAAATTTGGAGCACATAAGATTTCTATATCCGCTTGGAAGTGACTGTAGATTTGCGTTGCTTTGACTTCTTGGTTCTTGGTTCCTTTTGCGATTTACGTTTGATTTTTGTAGCTTTGAGAATTGGCGTTTGTATAGGAGATTCCTCCTTAAGAACGACCGATGCCAGTTGTCTTAATGGAATGATCTCATTATACTGCACCTCGTGTCCAAGTGTCCAGCCCAGTTGGACCAGTTGCTTTTGCAATTCCTCCTGGCTGCGTTCCGACATTGCTGAATTTGTATAAAAATTGCAATTTCGTCAATTCTTTAAACCAAAAAACGGTGCAAAATGAGTTTTTCCAAAATTTCTGAACAGTTAATCTTTAAAAAGTTTATTTACAGTCAAAAGTCAGGTTTTTTTTTTGCTTTGTTACGTTCTGGTGTTAGAGTATAAAGTAATAAATATGGTAGAGCAAGTTCTACACTACAATCGATTTTAGAGGCAATGATATATTGATTAAGCTTTTTTTTTCGAGTTTTACTTTTGAAACAAAAATTCCATATGTCTACGAAAATCAGTTTCAATCTGCTGCGCAAATTTTCTTTATCTGCAAGGGAAAAAAACATCGAAAGTGATTTTGTAAACGACTTGGCATCCTTTTTTATGGAATTGTCTTTTAAATGGGTTTAGATTGCCCCTTTTTGTTGCTGTTGTTTGAGGCGCAAAAGAAATCATAAAATTAAATATGCGTAGCATACTTTTTGGGGGCGACTCTTGGCTGTTGCTGCTGGCTGCATTTGACTTAATATCCTTTGGGCAAACAATCAAAAACAACAGCCAACTAACCAAGCGGCAACAAAATGGGCGAAAATTCGGAAAAGTCGGAAAAGCGGTGGGGAAAAGGACACCAACGGCAGGTGGCAAGTGGAAAATGAAGCCAGAAACCGCTAAAGTTGCGCCGCAGACAAAATCTAAAACCAAAAATTGAGACAGTTCACCCAAAAAAATAGTTGGAAATTGGTTCGGAAGCGTGACGAAGCCAGTAATACTCTAACAAAATAATAAATTCATTTTTTTAAATGTCAAACTAAAATTAAATAACTATTTTTAAAGTGAGCTGAGCTTTAAGAAGTTACACATTTAGTGAACAACTTGAAACACCCACACAGAAAGGGTATGGTAAGATGGCAACGGCAGGCAGCAAACGAGCCAATGGTTTCAATTTGAATTGTAATGGCAGTGAGGCAAGTTTTTGGGATGCGGCGCGATTTGCAACGCTCAGTTGCACGCACTCATTGAACGGGACGCGGTAAGGGGGAGCAACAGGAAGTGTTAGTGAGCACTGTATAGTTAGATGGTGGAGAGTAGGAAATTGGGGGCGAGCAGTGGAAGGGGAAGTGAGCGCTTGTACGTAGGGATGATTGTGCTGGGATTGTGACCTGCTGTTCCTTTTTGCCCTTGCTTTAGCTTCTTGTTGTTGTTCTTGTTGTTGTTGCTGCTTCATTTGATGGCTGCAATTATGGCGTCATTTACATTTTGCCTTGAAGAAAAATGGTTGCGCCTTTTTTCTCGCTTTGCTCGCTCTTTTTTTTTCTTTTCTTTTTTGCCCCTTCGCCCTGCTTTCATCACCCTCTTGAGAAACTTGGCCCACACACAGCAAGTATTTGCAGCTGCTCTGCTTCTTCTTCTTATTCCGCTTCTTCTTCATGTTCAGCTCCTTGTTGTTTTTATATTGTTATTGTTATTGTTATTTCAATGCCACTTTGCCTGCTAAGTATGCTACACATTTTCTTTCAATTTCTTTGTTCTTAACAAGGCGTAACTAAACTGGAGCTGCTCGTGTGCAAAAAGGGAAGCTAGTTTTGGTATATGCATGTGTTTGTACACGTATGTGTCTGTGTGTGTGTTTAACATTCGGCTGGGAAGTGGGTCTTGCAGCTGAAGCTGCAGCTGTGGCTATGAAAATTTCACTACAAAATTTATTAGCCCAAAGTTAATGACTTCTGTCTTGTTGGGCCGATTATTGTACGTGCATCAGGACACCTGCATTTCGGAAAGTGCACTCAAAAAAGGGTTTTAAACATACGTGTACAACTCATAGAATTTAAATTTAAAAAAAATAATTTTAATTTGTATTATTTTTTGAATAAAAAATACTATTTTTTAATCAATAATTATAATAATTTTAGAATGAAAGTTCTACACGCGGAGAGCTCCCTTATGCGGACAGCTCACTTAGCCGTTCACTTAGACAGCCAAAAATACTGTAACCTGTTCGGCCAAAGGAGCTTTCACTGTACATAATAAATATTAAACACATTTGTTCTTGAATTACTTTAAAGTTTATTTATACTCTACTAAAATCCTGTTTCATTTCAAATATATTCAGCATCTCAAGTAAAAATTTTAATTTTAAAATAATTCTCAGCGTAAAAAATTAATTTAATTTATTTTTTGTTGGAATATTATATTTTATATTTGTTTAAAAAAGCCATACGATTTCTTTTATGTCCTCTTTTTCTTTCCAGCGCTTAACAGCTACAGGCCTTCTGTTATTAACAGCCGCCCGTTATGTTAAGTTACTTAAATGTTACAGACTGTCTGTTATGGGGCTTAATTATGCTTTTAATAATACTTCTAGTGAAGTTTGTGTAATTTTCCATATAATTAGACGCTTTGGGGTAGCGGAAATCTAATTTTAATCTTGAGCTTGAGTTATTTTTGTATAACATAATAAATGTAATTCAAGGAAGCAATTTCTCGGCACTGCGCTCAAGTTTTCTTTGAGCATTTTATGGTGAGCTGCTCCACATTAATCCAGGCATAAATCCTGCCTTTTAATATGCTCAAACTGAAGTTCCAAGCAGTTTGCCTGCTGTTGGCTATTTTAGCTAATTTATAGCTAAATTTGGCAAGATGTTTTAAGGGCAATAAAAACTGGAATATTAACTATTTAGCTACAAAATATATAAACAAAATTTTAATTCATTTAAATTAATTTAAAAATATTTTTTAGCTTCATTTAGTTAGCGTAAAGTTGTATATAATTTTTGGTTTATTTATGTTGGAACATTTTTTTATTGTCCGCCGTTTTTGTCCCAAATCTAGCTATGTTCCTTTGTTGTCCTTTCGGTTCATCTAAATTTGTGTTTGCTGCTTGTCTACGCATATTTAGCATGCCCTTTCATTATCATTTACTTATGTCCTTTCTTTCTTGCGTTTTCTTTTTTTCCCTCCCATTTTTGTCTTTTTCTTAGCTTTTTAATTGGCACTTACGCTTAAGCTAAGGTACAAGTCGTGTCCTTGCCTCGTCCTACTTCGTCTCCCTCGCTTTGTTCTTGCCTAATTTATTTTTTCGGCAAATGCTTTTTATCCTTTTGTCATTTGCTGTGTGTCTGTGTGTGTGTTGGGCTCTCTTACTGCCCCTGCTTGCTTCTGCGAGTCAGCGTCAACTAATTGCGTAACGCATACGCCGCGTGCGCCTTAAGTGGGCTTTGCTGCAGGACTGCAGACAAGGGTCTTAGACAATAGCCACCAGCAGTGTGCAGCTCACTGCCGCGCCCCCTTCGGCCGCTAATTCTGCTGCCTTTTAGGCGGCGGACTTCCAATTTATGTGCGTGTCCATGTAGCATTTTATTATCTCAATTTGCCGTTGCCAGCTAAAATCCTGCGGGATTTGTGGCATGATTTAGTGTTGTGTGCAGTGTCATTAAAATTTAATTAAGCGCCAACATCATGTGAGCAACAAGGAGAGAGGTAGAGTAAGACAGAGAGAGAGAGTACTAGGAAACAAGAGAGCGGAATAAGTGCAAGAATCTAATTTGCTTTTGTGAGTGCGCATACAAAACAGCGTGTAATAATTTATAACATGATAAACTTGTTTCTTTTACCAAAAACACACAGACACACACACTTACACTCTTAAGTATATGTACACACTCCCACACACAGGCAAATGTATATACAAGGACTGGCTCACATGCAAATGATTTGTTTGCTGAATATTTTGCATGTGCCTTGACAAGGCCAGCAAAAAGCACAAAGAATCTTCATATTAACAAACATGATAACAAGCAAAACAAGTAAGAACGCCACAGTAGAGATGCTCGACTATAAGATGCTTAGTTTATATATCTTCTAAGAAAAAACTAAATAAATAAAGGTAGTAGAAGAGAATTGTGTGGGGTGAACCGACTATGAAATACCTTGTGCTCATTCAATGTTAATAAAATTTGCGGATTTTAGACTTCCATGGCCTTTGGGGGCTACAGTTTATATAGTTGATCTAATTGATTTTAATCAGATTTTTTTTTGGGATATCTAGCATCACATTTTGTATGAGTTTTGCTTAGAACAGTTCAAAAAGCCCGAATTTTGAGCTTTAAGCTATAGTAGTTCGATCTCTATCTGGTTATCAACCAAAGGACATTTAATTTAAAGATTTGTTGTCTTAAAATTAGACTGGTTATTCCGATTTTAGTGACTGGGGAGCGACTTGACTGAAATCTATAGAAATGAACAGATTCAAGTTTATAACATGCTGTTATTAACAGCTGTATCTTCAGTACTATTAACATAAAGTTAACAGAAAAGGTTTACAGAAAGTAGAAATTGAGACTTTCAAGTAGCAACCAAAGAACATTTAATTTAAAGATTTGTTGGCCTTAAATTTGACTGGTTTGCAGATTTTTGTGTCTGCTGAGATGGAAGGACATGACTGAAATTTACATTACTGTTACTAACAGCTGTCCCTTCAGTGCTGTTAACATAAAGTTAACACAAGAGGTTTACAGAAAGTTTAAATAAACGAGTTGAGGCACTTTGCTTGCTTTCTAAATGGATTTTGTTCAGAATTTTGAGCAAGTAATTCCCGCAGTATAATTATGTAAAGTGTAGTCTGAATTGTTAATGACTTGCACTTTATTAAATGCAGACAAATTACTTTTCAAGCTGTTTTAAATTATCAGAATGCGCCTGTGACTTGCAGAAGTAAGAACCTTTTATGCTTAGCCATTTTCAACTTGACGAATGTTTTTTTTATGCTTTGTTAAGTAGCAATTGTAAGCTTTGGTAATTACTCTTAGTAAAGAAAAAAAAGAGTCAAAAGTTTGATTAACCGATTACGGCCAAGAGCTTTTAAAGGCAGCTATAAGTGGCTCAAAAGAAGGAAAATCTTTTCACATGACGACCAATTTGTCATTGAAACCGTAACAACTTTTTCTGGAAAAGTGTTTTTTCTTCAAATAAAAATGACGAAATTTAATTTATTTGTTTAACAGCCAATAAATAAAATTAACAGTTATTAAGTTTTCGCTCTGCTCCTACCAACCAGTTAACAGAAAGAAATTGCTACTTAACAGAGTGTTTAATGGGCTGAGAACTTAATTAATTTTAATGCTGCAGTTGTAAACAAATTTTTATTACCCTTTATCTGAAAGTTTTTCTTCACATAACAGTGGAGTTAACATGGAGCAGAAGCAGTTAACAGGACTGAGTTAATCTTCTGATTGGAAACTTTTAGCGGCATAAACAAGTGCTAACGAGAATGTGTTGTAAAAAATAGCAAAAGTAAATTGTTGGCTGTTATGGAAGTGAGCAAGGCAGGGACAGGGAGAGGGGGAGGGAGTTAGAGGTGGCAAGTGGAGCAGCCATGACAAAGGTGAAAAGTGGCATAAAGATTGTTACCATATTGCTATCATTTGCACACAATCAGCATCAGCGTCAACGGCCGCGTGTCAGTAGCAAATTGTGGGAGTGAAAAAGGAGTCTGCCAAGCGGTAGGTCGAGTGGGTAGGGGGAGGGGTGTGAGCAGGGGCAACAGTCAAGGAGGCGGTGTCAGACGGCAGGTTAGTGTGTGGGGCAGCGTGTAATATATGCATGAGACATGAATAAGTCGCAGCGAATGTTGACAGCGCTTTGTAGCTAAGTGACAACAAGAAAAGGCTAAAAAATGCTAAAAATGTAAAAGCTGCTAATGTAGAAAAGGTGTGCAGTTAACAGTTAAAGAGCAGGTGCATTAAAAAATTAAAGACTTGCAAAAAAATAGCCAAAAATAGCTAAAAATCAAACTAAAAACTAGCTAGATTTAGCTATAAAATTCTGATATATGTAGCTAAATAAAAAAATTGCTTTAACGGATTGAAGACTTACAAAAAATCGCTAAAAATAGCTAAAATTCTAGCAAATATCTAGCTAGATCTAGCTATAAAATTGAAATAGCTCTAAAATTAACAAAGTCAAAACTTTGTTTTTGAGTTTTTGCTTACAAAAAGTTAAATCTAGCTATTAATTGGCTATATAGCCAGCACTGCTTGACATCGTCATCGACATTGCCGGAAGCGTCAAAAAGGAAATAAAGGCATTTGATAGCGTTGCCAACGATAGCGGCTGCGACTGACGTTGCCAACCACAACCACAGAGGGAGAAGGGGAGACAGAGGGTAAGAGAGGGAGAGGGAGAGAGGCTGAGACAGACAGGGAATAAGTGGCAAAGCACTCGCTCTCAATGCTATCAGTGCTTGTTGTCATAGACTGAGAAAGTTATAGATAAAGTGAAAATAAAATTTTAATAAATAGCATAAAATCAAATTTCCCGCTACAAATTGAAAACGACTTTGTGTGCATAGAAGTGTGTGTGTGTGCTGGTGTGTGTGCAGCTCATCTATCTTTAGATCACAAGCCCTGTCTGGTGACAAATCGAAGAGCTGCTAACACAAAATTTGTCTGCTCATTTGAAGCAAGTACTACCTCTATTAATTTTGTGGCCAAGCAGCCACACACACACAAAAACACACACACACAGATACCCCAACACCTAATCCAACCAAAATCTCACACCTTGCGATTCAATGAGCTGTTAAAGTACAAAACACCAAATCAACATGCGTGCATTAAAGCACAACTAGCTCATACCCTGTACACTGGTAATTTAACTATTGGCTTACTAACGCGTAAATAAATAAACCGCCTCTTCCTCGCCCACTCAACGGTCTATGCTACCCCAGAGTAGGCATGTGTAGTGTCGGCAGCGTGTAGAAAACTCCAAATTATCCAATGATTAAGTGTTGTGGTCTAAAAATAGACCCACAAAAACGCAGCTGGAGACCAAATGAAGCAACGAATGTTGCAAAACCAAAAAAATTTAATGAGCAACTCAAAGAGAATTTCGTATGAGCAGCGCAAGTTGGGGTAAGTTAGAGGGAGATAGGGAGTGAGTGATGGAGGAGGGAGTGATTTTTTGTTGGGATTCACTTAAAATGCGTGAAATGCGGCAACTCGCATAAACTGACAAATTTATTTGATTAGCTAATTTTGGGTTTTGGCTCAGCGCCTGCACGTATGCAATCATTTTTGCTCGGCTTAAGTGCTCGGTAATTGCCATTACACTGCTTTGTTAGGCACTGCTCGGGTGTGGGCACTGTGGGTGTGGTTACGGTTAGGCGGTGAGCTGTAAGCTGGCTGTGATTCATGTGGAGGTCTCAGCACAAGCAAAAAAAAAAGATTTTTGAAATGTTTGCCGCTTGTTTGTCTTCTCAACTACTTCGACTTCTCTTTCCTCTGTTACTCTGTTTCCACTTGCTTCTTCCTCTGCTTGTTCAGCTGGGCAATGTCCTTGTCCTTGTTGGCTGTCAGTTGATTTTGGCCAAATCTGAGCAGCTTTATTCTGTTTCTTGGACAGTTACTTGCCTTCTGTTGATACATTTCCATACCCTTTCCCAAGCGGAGCATCGTCACATCAACGAGACTCTCACACCTTCAACTGTCTGCACATAATTTATTAAGCAGCACTGTCTACCTTTTGCAAAAGTTCGCTAACTCTCTGTCTCCCTTACTCTTCTCTCTTTCTCTGTCTCTTTTCCACTTGTTAGCATATACATAAATACTCTCGCACATGTTTTTTAGTCTGTTGAAAGCATTTGGATTTGTTCTTTTGCACTGCATCAATTTCGTAAACGTTTCACTTGACTGCTCTATTTGCTTTGATGCTCAGCTTACTAAGGCTTTCTAACTCTCTCTCTCTTTGTCTCCCTCCCTCTTGCTCTCTCTCACTCACTCACACCCTTTAAAAATTTATCTAAACTTTAGCTTACCAACTCAGTTATGTATTCCCTTGAAAATATAAGTTATTTGTTCTTTAATTAAAAAATGACTATATTTAGACCCTGTACACTAGCAAAAAGAACAGTGTAGACTGTGCTAAGTCTATTAAAACAGGTTTAATGTACTTAGTTAGACTTAGACTTGTGCTAAGTCTATTAAACATATATTTACCTGATCAGCATAGAGAAAGGTTTTGATCTCCAAGCCTTAAAGTGTTTTCTGTACTTATAAGTAAAGGGTGATTTTTCAGCTATTATATTTTTATCAACAGTGGGTCAAACAGCTGACGCACGTTTCGTGTTTTGTTTCACTGTCAAACATCTTCAATTTGATCTATAATTTAACCATACAACCATACCATACCATACATAATTTACATAATACCGTACTATCGATTGAAATAAAGATACCATGCACTTTTCTGAATTTTACGTGCGTTCTTTTTGAAAAACTTTTCTATCCTCAAAAATCACCTTTTACTTATGAATACTTGTAGTATACATATCAACATACATATATGAATACTTATGAATAATATAGCGAATAGTATAACCCAATGAAATATAATATAATAAATATTTTAATTTATTTCTTTTATATTTTTATCTTACATTAACTCTGCTGTTAAGTTCGATACCACTTGCTCTAACTTCATTCTATTTCATACTTGCCTTTCATTGATTTCAAAGATAATTTATCTCTTTAGAGTATTCACAGTTCGGTTTGCCCTGCGTATTGTTATCGCTTTGCTTATTGGCTGCCTTGTGATATTTGGCAGAACGACTCGTTACTCATACGCCGTGTGTTTGTCTGCTGGGAACTGTGTGTGTGTGTGTTTGAGTGTGTGCGGTTTGCCGCCGCATGTTGCATGCTAAATTTGACTGCCACGCTGCTGTCTGTTACCCCCACTCCCCACGGTGCTCCCACACCGCCCACAGCACACACTATGCCTCTATCTATAGCCTGTATTTTTCTCTGTGTATTTCTCTCTATAGACATTTGCTTCTAATTGCCTATTAGTTTTCATTTGTTGATTTTGTTAGCTTGGTTGAACGCACGTGACGCGTTTCTCTGTGGCTTTTGCGTTTGGCCCATCGATTTGCGATTGAGCCAACATCAATATGTATACAAGGTTTGGGGGGCGGGGGGCCGAAAGGGGGCGTAACAATTTGCCGATAAATGGCTTTGATACGTTGCGAGTTGTTGTTTGAACATGTTTGTCGCATTTTTATTGTTGTTACTTTGATTTAAGTAGACCCCAAATTGTTATAGTTAATTGTTTATGCTGCGCTCTCTCTCACTCACTCACTCACTCGCTCCCTCTCCTACTTACTCGCTGCTTGTCTGATGAACTTGGCCCAATTCAATATGTTGTCATCTAGGCCCAAATGTCGGCCCCAAAATAGCTCGGGCTAATTGTTTATCATTTGCTATTGCTGCCCACTTCCTCTCTCTCCGTCTCTCTCTCTTTTGTCCACTCGTGCCGTCTCGCTTTGCTCTTGAACCCATTCTGGATGAAATTTTAGGTCAGTTTAGCGGTTCATTCAACTTGTTGTCATCATCTAATGTCGGCGCCACAAGTGCCACAAAATATATTTCATTGAGGCATTTGCATTATGTTTATTCCTCTTCTTTTATTTTTGCTTTATTTTTTTCTGGCATTTTTCGCATTTTCCTCTTGGCAGCCTCATAAATCTTATGGCCCCCTAATGCCAAAAAAAAAAAAAAAAAAAACCCCAGACAGACGTCAACACATATTTTTCCATCTACTTTTCACTCGCTTTGTCTAATGAATGAATTTCATCTCACATCTCACATTGCATTCTCTTGACACATTTTCCTCTTCTTCTTCTTTTGACTGCTAAATCAAACTTGAATCGAGAGAGACAGCTGAGCAGCGGAAAAGTGCATCAACATCATTAAATTTCAGCGCGGTTAAATTAGCTGATTGAAAAGTTTTGCAAAAAGTTTAAGCGTCAAAGAAAAATATGAAATAGTTTCGGGAAATTGGTTTATCGATTGCTTAACATTAAGTGACATTTTTAGACCCTGTACTCTAAAAAGGAGTAGAGGGGTCTATAAGATACAGCAGCGAAATGTGCGTAACAGGCAGAAGCAGGCGTGGCCGACCACATAAAGTATATATATTCTTGAGCAGCATCAACAGCCAAGTCGATAGTAATGTCCGTCTGTTCGTCCATCCGTCCGTATGAACACCTGGATCTTTTAATCTACTAGAGCTAGAGCCACCAAATTTGGAATGAAAGTGCGTCCATATATCAGGCAGGCTAAATTAATTTCAAAATTTTGCCACGCCCCCTACCGCCCCCGCAAATTGTAAAAAACTATTTTCATTACACTGCAACTTCGAAACTATCGAAGCTATTGTGACTTAATTCACACTGTACGTGTATGGTTCCATTGTAACTATCTCTACCAAGTTTGATCTGGATCGGACAACTATAGTCTATAGCTCCCATAGGACATATCGGAAAGAAATAGACTATTTGTATGAAGACATGTAGTGTTATTTGCGCTATCGCAACCAAACTCACAAATCATGTGTAAAGGTCCATTATAACTATCACCACCAAGTTTGATCTGGATCAGACGACTATAGCCTGTAGCTCCCATAGGACAAATTAGTTAAAAATTGCTCATATGTATGGAATGATTACGGGGTCTTTTACAGTCGGCTCGCTCGACTGAAGCCTTTCTTACTTGTTAATTAATGAAGCGCTTTAATATTTTGTGCTTTTGTGTGTCTGACCAATATCCAATTAACTTCATTATGCTGGAGTGAAATCAATAAATTATTGATAGTTCGACAGTCGCGACAGTTTCAAGATTTAAGACACCATTTAATGCGTTTTAGACTTTCATTAGTCTCGGTTTTGCTTATTAACTAACTCTATATTTACTTAAATCTAAAATAAAATGTTAAGTTCATAATTATTAAAGTTAGACATGAAAAGCACTTCAGAGATAGAGTAGTCCTGAAATACTTTGCTCCACAAGTACCAAAAGATGTTCTAGCATTGTCTGGACATGTTTGATGAGCTTAAAGTAAATTTCCTGGTTTTGTTTCCTTTGCGGAAGGAAAACAAAGACAAAGCTTCCATTTATGTATGCACTGCACATTTGTTAACTTAATGGAAAAAACAAATTGAAACAAAGAGCAAAAACTTTCTTTCAGTTGGTTAAGTGAAAACCACACACAGACATAGCTACACATAGATACATATATATGTATCTGTAGATACATATTTGTGTACATATTCACACTTATACAGACACACTCGACTCTACACAAAAATGTGTTCTAGTTTCAGTTTTTGACTAAAATTTTGCTTCGTTTTTTTCATGTTTTTTTGTTGTTTTTATTTTTTTTTCTATTTTCTTGTTGTTGCCTCGTTAGATGCGAATTGGCAGCATTTTATTGGCACTGATTAATTTACCCAACGCCAATGACCCTGCCCCAAATTGTAGCGTTTCGTCAACGCAGCTGCAATTTGCAGTCAACACATCGTAGCACGTCCAATAAACCTTATTATTTTGGCTAATATTCTTTAATTTAATTTGTTTTATCAATGTTTATTTTAGTTTTCTGGTTTTATTTTTGCCTAGTTTTCAAATATTAAAATTTTGAATTTTATTTTTATTCTTAGTCCGATTGATTGATAAAATTGTAAACGCATTTGGAGATCTCATCGACTATTGATGCCTTTTAATTCATTAAATTTTAATAGTTGTGATGCAATAGCTTTGTGACAGCAGCAATCACTGAAAAAATTGCAGCTTTTAGGCTTTACAAGCAAATTAACCTAATTCCTAGTTTGATGGATGAAATCGTTAATTAATTGATGGGTATAGAAATTTGTTTGCTATAAATTTTAAACTGAATTCAAATAGAGAAACTAAATTTTGTTTTTGAAATCATTTCATAATGATTTTAGCAATCAATCCATCGTCAATCATTAACTTTTTTGATTGAACGCTGTTTTTTTAGAAAGGTGAACGAATTTTGTCAAAATATGTAGTCGTTGCTTACTTCTTCGAGTAAATGTAGTGTATAAGATAACAATCTATTAATTTTTGATGTTATTTATAGTCTCATCAATCAAGATATTTTTGTTATACATCAATTTTTAGCCAAACAATTCATTTATAGTCAATCTGTATGATTTAACTGAACTCAATTAGTTTCGCATCTATGTAGGAGAGAACACGAAGTTTATTCCCAATTCGTTCCATCATTGACCTCCATGATTGAAACATACAAAACTTCTGTTGTAATATTTTTAAAATGAATTTTATTAAAAGCAAATAAGTTTTTGTTACATAAATTGTACTCTTAAAACTATACATATGTTTTTTTAGTATTCATCAATCAATCATGCATGATTGACTACATTCAACTCTTCTTAAACTGCTTTCATATTAATATCAGACTGAATTGCATTCATACTTAATTATTAAATTTATTAAAAAAATGGTGTGATTGAAACTGGTTTCTACTTCGTGTGCTTGGTCAATCAGCCACAATGATTGACTTAAAAATTTCTTTGAGATTGCTTTCAGACTGAATTGTATTCACGCTTAACTTGTTAGTGGTTACTTAAACTGTAGTTTTAAACTTAATTCTGATACCATTTGATTGTCTCTTGATTGACTACTGAGCGTGTCAATCAAATGCGTCGTTCATTGCGTCGGGCATAGTGAAATCCTCCGTAGTAATCCTCCAGATCGCAAAGTTCTCGCTGCAATTGAGCCTCCAATTTGGCTTGAGCCGCCTTCTGTCGGGCCGTCAATCGCCGTACTTGTGTGTTGCTGTGGTAACCACTGCTGCCACTGCTACTGGCCGAGGTGGGCAGACGAAAGCTGAGACGACGACGCACTTTGAAATCAGCTGCACAATCATAGACGGGCTGCACTTCCGCCGCATTCATGTTGGGCAAAGGGCAGCGACGTACATCGGTGTGGGAGGGAAATCCCCGAGGCGTCGTCTGTCCCGACAGAGCTTCTGAGATGTCATGCGGTCTTGGGGCAGTTGGTACAACTTGATTGTTGTCCGATGCATGCTCGAACATGCACTTCCATTGCGCATAATGGCTGTCAGTGGGCGTGGTCTTCTTGCTCTTCTTCTTCGGTACACATTTTGTGGGTGTCAGCAAAGTGCCACAGCTGCCAAAGGACGAGCATCTTGGCATCGGACGCAACAGTGCGGTGCGTGCACCGTAGCGTCGTTGAAAACCACCGCAACGAGTCTTCCTCGAGCGGCACAGGGTGCGCTTCAGTGTGCGGCGTAGTTTTTGGAAGATCTCCTTGAACACGGGGCGTGGCGAGAGGCAGCCAACGTCATCGCTGCTCTCGTACTGGCTCTGCTGCTTGCTGTTCGAGGACTGTGTGCTGCCCATTTTTAGAATATTTTTTAGTATTTCTGCACTTTACTTGATTTCTTGATTTATTAAGTATTTTTAACTCTTTGGTTGCCTTCACTTTTCAATTATTAATTTAACTTTAACACTTTTCAAATATTTCACTTGATTTTGTTAACTGTCTTGACGTGTGCTTCACTTGACTGCTTTTTGGCTTCTGTGAGTGTCAGCTCTGCGTCTAGCCCATTTTATATGAAAAGGGGTAGCATCTTTAGGTACTTAATCCCCCTGTCAGGCATACCCTTTTTACAGGTATGCACGCTAATCCAGGTACCCGACAAAATGGCGTACATGCAAAATTACGAGCCGATTGCGTCGCCTCAATGCGGTAGCTTTTATGATACCTACGTTTTGATCTGCACTTAGGTATCTTTCTATCTTCGTATCTTTGGCGTAGCTGTAGCTACATATATTTATGACGGCAGGTCATTTAGTTTTTGGGTTTTTAAAATCTGTCACGGCTTTGCTAGCCTGGTTTTTGTCACCGCCACAGCCGTTTTATGATGTGACGCGATGCGTTGCGACGATCCGACGTGCACGTGTTCTGACTTGGCTAATGGCCTGTCATTTGGTTTTGACCCTATTTTGGGCATAAAGCCGCAAAGGAACATGCTCAAGTTGTAATTGTTTGCCACACAATCACAAAACTGAGCAGAACAAAAGGAAAGAAAACGAAGGACTTGACGTACAAGCACATGAACAACAGGGGGAGCCACTTAAGACATGACTGGAAATTGTTAATGAATTGCAGTTGCTATTAACGCCAAAGATGATGGCATGCTAACAACAATGATGCCAATGAGAGCTGCTTGTGCGGGGGCTGCTGAGCAGAGGCTGAAAGGCTGCTGTGGACCCTGTAGTTAAGCAGCTAAGTGTCTATATTTAGTTTAAATTTTTAAAAACTTAGCTCAAAATTGTTTGCATTCAATTTAAGACTAGTTAAGCTAATTTGCAGTTACTTGCACTTACTTTAGGTATAAATTCAAGTATTTAAAGTAAAAGGGCTTACTAAAATTTCTGCCTTTAATCGACCTCTTGCCATTTTTAAGTACAGAGTCGCACATGTGATAGTGCTGATGATGATGAAGCTCTTCGTGACGTTGCAACGGATGCGGCTGTCAAGGCAACAGCTACAAAGGGGAGGAGACAAACAGGGGGAGAGTGGGAGTGGGAGACCGAAGGAAGTGGGGTTTTGGTATGAAGACTTTAAGCCATGTCGTGTCATTCCACGTTTCTCTCACATCTTCTTGACTTTTGTAATGGCTTTGTATGTCAATCAGGCGATATGAACGTGGCTCTTGCGTGTCAAAAACATCATTATGATTATTACTATTATAATAATTATGAGTGATGTACTCGTGTGTGTGTGTGTAACTTGTGTGTGCATAAAGTGCATACTCGATATGATTAACGCGATATGCGCCATTAAAGTCAAAATGTCACTCGTTCGAATTGATCAAAGGCTTGAATAAGATGCTAACAATATTAAAAGAGAGGGAAGAATCTGAAGGAAGGTGTAAGAGAGTAAACTGATAGAAAAATATTTTGATTTTAAGCAATTTTGGAAAAAAACGAGACAAACGGTTATCTTCTGCTCGCCGAAGATTAAATACCCTTGCAATAATGAATATTGTGTTAATTTGGTCTCAATCAACAATTATTTCTATGGTAGCCATTTGATAGAGATAAGTCCGATTCAGATGAAATTTGGTCAACAGATGGAACACGATTAGAAATTGATTCTCCGTGAATTTCGTTCAAATCGGTCAATAGACACCGAAAAAGTTCATACATTTGCTTGCATTTCGACCGATTGTTCCTATGGTAGCTATATGATATAGTGGTGCGATCTGTCCGGTTTTTTCAAATGATCTGCGTGGCACATCTGTGCCAACTTTCATTAAGATAGCTTTAAAACTGAGAGACTAGTTCGCATAGAAACAGATGGACAGACAGACGGACATGGCCATATCGACTCGGCTGTTTATGCTGATCAAGATTCCATATCAAAATGCTTCATATAATACATAAAAGAAGCACCAAGCCGAAAGCCAATTAAATCGCTTTTTGCATAAAATAAACTAGAATTTTAAATCAATTATTGCTTTGAAATTTAAGCCTGATTAGCAGTTAAGTCCATTAAATGGTCTATTAAAATTCCAATTTATAATTAAAATGCAGCAAAATAAATATTGAATTTTGTCCGAAGAAATTATGAGTTTTAAACGAGTGTGAATGCATTGAATAGTTCCGAGTTTGAGTGTAACAAGTGTATGTCCCCCCCATACCCCCCACAAGTGCATTTTAATTGGATTTTGTACTCGTGTCTCTGGTCTTGCTCTCTGTATCTCTCTGTGTTTGATTTGTCGTTTTTATAGCCGCTCTATAATTAGGTTTAAAATTGTTAACCCGATCCGGGCTCTGTGTGGAAGTTTGCGGCTTTGTTTCAATGTCCGGGTGTGTGTCTCATGTGTGAAAAGTAGCAAAAAAACAACAGCAACAATGACAGCCGTCAACATCATTCAAGTTGCCACAAGTTGAGGGAAACTTGGGAACAGTCCCAGTTGAAAATTCATTTGCAAATTCCAGCGAACAGAAAAAATATTGCAGCAGACACTGCTTTCCTACACTCTTTCGCTGTCTCTCTCACTCACTAGACCTCTCACTGTCTCTTCTAGTCTTTCCTTGCTTCTCCTCTGTGCTCAGTCATAGCCATAATTATCTACCAATTTGGTTGCTGCTAATTGCAAAAACTTTGCGTAGTTTTAGCCACAATTTGTTATGGTTACCTTTTTAAAAGCTATAGTCTTCATAGCCCATAATTTTAAAGCATTTACCTACACTAACAGCAGTGTAGAGCATTCCGATAGCTGTTTGCTCTGTCACTTTTGTGCTGTGAAAAGGACTGAAACCATTACACACCAGTTGTTATTTTATGCTCTTATTTGCTGAGATTGATGGGCATTTGTGGTGAGTGCTGGTAGTGTTGGAAAGGGTGGAAAGTGCAGAACAAATGTATGAGGAAATGGAAGAGGGCTTTTCCTGCGTCCAATATTCTCTTTTACAGTGTGCTTTGGCACGTCTTGAAATTTTTTAACATTTTTGAAAACTTTTGAGTAGTTGAGTGTGTCTACTTTTTCACGTATTCACCTTTAAAAGCGAGCATGGCTTTAACTAACAGTTTTAGTCGCATTCCTTTTCTCGTGACACGATGCCATCACTTGTTTGTACTATCGCGCTTGAAAATTCTAGTGATTTCATCTCCACATTATTTGTTTGAATTATTTATCAACTCTTTTATTTTTATCTAAATTTTCTAACACTATTTCAACTTCTCGTGACACCATGTCGTCTCTAGTTTTAGATATCGCTGATGGGAACTCGTTTAATAAGCCCTTAAAGTCTGCTGACTTTCATCAATACCAACAAATCCAAATTGTTTTACCTTTTCTAGACACGAACTCATCTCTAGTTACAAGTACTAAACATATAAAATTCCTATTTAGCTCCTCTTTTACCTCTGTTCTGTCTTCCTAATTGATTGCCATTTAACCACCCACCCCACTCGTCTCACGCTCCCGTCCCTGATTGTTGCTCACCTGCTGAAAGTGTCCTCATAGTTGGCTTTTTAATTCCACTTTATTCGCCTATCATAGTTCACTTATCAATCTACATAGTTTTGCTTAACTTTTTCAACTTTGAACTTTTTAATTAAGTTGCATGTTGCATGCGGTGTGTGGCATGTGGCATGTTCTACCTCTATTTTACTTCCCATACAGGGTCTGCAGAACTAAGTGCATCAACTGGCCACTTTAAATTTTGCAAATAATATAATTATGGCAAAATTTTACAAAAAACTTACATCAAACCAAAAATTCGATTCTAATTGATTTCCGCTGACCGCAGTAAGAGATGGGGGTGGGGACGGGTACGGGGGCGTGGCCAGGTGCATGACAGCCGCTTTGACAGTACCAACGGCTTTCCCCGCGTTTTTCCGATGCCTTTTTCCTTTACATTTGCCCGGCCAAATGGTTTTACATGACTGCAAAAGTTTTTCAATTAAACTCGACCGTTGTGTGCGGGGGCAGCAGGGCGGGGCAATGGGGAAGTATTGGCACTTTGTTGAGGTATGCAGTGGGCGTCGAGGTGTGGCTGAACAAGTGCATGACATGCGACAGCAGCAACAGCAAATAGTAAGCACTTTCGGTTGGCAGCTCCGACTGTGAAATATCTGTTGCACAAAATGTGTAGCATACTTTGCAGCTGCACATTTAATTATTGGCGTCTCAAGCAGTGCATTCTAAATTTTAAAATAAAACTATTTGATATGATTTATTTATTTATTTAAGAAGTACAGTGCACGCAGCATACCTCTCAAATTTTAGTATATCGGGTAGACCAACAGGTGGAACTGTCGTCCATTGTGTTTTTTATTTGGTTTGTGTCCCGGCTGAGTGCATGACACGTCGCCTGCGACTCTAGTCATCTCACTTACTCCCTCGCTGCTACACACGCTCGCACACTCTTTCGCCTACGCAGCGTGTATTAGAGATGAGCCTAAGTCGTGTGTCATTCACTTTTTTTGGATACGATTAAAAGAATTTTAAATTTATCTTTCGCTCTTATAGTTTCAGCTCTTGCTACCCAACACTACTGTACTACTACACTACTACTGATTATCCTGTGCCTAAAACTTTTTCTGTTTCTCTAAGTTTCCCAATCACCTTCACTCTCTCTCTCTCTCCCCCGTCGTGCGGGTCTTAGTCCATCTGTCATCTCTATTGTGCCCTGCAATGTCAGTCGCCTGCACGCAATGCTCTGGAATGAGAATGGAATGGTATGCCATGGAAATGGGTATGGGAATGGCATGGAATGAAACAAAGTGCTGCGACAGCATCTAAAACGTTTATAACTCGTTGCCGTTGTTGTTGTTGTTGCTTTATGGCCCATGGGCCAGGCCAACATGTGTGCCGACATGGCCATAAAAGCGGCCATGAAATTTGTTTATTATGTACGAATTCATTTTTTGTTGGCTTCTGTTGCTTAACCCTTTGGTGCCCTAGCCCTTAACCCTTTCACCGCTCAACCGACCATTAGTAGCAGCATAAAAAACGCATCAATAGCAATGTTTCCAGGAATGCGAAAGGCTTAAAAAAATGAGACACAGACACTCCTCCACCCCCTACCCTACCCTTCCCTATTCAACCCGATCGCGACATATGCAAAAAAAAAAGGAGCAGCAAAAGTTCCGTTATTGTTTATTGATGCAATGCAGTTTCTCATGCGCAACAATTTGCCAAAACAGATACCAAAGCAATTTTTTGCAACTTTTATGTATGTGTATGCGTGTGGGTGTGCGAGTGTGTGTGTGTGAATGTGTTGGCTCCCTGGTTGGTAAGGCCACAAAAGGTTCAGCTCTGGGTTTTGTGGCTGCCACAAAGCTGACAAAGCGTATTTTTGGCTAGTTTCAGTGTCGCATACCCTGTAGAAAGAATGTTACCGCATGGGGTATGCTAGAAGTCATTCCAAAGCTGACATAATCATTAAAAATAATTGTTTTTTTTTTATTGTGACTTTTATAAGGACTTCAGGGTATTGTTAAGTCGTATAGTTTGATAAAAAAATTCTTAAAATATAGATACTTGACTACTAAACCAAAACTATAGGGTATGTATGCCACTGAAACATAAAAAAACCAACAACAAGCTGAAGTACACTGTCAGCTTAACTAATTTACAGGGTATTTGTTAGTCAGCACACCAAGCAAGTGTAACTTGTTTCAGTGTCCCCAGGCGAGTGGTGATAAAATATGCAAAATCAAAGTTTTTTGCAAATTGTGGTCACAGTTGCACACACACACACACACACACAAACACACACAGACGAACACTTGTGTGTGCAGGGTATGTAACTAGGTGTGCAATCCCCTTGGAGAATTCACTTGAAATTTGCTGCCTCAAGTTTTTCGCAGCTGAAACAAAGTTGGAAAACAAGTGAAGACTCAAACGAGATGACAAAATTTCCAAATGAGCCAAAAGGGCTGGCAAAACAGCTGTAACTGAAATTAGAATTCCCAAGCAGTTCAAAAACAATTACTAACATTAAGTTGGCTGCGCAATAGAACAGGAAATTTCGCCCCCCCCCCACAAACGAACAAAAAAATTGCTTTTGTTCATGATTAACTCGGGGACGGCGGACGGTGGTGACCTTGGTAATGATAAGTGGCCCTGATAACAAAGTTTACAAAGCAATGTCAACTGTAAGCAAAAGTTAATAATACACACGCACACACACACACGGACACACGCACTGACACATATTAGATCAGCATTTTGTGGGGCAAAAATCTACAAAATTTGGAACAAAAGATGGAAGGAAAAATAAAGTCAAAGCGGGTTCATATATGGAAGAGCTGTATGGAATAGCTGTATGTGTGTGTGAGTGTATGTGTGTGTGTGTTTGTCTGTTTGTGTGTCAGGGTTAAGGACAAATCACGCATCAATAGCAATCAATCAATTTGCACGCCAAGGGAAAACAAACAAAAAGCAAAGCGATGATAAAAATCCAGTGGCTAAAGTTAACAGCATCTAATGTGATTTTGACACACTCGCTAACAGATCACACTCACACCACACACACAGAAACACCCTCCACACACATACCCATACACTGTGCGAAAAACACAACAACACGAGCTTAAGTCAAATTTGATTGAGGATGCTGTGGGAATGCTGTCAGTTGAGCTAAAGCTGCTTGTAAGTTAAAGCGACTAGCACACACCCTGTATGTAATTGCAGTACTTAGTCTGCCCCCCAACTGTTAGCCACACAATTTAAATAAATAAACTGCTATAATTAACAAAAACTAATTGAAAACTGTAAAAACTTTGCAAGTTTTGGTTTGTTTTAGTTTAAGTTTTTAATAAGTTTGCTCGTTCTTGGTAAACTTTAATTATGACCAAAGAAAATTGTTTCGCTTTTGTTTTCGCTGTGTGTATAAGCCACGCCCCTGCCACCCCTACCGCCCACCATTTATTTTTCGAAATATTTTTGTGTATTTTTCATAATTGAATTTGATTAAACACAAAACGTTTCGGTTTCGGTTTGTTTGGTTTCGTTTTTTTTTCTCTTTTTATTTCGGGGCCCTGCAATCAACGTAGGCAGGCGCCTTTCCCACCGCTTTCCTCCCCTCTTTCCACCCCCTCAATTCACTTGTTTACACGCATTGAATTCCAGGGGTTTCCCTTTTTAGCTTTGTTTAGCCGTTTTTTCTTCTCCGTTTTCTCCCACTCTCGGCTGACCTTCCATTTGGTTTTAGCCATTTCCTTTCAGCTTATAAAAATGGAGTCTGATGTGAAATGGCAAAGGAAACGAGGCGAGCAAAGAACACGGCTTTAAGATGGGTCATAAATTCATCAGGGAGCTAAATGGCTTTCAATGTGTAGCGCGAGAGTGCAAAAGAGATAGTCGTTTATGTGTGAGGGAGATGAATAGAGACATGACTATTCTATACAGCTGCATGTATAAAACCGCAACATGAGCCATAATCCTGTGATGGATTTCAATCCCCTTTACGCCTCACGCGATGAACGAATTAAAACAGAATCCGAGCGTCGTTTTTCCATAAAACTCAAGTGCTTTATCCAACTTTCAAGTGCTATAAACCAACCTTTCAGGCCAAATAGACACACACACACATACACGCACACACACTCATATGGGTTGACTGGTTAATCTATGGCTTTAGCCTCAGCTGCGGTTATCATTTGGCACAGGCCCTAATCTTGGCCACAAATTCACGCACGCGACATTCAAGTGGGATTTGCCATTTAAATCCCATAGAACCCAAAAATTGTGCCACACTCAAGTGTTGCATTTAGTAATTAGAGCAGCTTAAATAACAACTAAGTAGCATCTAACAAATCCAAGTCCAGAAACTAAGCACTGCGGGTGTAGAAAATCAGTTTACTTTCTCAACTGACACGATTAGAGGCTTCTACCTACTTGAGCCTCTTCCACTATATCTCTCCCTCCCTCTCTCTCTTTCTTTTTAATCTTTGCTACTGCTCTCAATTGTCCTTGCCGCTGCTTTATCAGTTGAATAAATAAGGGCATGTCTGCTTTACCACATAATATCCGTTATGCACTGTGTGGTAGTCAAGCATAACAGCTACGTAATTCTTAAAAAGTATTCCGCACTATTGCCTCTTATTTTCCCGTTTGAGGCTGTTATTACCAGCGTTATGAAGGATTTAAATCCGATGCCTAAAAGTATGCTAAACTTTTTTAACGGGTAACATGCAGTCGTGAAGTCGTCTCGACCTTCATTCAGCTGCCCGCGGCAACCATTAGAGCGCCTGAATTATGCATGGAACCTTAACTAATAGATAGACGAACCGCACTGTGCCCCATCATTTGACCCGCTCATACACCTGCCCCTCCCCGGCCAAAGCAGCCCCCTATTAAATTCCTATACCAACCCCGAGCCAACAGTCACTTTAAAGTTCGTGTAGAGCATGAATTATGTACGTTGGAAGTGAGAGCACTACAAACAGTTAGAGATATCAATATTTATGCTTTATTTTAACACAATTTAAAATATTTGTAATGGTCAAAAAAAAAACTCTTAAGTGGCTTACAAATATTTATGGATTTGTGGGCGTAGTGGCCTTTAACTTGAACTTTGACATCACTTATCAAATTAACTGGCTCTACTTCATCTAGTTGCTGAGTTCTTGGGTTCTAGTTGGAGTTAAGGACACATACATTTAAATTTACGACTTACATGTGTGACCTTTTAATCTAATTATTTACCTTCCTTTTATTACTTGGTTTATATAAAATAAGTCAGCTTTAAAATCCTGCCCACTTATACCTTTAATTTCTAGCCTCTTTCTATAATTATTCATCTCTACTTAGCTTACAAAATTTTAATATAAATTCTGCATTTTTGTTTTTCATTAATTTTAAATTTGTCTCTTGAATTTTTCGTACAATTTTTTTTGTGTCGCAACTGTTATTAAATTCATAATCATATTTTGTATTTATGGCATTTGCATAATGCAAAACAGCCGTAAATTTCAAAGGAATCTCCGGACTCCAACCCCGTTGAGCTCGGCAAATTTCCAGCCCCCTAAATTTGAGCCCTCTCCCCTTTGACACGACCTTTTATTTCAATTTCATGTGTCGCATTTTTCGCATAAATTCCATAGAAAATAGCTCGATTTACTATTTATTACTGGGCCCCGAACCTTTTACGCGTGCCACGCCTCCTCTGGGTCAGAGCTACGCCCATTTGTCGCTCTATCTCCCTCAAACTCTGTCGCTATCTCCTTCTCCATCTCCCTCACTGGTTGACTTTGTTGGCCAACAATGAAAGGCCTCGAGCGATTTTTTTTTTTGTTATTTTATCGTCCAATTCGAGAACCGAGAAAGTTAATAATTCTATATCATTTTTATGTGTACACCGAGAGAGTGAGAAATAGTGTCCCAAATGGACACACACACACTTGCACACTCGTACAAACTTTTTGTCACACTCACATAAACAATTTCCTGTCCCGAGCAGTAAAATACACAAAGTTTTGCACAGCCTGGCACATAAAACTGTTAAATTGTGCGTTTTTGCAACTGCAAAAATGATTATTTCATATTATTAGCAATGTTCGGACAGCGGACACCAGCCACGCCCCCCTATAATAAAAAGTTTCTGCAAAGTAGCAAAAAGTTTTGCAATTCTTGGGCCGGCCCAAAACAGGAAGCAGCGCAGGTTGCAGAGCACTTCACAGGTGCGAAAGCGCTGCAATTTGCCCACTCAAAATACTCATAATTGTTGGTAAGGTCAAGAGTGGGTAGAGGCGCAAGGAGGCAAGGGGTATGCCACTAGTTGGGCGGGGAAAGGAGCCTTGGGGTGGGCAGCGTGGGTGCTCAAAAGTCATGCCTGCGCTACAAATGTCTCCAAAGTCCAATGCACATAGACGCGATTAAGCTAAGTTACACTGGCAGAAATGCGGTAGTTACTTGAAAGTGAGCTACACTGGCAGAAAGGCATACTAGAAAGACTACTAACTTATAATGAGTACAAAAAGCACCTCTAACTAGCCTACCTTTTTTAGTAACAGTTTTTCTCTTAACATTGACTAATCGACTCAGCATACATAGTAAAAAATCTTACTGACTTTTCAGCTTATAAAATTTAAATATTTTAAAGAGACAAATCTATGGACATTAACTTATTTAAGTTAAACTAGTATTAAATGTAGTAGTATCAAAAATGTTCTCAGTGTATGCACATGCCACGCGACTGAAATTGCATGCTGACCCATGACCCCATGCTGTAACCTCAAATGCGACTTTCCACCTCTGGCTGCGGTCAGCGTGGTACAAAGCGTTCAATTCGACAAGTGGAGACTTTGAAGGTAATGTGCAGGTTTGTGGTTGAACGGTGCTAGTTTGACTAACGTCGGACTGACGGACAGACGGACGGGCGTACTAACTGACAGACTGATTGAACAATTGAGGGGGCGCACAATTATGGCCAGCACTGACATTGCTAACGCGTCATTGCGGCCATAGTTCAAAAATGCAAACTGCTTGGCAATGTCAGGGCTCAAAAGAGTAGCAAAGAAAGCAACTTAGCGATGGGCCGAGTAGAGTATGCGATACATCGGTATAAAGTCTAAAAGGGTTAAGTGTTCAAGCGATACTTTTGTGCACTTAGGTGCTTAGTAACTCTATTAAAAAATTAATTTTTTACCTAAAGAAAAATATACTAAATTCCAGCTTAACTCATTCCAAGCCAAAATCGAGCAAGCGGAGCGTTGTTTCCTGTGTTTGCCGATAGCCATCGCTAAGAGGGTGATGGGCAGGTGGAGGCGTAGGGAGAGGGTTAGGGCTAGCCCGGGTTTGTTGTGTACAACACACTAGAATGTCAATTGTTGAGTTGCCTAACGGTTGTCAGCATTGGGCCATCGATAAGGTTGACGAGGCCAAGAAGTCGCTTGGCCAAGGCCCAAAGATACTTAACGTGGCCAACGCCTGGGCCTGGCTAACAGGTTAGTAATTGAGGTGGAACCTTTAGGAAAGGGGTTGGGGTTAGGCACCACACGACTTGTCAAAATCAATATTCAGTGCTTTAAATTATGAACAATCAAATGAATTGTCATCGTTCGTTCGCTTTTCTAGTTTTCGTTTAAGTTTCCATTGTTGCACTGTTATTTGTGGCAAGAAATATTTGAAATTGTAGCCACAGTTTTAAAGCCACATTCAATATGGCTTAAATGCATGTACATATACACCATATATGGCCAGGAACTTGCTATTTTGCCTTTATTGGCATTGATGGCATAATTAATTATTGCAGATTTTATAAAGTTTTGATTTAATATAACGTATTCGCCCTGTGGTCTGCCAACAATTTATAACATTATTTTCAACACCCTGTAAGATTGACAATGGGGAGTAGTAAGCTATTGGGAATAGCTTTAGACGCTGTGCCTTTTTTTAACTTTTTGAAGCATAGCTGTAGACCCTGTACTTATTTGTGAGCTACTATAAACATATCCATAGACCCTGTACTTATTTTTGAGCTATTATAAACATAGCTATAGACCGTGTACTTATTTGTGAGCTATTATAAACATAGCTATTATAAACATGTACTTATTTTTAAGCTACTGTAAACTTGGCTATAGACCCTGTACTTATTTTCGAGCTACTATAAACATAGCTGAATACCCTGTACTTACTTTAGAGCTACTATTAACATAGCCATAGACCCCGTACTTATTTATGAGGTATTATAAACATAGCCGTAGACACTGTACTTATTTTCGAGTTATTATAAACAATGCTAAAGACCCTGTACTTGTTTTTGAGCTACTGTAAACTTGGCTATATACCCTGTACTTATTTCTTAGCTGTTATAAACAAAGATATAGACTCTGTACTTTATAAACATAGACCTGTACTTATTTCCTGCATGTAATTCAAAAACACATTAACTTTTTATAGGATATTAAAAGGTCGATCACTGTCTGCCTTGCTACTGCTTAAACGAAGGGCATTATTTATAATTCGCATTGATTTTTCTCACTGGTCGTTCTGCGGTGCAACTCAATTGGCCACACTTATTCCCTTAGGTCCCGATACCCCCACCCCACCTCTCCACTCGGCCCCCTCTTCAACCCTGTAGTAAGTGCAGCCCTGCAGTCGTGAAGTTTTTGATTTTGTGCTGCAATCAAATCATCAAATTAGATTTTAGTTGTTAACTTTGCAATCACCTTGAACTTTGGGTGCCAATCAACAATTTTTTTGTTTGCAAAAATAAAAACACTTTTAGACTAATCAAATGGGGAACAAATGGATTTCAATAATAATAACGGCGTAAAGCAAGACGTCAGAATTTAAGCAATCAATTTAATTTGATTAATGTGTGGCTTAAAAGCATTTAAGGTTGAAAAAAATTATGAACTGTGAGTTTTACAATAAAGAAGTTTTGGGTAGTAGTGGTAGTAGTAAAGTAACGAAAGAAGAGGTAATAATAGATTTAATATTAGAAGAAGAAAAAGTATAGATTATTTTAGATGTATCAGATAGGTTTATATTGCTTTTTTTCAGATCTTTTTGGGAAGGATTGGCAACAAATTGTTTGTAAATCCACACAGTTTAATAAATTAAATATTTAAAAATCAGTATAGCAAATACAGAATTTTTCAGTTAATTTAAAGCTATGTTTCAAGCCACCGATTCGCATAAATAGTTAAGTAGCCAAGCCAGAGCGGGACAGCAATACAGCAGCGTCAGATACAGAGAAGAGGCCATAAATTTAGCGCTAAAACGGCTAGCGAAAATACACTTGAAAAGGAGACAGGTAGAGGAAGAGGGAAGAGTACAAAAAATTGAAAAGAGTTTAATATTTCTTAAAGACGTTCGGAGGTATAAAGGTATGAAGCAAAACATAAGGACCTTAAGAAGGTGCGAGAAAGGGACAACTAGTGTGCTAGCAGGTAAACAGAGTTGCGCTGCGAGCGAGGAGCACAAACATATGCTAAAAGGAGCAAAGGGAAAGGGACTAGCGGAAAAAGGATAGCAATATAAGTAAAGTAAGCGCAGGTAGAGTTAAATCGGATCAGGGAAAACCAAAGATTTAAAGGTATGCAATTTTTAAATTATGGAAAAATAATATCTTTTAAAATAAGATAATTATTTAATTTAGAAAAGTTGTAAGATAAAATTCAGAGATGGAAATGTTAAATTAAATATATTTTTAACATCAATTATAGGCCAATTAAAATTAAGAGATGAAAATATTAAATTAATTTTATTTATTATTAATATAAATTATTGCCCAATTATCTTCATAATTGAAATTAGTTTTGAATTTCTTATTTTTCCTTTCATACAATTCAGTACTTCATTAGTTAGGATTTTAATTAATTAATCAATTCAAGTGTTGAGTTCATCCCACTGGTTTTCCACTTAGATTTAAAGTAGTTTCAACAAAAAATACCCATTAAATTAACTCAAGCTCAGCACTCCAAATGCTGGGCCAGCAAATCAACAGCTCTTGACCCTTGACCCGTCGCACAAACTACTGTTATACGCCATCTGCTTGTTTTCACTAATTAATAAAGACCACAAAGTGCCCACTGCCGACTGCCATTAAATAAAATCATTTTAAATTCATTTCCAAATGAAAAATTTCAATTTTCACATTTTATTCGTCATGATAAATAAAAATAAAATTAAATTTTAAATTTATGTAGAACTTAAAGTAAGAAAAAAAATTGTTTACGCTTAAAATAAGCGAAGGAATTGAGTTGTTGACTGAGTATATACATCTGGTAGTGACTGTGTTGTGTTGATGGGACCGAAACTGACTGACACACCTGTTGCCAGCAGCACAGCACGGCTTCAAGCCAAGCCAAGCCACGAGCTTCGCACCACTTGCTCCACACATTGCCTCACAGCTCAGTGCTGATCGTGTGCGTCAATTGCCGAGCACTTGTGCCTGCCTCCGTGTACATAAACGACGTGTCCTTGCCCGTGTCCACTTTAAACCGCTTGGCCGCACTCTCCATCTCGGTGAGATCGGTGAAAGCGGGAAAATCGGTGGGACAAAAGTGTCCGGCTATGGCCTCCGGTATGTGACTGACATTGTGCAGCATATGGGCCGGAGTGCTCTGCAAATAATTCCGCCACTTGTGGTACGAACGTGAATTCTGTTCAATGCTCGCAATGCGTCGCATGCCAATCGGTGACGATGTCTTGGGCATTATGCGCTGTGCATGCTGCATCATGAACATTTCCCACTCCAAGTTACCCACTGCTGGTGTTTCAATCGAGTCACTGCATTCCATATCCTGTGTGCGTCGCAGTTGGCGCTTGGTGGGCGTCGAGGCGGCACTGCTGCAGGTGTAATAGCCGCAGGATTTGTCCAGTAGCTCCTGGTTGAGCAGCTGCTTGTCCGGCTGCTCGGCAAAGTCATCGCAAATGGGACGCGTTTGATTGCGACTCCAAATGCTGCGATTCCTTTGCGAGGTGCTGCACGTGCTGCCCATGCCGCTGCTGTTGTGGGTGTTGTGGCTGTCACCGCTTTGGCTGCTGCTGTCACCGCTTTGGCTGCTGCTGCCACTGCTGCTGCTGTTGCTGCGACTGCGTTTGCTGCTGCCACAAATGCTCGCTTCAAATGTCTCCATTTTCAGGTTACTCTTACAACAACCCATTGTGGTTTACAATTTATTTAAATTTATCAAAAAAAAAAAAGAACTTTAATTTTACTTTTCGTCACTCGCTGTTGTGTCTGCTCACGCGGCTGTTACCGTCAAGACTGTTGGCCTGACAGCTGCCGACATTGGCTCTTATATAGGCTAAGAGTTATGGCCGTTCAGGTATTCGCGAATTTCTTGGAATTATATGCACATGCATTACCTGACTAATCCGCAGCGCATTTATGGCTTACGGCAATTTGGCCTAAACGCATTTAGACCATATGCACATATCTCGCTGTCACCGTCACCACTCACTCGCTCATGGCTTAAAAGCAGTTTCCTTTTCCACCTACCTGCACTGACCTTGATCATCAGTTTTTCTGCATTTTTCGCCGTTTTTGGATTATGCATTTTTGGATTTTCAATTTCCAACATTTTCCACAATTTCCTCTGAGTTTTCCAAGGCAGCTCAACTTAAATGTGTGGAAAATCAAAGTAGCAAAATTAAAAACCCTTTTTGCATTTCGTTTATTCGCCATAATTTTGTCCACATTTCCATTTTGATTTACCAAAAAAATCATGGCCGGTTGCTGTTGGTACGGCGTTAACCTTGGTCTATTGCCATATTAGCCGGTTGTTGGGCCATTGTTAGGACAAACGCCGTTGACGCCGCTGACGGCGCACAAGGTGCATTGGCCAAGACAATAAAGCCCACGCCCATGCCCATTCCCGTTTTTGTTTTGTTGGCCCAGAACAAGAGAGGGACAACATTGCATAGTAATGCCCACAATTCTGACAGCTGCGCGTTCCGTTCCGTTCCTATCCGATCCGATCGGTTTTATTGAGTTCTAGAATTTTCACTTGAATCTCTCAATGGAGTCTTGAGCATATTGTTTGCCACTTTTGGCCAATAACTACATGTACTTATGACTGCGCCTCAAGGCTACTACTACCAACAACGGCCGCCTTCTACTTTGCATTTTCAATGAATTACTTTTTAAAACAAATTCCAAAGCAATTCACAAACGTCTTTGGCTTTGTTTCAGCTTAAAGTGTTCACTAGTAGGTGCTGCTGGAGGAGTGCTCGCCTACTGTACACTTCACTTACTATATATAACTGTATAAAGTCATCCATTTGATTGCTTTTGAGTTATTGCCCATACCTGAAAGGTTTCCTTTATTCATTTGTGACTTCCCCCCCACCCCTGTTTGTGCCTATGAAAAGTATCAACCTCAAGACCTTTTAAATAGGATCTTGATCTAACAAATTAAACAAACTGTCCTCATAAAACTTACCTTTAATAGTTATATCCTAACCTCTTTACATCCCCAAAATTACTTATGTACCTATTGTAAATATTTTCTATAGCCTTACATAAAATTATGGTTGAGTTTCTGACTAGATAAAGTTGCCTATTACGTAGCCCATCACTAGCCTGTGATCCAAATTTCTACAGTAAAACAAAAGTCTAAAATATATAGCATATAGTGGCCCGATCTTAACGGTTTCTTTTTAATATATGCCTGTTAGTAACCTGCACATGAGCTGTGAGTTTAATTAACTTATCTTAAGTAATTCTAAGTTTTTAATAAAGTCTGCCCCTTGAAAGTGCTGGAAAATTCCTAAGTTAGCCATAATCCGAGCTGAAATTTGCTTAAGTCATAGATAAGCCGCCATTTTAGTCAGAATCCCTACAAATCGGGCATGCGTTGCTATTAATATAAAGTATACAAAGTAGTTTGAAAATCTACGTAACTTAGTGAGAAGACGGCATGAAATCTACTTTCTGACTAACCTACTAATTGATCATCTTACAGTCTAAGCCCAAAGAGCTTCGATGCTTAAACTTGAACATTTCATAGCTTAGATAAATCTAACAGCTAATTTATTTAAGCTACTCATTACAAGTGACACCTTAGAAAGCTCAAAAAAGCTTTTATTTTGGAAAAACTTTCACAGTAACACTTAATGTAAGTTACACTTAGTGTAACTTAAACTAAGTGTAGCTTATAAATAGTATAAATTATAGTATAAATTAGCCTTAGAGTAATGTAAGTTTGTAAAGTTTATAGTTTAGGAAGCTCAAAATAAAAGCTTTCAGTTTTAATGCGCTTTGGAAAAAGTTCCAGAGCTCGAAATTTAACTTAAGCTAAGAGTAATCGAAGTTTATAAAGTTTAGAATGCGCTTTTAATTAAATTGAAGCTTTCTCCAGTAATAAAAGCAAATAAAGCATAATATATAAAATACTTTTATAAACTCACTTCTAAGTAGCTTTATTACTTGCATAGAAACTGAAGGCCCTTTCTAAAAGTACCGCTTTTAATGGACTTGAGCAATGCTTAAAGATATTCGCAATGAAAGGAAAGAGAATTGGATTAATGGAGAGTTGTTAAGCAGTCGCATTGTTGGGATAGGCCCCTGAAGTTCCTGGAATGGCAATAAATCCATGTCGGCTGGCAAACCCTTCACCACTAAGAATGCGATGCTTTCTCGCTGGGTTTGTCACACCATGAGAAATGTCCGAGCTGTGGATAAACACACACGGAGCACGGGGCACGGGGAAAGCACATGCAATTGGCGAAATACACAGAGAGAAATGGCTACAACTCGTTACAAAACAAAGGGCACAAAGGCTGTTGAGGGTTAAAGGGTTAAATGGTCGGAAAGACTAAAGGGTTAAAGCGCATTATTTTCCCACACTCGCTGATGTATTTGGCCAGCCCCTTTTGTTAGCCATGATTTCAACTGCTTGGCCTCTTTGAACTTTCTCGTTGATTTCGTGTACGGTGGAAATTTGTGTGTGTTGCATTTGCATTTTCATTTTTCACACGCAATTGCAGCATTTTTCCCGAAAACCAAATGGTTTTTCCCCCTCCCGTGACATAACTTTTTCAATTCGTCGTGTGGTTGACAACAAATTGTTGTTTTGTTATTTCCAAATCCCAAGAATGGTTTTTTTTGCTCATTTTCTTCTCACAATTACTGGTACTGTTATCTGCGCTGAGTGTGAATGTCGACGACTGTGGAAATTCGGAAAACCTCCTGTCCTGTCCTCCTGTTTCTCTCCCGTTTTTCTCCCCCATTTGCCGACTCGCAACTCACGTTGTCCAAACATCTTCCAACTGCAGTTGCACATTTTCCCGATATTTCACAATTGTTTGCTTTGTGTGGCCAGCACGTGATTTGACTTTATTTCGTTACAGTGCCATCAGAGTGCAGAGGGGTGCGGAAGGGGGTGGTAAGGGGCAGTAGTATGACAGGAAACGGGGGCAACGGAAACGGAAGCAGCCGCCTGTTGGGGATAAAACTGTAGCTGAAGCTAAAGCCAATGCCAAAGCTATGGCAAAGTTTAACTTGATTTGCTTAAAGCCAATAAATGTGCAATAGAATCTAGTTGGTGCACAATGTAAGCTACCCACAGTTGGCACGTGCATAGGGTATTACAAAGTTGTGCTCAATTCGTTAGCAGGATTATGTGTTAAGCAATTTTATTTTATTAAATCGCGTTCACTATAAATTGTAGTGATTGAAAATGAATCACAGGGTATGCGATTGATTGAAAATGAATTACAGGGTATGTGATTATGGGACTACTATTATTATTCAATGCAGTTATAATATCTAATACATTTTGTAAAACTTAAACTGAACTACAGGGTATCCAACGTGCTAAGAGCGAAAATTACAGGGTATTTAATAGTTTTGTCAGTTTGAAATGAGTTGCTAATATCTTGAACTTTAGCATTACAATTGTCCGAAGCTATGCATGAACTTCAAGTCAAATATAGGAACTAAAATGAACGTTATACCATACAATTACAGGGTATATTATCGATTTGCCAGTTTTCTGCATTTTGTACTTGAGTATTTCAAGTATCCATGGCATTGCTAAAGCTTTAAATGATGTACAGGATATTCTAGGTTAGTTAAGGAAAAATTACAGGGTAACTTATAGCCAAAATATTTATGTTTCTTGCTATTAATTATCTGATTTGTATTAACTTAACTTAATTTGAGTAAAATAACAATCAATTACCTTAAGTTAAGTGAATTATAGGTATTTACAGGGTATCTTTATCGCCGCTACAACTTTTCGTCGAAATGCATATCATTTTCCTCAAATTAAGATTTGTATACGAGTTTCAATAAAAGTAAACTAAAATTCCAATTGAAGTCTTGCTTTTATAGGGTATCACAAAGTCTCGTCAACTGTCAAATTAACCCAGTAAGAGCAGTAAACACTGGACGTTGCTTAAATAAATGCAGTCAAACTAAAAATGCATTAGCTAACTCTCCGATGGTACTTTGACATGGCCTGTCAATTAGTAATGCCAACTGATTGCAGAGTTGCCCTCCATCAATGATCAAATAGATGTAGAGTTGCCACCTCAGCACGATTTCAAGTTGCGAACGTGGCAGCGACGAAAGCCTTGAAGCGTACAAACAAATTGAAATGCCATTGACACAAACTTAAATGGGTCAGCAGTAAAATCACTGGAAGCAGCCTATTTAATACCCTGTAAATTAGAAAAAGTGTAAAAATAAAGGAGTTTAAGAGTTGTTAGTACTGCTTTTTAATAGGTACTGAAAGTATAATTCTTTAGAAATGTGACTGTTTAATTTTTAGGATACCCTGTAAATTTTATATTTCTTTTAACTTAGGAATTAACGAGATACCCTGTATTAGAGCGACAAGAAGGTTTGACATTATAAAGACTGTAACTTTATTTTAGCTTATCCCTGCTCATCAAGCAACATTCACAGAAAAATACCCTGTAATTTTTTTAAGTTCATATTTCACAGCAGTTAACCTAAAGCTCTCACTCAAAACTACCTAAATTTCGTGAAGGAAATAATATGAGACAATTATTTTCAAAGTATACCCTGTAAATAATGTAATCGTTTGGGCTTAAGCACTGAAAACACTGAAACACACTCAACCAACTGCAGTGTATGCTAAATGAGCAGAACGCCCACTGAGTGCAAATGTGTCACACCCTTTTCGTGGTAATGGTGCAGGGTAGCTGACACTTGAAATGGAATCACAGCGATGCAAAAGAAGGCCACTTGATACACACAGGTCAAAACGTGCCCGGAACTCAAAGTCCATAGAATGGGAACAAATTTGGCAATTTGCTGCTGCTGATTTTCCACTTTCTCTCTCAGTTTTTTATAGAGACATTCAGATGTAAGTTGCGGGCACGAACAAGTGTGATCCTGCCAGGACTTGCTCAGTCAAGCGTGAGTAGTGTGAGGAAGGCAGAGGGGGAGAGTGGTAGGAATAGACAGAGAGAGAGACAGTTACAGCGCACATCTGGACACTTTTCAATTGATTGATTGTTTTGCTTTTTTTCCTAGTTTTTTTTCTCAACTTGAAATTTGTTTGGCTTACTTCCTGAAAAAAAGGACGAGCGTACAATAAAAATTGCTCGCCTGTTTTTACCAATTTCTGGTTTCGTCACTGTGAAATGTGAAATGTGTGTAAATCGTGTGATTTGCCTGACGCTTTTGTTTACGAAATGCATTTGCGGAATGTCCTTAAGGCCGGGCAACTCCTTGCGGGCCATAAAACTCGCGACTCGCGGCCGATATCAGGTAAATCTGTCCAACGTGCTCTCATTCCGTCTCTCTCTCTCTAGCTCGATCTCTTTCGTGCTGCCGCTTTGATTGAGACTTTGTCCACTTGTTGATCCTTTGGGCCATTCCAGCGATTGTGGCAAGTTGGCGGCCAGTCGACGGAGCAGCTTGAAACGGGAAATGCCTGACGGTATTTCCGCTTTGGGAAAAATCACGACAAATTTTCTGTGTCACATGTGGCACATGCGGCATTAGCGGCATAAGCTGCACTGTTGCCGCTGCATCATCGTTATTTATTCTATGACAACGGGGCGCAGCCATTTAGTTGTTAATTTGCCGCGACGCACTTTGAGCCAAGTGCGAATTTCTGCTTCACATTGTTTTGCATCAAATCCAGTCTAGTTCACTTCGAATGCAAACAAGTGCCCTTTGACCTGTGGCATGCGGCATGTGGCATGTGGCAGCCTTCGGGGTTTGCCCAGCATAGCTAAATTTGTTGTTCAACCAGGTGTTTTTCACCTGTGTCCGGTACAGTTGTGTTAACACACACACACACCCGAGTTCCTGTTGATGAGCCACTGCATTAATTAAGCCCTCAAATAGTGGCACGCCCACTATTTGGCCCCTTGCTGACCACTTGGCAGCAGCACTTTGCGTTTTTATGCTGCTCGTTGTGCAGCCCTGTAGTCTTTGACAGCATCAAGTGTACTTTCAGTTGGACAGCAGTGATAGTTTTTGTTGCTTTCAATTTCTTTACATTTTTTTAACTGCTTTCAATTTTATTTTTAGTGTCAGCTTTAAGTATTTCTTTAGTTGTTTGCAGTTTTATTTAAACCTACGACCTAAACCTACCAATTTAAACACAAAGAAAGGTAGCACACACAAATTGTTTAAGATTTTCTACACAGGGTCCCCCACAGTCGGTTATACCCGCTTGTAGCTCTTTCTTTTTACTGCTTGCTAGCCGTCACAGCTGCTTTTGTGGCTCCTCCATTAAATTAAAAGCAGCGTGCGCCTTTTGGGTATGCAACACTTTTTGGGTAAGCTTTAAGACAGCTCTGCTCGCAAAGAAAACTCAACTAAGTTCGAGTGTCGTGGAGGGAAGGCAGTGTCGGAAGGGGAAGGCAGAGATTTACCCAGGTATGCCCTTTGATCGGGGTGACAGGCACTCAATACCATGAACGACTAATATGTGCTTATTCACTCGCATTTTCGGCTGTTAGTATATACGAAATCATCTTAAATCAAATTGAATATTATGTTGTACACGACGGGTACACTTCATTTGTGCAGCAATATGTGACAGGCAGAAATGGAATAGTTAAATTGAGTTTGGTTTGTAGTTGTTGCGGTTAAAGCACTTAGAAGTGCCTAATGTTTTAAATGATAAGCAAACTAACTGTGGAAAATGCCTTAAATATATTTTTACTAGGTTTTATACGATTTTAAAATAAATAGTTTATAGCGAATTCCACAGAGCATAGATGGGCGTGGAGTCTGGAGTAAAAAAGTGTGTTATTATTTATTTGAGTAGTTTGTGAAGCCTTTATCCCTTATCTTACAAAAACATTGCCTTACTAAGGCATCCCAATTGTCCACATACAGTATAGGTATACATATTATATGATACCATTAGGTCTATTCCGACTCAGTTTCATGCAGATCAC
The DNA here is from genome assembly GCA_018152125.1 of Drosophila dunni. Taxonomy (NCBI): domain Eukaryota; kingdom Metazoa; phylum Arthropoda; class Insecta; order Diptera; family Drosophilidae; genus Drosophila; species Drosophila dunni. The sequence continues at coordinate 8,838,497 of JAECXC010000648.1, read as the reverse complement.
AGTACCTTATCATAAAGGCCACATTTCTCACTTTATATCTACCTTTGATGTACTTTTTCGACTAAAGTGTGGAGTCCACTAATACTCCTTTCCATTCTAAAGAGCATTTAGTCTTCGTCTACTGCATTTTCAATCAGATCTCTTATGTTTTTTTGTTGTGTTTTTTCTCTTTTTGTAACTTTTGCATGTGTCATGTTGAATTAACAACACGTAAGTTGTGCGAGTAAGTGTGTGTGTGTGTGTGTGTGTGTGTGTGTGTGTGTGTGTGTTTGTGTGTGTGTGTGTTTGTGTGTATGTGTGTGTGTGTGAGTGTGTGTGTTGTGTAGTATTTTGTTTGCTTGATGTTGAGAATTACAGACTATTGAGCGATTGTTGTGTGTTAGTCTGAGTATATTGCAATACATAGAAAATCAATATTATTTCTTACTTTCCGTTAAATACGCGCGTGTGTGTGTGTGTTTGTCTCATGTGTGTGTTTGTGAACATATGTGAGCAAGTCTGTGCATGTCTGTGCCTGCGTGCCTTATGAATTATTAAACGTCAATGGAATTCCTCGCTTGTGTCTGCCTCTTCGAGTACATTTACTCATATTTGAAACGACAATCCCGCAGTCGATACCTTTGTGTATCGATACACGCACTTCGATTAAAAAACAGGAGGTGGGCGTGGCACTGCCAGCGGCAGTGGGGCAGATAATACAATTTTATGCACGTATGAGAGCAACTTGTGTGTGACTGATTTGCCCTGAGTCACAATTCATTTGTCATTTGTGAATTGTGCAAAAAAAAAAGGAAAGGAAAAAATACTTGTGTATTTATATAATTGCTTTTTTCTTTAATGTGTGCGCATACCCTGTAAGTGTGCTGCCGAGGGGTAGTTTAGATTTATTTTACTACTTTTTGATTTTTTGAAGTTTTTTTTGTTTCTTATAAAAAGGATTATAATAGCTATTTTTTGAAGTTAAGCGCTAAGCTTGGAAGTGCACTTAAATAAATCCTCAAGCTAAGTATGCCACAAATTTCAGCTGTTTTACTCAGTTAATACAAAAACTTATGACGTTGTAAAGTTGAAAGTTTACTAAAATTAGCCAAGTCGACGATTTTATTGCTAAAAAAACCGCAGCTATATTTTCATCATAACTGCTAGTCGTGCATTGTTGTGTTTTTTGGGCTGCCCTGCAATTGCGTTAAGTAATTAGAAAGGAGCTCAATATCCTGCTGCTGTTTCTGCTGCTGGTCTTTGACTTAACGAGCATTTAATTGCCAGGTTTACCCTTGATGACACACACACACACGGCATACACCTCAAGTACAACAAACAAACACACTCACACACACACACACGAACACACACTGATTGTACCTGCACTTCCGTTCCGGTTCACCCTTTTATTTTTGCTTTTAGCCACGTCTAATCAAATGCTTTTCACTTTTACTGCACTTTTAGCTCCTGCTGTTGCACTTTCTCCTCTATTTTCGCTGCTTCCTCTTTCCTCTCTCTTACTATCTCTTTCGTCCCTTCAGAGTTTTGCTTTCCGCTATTTTTTCGTCTACACTTTGCATTTTTATGCGCATTTTCATTCATAAATTACATGGAATTTTCATTGTGCCTCAAGAGGTTTTTCCACGAAACTGTTTTGACCATGTGTGTGTGTGAGACTATCTGTGCGTGTGTGTGTGTGTGTGTTTTTATCTTGTTTTAGTTATTGCTTCTTCCTGCTCTTAGCCCGATCTTTCGATAGCCCGTGAGGGAATTGCGCATAATTTGTGCATGTTAATTAGCTCATTTGGTGCGTAGATTAAGCAAATTAAGCAAATTAACCAAATGAGCAGCAAGTAAATAAATAAATTAAATACTCACCATGCCGCTGCGATGCGTTCCTGTTGGTGTGGGAATACCCCTAATTGGCTGACAACGGCCCAAGGTCAATGACGGCTTTGAGAGCGACTCTACTTTTTGCCAACACTAAAATTGATGGTATTCTGGCCTGCTCTTGTGGTTGCCTCATAAATCATCATCACAACATTGCGCCACTTAGCGTCTGCCACGCCTACTTCTGTGTGTGTTGCCCCACAGCCGCCCACTTTAACACTAACTACGCTGTAACTTTTAATGCAGTAAACAAAGTGCCAAAAGTTGCGCCTCAAGTTTCCCAAACACAAATTCTCAAAGAGCAACAGTAAACGCTGCTTGGGTGGACTATGGTATACCCTGTAATTGGCTGCAAGTTAAGCGTGTGCGAACTTTTGTTGATTTTATTATACTCTGTAATGTGATGTAAGTTAAGTGAGTGTGCACTTTTGCTGGTTTTATATTTTTATGCTATAAGTTTAAGTCACTTTGGTTTTTAGTAGGCTCACTATGGAGTTTTAATGAGGTTAGTGCTCTTAGATGAAATAAAGTTCTAGAAAATATTAAAAAAGATTTTGTTGAAAAGAAAGGTATGAAATATTGTACAAAGTTCTTAAACTATAAAAACAATTGAAATTGTATAAGAGAATATTGAACGAATACAGTTTTTCAAATAGTCAGCTATTTTAGCTATATTTCTATAGCTGCTCAGAAGCCCATGTTTTCAAATAAATACAGCAGATAATTAAATTTATAGTGTAAATGTTTCAGTTTAAGAATACAGATACAGCTGCATGTCTATCTATAATAATCATATATAAATTTTTACTTGTATATGAACATTTAATTATATTTATATATGTATAACCATTTATTTAAGTAGCGTTCTAATTTTATACATCATGAATCTAAATTTCCAATCTCAAGTTGTATTCCAGTTCAGATATTTATTTAAAAATATATATTCTCAAAAGCTTTTTGTCGAATTTATTCAAATGACTTGCTATTAAAAAAGGAAATGACTATTTTAATGACTTGTCATCAAAGAAAATGACATAAAGTGCGCTTATTTGATCATATAAATATAAACTGCAAAATATACATAATTTTCTGTGATGTGTGATCATATCTGTGGGTCTTATTAAATCTTGTCTCTCTATGTTAAGTAAATTTCATAATGTTAAATTACTGTTAATGCACTGTTAATGTCGTAAACTTTTCATACTGCTTAAAAGTTCAAACAATAATATACTTAAGCTTTCTGCTCAAGTCTGTACAACTCTGTAGCTGCAGTGCTTACAGGGTATGGCAAGTTGTACGTATTCCTAATGCCTGACACAAGCACTTTACAAGTTTGAGCAGCGATCTCATACTCGAGTCAGTTTGGCTTTTGTGTAGACACGCGCTGCATGCAACCGAATGTTGCACATGTGAAATGTTGTGTGTGTGTGGGGGGTGGGGGCATGTGGCACCCGTCCGGAATCATTATACAATTTTGATGAGGCATTTTCTTCACCTCTCCCAACTCCCTAACCCCCTTCTCAGGTAACTTGTCAGAAGTTAACCTTTGATTACAGCTGAAATGCGTTTAGATTGAAATTGAAACAAAAACAACTGAACATTGCCACTTGTTACTGCAGCCATCTGGCAGCACTACACTGCCACTTAAGTACTTGTTAAGTTGGCTGCACTTGCATCAATCGCCCATTTCTCTTTGTCTTAGTTTTGTGTGCAGCAAATTATAGACAAAAGAAATTGATAAAATTATGGAAAATTGATAGAGCCAAGAAATTGAAAAATGTCCTCCCTCTGGCGCAGTAAAAATAAATGAAAATACTGTTACTTGTTACGCTTGGGTAGAAGTAAAATAATGTTATTTTCTCCCTTAACTTACTCGAGAGCGTGGCATGAATTTCAATTTCCGAAGACGAGAAAACGAATCAATGAACAGACTCTTGATGGTTGTTAAGTTGGCTGCGCATCAGTGAGTAATGAATTGTGGGAGTGGCAACTGTACTTATTACTTAATTGCTGAGTAGTGGATAGAAATAAAAGTTAGAATTAAGGAAAGATTAAAAAGAATAAAGTCTACTATTGAAAAATTATATTCATTTTTTTTAAAGAATAAAACTAAGGGTTTTTTATGCTTGTTAAGTTGGCTGCGCTTAAATGAATGTGGATTTTTATGGTTAATTTTTACAGAAAATAAATAAAAGTCTTGAATAAAAATCAGAGCTACAGAAGATGCTGATAGACTCTTTAAGACCGTGTGCCCACAACTGAAGCTAGAAACAAAAGATTTTTAGTGTTTGTTAAGTTGGCTGCGCTTAAATTAATATTAAATTTTGTGTTAATTCTTGTAGGAACGATAGGTGATTTAAAATAAAAGTCTAGAATACAAATCAAAGTTACAGAAGATACTGACAGACTGTTAAAGACCGTGTGCCCACAAATGTAGCTAAATTCAATGTGTTCTTTCTGCCAAGTGTATAAGTATTCAATTGGATAGAATAAATTGACTATTTCAATGGCAAACCAAGAAAATTTATTTCAAAATAAATATAAACATAGTCAAAGATATTGGCAATCCTTGGACACTTTTGTGGCACTTGGAAGCTTTTCAGATGTCTATCAAGTGAGTCCATGGGATGTGTGTCAATATGCAGTTATCGTGATGTTGTTGTTGTTCCTGTTGCAACCCAGATGATGACAACACATGACCGAGTTTCCAACTTTTTACTGGCCAAAAACTTTTATATTTTTTTATCAAGTTTTTCTTGGCTGTTGGCCAAGGCAAAGATTGTGGCAAAGCCAACATTTGCCACTTGCCACACATTGAAGTTTATCGTTTGTCTTGCTGTCATCTGTTACCAACAATCACTTTCACTCACTCTCCTCTCCTTCTTTCTCTTTCTGCTTCAATAGTTGTTAAGTTGGCCGCACTCGCCGAGGAGGTCAGCACTTCGACTGGCATCTCAGAAGGTAAGTAAACTTGCCACATGCCTCACAATTGATGGAACCGATCAAAAAAGTTGACTACATTCCAGAATGGGGCTCCGGTTGGCGAGGTGGCACCAATTTTCTTGTCGAGGTCGAGGAGACAGCAGCCATGTCACCACCAAATGCTGCACATGGCAGCAGCAACACCTCCGACGACTACATCGGTGAACTGAACAGTCTCGAGGACGGTCTGGACACTACAGGTGCCACAATTACAGCGAATGGCACGACAATTGAAACAGGTAACAGTTTCGCTTTAAAAAATATATATTTATAATTTAAATAAATTTGTAAATATTAAAGACAAAGGAAAGGAAAATTAAATAAAAAAGAACAGTGTATTTTATAGTCGGTTACTCTTCCATCTTCTAGTTTATTTTCAATTTTTTCTATAAGCACTATAGGTTTAAATAATTTAAAGTACGCAGAAAATATCAAAATAGTTTAAATCGTCTTTCTTTTAATTACAAATCAGAAAAACCGCAAAAGGCATAACCGCAGCCAACTTCAAGGTGAACAACATTTAAGCAGCCATAGGCAACTAAATTCGAGCACAACTGTTTACAGTTCTTGCCAAAAAGTTGAGCGGTTATGGAAAAAATAATATATTTAATCCCCAAATGCCCTTTTTGGGTATAAGCTGATTACTGCGGTTCGTTAAGTTGACACTTGATGAGGCTAAGTGTTGCCATACTTACACAAATAGACATTAAACAAAATATCTGAGTGTAGTGACATTGAAAACAGTTGGCAACCCTAATTAGCGCAAAATATTTTCAGATTTTCAAGCAGTTCAATTCAATTAACATTTATCAACACTATTTGTTTGCCTAAAGAGATGCCTGGCGCTGCCAACATAACAAGCAGAGCTGCCAGATCGTGCAATTAGGTACAATTGTAGTTTAATTGGCAGCACTTAGGAAAGGTATCTGTTATTTCGTTCAATTTGAGCACCGCTATACATACGAGACAAAGTGTAGGATAAGTCCTGCAGTATTTTAAGCTACACATAAAAGTTACACACATAATTGAATGCTTATGGGCTTAGCTGTAAGCCAATTGAAATATTACGGCTAAAAAGCTGAAGCTAACGTGCGATAATTGAAACTGCTAGCTAAATCCATCGATTTACTTATGTTTTTTATGTACGTGTGCTGCTTTTTTTATATGCTGTCTGAAAATAAATCTTGTTGCTTTGCAGGACCCAAGATCATAGTGCGCACCGAGGAGGTGTTGATTGTGGGACTTGTGCTCATTCTTTGGGTGGGCGCTATAATGCTCTTCTTCAATCGCTGGGGCAAGATACGTATGTTGGAGCCGTATCAACCAAAGTTTCAGCAACAACATCGCAGCTCCTGTCCACTGGTCGACATGGAAGCGGTGCCAACGCATCAGGTGAGCTTAACTATATAGCATAATATTTACATTTTTACTGTAAATATAAAAACTTAAAAATGATTGATTTTATTAACTTCACTTGGTTAATCACTTCTCTCTCTCTCTCTCTCTCTCTCTCTCTCTCTCTCTCTCTCAATCTCTCGCCTTCTCTCGTTGCAGCGCTCCTCTGTCTCAAGGATGTCGATGGGCATGGTGCACCAACACAATTTGAATATGCCAACGTGTCAATTTGCGGCCTATAATCCAAGCCTCTATGCGAAGGGTAAGCATTTCTCCCATACTTCATCCCTACCCCATTCCCCTAGCATCCCCTACCCCTACCCTTCGCTTCTTTGTCGCCTCATTCCCCGCTCTCTCATCTCTGCCTTTCTTTGTTGACGCCTTTCGCTGGCAATTCGCGTAAAATGCAAATGCAATTAAAATGCAAAAAAGAAAGGAAAACAAAAATATCGAACAACATCTTCATATGCATCTATTTGTAAGCGTGTGTGTGTGTGTGTGTGTGGGTGTACTGTCTGTGCGCTTGTGTGCGTTCGCTAATGCGCAGCACGTTTTGCACTTTCTGTAGCATACTTTTGTGCGTCACCTAAAGCGTTCACAACTCTTGCGATGCAAATAAAGTTTTGCTGGAAATTCTCTCCTGAATCGCAACACATTGACTTAACGAATTTCCCTCAGCAGCTGACAAACTGCTTGAAACTTCTAACAGTTTAAAACAAAATTATGCAACTAATTTAAACAGTTGGTAAAAGAGAAACATTTTTGAAGCGTAGCAAATTCGCAACTCCCTTGAGATGCCGTCAGTTGCGAGAAGAAATATTCTATTTAAAGCAAACATGTTTGTTTAAACTAAGAGTTATAAGAGTTATAGCTATAATTTGCATGGAAATGTACATAATTTAAAAAAAATCGAATATTTTTAGGGGCATTTCTTAAAACAATTAAGATTATTTTTAATTTATTTTAAGTTCATAAAAAAAGTACATAAAAATCAAGTCTTCGCACACTCGTTAAGATTTAAAAATAAAAACAATTTTACTTATTTGTGTCAGCTAAATTATTACATAATATGCACATTTTTCTTAAAATTCATTAGAGCTGACATCACTGACTTTTCAGTGTGCCCATATATTGTTTATATAATCGTATGGACACACTATTATGTACAACTATTGTGAATATATCTATCGATCTATATAACCAATAATTAATCGCCAACTATATGGTTATCGATGGTTTATCAATCGGTTTGACAATAAGATTATCTGGCCTCGAGTTAATTTCTTTAATTCTTAATAATATCAAACTGTTTCATTAACTCTTTTGACTCCACAACAGAGAGTAAGTTACTAAAATTGGTGGTCCCTAAATACATTTCTTGCAAGTACAGGGCATTTTTCATGCGATTACACCTTCCACGCCTTGTCGTCTACTTAATAGACTGCCTGTAATGCACAACAGACTTTTCACATTAGCACTACATGCTGAAAGACTCAAGACTGCAGCGGAGAAAAGCAGTGACAAGAAGTTGGAGTAAAGAGGAGGAGAAGGGGAAGTGTTAGAGGGTGTGTAAGGGGAGGAAAGCAGAAGAGTGCGTGGAAGAGAGACATGCTAAATGCTTATAAATATGTTTAATGGCAACTACTCGCACTCGTACTCGTAGTTGTAGTTGAGGCGTGCCTCGTTTTAAGTGCAGCATTTAGTCGGGTCGGACTTTTAATGAGTTGCCAGACAATTAAACCTGCTCACCCCCCTTCCACGACCACGCCCCCCACAACGCATCGTTCATTATGCGAAGAAAAAAGTAGGCGTGGTTGGGGGGCAGTTAGGTGGCTGGCAGGCGTCACATGAGGCAGCAGAAGCGGCAAGCGAAGCAAATAACAATACAATTTTAATGCCATTTGCTGGTTGGTAGGCAATACTTCAGTCAGTGTTGCACACTTTGGAGGAATTTTTGGCGGGTTTACCGCTAGATTTTTGAACTAACTCCAGCATGCTCTTTGCTGCACGTTGGGGGCTTAAGTATTTATTTGATTAGATTTAGCTTGTTTTGGAAAAATCTAGTCGCATCACCCTTTTTAGTTGTTTTTAGCGGTTTCTTTTTTTTCTCACTTCAACAACACTGATTTGGGGTCATGTCTGGGGGCAAGTGGCAATAAGGTAGCGACTTTGACTCTGACTCTGACTTTGACTCTGGCTTCGCAATTAAATCTTGTGGAAACGCGCGCACATCCGCACACACATCCACACCCACTCACACACACATACTCACACACGTTGATGCTGGAAAAATTGCGTAAAGCTGGACAAGTCGTGAAGATGGAAACGGGTGTGGGGAAGAAGGAGTGGGGAAATGGCAAATGGTAATGAAAATGGAAGCTCAGCTTGTCTACAAAAAGAATTAAGAGGCATGTTCCTGTGTTTATGAGTGTGCGTGTGTGTGGGTGGGTGTGTGTGTGTGGGTGTGGGTGGGTGTGCGTGTGTGGATGAATGTCTGTTTGTGTCAACACTTACGCCGTTCGCTTAAGCCGCTGAAATTTAATGTTCATGGCTTATAACTGAGCACAATAATCAGGGCACTATAAAAGCTACAGAACTTAAAATAAACCTAAGAATTTTCAAAAATTAAAATAAATATTCTTGTAAAATTAATTTAAATAAAAATAAAACTTCTTCTAACCTTTTCCCATATCTTAATTATTTTTTTTCCACTCAAAATCTCCAAAAATAATTTTTATATCAAGAAATCTCTGCGGAAATAATAAAGTATTTAGGATAACCTTTTAAGCACATATACTTACACATAGTTAAAAGAATAATTTTATTTTTAATATCAAGGGTTTTTATACCCCTATTCACACCTTTTCCCCAAGTACTATTTATATTAAATTTCATAACGACTACAACCCAATTTGTGCCTCTTAAAATTGAAGGCTCACACAATCAGTTTCTTATCACGTTAAGTGCGGCGCATAAACGTTTTAGAATTTTCCGCTCATTTGATTACTTGACAGCCTAAAACGTTTCTGCTAGATTTTCCACAAAAACCAAAAACCCCCAAAGAAAACCCCCACAAAATAGCCAGAAAAAAACTCATTTAACTTTTATATGATTCCAGGTTACGCCTCCCATGTTTCGCACGTCTCAAGGCCGCGTCAGAACTCCGTGTTCGTTGGGGCAAGTACGAGTCACTATATGATGCCGAGGCCTCCAAGGAAGACGCGTTCCGCCATGGATCTGCACTCGATGGTTTTGGATGAAAGCGCCGAGCAGGTGTAGATAGCATAAGATATGAGTAATATGGTGTGCGAGTGTGTGTCTGGGTGTGTGTACGAGTGTGTGTTTGAGTGTTTGAGCGAAAAGTGCATAAAGTAAGTCAGTGAGTAAGTAAGTAAGAAATATACGTCTAAAACTAGCACAGGGCAACTGAAGAGGGGTAGACAAGGAGTACCAAGAAGGAGAAGTAAAAGAAGAAGCAGAGCATCACTATGATTAAGCAAAGGATTGCGAACTACACTGTCCAACAAACTTGCAAACTATTTATAAAGCGTTTATGCTAAGAAAACTATAAAAAAAGAAGATTCAAAGCCACGTAATGAGACAGGCACTTAAAAAACTACTCTCTCTATCTGTCTCCTTCTATCGCTATATCTGTCTCTCTATCTCTATCTTTGTGTATTAGTGTATTTGTCATACTATCTATCCCCCTTCTCTCCTTTGCCTATTTCTTACATAAAGTCACTTTTTTGAAGCGTTAATTTGGGATTGGGTTCAGTGGACGCTACGTGATTTATAACTACTAAAGAGCTCAGCTTTTGTTAGCACTACACTTGATTTAATTTCTGTGTTGCCGAATCAGCTACTTTGTAGCTAGATCTGGCCACTTTTTAAGGCCTAAAGAGCTCAGCTTTTGTCAGCATTACACTTGATTTAATTTCAGTATTGCCGAATCAGCTACTTTGTAGCTAGATCTGGCCACTTTTTAAGGCCGATTGCTACAAAAATTTTAAAACATGTAGTAGCTACAAATCTAGCTATTTTCTAAAGTTAGAATTGCCTAAAATAAAAGTGAAGAAATATCGGAATTGGCTGTATATTTGTTACTTTCGATACTTTTTTTGAGAGAAATTGTTCAACACCATTTCGCAAAGTGCATTGCATCAATATCTTTATCGATAACGATCACTCAAAAAGAAAGAAGTATATAATCAGCTATTTTAAATTTTGATATACAAGATTTGATGTATAGATATGGAGTACGCCGAGACCGTTCCAGCAAAGTACCTTAGAAAGGCTAATTATAAAAGCGATAGCGGTCGTCATTGATGAAATAGTAACAATATAAAAGTTGAATTTTCATATTAAAAAAACTGTTTTCATCTTAGCTACTTTTTCAGCTACTATTGAATAATGTTAGCTACTTTTAGCGCTCGTTTTAGATACTTTTGCTGAAAAAGTTTCGGCAACACTGTTTAATTTACTGGTCAGCTATAAAGCTCAGCTTTGGTCAGCGTTAAAACGAGTGAAAAACTCAAACTCAACTAAGAGACACAAGGCACAGTAACTGTTGCAGTTATCCACTTTAGACTTCAGCTTTTGTCAGCATGCAAATCACGTCGCGTTCCACGAACCTGAACTCAATCTTGTTATAGCCGTGACTTGAACAGGGTGAGACCTCTAAACTATTTAAGTATTGATGCTCGTAACAGTCTCCCAGCTACGACACTTGAGCAGAAGTTAGCCGATTACTGTTAACTTTGCGTCACAATGAAGTAACAATTACATTTCAATATTTACCAAATATATTAGCAATTATATGAAAGATGAATAAGAAGATAAATAAAAGGTTTTAAATATGTTGCAAATGCTCAAAAATATCCCGCAAACGAGTAACTACTTAAGTGTATTCCCTTAATCAATTTTTAACTACTGTATATCTTAATGTTAAACCTATATATAAACTATGTTTACCTAGTAGCTTACAACTATTGTAACTATTTCTGTCTTTTCAATTGCAAAAAGTAGAAAAAGCGGTTTGCATTTCAAACAAGTCAATTTATGGAGCCCGCCTTCAGTTTCTTTGAATTGCAGAGTGCTTAGATTGTATCTTGTATCTTTTATCTTGTATCTTTAAGCTGTTGCCCCCCTACATGTCTACAACTAACTATAGTACCACAACATTTCGACCAAGAACAAACAACTAAATGGAAGCACTACTTACAACCAAAGTAAAACTAATGAAAGCTTTAAATTTTCAAAATAAAAAACTGCTACAAATTAATCCCATCCAAACTGAAGAAACTAAGGTAAAAATACTTATGTATGTAAATTTTAAGATTCTTATCTGTATGTACCATGTATAAACTTAACTCAAGTCTAAAACTAACCATGCGGAACAACTAATTAAAGTAATTAACTAACACACAACTTTGAGATAATTATATACAAAAGGAATGAATTCAATTGTTAAATGCATTGCAGCTCTGTATATACACACTTAAGTGCATAAGTACGTACATTAAGGGTATTCCATGTGCTAGCTGCGAGTCTGGCAACGCTGCGCCCTTAAGTTGGCAACACTTTGGCGCTGAGAAATTTACATTTAATTGTCAATTACAAGATTTTAGTACTAAAATTAAAATATATATATTTTTAACAAAATTAAACGTAATTTAAAATTTAAGAGTTGCCACACCTTAAGCCTATGTATATATTTTAACAGCTGGCAACACTGTTGCACAGCCGGAAACCGTTTTAAATCATTTAAAACAGCAAGTAGTGTTCTGAAACGCTTTAAAATGCGCTACTTTTAACACTGTAACAACACTGGAAATGGAAAAGAGAATTTCCTCCGTTTTTAGCTTGAATCCCATATTATATTTAGCTGTTTTGCCACTGGAGCCACGGAATATCCTTAATGCAAAGTTTTTTTTGTTGAAACTGTGTTCCAAAACAGGGTACCAAAACACAGACCTATAAAATATATATATATATATATATATATATGTATTTGTTGAAGGCAAATCAAAATAAAGAAAAAGTTTTAATTACATGTTTCTTAAATGTGTACCACATAAATGTGAGAACATTATATACATATACCAATTATATAGTACTTATATATACATATATATACTCGTATACTACAAATATCAAACCAAAAACAAATTATAATGGAAAACCAAAGAGACAAACAATTATATACAACTTAAAACTTTAACGAAAATTAAATTGAAACAATTAAATTTCAACGGAAAAGAATTAAGTGTAATTTTTTGGGCGGACAGCAGGCCATAGCAGTCAGCTTTTGTTCGTTTTAAGGAAAGCGACTACTGGGCTACAGCCCCTGAAGTATATATATTCTTGTTCCGCAAACATAACCCAACCGATCTCTGAGGCTATAAGACGCTAGAGACGCCAAACATTTAAAACCTTTTCCTATTTCCAAATTTAGTTTCAAAATTTCCCATCAAGAATTTCTTGAGTTACTTGTCACATTTCTTTTGGCAGCCCTTATAAAGACTAAACTAAAAAGAAACTCAAAAACTTCCAGCTGAAAACCCGCTCAGTTCCACAGCGCAATAACTAAAATCTTAAACTTAAAAATATTTTACTTACCAATTTATTTTATACATAGTCAACGGTTTAACTAGCCTTAATAATTTATACATTGGGACATTCGACATGTCACAATGCTCCCAGAAGGAACTACAGCGACAGCTGTTCACATTGGGCTGGACAATCGGACAACAGAAACGTGAACATCAAGCTTCCGGTGAGCTTATTCAAATGCGTGTACTCTCAAAGGTCACTCTAAAGGATTTGGAGACCCAGGGGGACGCTAGTGTGACTACAGCTAGAGACAATAATTACGAGTCAACAAATTTCGTACAGCTTAAGAAACCGAAAATTAAGTAATTAGTTATCAAACATACAAAACTTTGACTGTTCCCAATTTGTAAACTCAACACTAATATTCTGGTTTGAAATTTATTAAAGAAAACTTTCAAAATGTGTGAAAAAGTATAATTTTTTGATCAGCATGAGCTACCGGATCGAATAAGCAAATAGCGACTATAAGCACAAGAAACGCTGTTATTGCTCAGTCGCTTTTAACTCTCGCGATGTGCCCAAATTCATTAAAAATTCTTGCTGAAATACCAGGCCAACAGAAATATCAGCAGGTCGCAATGTAAAAATTATTTAGCATTAACATAGGCTGTAACAGCTGTTATTGCTCCATCGCTGTTATTGCTCCGTCGCTGTTAACTCTCGCAATGTGCCCAAATTCATTAGTAATTCTTGCTGAAATACCAGGCCAACAGAACGATCAGCAGGTGGCTATGCTAAAATTATTTCGCATTAACATAGGCTGTAACAGCTGTTATTGCTCCATCGCTGTTATTGCTCCGTCGCTGTTAACTCTCGCAATGTGCCCAAATTCATTAGTAATTCTTGCTGAAATACCAGGCCAACAGAACGATCAGCAGGTGGCTATGCTAAAATTATTTCGCATTAACATAGCTGTAACTGCTGTTATTGCTCCATCGCTGTTATTTTTTTGTCGCTGTTAACTCGCGCAATTTGCCCCAATTCATTAGTAATTCTTGCTGAAATACCAGGCCAACAGAAAGATCAGCAGGTCGCTATGCAAAAATTATTTAGCATTAACATAGCTGTAACTGCTGTTATTGCTCCATCGCTGTTATTTTTTTGTCGCTGTTAACTCTCGCAATTTGCCCAAATTCTTTAATAATTCTTGCTGAAATACCAGGCCAACAGAAATATCAGCAGGTGGCTATGCTAAAATTATTTAGCATTAACATAGGCTGTAACAGCTGTTATTGCTCCATCGCTGTTATTGCTCCGTCGCTGTTAACTCCTGCGATCTGCCCAAATTCATTAAAAATTCATGCTGAAATACCAGGCCAACAGAAAGATCAGCAGGTGGCTATGCTAAAATTATTTAGCATTAACATAGGCTGTAACAGCTGTTATTGCTCCATCGCTGTTATTGCTCCGTCGCTGTTAACTCCTGCGATCTGCCCAAATTCATTAAAAATTCATGCTGAAATACCAGGCCAACAGAAAGATCAGCAGGTGGCTATGCTAAAATTATTTAACATTAACATAGGCTGTAACAGCTGTTATTTTTTTGTCGCTGTTAACTCTCGCAATTTGCCCAAATTCTTTAATAATTCTTGCTGAAATACCAGGCCAACAGAAAGATCAGCAGGTGGCTATGCTAAAATTATTTAACATTAACATAGGCTGTAACAGCTGTTATTGCTCCATCGCTGTTATTGCTCTGTCGCTGTTAACTCTCGCAATGTGCCCTAATTCGTTAGTAATTCTTGCTGGAATACCAGGACAACAGAAAGATCAGCAGGTGGCTATGCAAAAATTATTTAGCATTAACATAGGCAGTTATTGCTCTGTCGCTGTTAACAGCTGACTCTGCAATGTATCGTTCTAAGCGCGCTCTTCCGCTTAATACTCTCTTTTTTCGTTCTCTTTGCTGTTTGTGTGGTTCTTCGCGTCCACCTGTGTGAGCGCAAGCAACTCACGCTCTTACTGTTCACTTACGCTCACGCACACTACTCTTCTTAGTTGTTTTTGAATAAAATTCTGTTGCCTGCACATATTTTAAAAGAAATAACAGTTGTTTAAAACTAACACTTTCTTTGTCTTGCTCTGCGTTAATGCTATCGCTCTCTGTCATAATCAACGCATATGCTGTTTCTTACTGTGGATTTCTTTTCGCCTGAGAATTCAACTGGGAATTTGCATATACCAGCTGTAATACCAGGCGAACAGAACTTTCAGTAGATAGGATCACAAACTGTTAAACAAACACAGCACTCAACTAACAACGGGTACTGAACGGGTATCTGGGATCTTTCTCTACGACTAGCGGGCATAAAAATGTTGCTTCAAGCGCAGTTATTTTTTTAACCTATCTGAAAAATTGAATTGTACACACACGACAGAAATTCAAGAGGCTCGTTACCTCAAAAAACGGCTCTGGGTATTAAAATGGGAATCTGATTGAGTTGTTGCACAGTCGTCAGAAAATAAAATTGGTTTGATTTCCATAAAAGAGCTATTTTATTTATTTTTTCATTTTCTGTATTTTAAGCACAATTGCTAGCAAACGTAAATTGAATGGTATCGAGGACATAAATCAAGGCTTAAACATTGAGGCATTGAAACTCGTACAGCATGACAATAATAATGTACGGCTGCTGCTCGTAAATGTGGCACAGTTCACAGTTCAATTCAATGAATGCAACTCCCAAGTGTCTTCTTGCAACACAGTCGTGCCACAGCCTGTGGCAGTCGCAGGCTGTTGGCCATGTTAAAACTCTTCACTCTTAACTCTTGGCCCTTAACCGTTGGCCTATACGGCGTTCGACTGTTGCCCTCTTGGCCTCTTGGCAGCCCGAGGCCATAAACCGTCCAAGAAATTGGGCAAGAGGCGCGTAAACTGCTGACAAGCATACATAAATGGCGAAAACGAATTGCGAAGCTTGGCCATAAAGCAGCCAGTCAGCCCTTTAGCCTGTCAGACAGCCAGCGACCAGTGCTGCCAGACCAATGGGTTCGGCTCAAGTGCATTGAATTTATGGCCAATGCAGCGAACAGTGTTGCCACTTTAGCCGTAGTCAAAGTTAGCTTAGCTTTCTTAACAAATGTTGTGCTATTTATAGTCTAATTTGGGGTTTGTTCAGAGGTCACTTAAAATTTTGTCTCACTTTTTTCTAGCCTGTCATTTGAAGTAGCCAATTCCATTAGCTTGTTTGAATTGGGCTTTATAAGACGTTGAATTTGTGGCAACACTGGCGGTTCCTGCTCTTTACCATACCAACCAAAGTCTTCCCTTCTCTCCTCGCTCCTCTTCTCTCTCCTCTCCACTCCTCTCCTTGTCTTGCGCTTCCTGGTACTCCCTGGGCGCCAGTGTGTCGTCTGACCTTCACGGCGACTGCCGCACATACATTAAGCGAAGGTCGCCAAATGCTGCATGCAACTTGCAACTTGCCACTTGCCACTTTCCAGTTGCCACTTGCAACGTTAGCCATTTTCTGCTGCTGACGTTGCGGTATTGACAAACATGGCCCGATTATTGCAGCGAATTAACTCCGTATGCTTTAAGGATTACCGATTGTGCACTATGGATTATAATTGGACCCTTCGCAGCAGCTGTTCGTGCACTTCCTTAGCCCAACAGCAACTCAAGCTGCAGCTTTGCTATCCCCCATTTTCCACTTGACAAGTCCTTGGCAAGGACACAAGCGTGCACATTTGTCTACACTGAAAAAAAGGGGCCAGAAATAATAAGAAAATTAATTAGTTTGATATTTAGTTAAGAAATTTGTACAATTATTTATTTATAGAAATAAGAATAATTAAAAATTGTTAACTGAAAGCGAAGGGAAAACGCTTAGAGGGCTAGTTTTTTATGTAGACAAAAAAGGGCATAACATTGGTGAGCCAAGCTACTCTTATTTTTATTAAAACTATTTCTATATAACTTACTATACCTACATATACTAATCGACATTGAACATTAGTTTGGGTATAATCGCAGTCAGAGTTGCTTTGAAAAATACACAAAGAGAGACAGCTCTATAAGACCTACTACTTAATAATCCGGTCTGTATTTTATATGAGTGGACAATCCTTCAAACTACAAAAGATCGACTAAACGAATTCATTAAGTTTGTTTCAGATTTGTATCATCAATCAGAAGAGAAGTGATTTTACAGCACTGCATAACTAAAGAACTACTTCAGATGTTGTTTAGATCGAAGACCCATACCATACACCTGACATACTATATAACAAATTGGTTAACAATTGGTAATTTGTTTAAACAAATTGTGTATTTATTCAGCTGTCAGAGCACTTCTTGTATTTCAAGACGGTTTCGATTCAGTTCGGAATTATATACTCTATAACTACCACAAGTCAAATCAATTGAAGACTATTCATGATTCAATAGGCAAACTGTGCTCCTAAGTGAACAGGAAGTCTGTTAGTCTGCAGTTGTTCTTAAAAGTAACATTTTGTTAACATTTTTTAAGTACTCCAAAGTGATTAGCTCATATGCTTCCACAGGATTAAAATAGAATAAATACCACTAACTAGACTGTAGACTTATCAACGATTTCATCATCTTATCTATTATAAACTTAACAAACTTTCTGTAAGTAAACCATCTGTAAGTTATTCCACCAACTAATCCGTCACACATTCAATCAATCAATCAACTAATAAAACAAGCCTTCAATCAATTTAAAAATTTCACTGAAAACTAAGCGAAACTAAAAAGAAAATCCAAAGCTTTTGAATAAACTACAGCACTATTAAAGCAGTCAAGTGTATGGGCCAAAGCACACAGCTTTTGGCCAAGTTAGAACCATTGAAACGACAGCTGAAATATGAGTATGCTAATCGGCAGAGCTATGCAAATGATAACTATGCAGATACCCAGTAATAATGCGAATCTATGCAAATCTGGGAGCATTGTCACAAAACTGCGCGAATTTTGATTGAAGTGACTGACACGAACAGGGGCGTTGACTTCAAGTGTGTGGAGTGGGGAGAGGGGAAGGGAGGGAGGTAGGCTTGATAGGCATGGCAAGCATTTGGATGTGCCGAAAAATGCACAGCAATTGTAATACTCACTATGAACTAGAGTATTAACTACAAGGGCAAGAGTGACTGTTAAAGACCCTGCATCGACTCGATAGTCTATGCTGATCGAGAATATATATACTTAATGGTGTAGATCTCGCCTACTCCTGCCCCTAACTCATGTATTTCACTGACAAACCTAATGAACCTTCTGCTCACTTTGTGTACAGGGTCTGCTAAATTCACTACAACATGTTTCTCATCATTATTCCGCTGCCAACATGGTCCAATTGAAGCGAAATTTAGGGGCATTGGGTGGGGAGCAGAAATGAAAAAATATAAAGCCTACTTTTTGGGGCCATGGGAGGAGCAATTTATGTGCTGCAGCTGGAAAAACTTAATTGCTTTTGGCTTTTGGGCTTCCATCATATTTTGAAGGCAGCATTGTTTGTTGTCTCTGCTTGGCTGCCACGCCCACGCTCACGAGCAGTCCCCAGCAGCCCCCTTTCCACCCCCTACTCCACTGTCGTGCCATTCTATTTCGCGTCTTCTCGTTGTTGTTGTTGTTGTGCTTTGTGTTGTTGCTGATTTTTCAATTTTCCTTGGCGCGCGCTTTTCCACGCTTCGCTCCTTTTCTCACTGTTCTCGGTTCTCTTTTCTCAGTGCTGTAGCTTCGTTAACTTTGATTTGTCCACTGAGAGACATTCAAATGAAATTTCACAGCTTCACCACACACACACACATACACCCGCACACCTTATAAGCATAAGGCAAGCAGTTGATGGACCCTTTAACTGCCAGTCAGCTGGGGTTGCTTAGCTGCGTTTGCTGTTAAGCTCTGAAGCTGTCAATGGTTTTGGTATAAACTAAGATGGTTTTATAACGTCTCACGCCAATTTTTGTAACTACAGGGTATAACTGCGTTGCGCACACTCAGCCCTAAGCACGATTGTTGCTTGCTGCTGTGTGCTTGCGGGCAATCGCCGGAAGCATTCACTTGTCAACGCGTTGTCCCTGTGCAAGGACACACAATAACAAACACACACACTTGCACACACACACACACACACACACACACACACACACACACACACACACACACTCACACACTCAAAATCATACACTCATAACTGCGCATTTGTGGATACTAGTGTGATTGGTAGAATGCTAATATTATAGCTGTCTACACGAGTGTGTGTAGCTGTGTGTGCATGTGTGTGTGGTGTCCTGTGTGTCACATTAAACAGGGGGAAAAGTGGAAAAGTAGAAAAGTAGAAAAGTTTTGTTATTGCAAGTGCGAAGCGATCACTTTAATTGCTGCATTTTGTTTTGACAATAAACGTAAATTCCAAATGTTTTATGACATTCGATTTGTTATATAAATGTATATGCACTGTAGGACAGTGTAAATAAATTACACACAACACACACGCAGCCATTAAATAAATGCACTGCTCTATTACTCAGCGAAAGAGGAGCAGAAGGAGAACGAGAAGGAGGAGGATCAGAAGGAGGAGGCGGAGCAAATGTGGAAGGAATTTGACTCTTGTTTTAATAGTTTGTCCAGCTGATTGATTGCCTCCCTTGGGTCCATTCTTAGCTGCAGCTACTCCTTCTATTTTGCATTCAGCATGAGTGATGGAAAACTGTTATACGTGTGTGTTTGAGTGTGTGTGTGGCATGTGGCATGCACTGGCGGCAACGCGTGTGGATTTCACATGCAAACAAAAGCTCGGAGTGAATTTGATTAGCAGCCAACAACCAACAGCTTCACATTGTTTGGCCTCCGATTAATCACTCACTCATGTGACGACTTTATGACCAGCTACATGATACCCTAACCCAAGAACAGCATACTTTTTCTGCCAGTTACCCTACCATTTATACTTGACAACTGTACTTCTTGTTGAACAAAGTCGTAAGGTTATTTACCACAAAAGTTTATAGTTTCTTTGAGCCTTGGCACATTTACAGGGTATTTATAAGTCGTCCGGTAAGCCGACCTGCCGTTTGCAGCTGTAGTTTATGGCCCGCAGCTTTTTCACTTAAATCTTAGCTAAAATTAAACAGTTTTTTCTAATATTTTAACCTATCCCAAGCCAATCGACACGGTCCCAAGCTATCAGAATTTTCCTCAATTTGAATCAGTCCTTGTTAACTGATTCCAACACATCTAAAGTAAACCATATCGTAGCTAGCACTACCTAGTTGATGCTAACTCAATCTGATTGAACCCATCCGAACTTTAAAGCCTTTGTAAGCATATCATAATACAACCGAATTGAGTCCTAATTGGAACTAACCGAGCCTAGCACAACCCAACCTACCCTGACAAACACTACGCTAACGAAACCTGATCGAACCTTACTAAATTTAATTGATCCAATCATGACTTACCTTACCCAGCTTACTCTCAGCGCTTCAAGACAAGCCATGAGGCATGGAGTTTAACCGATCCTATAGGTAAACAAACCTTTAACCCTGAAGCAAAGCAAATTAAAGTTAACAGAAGGCATAAATAGACCTACTCGTTATATCTAAAACTATAGAATTCTTCTAAACCTATCATAGCTTTACATAGTAGTCTAACCAAAAGCCGACGGAATCTATCCTTAACTTACCTATCCCACCAAACTATACGAACAAATTCACACCGATTTGAAAAGATAACTACCCAAAGGCCAACCGAAGGTAAGCGAATAGAACTTAACCCAGCCAAAAACATTTCTAATTATAATACCCGGTCCAACCCAATCCTTACCCAGCTAATCCTATCTTCATTAATGCTTAACTCACCTAACCAAATGTAATACAATCTTATCTTAATTATAGCTTTTAAATTAAATTAATGACCAATTTTATGAGCCTACAAAAATTCGAAACGAAATTTGCGGTGTTAATCGTAAGAAAGCTCAATAAATTAACAAAGTTTTAATATTCCCCACACTAACTAAGTTATGGCCAATGTTTTATTACCTTTGTTATCAATAACACGTAAAGCGGTAAGCGCGTAGGGTTGTCGCCTTACTTCAAGTGCTGCAGATTAAGCGAAAATGTTATAAAGCCACCAAGAGGGCAATTCGGCACTTTAAAAACAGTGTTAAGCAAGTCAATTGACGCTGGAGGAGCATAAATCAGTTGCCAAATCGCATAGACAGCGTTAAACGGCAACAGGAAACCCCAAGCGGAAGAGGGGCAGGGGGGTGGGGGATGAAAGTCAGAGGAGGTGGCAACAATGTGAAGTGAGCAATAATTATGCTGTGACTGAGCCAAATATGCCAACATAGATAGCAGACGAGAGTGGAAAGGAGAGGAGGGAACTACGTTGTCCTGCAACTGTCGCTTTTCCCAAGGAATTTGTTGGCCCCCAACCACCATCGAGTTGGAATGGGCATGAGGGGAGGTGGGTGGTAGGTTGGGCAGATTGAAAGCGGATCTTCTGTATATTTTGGTGACAAATGCAATAAAAACCCAACAGCAACGCGTATCATTCTCATTGTCAGTTGTTATGGCTATATAGATAGGGGCCAGGGTTGAGGCAAGGTTGGACCTTGGTAGTGCATGGCACTAGGGGAACGGTCAATGGTTGGTTGGGTGTTTTTTGGCGCAGTTTGATTAATGACAGCCATTGCGGCCACTGAGTGATGAGCGGCTTTGACAGTAGAGCATGGCACAAGGGACACACAGAGTCTAAGCCGGAGAACGGTGAACGGTGACCAGGGACAGGAGACCTGAGTCGGCAGACCCAAGGCCCAAGACCAAGTCCAGGGCCATGACCAGAACCAGGGACACAGGGACAGTTTCATGCTCATGGATGCCACTTTATTATAGTGCAGACGCAAAACTAAGTTGCCACTTTATGGCCATCAAATGGAGCCATTTTAAACCAAGTCGTGTGGAAACAGCTCGCACGACTGACAAAATACCCTCTTAATGAAGCGGAAAGCACAGCCTATTGTAGTTGCTATCTAGCCAAAGTATAACAGTTTAGCAATAGCTGTTACTTACCACATGCAGCGTAAAGTAAAGCGTAAACTATTGGGTAGCTCCGAGTAAACATTATTCACAAGTGCCTGTCAACAGTATAACACTAGTATAACACTTGAACAGGCACTTTTAAAGCCGACAAGCGATATTGAGCAGGTTGGTGCTATATATGGTATATTGAGCTGGTAAAACAGCAACAACAACTTTATAACAGTTGTATAACAGTTACCACTGCTATCCAATTTCGAATCAATTGTTTAGCAGTTTTTATCATATAAAAATTGTAGCCCGGCTGTAAAACAGTTGTATAATAGTTGTATAACAGTTATATAATTGTACTTATGCAAAGAAACAGAAAAACTTAATCAACCAAGACTCGATACGAATGAATGCTTTACTTTTAAACCAAAAGAGCGTCATTATATGTTGTGTATAACAAATGTGTGATCATAGTATAACAGTATTGTACTTTAAGTAAACACAAATTCTCTAAGTGACGCTGTACTTGTGTATTAAAGACGTATAACAGCGTGTCTATAGCAGTATAACAGTTGTATAACATCTGTATAACAGTTTAAAAAATTGACTTAAACAGAAAATTGATCAATCCATACACTCTTTAGTGTCTCAAGCTTCAAGTATTTCAATTAACTTACATTTTCTCGTAAGCTGCACATGAAAACCAAAAGTTATAAACCTTAACGGCTAAATTAAAAAAGATAGCGCTGAACAGTAACGCTCGATGGTCGAATGCAAAAGATTTGATAGTTCAGTAGTTTATGATGTCACAGCAGGCAACTGCTCGTCGTACAGTTTATTACAGGGTATAAAAGGGCATGACAAGAAGCAGACGCCGATGCCAGAGAACAGAACTTGAAATCAATCAATGTGTGTGGCAAAAGGGAGACCGTCTGTGTGGCAAAAGGCATTGTTCAAGTGGGCGTGGGCGTGGCAGTAACGCCTCAAACTGTCATCAATGTTTACGAGGGCTCATAATGACAAACATTGCCGAGGAGTTCAGTTGAGTTGAGTTGAGTTGAGTTTAGCTGGCAGATGAGCAGTGAGAGTTGCAAGTGAGCTATGGCATAATCAAAAGACACGCAGCCTCATCAAGTTTTTTGTTCAAGCTTCCTTCCACACACACACACACAAGCACACAGCAAAGGGACAGAGGAGAGTGAGAGAGGGTGGAAATGGTAGTGGGGGTGGGTGGTAAATTCCTGCAAGCCATGAACAATGCGTGAAAATAAAACGGGCAATAATGAGTGCGTGCTGGACACTGACCCGCCAGCTGGACTATCCATAACATCATCATCAACAGCAGGAGGGGAGCATAGTCGACTGCTATATACCCAGTGGGCGTAAATTTTCACTCTTCGCCGATTTTGACGCACAGCTTTTGAAGGTTACTTTACTCAACTTCAAAATAAAACGAACAAATTCATATGGAATTGTAATGTTATCTACAGCCAGCAAAGTAGCTTCAACAAACCAATAACACCCGCGATACAGCGCTCTAGTAACAAAAACAACAATGGCCATGTGCGTCGAAAAGTTACAACTAAAAAGGCAACAAGCCGCAGTTTTGGTCCATCCATAAAGCGAACAGACCCAAAATTGAGCTGTCAAGGACAGCAGCAGCCGCACTCGCACTCGCAGTCCCAGTCGCGACCATGAAAAACCACGAGAGCATTAAGCTGCCCTCAAAAAGTTTCAAGGGATTCAAGTTGCATTTGGTCCATAAGCTCAACCACTTCAAATTGAGTTTTTATAAATGTAAGAAACGTTTGCGTCTTGGTTTCTTTTCATTCATTTCTCTTCCTCTTTTTATCATTTTGTCTTTTTTTTTTTGGCTTGCTGATGACAATAGAAAACAGAACTTAAGCATACAAAATAAGGTCCTTGGTGGTATGGGAAAAAAGGACCAAACTTAATTGGAAAGATACGATTTACAAAATTTCATACTTTCAATAGACGAGAGTTTCACAATTAAACGGTTTAATGTGAGAAAGAGGCAGAGTATAAACAAATAATGATTTTAAGCTAATTATACTTGCAAATAAATTGTCGCAAATAATAAGCCGTAATAAATATTGTGCTTTCTTTTCGAATTCTATTAACATTTTAAGCAAAAACAGTTTAAATAATTTAACTTAAAAAACTGTAAATGTTTTCTAAAATCTTGCAAAAGATAATAAAATAAATTCGAACTTTTACAAATAATAATAAAGAAAAACAATCTTACCGTTTTCCATTTCGGCAGTTTCCAAATTGCCAGCACTTCTAACTTGTATTTAATTTCAAACTACGCGCGCTTAGCATATGTTATCGCTCAGCGTTGCCAGACGTTAAGCGTTCACAACTGTCAACAGAACTGCTCCACACACATGAAAAAAAAAACACTCCACAGCTGTTGAGCTTTTTTTTGCACGACAAAACAGCGAATTGATTGGCATTTGTCAAGACAAATGTTACACATTTTAATAGTACATAAAAAAAATGATTTATGAATGTATTGATATATTTGTTAAGTAACTAGTGATGCAGAAATGCAGTGAGTGGTGGCGATTGTGTAGGCGGTGGCCTACATAAAGTCGTCAGATTCGTTGCCGGCATCGTAGTTGGTGCGCATGTTTTCAGATTTTTGCAAAGATGCATAGCTGCGCAGCTCCGCCTCCAGTTCGCGCTGTTTGGCGGCCTCTTTTTCTTTTTCACGATTCTCGCGCTGCAAACGCTTCTGATCCTGACGTTCAGCGGCATCGCGCGCCTCGCGCATGCCACGAAAGTCTGGATGCTCCTCCTCAGTTTTGGTCTTATTCAAACGATTCACAATTTCATTGACACGCTTCTCCAAACGAATTTTACGCACAGCCTTTTCATCATGATATGCCACCTGGCCGGGTTCCATGTCCGGCGTTTTCTTTAGATTCTCCCACATGGTATAGACAACTTCCAAATTGTTTACCTTGTTGCCCTGAATGCTGTTCGCCTTGCATAGTTGAGCCGCATCGACCAGCACATCAGTGGGTATATCATCGATGGTCTGTCCCTTGTTTAGACGTAAATAAACGTGAGCAGATGACAAATTGTGTACATGAAACCAAACATCTTCTGGCCAGCCCCAACGGATCAGTTCCTCATTCTCGTGCTTGTCGCGGCCCATGTACAGCTTTGAAGCTGGCTGGACAACCGTGCTTTTGAAATAAAAAACCATATTTACTTTGGCACAATATACAGTCGCTTAAAATGTAGTAATTTTCTTTTCGTTTTCTGTGACAAACTCAAATTGTATTTTATTTTTGTCATATGCTGAAATGCCTCTGCTGAAGCTGTCACGCAGCCGACTTCAAGGTGCGCAAAATTGCGCCAAAACTTGAAGTTGGCTGCGCTCCCAACAGCTGTTGTTTACATTACAGAAAGCTGTTGGACTTACGTTATGTTAACTAGGCATAACGACTTTTTGAACTGCAATTAATTCAATTAGGTAGAATTTGTTTTGTAATACCGGCAATTACTTGGCAAAATAATTGCTGGGTAAGCCAAAAGAGTTCAATTTACAGCGCACAGTCACGTCTGGCACAAAGATATCGCTTCAGTTTATTTAAAACTGCCGACTGAGTATTCCAAATTATTTAAGCAGCTGCGTGAGTCGGCGTTTCTTATATAAATATGTATATATATGTGCTTATTTATGGCAGAAAATAATATATGCAGAAAAGGGGTTAAAATAAAAAGGTGATTGGGTTTTAATTGATGGCCAACATTTCACAATTTTGGAAATACCCAAAAGGTAAACGCAGAAATGACAATGAACTTTTTGTTCTTTTTTTTGTAGTTGTTGTAATTAAATTTAAATGTCTGCCTGCTTGTCTCCGTGTTGTTATGTTTTTTAATTCCCATAAATCAGCAGTTTGTACTTTTTGCAACAAATAAATCAAATACCTGATGACGCTGCTATTATCTAAAACTTTCGAACCAGACACGAGTTCTTATCGTGTTTTTATTTTTTTTTTTCGGTTTTGTTTGTCGTTCAATTAATTTGCTATTTGTTCCGCTACAATAGCTTAATAACAATTTTGGGAGTACACAAAAAGTATAAACTTAATTTGTGCTATTTTTATATTTTGTTAATTAAGTTCTTACAAGCGTTAATTATTTAAATAAAGCTCGAATTAATGTCACACGCTGAACGAGGGACATGAATTAAGTAAATAAATAAACAGTTCACCTGAAAATAACGTGACTTTTGTTTGTATCGCCGCATGGGCAATACCTGATAACCAAGTCGATACGACCCGCTCAGTAGCTGTCTGCCGGACTCTCTCTCTCTCTCTTTCTGTCCGTTCAGTCCGCTCTGACGTCAGTCCCAGGTAGCAATTTTCAAATATGAAATTCCAACTGATATTGTTCAACAGCTTCAGCATAATTTATGGCACTCTTCCGTTAGTAGCGTAGAAAGAGTATGTACTAGAGAGAGGGAGAGAGTGGGAGAGACGGGGAGAGAGAGAGCACATTGTATTCACTGATAAGCCACAAAGAAAATTCCTGTCCTTTTGGCTTTTCGCCAGTGGCAATTTATGTCATTTGAAAGCTTTTTGCATTTTTTGATAACTTGGTAACAATTTAAAATTAATAAAGTTTGTTTAAGTTTGTTTAGGAACTCGACTTTTATGAAATTTATTTTTTTTGGGCATTTAGTTTGCTTTATAAAATCTTGAGCTCTACCTAAAACTTTGTTAAGTATTATTGTATGTTTTATTTAAAAATAATATTGTAATTTAAAAGGAAAATTTAGTTTTTTTAACTTTTCCCCAGCTAACTTAATTCTTTACTCATTCATTAAAAAAGAAATCAGAATGAATAAAAAAATTGTCGTAAATTTAGAAATAAGTTTTTTAAAACTAAATAAACATTTTTATTTTTAATTGAAAAGCTGATCTTCTTGCTAAAAGTCTACACGGTCTATTAAAAAACAGCTGTGCTCGGATTTATGTGTAGCAAATTGCTCGACAAATTGGTAAGGTACAAAGAGCACACAGATAGAGAAGGAAAGAAAGAGAGAGGGGGTAAGGAAAAGAGAGAGAGAGAGAGCGAGAGACAAGTTCGTTGCCAATGTCGTTCGTTCGTTGACGCAGCCCGAAGGCGAAGGCGCTCGACATTTGTCGTCAAAAGGGAAAAGGGGAAAAGAGAGGAGGGTGGGGGTGGTTGGTGGCTACTTGCAGCTGATGGTCGCGTGGAAACCGAATCAACAAACGTTGTTAGCCAATAAGTAGGTGCCACTTCCGAGTGCAAATACAATAAAAAAAGTGCAACAAAATGCAATACACGCGGCGTATACGTAATACACACAAGTTCAGCATACGCCGCGTTGTACGTGAATTCAATTTAATTACTGCATGTGAAATTAATTGCAAAAAATAGTAGTAATAATAATAATAATGAAGCTGCAGCAGCTGTTTCAGTTTCTGTTTCTGCTGATGTTGTCGTTAGTGTTGTTGTTGCTACTCTGGTAGCAACTGTTGCTGCTGCGACTGACAACAACTGTGTTTTGTTGTGTTTTCAGTCGCCGTGCAAACGTTGCGTCAAACGGACGCGTTAACACCGCTCAACTGCAGCAAATAATTATAATTAAAATTGTAATTTATTAACAACTAAATAAATTGTAATTAACATGTGTTGAACAGCGACAAATTCTAATTGCTACAAGTGTGTGTGTCGGTTTGTTGTGTGTGTGTTGATTTTGAGGTAGAGGCTCGTCAGTTGGCTGATATATAATCGAATCGATAGTCGAATCAATAGCACGCCTCAGCCAAATGTACAACTGAAAACAAGACAGAAAACTATGCACCGCAAACCAAAGAAATTAATACACTACCAAAAGTGGGAACAGCAAAAAATTTATGAATTTTTGTGAAGAAAGCAAAGTTTAGACAATTAGTTCAATAAGGAAATAAATTTTAAAAAAATTCAGCTTAAGGCATCAAACACTTTAAACCCCTTTTAGATCAAATTTTGTATGTTTATTATTTATAATTAAATTTTGACCTTCAGTACACTTAAAATAATTA
The DNA here is from genome assembly GCA_018152125.1 of Drosophila dunni. NCBI lineage: Eukaryota > Metazoa > Arthropoda > Insecta > Diptera > Drosophilidae > Drosophila > Drosophila dunni. The sequence continues at coordinate 8,810,556 of JAECXC010000648.1, read as the reverse complement.
AATATATATTTAAAAAAAAAAATAATAAAAAATTTAAAAAATGCAAGCATTAATTTTGCTTTAAAATAAAAATTTTGTTCTTACTTTAGAACAAATTTTATCAACCTATTATTAATAATTAAATTATGACAAAAAAAAAAATAAATTTTCTAAAAATATAAATTTTTATAAAATATTTAAAATGTAAAAAATGCAAGTATGAATTTTATTTTAAAATAATTTTATTGTTCTAACTATAAAATCAGGTTCGTTTAAGTCGACTTAAATTTTATGAAATAAATAATTACTGAAGTGCTTAAAATAATTTAATAAACAAAAATTAGTCTCTGAGTAATAGTTAGTCTTCGAAACAAAGCTAGATATATGGCTTATATTCTTACTTTGAAATCTTTTATTGCACCGACAGATTTGTGTAAGTTGACTTAAATTGTAAAAAATTAACAGTACCTGAAGTGGTTAAAACAATTTATTAAATAAAAAGTGATAAAAATTAGCATCGTAGCTGTGGATAATTTTCAAAAATAAAGCTAAATAAATGGCTGCAATTTTTCTAGAAATAACTAACTTAAATTTTTAATTATTTTTAAAAAAGCCAGAAATAAAAACATATATAAAACAATTAATGAAATGACTGAGAAGAAAAGTTGACAAAAAAAATAGGCTAGAAAATACAGTGCAGCCCTTTAACAGCTGTTTTCAGGCTACATTTTATAGCTATTACAGACCAAATACTTAAGTAATCAATGACTTTACTGCCTAGACCACAAAGCGAGCATGCCCCACCAGCAGGGCATGATAAGCATGCGAAGACCTTTGCCAACTGATATGTATCCGCAGAAGCAAAAAACCCTGAAAAGAGTAGAGTCACCCAGACAGCAAATGCTGCTTAGCGTTGCCTGCTGTCTTTGTCACACTACGACTCTCTCTTTCGCTCTCTCTCCCTCTCCCTCTCACACGCTCACGCAGAGTGTTGGCTGTTGGTGGTCTCTTGGGTCTCTTGGGAGTTACGTTCTGAAATTTTTCGCAAAGTTTCGGCCGCGTCATGAAGGGGGCCAAAGCCGATGATGAAATTGATACCAAAACGCCATTTGATTGAAATGTGCGGAAGTTTCCACTTGTAATTTCAATTAGACAAGTGTATATAGCTTTATATATATATATTCATATCGTGGCTCTGAGCAGTACAAAGCCGCTAACAGTTTCCAACATTGCCACAGTCGTGCCACAGACAACGGCAAGTGAAGTGCTCCCCCTTCCCCACCAAAAACCCTAAAAAACCCCAAACAAAATAATTTTTTTTTACTACTCACATAAAAAGCTGTAACAGAAACAATTAATTTAATTGCGTGCGACGTGAACAGTTAATTTTTTTTTATTGAAAACACAACATGGCGCTGGAGAAGGAACAATTGATGGCGCCCAACGTGGGCATCATTTGCAAGGACATGGATAAAACGCTGATACAACAGCAGGAAAGCCACAACAACAACAACAACTACAACAGCAGTAAATCACACAAGCGAAAAGAGAGCAGTCTTCCACTGGGCGAGCGCCATCTGGCGGTGCTACGTCAAGAACTGATGGTGCTGCTGGGCAACACTGGCGTCCTGGGATCGGGCATGGTGGTCAGCATGCCCTCGGTGACCCTTAATGTGCTGACAGATGAGTCCCAAGACTTTTGGATGAGCAAGGAGGAGGCCAGTTGGTTTGGTGAGTTGTGAATCCAGAATAGGTTTCGGTTGATCAAATTAAACCTTTAAAAACCACTCGGGAGTGATCAAGGAGAGGGTTTTTTAAGTAACTGTTGTAGTGAAAAATCGAAATGGGAGATCTACAAAGGTTCGCCTGGACCTAAACAGACGACACCTCCCTAGGTCTCTGGGCATAGCCCCAAAAGTAGTGCCCGGTTTGCCTACGACTAGAAAACTGACCTATTAGACCTAGGATAACTCAAGGGAGTATGTCACTGGGGTTCCGTCAGCTATTTGATGCTCAACGATTAGCGAATTTATAGAATGAATAGAACCTATTTGAGATCACAGTTTAAAAGTCGTTCCGATAAAATAACTTGTTTGAAAATACTAAATAATTGAGCTGCAGCTTCAAACTGATGCCTGGTGATATGCCATAACTTGTAGGACAAAAGTTTTTCGGTTTCATAATAAATCTAAGAGAAATCCAGTTCTTAAACAAGCACTTGTTTTTTAAACAAACTCAAAACAGCTGTTTATTGTTTGACCTTCCTCTAAGACGCTTACCCGATTGGACCTGACGAACTTGATAAGAACGAATGGAGGAGGAATGTCCGTTGACGCTTATAAAATTCGATTAGGCCGCAAAACTGCAAGATAACAACTAAGCCCATAAGCACCGACTACTTAAGTACTCTATAAAATAGTTTCCAATTTTATTGTAGATAAAGTAGAAAATGTTTTTGAGGTTTCTTCCGACAAAGCTTAGACTTCGGGATGGGAGGCTTTTAAACAAAATAATTCCGTCTGGCTCATGATAAACAGTTTGTAAGTTTAGAAATTTCGTTTAAAGTTCAGAAATCTGTGGTAGAAACAACTTTAAACGAGGCTAGTAGAAGGATAGTCCCATTTGTTCTTAGACCGATTGTTGACCACTTATAAAATGTTAAAGTGTAGGTGAAAAAATATATACATAGTCTTACCTAATTACTCAGTAGACGAGCTAAGTTCCCTGGGAAATACGCTTTCTTAAGATACAGTAGAGTGAAGTGTAGAAAAACTGCCTCTAAATTGAAGGCACAAAATCATTGCCTTGTTCATAGTTCCTCAGGTTTCCAGACTTAGTTAAAATATAGATTGATTGATTGCCTTATCTTACACATATTCCCAGATATGAAGGATTTTCCCCACCATTGTAGACAGTCTTTCAGAACAGTTTCCTCTTTTTTCCCCCACTTACTAACCCCTTTCTCCTCCATTTCCCCTTAGCTTCCTTTCAGAACATTGCCTGTCCACTGGGAGGACTCTTGGTCAGTTTCTTCCTGGATCGCATTGGACGCAAATACACAATCCTCTTGACAAATGTGATGGGTCTGATCGGTTGGTTGCTGCTCGCCACGAGTTTCCTCCATGACAAACACGAGTATATCTTTGCCCAGATGCTGGTGGGTCGTGCCTTTGGTGGCATGATGATTGGCATGTTTGTCTCACCCGTTGGCGTCTACTCCGCGGAGATCAGTTTACCGCGCATTAGAGGCAGATTAATTCTGGGCACTTCCATTGGCTTGGCATCTGGCATTCTACTCATGTATCTGCTGGGCTACTTCATACGTGACAATGTGGTGCTTATAGCGAGTATTAGCTGTGCTTATCAACTGGCAGCGACGCTGTTGGTGCTACCCATGCCCGATTCACCCAGTTGGCTGCTGCAGAAGGGACGCGTCGAGAAGGCCACAAGATCGCTGAGGTACTTCCGTGGACTGCAGAGGAAAGGTAAGAACCGATTCGAAGAAGGTTGGAAGAGTCGTCACTTCAATGAGGTTCCATTTGATAGCAACACTTTGTGGAAGATTAAGAGGAGTTCAGGGATTCCTTAGGGGTTTTAGGTTAAAAATAGTAAGCTTGCTCGATTCCATATAGAATTTATATTCGTGATCTGCCTTAGTAGTTCAGTCCTTCAGTCCTACAGATGCTTTTACTTTAATAGAAACTTCAGTTCATCTACCTAGTTAGTTTCTCTGTAAGTAACAAACTGAACCGTCCACTCAGTGAAAAGGTCTCGCAGGGCATTCAACCTCAAGAGGACTTCAGGGATTCCTTAGGGGTTTCAGGTTAAAAACAGTAGGTTTGCTCGATCCTATCGATCGATGGTCCATGGGAAGTATACATAACAGCCACTCTTTTCAAAGTAAACTTTCCTACAATCCTTTAAGAGTCAATACGACCTGTAGGTTTAAAGAAGATAGGAACCCTCTGAACCTCTTACCTTTGGGGGTTAGGAATGACCGCAGGGTTAAGGTTCAAGTACGTTTTGCTAACAGTGTACCTCTAACCCTTTTCTTCCCCTACCTCCCCCATTGCACAGGTGACGACTGCGTGCCTGAGTTCGAGGCGGAGCTGACCCAGATGAAGATGACGGCTGACAACAGCAGGGACACGGCGGCCAGCGAGTCGATGGGTCAGGCAATCAGACGCCCAGAGGTGTACAAGCCACTCCTCATGATGATTGGCTTCTTTGGCTTCCAGCAGGCCTGCGGTGTGGTGGTGATCATTGTGTATGCGGTGCAGATAGCACAGCGAGCGGGTGTCACCATTGATCCCGTGCTGGTGGCTGTGATGCTGGGCGTGGCCAGGATTATCACCACCTTCTTTATGAGCAGCATTTTTGAGAAATGGGGTCGTCGACCCTCGGGTATCTTCTCCGCCAGCGGCATGGGATTCTGTATGCTGCTACTCGCCGCGGGAGGTTGGTTCCCCAGCACAGTGGGTGTTTTGTCCTGGCTGCCCGTTGTGTGCATTGTGGCGCACATTGTGTTCTCGACGATGGGTATGCTCACACTGCCGTTCATCATGATCTCGGAGGTGTTTCCGCAGAGTGTGCGAGGCAGTGCTTCCGGCATTTCAGTCTTCTTTGGCATGATCTTGGCCTTCGTTATGCTCAAAATCTATCCCAATATGGAGGCTTTCATGGGCGTGTCAAATCTGTTTGCCTTCTATGCCTTTGTCTCCTTTCTCGCTGCCGTCTTCATCTACAGTTTTGTGCCAGAGACCAGGGGACGTACCCTCATCGAGATCGAGGAGCACTGGCGTATGGGCAGAAGGGGTAGAAGGGAGGCAAGAGCCTCTGCCGCAGCTACGTCGGCGTCAGCGTCGGCCTTGAGAAATCCCAATAATCTCAAGGATGTCGAACTGCACGAACTGTTCCCCAAGAAGTGAGTAAAGTGACCGAGGCGAGCAGCTTTCGCGCGTATGCTATCTGTGATGTGTCAAGTACTTAGCCATGGCCCCAAAATAAATGGATTGCGGCATATTTAATGGCAACTTAATCAAAACTAAACGATTCTTAAATAAATTAAACAATTATTAAATCTAAAAAGTAAAAACAGTCGAATTATTTAAGAGGGAATTGATTGAACTGGGGACAGAGAACAGCATCAATGTTAAAGTATTAACATTTGATGGTGATCAAGAATATATATTCAGTGAAAACTATCAAGAGCAGAGTACTGTCGAGAGAGGCAAATTTGATCTGTCGCTTCATCAAGATCTGGAAGAAACTGTCCGCTTAAGAGAGGTGTCTGTTCGTTAGGTGTGTCCGTTTCACGGGAAGGGATGACCGTTCCACTGTACCTTTTATTTTCAATTGATTGGATAGTTAAATTTCACCCCTTAACTCAAGGTTTAATGGGTAGAATGGTTTACTACTAGTAAATTACTAGTAAAAAAATCTACGCACGACTGTAAAAGTCCCTGTTATTATTTTAAAGTAATCGTATAAAACTATCTCACATAGTAAATAAGTAGTTAAAGTATTCCAAACTAATTAACAAAATTCAAACCGAATTTTCCTATACGAGTTTTTAGATATAGCTATGTGGTTCTAAAACAATATGTTAAGAATAGTAACAAATAGTCTGAGCTTCCTTAAGATATTTCACATCACTGATTTTGACCCATATTTTCCACATGAGGAACATTCGGCGCCAAAAAAAAGCGATGAATAGGTTTTTTTTTACTTTTCGGGACGCTTCTGCCCTTCTTCTGCCTGTTACGCACACTTTTTACAGACCCTAACCGATTTTAATTCCCATCATTTCAACGAGACAATGCGACTTAAGCTGAATTCCAGCGATAACTGTTCGAATGTGCCTTTAATCATCTGCCTTATAGTCTATATAGTGTATACCACAATTTAATCCGATCCCAAATCACGCATTCAATCAATATTTCCCTCTTTTACAAATCGCTAAATGAGCTCAATTCACTTGTTGCCCATATCAATAACATTTGTGAGGTACATGCACGAGCATTTAATACGAGATTAGCTCGCAATTGTTATTGACAAGTTTTGCCAAGTGTTTGGTGATACAACAAAGTGTGAATACCCTACAAAACAATCGTAAAAGTCAAGAAAATTATCAAAAAAAGTTTCAATAGAAGAACGTCGCTTTTAATGGCAGTTTAATGTTAGCCCAGCTGTAAGTTAACATTATAAGGAGTATGGCTGAACAGCTTGCAAGCCTTCTGTTGCCTTTACGTTACATTAACAGCGTCCTAACAGCTTGTTGGCTTTTCTGTTAGCTAACTTTACGTTAGCCTTACCTTAACAGAATCCTAGCAGCTTAGCTGCTGTCTGTTTATAAATCCTACGTTAGCATAGCCTTAACAGCTGCTGAGCCTTTCTGTTGCTTAACAGTATGCAAACAATGTCTCTGCGGCTTAATAGTCTTTCTGTTACTTAACACTACATAATTAATGCCACAAGTAATTGTTAGCCCTTCTGTTACTTAACTCTACATTAATCTAAACTTTTATCTTCTACTTGAATTGTTTAATAATTATAATGATGGTTTGCTATTAGGTAAGAAATCAGAAATACACTCACAGGCTTAGTCATTCAATTAGCACTACAAATTTATTACGTATTAAATATTAATAGCTTTACAAAGATTTATAGGTAACAACTACTTGTACAGCCCACAATGGTGGGAGTAAACTGTAATAGACCCTGTAATTACGCTGAGCAATTTGAAGTGATTGATGTGAGGGCTTAAAATATTATTCCATTTTTTAAGTTTTACCTGCTTATCACTGAATTTCGTCTAATTACTTCTATGACAGCTATGTGATGTAGTACTCTGATTTAAGCCAAATTCCATTAGAGTTGATGACTCGACATTTGTTGTCACAAGTTCTTATAGTCGCCGATCAGCACAAATAAAAATTCCTGTAAACTCATACCACCCTAACCCGCCTTGTCAACTACAGGGTCGCGCAATGACAATAGGAAACAGCGCTAATTGAATTTGATTGAAAAACGTGCAACGTTTATCAGTTCTCAGTTATCAGCTGAACTGTTATCGCTTCTCCGCCTAAATGTTAACTAATGTCACTTTGATGGCTTACAAGCGTTGAAATCGTCACTCAAGCGCTTTGTTTACCACTCGAATGGAGGCTAACTGTTAGCAGTGCCTGTGGTGCCTGTAGTGCCGATAAATAACGCCAAACATATGCTGGGGATTAGATTAGACACCCAATACACCGTGTGTACAGCGGGTGCTTTTAGAGGGTTTTTCACTTACCAAATCGCAGAAACTCTTAAACGTAATAAGAACTCGAGTCTCGTGGTGAGTGTGTCAACTCTGATGTAACTGAGAAGCGGGCAAAGTTCGGTATTATAAAATATTAAGTGCTCCTAAGTTGCTCCTTTATTATGTGGATTTCTAGTAGTTGACTCAGCGTCAACCGAGTGGACAGGTCAACAGAGCTGTTTATCGAGTATTCCAATTGTTAGTTAACCCATTGCGTTGCTAAAAATAATTAATTTGCTTAAAATTTGTTTAAAGTGCTTTCAAAATTAATAAGTTGACGCAGCGTCAACGCTGTTAATCAAACGAGGTTAAGTTGAGTTAACATTTTAGAACAACTATTCAACAAATATGCTTACCATTGACAGCTAAATTTACCACAGCTATGTAGACTTAGAGGCAATTATTTTAAAATAAGTCGGCACATCATTTAAATAGACATCTGTTTGTAGTAGCATTGACCAAACTTTAAATAATAAACATAGCAGTTGTATAAATTATAAATAAATTACACTACTATTGCTCCAGTTGACTCACCTGCAGTACAAGTGAAGCAAATCGTCTAACAAAACAAAGAGATAGGTGCACCCTGGCTATAAGTAAATATTTTTTATGAATTTCCATAGTTGACTCAGCGTCAACTCAGGTATAATCAATCTACACACATAAACTCAACTTCACTTTCACAAATCACCCCCAGTTGGCACACAAAGTCTCCAACTCCACTGAAAACAATTCAAATTCCGCGCGCTTAGCATAACAGCTGTTAACATACCACTTAACAGCAGCTGAAATAAAATAACAGAAACAGCGTTGCCACCACTTTTTTTTTTGTTTTGTTCTTGAATTTTAAATATTTTCGTTTATTTGGGTTTTCTTATCTCGGTTTAATGTGACATCTTACAACAATTAGCTGCTATTCATTTATATATAGGTATATATACTTTTTGTATAAACGAATTAAAATTCAAGTTGTTCGTTCCACTGTATATATAACTGTATGTATGTCATGAAATGTAAACTACAAACATTACAACTTCTTGTGGAGTATGTGTGTGTGTGTGTAGTTTAGTTTATCGTTTTTTGTATTTTTCGAATTCGTATTTTTTTAAAAAACAAAAAAATTCTGCTCGCTTTAACATGCTTTCTGTATACATTATGTTATATATAAATACATATATAATTTATATTTTATTTTCTTATATATTTCTTAAGTTTTTCATTTTCTTTTGGTTTTTGGGTTTCTTTATCGATTGAGTACATTTTTCTTAAGTTGCTGTTGTTTGTTTAATTGTTCCATTATTTTGTGTGTATAGTATATTGCTTATTAAGTTTTTGTCAATCTTTTTGCTAGGCATAGTTGCTTGATTTTTTCCATTTTCTTTTAATTTAAGTTTACTTTATTTAATTTAAATAATTATTATATTTTTTTATTGTTGCTATTGTTGTTTGTTTTCAAATTGGTGTCTCGGTTGTTTACTTTACCTTCACTTTAAATATTTAAAAATCTCTCAAAGGGCAGTTGTTTATGATGTTCTTCATATATTTATTAATGTATATATATATATATCGTAGTACCGTTACAATTTCTAAGCAAAAAAAAATCTTCATCTTTAGTATATATAGTTTCATTATACGTATGTGTATATATATATTAGGTATATGTATATAAGTTTATGTATATGCAGTTTATATAAAATTTCGGTCTAAACACGAGTCGTATGTAGTATAATTGTATATATAACTATAAGGTATATATAGGTATGTGTGTGTGTGTAGTATATAAGATGCATTTCAAGTCGAAGAGAGAATAATGAAGAAATTTCAAGGAAAACCGATTGGAAAAGAACCGTTCATCGTCGCACCTAACGACACTCGATTATCGATTATCGATCATCGTCTATCGCCATCGATTAACTCTAATTTGTCTCAACTATTTAATTATTGTTGCTCGCTATTTATTCATTCAATTTGCTAGGCATTCAGACAAAAAAAAAATGTTCTAAATAAGTTTTAATACCTGGTTTACTCTTTATTTATTTTTTATTTCGATTATACGTAAGAAACTATTTTCACTAATCAGTTTTGAGGTTCGATTCGTTAATTTATTTGGTTTTCTTATTTTTTTTATTTTGCTTTTTACGTTTTCACTTATTGTTGTCTCAGTATTTCTTCATTGTAAAAAAATTATTATTCTTTTAATGTTTTGTTGATGTTTCTTTTGTTTTTCTTTTTTTTTTTTTGTTTTTTCTTATGCTAAACACAAAAAAATTGTATGCGTCTTTGGTTTCTTTTGCATGCATTATAAAAGATTCAGTTACCGCTAAACATTTATCGATATACTTGTAAAAAAAAATGTATGTGTATATATGTATATTTATGTATGTATATATTTTTTAAGTATTTAATATTTAATCCTTGAACAACATTTCAAATGTATGTAAGTTAGTTTTTTTTTTCTTCCTTTTTTTTGTGAGGTTTCCTTTACATAATATTATTAATTATTGATTTTCCTTTTCCTCCTATTTCCCTTTGCTAATTGCGCTTTTTCTGTTGCTTGACACAAAAAAAATGTATTTTGAAAAAAAAGTATACAACAAAATTAGCTTGGCTGCTTATGTTTACAAAATAATTCTTTCTTTGTCTTGCTAGTTTAAAATACTTTCATCTTCAAAAAAAAAAAGGAATTTATTTATCTGCTCTACAAAAAATATAGTAGGGCCCTTACACATGCTCAAAAAAGTTGATTTCTTACACAAAAATTACAAAAAAAATACACATCCTTCTTTATAAAAGAAATTGTATTTTTTTGGTTTGGCTTTCAATATTTTTTTTTGTCTTTTTTTCGCTTTTTAATTTTTTTTTTTTTTTTTTTTTTTTTTTTTTTTAGTGACTCTTAACTTGAACAATTTTAAGCTATATTTTGTTTCAGTATTGGACAAGAAAAAAAATTTGCATTCGCTTAACTAGAACTATTTACGAGACGTGACTCTAAAGTGATCATATGGAATCATAATCCGATATTTCGTTACAAGCTAAGGCTACGATTGGTTGAGTATTCAATTTGTTTTGCACTCGTGACCGTGAACGTGACTAAACGGTGGGCTGACGAGAGAACCGCAAGAAGCGCCGAGAGAAGCTAACTATGAAATTAATGACCTCTCACTTTGAACCATTTGAAATCTCCTTTGTTTTATTTTTTATTTAAATATTAACTTTCTCTATTTGCTGCTCGCTGCTAGCATACAGTGCACATATTCGTTAACTTTTTTATTTAATTAATTATAGTTGTAACTTCACTTATTATCTAAATGTAATTAAGTGATTTGTTCGCTTCGCCTTGAGCTTCTCACTTTGCTTCTTCCACAACTTTCTAACGTCAGCCCGCAACTGTTTTTATTTGTTATATTTTGTATGCATATTTTTAATTATTAGAAAAAAAATTGTTTTACTTTATTTTGTATAGTATTTTTTTTTTTTTTTTGGTATTTTTTGTATTCTTTACTTTATTTGTTTATCGTATTTGTTTGTTGTCTTTAGAATGTTTCGTACCCAGCACAACCAAGCTGTAATTATGCAAAAAAAATTGTTTTTATGTTATATGCTATTTAACAATAAATTTTTTAATTTTTTTTTTTTTGGTATTTTTGGTATTTTTTTTGCTTAACTCTTAAATGCTATTTCTAGCCCTTAAATGGGTTTAATGGGTACTTCTCTTTCGCTTCTTTCGTTGTGGCAAACTCATCGTCTGCTTCATTTTCTTGTTGGCTCTTCACTTGCAGAGCGGAGTAGCTTACACTATATGCTATTCCTGATCAAGTTCCCTAATACAAATGATTGGAAATACTTTTTTTTAGGAGTTTTTCAACAGAAATAAAAAATAATAATAATAAAACCAATTAAATTAAGTTGTTTTCAGTGTGGAAAATGTTTATTTTTATTTCAAATTTTTAAAATTATGTGTCGATTCAAAAAATGGAGTTTTAAAAATTAAAATAAAATTTTGATGTTTTCTTCATCGTGTGTGTGTGTGTGTGTGGTTTACAAAATAAAAGATGTACACATTTTATATATTTTTTTTTTATTATTTTTGTAATGCATAAACTAAAAATCAAAATAATAAATACAAAAAAATAATGACAATTGTTGGAAAAGTTGCGAACAAGTTTTGATTTCATAATTGTTGTTTGGATAATCATTAAAATAGAGCGCCCCCTGTTGTGGGCATGGCTGCAAAAGTCAAAAACCAAATTAAAAAAAGTTATGCCAATCAAAGAAATTAAAAAATTTGAAAATTCATGCCGAAGCCACGCCCACTTTGAGGCAAATTAGGTAAATTAAAAATTGTAAAATTTCGCAATTCGTTTTGTGTTTTTTTTTCTTCTTTTTCTTTTAACATTTTGTCAGGCTTTTATCACGTGTTTTTCTTTCTTTCTACGCTTAATTTTTCATACTTGTTTTTAAGTGTGTGTGTGTGTGAGTGTGAGTGTGTGTATGTCTAACATGCTCAAGTCGTTTCTTTGTTTATAATTATAAAAAAAAAATGTTTTTTTTATAAACTATGAAAAAAAATGATAATAATAATAATCTTCACAATAATTTGATATTTTGTTTGTAATTTTGTCTGGTTGAACAGGTAACGGGGGGAAGGGTAATACACACCCCCTAAAATAAGCTGCACATTTGTGCTGCCCGCGGGCAACGCCGGGCAGTGCTGCCCCAAACCCTTGCTCTCCTTCCACTCATCTCTCTTCCACTCTCCTCCTCTCTCTCTCTCTCTCTTGCTCTCTCTACATAGTTGGTAAGAACAGCCTAAACTTGAGCATGCTAACAATTATTTGTAATTGATTTTCTTTGTTGTTATTTAAGATTATGAAAAAAAAATTCATTTCTAAATTATGAAAAAAAATGTAAAAAAAATACAAAAAAAAAAACACAGATCTTCAGCTATTAATATACATATATATAATAGTTTGAAATACATATTTATACATGTATATGTATGGTGTAAGTCAGTTTAGACACAGAGAAACAGAATCAATCGTTATTATAATTATAATTAGTATATAATATATATATATAGTATATATTAAAAAAAAACAGATCTTATGCCTTAACTCTATATATATATTATTTTTGTTTAGTTATATGTATATGTATGTACGTATTGTATAGATATAAAGTTTATATATAAATATTTGAAAAAAAAAGTCGTTTCGCCTATAGTTAAGCACAAAAAAAAATGATCATGATGAACGTGGTTACAAATTCACATAATACCACATCGATTATATAGAAACTATAACTTTACTTGTTTCACTTCATGTGTAGCCAAAAGTTCTCGCGTGTCTCTGTGTCTGTACGTGTGTGTGTAATGGTGTGTATGTGTGTGTGTGTGTACTAAATACTAATTTATTTACTAGTACATAAAGAAAAAGATTCCTCCAAAAATAAAGCACAAGAAATTAAAAAAAAAAAATATTACAAACATAAAATTAATGAGGAACATTTAAAAATAAACGAGAAAAAAAATTGTGATTCAGAAAAAAAAAGTTAAATGTCGCTAAACATGATTCACAAGTGCGTGCAGGTATATGTGGGTGTGGGTGGGTGTGTGTGAGTGTGTGTGGGGTGTAGGGGTGTGTGTGTGCTGCTAAAAGTCTTTAGCCAGTTTAAGGTTATGTCGGCCACAAAAAGGCGCCATTTGCATTACTTGCTGCCGCTGCAGCAGCCGATGTTGTTGCCGTTGCCGTAGCAGTTGCTGATGTGCCAGTTGCTGTTGCAGTTGCACCTGCTGCTTGATGGAAACTATGTTGATTGCCATTGTTGAGCAATTTATGTTGCTCTAAATTACTGCTACTGCTGCTATAGCCAAAGTCCGGCAGATTAAGGCAATTGTTGCTGCTGCTGTTGTTGAGGTTGTTGCTGCCACTGGGCGACAGGCTAAGATTCTGCAAATTGTGGCAAATGCTGTTGTGACTGTGAGCTAAACTCAACTGCTGTTGCTGTCGTGAGAGTTGATTGTTGTAGCTGTGCGGCTGATTGTGTTGCTGGCGTTGTGCATTGCTGCTACTGCTGGGCTGTTGCTGATAGTGATTGCTGCCACTGTGTGTTGCAGCAGCAGCAGCACTGCTCAGGCGTGGGAACTGAACACTGTTGTTGTTGTGGTTCAGTGGCGACTGTTGCTGTTGTTGTTGTTGTTGAGGGAAATGTTGCTGTTGCTGTTGTGGATGGAAATGTGAATGATACTGTAACATATTGCTGCTGCTGTGATTATTATTGTTGCTGCTGCTCGCGTTGTGATTAATGTTGCTGTTACTGTTGTTGTTATTACTGTTACTGTTGCTGTTACTGTTGATGTTCGAATTGAAGCCGCACGCCTGCTGATAGTATTGCAGTTGCTGCTGCTGCTGCGGCGTCAATTATAAGTAGGGATAATGGTACTTCCGGCGGTACAGTCCGTCAAGCAAATCGGCAAAGTTGTCACCTAAAAATTCAATTTTTTTTTAGTGTAAAAATAAAAAAATAAACAAAAAGAAAGTTAACGTTAGTAAAGTTTAAAATAAAATTGTTTTCTTGTTTTTCATTAAATAATCACTTAAATCTAAACTAATTTTAAACGTAAGCTAATTTTTTTTTATTATATAAACTAATTTTTTCAAGTGCTGTTAAAAAAAAACGCTAACCTTACTTAAATTAATTTAAATTATAACTTAATCAGACCTAAATCGAAAGTAGATTTTTTAAAGAGTGAAGTTTTTAGGGTGTTTGTTAGTGTATTGCTTTTTTAGTTGTGGTAGCTGTATCAAGTTTTATTTTTACTTTTGTTTTTGTCAAGTTTTTACTTTAAAGGATTTTTTTAATTTTTTAAATTTCATTGCGAGTTTTATTATGTGATTTTTGTTGTTGCTTTGGTTTTTGAGCTCGTTACGTTTCGTTACGTTACGGTTGCGTTTACGTTTACGTTACACGTGACGCGCATGAGTAGAAAGTCTTGGAAGAATTATACGTTCGCTTGGAAAGACTTTTCCATTGTTAAATTTATTCAACGTGCCATGTTTTTTGTTTTTAATTTATAAACGTTTTTTTTTTTTAAGTTGGGATAAATGAAAAGAATTAAGTTTTGTAGGGAATTGGAAGCGTGTAGAAAAATCAAGATATTAACGGGTCTTGAACTTGAACACTATAAAGATGATACGGCATGATACGCTAATACAAATACACCCACACATACGCACATAGTTAGATATAGCCATAAGATCTGGTATATACAACTGTGCGTATGTTTTGAAAAGTTTGCAAACCAAACAAATTAGTGATAAACGATCCATCTACAAAATTTGAACACATACGTGGAGGTAGCGGGGCGGTACGTACGATCTAATGTTATAAATATTAATTATTTAAAATTGTTATTGTTGTTCTTGTTATTTGAAAATGAGTGCAATGACTGTGTGTGAGTGTGTCTGTGTGTGTGTGAGTGATCGGACAATGGAATCGGACCGGAATTCAGAGGTCTACATAATTTTTAAAAGTTATACAAAACGTTAAAGAAAAATCACACACACCCAAACAAACACACAGAAAAGTGAAGCACTTCCAAGAGAAGTGAAGTTGAAAATATTTTTATATTTTGTACTTTTTTTTTTAGTTTTAAAGCGCAAGCAAAAGTAATCAGCAAAAAGTTTGATGATGTTGGAAAGCAGTACGTTGGGAACTTTTCCAAATAACGCTCAAATTGTTTTTGAATTTTGAATTTTGAATTTTAGCTATTGATAAGATAATTTTTTTTTTTTTTTTTTTTTTTTTTTTTTTGAGAGAGAGAGTCAAATAACTTTACGAATTACAACATTTTGTCTGTATCGTTTTCAAATTTAGATTGCGATTCTGTGTGAGAGATGAAGAACTTAAAAACAAAATGGTATAGTAAAAACATGGCACGTTCTGAAAGATTTTTTTTTTTTTTTTTTTTACAAATTTTGTAGCATGAAGCGATTAATTTAAAGCTCGCATTTGATAAGATAAAAAAAAGAATATTGTATATAGATAGTCGATTATGTAATGTAATTTGTGTGATTTAGAGGCATGTATGTACGTCATGTAATGTTCTAATTAATATAGTACTTATGTATTTGGGACTGACAGCAAAGTGGACGCCAGAAAGCAAAAGAAAGGTTTACAAAGTAGTAGAAATTGAACCTTTTCTTGTGCTTCTTTCGCCTACAATGCTTCATTTGTCAGTTCCCTAAGAGGTGTCTGGTTTAAAAGCAGTCTGTCTGTCGTTAAACTACTTAAATTATTTGTATATATTTATTTAGACTCGAAATTGCTTATGTGCTCTCAAAAAAAAAAAAAAAAAAAAATCAAGTATTGAATTATGATTATGATTATCATTAGGCATAGTAGAGAATATAAAAGGAATAATTACTATCGAGACCAAAGATAGCATCGCAAATAGCATCGAATAATGAGCGTAATTTTTCCATTGCTCCGTCTATAAAAAAAATAAAAAAAAAAAATAAACAAATTGTACAACTTTTATTAGTTGTCGGCGCCAACTAAGTATTTTTTTTTTGTTTTGTTTTTTTTAATGATTGAAATGTTTTTTATACGTTTATATTACATAATTTGGTTTTTCTTTTCATATTTTTCCTTTTCGGTTTTCATGTCGTCAAGAAAAAACAAAGATAGAAGAAGAATCGATACAAATTATAGTATATATATATATATATTCATATGTATATATAGAAATATGATGAAATGAGAGTTCTGTGGGTTAGTCCGTCTAAGTGGGTGTGGCAAATAGAGATAATGCCGCGACCCGGTTAGTGCTTCAACTACGGCAACAAATGGAGGACATTAAAATGAATACCAATACAAATACAAATATATATATATATAAAAATATTTTTATATATCGATAAACACAAACTACTCGAATACTAAATTGTAATAAACTAGATAAACTAACCTCAACTAAGAATTCATAAATTTAAACTAACTAAAAAAATTATAAATACATAAAATCAGAGACTTAAGTAAACAACAACAACAAATTTGACAAAAAAAATCAGCGCTAAATGGGAAACCAAATCACAAGTCTAACAAAAAAAAAAATATTAAATTGTTAAAAAAAATGGTCTAATTAAAAATAAGAAGAAACATGAATAAAAAAAAATACTGCCAAGATAATTATAAAAAAAAATATTGTTGCCTGATTAAAAAAGCTGCACAATTTAATGAGTTATGAATCTTATATTTTTTTAATTTTATGAATTAATTTTTGTTTTTCAACACTGAAACGGCAGGCAAGCACATGTAAAAAAGAGTTAAAAAAATATATAGTTTATAGATTTATATGGTTGAAAGTCTGAGAGGCTTAAACACTAACACCCAAACAAAAAAAAAAAAAAAAAATGATTTAAACATTTAGAAGAAAAGAGCTTAAAAACGCTCAACACTTGTCAACACTGGTTTTTTTTTTGGTGCTATGAAGGAAAAAAAATATTTATTTTTTTTGTTTTTGGTATGATAGTTTATGCATGATACACACTTGCAAAAAATATGAAAAAAAAAACATATCTATATGTATTCGAACAATTAGATAAATTATATTGATTTGATAATTATTTTTTTTTTGTTTATGTTTATGTTTTATACTTCGCTTTGGCACTGGAACCGATAAAGGGGTGTTGTTCTTACTTCTTTTTTTTTAAGTTTTTAAGCGGAAGATAAAAAAAAAATTGATCAACACTTTTTCCAAAAAAAAATGTGAAAAAAATTGTATAGAAGAGCACGTTAAAAAATTTGCACATATAAAAAAAAAACAAAATTGATCTATATATATATATATGTATAGATATATATGTATGTGAGTGTTATCGATAACACACGTTGGAATTTCACCCCGTTATCGGCTGCGAGAAGTGCGCGCATACTTACCATGCGCCACGCCTGCTTTTCATTACAGTCATTTTCAGTCCCTGTCTCTCATTGTCCCTCTCTCTCTCTCTCTCTTTGTCTTTTTTCAAGTCTGTAAACGCCACCTGTCGATCGGTTTGTTTCTTGCGGCGGCATAACCAATAGGCACAACAGAAAAAAAAGTAGAAAAAAGTACGGCAACACTCTCTCTCTCACACATACACAGGAACACGCACTCACTCTCTCACACGCACTCGCACACTCACACTCACACCAATATATGCACAGAACTTTTGGTCCCGTTACTCAGCGGCCCACACACGTTTTGCATTTTTTTTTGTTTTCAAGAACAAAAAAAAAATAAAAAAAATTTGTTTTTATTTTAGTTTTGTTTTGCGTTTGCGTTTTTTATTTTTTGTTTCTTCTTTCGCCATATATATACATGGAGTATATACTTTATACATATATGATAAGATATATGCATATATATTTATATATATATGTGTGTGTGTTTATATCATTGTTGTTGTCGCTGCTTGTCGCTCGGCTTAGTTGTTGTTGTTCTTGTTGTTGTTGTTGTTGCTTTTTGTTAACGCACTACAAACTAAATAATTTAAAATTTAACGCTATTCAGATATATATATATATATATAGTTATTTAGTCAATATATATATATATGTTTATAAGCTATAACTAACTGTAATTAATAATTTTTTTGTTACTTTTTGTTATGTCTATGTTTAACTTTAGATGAGAAGAGTTGAATTGTTCAGCTGGAGTGGTGTGTGGAGGGGTCGGAGGGGGAAAGAAATCATAACTGTGATTAACCGATTGTGTGTTAGCCAGAGAGGGATGCATGTAGATACGGTAAACAGGGCAACGCTTTGAATTTTTCAGTTTTTAGGTTATGTTTCGCTTTCCGTTGATTTTGTTGACACGTTAAAAAAAATGTTTAAAAAAAAAATTGTTGCACTTGTGTATTTTTGATTTAGTTTGTTTATAGTTAAGTGATTACGATTTTTCTTGATGGGATATCTGCCGTACACACACACTTCACGTCGGTTTGTATATGTATATAGTTATTTGCATATATAAAAATATATATATTTATTTATTTTTTAGCAATTACGCGGTATCTCTCGATCGCTCTCTCGCACTTGTTGTCTCCTGTTCTCGTTACAAAAAAAAAAAAAAACTGCTGCTGAAGTTAACTGCTATCGATCTGCAGTTATCGATAATTCCTGCTGATTTGCTGCTGTTACACGTTCTCGTTGTTTAAGGTTCTACGGCACTTGGGTTAGGTTTATTCTTCTTCTTTCCTTTCAGTTTATTGCTCTCCTTTTTTAACTTGTTATTCTTGTTGCTGTTGTCTTTATGTTTGTATGTGTGCTGTGATTTCTGTTTTGCGGGGACTTTGCTAAACTAAAACTTTAAAACTTCTAATCAAAAAAAAAAAAAAAAAAACAAATTCGATTTCTTTTCCTAGGCTCTCAATCTTTGTTTCTTCAGTATTTTTGTTTTCTTGTGTTTTGTGTTAGTATCTTCTAAAGTTAATTTTAAGTATTAAAAGTACGCAATTAGTTTTTCTTCTCTGTTTTCTTTTTTTAGTTTATTTTTTTTAGTTTTGTTAAAAAATCATTTTACACTAAAAGGGAAATATACAATTCAATTTTTTGTCATTATTTTTTTTGTAAGTTTATGTATATATTATTATAATATATACATAAACAGTTTGCAATTGCAATTTAACATCAAAAATTAAAAGATAATCATAATTAAAAAAAACATAAAAATTGCAACAAAAAATTGTTTTTTTTTTTTGTTTTTTTCTAGGATAGTGCGTTAATGAAAATTAAGGAGAACTAAGAGTTTAATATATATATATAGGTTTATATATATTTTTTATATTAATGCTTAAGTTGATGTGTGTTTTGTTGTTGTTGTGGTTTTTGTTGTTGTTGCTTGGGGTTAGAGTTGTGATTTGTTTGACAAAAAAATTTGTATATATATGTATAGTACTATATATAACTGGTCTGCTGTTTGGATTTGTTTGTTGTTGTTACGTAGAATTGGGGGATTATTTTTTCTGGATTTTCGTATTTTGTTTTTTTTTAGTTTTTTGTTGCTGGTTTAGATAAACTTTTGTGCATCAAAGTAGGGATGCGTTTTTTGGAAGCGCTGTTGTGATTTTATTGATCTACCTCTGTGAACCATACTGTTGAAGCCGGCTGCCATGTGAGACGGTGGCGGAGGTGGTGGTGGTGGTGCCTGCGGTGGTCCCATACCCATTTGGGACATAAAATGCGCCGCTTTTGCTTTGCCATGCTCCTCGGCCAGACGTACGGATAACGGTTGTGATCCACCCTCGGGTATAACATTATTCAGCGCCGATATCGCTTCCTGTGCCTCCTCGCGTTTGTTATAGCTGCATATAATAATCGATTTTTCATATTTTTCGTATCGATGTGCAATGATTTAAACAAAAAACACACATAAAAAAAAAAGAAGAGAAATGATTGTTAAAGAAATGATTGATTAACAATGGTGATGATAAAGGTGTTTTAATTAATTGTTAATGCATCGATATGTTATCGATAGTTAGTGGAAATAGGTTAAATAAAGTGCTGTGAAACCTACCGCACAAATGCCACGCCCCTTGGCCGCCCAGTCAGCTTGTCACGCAATATATTCTTTTGGACAATGGAACCGTATTTGCCAAAAATCGTGTCCAACTGATCATCGGTTATCGTGCGCGGCAGATTGGTCACATACAGATTGGTATCCTTGATTGATTCACCGCCAGGACGCGCATATGAAACCTAAAGTGTTAAAGAAAAAGAAGTTTAGCTTCATGTTGGGTACGATTCAAAGTCAAACGCCTTTTTGGTACTACCAAATAGGAAACTTGTGCTTACCTTTAGCCGCTTATTGCGCACTGTGATGCCGTTGAGCACTTTGATAGCACGCTGCGAGTCCATTTCAGATGTAAAGTCCACGAAAGCATAACCAAAACTGTAGCCAGTCTGCAGGGCAAAGAGGAGAAGTGAATTGGGTTAAAATTAGGCAATGAATAAACTAGGAAAATCAATGTTTCCCCCTGTCCAAACTTACCTTATAGTCTCTCATGATTCTGCACGTGTTGATGGGTCCAATAGCTCTAAATAGCGCATACAATTCACGATCAGTCATATCCTGGGGCAAATAGTTCACAATCAGATTGGTATTACTGCTGCGTTGATCGTTCATCATCATGAGATCATCGCTGCCACCGCTGCCTATCGATAGGCCGCACAGATTGTTCAATGAATTGTTACTGGCCATTGGCGGCATATTGCACATGTTGCCGCCAAGGGAATTGGCGCTACCGCCATTACCGCCGGGAAAGTCATTGTAACCGCGACGGGACGAGGAACTTGGAAATGTAAATTCTGTGTCCTGTGGTGAGAACGCATAACGTGACTGTAATCAAATTAACCATACAAAGATATTCTAATGTTGAGAGAAGGCCTCATAAAACGCTGTACTTCGATTGTTTCGGGTTGTTTTCTTTAAATGATTTTTCGAGCTGAACGAAGACGCGATACATTGCAGCAGCATCAACAACAACATACGATCACTTGCACTCTCTCTCACTCACTCATACACACACTGTTTGGAAATGCTACAAATTTTGTTAAATGCATTAAAAAAGTTGCAGAGAAAATGTTGTTTTGAATGTAAAACGTGCGTTTTAACAGTATTGCTACTTGTACTTAACAGCCGCATGTTAGTTAACAGCTCGTGGCTCGTTTCGTGCTTTATAACGTGACTTTAACATTTTGCTACTCGTACGTTTTAACAGTCGCATGTTAATGCGTTTTAACAGCGCGCATCAGTGCAACAAAAATGTAAAGAGCATTAAGCTTTGATTGTGTGTGTGTGAAAATGTGTATCGGTGTATCGGAGTGTCTGTGTGTGTGTAAGTGTGTGAATGGAATGCAAACAGTTTTAAACGGCATTCAGAAGTCAAAAAGGGAATTGCAAATTGTGTGAGAATAAAGAAGCAAAAGAAAAAGCCGCTTAAGGGCATAGGTGTATGTGTGTGTGTGTGTGTGTAACTGTTTGTGTTTGTGCGTGTTTCTGTGTGTGAGCAAGTCATTGATTTTGAGCTGAGTAAACGTAGTGGAGCAGGGGGTGATAAAATGAAGGTTGACAGCGGAAACGGAAGTGCCGCAAAGTATGCAATGAATATTTTTTTAAAACTATTTCTTTAGTATTTCTTGTTTTTGTAGTGTTGTTGCTGTTGTTGTTGTTGTCGTTGCCTTGTTTTGTATTTTATTGTGACCTTTTGTTTAGTTTTCTTTTGTTTAGTATTTTAAGTCTTGATCAAAATGCAATCTTTATGTTTAAAATTATTTGATTAAAATTTTAATTGTTTTTTTTTTTGGTATTTTATTTTGAGCATCCACAAAAAAAAATTAGAAACGATTTTTTATTTGAGATTAAAGTTTTAAGCGTTGTGCCCCCGAGCGTTCAATGAGACAAACTCAATAACATTCAACTAGAATAAATTTAAGTATATTGAATAAACATACAAAACCGAAAACAAAATTATCAATTATCAATTGCAGTATTTATTTTGGTATTTTATTATTTTTAATTTTTTTGGTATTTTTTGCACATGCAATGAAAATTTGATTTTGATTGATTTCGAACTTTATGTTCAAATAAAATACGAAAATTTATTAAAAACATTTCTTTGAAAGAACAAAAAATACATACCATTCCTGACGGCAGTGAATGCGACATGCCAAATACACGCCCACCGCTATTGAGGAGAGAAAAAAGAGTGTTAGCCAAATCTGGTATTGATGTCATTTTAGTTTAAAACATTGTTAATAAAAAAAATAAAAAGTATTTAAAAAGAAATAATTATTAATAGTAATAATGAATTGTTATAAAGCGCAATTTACAAATATTTGAATATTCATTGAAATGAGTTTTAATGAATTGAATGGATTAATCTTAAAGCACTAACTTAGGGCTTAAAACCAGTATGATTTAAATACATAATGTTATCTTAAAAGAGCTTACAAACTAACAAGACAATTTATGTGCTGGCTCCGAGGAGCAGATATCGGAACAAAGAATTTCAGATGCGCTTTTTGGGCGCTCAATAGCAGAGAAGGCAAAAAAAAAATTTTCAACTTTTAGGAGCATTTTCGCAGCTGAGGGAAAACGCTCCTCAATGCCTCGCAACGCATTTTTTAGTTGATTTTTATGCACTTTTAAACACTGTTAAAAAAAATAAAAAAAAAAATCCCTTAATTCAAATATTCACAAGATTTTATGCACCGAAAAAAAATTTACACTTTTCTGTAGAAACACTTAAAAAAAAGTTAGCAGCTGCAATTAAATTTTTACTTTTATTCGCATTTTGGCACTTGAACAAAAATTATAAAAAAAAGTTTGGATGCTGAAAATAATAAACTGAAAACCCATTTGGACACTGAAAAAAATTTGTTAAAAAAATTTACCTAAGGTTTTACTTTTGTTTATACGGACACACATTCACTTGATAAAAAAAATGGTTATTTGTCACTTGAAAAAAATTTAAAAAAATACTTTTTTTTGACAGTGTTTTTTTGGTATATTCCCGCGTTGATGTAATTTTCTATAGTGTCTAGTTTAACTTAGAAAATGTATGACATTATTTTTAATTTTGTTTTTTTTTGGTATTTTTTTTTTTTTGTAATTGTTATGGTAAAATGTCAAGGAGTCTTTTACTTACAGGCGTTGCCGGCGTCTTCGTTTAAGGAACATTTTGTTGTTGCGTCACAGAGTGAGTTTTTATCACACCAGTTTCTCTTATATATATAAATATTTTATAAATATATATATATATATATATGTATATTTGTGGTTGTGCTCAACAAAATTATTTAATTAAGCCATTGACCGCTTAACGCAAGGAAAGATTTTAAAGGTACACATAACCTCACTACATACTACTAACTAAACGTTTCTGTCTCTTGGTTTCGCTGCTGAGATCGCTTGATAATGCTGCTTGTCTGTGGGAAGAGATGATGTCTACACAATTAAATTAACTGTCAAATATATTTATATATATAAATGTGTGTATGTGTGTGTGTGTTTGTAGTGGGATATTATTAACGGGAGTTTGTTAACATATATAAACATATGTGTGTGTTTGTGTGTATGAGAGTTGGTTTGTTTGTGTGTTTGTGTTATTGTAAAGTTCAGCTGGCGGGAGAGTGGAGTTCGCTCTCTTACTCTCTTCCTTTCTTTCCTTTGTTACTTCAGTTGTTACGTTTAAGAGCGTGTGTGCTCTCTTTTGTTATTTAAAAAAAAAACAGTTTGGTAGCACTTAAAAAAAAGAAGAAAAAAATATTGACTGCTGCTCACATTTACAGATAGCTGATGCTGCTGTTGTTTTTGTTGCTGTTGACGTCGATTGTTGCTGCTGCTGGTGTTGTTGTTGTTGTTGTCATTGATGTGGTTCTTGTTGCTGCTGCTGTTGAATGATGTGCGGCTCAAGGCCTATTGCGGACACTATTGTTGTTGTTGCAAATATATGCTACGCTGCTGCTGCCTAGGTATTTGCAGAGCGTGCGAGTGAGACAAAGTTATAGGCAAATCAAGACAGTTATATGCATTGACATTTGGTTGGTCTGTGTGTGTGTGTGTGTGTGTGTAGGTTTGAGTTTACGACTACAACAACAATTGTTGCTGCGCTGCTGCTTTACAACAAATAGTAACTGTTAACTGTTAGCAGACTTACATACATAACTAACATTACATATACACTATAACATAACTTAAAACTAACAGCGCTGCTTACTGCGCTGCCACTGTTAAAAGCATGTGTCAAGGTCCTGACACAATTTCTTTTTATGACGCCGCCGCTTGCTGCACGTGATTTACTGCTCTCTCGCTCCCACTCCCCCATGGCATGTTTACGCATATGCAGTAAATTTTATCGCGTGTCAGAGGAAGACAGCAAGATGGCAATTTGCTTGCCAAAAAAAACTCTAGTTGAAGTTAAAGTCATTGAAGTGAAGTGCGGCAACAGCGCAAATTACGCTTTTGACCCACAATGCACAAAGATTTTTGAAATTATTATAAACAATGAGGCGCCACAAAGTCCACTTCATAGCCCACAGTTTGAGGTTATGCTCGGGTGCAGGGAGTTAAATTTTGAGGTTAGGTCACATCGATTTGGGTCGACTCGGGTCATTCGAGTGCAAGGAAACTCAGCGTGTAATAATCTTATTTTTTTTTGGACAGCAAAAAACAGTCTTATGCTATAAATTTGCACTTAAAGTCTAAAAGCGATTGAGTGTGAAAAATTGAATGAGTGACTGAACTTGAAAATAAAAACTGAACTAAAGTCAAACAATAAAAACTGAATAATATTTCAAATCAATGTAGAAGTCACTAATTTTCAAGCTTTTTGATTTTTGATTTTTGGTATAACAACATTTACCGGTACATTGTGAGACAGTTTAGGTTGCACAGGCCGCACGAAAACGTTGTTAGGCCGTTATTTTTATCCTCAGAAATCTATATGTAGGGTGTCTTTTTTGTGGTACTGTTCAGAGGCCCTCGAGTGTTGGATCAAATCAGCATTTCTCGCGTTTTCTTCATTTTGATGACGTTTTGTTTCTTTTCTTGTTTTAAATGCAGTGTTAACAGTTACAATTACGTGGAAGAGCTTGCGTTACGTGGAGTTTTGAAGCTTTCGTTACGTTACGTTATGTTAAGTTATACATATAATTTTTTTTGTTTCTTTTTTGGCTACATTTGTCATATCACAAGACACACTGCGAACCAACAAAAAAAAATAAAACAAAAATCACGACGCGTTTTGTTGCTTTGCATTATTATTATTTTAACATGGCATTAACATTGGCTGCCGATCGCCCATCTCAGTGTATGTGTGTTTACTATAACAATACGAAGAAAGAGATACAAAAATTGATTGGCCAGAAAGAGATAGACTGTGGTGAAACAGAAATGCATGAGAGGCGACGACATGAGAGCGCAAAAAAAAACTACATCCTAAAAAGGAAACGAACAAAAACAAAACGTCATAAAAACCAAATGAGTGGCAACTCCAGTTGAAAACCATGATATTTGTTTGTTTGCATGAGTGTGTTTGTATGACAACTTAAAATAAAACACATAGAGGGCGCTTAATTAAAGGATCGCTAGCTAACAGAGTTGCCAGACTGCTTTTTGCTGTATATGCGCATGTGTGTCTGTTTGTGTATGTCTGCTAAATGATAGTGTGGAAATGTGCGTGTGTGTGTTTATGCACGCTTTGTATGTATTAGTTGGAGCTTCTTTCTTATTTGTTTTTGCCTTTGTGCTTAATTTAGTTAATTAGTTACTGTACAATCTAGTACATTATATTTAGATTAATATTACTTATTCATGTAGTTTGCTTTCAGTTGTTGTTGCAGCTTTTTTGTTATTGTCGTTGTTGTCGTTGCTCAAGTGCCCATTGTCTTTTCTGCTGTTTTCGCAATATTTTTCATAACAAGTACACATACATCGATACACAACAAAAAAATAATATATAACAATGTGTATGTGTGTGTGTGAGTGAGGGTTCTAGGTGTAAGGTGGCAGGGGTGGACAAAGCTTGATTTCTTTTTCTATCTGATTAACAGAGTATATTTTCAAGACCTTTCGATGTATGTGTGACACAAAATCAATAACGGGAAATTATTTTCTCTCGCACACACACACTCAAGCCAATCCAAACACATATATATCAATGCATATACACGGCAAGAAATTGCAAGCTCAACCTAACAAAAAAAATAATTAGTCTAGAAAAAAAATTTGCTGCAAAAACAGCGAATAAAAAATATTTTTCCCTATTTTCTGTTAGTGTTTTTTTTGTATATTTTTTTTTGTGGGTACTGGGAGTTGAAAAAAAAACTTGTATACGTAGTACGTTCTGTGTGTGTGTGTGTAATTGGGTATTATATTATTTTGTAGGATTGGGAGTAAGGATTTGAGAAAATAGTTTTCTTTTTTTGATTAATGTTTTTGGGATGGATGAAAAAACTGAAGTTAAAATTTACCTCGACTTGTTGTAACCGTATGGAGGATAACCACCGTTATTATTGTTACTACCCGGATTATTGTTGCCGTACATATCCTGAGAGTGTGTGTTGCACGAGTATTTTTTTTGGTTGTGAATTTTGCTTTTTTTTTTTCAAAAATACTCTCAGTGCACGCTTTTGAAGGTAACGGAAGTTAACTTATCGATAAAGCTACGTGGTATATATATATTGTTATCGATTGATCGCCGCTCTTTTGTGCTCGCTCTCTGTCTCTCTTACGTTAAAGTTGGCGCTCAGCGCTCTCAGCTGCCAGCTGCTGTTTACTTATTGTTGTTGGGCGAGATTGAGTCTGTGTATTTGTGTGTGTGTGTTAGTGTACGTGTATTTTGCACTACTTCTCTCTCTGTCTCTCGCACTCTGTCTTCTAGTTTTGTCGTTGTGTCTGGCGAGAGCAAAAGGCGCGAGCTCTCGTAGACAATTTGGCGCTCTCGCAACTTGAAAGCCTTTTTTTTTGTAATAGTTTTTGTTGTATAGTTTTTGTCTTCTGCCTCTATCCTGCTTCCTTCTTATGTTGTATTCGTTTTAGCCACAGTAATCAGTTCTTTATACAGTTATATTTCTCTCAGTTTCGTTAGTATCAAATATAATTTTATTTTGTTGGGGTGGGGAGAGCGGCTTCTGTTGTTGTTGTAGTTGCGATTCTTTGTTATTGTTATTCTTCTTTGTGGCTGTTGTTGTTGGCGCGCTCAGCTGTGTTGTTGTTGTTGTTACTATGGTTGTTGTAGTTCGAGTTGTTGTTGTTGTTTGGGGGTGAAAGGTGAGAAATCGGTAAGGAAATTAACATATGATAAAAAAGAGATGTGCTATCATTGTGTGTGCGTGTCTGTATGCATGTGTGTGTGTGTGTGGGTGTGAAGCGAGCGAGTAGCGTACTTAAATACCAAATGAAATACTACAACAAAATACTAAAAATACTTTTTAATTAACAGTTTGCGGTCTTTTTATATGTGTTTGTATGCATGCGTTTATGCGCGAACAGAGTTTCCATATGAACAAAAAAAACATTTCAAAACTTTTCTCCTAGCGAGCAGCATCGACAGCATTAGCACACCAAAGCAAACAGAGTTGCCACCGTAGTCTAACCAAAGTGTTGGCAGCACGGTTTTGATTTGGGGCAGTAGAAAGAAGCACAGTTAACACAGTGTTGTCACCTTAACCTAGTTTATCGACAGTGCTAACAGTTTAGCTTTTTTATAGCTATAATGGAATTTCGAAAACTATAAAAATGAAAATTGTGGAAAGTCGGCTAGTTAAAAATTTCTAGCTTTTTCTAAACAAAGCGTAACTAAATGTATGCCCTACACAGCCAAAATAAGCAAATTCAAGCCAGCGAAGCGAATTTTTAAACAAAATTTAGTGCTTAAAAATAAATTAACTTAAAAACTATTAAGTAGAGTTTAACAACAAATTGCGCTTTAAACAAATTTCGAGTATATAGACAGATCACCACATACCTAGCCATTTTAAAGTCGTAGAATGACGACAAGGTGGACGAGGGAGTCACAGAATCAAAATTGAAATCCATTTTCAAAGGATATATTTATCACACAAATTAAGTAATTCGAACAATTCGAGCACGAAGGAAACTCAAAATCACACAGGACACAAGTTAAACTTGACACGAGTATAACTCAACTGAATTGCGATCGTCGAGTTGCACACTATTTAAATGAGGACTCGCGATCCGAGTAGGGGGTGGTAGGGTCGAGGATCTTCCGCCCACTACCTGAAATTGGCACAAGGTGCACGCGTGCCAGAAGCGTGCGAAGCTACCTGACAATCCTGCGCCTGGGTCAGGGCCATAAAATCACAGCCACCCACCCGATCAGCTTATCACGGGATCTACCAGGAAGTGTGCCGTCGATTTGGGCGGACTTTTCTATACGATTTTTTCCTCCCATAGGCAGATGTTTTGTCTTCTCAGAAGCTTCTTTGCTGGCACAAGGTGGAAATCATGGAAAGGTGTTTTCTTCGTGAGTTACTTGGAAGCAACTGTTTTGGGCTGCCAAATTCCGGACAACCCAAAAAGTTCCTACGACAAATTCCTTTCAAGCGAAGCAATTAGCAAAGTAATTAATTTTGCTTGCAGAGGATTTAATAAAATTTGCATCTGAGCAATTGAAACTGAATTAAAAAAAAATTAATTTAAGTAGATATTTAAAAAATCTCCAGCTTAAAATAAATAAAATTTTATGAAATTCCATAAAGTCAATATAATTAAAATATTAACAGCCTAATATAATCCTATAAAATGTATAATTTATTAACCTACTTAACCCATTAAAAATTAAAATCAATTACGTTTCCTATTTTTAAATACACAAAGTCCTATAACGACATAATGAAATCCTTCATAACCAATTAAACTATTAAATTAAATTTATTTTTAACTATATAAAAAACCTATATAAATGAAACCCCCTTTAGGTATATCTATGAGTCCGCCTCTCAAATGGCTTAATTGCAGCTGCCAAAATTGCAGCTGCCTGCAAATCAGCGACAGTAGCGACAAGCAGGTCAGATATGCTAATTAAGCTGGACTAGAAACGGTAAACGGTAAAGGCCCAACCTAAACGGCCAAAATACCAAGAAACTGCGAATGAACATTTCAGCTGAAGGCAGTGACATTTTTAGGACGAAAAAGTTGCAGCTGGAAAGTGACACGGAGCAATAAACAAATAAATTAGTAATCACTAATCTTTGAAATTTCAAAAAAATTTTCTTAAGATTTATTTTATTTAAATTAACTGAATTTAATTTATATAAACTTTAAAATTTGTTGAATCTTGTAGGTTTATGCGGTAGAACAATTTTTGATTGCTTATTAATTTTTTAAAGTAATTAATAATTTTATTTTATCAATTTCAAAGGAAACATTTAGCAGTAAATCCCCTTAAGGTTAGGAGCGTCCAAAGAATACGTGTTTTCTCGGATATATTCTGAAGAGATTTCTGAATTGATTCATTAGAATTGAATAGGTCAAAATATTAAATTTTCCAAAAAAAGATTTGATATAAAAAAATCTTCTTAATTGTTTTTAAAATGGAAATAATAATTTTTTTAGCTGTTAGTCAAACCAAATTATGAAATCTGTTAAAAAAGAGTTTTTTTTTTTGCTTAAATACGTATCTACTTTTCGGTATAACATTTTTTGTTGTTAGGTAATCTTCAAAATTTAAACAATTAAAACTATTTCTAGGAGAAAGTTCCCAAATAAACTCAAATCTTTACAATTATAATCACTGAGATTTTAAAATTTATTATTAAGCTGTTATATTTATATTATATATTCAGAATTTACTTATTAATTTTAAATATTTCTAAATTTTCGGCAATGCTAGTAGAAAGCTAAGTTAGAAAAACTTATTTAAAATACATTTTTTTAATGTGTATGCCCCTTAAACCTGTAACTAATTTATTTACTTGATTGCAATAAATTTTCTAAGCATTTGGAATGTTTCGAGATCTTAGGAAAACTTTTGCCCGAAAATCTTCTTAGGAAGTTAACGAAATTTACAATGTAGGGACAGAAAGGAGCGTGTAGGTGTAGAGCAAATTGACAGAAGGGGGCGGGGTCGTGCTTCGGCGCATGTCCCACTCCAAAAAAGAAGGAAACAAATACCAAGGAAAAAAGTTTGCACACCAAATCCAGAGCAGAGCGACCAAACCCCCACCCACCAAAAAAGAACCCACCACAGCGGCACAAGTCCCGCTATGTACAAAACTCCCCATTGCCCTATCCCCCACTCACCACGCACCGGCCAACGCATATTGCATATAACTCAATCGCAGTGGGTTGGACAATAAATGCGTAGTTGCTGCGTGACCAGCTGTCGAGAGGGGTGGAAACGGTAAAAGGGGGAGGGATTGAAAGCGACCCTAAAGCATGTACAGGAATAAGCAAGTGCCACTGTCACTGTATGTGTGTTTATAAGAGCATTATACAGCTGCTACACACAGTCTCACTCTATGTAACGGCACATTTTTGGCCAAAAAAGCAGACTCAAAGACACCAATACATAAGAACGCAGCGAGTACATAGCGGAAACGTAAACGAGCAAGCGAAACAGAAACAAAAATACAAAAACAGTTTCATGGGACACTTAGTACAGAGGCGTGGAAAGGGGGGGAAATAGCTGCGGGCTGCTGTGGAATAAGAACGAATAAAAGCTGCCAGAACACTTAAGAGTTCCCTAACTCACAGCAACAGCAACAAGAAGAACAGTCTTTCTAAAGCAAATATGTAAAACAAGCTGTATATTAAGGTGAAAGCAAACGGCAAAAAGCACGAAGAGCGTTGGAAAAAAACAAAAAGAAAGTCACACGCATCACATCACGTATCAGAAGAGAGCAGGTGTCAACAACTAGACACAAGTGTGTGTGAGTGAGTGAGAGAGCTTCAGTGCAAGATCACTAAATACAAAAATAAAATACAATAAGCTTTGAACACAATATGTGAGGTTAACATATGTTAAGTTTCGCTAGCGTGTGTGTGAATTGCTTGCATCTGTTGTTGATAACACTATATACAAAAAATAAAAAACATTAATTCAGTCAAGGCAAAACACACACATGCACACTTATGCATATGTGTGTAACAATCAAGGGAGCTGCTCAGCTGTGAATGAACGCCAATCATAGCGTTGCCAGACATAAACAAAATAAAAATAACCGGTGATCGTTCAAGTGGTCGGACAGAGAACGAGAGAGATAGAGTAAGAGAGAGGACAGGGCCGGCATTCCAGCTGATTGCTCTTAGTCATTGTTTGTTTTGTTGCTTTGCTATGCACAGACATACACACACTTGCACTAACAAATGCATGAAGCTAACAGCCAACAATGTTATTGCACTTTAAACTGGTCAGACAAAAAATGCTGCTCCCGCGCAAGCAACGAGTGAAATGCCAACAGCACAGACAGGTATAATTAACGAGCATTGATCGTTGCATTAAATAAGGCGAATGGCCGCCAAAAGGAAGTGGAGCCACAGAGAAAACGAGACACTGAGAGGGAGACAGAAGGAGGGTGAAGTGCAATACAACAACTAAGCGGCAGCTGTCAAAAATACTAAGCTATGAAGTTGCTCTTTGCCTGCTCTCTCCACTCACCCTTTTACACTGAAGGCAGCTGCAATAAATGCCGCTTGCAGTTCTCGTATGACATAGCTTTACCTGCACCACTTTTGCACCTTTTTTTTTCAATGGAAAGAAGATCAT
Source organism: Drosophila dunni (assembly GCA_018152125.1). Lineage (NCBI taxonomy): Eukaryota > Metazoa > Arthropoda > Insecta > Diptera > Drosophilidae > Drosophila > Drosophila dunni. The sequence continues at coordinate 8,779,002 of JAECXC010000648.1, read as the reverse complement.
AAAACTGAGTTAAGTCCAGAGTAATTATAACGGGCGCGTGTGTGCAGTTAATATCTGTTTATATTGCAGCAGCGTGCCGAAAAACTAACTTTTATGATAATTATCAAAATAGTACTAATAAGTAGCTGTAATGACACGGACGTGACTGTATTTCAATCATCGTTAGAACTATTGCAATTATTGTAATTGTTGCATGTCAAGCGAAAAAAAAACAAAAACAAAGCAAATTGTTATCTTATCATGGTTTGGGGATAAAAAACAAAACAAATTTATCTGATGATAACAGCTGGTATTACAGTCGCCTGCCACAATAGTGTTACCAGCAGTGCCTACGTTGTATGTTTCCAGACTATTCTCAGCTGTTTAACAGTGGCAAGCCGAAGTGCACGTGCAATTTATTTTCATGTAAAGAAATATGTTCGAACAAAAATTCCATTTGTGAGAAAAAGTTATGCAGACATAATAGATAAATTGGAAACCGGAAACGACTAAACAGGACATGGGAAAAAGGTTTCCATGTTTTAGGTAGATAACCCAAACCAAAGTGTCGAGCTACAAAACTATTACAAATGCGAACCAATGCAAGTTTTTTTTTTGTTGCCGCTTTGCATTTTGTCTGCAGCGGAACGAAAAAGAATTGTTTCTTTTCAGGTACAGGGGATTCAGAAATAAGGAACAGACATAGCAACGTTTTGCGGGACTCGACTGTATGCACGCGCATTACTGTTCCTCCTGTTATTGTTGCTGTAATTGTCTCTCTCTTCCCCACTGCAGCTTGCAAGTGTTCTCTTCTTTCCCCTCACAGAACATATTACCAAAAGCAAAATGGTAGTTTGTGTATAACATAAGCGCGGAGCAAAAACAACAGAAGGCAAATAAGGAAAAGAAAAAGCAAAATAAAAACTCAATTTACCCACGTTGCGAACAGAATGAATGTTGAGCGAGTGTGTACGCACACACATACACATGCAAACACAGTTAAATACAACTGCGTGCATACATATGAGTGTGTGTGTGAGTGAGCTGTTTTGTTATTATTATTTTTGATGTTTGTTGCTGTTGCTAAGGTTCCAAAACAGAAAAATAAAACATTTGTTTATTGCTAACGTGGTAGTAAATAGAAGAAAACCTCCAAATAGTAAGAGAATTAAATACAAAATAATGCTGCTTAAGTCTAGGCTTGACAACGCAAAGAGGTGGGGTGGCGAAGCGGTAAACAGAGCCAACAACGCACATACACACATACATACATATATAAATGTACACCCATATAAACGCACAAACACGCTGCGCTCACTTACTCACTCACACGCATTCGTCATCGCCGTTAACAGCGAGTGTCGGCGACAGCGGCTGCGGCCTCAGTGAACGAGGACGTCGCAAATGTGTACGTGAGACCATGTGCCTGTGTGTGTGTGTGTCGGTGTATGTATGTATGTGAGTACGCGCGTACGTTTTCAGCCGCTCGTTGCCATTTTTACTTTGGTGTGTTTGCTCTCTACTTCTTTTGGCTGCTGTTTTGCTATACTATATACAGTGCACAGGAAATGTATGCTGACCTCCATTATATTGCACACAAAAAATACTTTGTACATACATACATTAAATATATATAAAATTAACTTAAATGTTGTTACTGACGATCAAAATTGGAAATTTGAAATGCGGCGCAAGAACTTTACGTACGCACTGTAACAAAGTTGTTTGAGCTTTATGTATGTATGTAAACACATACACATAAGCTGTTCGTTTGTAAACACACTGTTAACTGTGCCGCTGCACTTTAAATACACTTCATTTTTCATATATTTTTGTATTTGGTTTAATTCGCATATGAGTACCGTTCGCTTTTTTTTTTGTACACCAACAAACAACGATGAAAAAAAAACAGAAAAACAATACAACGAGTAACTGCTACAGTTACTCAAAAATGCTGCCCTGCTACTCGTTGCCTTCTCGCCGCACATACACATGCATACATACATCCATATGTACGTAGTAAACGATGGAAAAAAATAAAATACAAATTTGAAGCATTTTTGTTGTACTATTATGGTATGCAACTAACTACGCATGTATTTTTAATGATAGATTTTTGAAAAACATATTTATGTGCAATATTTGTTTGCGTATATTTCACAACGTCTGCGTGTTTTCTTTTCCCATTTTCTCTTTTCGTCGATTCATTTTTTTCAGCTTCTTTATATACACTTCACGTCACGCTAAAACCCATTGTGGGCCCTAGTACATACATACATACTACAATATGAATGTACATGCACACGCATGTGTCTGCATACGTGTGTGTGTATGTATATTATATTGTTTTTAAGTAGGCTTTCTTCCTCGTTTGCACTTTAATGTCTTTATATTGCAAGTTGATTCGACGATTAAACACGCTTACGAAAATATTGCATTGTTTTTTTTTATGTTGCAAAAAAAAAAGAAAAACAGTACAAAGTGGAGAAAAAAAAGGTTACCAGAAAAAAATGCACTGCGCGCGGCGCTACAAATTTCCTTCACAGTTCACAGCCGACAAAATGATACTGAAAGCGTGACCGACTTGAACATAGCCAAGAATACACCCGTATGTTAGACGGCAGAGTTTGCTTATGCCAGTGTCATAAAAAGTTTGGTCACACAGGCAAAGCTATGCTAAAATTAATCTATTGCACAAAATCGATAGCAGCGATCAATTAAAAAAAACTTTAAGTAATCCGAAAATATTTGGCAATGGTATGCTAAGTTTGCGTCATTATCCAAAAGAAACTATAGAAAAAACTTATTGGCTCTTGAATTTGCACGTGGCAAGCTTTTGTGCTTAAAACTATACAAATCGATAAGTTTAATGGCATAAATAAGCTGTGACAACTAACTGCTAACGCACTGTAAACCTCCTGCTAACGCATTATATACCCCATAGCGCTGTTAACGCAGCGTTGAGCAACCACAAATGCTGCCATCTGATTGTAATCAAGTCAGCTGGCAGCACAGTTGTCAAAGCGACCGTTAGTCAATTTTCAAAATCCCAGCAAAATTTTATAAATATGTTTATAATACTTAACACGCTTTTTTTTATTTCATATGTCTACAATATGTGGAGTACGACTATGCTTAGAACATATGCAATAAAAGATGAGTACCAACTATGACAAAAAAGTTATTTTGTTGTCTATCAGTTCGTAGGCGGGTGAATACTTAATTCAATAAAAAAATATATAACTATATGTCTCTATATATATTATATATAAATGTATAGATAAAATTTATATGTATATATAAAAAAAAAAAACAATTAGTTGTATACTAGAATAGCAATAATATACAATTACATAGCAGTCCAGATCCGATTTTTCTTAAGTAGCTCAAAATAGCAAAAAACCGTCAAAGCTATTTATCTTATTTAAGCTTTATATCTTAAAATATAACATTAGTTTATTTTTTTTGTTTTGTTTTGTATGTGGTTATGTGTGTGTGGGGTTAAGGGGAAGGGGTCATAAACATATGCTACAAGTCTTTTGAGTGAATAAAAAAAAAGAAATGTTAGGAGAGCATTCAACTTCTTTGGAAATGGGTCAAGGGGGTGGAGGGTGGTGTACTGAGCATCATTTTGTTTTAATTATTGCGATTTCGATTGACATTGCCACGATTACGATTAAAATGACGACCCTGATTAGGGCCACCGCCACCTCCGCCGCCATTGTTATTACCAGGGCCGGGGAAATTTTTAAATGGCCCATTACCGCCATTATTATTAAACGGCATGTTCATGTTCATGTTGTTCATATTATTCATGTTGGGCATGTTCATGTTCATGTTGTTCATGTTGTTCATGTTGGGCATGTTGGGCATATTCATGTTGTTCATATTGTTCATGTTATTGGCAAACGGATTAAACGGATTGTTCCCCATGACGCCCATAACATTGCCCACATTTGGTGGCATGCCCAATATGCTATTATTATTTCCATTGTTGTTGTTGTTGTTGCCGTTGTTGTTATTCCCATTGTTGTTGGGTGGCGGCTGATTGAACTGCGGATGCGGATGTGGCATGACCATGCCTCCAGCCATGGGCGGCATGCCGCCCACCATACGCCCACCCACGACCACCGCAGGCGGCGGTTGTCTTAACATTTGCACCAAATTCGGTGGCGGCTGCGACATGTTTGGTAGAATAGGCGCCAGATTCACCACACCCGGCACCACGCCCACGTTTGGTGCAACGCCCACATTCTGGGGCGCCTCCTCGGGCAGCTGGACAACGGCACCGTTATCGTCTATATAGATATGTAGTTTGGCGAATATGTGCTGCAACGTCTGATTGTTCAGTATGAAATTCACATCGAAGATTTTGTATGGCGTCTCCAGTTGATGGAATTTCTTGAGCTCGGTGAAGACCAGTGCCAGCTGTTGATTGACCATTATCTTGTTATTGCTACCGAGATTCTTGTACCAAGCGGAGCACTGCAGCAGATTGCGTATCTCGAGAATTTGACGGCCACTATCGACGGCGGCGCTGGGCGCCACATTGCCGAAGTTGGCACTGGGATTCGCAGTGGGATTGGCGTTGCTTAGATGCGCACGACGTGGATCACGACGCGGATCGACGCGTGTGGTTGGTCCCGGCGTGGGCTCCGTTGCGGGTGGTGGCGAACTGGGCGTGGATTCGTACAGCTGCTGTGCATCTGGCGATGAGATGCAGTTGCTCGTCTTGCGCTCACGTCGCTCGCTGGTGCTGGCAGTGGGCGTGCTAGTGGCGGCGGAGGAGGTGGAGGAGGTAGAGGCACTAATACCGGAAAGAGCGCTGGTGCTAGTGGTGCTACCTCCTAGGCCGCTGCCACCCACCGTTTCATCGCTCAGCTCGGGCAGACCCAGTATTCGCCGCATTCGTGGATCCCGCACTTCGCGCTGCTCCTTGTGCAGCGCCGACAAACGCAACTGGCCATAGCCCGGTGGTTCTATCAACACCTCCTTCATCTGCCAGCGCATGGGCACGTGCGAGAAGATCGCCGCATCAATTTCCGTCGCTGGCATATAGTGTTTCATGGGATCAAAGGGTAAACGCATATCCGTATCCCGCTCACGTTTCTCGGCACGCGCACGTGCATCCTCCAGTGCTGCCTTGGCGGGCTCATAGTCATACATGGACAGGCGGCTGTAGAGCGCTGTGCTGCCCAATGCGTTGTCCTCTTCGGATCTGACAGAAGTCGCAGTCTCCTCGCCACCCAGAGCTTGCGGGGATTGGGAGCCCGGCTCTGGTGTCGGCGTTGGGGTCAATGAACGCGAATTGGAATTGGAATGATGTGGTTCAGTGTATTTGTAGCTATAGACATCGCTGCTGTCGTCCGCATCGCCGCTGTGCGCCTTGAAGGGATTACGTATGATGTCCCTATAGAAGGCAGCTCGCTCATCCGTATCCCGTTGCTCCCCAAAGCTCTGGAGTTTACTAAACGCCCCACCTTTCGGCTTCAGATCCGTTTCCGTCGGTTCAGTCGGTGATTGAACGGTTGCTGCGGTTGTCAGTGTTGTCCTCGTTGGTGACTCTAGTGACGTTGGCTGGCCGAGCATGTTGCTCATAAATGTGGGCAAATCGAATACCGATGGCATTGGCGGCGTCTCCTCTTCGTTTCGGGTTTTTGGCTCATCGTCTTCAGCATCGGAACGTTTTGATTTCTTTGTTTTGGCATCCGTTTCGGATTCATCGTCCTCCTCGTCGTTGCCATCGTCAATCACAAGCTGCTCGTCGTCCTCCTCCCGATCGTCATCCACTAGAATGAGAGAGTTTGTTATTTAAATTGCATAATTTAAACATTTTCTTAATTTTGTTTGCTTAAATTTCAGAGCATAACCGCTCACTGTTAAGCTTAAGCCAGGTCCAGAACCAGCTTACGTTAATTAACAGCGCACTGTTAAGCTGAGCATTGGGTCTATGACGCTTATTTTAAGCCAACTTAGCACCATGCTGTTAAACTTGTGTTAACACTTTTGGTTTTATTTATTTACTGTTTAGCTTAACAGGGCTGTGACAGTAATGTTAAACTCTTTGCTCTTAATCTCTTTTAAAGCTTAACATAACTTTTCTTAGTCACAGCACTGCACATGCTTTTTAACAGCACACTGTTAAAGTAGGCGATAAGAGAGTAATGTTAACGACGCCGTTAAAATAAATGTTAATTGAAAGCTGTTATGTTTAACTTACGTTGATCGCTGCCGGCGAAACCAACATGAGCATCCTTCAGATACTGCGTATAGTCGACCATAATAAATCCGTTATTGCTATTACTGTTACTATTCGAACTGGCAATTGCGCTAACATTGCTCGCATCCTGATCTGTCTTGCTGGAAGATCTGTAAATAGAAAACATTTTAAGAAAATAGGTTCGATTAGTAATGAAGTAATTTGTAACTATCGATAACAGAGAAGTGAAGAAGTGTGCTAAAAAAGCTTAGGAGCGTAAGATAACTCATGCTACATTATCGATAACTCTTAATAACAGCAAAAATAAAGCTAAGTTTTGATAGAAACTAAGATGTTGGAGCTTTCGATAGTTATCGATAATAGCAAAAACACTACACATACATTAATTACGGAAAACAATTAAGTAAAATTAAGGAAAAAGTGGAAAAGTGTCTTAAAATTTAAAGAAATGACTATCCAACTCTTTCGATAACAGTCGATAACAAAAGTATGTACACTGTTCATACAATTATTTCTAAGACTGAAAATATAGCTTAAGTATCACAAACACATTTCGATAGCTTGGCAATGCTTACTTGATCAACAATGAATAAACTTAACAGCAAAACTGTATGGAAGTACCCACAAAGGAAGAGAAGTACAGAGCTCGAACACAAATCGATATATCGATAACCGCTACTTACTTGTTTGCTGACTCTGCTACCACCGCAGTGTCCGTCTCCTTGGGCTTGGCCTCCTCGGCCTTGCGTTGAATCTCACCGATTTCGGGCAACGTGAGCCCCGCCTCCGTCAGCTGCCCAAAGGGCACCTGAAGCATCTGCTCCAGATTACTGATGCCCAGTTTGTTGAGCTTCGCCATATGCTCCGCACTGAGCACTTCGCTCAGATTCACCAGATCCAAGTGGGCGGGCAGAGGCTTAGCCGCGCTGGTAGCGGCTGCAGCAGAAGTAGAAGACGACACAGTGGCTCCAGTTGTAGCTATATTGGTTGGTGGCACCACCACAGCGGTTCCGCTGCTGCTTTTGCCCGCCGTCTTCTCCGCCCAACGTGATTTACGCTTCTTCTCTGGCTTCGAGTCCAACGGCGGATTGATGACCATATCGAGGAGCGATGGTATTGCACAGCCTGCAGCAGCAGCGCCAGCAGAACCAGCACCGGGTGCACCACCAACAGCAGCATTGTTACCTCCTGTCGCTGCTGCTGCTGCAGCCGCTGCGGCTGCAGCGACCATAACTTGTTGCAGATTCGCATTGGCAGCGGCAATGGCAGCAGCTTGATTCGCCTGAGCTTTGGCTGCCGCATGCTGCTGCTCCTGTAGACGACAGATACCGGCCAATGAGGTCCAAGTGTTGTCCATGTGATACTGTTCGCACAATTGCTCGTGTCGTCGGGTCATTTGATTCAAGGCAGCGTCACGTGAGATGCGCTTAAAATCTCCGAGTATTTCCTTGGGTGCCGTCTCCATGTGCTTGAGCAGTATGTTGCGTAGCTGTTCGGTGAGTGGTTCACCGTGATGGAAGAGACACTCGTCACCGGCATAGCAGTCCATGCCAAGGTAATAGTATTTACAGGGAAACTCTTTGTGCATATAACTGCATTTATCCCGTTTCGCACAACAATCCTTCAGATAGAATTTACATAATTCCAATTTACGTGGCTCACGTGGTTTATCATCACCGGAATCGCGACGATTCCGTTTGTTACCCACTGTGCCCGCAGCTCCACCAGTTCCTCCACCTGCACCACCTCCTACTCCTCCATCGTGTCGCCTCCCATCCATATCCCGTTCGCGCTCCCGTTCTCTTCGCTTTCTTGCATTACTTCGCGACTCTCCTTTCTCTCTCCTCTGGCGTCGTCGCTGCTGTTTCTGCTGTCCCATTCCCGTTGCTATACTCTGATTTGGCTGATCTTCGTCCGTATACGAATCGTAGCTACTGTAGTTATCGCCCTCTGATTCATAGCCACCACCATCCATCATTTCGGGCCAATCGCCTGCATAGCGTCCACTAGTTCCACTTGTTGTCGCTGTGCTGCCGATGGGATTGCCTGTGGTGGCGCCACCTGGCGGTGGACTGCCACCCCGCACATTCATCATTTCGTATTCATCCATGTCCATTTCATCGCTAGCGATGCCGGCGCCACCGCCGGCACCAGTTTCGTCCATTGAATCGCGACGCGCGCGTTTCTGTAAGCAAAAGGCAAAGTTATCGGTAACTGTTGGTATTGTGCATGTTATCGATAATAGTAGGGCAAGTGTTTGGATTGGGTCAAGCTTCAGCCTGAGTTGGTCTGAAGCATTAGCCTACAAAAACGATTGCTGTTTATCGATATTTTAGCGTGGGAGCTAAAAGTTCTTATCAATTGCGGTTTATCGGTAAAATTTAATACTTCTTTGAAACGTTTACGATATCGATAACTTGCACTAACGTATTTGAATATAATTCCGTTAATAACTATCGATAACAACGACAAACGGCAGACAAGTTTTGTTCGACTTTAACGCTAAGCTAACTTCAATCATGGGCAACACAGTGGAGTGAGCGGTGCAAACAGTTCTCACCTGATGTTCCTTGTCCTTTTTCTGCTCACGTTCTCGCTCCTTTTTGCGCTTGCGTCGACGACTGCTGCGGCTTGGTGGATTTAGCGCCAGCAGCGCTGCCGAATCGTTGGCAGCGCTGCCAGCAGCAGCATCACTGCTAACCATAACATCGTCGCTGTTATTTACAGTGCTGTTGTTATGATTGTTGCTGCCGCTGCTGTTAGCAGCCATGTTATTGCTGCCGCTTCCGCCGCTGTTGTTGTTTTGGTTCTGGTTCTGATGGATTTTGGGCATTGGTGGCTCAATGCCACTTTTTTTCAGAATTTTGGCAATAGCATTCTCAATGCCCTCAGCATGATCATCTTAAGAATCGAATTAATAAATATTATTTACAGTTATATAGACATCTAAAAATTCCAAGTAGTTACCTTCTAGTGGGCGTGGCTTTTTGGATTTGTTGAGGGCTGTATTGGTTTCGTTGGCCTGGCCAAGAAAAACCACATCGTCGTCATGGCTGTTTGGTAATTTCTCCGACAATCTCTCAATGCCCATAAATTGGAAATCATCATTGCCACCGCCAATTGCAGTTAATGTATTTAACTTGTTTGGTTGTTGTTGTTGTTGCTGCGGTTGTTGTGTTTGTAGCTGCACCTCTTCCTCATCATCATCATCGATCTCACCGTCCTCTAGATCATCAGCTAGATCTATTATCGGCGTTTCGCCAGTCACAACGGACATTTCAATTTGTTTCCGGCTTAAATCAAGCGAACTAAAATACTACAAAAAATCAAGATAAATAAATAAAACTTTGGGTCATCAAACACATAATGCAAATCAATTCACACAGACTGTTGACCACTGTTATGCGGCATAGGAGATGGGGTGGGGAGCTCACGGCAACATGTTGCCAACGTGTTGTTATCCCGCAACATGTTGCTAAACACGACGCCATTACAAAACAAACAATAAACTATTTCTCTTTGTCCCTCTATCTCTCCCTTTCTCTCTGCCGCTCACATGTGTTTAAGCAAGCTCGATTTCAGCTTACATACATACATACTTTCCATATACATATATGTATGTATGTATTAAATATAAAATTCTTCCATTCACATATGAATATTTTTAACATAGCGCTGTGAAGCAAAAAGATAATAGTAACAGTAATAATGCTCCCAACACAAACACAACTTGTTGCTTCTGTCACCAATTTAAAAACAAGTAGTTAACAACAAAAACAAAGCTATACAATTTCAAATGACCTGAAATTGCCCGTCATTAATGTCAGTGCACAGCAAATAACAGAATTCTGTTACTGAAGCGCTGTTAACTCAACTGCATTCACTACACTATGCACGTACATCTACACATACACACATATATATAATATATGCACATACACATATAAATGCGCACATTTAATGCTGTTTGTTTGATATGCTTAAGTACAGAAAAAATAAGTACAGTAATATATAATAGGTAAATATACATAAATTGGCAAAATTCTTTTGGCCTTTCCAACACATTCGCAACACACGCACACACACAGTACATACACGCGCATACACACAAACAATAGAATGCGACGCTCTCCGCGTGCTCTCTTTGTGTGTTCGAACTGTCATGTTGTCTCGCTTGCGCGCATGGGCAAAGCATAGCACGCAAATGCGTGACATACATACATACATGTGTTAAGGTGCGAGACTGTTGTGTGTGTGTGTATTCGTAAATGTGTTGAATGTATGTGATATTGCTAAAATAATGTTGAGATAAAAATGCATATTTAATATATACGTACATTCATACAAACACATTATGAATTATGTTATGTTACGATAATTACACTTTATAGCTTCAGGATTTGCCTTTTGTTGTTGCTGTTAGCTTTATAAATGTTCAACTTGCCACATTTAGTCAGGGCCACGCTGGGCGAAAGTTTCTCATTGCTTTTGCTTTGCCTGTGTTTGTATGTGTAAGAGTTGAGTATTTCTCTGCGTGTTGCTCTGCATGACACACCACAAATGGAAAAAAGAACGAAATGGCAGCTGCGCAACATGAGCAAAAATTTTGCTGTGCACATGCAAATATGCACATACACATACACATAGATGTGAACGTTTGTAAGTATGCGAGATCTTTGAAGACGGTTTTGTTATTGTTGAACGAAAAAAAAATTAATTTCTTGTTGCTTTTGTTTGCGAGTGTGCGTGTGTGTGTGTTAGCTACTGCCGTTTCAAATTTTGAATGGGAAGTGGGCGTGGCTACTCTGCACGAACGTCTCGTGCGACTCTCTCTACAACAAACAACAAAAATAACTAACAAGTCTAAAAATGTTTTCGAAGAAAATTGTACAGCATAGCCGTTGCTGCTGCTGTGCTAGCATTTTTTCTCGTTTCGTTAGGTATTTTTTTTTTGTTTGGAACAATTTCTCTTACGTTTCAGCGTGGGCGTGGTTTGTGGTTACGGAACATTACAATTACAATTATTAATGATTTATAACATTTCTGTTCAATTCCGTTGTTTCTTTGTTATATTTTGTTTGTCGTTTTTTAATTGTATTTTTTTTTTGTTTAGCTTTGCTTGTTTGGCGTCGTAGAGATCCGCTGCTTACATAATGAAGTGGTACAGTAGGTGAATAGATATGCATATATGTATACAAAATATGTTAAGGTATATATATATACGCATACATATATACAGGCATACACGTATACATATGGCTATAGCGCAATATGTGCACACACACATATACATACATATATATATGTGTTACATATGTATAAGAAATATAATTTCTTTGGTTTTTTTTTTGTTGTTTTTTATACAATATATGCAAGCTGTCGCTCTCTTTCTCTCTGACTGTGGCCCTGGCCTCTGTATGTCTGTCCCTTTCTCTCTCTTTTTTGCTCATAGACAGAATAACAAATACATTAAATAATTAAAAACTCGTCAACATGAGCGTTGTTAACAATTCAACAATATCTACTTGAATGAGTTGAAAACATTGCAACCATACTAAGCGTGTACCTAAACCAGGGCTTCAGGCCGGTTCTGGAACTTATGCATAATGTTCACGGCACTTAAAATGAATCAAAGCAACTCTAATTTGAAATCCAATTGACGTGTACGGTCACTTTAGGTATTTTAGGATTCTAGGTAAACGATTCGAGGAATAAGGTGTTCTCTTTTGGATTTAAGCGCTTTCTGTGCTAATTATTTGATGAATTATGATCATCTAGTATCTAACAAGAGATTTGACCCAAATGAACTTTTTTTCCCTCAACTACTCCGATTAAAATCGATTTATAAAATTATATTATAACAAATTCACCAGCTAATCAATCAACTCGCTTAGAATAAAATTTTGTTCAACGTTAGCTTATCTGTTCATTAATGTTATTATCAATTATCGTTTTTAAATTGATCATAAATTGCAAAAACTCATTTAATGAATGCAACCTGTTGTGCAGCGCTCATAATTTCTGAACGCTGCCCGATGCAACTCTGATTGCATGCCGCCACACGAGTGGTGAATTTTTTGCACATATAATTTCGCAATAAATTAAAATCATTTTAAATGCCTGAAAAATTGTGAAGAATTGTTTGACAAAGAGATGATATTAAAGAATGGTCGTCAGCATAGGCTATAACGTATCTTACCTTTGACATAGGATTAAACCACTATTAGAATTAGTATTATAATTGTCTTGTGAAACTAATATTTTTCTTAGAAGCAAAAAGATAAATATTTATATATATATGTGTATATTTTTTTTTGAAAAATTGTACAGCTGCGATGCATATGGCACAGTTTATAAACATAAACTAAAATTATATGTTTAAATTGTAGCTCTGGTTTCATTATGAGCTAAAAATCAAAGGCAAATGTTTCAAACGAAGCTAAAACCAAATTTATCGATAAGCAGTGGGACCAGCTGATTGCACTAAGCTTTAGACAAGGTTCACTTGAGATCGCGTGTTGTTTACATAAATATTTTAATGGTTTTCAATACGTTTAGTTGGCCGAAAGTGTTAGTGATTAGGTGTTAATAAAATATTCAAGTCTTACTCTTATTGTTGTGTTAACTGCAACTTTTGTACAATTAGTTTTGCGTGCGCACCTCGCGTGTTATTCGCTCTTATTTCGCCATAAAGAAAAGAGTTGCTCATCGATAAACCGACTAAGCGAAAAACTTAAGGCGAGTTCATCGATAACTAGATGCAGTTTTTGTTGATGCTTTAAAACAATAATACTGTCATCGTGTTCGGTTATTTTCGGACTTCCCCGACTAACAGTTGGAAAAATGAATGTACAGCTGGAAAACATTAAAGTTGACGATTTGCCCTATGTGGAAAATGATCTTAATTTCGCCCAAAAGGTAAGTTAATTGCAAAAAAATAAGTTTATAAGCTAATATCTATAATATTATCTTTGTTTAGGTTTCGTTATCGTTTCTGCTGTTTGGGGAGCAGCATGCTACATATATATTGCAAAAATTGCTTGCATTAATGCGTATGCCGCCCGCAGATCAGGTGAATAGCGACATATTGCGACTCTACGCGCAGATAAATCCCGATAAATGGCGAGTTTACCTTGTGGAAGCATTGTGCGTCATAAATGCCCGACAAGTAATACGAAAATTGGGACTTAATTGGAACGAACTGCGTTTGCATTACTTGCCACACGTCCAGGAATTATCATTACACATTCATCCATTGCTCAAAGCCATGTATTTCATCTGTGAAGCCCTGACAATTGTGCAAACTGGGCGATTAGTGCTCGATATAAATGAGAAACTCGATGCACTTCGTCAGGGGGATCAGAAAAGTTTGAATGAACCCTTGCGTTTCTATGATTTCAACTATTTGGAGATCTTTTTGCTCGATTGGTTGTCGCGACGCCACTTGCAACTGGGCGATATCCAAACAGTGGGCAGTAACGTGCAAATTCTAATCGAGTATTTTAAATTGAAAGAGTTTTATGCGCTTGCTGCACTCCTAATCCAAACCTATAATGCCAATGCAGGTGCAGAATCGCATCCGGCTAAAGGTTTGAAATGTGAAACGGATGATGCACAAAAACCACCTCCCCCCAATCAGTCGGACAGTGCGGCGCCAGTGTTAGACAACGGCAACAGTGCTCAGGAACAACTGCGATCAGGTGCTATTCAGGTGCAGCGCGAAAATGCCGGAATTCTATTAATTATCAATCAATTCATGTTCCATCGGGATGTTGCGGAGGAACTGCAAGTGAGTACCAGTTGTTAATCGTTGGATCTCAGGGACTATAAGCAGTAGAGCCACCAAATTTAGCATTGAAGTCCGTCTATGTGTCAAGTAGTTCAAGTTTATTTTAAATTGTTGTCACGCCCCCTACCGGAGGTATCATAACCAAATGTGCATACCAAGTAAATGGTGCCAGTAAAACTATCTTCACCAAGTTTGGTCCAGATCGGACAACTCTATACTATAGCTACCATAACTCAAATCGGTTGAAAAATGAATTTGTAGTATTAATGGATACAGGGTCATTTACAGTCGGCTTGCTCGACTTAGGCGTAGTCTACATATTTACTTCTATGTGTAATTTGAATTAAATTAATGCTTTTTACTTTTAGCCATATTTACCCTCAGCCAATCTGGCCAAAAGACAGGGAACTAATGTGGACAAAAGTCGACTCGACAAAGTCTTCTCGGCTCTTGGCTACACGGTGGAGTCGCATGACAACGTGGATCACATGGAAATGATATCGCTCATACGAGGAGCGTGTTCTCGTTCCATGCTTAGAGATTCCCTGATCATCTGCATACTATCGCATGGCTTTGAAGGTGCCGTCTATGGTTGTGATAGTATTCCCGTGAGCATTATTGACATACAGAATGTGCTGTGTGCCGATGAGAATCTACACGAGAAGCCCAAATTGTTGATTATTCAGGCGTGCCAGCAGAACGAGAAGAAGAAACTAACGGTGAGAGAGAACCTTTGACTACCATAGGTTTGATCGGGTTATAACTATCTAAAAGGCTACAGTTTTTATACGTATTAATTTATTTTTTCTCTGATTCCAGCGCGACGTGAATGCACGAACATCTTCAGCGTTACAGCATGGCAATTTGGTTGTGGCAATGTCCACAGTTCCTGGTTATGTGGCACTGCGTCACAGTGTCCAGGGCAGTTGGTTTATACAAACGTTCTGCGATACGGTCACACAGTATTCAGACAGGTGAGAATTTAACTGATTATACCCTACAGATGTACACACAGCAAAGTTATAGTTAAAGTACTGTTCTAATTGTGCGATACTTTGTTGTACTTGCAGGGAACACGTGCTGGATATTTTGACCACAACCATTGGAGAAGTGAGCAAGAAACGCGGTGACAACGATGAAAAAATGGTGCCACTGCTCAGCAGCACCTTGAAGCAGAAAGTTTACTTCCCCAACAATGCTCCCTAACATTTATTTTTTTTGATATTCAAAATATATAAATATACATATATTTAATACTTTTCCCGTAAACCTTAGCTAGTTGGGTTTAGTTAGAGCTCCCAACGCTTTGTTCATAGTTTGTAGATATCAAAATTTGTAAAATATATTCTTTACATGTTATTTTAAGCATTTTAAATGTATTTTATGCTTCAACTGTTGTAGCATTGAAGAGTGGTGAAGAGTACGCACTCATGTATAGCTAGCTCTTTCTAATCTATAATAAATTGTTATAGGTAGGAAATTACTAAAGTTTTTAAGCTTTGAGATTTCTTATTTTTCCCTAACTCTCACTTATTTAATGATGAACAGAAAATATTAAACATCATCTAAATTGTGTATCTTCACAGTAACTTAAATCTTTACCTCGATTCTCCCCGACCTCGCCTAAGTTTCCTATCCTAGCCATTTCCCCACTCAAACTCCATTTGTTTCATTGTTAACATTGGTTTTTATTAAGAACTTATTGTTAATGCTTACTGACAATTCGTTCGTTCAGTAATTCCCCGCCCAATCAACTTAAATGAAACAATAAAACAAAGGTGAATCCCCCTTAAATTGTTCCCAATCCCTTGGCACTCTTATTCAGCTGATTAAGCAGTTTTTTGTGCTGATCGCGATCCTTGCCTCCGATGGGTTCGTAATTGTTTAAAATGGTGCTAAACTCTTTGGCGGCACTAGGATTGTTGGCCAGAGCAATGCGAATGCGACCTATGTGTTTCGTGAGCAAGTCCAGCACTTGATGGCGACGGAAATTGCGCAAATCCGTGGAGAGAAGAGTGGCAAAACAGATAGCCAAGTTGGGTATACCCTGCCAGGTAGTCAAAAAGATGGCATCGAAGCTGGCGAGTGTGTGTGGACTATTGCGGCGACTGACCCAGTCGTGTAGGTAATCCTGCAACAGTGGCCATACTCCGCTCTTAGTCACGTCCGTTTCACTAAACTGGCTTACTAAGTAGGCCACGCATTTGTTGCGCCAAATGGCCAAATCTCCGTGCTTCTTGGCCGCCTGCTGCTGGGATTGTGCTTGGTTGGTTTCTTCAGGCGCAATAAACTGCTGAATGCAATCCAAAATGGGCTTTTTATCCTCATCAGCGGAAGAGAAATCGATCTTTTGTGTGAGTAACTTGCGTAGCAACTTTTTGCTTGCTTCTGCCAGTGGCTGGAGTTTGTTGTCCCTGCTGCTCTCTTGGTAAACATAATAGACACTGGTCAGTGCGTCCAGTAGCACATCCATCTGTGGATGTTTGTTCACAAAGAGCTCTACCAATTCCAGAACACGCACACGGAAGTGCAACAAAGTTGTGCTGTTGATACGCTCCGATTTCGTTTGGTGTTGGTCCTTTGTTTTGTTGCTCTGGGATTTCTTGGGCTTGAAGGCTTGGAAGGCACGTTCCAATGCCAGATTGAGACGTTCTCCCTCTGCCTCATCCACATCGTTCCAATCCACGCTGCTGGCATCGTTTTGCTCATCATCGTTATCATCGTTAAGCAGCGCTTTCCTTACATTCTCACGTATTAGCTCCAAATTGGTGGCTTCCTCATCATCTGACGCTGCCTCATCGTCTTCGTCATCGTCTTCGTCATCGTCAACATCTTGCTCGTCGTCATCGGTGCTTTGCTCCTCCTCCTCCTCCTGCTCCTCGTCATCGCTCTCCTCCTGCTCGTCCTGTTTGTCTCCCAGGGGATTCTTGTTCATGTCCAGCACTATAAGCAGCTGCTCCAGATTCTCCTTGACCAGATGCGGCATCAGAGTGCTGCCGATCGTAGTCACAAATTCGCGCCAGTAGTGACCCGTCTGCAGCAGCAGCTGAAGTAATACATCTGTTATCACATCCTGCCAGTTGAGTTGCTCCGCGTCGGCCTGTGATTAAATCGACAATAAATTACTGTGGGTTATTTTCTTACTGTTACCACCTACCTTCTTCTTGCCCTTGGTCTTGATTAGTGCATTCTGCTTGCAGATAAACAGGTCATTTACGACCTCTATGGGAATATTGCAACTGGGCGTATGGATGGCCAATCCCAAGAAGAGTATCAGCGCATCAAAGACAAGAGCCAGATCACTCTGCTCCTTGACAACTGGTGCATTAACCACCTTCAATACCTGCTGCCAGGCAGCCAACAGTTCCGGTGTTTGCTGTGTACGCAATTTTGTCTCAATTTGCGGTTGGGCCAACAACTTGGCCAACTCCTGGAGTGTCTGACGCAATTGGGCCACCAATTGTTTAGTGCTGTTGCCCATTTTATGGATCAGGCAGGTAAAGAGTAACTCCTCACAGCGAGACGCTCCCTGACGACTAAAGGCCGCTGCCTCCGAGGCTTGGCAAGGTTCACGCTGCTCATTCAGATGACAAATTGCAATGGGTAGCAGAAATTCGAGTTGCTTGCGACGCTCCAGTAATAGGGGGTGTAACAGCAAACATTGCATGTATTTCAAGCAATTTTCACGATGCATTTTACTCAAGTTCTCCTTGTTGCTGGTAAATTGCTCGCTGTAGAATTTGTACATCGCTTGGAGTCCTTTCTCGCCCAGAGTGTCCAACAATCGCTGTGTGATTCGTGGCGTTTGCATGATCCCGTCAAGTTGCAGTTGCAACTGCAGCAAATGCTGCAAGATGCACAATTTGCTGTCATCATTCTTAAGTTGCTTGTTGAAGCTCAACAGTAGAGCACCCTCAAATTGTCGACAAATCGAGCGTAATTTCACTTGCGATGGCTTTGCATTCTCTTGTAATTTCTCTGTCAATTGTTTGGCTATGGAAAGTTCCTGCAGTACCATGCTCATCAGTGGCACGTCGGCAAAAAGTGGCTCCAATGTCGTTGCCATTGGCAGCTTTGTGTCATCAAAGTGTAGCAATATAAATGTCAAAGTTTGCAACACATAAGCTTTTGCTGTGTTGTGTTTCAGTGGCAATTGCTCAACAATATGTTCACGCCATTCGCCAAGCAGTTCGCCTCCTGCTGTTGTGGCTAGAAAGCGTGCCAATCTGGCATAGCAGCTACTTTCCTGTATACTCTGACTGTTCATATACAGCTCAAAGAGTTGCTTGTAGTTTGGCTCTAGGCGCCACAGACTCGATTCGAGTTTCTTTAGGGGCAACAACTTGGGATAGTTGAGGTGCACCGCCAGCAGCAGGTCACAGCTGTGCAACTTTAGGTTTGTCAGCGGTTTGCTTAACTCTTTTTGTAAGAGTGGCCACACATGCGTTTGGAACAGGCTGGCATTTACCTAAAAGAGGAGACACGAGTTTCCAATTAGTTTGGCTTTGATCATGTAGAATGCCGAATCAAAGACAAATATAAAAAGGGCTAAAGACAATTACCTTTTTAAAGGAATCGGCCATGATGTCTGCGCACATGTTAACCACGTACTCGCGTCCCTTCAGATGCGTCACCAATATGGGGTAAATGGCTTTTATCAACTCCACAGAGGGTTCATCAAAATGCGGACTGTTCAGAATAGCCAAAATCGTCATCAAGTGTCCCACAGCAGCTAGTGACTCCTCCTTGCCCTTCTGCTGGCTACCTACGGGCAGTTCGCGTTTAAGGGTCTCCAGTAGCTGGATAGGATCAATGTCGGGCACATTGCGAAGTATGCCACACAGATAGCTGCCACTCATAGCCACCGCATTCATGTCATCAGCGCCGGTGCAGCGCACCAAACGCTTGAGTGCATACGCAATAGTGGCCGTACTCTAAACGAAAAGTAATTAACTAACATTCTACTGAAATTAATTAATTTTCTCACCTTTTTATCGTGTGCTTCGCTTGTGAGCAGCGACAGCAAGCATTTTAGCTTTTTATGGCTTGGTTCATTTTCATTTTTATTTAGCTCGTTAAATATGCCAAATATTTTTGTATTAATGCGGGACGCATCTTTGGTCTTTTCTTCACTGTCTTCCTTGGTGTCCACCTTGTCGTCCTCCTGGTTAACTGCTTCCAATTTGGGTTTCTTGGCCGGCAATGTTGCAGCTTCGTTTGTACCTTTTTTCTGTTTTTTCTTGCTGCCGCCATCTGTGATCTTTTCGGCACTGACTTCCTTGGTGTCCACCTTGTCGTCCTCCTGGTTTACTGCATCCGATTTGCGTTTCTTAGCTTCCTTTGTGCCATTTTCCAGTTTTTTGTTCTTGGCTTTCTTGACGAACTCATGATTTTCTTCATTTACTTTTTGTTTCTTTGCTGGCAACTTGATGCCGCCATCAGCGAGCTCGTGATTTTCTTTGCCGGTTTTTTTCTGTTTCTTTGCTTGCAAATTGACGCCATCATCGGCGACTATTGCCTTTTTCTTACCCATTTTTTATTTTGTTGTTAGTTATTCCAGCAAGATGAGAAGCACGTTTTTAAATTACGCTCAATTGTATTGTTCGTCGCAACGTGACAGTTCGAAAGGTTGTTCTTTGCGATTAATCGATAAGTCGATAGCTGAATAAGTTCAAATGACCGAGTCAGTAAAATGTACGAATGAACTTATTCAGTACTTCGTGAACGATATCGTTCATTTGATGTATGTAAACCGTTGCTTTGGAAAGACTGGACAATGCAACTGCAAAGCAAATCTCAGCATTTATGGTTTCTATCAAAGCAATTTCGAGAGCCATTTTAAACTTAAGCATCCAATGGTCAAGTTGGCCTTGGATCGGGAGAAACAAGTGCCATATGCACATTTTAAGATCAAATTAAGTTCCTTAAAATAAAATTGTATTGTAGTTTTAATAGCTATATAATTTTAGAATCAATGTAGTTAATGCAATTACTTAAATTAAGGCATTTTAAGTAAAAAAAAAATATTCGCCAAATATTTTGTGGTGGAAAACGATAACATTTATCGGCAGACTTCGTATTTCAGTTGAGCAGCGTACTGGCTTAAAACAGCTGTTCCACACAAGCCAGCACGTGTTCACAGTGCTGCTTTAGATATTTACCCTTATTTGGTTTGTTGTTTTGGTGTTGTTGCGCGGCGTCGTCTATTTAACCGGTAAACTCGTATTGCACACTTTTTTTTTTGCGTTGTCAACAATGGGCAAAAACAAAAGCAACAATAAGCACAAAAATGTGCATCAAACTGCAGCGGCAACAGCGACGCCAGCAAGCAACAACAACAGCAATACTAACAACAACAGTATCGCCAACAAAAACAACAACAATAACGAAAACAACAAGAGCAACGGTTTTCGTGTACCAAAAAGTGTGGAAAAGAATCGCAAGCGAATTAATCAATTGGTTGAAAATGTATTGGATATATTGCGAAAAATGCCATCAAATGCAAACGAGGAGTGGACCAGTTTTGTGGAAGTTCACGGTCTACTCGAGTCGATCATGCAACACGAACGGCCGCTGCAGCGCAACGCCTTTCCGCCAGAACAGAGCAATGTGAACGATCAGACGCGGCTGGCCAAAATGGAGGCGTTCAACGCCTGGGCACAGGCAGGCGGTGTGCAGAGCGACGCCGTGGAGATTGCCGTCTTTCCCGGCTATGGGCTGGGACTGCGGGCCACACGTGACATTGAGGAAGGCGAACAGGTGCTGAGTGTGCCACGCGAGCTGATGTTCTCCGAGGAGCATTTAACCGAAACGGAACGCATGTACTTTACACCCCAGCTGAGCAACATTAATCTCTCCTATGCACTGGTGATTGAAAAGATGCGTGGTCCAAGCAGTAACTGGTATCCCTATATAAATACGCTGCCATCACGTTACAATACCGTGCTCTATTTCACTGTGGAGCAAATGCAGCGACTGCGTGGCACCTCAGTTCTGTCGGCTGCACTGCGCCAATGTCGTGCGGTGGCCAGACAGTATGCCACCAAGTACAAGTCTGCCTACATGCAGCAGCCCAAGGGCGCCGATGTTACCAGCCATCTGTTTAGTCACCATGGTTTCTGCTACGAGCTCTTTAGGTGAGTTCGCTTTATTTGTTTCTACCTACAGTCGGCAAAGTAAGTCTTCTAACACTGTGTAGCAGTGGGTAATGTACTCAAGTGGGCGTGGCCCAGTTGCTTGGCTTAGTGTTGGCTGTTTAGCTACTTTAAGGCTAGTTTTAAATTATGGCCCAGTTGCTTAGCTTAGTGTTGGCTGTTTAGCTACTTTAAGGCTAGTTTTAAATCGTTTAAAGTTTGATTGCATACAAAGTCGTATACGTGGTCTCTTACAGTCGACGTGACCTCTAAACACCTCGTTTAATTGCCTCATAGTCCGACAAAAGCGTCCAAAGGCCAAACAGCTGCCCCGATCTGTTTCCATTCAAATTATGTTTCTTCGCATCTCCTTCCACTTTTAATTACCAAATTTGTTTTCATTCCGGTTTTTTTTACAGACAAATTGTTTTGGTCTTTGTAATGTCTAGAAATTTCAAGTGTTTTGCTATTGTCTTCTTGAAATACTCTAAAAAATGTTTAAAATTGTGGAAAATACTAAAAGCTCACATAGTTTTCATTTAACAATTTTTTTAAAAATAGAAATAGTTATGATACAGAAACTTCAGCTTGAAAGGTTCAAGTAGAAAGCTAAATTTTGATATTTTTATAAAAAATGCTGAAAAATTGTTACAGGAATAAAGTGACTGACTTAGTTGAGGCCTTCAAAAATTAAGTAATAATTATAATTTGCACTTAAAGGTAATGACTTCATAAGTTATTTAGTAAGAGCTATAACATAAAGCTTAAATACTTCCAGCTGTATGATTTGATTGGTTGGAACTTTCGTAAGTCTATGATCCCCTAGATCGCCCTTCTTATATAGAGTTTTTATACCCGTTAGAGTAGAGTAAAGGGGTATATTGTAATCGTTGCAATGTATGTAACAGGGAGAAGGAAGCGTGGCAGACCCCATAAAGTATATATATTCTTGATCAGCATCAATAGCCGAGTCGATATAGCCATGTCCGTCTGTCTGAACAAAAGGATCTCAGAGACTATAAGAGCTAGAAAGATGAAAGGGGTTGCAAATGAAAGGTACAATACGCAAGCAGTACAAGTTTGTTTTTGTTTTTGACACGCCCACTTTAGGGAGTTCTAGGTTCATATAAAGGTAAATGTACAGGTAAAACTAGAATGTTTTAGTATAGTTATGTTAGCTATGCTATCTGAACTAAATTTACAAAGGTAATACATGTCTAGGAAGTAGATGTACTGACCAAGTTTGATACAAATCGGACTACTATATCGTATAGCTCCCGTATTGGTCAAAAATACGCTCCAAATATGAAATAGTATGAAAAACGTTTGCGTTAACTAAGCTATATTAATCAAATTCACACAGATTACATTTGCCATCAATATAAACGTTCTGA
Organism: Drosophila dunni; assembly: GCA_018152125.1. NCBI lineage: Eukaryota > Metazoa > Arthropoda > Insecta > Diptera > Drosophilidae > Drosophila > Drosophila dunni. The sequence continues at coordinate 8,756,487 of JAECXC010000648.1, read as the reverse complement.
CCAAGTTTGATCCAAATCGGACTACTATATCGTATAGCCTCCATAGGAACGATCGGTCGAAAATATGCTCTAAAAATCAATTTGTGTGAAGATGTTCTGTTCGCCAAGCTATCTTATCTATCACTATTGTTTATAACATATTGAAACTGAGTAACGGGTATCCTAAAGTCACGAGGCAACTATAGCATTCTTTCTTGCTTGATTTGATTTTTATATTCCCCTTAGTTTCCGTTGTTCTTGGTTTTATTTTTAAGCACACGCTCGTCGTGTGCTTTGTGCAATTCAATTGAAATTCTGTGTACAAAATTTCTTGCACAATTTTCATCAAATTTTCCATTTAATCCAAACAGATTTTTGTTTTTTTTTTTGCTACAATTTATTTTCAAAAAAAAAAAGAAACGAAAAAATAAAAAAAAACACACATTTTGTAACTTATTTACATGCTTAAGTCTAGTATGTTTATGTGTATATTAGATATACTATCTGTGTATAATATTTATTATATTATTTCTGCAATATAATATTTTATACATCTATGTATATAGTATGGTTTGTAACGTATTTTTGGGCACAAAAAAAATAGAAAATTTCTGCTGCACAGCAGTACAATAAATAGTTCTAGTATTTTTTATTTAGTATTTTCTTCTAGTGTTGAGCAATTGCCATTTTTTTGCAGTGGAAAAATCAACAGAAAAAATTTGTATGAATTTTATTTGTAAAATTTCTTTTGTTTTTCAATCGTTTTTGGTTTTCTTCTCGCAATATTTATTGTCCTCAAAAATGTTATTTTTTTGAAATTCCAACAGATGAAAAGTTTGGCCAACATAATCTCAAAAATCAACGGTACTTCTCGCTCTCTATAGCGAGCGGTCTTGTTCTTGATCGGTGTATGGTTAGTGCATTTCTTCCGGTGCTCTACGAAACCCATTTCCAATTCTATATATATTTTGTGCCCCTGAAACGCTTCATCTCTTTTCAAACTTGGCTTTAAGAGTATTTCCTTTTTGTTTGTTGTCTATAATTTAAAATTTAACTTTAAGTTATTTTTTTGTTTTTAACTTTTCTAAGTCTAAAATTATGTGCCACGCAGTTGTGGATTGGTCTTAATGTCTAAGTGTTCAGTTAAGAGACAGCTACAAACTGGTCTACAAATTGCACTTCAAATGAGTTGAGAGCTTAACAAAAAATTAATTAATTTTTTATTCCAATTTCAGAACTAAAATTTTGTACATTTTGTTTAAAATATTGTTTTTAATGCAGATCTGTTAAATGATTGCTAATACTTTTTATTTTCATTTTTTACTCTCTTTTTTTATGTTTTTCCTCTAGTCGTGTCTCTCTTAGCTTCACTTCTTACACTGTCCCTCCTACCGTTCCCTTATTTTTTGATGCTTTTCAATTTTTCAGTCTCACTGTGCTCCTTTCTCCATGTTTCACGTTCTTTTTGTTTAGCTTTCGTTTCTCAAGGGTCTTACTGCTGTTCTTCTTTTCTTCTATTGTTCCTTCTTCTATTTTAACGTAACTTCTGTTCTCCCTTTTCTACTACATATCACTTCTTAGTTTGCTTTTTCTCGTCACTTCTACCATTCGTCCCATTCTTGCCCTTTCTTATCATCGTTTTGAATCTTTTTTCTTATCTTTTTTTTTCATCTGCCTTACTTCCACTTCTTTTCTGTTGCTTTTCTTGTTCTCTTTCATTGTCTCGTCTCTGTTCTGTCATTTAATAACGCCTTTCTTATTGTTTTTCCTTACTTGTTATCTTCTTTTACTGTTCTCTCTTTATCTCCTTAATACTCTTCTTTTGTCCTTTTGTTAACTTAATCTTACTTTTAATTTGTATACCCTTGCAGATGGTATATCGAGTTTTTCCGACACTATAAAAGATAAAGAGTATATTCTTGATCAGCATCAACAGACGAGTCGATATAGCCGTGTCCGTCTGTCTGTACGTCTGTTACATTGCGAACTAGCCTCTCAGTTTTAAAGCTGGTACATATCTGTGTTCTCTCTGCACGCAGATCATTTGTAAAAATCGGACAGATCGGACCACTATATCATATAGCTCCCATAGGAACAATCGGTCGAAATGCATGCAAATGTATCAACATTTTCGGTGTCTATTGACCGATTTCAACCAAATTCACGCGATATGCATTTCAAATCGTTTTCCGACTGTTGACCAAATTTCAGTCGAATCGGACTACTATATCATATAGCTCCGATAGGAACAATCGGCTGAAATGTTTAGTATGAAATTTTCGGTGTCTATTGACCGATTTCAACGAGACTTACGGAGAATCAATTTCAAATCGTGTCCCATCTGTTGACCAAATTTCATCCAAGTCGGACTTCTATATCATATAGCCACCATAGAAATAAGTGGTGAATGAAACCAAATTAACACATTCATGACTGCAAGGGTATTTAATCTTCGGCGAACCGAAGATAACAATTTTTTCTTGTTTTACCTTTCTCCTTCTGCTTCTTTCTTCTCTCTTGTTGTTGCTTCTTTTTCTCTTTCTTATGGTCTTTTCTTCTATGTTATGTTTTTACTTTCCCTTTCTCTGATCTCGTGTTACTTTTTGCTTTCTTCACTCCTCTACTCACTCCTACCTCCACTCTTCTTCATCCCTTATTTTCCGCCCCTCTTTCTCTACTCTTTCTCCCATTCTTCCCTTCATTCTCTTCTCCCTTAAGTGCATTCTGTAGACCAGTCTTCCACTTCTCGTTAACCCGTTTCTATTGCAATTCTCTAATTGGTTTCCATACATAAAAAAAATTACACATTCACAAAAAAAATTGTCATTATGCTTAAACTAATCGATATATATCGAATATCGTATATATGTATTTATAATAGTTGATGTTTTGTGGGTGTGTGTGTGTGTGTGTGTATAAAACTTGGCCTAGATTTCGTATAGATAGCACTACAAGTGTGCGTCTGTGTGTGTGAGTGTTCGGGGGGGCGGAGAGGAGGGGAGTTTATTGGAGCCTAGAGCTTAGTTATCGAATGATTTGCGCAATGTATCGAATAGATATTCCTGCACTTCTGGCGAATTTGGATCCATTGTGTTCAGTTTTTGGTGTGTGCTGCGTAAAGTTAGTGCCAATGTGTTCACGCCACGCCCACCTGAGGCAGCAACAGTTGTTGTTGTGGCCGTTGGTGCGGCAGTAGCAGCAACAGTTGCCGTTGTTGTGGCAGCTGTTGCCGCTGCCAGTGAACTGCAAGTGCTCAGCGTTGTGGAAAGCAACGAACTTTGTCGCTGCAATTGATGAATGGGCGTGTTGCACGACACTGTGGCAATGTGACCCATTGTTGCACCCTTGTGCGTGTTGTGGCAACTGTTGCTGTGTGCGCTACTACTGCCGCCACCGACAATGCCAACGCTGTTGCTACTGTGACTATTGCCGCTGCTGCTCACCACCAACTCTTCCATGTGCTGCCGCAACGAGGCGCGTCGTGTGCCCACCGTTTGTGGCAACTGCGGCAATTTACTCTTCATTGCATTGTATGTCTTCAAATAACTAGATTTACGGCGACGATGTTGCTTCCAGCGACACACCACAAAAATGACCATCAGTGTGCCCAATGAAGTCAGCACAATTGCGGCACTGGCAACAATTGCCGAACGCACACCAGCCGGCATTTGTGCATAGAAACTGTTGCCCAAATAATGTTGCTGCTGTTGTTGCTGCTGATGTTGGTGCTGGGACATTGATGTTGCTGCCGCTGCAGCAGCAACAGCGGCGGGATTACGATGGAAACCATGACCAGATAGCTCCAAATCGAGTAGATCGTGTGCACGTGCCACTTCGTTCTCTATCGTATCGATAACATCGCTGTTATCGATATCATTGGGCGTTAGTTTCGTCAGATTGCCGTTGCTACTCAAATCGATATTTATGTTGTCTTCTTGTTGCTCCTGTGAACTGCTGCCTGCATTGCTGTTGTTGTCCAAAAGTAGGCGTGGCGGTGGCAAATAGTAGGCGGCTCCTCCCACTCCCCCTGCTCCTGCCGCTGCTCCAGCTCCAGCTCCTCTCCTTACGTCTCCCCCGGCAACTGTTGCTGTTGCCAGCGATGCCAGCGCCAAAGATTTCCATGATGGAAAGAATCCCAGTGATTTTTCGCCACGCTCCTGTTGTTGTTTTGAGGTTAGGGTTGAGGCCAATAGTGAGGTTGGGGCATAGGCGGGTCCTGCAGGCGAAAAACGAGAGAGAAATCAGAAACTATCGATAAATTGTGGTTTGTGTGTGTGCGGCGATTGCAGCGAGCTGTGGCATGTGTGCGATATTTGTACCCAGGAGTGAAGGCATATTTGCATAGTGTGGGTGTATGTGTGCCAATCGATAAACATTTCGATAAGTTATCGATAATGTGTAATCCAATCAAAACGAACAGTTTGTTGTATATCGAAATGGATAATATATAAGGAGAGTTTAAGTGCTTCTATAAATTATCGATTGTTGCGATAGCTTACAAAAACTATCGAGAAACTTGCTTCATAAGATTTATAAGAGTTCGATATACGCTGAACATAATGATTTTTTATTTGGCATGAAGTCAACAGTAATTTATTTACTTAGGCTTATCGATAACTTATCGATAATTTTACTCATTGGTTGTAGTTTTAGTTGAAAACATATAGAAATTGTGTGTTGAATTAATTTGAAAGTTTTCAACTGCTCTGCGTTCGATAACACATAATCGATAACTGGTCACACGCTTGAAAATATGCCCCGACCAATCCCAGCGTTTACTTACGTGTGCATTTTGGCGTGCCGAGCTGCTGCCACACACGATAACGAGACAACAGAACAGAACACAGAACAGAAACTAAAAACAGAACACAAGTCGATAACAGTTTATCGATATGAACTAAAGAATAGTGGCAAAACAGCTCAGCACGCCCATTTGCAATCGCAAACGTAATCGTTATCGTAATCGTTATCGTTATCGCTCACTGCAGCTGCTGTCGCCTGCGCTGCTCGCGCTGACGTTGACGCTGACGTCGCAGACGCAATGCGGTAATACCTCTCATTCGTATATTATCGCCACCAGCTCCAGCAACGTTATCGTTATCGTTATCGCTGTCACCATCAACGCCACGACCACCACTATCATTTGGCTCTATATCAATGATCGATGTAAAATAACTGGAACCCTGCGAATCCGTTTTAATCTCATCCGGCTTAACGCTCTTCAAATCAATCAAATTGAAATGCGGAAAATTCTCAAATGCCGTCACAATGTCCATATTATCCTGCAGCACTACCTTCTGTCCTGGATAAAATCTGGAATGCTCATCACCACTTAAAATGGTCGATAAATGCAATTGACTTGAGCCACGTTTCCGATGTTCGATTAACTCCTCCAATGTCATGTTCCGCTGTTCGAGCACCTTAAATAATCGATTACCCGAACGTCGATCTTCAATCAGCTCGAGAAGATCAGTGCGATCATCGACATCATCGAGTAGCACCAACGGTTGCAGTGATTGCTCCGAGGAGGCAACGTGTTGTTGCTGCTGTACCTGGTGCTGTTGCTGTTGTCGTGTCTTGATTGGCGCTGGCAGACGTGTCTGATGCGTATTGCTTTCCACTTCATCGAAAAAGTTTTCTAAATCATCGTTGTTATCGAATTGCTGTTCTTCACTGCTGCTGCTGTTGGCATGTGTTGCTGCCGTGCTTGGTACAGCTGCTGTTGCCACGGAGCTAACCACGTTCTCCGACAGCTCCAGTTCAACATCCTCAATGCTTTCCACTGAATTTCTATCATAATTTTCTGCTATAAAATTGTCACGTATGTTTTTTGTTGCCTCTTTGTTGCTGATGTTGTTGCTGTTGTGGCTGCTGTTGTTGCGTGTGCGTTGCATTGCTGACTCGCTGTTGTCCTCCTCGGAGTCTGTTATGGTGATTGCTGCTGTTGTTGTCTCCAGTTCGGCGAGTGTTGTTGTTGTTAAAGCTGCTATTGTTGTTGCTGCTGCTGCTGTTGTTGTTGTCGTGCTGCTGCTGCTGCTGCTCATTGTTGCTGCTGTTGCCTTGAATAATGCTGGCGGTTTGAGTGTTGAACGCATTTGTTGTCGCTTCTTGTAGAGCGGCAAGCGTGTTGTCGCGGTTGTTGCTGCTGTCAACGCTGTGGCAGCAACTGTTGCTGGCGTGCTGCTACTGCTGCTGCTACGTCGCGTGGACAGATTTTCTCGCGATGAACTGCCAAATAATTTAAAACGTTGTAATGCCGGCAATTTATGCAGTTTGGGCTTCAATTGTTGCTCCTCGGCTAGTTGTTGCTGTTGTTGCTGCAATTGCGGCTGCAATGATTGCTGTTGTGCAGTTGTTTCGTGGTCATTGCTTAGAAAGGCAGCTGGTATGCGGCGTACGCTGTTCTTATTGTTGTTGTTGGTGTGTTGCTGCTGTGTTGCCTTGTTTGGCTCGTAGCTGACAACGGCAGGTGGCGCCACTGCTGTGGTTTGCAACGCCAGCAATGCATTCTGTTTGCCCTTGAGCAGATCATCCAACGAGAGATTCTTCTGCTGCAGTATTTCACTTAGACTCAAGCCACCAGAATTCTTTAAAATGTTTTTTAAATCCACGGGCGTTTTGTTGTTGCTGTTGCTGCTGCTGCTGGTAGCAACTGTTGCTGGTATTTCCTGTTGTTGCTCCTGCTTTTTGGCCTGTCCATAGGGTCGTCTGTAGGCCTTGCTGCCATTGGATGTTGCTGCTGCTGTTGCCGTTGCTGCCGTTGCCTCCTGTCGCTGTCGTTGTCTGTCTCTTTCCCGTTCCAATGCTGCCATGGGCTCCCTTATGGGCAACTGTTTGCGCCTGGCAGGCATACCAGCAGCTCCTTGACTATGATCATCCTCGACATGACCACGCCAATATGCATTTCCCTGGTCTGCATCGCCAACCTCCTCGTTGGCGCCCAACGTGGCCAGCGGCAACTGCGGACGTCGCTTCCGTTTGACGCCAGCGATGCCACCAATGCCACCGTTAATGCCACCAACAGGACGTCGTCGTGTTGCAGTTTCCGGTGTCGATTTTCCATCATCCACAATCAGTGAGACGCCAGTTTGCAACAGCTGCAAAAAAACAAACATAAAAAATGGAAAATCCGTTAAATTGTGTACCGACTAGTGATTTAACTTAAATATTCGATATATTTTTAAATCGATTTGTTTTTAACTAATTTGCGGCATAAATTATGAATTTTGGAGGCGTTAGGGTTGTTAGTGGAAGCTTGCTTTCGTCACTAGTGTGGATTTTACTGTCGTTACTTTCGTTTTGCACCATTTTATAGTACATATTTATTATTCGTTGTAAAAGTGTTACAAACTGTGATTTATGTAGCTGATTAACGTCCAAACTGATTGATAGACTGCGTTGATTGATGGACAGCAATGATTGATGCTGCTGCTAAATATTGCCACAATTGTTTAATGCCAAATTACGAGGTGTGTTCAAAGGGTTGTAATTAATTTCATCCAGAATATTTTAAGGCATTTTGTTTAAATAAAGCATTTAAGCTTTAAATTTAAGCATTTTAAATATTATGTTATTAAAACTGATGAATAAATTACTGAATTATACTAAGGTGTTCTGTGTAACTAAGTAATTAGCATAACTTGGCTAGGAAACATAACAAAATTTCAGCTAAGTTTAAATTTAAGCCTAATAAATTATTAGACCCTTGCAGAGGGTATATTGTTTTTGTCACGAAGTTTGTAACGCATTGAAGGAGGCGTTACCGACACTATAAAGTATATATATTCTTGATTAGCATCAACAGCCGAGTCGATATAGCCATGTCCGTCTGTCCGTCTGTACGTCTGTTTCTATGCGAACTAGTCTCTCTGCACGCAGATCATTTGTAAAAATCGGACAGATCGGACCACTATATCATATAGCTTCCATAGGAACAATCGGTCGAAATGCATGCAAATGTATCAACATTTTCGGTGTCCATTGACCGATTTCAACCAAATTCACGCCATATGCATTTCTAATCGATCTCCGACTGTTGACCAAATTTCCTCTAAATCGGACTTCTATATCATATAGCAACCATAGAAATAATTGAGGATAGAAACCAAATTAACGCAATATGCATGACTGCAAGGGTATTTAATCTTTGCTGAGTCGAAGAGAACCGTTTTTTCTTGTTTTTTTTTTTTTTATCTAATCATAAGTTCCCAAATTTTGTTTTGTTATCCACAGATCGGTTTTCATATATTTTTGTTTAAACTATGAAAAGAATCTTAAATTTGTTCAAAGAACTTTTTAAAACTATTTCAATATATATTTCTCCCAACTTAATCGATAGTCGATTTAATACAATAATATTTTGATAAACTTGATGAAGATTTTCCCTTGGTAATCAATGTCTGCTAGTGCTTCCATAATTAACTTGCACATCTACTATGAAGATGGGGTCGTAATTGTTAATCAGAAGCTTCAAATTGAAGCGCCATAAGCACAACAAGAAATTGCTCAAGACAGGCGAGTGGGCAGCAGCTAAAGAGGGAGTGGGAGAGGGAGAGGGAGGTAGGGAGCACTGAGTTGAGATAGCGCTTAAGATGGCCTGTCAAAATGTGACTTCAGGCGCTTTTGTGTTCACGTAATTAATTTTCAATTTAGCGCCGGACTCGCATTTTTTCCCCCTTTAAACAGTTTTCAACGCAATTTCACTCAACATTTACTTTAACCCCTTTTTTTTATGATGCAGTAGGGCAGCTTATATTTATGAGTTATTTGATTTTTATTATGCTGCTGATGCCCTGGCACTGATATACAGTAATTGCCTTATTTTTCCCTGAAACCCTTTTCAAAAATCTATACGAATTCTTGTCTCTAATCAGTCTAATGCAAATCACGAGCTGTGTATGTGTGCTGTAGGGGTGTAGGTGTGCAGGTGTGTGTTCCTGTTTGTGGTTTGGCAACGGCAACTGAAATTAATGAAATTTATAGATGATTGCGTTTGCGATACCCTTTGGAACTAGCGAAAGTCCAGCGAGTGTCATGGAAGGAGCACTCACAACTTGGCTAGTGAAAGTAGTGCAAGCAGATTGGTAAGCAATACATAAACATTTCTTAAAGTTAAGACTTTTGTAAGACCAAGTGTTTACAGGGTATCAGCCAGTTCTGCCAGCTCGTCTTATGCTTGAATTTTCGGTGGCAATAATGAAGCCGAAGGTTAATGATAAAACTAAATTGTTGACAAAAAATTGTGTGCAAACAATGCGATAAAAATTCTATTTTCCTTTCCACCAGCTCCCCTCGCTCCTCCCCCCCACTCACTGAACTAAAACTCATTACACAATGCGCCAAGGCACAAAAACTTACAAAGAGGAGAAAGGAGAAAGAAGAAGGAAAATGTTTAGCTGGGCGAATCGTATGGGCGAAAGAGCTCAAAAAAGTTGTTTGTGACAAAGGCAAACAATGCAAAAATAATATTAAATTGAAAGCAAACTGTGACCACGCCCCCTGCACTCTGATACGCCCTACGCAGTGCTACAAAGTGCAATAGAACAATGCGAAATGTCGCAAAAATAACAGACAACAGTGTCAAAAGTCGTTGCATACGCCCAGGCGCGAGGGGAAGAACACTAGACACCCTGTAAAACTAAACGAAAAGTTTCTAGTAAACTCCCGACTCTCTTGTTACTTTTATAGGGTATCTTTGCGTCCTTAGTTTCTCGGCTTTTGGAAAATCGCATTTAACGCATTTCACAGCAAAATTCGTTGACTGTAGCGACATGTTTCGTATTGTTCTATCTTGTCTACCTTTGCACGAAATGGATTGACTAACTGACTTACATTTGGCTCAGTGAGAGCCACTCCTTCTGCCCCCTTTGTGTGTGTGTGCGTCCTTTGAGCCTGGTTTTTCAATTTGGCCAAGTTTGGTTGCGGAAATTGCATGCATAATGAAGATGGACATCGATGGCAATCGAATTGTTTCATTCAACGCAAGCTTTGTGCAAAAGATTCCAATGACAGAAGCTACACAAATCTCAAAATTTGGGGCAAGACCAAAAGCAGCAGAAGATTGAGAGTGAAAGGGAAAGCAAGAGGGGGGCGAGGGAGTAGAGAGACAAAGCCCAGTTAAAGTTGTGTTGGGCAACCTCCAACTAGCGACAGCTTTAAAATGCAACCCTGCGAGTTTTGCAGTATATTAAATCAAAACCACACACACACACACAGAGGAAGTGTATGTGTGTGTGTGTGTGAGTGTGTTGACAGCCATGAAACACTCTAGAACTTGACCTGTCAACAGCAGCGGCAAGAACAAAAAACATTTAACAAAAAACACAAAAATAAACGAAATTTCGAGAAGTTTTTGTCGCGCATAACCTCACTTTTTGTTTGGTTGTTTTTCCCAATTCCTTCTTTTCTATCGCTTTTGCAATTTGTTTTGCTGTCCTGATTTAGTTAGTGGACAGTTTATTGTCGAGCTGTTTGCTGTGCTTTCTTGTGAGGTCGATAAATGTCAATTTAGCACCAAAGAGTTCCGATGTCGATAAATTTTCGATAACAGCAACAGTGGGGGTGAAAGTAGAAGAGGAAGAAAGGGAGGAAAAGCTGGAGAAATGGAGAAACGGAATAAGCGAAAAGGCGATAAAATTAAGAAAAGGTAAAGAGAAAGAAGTGAGGAATGGAAGAGGTGGAAAGAAAGTGAATGTGAGGTAGAGTAGAGTAGTAGAGTAGAGAAGTAGTGTAGAGTAAAGTAGTAGAGTAGAGTAGTAGAGTAGTAGAGTAAAGTAGTAGATTAGAGTATTAGAGTAGAGTAGTAGCGTAAAGTAGAAGAATAGAGTAGTAGAGTTGAGTAGTAGAATAGAGTAGTAGAGCAGAGGAGTAGAGTAGAGTAGTAGCGTAGAGTAGTAGAGTAGAGTAGTAGAATAGAGTAGTAGAGCAGAGGAGTAGAGTAGAGTAGTAGCGTAGAGTAGTAGAGTAGAGTAGTAGAGTAGAGTAGTAGAGTGTAGTAGTAGAGTAGAGTAGTAGAGTAGAGAAGAGTAGTAGATTAGAGTAGAGTAGTAGCGTAGAGTAGTAGAGCAGAGGAGTAGAGTAGAGTAGTAGAGTAGAGTAGAAGAGTTGAGTAGTAGAATAGAGTAGTAGAGTAGAGTAGTAGAGTAGTAGAGTAGAGTAGAGTAGTAGAGTAGAGTAGAGTAGTAGAGTAGTAGAGTAGAGTAGAGTAGTAGAGTAGTAGAGTAGAGTAGAGTAGTAGAGTAGAGTAGTAGAGTAGTAGAGTAGAGTAGAGTAGAGTAGTAGAGTAGAGTAGAGTAGTAGAGTATAGTAGTAGAGTAGACTAGTAGAGTAGAGTGGTAGAGTAGAGTAGTAGAGTAGAGTAGTAGAGTAGAGTAGAGTAGTAGAGTAAAGTAGAGTAGTAGAGTAGAGTAGTAGAGTAGACGAGTAGAGTAGAGTAGTAGAGTAGAGTAGTAGAGTAGTAGAGCAGTAGAGTAGAGTAGTAGAGTAGTAGAGTAGTAGAGTAGTAGAGTAGTAGAGCAGTAGAGTAGAGTAGTAGAGTAGTAGAGTAGTAGAGTAGTAGAGCAGTAGAGTAAAGTAGTAGAGTAAAGTAGTAGAGTTGAGTAGTAGAATAGAGTAGTGGAGCAGAGGAGTAGAGTAGAGTAGTAGCGTAGAGTAGTAGAGTAGAGTAGTAGAGTAGAGTAGTAGAGTAATAGATTAGAGTAGTAGAGTAGAGTAGTAGAGTAGAGTAGAGTAGTAGAGTAGAGTAGTAGAGTAGTAGAGTAGAGTAGTAGAGTAGTAGATTAGAGTAGTAGAGTAGAGTAGTAGAGTAGAGTAGTAGAGTAGAGTAGTAGAGTAGAGTAGTAGAGTAGAGTAGTAGAGTAGAGTAGTAGAATAGAGTAGTAGAGTAGAGTAGTAGAGTAGAGTAGTAGAGTAGAGTAGTAGAGTAGAGTAGTAGAGTAGTAGATTAGAGTAGTAGAGTAGAGTAGTAGAGTAGAGTAGTAGAGTAGAGTAGTAGAGTAGAGTAGTAGAGTAGAGTAGTAGAGTAGAGTAGTAGAGTAGAGTAGTAGAGTAGAGTAGTAGAATAGAGTAGTAGAGTAGTAAAGTAGAGTAGTAGAGTAGAGTAGTAGAGTAAAGCAGTATTAGAAATTTTGGAAGAGTACAAGGAATTTAAAATAGGGGAGAATTTAGAAAGTGATTTAAGTGAAGTGCGGAGTGGAAAGTGGAGAGAGTAAGGAGAAAACAAAATGTGGAGAAGGAGGAAACGGGAGAGAAATAACCAAGGAAAGATCACGAACCAAAAAAAAAGAAAGAAAGAAACCTCTTTTGTAAAACGAAAAGGAAACCGCACAGTCAAAGCTATGCTCAAGTTAAACTTAACTATAAATCCACTAATAAACTGCCCTAACTTTATTAAAATGACATGAAGTGAGGACACACAATGCCAGTAGAAGTAGAATTTGCTTTGAGCTGCGATTATGCGCTTAACTGGCACTTTGCCACGCTACTTGTGATAACTTTGATAACTTTTGTGCCGTGCTATCAAAATGAAAATCTACTCTATATAAATTTGCCTTTAGAAAAAAAGTGAGTAAAGGGAAAAAAAATGATTTTCACTTTGGCGTGGTAACTGCAAATGCGGCTCAAAACACATAATGGCCAACACAAAGGCGAGTGCTCCAGCGAAAGTCCAGTTGGGCAAGGGCAAGGGAAAGAGAGCGGAAGAGTCAGCAAAGTGATAGAGAAAGGGGGAAGAGAGTGGTGGAAGTTGGCAGATAGGGGGTTAAAGTGGGAGAAGGGGGGAAAAGTCCGGCAAAAACCGCAAAAAGTTGCTTAGCTGCTTGTCGTGATTGTTTTTCTTGTACTTCTTCTTCCTCATTGTTGTTGTTGTTGTTGTTGCTGTTGGTGCTGCTGTTGATTTCTAACGGTACCCTGCTCACTACTGCCTACCCCCAACCCCAGCACGAAACCTTTTTTTAACCACTTCAAACAAGTTGCTGCTTTTCATAATTAAATTGAAAAATTTATGCGCAATTAAATGGAAAACTTTGCTTTGTGGTCCAAAAAGCCAAGCAAAAACCAATGAGAAAAAATACCAAAAACAACAACAACAACAACAGCAACAAGGACAGCAAACATAACCGCAAAAAGTTGGCAAATATTACCTAAATTTTTGACCTGACGAAGCTAAAAATATGCTCTTTAGAGATTTGCAAAGAAAATGCCATACATTTATTATAAGAAGCTGTTTTTGAGGGGTTGGCCTGGCTAATTCAATCAGTTAGTTCAATTAATATCTACTTAATGAAAACTTAACCTATTGCTGAAGGTACAGCCCGTTATATCTAACCTCTCTGGCAATCTGAGTCCTTACAATGCAAATGTAGTAGCTCAACCTTTTCAGGACCAGTGTTGCCTACTGGCAACATTGTCCTTATGAGCTCATAACCACAATCAGATGTTTTGTTAATCATTTCTCTTGAAATCATCTGATCACGACTCGGGACAAATGTTGCCTATAGGCATCATTTCAGTAGGAACAAACAATGGACACCTAGGACCTGATAATTAATTTCGGTTAATACTTGCAGCTACTTTAGTCATATGCCATCAAACGTTTCGGTCCTGAAAGTGTTAACAACACATTTAGAAAATAGACTATAGAACCAAACCTTCTGATATCGATATATATATAAAATATTTTTACTGGGATACTACTTAAACTACAATTTTGTAATACCCTCAGCTATTTATAGCTATAAAGTGGCTGATAAGCCATTGTGTTTCTGTTCACTCCTCAACAATTTTAATAATATTCTTTTTTATTTTGCATTTTACAGATGGGCGGTATCCACTGTGATGACACGCCAGAATCTGGTGCCCACGGAACAGCAGCCAACGGAGGATATATCGGCGCTGATTCCCTACTGGGAAATGGCCAATAATCGTACGGGCAAAATAACTTCGTTCTATGATGGAGCCATACGTGGCATGTCCTGTACCGCCCAGGAGGCGTGCAAGGCGGGCGAACAGTTCTTTATCTACTATGGGCATCGGTCCAGTGCCGACTCTCTAGTGCACAGTGGGTAAGTTGCACCAAATTATTGGCTTTATATATAACTTTATAAAAAATAACCCTTTTTTCTCGCCACTATTTTTTTTTTTGCTAGCTTTGTGGACACAAACAATCCAAAGAACTACGTGGAACTGCGCCTGGGACTGAGTTTAACTGATGCTTTGAGCAGTCAACGCGGTCAACTACTTGGACAACTGAATATACAGAGTATGCGTGTGCTGCCCTCGCCGGAGTATATATCCGGTGAGCTGTTGGCATTTGTGAGGGTGTTCAATATGAGTGCCGATCAATTGGAGCATTGGTGCAGCAATTTGGAGCGTGCTGTCGATTTGCTGCATATTGATTGTGCTCTTGAGACAGATTTGGAGACACGCACGTGGCAGTACCTCTATCAGCGTCTCAAACTTTTAATTGGCGTCATGGAGGCAACGCTGCGTGAAGCGGATGAGTTACAACAGCTGGAGGCATTGCAATTGCAGCATAATAACAAAGAGAATGCAGATGATTTGTCAGATGCTAAGCTCGAAATTGATACGATGCTGTTGCAGTACCGTCAACTGGAACGACGTCTGCTTAATGAGGCGCTGCTCTATGTGCAGGAGCGCTTGAAGGTCTAAACAAGGCGCCCAACGTCAGCAAGGAAGCATGCAAGCGGTTGCGGGCGCGTTTGCAGCTCTCTAATGGCGCCCAACGTATGAACTCAAGTGGCCATTTTCTTTGCAAATTATCACCATACATTATTGTTTTTTTTACTACTTTTTAATTTATTGTAAGCTTTGAAAAGCTTATTTTGTAATTAATTTATTTAATTTTCATCACTTGGAACAAGAAAACTTCATCTTAACTTCATAACAATCATAATTTTTTGCCTAAATTATTGAAAACCAAAAAAATTATGGAAATTACGGAAGAATTTCAAGTTACTTGAAATCATCTCTTAAAACTTTTTATTTTTTTTTGTATTTAGTAACTGAATTTTGTCATTTAATAATTGTTTTATGTTTGTTTTGAACTACCAAATAAAATGGAATAACTGACAAGTAATGCGATTTTTACTGGGGCTCTTAAATTTAAATAAAAGTGAATTAAGAATTGAATAAAAGTGAATTGAATAAAAGTTAAAAGTTAAAAATCATCAACAAACAATTTAAAATTATTTTCATCAAAATCAACAACATAAATTTTCATTAAATTATTTGTGATTTCCTCAAAATGCAAAAAAAATTAAATGGAAAATATATAAACACATAAATCAAACGGAAATTGTGAGATATTTGCTTTGAAGTTGAACAGATGATGGCAACAATTGATACAAATAAAAAAACTGATGTGAATAAAAGGAAAATATTATAAAAATAAAAATAATAATAAAATAGCGACAGCAACAAAAATGAGCAACAAATGCAAATGAGCGTTTGAAACGAGAAATCGACTTAAAATGTATGAAAATGCGCTTAAGTGCTTAAATGGCACACTCACACACACACTCACACACACACTCACACACACACACACACACACTCAAACACACACATCCACCCACACGTTCCATAACAGAGCCAAGGATTAAAACATATAAAAAGCTCCACAATTAACATTACGTGGACAGTTATAGCAACATAAAAAAGATTAAAATTCAAAGAAATCACAAATAAGCAAAAATTTAAATAATTAAGCTGTGAAGATGAAGCTTAACAGTTTAAAGTTACATAAATAAAATTTACAGCATAAAAACCTTGATAACAGTTTACACCAAATCAGATCTTACTTAGAAATAGTCAGTTAACATAGCAACACTTAAGGGTGTTAGCCATGTTTTCTATGTACTTCTATGAAAATTAGATAGAATGAGATGGAGAAAGAGGGAGAGAGAGGGATAGAGAGAGAGAGAGAGAGAAAGAGAGAGAGAGAGAGAGGGAGAGGAGGAGAGGCCAAACAAGCCTGAGACAGACAGAGATAGACAGGCATTTAGACACAGAAAGGCAGAAAGCAGCAAATTAAAGTTAATTCAATTATCAGTATTTATGAAATATTTAGCTTAATTTATTTACATTTTTTATTGAAATCATAATTTAATTAAAACTTAAATAGATTTTTAAAAATTATTTTATTTTCTTAAACAAAATTCTTAAAGTACAAACAAATTTTTTAGCCTGGGCAACTTTTTAAGCAACTTATTTTAGGAACTCTAACGGAATGAGCTTAGTAAGCCAGTTTAGCTATTCTTTAATTGATTTAAATATTAAAATAAAATAATTATTTTTGGAACCTTTTTTTAAACTAAAAACTTTTAGTTTTTATCTGATGTATTTTAATAAAATGTTTTTTGATGTTTGCTGTTTGGCTGAACTTTTTTCTGCCCATTTTTAAAAACAGTACTTCAATTTTTGAAGTCTTAAAGTGACTTAAGAATTATTTTTAAGAATCATAAATGATTCACTTAATATTAAGACAACAGCTCATAGTTGTAGTTAGGTTGAGTTTCATGTTAATTGTGTGTCAGAACCACACACACACCCACACACACCCACACACACCCACACACAAAGCACACACACCATCTCCTAGTGTTAACAAGTGTTTTGTGGTCATTTTGGGCAGATTCTTTTAATGCTTTCTTAGAGTTTTATGAGGCATTCACTGCTTAAATGTTAAGCTGCTTAGCTTTAAGCCATGGCTATGTCCATGGCCTGTTAGCAGCTTGTGGGCGTGGCCATATTGGCTAATTGCTTGACAGCAACAAAAACTTGGCAACTGCAATTAGCAAATCGAATGTTCTCTGGGGCGATGTAAGGATGATTTACAAATGCGATTAAAATTAAAGTGATGCAAAAATGTAGTTAGGGCTGTAGTACAACGTATCAGCTGCAAAAGACCCTGTGATCACACAGAGCAGCAAAAAAGTTAATGGTGTTGGGTCTTCAAAGAAGAAGAATTTGGAAGATGTTTTGATCGGCCTTTTCAAGTCGATGATGCTTAACGGCAACTGACTTACTTGTGCTGCATGCCGTAGGGGCAGAAGTAAACTCCGTTAAACATTGATTACCTAGCTAAGAAATTATTTATAGAAAATGATAGAGTGATATACATATATCAACTGTAAAGAACCCTGTACTTAGTTTGAAGCAATTATTTGACATTTAATAAACTTATTAGATAAAATATAAAAGATCTCACATAAAAACATATTTTAAATCTAGACAGACTTCGGTAAACTAAGCCGACCCTTCCACTTTTTCAGGTACAGGGTCTAAAATGTTAAGGAAATGGAAAACGCAGACCACAACAGCAATCGATGGCGAATGCCAGACGTGCTACACACCCAAACACACGCACGCACGCACACACACACACACACACACACACGCACACACACACACACAAACATTTCAATCAACTGCCTAAAGAGTTTTCAATTTTCAATTGAATTGCAAGCATGAAAATTGACTAGCAAGTGATGTTGCTGCTGCTGTTGCTGCTATTATTGCAGTGGGCGGTTAGCAGCGTGGAGGCGTGGCAACATACCTAAAATAGCTATTGAAGTGTCAAATCAAATGCGCGTAGTGCACTCAACGGTGCCGACATTGCCGCTGACTTTGTCGCGCCATTTTAATGACATTTTCGCCAAAGTGTTTGCATTTGCAATTTCCCAACTGCCAGCCGAAGGAGTGGGAGTAGGAGTAGGAGTAGGAGTAGAAATAGGAGTAGGAGGGGCACAAATCGATGTTTAGCATGAGCAATACCTCAAATCAAATATGCATATTGCTTTGGGCACAGCCAACAAACAGCAGCAAGCACAGTACACAGAACTGTTAGCACACCACATCTACAAATTTACAAAGTATTCTCATTATCACTAGCATTGTTAGCATAATCAGTGTTATTATTTGCACTAAACATATATACTCAATAAACCAAGTGCACGGAGTGTGGTTAGCAGTTGGCTGCTCAGTGCTCAATTGTTTGTTTTGGTTACTCAAGGCCTGACTTTAAGGCAGATTTCAAAAATGTTTTCAATTGGGTGTGTGTCTTAACAGTGCTCTGTTAGCCTAACAGTGCTCTGTTGGCTTAACAGTGTGTAGCTTCCTTTAATTACATTTAAAGCGTTAAAAGTCTGCGAAACTTTTTGTTTTATGTTTAATATTTTCTGTTTAAAATTAAGTAAATTGTAGTGCATAATAAAATTTAGTTTTGCTTAGAATTTTCCATTATTTTTATTGATCAATGTGAAGTCGAAGTTCCCTAACATGAGTGAGTTTGAAATCCTTTTTGTAGACAGAAACTGTTTTATGCATTAAACTGGATTTAAGACAACGAATTATTTTAATTTTAATTTATATAATACCGTTAAAGTTGTTCATTTAATTTAATAAATTTGTCTAGTTTATTTATTTGATTTTTTTTACTCTTTTCTTATGTAGTAAAGTCATTTGATGTCATAAATTTATATGTAAATTTATTTTACATATTTTATTATTATTTAACATATTTTATTCAACCCATTTGTGACTCGCCGTGTGCTGAAAACAGTTAAGGCTTGGCCTTAAACTGTCGTCAAGTTAAATGAATTAAAGCCAAGTTATTTTTAATGGGATTTTGCTGTAAACGAGCAGCAACTGGTTTGCTCTTCCTATTTGAGTTTTCATTAAGACATAAATTGGCTTAATGCGCTCGTCAATAGTTGAAAGATAATTTGGCCACGCTGCGTATACGCAATGTACACATAACGCATACGCAGCGTTGACTGGGCAGGGTAATTAAAAGGAATAAATAATGCGCAGCACACAGACGGGCACACATGTGCAGTACACACACACACGCACACATGTATACACACACATTTATATGCTCACTTATATTGGTAGCAAACTGCAATGCATGGAAACATATTGGTGTATGAGTGTGTGTGTGTGCCTCAGTGTGTGTGTGTGTGTGTGTGTGTGCCTGCCTACAATATGATTAAACATATTTTTCAACTGGCAACGTTGTGAAGCAACTCAAATACTGCCTTTAGCACTTAAGTCCAGTTTCAAGGAGTGTTATGTGGTTTGTCTGTGTGGTGTAAGTGTGCAAGTGTGTGAGTGTGTGTGTGTGTGTATGACAGGTATGCCATAAAAACAGATTGTAATCTGCGTAAGTGGAAGTGGCCACATTTGGTTGCAAGACTGTCCGTGTCAGTGGCGCATGCAACTACCCGAGGAAAGCATGAAACAAGTAACAAGTAACACGTGACTTTAAAGTGGAATAGACTGAATAATACCATGCAAAAAAAAT
Source organism: Drosophila dunni (assembly GCA_018152125.1). Lineage (NCBI taxonomy): Eukaryota > Metazoa > Arthropoda > Insecta > Diptera > Drosophilidae > Drosophila > Drosophila dunni. Next base: position 8,737,184 of record JAECXC010000648.1, on the reverse strand, counting down.
TTTAAATAGTTAAACTAACTAGCACTTATAACAAACTTTAGCTTTATAATTCCGCTGTTGAAAGTGCAAAAGAAATCAAGCTTTAAAGTGCCTAGAACTGAGGCAAAACAAGCAACACTTTACACCTATTTAAATTTTTACAGGGTAGCAAAAGTGGAAAAATAATAGCCGAAGAGCTGAAAGGACTCTTAAATTTTCTAGTGCCCCAAAATGGAGACTCTTGCTCTTGTCTTGCTCCCGTTTTGTGTGTGTCTTTGAATGGCCTCCCAAAATGTATTGGTTTGCTCCTAGCTCCAATATTTGCATACAGGCTTTGCCCGTTGTCAGTTACAGTTGCAATTGCAGTTGCAGTTTACCGTAGCTTGATGAAATTTCCGGAAAAAAAATACAAGACAAGAAACCTGATGTAATATCCAGCATGGAAATTTGGGAATTATTGTGTACATTTCTAAAACCCCCAAATGACAAGACAAAGCTCTTCAACAACGCACTCAAATCGACAGAGATTTCACAATTTGTATGAGTCATTTTATTTTTATGGAAAATTTAGAAAATTTGTAGAAATTTCGTTAGTTACAAAACCGTTTTTAAGCTGCAGTTTAAACTACTTGATTTGTATTTACGTTGTCAGCTGCTGTGCTTGAAGCGGAGAAAAGTCAGTGTGCAATTTGTGTTGATTTCATACTTGAATTAAGCTACTTTTGTTACACTTGTATACCCTGTGCGGGGGGTGTAATAGCTGTCTAGAGATTAGTGATGTGAAACTTGTAGTTTTCTATTTAAATATTTATTTCTTTCTTATTGTTCAATCACGAACATTATTATATTAACAGAAATTAAGAACGCGGCGATTATTTTAAGAAACGATGTAAGCCCAAAATTTCTAATCTTTGAATATATTTCTAGATCTATGCTTACGCTTTTAAGATAAAAATACATCTATGTATATTTAAACCACGCTGTATCCTGTGCGTGGGGTACAAAATCTTGGATGAGAGCTGTGCTCCGATGTAGTTATGTAGCTATATAAGGCCTAGGATTTTAAAATATAAATTTAGTTCAATTTTTGTGCTTGACCATTCAAGTCTAGATGTCCACTATATCACTTATTTAATCTTTTTTATTTAATTAAACGTTAATTTATTTAATTACATACGTTACATTTCAACACTCTTCTTGCTGTTCTTATTTAAAGCTTCTGCTCTTCTACGTGACTCGCTCTAAACAAAACTCGCTCACATTCATTCTTCTTCCATGCACTCTTATACTTCTACTTCTACTTCTACTTCTACTTATATTTATATGCTAACAGTTGATTGACTATGATCGTGTGATGCAAACTATTCCGCATATTTTATTGTTTCTCGCTTTCGGTAAGCTTTACTATTACTTGTCCTGCTATCCTTGGCTTGCTTTTCACCTTGCTTTTATCACTTATTGCTTCTTTATTTCCTTCTCTTTTCGCTCCTTACTTTACTCTTTTTAGTCTTGTGACCTTAATGTTTACTTCATTTCATGTCAACTAATCAATTCTCCTCCTTTTTCACATTTATTGCTTCTCGCTTTGCAGCTTGGATTCTCCTCGCTCAACTGCTCATTTCTATTCTCTCGTCTTTCGTTTCATATTCAAGTTTAGCTTAGATTTACCACTTGTTTGCTTATCACTAAACTGCTCGCTTCACTTCTCCCTCGCACTGCTACCAATTCCCTGTTGAGTCCCCTTGCTCTTCTTCTCTCTCTTCTTAGTTTTCGTTTCACTTTCCCCTCTATTAGATTGCACAATATGCTAAAATTACAGCCGACAGCAGAGAGCTGACTCCTTCTTTGTTTTTTTGTTGCTTTCCTGATTCGATCGAAATCTGCACAAAGTTCAATTTAGTTTGATTTTTCCTTTGCCTTTTTGTCTTTGGGGCGTCTTCATCTAACCGGATGTCTGACAGATTGTTATTTAAATCGAATCCAATCATTGCTGTTGTTGTTTCTCGTTTACTTAACAACTTTCCCTTTTTTTCTGCTCACGATAACTCTATTTAGGCATTTCAATTGCTCGTTTTATTTCTGTCTCTGTCACTGTCACTTTCTTACACTCTCCCCCTCTCACTTGCTCTCTGTCTGCTCCTTTAAATATGTGGAAGGCCTTTACTTACACTGTTAGAAATCGACAATTGAAATTTTCTTATAGAAAAATGTGTGATCAAATGGTATACAGGGTATTTTATGGCCTTACCTACTCTCTGCTTAAGTTGTGTTTGCTGTGTAGTGCTACACTTGCATAAATGAGTAGCTTAGTAACTGAGCCGAGTGGCAGGCAGCAGCTGTTGCACTTGCAAAAGCAATTGCTGTTGTTGGTGCTGCGTCTACTTGAGTCTCTAACAAGGTTACCTGGCCAACTAATTTGCACGAGACGTGACTGTACTCATTGCATGGCTCTTGTAGTGTTTGTTAGCAATTAACTGGGCCATTGTTGTTGTCAGCAGCAGCAGCAGCAACAGCAGCAACATTCTTGCACTTTTGCATTGGCAATAGCCACGCAACGGCAACTGCTTATTTTATTTGCTAATTGCAACACTCAGCAGCAAGACAAGACGCAGAAGATGCTGAAGAAGAAGCTGCACAAGAAAAGAACGAGCCCTCGACAAGTGCTCGACAAGTCAGCCAGCAGCAACAGCAACAGCAACAGCAGCAACAATATTCTTGTCGCCAGAGGGCGCCTGCTGCTGTCGCTGCTTCTGCTGCTGTCGCTGCTTCTGCTGCTGCTTCTCCTGCTGCTGCTGTCTTGTCCTTTGCCTCCTTTGGCTGCTTGGCAAACAAATTAAAAGTGACGCATCTTCTTTCTCTGCCACGTCTTCATCTTTCACGTTTTCCGTCTCTCTGCGCTTTCCTTTTCCTCTTTTTGCTTGGTTAATTTCAAGCCATTCTTTCAGGCTCAAGTCGTGGAATGCGCAGCATTTGCTGCAGCTAAGGGAATTACCTCTTTTACCATAGTTTCAGCGGCAAGGAGTTTGGGTTTTTATAGATATGTTTTTACAATTTATGAACTTTATCATTAACAACACATTAGCCTAATCGGTTGACACTTTAACAGTTCAACAGTTCATTTCAGCGCATAATTTGGCTGAAATGTCAGTAAGCCAAATGAGTGTGATGAAATGCTTATGAGAATTGTCCAACAAGCTAATAACATGACTGAGACGAAGACGGGAAGAGCAGCGAAAGTAGAGCTAGACATTTAGCAGGCAGTTAAAGTCAGCACGCATACGACATGGTGTGCGGGCAGAAGGAAGACGGGCAAAAGGAATGGTAATCCTTACAAAACACTTGTGCATGTGATGCATATTTCATTGCATTGCATATGTAGATGTATATATGCAGGTTTGGACATGCTGCTGCATGTCTATGCATGTCCTATTTGCCATTATATATTCATGTTTTGCCAATTTTCAATAAAACTGATGTCATTTTCATGTGCATCGATAGCAAAAGGCAAATTGAATATGATAACAACATGGAATGAATGCCAGAAGGACAAATTCAAGTGGGTCGTAAGTGTGGGGTCTTGGCCATTTAGGCATTAATAATATGAGTAATAAACGCTGGTGCTTACAAATATAACAACGACACAACTGATGACTTCATAATGTTCTGTGCTCTGTTGGTGCTTCAAAACTAATGTGATTTCGTCTGAGAAACTCCAGCGAGAGTTAACGGGCATTGAGCGAAAGTCTTAAATGTTTCATAAATTGTTCATTTATGCACACATACACACGTCGGCACTCTTGGGTGTGCCTCAACGGTGGTGTGTGTGTGTGTGTGTGTGTGTGTGTTGGTGTGTGTAATCAGCCAACATTTCAAAGTGTCCATGGGGATTGTGCAGCGGCAACAAATTGACAGACAACAGCCCAAAAGTGTCCAATAAAGCACAGCAGCTGAGTGCTTAGATGGGTAATGTGAAAAAATGAGAGTGAGACAGAGAGGGAGAGAGAGGGAGAGAAAGAGAGAGCACGACTGAGCAAAAAATAACGCCAAATTTAGGTGCTTTTGAGGCAGTGACTTTCAAATTATTGTGATTAGACAATCGAATTTTGAGTGGAGTTTTATACTTCATAGTTTATAAAACTATGTACAGTGAAAGCTCTACTCGCGGACAGCTCCCTCAGGCGGACAGCTCCCCTAGCCGGACGAATTTTATAGTTTTATATCATGATTTTCATACAAAATGCATTCTCTTAGGCGGACATCTCCCTTGGGCGGACAGCTGGCTTAGGCGGACAGCTCCCTCAGCCGGACAGCTCATTTAGCCGGACGAATTTTGTAGTTTTCTAGTATGATTTTCCTTCAAAATCCCTTCTCTCAGTCGGACATCTCCCTGGGGCGGACAGTTCCTTTAGGCGGACAGTTCCTTTAGGCGGACAGCTCCCTCAGCCGGACAGCTTGTTAAGCCGGACGAATTTTATAGTTTTTTAGCATGATAAAATACATAGTCTTAGGCGGACAGCTCCCTTGGCCGGACAAATTTACTGGAACCGTGGCTGTCCGGCCAAGAGAGCTTTCACTGTATTACTTCTTATATATAAGGATAAAATTAACTATCATGTTAAATCGCTAGCTCCCACTAAAAGCATAAATAGCCTTTTGGTTAGCTGCACAATCTGCGGAAAAAAGGCTAAATGATGCGCACTGGTGTTAGAAACATCTGTTAAGTGAATCAAGTATGTGTGACTGGTTAAGTGTGTGTCTGTGTGTGCCTGTGTGTGTGTGTGTTTGGGTCACTGGCCCAAAACTCCCACCGCTGATAAATTAACATAATTGCACAATTTTTCACAATATGACAGCTTCATAAATATTAAATTTTAATTAATTGAATGACGTGAAGACTTGCATTTGCCAAACAATTCTCAACGTGTGAGCGTGTGTGTGTGTATGAGTGTGAATGTGAGTGTATTTGTGTGTTGTGCGTGTGTGAATTTAATGCCGGCAATTAGCGGACGCTCAACAGTTTCATAAATATCAAACAATTAATCAAAGTGTGGAGCCAAGAGATGCACAATTCCAAGCACTGACAAAACTATATACATAAATATATATATATATATGTCTATATATATGATATATATATATTCAAAATGGCGGCACACATTTCCATTTCCGCTAAAGCAATAGCTAACACAACTCAAGTTAAAGTGTGTGCCAAAAATGATAGGCTGCGGAAATACTCTAAGTAGACAAAGTAATCGTGGATTGAAGCGAGCTCACCAAGCTTCAATAGACCCTGTATTGTAGACAAGCCGCCATTACTAAGTAGCTAAGTTTGCTCAAAAATTATAAATTTAATCTGTTCATCACCATAATAATTAGCCCAGCTTATATGCCCTATTTGTGCAGGGTATTCGGTAGTAATAATTAACAATATGGTGTCGCTCGCAACGCTTTGATTAAGTGAGCACTTTGCAATTGGGAAAAAGCCACAGGCGTTCATCACACTCAATTCTGACAGAGCAAAAACACCTACTGGGAGTAATACAAATGTATTCATTTCCAAATTATACACAAACACAAAAACACACACACATATGCATTTAAATATATGTATGTAAATGCCTGCGAATGTGTGAACGAATAAGTTTGTGAGTGCATGAATATTATTAAGTTATTTTTTAATTTGTTTTATGGCATTAAATCAATTAATTTATGTGCACAACTTTGGGCAACAAAAAGAATTAAAATTCATATTTTCAATTTGGTATTGAAGGGGGAACTTAGGCTTATTACTACCCTGTAAAATAAGCCAAAGTTTGTGTATACCCTGTAATTTAGACTGGCTTGGCGCAAGGCCTAGTTATAAAAAATCGTTAAATTTCTGATTGATTTTAAAATGAAGTCGATTTAAGTAAACTTATTGAAAGAATATAGTGCATTACAGGGTATCTCTGTAGTTGAGCTCATCTAGACGTGCTCACTGACAGCTCCTTGCAATAGTTATAGACTAAGTTATACTATTTAGTTAAAGTGGCAAGCAAATTGTGTTAAAAATGCCGTTTAATTACTATTTAATTACCAAAGTAATGACAATAGTAATTTCAAGCATTTGGTAGGTAATTACAAAGGGATACATTATTTTCAAACACATATGCCTGATGAGATTTCACTAAACAGTAGAGTAAATTATAAATATTGTTTGTAGTTAAGTAATTGAAAGCAGCAACTGTCAAATATTTGAAGGTTTAGCGAGATATCACATTATGCATACAAATTTGCCGAGCTAACTAAATAATGCAGCAAGGCAGTGAACAATATGGGCATTTAGTGACCAGTTTTAAGCATTAGAACTGACAATCAGTTGCACAACTGCATGCTAATGTCAAATTGTTTCAGTTCCAGTAATTGTGATAATACATAAATATTTAATATTTCAATTATTCAACCGCAAATTACAAAATTCGTAAAACACTCGCAAAAAGGCGTGAAAATTGCGGGTCATTGTGTTAAATGTGGCACAAGCCCAAACCCAAGCACTCACACAACCCACACTTACACACACACACATAAATTTATGGCCTACTTTTCGGCGCAAGTGTTAGAAAAGGAAGAAAACGGGTTGAGTGTAAAAAGGAAACTGGGAAAATTGTCTCAAGCTGCCGTTTGAATAATTTACACACATTTTTGAAATGAGGCAACATAAAAACCGCACGCAAATTACTATAAATTGACCGCACTTAAAGCAGTAACAAACACAAATACAAACACGTGAACAGAGACACACACACACACACACACCACTCCCACTCCCACTCCCACCTGCAATTCAATTTAAATATTTAATTGCGGGCACAATTTAAAATTGTGTTAAAAGTCAAGCAAAAGCGAAAACAGTTTAAAAAAACACAAAATGTTATTAAAAAATATATATACATATATATGTATGTGTAACTTCAAAAAATTGCAAAGAAAGCAGTTAAAAAATTGCGGCTAAAAGCTGCGGCGGCGCCGTTATGTTTGCTTTGCTGCATTGTGGCAATTTTTGCGTGGGTTGCTAGAAAAATTGTATAAAAAACATGCAGAAAATTAACCATAATTCCAAGTTAATTACTCAAGTAATTGGGGATGTAATTGTTAATCGAAAACAAGTAAGTAGGCACGTAATAAAACATAGTGGAGGATGGAGAAGATATTAAATTGGCATAAAAATACAATCAAATAATTATTTTAGTAATTTAAATAAAAAATGTAATTAAAAAAAAATATTTATTTGTAATTAGAAATCAGGTAATTTGGTGAAAATAAAGTTTGGTAAGAAAATTCATGTAGAATTTAAAAAATGTATAAGAAATAATTACTCAAGTAATTCAAGAAGTAATTGTAAGTCAAAAGTAGGTAATTACATAGGTAATTGAACGTATAAACGGACATATAATTACTGAAGTAGTTAAGTTAGTAATTTCCGTAAGTAATTTAAAGTAATTAAAAATAAACTGAGTAATTATTTGAAATAAAATAATGGAGTAGCTAACAAAAGTGTTGTCTTTAGTTAAAGAACTACTTTTTCCTAAGAGTTGGCAGGTTAATATGTAATTGCTTGAGTAATTGTGCTCAATAAAAGGAATTACTAAAGAAATTGGGGCTGAAAACTATAGCAATTGGGGTAAATATGCTTGCAAATTGAACGTGCCAGGCATTTAGAGTGACATAAGTGACTATATATATGTAAAATATGTGTATATGTGTGACGTGTAAGTGACATTTTGGAGCTTTTTGTGTTTGTTGCATGCCTAGGAGCTGTGTGCCGCACAAAGGCAAGAAGGTGACCTGATTGACTGAAGAAACCGTCGCGTAGGCATAGCCACAGCTAGGGCTGCAAAACGTACACAAATTTCACACACACACACACACGCACATACTTTGTCTTACACGCTGCAAAGTAGGCAACAAAATTATGTAAACAAAGTGAAAGAAAAACTTATAGAAATTGTCCTAGTAAGAGCATGTTCGACTGCAGGAAACCCTGTACCAAAAAGAAGTTATTTAAACTAGCTTCCACTTTTAATATAATAATTGTGTATATGTAGAATTTAAAGAGAATATTAAGCCGTTCTCTGCCTTCTCTGCACATTTGAATTCCAGCAAATTTGTTAAACCTTTTGTGTTTTTTAAGAACAGGGTGCTAAAAAGAGGAAAATGCTCAGCTTAAAACTGATGACATTGCTCCCGTGTGTGTAGGTGTGTTTATGTGTTAGTAGACGCGCGTGAGTGTGTGTGTGTGTGTGTGTGTGTGTGTGTGTGTGTGTAATAGCGTTGTTTGCTGCAAGTTTTGTCGTAACTGCAGCAAAGAAATTTTTATGATCCCGCACATTCTCGTGTCGCATATTCATTTAAATTTCAATTTAAACACAAACACACACAGCATGTAGAACATATGTGAGTGTAGGTGTGTGTTTGGGTGTGTGCTTGGGTGTGTGTCTGGGTGTGTGTGTAAGCCACAGCTAAGTGGCCGCAACAGTTGCACTCAACGCTGCCAAAACGTGAGCACATCATTTGAATAACTTTGCAAATGCTCTCATAATGAGCTACTCGTTACTCGCTACTCGTTACTCGTTACTCGCTACTCGCTACTCGTTTAAATTTTATTAACTAATTTAATTTATACAGACAGTTCGTCACGCACTCAACAAACACTTATTACGCATTAGAAGCATTTAACTTATAAGAAAAATATATTTAATATTAAAAGGCTTCTATAAAGAAACCTTAACAAGTTCCAGAATAATATAAAAAAGCTACTAATTAAGAGCTAGTTTTACAAAGGTACTGCATGGACTAACCTAATTTATAGACTTTACTTTTAGATATGATAAAGTTGGCAAACTTTTTAGTTTTAAGCACGGAATTCATTTTAATTGAAAGAGTTTGTCTTGCATATTTAGCTTCTCTTTGATGGCAACATTTCTGGTTAAAATTTGCTTGAAATGTTTCTAAATTTTGCCAAAGGAAAATTGTCACTTGCTTTAGGCTTCAAATAAACCATAAAATTTGTTGGCAAAGGGACAGTAAATTAATTAGTTGAAGTTCTTCTACTTCTACATTGCCTTTCTATTAGTTTTTTTCAATTTATTTTTCAATATTGTCAGTTTTAAGCACTAGACTTTTGGCTTCCATATACAATGAAAAAAGTAATTTTGCTTTGACTTTTGTACTGTTGGGCACAGTAAATAAACAGTACACAGCACAGCACACGACTGGCATATACCCTGTAAGCTGAGAATTTCTGAGATGCTTTTTGTTTATTTATAGAGAATTGAGTAGTCAGCTTAGTCAGCTTGGGGTTGATTTTGTGCTAAATTTGCTGTAGTTGGGAAATATTTTGAATTATTTTGGGCAGTGGACGCAGCAGCTTCACAACGAAATTACTAAAAACCCGAAAACCAAAAACCAATTAGAGCATCGAAGCAGTACCATATCAGTCACACACACACAGACAGTCTCATAAAAGCATATAACTGATTATTTGCCATTTTAGGGCTACATTCAGTGCGTATGAGCAACGCATGCTGGTATTACGTATACGACACGCATGTTTTGATACCCGTAAACACGTGATTTTAGGTTGTAACAGGTCAAAAAGAGCAAAGCACGGGTATCTGCCAGTTGGTAGCTCGTTTTTGTGCACTTTTTGGCTTGTTTTCAATTAAAGTCTTGAAAATATTTTCGAAAAACATTCGATATGTGCAAAAATGCATACAAATTTGACTCCCTTGCTCACTCCCGCTGTCTATCACAGTCTCTCCCTTTCTGTGTCTCTTTTTGCCTGTGCTTTTGGCAGTGGCAACAATTGACAGCGACACACATAAAAGCTTTTAAATCTTAATAAATCTTGCATACAATTTCAAAAAGTAAAAGCAACAACAGCTTAAACGGAGCACAAGCAGCAGCTGAAGAAAACGGCGAAACGGAAGACGAAGTGGAAGACGATGAAGAAGACAAGTAAGAAGTTTCGTTTCGCGGGGCGTGACCGAGTGACAATGATGTGGCATAGATTGTGGCACTGTGGCACAGTGGGCACACAGCAGGAGGGGGGAATGAGGGTCACAGCAGGGCTGGGTACCATTTTGGGCAACTGTCTGTGGTTTAAGCTGCTTCGCCTTCAACTTCTGGATCAACAAATTTGGAGACTGGTAAACAGTGTTGCCATTGAGGCATATTAAATGCTAGATTTGGCTGTTTTTTTGTAAGAACAGAACAGCAGAATTAAAGACTTTAAGTTTAATGTATTTTAAGCTTTTGGAATAAGAGGATTCTTAAGAAAATTTATTATTTTATCTAGATAATAATTTAGTACTTAATTTTTACAATAATTTGCGGCCAAATCTAGCTTGCTTCTGGCAACACAACTGGCAACTGTCAGCTGTAGTTGACACGCACATCGAAGCTAAGATGGTGTGTGACAGAAGGAGAAAAGTGGCGAGAGAGAGAGAGAGAGAGAGAGAGTTGCAAGCAGTTTGTTGCAGTCACCCAGCGGGAGCAGGATGATGTGGCGTCAGCTGCCACAAGTCAATGCCATTGCTTGCACCTTTAGCAGTTGCTGCTTGCAACAGCAGGTGGCGGCAACAAGCATTACTTGTACTGCTATCTCTTTCGCTCTTTCGAAACCTTGGTCATATATTCTTTTCTCTTGCTGCAGCTTCGGCTATAATATAAAAATATTTTGTATTATATTTGATGTCGTGATACTTGGATTTCTTTTTATTTGTTTATTTATTTTTACGTATTTTTTTGCTGTTGCTTTTCGTGACTTTTGCATTGATATGTGCGCAGCTAAGTGTCTCGTATCTTTTATAGACTTTTACTTTAGATTTCTTTCATATATATTGCAGATGTTGTCACTTATTTGGTGTGCGAAATTTTTGCATTGAATGTGATTTGATGCGACTGACAGTGCTTATACTCGGTTATGTTATTTAAAGCTGGCAAAGGTTTGAAGCCATAAAGAGAGATTGGCAGAGATATTAAATCAACGTTTTGACGCATCTGTTTTACTTAGAGAACTTATTAAATGATAAGCTTTAAAGCACAACAAATGCTGTTATCTAAATAAAAATTCGATAAATTTAGCTTGAAAGCGCTTGCTATAAAGAGTAAGAAGAAGGTGGGAGGGAGTGAGCGAAGTGAGAGAGAGGGGAAGCAAGTTTTTGTTGTTATTTTATGCAATTTCTGCAGCGATGAAGGCAAAGTTGCTGAGTGCAAAAAAGTGTTGCCTACTTTGTGGGGCTCGCCATAAAAAATGTCTGTGAACAAAGGCTAGCATAAACAAGTAAAAACACTGTGACGTCAAGCGACTCAAGAATACCCGTTACTTTTTTTCATTAAACAGTTTCCACTTGAGCTAAAAAATACTTAAGTTATATAGAATAGAAATTTTTTGATATGAACATTCAATTGACTAAATCGACTAGACTGTTGTGTTCTTTTAGCAAGAATATACATATGTTATATATAGTTAAACAAATTTTATTACATTGCTTAAAGAAATTTCAAAATTTAGAGTACACGCAGTTACTGTTCTGGTAAAGGGTATATATAAAGGAATAAAGCAAGGGCAACTTACAGGTTTCACTGTTTCATTTTATGCCTTAACTTGCAAGACCCTCACATAAGAGACGGAGATATCAAATTTTCACCAACTCTTTTCGCTTAAATGCTCAAAATTGTGAAGGGCCTTGTATCAAAAAAGGAATGTGCAGGGACTTAAATGGTTTGGCAGCAACTACTGTAGCTTTTTCTGCTAGTTTCGAGAAAATCTGACGTTGTTATAAACTTGCTACTGTTGTTGTTCATTGTTGTGTGTTGCTTTCAGTGTTGAAATGAGTCATACAAGGTAGCTAGTGCTTCAGTGTGCGAGAAAGAGAGTGTGTATGTGTGTGAATTTTTACGTGTATAAATTTTGCACAACTAACTGCGTCACATTTTGCATAAGTGATGAGATCGATTTCCGGTGATGGTGCGTGATGTTTAAAGGAGAAGAAAGAGCGCCAACAACAGCAAACAGGAGTAGCTACAACCAACACAACAGCAACCATGACATCAGCAGCATAGAAAGAAGCAGTAGAAAAGCAAAGTACAAGAATCATTCGGTCCAACGCAAGTTGCCAAAAATTGTCAACAGTTATTGCTTCGTGTGTGTGAATTTGTTGTGCGTGTGTGTTTGTGCATTGAACTGCTCAGCAACTTGCAACTTGAAGCGGCATAAACAGCAGCAGCTGAACAAAATGAACCAAAAGTGCCATAAAAAGTTTGCACAGATTTTCCAGCAGCTTTTGGCGCTTCCGAATGGGAAAAGTCCACACAGAAAATTACTAAACAGTCTTACCTCAGAGAAAATTGTAAAAAATCAACTGAAAGTTCCAATAGTTTCACTGAAAATGTTAAAACATAAACTTGTCACATTTAAATTAAAATCTAGCATTCAAAACTGTGACTATGTTGCTGACCAACGAGTGATGCTGGCAGTGGAATTTGCCGCTGATAAAGGCATGTACCTAAAACTGAAATTCTGTTGGAATTTTGCTAAGCATTCAGCTTCTGCTTCAGGATGTTTTCCTGCCGGGTCGTCGTTTTCTATGAAAATCGCCTCACCTTCTATAACTTTGTTACCTTCCCTTTTTTTCTGGCGCTTTTGGCTGAAATTCGCATCGCACCTTTGCTGCATGTTTTGTTGCTTATTTACGTTCGTTTTGCCCGTTTTTATACACGCCATTTATTTTCGTCTTCTTTCCTGATTTTTTTCCGGCTTTCTTCATGTTTTCGTTTTTATTTTTATCCGGCTGGTTTTTATTTATGTTTAGCTACCGTTTTGCTGTAGCAGTTTTTCTTTATTTACATTATTTACATTCTCTAGCCATTGGATATTGTAACTTTGTTGTATTATACGTAACCTATTGGTAAAAGGAGTTTTTCACACTATAATAGTGTACTCTGATCGTTCTGATGCTAATGCTAATGCTAATGCTAATGCTAATGCTAATGCTAATGTTAATGCTAATGCTTATGCTTATGCTTATGCTAATGCTAATGCTAATGCTAATGCTAATGCTAATGCTAATGCTAATGCTAATGCTAATGCTAATGCTAATGCTAATGCTAATGCTAATGCTAATGCTAATGCTAATGCTTATGCTAATGCTAATGCTAATGCTAATGCTAATGCTAATGCTAATGCTAATGCTAATGCTAATGCTAATGCTAATGCTAATGCTAATGCTAATGCTAATGCTAATGCTAATGCTAATGCTAATGCTAATGCTAATGCTAATGCTAATGCTAATGCTAATGCTAATGCTAATGCTAATGCTAATGCTAATGCTAATGCTACTGCTAATGCTAATGCTAATGAAATAAAAATAATTAATTTATGCACAATTTATTTAAAGGGAATTAGTGAAGGCACTCTACCAGCGTAATTAAACTTCCCTCATTCTTTCCCTGTCCACTGCCTACCACAAAGTGCCTGGTGCCAGCACAGCCAGGGATGGGAGCAGAGCAGCTTCCAGGGACGTTAAAGTAAAACTTATGTGTATTCATATAAATACTGATTTAATAATTTGTTTAGTTTACGACTTGACATAAAATCTTAAGAAACTGCGTTGAAACTAGCAGAAAGTTCAGGTTGCATGCTCCAAATGCCGCACTTCACATGCCGCATGCCACATGCCTCATGCCACAGGCGGCCACATGCCACTTGAAGCTGCAACTTCGGAGCGTTGATATTTTGTGGAGTGTACAAATTAAAGGCAAAGTTCGAGTTTTTGTTTCAGTTGGATAATGTTTAGGCATTTTATGATGAGCAATTTGAATTTTGCATGACTGCAACAATAACAACAACTTGTTGTTGTTAGACCCTGTAGCTCAGGAGTTCAAAAGGGTGTATGCAGTTTACAAAAGAAAACTATCTTAAGAAATTTCATGCCAAGCTGTATTATGTATCTACTATGTAGTGTAAGCTACAAGCCCTTAAGTACAGGGATGCCTACCAGTCGCGCTTACTCGTTTGGATGCTGTAAATGATGTAATGTAGGCGGCCAGAGACGACCGCATGACACATAAAAACTGACATGAAACTGCCCTTAACGAGCGCATAAATCTTTAACTGGCCTGCACAAGAGAGAACGGGAGAGCAAAAAAAGATTGAAACGAGTGGGGGAAGGGGGTGTGGGGGAAAGTATACGTAGGGGGCGTGGCAGCTGTAAAGGAATGAGAAGCAGTGGATTTGTTGTGTTGGCAGTTGAGGGGCGGCTTTAATTTTGATTGTGCACACACTGCAATTGCCTATGTTGTAGTGTATGAGTGGGTGTAACTGTGTGTATGCCTGTTGTGTTGTGTGTGTGTGTGTTGGCTCTGCTTTGCACAGCTTTGTGGCAGTCAGCACTTTTTGGGCACTGCGCTCATTTTGTAGCATACTTTTTGGCATGCCATTAATTTAATATGCAGCAAGAGAGACAGCGCTAACTTTGGCGCTCCCGCTCGCACACCACTCGCTCAGCGTGTGTGTGTGTGTGTGTAATTGCGCGCATAGCACTTAAGTCATTTCGCATGCAGCGTGTAGGTGTGTGTGTGGGTGTGTGTTTGTGAGTATGTGCAACTTTAAATGCTTATTTAATTGTGTTAAGTGTCATTTACACTGCATGGAGTGCTCACACAGCTACACACATCACACACATATAGTCACACAGAGAGTCTCACAACAACAACACACGCACACACATACCACACACACTCGCTTGTGATTTTTGCTTTGCGCCACTTTAGCGGCAAAACTTTTAGCTAACATTTTAATTTATGTTGTACTACTCACAGGCAATGCCACGCCCCTCTGCCCACTACCGTCTAGTCGCCAAACAATCCCCTCCCCCCACCACCACACTCACACACACATGCTCATGCATGCAATAAACGTTGTTACTGTTTAGTTTTTGAAATTAGTTTCACAGCAAAGTTGCAACGTCTTCATTACGCGCAGATAAACGTTAAGGCATGTGTGTGTGTGTGTGAGTGTGTGTGTGTGTTTGTGTCTGAGTGTGTGTGTTGGTGTGTGTATTTGCTTTAGACAACTGTCAGTCAGTCAGACTTTAAAGCAATCGCACAGTTCATCACTCACTCATTCGCACTTGGCACTTAAAGATATGCACTAAGAAATACCCTGGAAGAGAGCACATAAAGTCAATAAGACTTTTTAAAGACACTTCGATAAATAAGTGGAATGAAGAAGAACAAATTTCATTTTAACAAATTTTTGTTAAATCCTTTAATTTATCAGAAGTCAATAGTTAAATTATTTTTTCACCTCTTTATTATTTAACAAACAGAATATCCTTTTTTTTAAACTTCTTCGATTTACAGGGTATTGAACTTCAAGTAATTTTAATTGTGTTTAACTTTTTGCTACAATAAATTCAACAAAATTCAATAGATATTTTAATTCAAATAATTTAATACGCAAAGCCACTATTTAAATGCTTTCAAGTTGTCAGTATTTAAATGCCATTAAACAAATATTTTTCTTGTTGCACAGTTTGCAGTATTTGTTGTCTCGCTCGCACCTGATGTGAGCTAAAGCAAAAAGTAAATTTATTTTGATAATAAATTTCACTTAACCACTGAACCAAACTGTGCTACACACAAGCACACACACAACAACTCTACACACACACACGCATGGAGTGAAAAGACACACAACAGAGTTGGCAAATTTTAAATAGCTTTAAAAATACTTTAAATTAGAGCTTATTTATTTAAGCTTATGAATTAGTTTAATTTATAAATTATACGGCTTAAGCGCAGCTAAGTCGTTAATGGTGTTTGACAGTGCTGCCGTCTTAGCTAGCTTAAGTTTTCAGCTGTTTAAAGCTATATAAAAATTAAAAAAAATTTAAAAATTACTTTTTTGCTCAAAAATAAATATTTGAATAAAATATTAAAATAAAATATTAAAATAAAGTATTAAAATACTAAATATTTAAAACTGTTTTGCTTCCTTTTTTTTTTAAATCAATTATTTTAATAAAAAATTATGTTTTTTTTTTTTGCGTTTTTGGCTTATTTAGGGCAAAGGTTTTTTTTGATGAGTTTTATTTAAATTTAAATATAATTCTTCAACAATTCTTATTTATTTAGCTCATAGAATATAGTTGCTCTTAGTTTTTAAGTTTCGCATAAATTAAACAAAAGTTTATAAGTTTAAAATTGTAGGGTATCTTATAGTTGGCAGTAGGCAGTAGTTAGAATATGTTAGTAATTAAAAAATCAAACCTTATGCTTAAGGCAATTGAAAACTAGCTACAACTAGCTAAAAGACAACACTGTTGCTTATAAAAGAGCACACACACACACACTTACATCCTTTGCTGTTCACACACTTACGCACACACACACACATGCACACAAAATAGCTCTAAATACATTCAGTCTATTGCAAATGTTTAATGATTAGCAACAGCAAATTTGTTGCCATTGCTGCTTGGCTTGACCAGAGCTGACAAGGGCGGGCGGAGTCGGTGTTGGAGGCGTGGTCGGTGACGTATATGGGCATGAGGAGGCGTGGCAGAGTCTGGTTACGCTTTCAATTTAAAATAACAAATAGTTTAAGCGCTTTCAGACTGGGCCGTCTAATTTGTTGCACACATAAATTAAAACGGCAAGCTAATAAATAACGGCTCATTAAGCTCACACACACACACACACACACATACACAAAGAAGCGGCAACAAATTCTCTGCAAATCTGTGAAGAGTGGGAGTGAAAGAGAGAGGGGGAGAGAAAGGGAGAGAGTGTGAGAGAGATGGAGAGAGCAGCAGCCTTTGTGCTGGTCACATTAAAATTAACTGCCCTTTGTGACCGCTTCCCTTAAGCCACGACCCCCGCCCCTCAGCCTATCAACAGCTGGTCATTACGTATTTGCTTATGCAAATTGCATGGGCGTGGCAGTGCCGCCCTGAACGCTTTAAAGGCGACCAGTGTTGACAAACGCATGAAAACCGTAAATTTGACCGCTAATTATAAATCCAGCGTGTCCTTTGTGTGAGCGTGTGTGTGTGTTGTGTCTGTGTCTGTGTTTTTGCCTGTATATGTTGCATTAATTAGCAATTAAAATGCATAAATTAGTAACACAATCAATTTAAAATGCAACACTAATAAATTTTAGAGTTGCCTTTCGCTTTTGTCCTGTTGCCTTGGGTAAACACACTTCAACTCGATTAATCGATACCACACTTTCTGCTCCCTCACCAACTTCCCCTGGATTTGACAGCAATAACCAATTTACCAACACTTAAAACACTTTGTATGCGCTGATCAAACAGATATTAAAAACATAATTCAAAAATTAAATGAATAACTTTTGTTAAACACAAACAAATTATGTTTAATGCCAATAAACTGCTTAATTTAATAGTTAATTATGGAGTATTTGCTAACAATTTGGTGGTATTAAATAATTAACTTATTATGAGAAATATTTAAAATAAATGTCGTAGAAATTATTTAAAAATGATGTAAAACAAGGAGCAGAATACAAAAATTAGGAGTTTCTTTGTAGACTAAATTTATAGAAAGAAAAATAAATTTTATGATTTATAAACTCAGTAAAAAATACAATAATTGTTATGTTATAATAAGATAAAATTTTAAAAAATCTAAAAATATGTTTATAATGTTAAATTAATAAAATAAAATTCGTCTGCTTAGTGGAAAAATTATTTTTATTGTGTTACAAAAGTTTACACATTTTTAAATTACTTAATAACTGTCAATTTAGCAGTTTCTTTAAGGGTTTTGTCTTTTCTGTCAACATAACATAACATTCTTTTGGGTACTAGCATGCACTGTTAAATCAAACAGCTCGCTGTAAAGCTGATTGCAGGTTTTAAGCAAGAGTAACAATAACCTATTACGTATGTATCAAAAAGTCCTTGACATAAACTGCCGACAGTAAATACAAAAATTATTATTTATTATATAAAACGAATCTCTTTATTTACAATTTAAAATTTCCACTTGAGCAGAATGCGTTTTTAATTAAATTTGCGTATTTTTCAATCACTTTGAATCAATTGATAATGAAACAAAAGCTTGAGCAATTGAATTAAAATTGTTATTAATTATTTTGTGTACGAAATATGCGCATACATAATTGAAAATTTAACCAGAAACTCAAATCTCAAGACAGGAAACCGTTAAAGCCAATGCAAGAGTTAATCCTAATGCAAAATACAGTTAGTCAAGAGATTAGCAAATCCGGTGTGTGCATGTGTGTGTGAGTATGTGTGTGTTATTGGGTAATTACCGGTTGACATACGCTATGCTTGTGTGTAGGTTTATCGACTGATATGGCAACGTACATAAATTATAATTAATTGAGTGTATTTTAACGGCACGACCTCAACCAAATTTGTGAAATGGCGTGAAATAATTTAAAGCCAAAATGTATTGAGATTGGATGCGAATCTTAAAAGACCCAAGGGACAGAGAGATGTGGGCTAATACTTGCCTAATATAACATTATGTTTTTGCTTGCTTGTCATTAAATTTTACGAACCGAAAATTAATGTTATATAAAAGGTAGTAAACTGTGCAGAAAACTGCACATGGAGTATATCATATATGAACCTGTGACCTTTTGAGCAAGTTCTTTAACAATAAAATCAATTGAATTAAATTCAATTTTTAATAGAGTGCAAAAAAGTGTCGTTAGTCAGACTCTACTGTACTTGCAATGACAAAGTGACACATTTGTTTTAGCTTAGGATTTTGGTTTGGCTTTTAGTTTTATGCAAAGTCGTATCAAATTATTACGTATACGCCACGTAAGGTCAAGCCAAAGAGCAAGTGGAAAAATATGTGTGTGACCGAGAGTTAAAGATAAAGACGGAAAGAGCAAGAACTTTGGCGACCCCTTGCGAAGAAGTAGAAGAAGCAGACGGAGCAGAAGACGATGACTTTTTGTCACGTTCATAATTGCATAATGTATTATGCAGATTTTGCATAACAAGTTGCCACACAGCAGGGAGCAAAAATCTGGCATCGTTTTCACTTTTCCTGCTTTTCATCTTTTTTCTCCCTATTTTCCTTTTTTTTTTTTTGCCTTTCAGTGCAACTGCAGCCAGGGGATGGATGGATGGTGAGAACAGGCAGGGCAAACAGCTCGCTGCTGAAACAAAGGCCAAAAGTGTAAAAGAACTATGCTAATAGCTTGGCTTGGCTCTTGGACTCAAAATAGACTTTGAACAGGACCCAAAGAGAGCTGCAGATGGCTGCAAGGAGATAGAGGGATGAAGAACTTGAGGGAGAAGTACGTAGAGAACTGAGAAAGCTCGGACTGCGATTGAATTTACTTCTCAGCGCTGTTTCTATGTCTTCTATTCTTTGCTCAGTTCACTTTATATATATACACACAGAAATAACGCATAATAATTGGATCTTTGCTGTGGGTTAACTTAAGCTTAGTTCTGGCTTTGCTTCTGGCCAAGACGTGGAACTTTGCTCCCAATGAAGTTACAATTAGTTGAGATGCAGAAAAATAAATGCAGCAGCTCAGCGAGAAGCCTCAGTTTATACTTTTAGACAAAACGCTGATTGAAAGCTTTTGAAAATGAGTCAAGTTACGTTATATATGCTTGGTCGTAAGCTCATTACGTAATTATTTGATATAGTGACAAATTTTGAAGCAAAGTTTCGAAAGTGTGGGTTTTAGTAACGTACCAGTTTAGTAAGGTAATTTTTTTTGTAAAAGTATTAAACAATAACGTAAGCTCATTACGTAATAATTTGACGTAATGACAAACTTTGATGGAAAGTTTCCAAAATGTGGGCTTCAGCTACGTTCCATTGTAGTGTTGTACTTTTTTGTTACACCTTTAAATATTAACGTATACTCATTACGTAATTATTTGACGTAGTGACACATTTTAAAGAAAAGCTTCGAAAATGTGTGTTTTACTTACGTTCCAGTGTAGTATTGTAGTATTTTTGTTACAGTATAAAACATAACGTAAACTCATTACGTAATTATTTGACGTAGTGACAAATTTTAAAGGAAAGCTTCGAAAATATGGGTTACGTTTCAGTGTAGTATTGTAGTATTTTTGTTACAGTACTCAATACAAACGTAAGCTCATTACGTTATTATTTGACGTAACATGTATATTTGCTTAAAAGTCAGTTAAAGTTGATTAAAAAATGGAAATTCTACTTTGTTGTTACAGTTTTTACATAAAAGTTAATTTAACGTAAGAGCGTGACGTAATTAATTAACGTAATGCCAAAAGCTTAATGTGTAGGAAGCTTTTCCCAACGGAATATATGCAAAACTTTCAACGTTTTGTACTTCAAAGAGGAATCTTAAGAAAATAATTAAGCTATAATTCTCGTTTAACAGAAGTTCCGGCAGTTAACTTAAATAACAGACGTTCTTTTGTGTAATTAACGGAATTACGTATTGCAGCATTCGCGTTACGTAAATTGTGGTTGTCCTTATGCCACCAAGTTTTGCCATATTCAATTGATATCGCGAATAAAATGCGCTGGCAGCCAAACGAAGCAAAGAGAGAAACACACAAAGGGAGAAGGAAAGATTGAAAAAGAAAGGAAGAGAGAGACAGAGAATGACACAGAGTGGGAGGAAAATGGTCTCAATGGCTGCGCAGGTGGAGTGTAACACGAAAAACGTGAATGAAAATGCGGCAACCACAAAAACAGATTCATGCAATTTGCATATTTGCAACGCTGCTGCAACGTCCAACACTTTGTCGTTTACCAACACTGAATGGGCTAGAAGAAGCACACAGTTTGCTGACACCAGCAACAACGATACCAAGTACATACTGAATATTCTAGGATGTATTAAAGTTGTTTAGCCCAAGTTCGGACAGATGAAAGCATGACAGCCGCTATATAGTATACCATATATATTCTTGATCAGCATGAGCCGTTGGACCGATCTGAGGGGCTAGAAGAGCAGTCATAGCAACAATTGGTTATAGATAAGCAATAAGTAAAGTAAAGCAAATCTTCGACTTACTACTGTTCCGAAATAAGTACAGGGCTTACGATAGTCGACTACTTGCCTGTAGCGATACCAGTTATTTTAGCGTATGCAAAAACTAAAGCTAAAACTGTAGGTAAAACTGGAGTTGAAGCTGGGGCTATAGCTAAAGCTCTTGTTCCAAACTGAAGTCGCCGCCCACGCTGTGTCTTTGTTTTTATTAAGTACTTCTGTTATTTCTATTATTATTATTTTTATTTTATTTCTTTACTTTTTATTTTGGTTGTCTGCTTGGGTGCAGAGCTTTTCTTTGCCTAACGTTGCCAAGATGCAAACTGTGTTTTTTTGTTGGAATATTTTCAGAAGACAACAGCAGCAGCAGTAGTAGTCTTACTTATTTTCTTTTCTCCTTCATTCTTTTCTTTTAAATTTGCTTTTTCTTCAGTTTTACATCGCGGCTTTTGTTGCCGTGCAGCAGCCCAAAAGTGAACACACAAAAGACAAAGTAGCACAAATTTTCAGCCAGTCTTGCAGCTGCAACAAGACAAAGAGAGTGAAAGAGACTGAGAGAGAGAGAGAGAGAGCGGGAGAGGTAGAGTTGGGGAGTGGGGGGCTGGGGATAGTCATGCCGTGTCTTAGAGACGTGCATGCCATCAGGCACTAAAGCAAAAGGCGCCAAAATGAAAGCCTTTTATGCCTTCGTTTTCCGTATTTTTGTTGTTTCTCCTATGCTCTAACCAAAGGGACGACAAGAAAATGCCAAAAACAAAAGAATCAACGCTTAACACAATTTTTGCATACCCTGTAAATATAGTAAAACAAGCAGTGCTGTGTAAGGCAAAAGTAGACATCGTACACTGCACGTCACAAATTGACATTTTCTTTAAAAGTAAGTCAAAGTATTCTGCCTTTAATTTCAGAAATTTACAAGAAAACCCGATTTTTCAACAACAATTAATCTATAAAAAAATTAAATGTTTTATAACATATGATTTGTATATGTATGTAAAATTCAAAAACAGTTTCCTAAAAGGAGAAGAGAAGACTAAAAGGAAATATGTAGGAAACAGGTATAAAACGTATACTTTGGAAACTATAAATAACTATTAAAACATTAAACTATATTCGATTTATAATTATATTCATATCATTTGACACCAATAAATTTTAAATCATTTTATTTTCATTCTCTTTTGAAATATGTTGAAATAAACATTTGATTGCTTCCAAGTCTGCTTAAATAACTATGAACAACTTTAACAAAAGTTATATAGAAAGTTATATAAAAAGTTACGAGAGGTTTAAAAAAAAAAAACAACACTGTAGATTAAAAATAATTTATGAAGAAATCATTAAAAAAATATCAATATTTATCTATTATGTAATAAATCATTAATAAAATATTAATATTTATGTAATACTTATTATTAATTTTTTGATATTTCACTTTTAAAACTACAGTGTTTTTTAAAAGTTCTCGTAACTTGTTGATATTACTTTTAAGGTGTGGTAAAGATTGTTATATGTATTTAAAATTAGTTTAAAAAGCAAATATTTATTAGTTTGCATTTTATATTTTATTATATTTTAAATAAAGTCACTGCAATCAATTTCTAATTCCACTTCCAGTTGTCAGCTTCAAAAAGGGTATTTCCAAGCACAATAAATATATATAATGTTCTTTATTTTCAGCTTGAAGTAGAATGTGGTTCAAAAACTCTCCCACACCGCCACACACACACACATACACTCGCACATACGCCCACAAAAACACAACGCCCATTTCTTGTTTGCTAGGAAACTATGAGGATTTGAAACCATCGTCTCCGTCTGCGTCTGCGTCTCCGTCGTCGTCGTCGTAGTCGTCTGGTTGGAACGAGTCTCCGACATCGTCTGCTTCACATGTAGGACAACGTTGAAGTCGCCAATGTTGAAGTTTTCTACACTTCTGTTTTCCCACCGCCTGCTAGCCCCTCCCAGGCATTGTAAGACCCTCTGCAGACCCCTCCCCAACGGCTGCTGCTGTTGATAGAATTTATTTAGTTATGCACACCTTCATTTTAAGGCCTTTTACGTGCTACACGAATTCAGTTTTAAGTGTCCACGTGTGTGTGTGTGTGTCTCTGTGTGTGTGCCACAAAAGTTTTGGTGTCACGGTGCCGTATGAAAATTATTACAGCATGTGGGCAATGTGGGCGTTGTTGTGAGCGTGGGCATGGCACAAGCCTAAGCGGTTTATTGACATCTGTCTGAGATATTGAGGTTATTATTGCCTCGCATTGACCGAATCACAAACCAAATTGTATTGCATACTTTTTGGAGCAGCACGCCGGTCAATAAAATGCTGCCAGACAAGGTCGAAGACAGTGTTGCCACCTTTTTTGTTGGAACAAATGGTCAGAAATTTAAAAAAATTACCTATTAATTATTTACTTATTTTTATGAATATCCAAAAAAACAGCAATTAATCCGCTAAAATTTACTTACAAAACAAGGCTAGATTTCTAGCTTATACCCTTCAGAAACTTTTTGTACCTATTAAAATCATAACCATAAATTCAACAAGTTTCCTTTATTGTGTAAGCTAGATATTAAAAAAAGGCTAAAAACAGCTTAACAAATGTATGTTGAAATTAGCTTTAAAATGGCTGTTCACAGCAGTAGATTTACAGCTGATACTAACTTTAAAACACTTTGTAGCTTTTTAAAAATTATAAAATTTATTTAGCTTTAAAACTGCTGAAATGAAGGACAGTTAAATGACAACAAAGGCGGCTGGTCGACCCTTTGTTCATTGCAATTACAGTGTCGCCCAACCAAACGCATCTGAACCGTGATGTGAGTCTTACAATAGCAAGCTTACAATAGCGAGACAATTTGAAACACTCATTGTCATAATCGGTAATAATCTTCGTCAAACAGCAAATTGCACGCTTGAGCTGCTTGGGAATTAAATACGTCATCATATTGTACACTCCCTGACAATTGTTCACAGATATTTACTGTCTGTTTACAGAGGAATTCGCGGAGCTTAACTTAACATAAACAATTTAACTTATCGTACATAACCTCATATGTTGTACTGCACAATGTATCAGCTTAACTCAACTTAAACTTTAAAGAATTCAACACAAGTTTGTACAAGTTTTACAAAAATCAGTCAGTTTACAAGCAAATTCTTTTCGTCACGTAAACATAACCTAACTTTTAATAGGCTTCCTTAACGTGACAACATAAACATCAATTCTGCTTTGTAATAAACGTAACAACTTAACCTAACCAAACATAGTCTATATTATAGCGCTAACATAACAATAACTAAGTTCGCACATAGCAACATAACCTCACATAATACTACTTAACCTAACTTTGTTGTTATAGCCATGAGGCGACACAGAGCAACTAAGCCTATTTACCTAATATACCGAAATTTAGTACAAACAAAAGCTAAACTCGACTTATATGTGCAGCTAATCAACACTGTCACAGTGCTGAGAACTGTACACTTGTTTCGATTCCATTCATTCCAAGTCAAAGCTGTAAAGTGCAGTGACAGCTTAAATCTATTGAGACTTCCAATTGTGTCTCATTATCGTCAGTTGCAGCATTCGATATTGACTCAAAGCAGGTTGGAGTACTGACTACTGAGTACTGAGTGTATTGGGGATTAGGGTTGGCAACCCTGGCAGTCCTGCAATGTGGCAAGTAGATAAGAGTGCAGAAAAGTAGCCACAATTTTGCACTCTATTATGGAAGAGCGGTAAAGAAGGGTGGAGGCAGGAAAGCCAAGGAAATAATGAGACAGAATAGATGGAGAAAGGGAGGAGAGTTAGAGAAGAGAAGAGAGAAGAGTTGAATAGTCGAAACAAGTGATAACGCTAGAGTAAGAGAGAATTTGTTGCGTTTATTAGCGACATCTTCAAAAAAAGAAATGTTGTAACCCTGACCACTTAGACTCCACAGAGATCAGTCAGCACCTAACCTCACTTGCTCCATTCCACTCTCTCTCTCTCTCTCTCTCTCTCTCTCTCTCTCTCACTTACACCAAAGTGAACTGGAAAACACTTTACATATTTGTAATTGCTTGAAATGTGTGTGTTGTGTTTTTGCGGTGTTGGTCAAAGACATGAATGAGGTGAAAGTGAAGTAAATGAAGGCTTAAAAACATGTAAATAGTGTGGAATTTAGATGGATGGGGTTAATAGAGTGGTACAAGGGGTATACGAAGGGGTATATGAAGGGGTGTTCTCAGGTTAGTCTGTGGCATTTGCGGTTAGCAGCTGTTTGCCTTTGCTTTGGCTCTGTGTTTGCCACCGATTACAACTTAGCAATCTGCCTCTCACTCTTCCCTACCCTACCTCTCCTTCACTCCTTTCCCCCTCTTCTATTTTCACACCCAAGTTCATTGCGGCATTTTTAGAGCGCTCGTAAAAGTTGTAAAGTTAAAATTATAGAGCCATTAGATACATAATTTTGCGTATCTCATAATACGCAGGTGAAAGAAACTTATTGGGCTGTAAAGGTCCAACAAAACTTTTTCACATAGGGTATATACAGTCGGATTATATAGAGCGTAAGAGACTTTAGTTGCACTCCCTAAATTCCAACTGATTTTAATCAAATAACATTAACTTTGGCTGCAACTTGTTGACTCTAGCTCTTATAGACTTAGGGTATGCTGATCAAGCATGTATATATGTATACATAGTCCTATTATACAGAGAGTAGGAGACTTTTGATACACTCCATACATTCCACCTGATTTTAATCATATAAAATCAAAATTGGCGGCATTAAAAGCTAAACTTGTTGACTCTAGCTCTTATAGACTCTATGTATGCTGATCAAGCATGTGTATATAGCATATAGATGCGACCACGCCTACTTCCTCTTCTAATGCGCATCAGTTTTTTAAGCAATCCTACTGTTCTTTTTAAGTTGGTTTCTACAATAAGTATTTGTCAGTGTTGCAAAATACGCAAATTGCATTTAAGATTTATAACCTCAAAAGTTTTGTACCCTCTCTCTTTCTCTCTCTCTCTCTCCGTCCCCCTTTTAGACATAAAGAACAAAATACAAATCAAACAAATTTCGCACAAGTTTCAATCACTTCCCTAAAACAACAACAAAATTTTGCTCAACTTTTTATGCAGCAGAAAACAAAACTTTTGCATCAACCCTCCGTGTTGGCAAAGCTTTATGCTTCCATTTTGATTTTATTTTTTGTTTTTGTTTTTGTTTTTCTCGTTGTTTTTGGGGGTAAATAAATAAATAAACAGTCTGTCAAGGCATGCTGGTGACGTCACGCGCTCTGTTAAAATTTTCCAGCTTGGCTCGAGAGTTTTTAGTTTTAAAGGAGGAGGGGAAAAGGGAGGGAGAGTGAAATTGTCAATTAGCAGCCACTGTGAGCGACAAACAAATTAACAAATTATATATTTTTATTTCCTCTATCGCTGATATTTTTAACCAAACTAAGGAATTCATTAATCC
The DNA here is from genome assembly GCA_018152125.1 of Drosophila dunni. Lineage (NCBI taxonomy): Eukaryota > Metazoa > Arthropoda > Insecta > Diptera > Drosophilidae > Drosophila > Drosophila dunni. Next base: position 8,710,672 of record JAECXC010000648.1, on the reverse strand, counting down.
AACTGTTAAAAGCAGTCTAGACTTTAAGTGCAGCAAAGTTTCTAACTTTATTTTCGGTTAGTTTAAATTTAATTAAGTACAAACTATTTAAATAGTTACCTTAGAAAACTTAAAGCTATTTAATGTGCCAATAAAATATAAAATAAATTATAAAGTCCCCTAAAAAAATCAAAGTATTGCTTAGGATTGTTTTTGAGCCTTAATTTGCACATTAACTTAAGTCTAACGATATTCTGTAAATATTTTTGAACACTTTGGGGCTTGTAAGTGCTCTGACCAGTGTTGAGAAAGCCTAGCAAGCTTTAAAAATTCAATAGAAGCTGCTGCCCAGTAACAATAAACCAATTTGAGCAAATGCTGTCGAAGCACTGGCCGCTCAAAGCCTTAAAGCTGAGTCAACAAGGAGGCAGCTATATGATTAGAGCAGGACAGCAGCAGCAGCAGCAGAGATAGCATAACCATCATAAATAGTATGCTTTTGCTGTAGCTTTTGCCATTTTGCGACTTCAAACCACTAAACTGAAAATCTAAATGTTTTGAAACGAAACTGCAACTGAAACCCCAGCGAAGAGACGAGTGAAAGGTTGAAGGGTTTTGAAAGGTCAAGGGACGGTTGACGGGGGGGTTGAAGTGGGGTCAGCAGACGAATGCAAAAACTATGCCGGAAATACGTGCTTAGCATGCAAACGCACAAAACAACAACAAACAAAATGCGATGGACAGCAGGACTGGAGGGTTGAAGAGCGGATGAGACAGACGTAGGTACGGTACGGATAGGCAGAGGCTGTGCGACAGAAAAACAAACACACACACACACACATGCACACATATGTCTATATATACATGCATACGTATGCACATACATATAAACCGCTTAACAATGCCACTTCCGTTTTTGGCATGCGGTTTACCCGATTTACCCGCTTGGTCGCCGGCTTCATGGTTAGACATCAGTCCTTGGTCATTTTCCTTGTTGTTGCTACTCTTGTTTACACACACACACACAAACAAATGTACACCCTTTTTAGCTATAAAAGCCTAGACAGTGCTGTTAATCTAGCTTATTTAATGCTCAACTCATTAGCGCTTGCGTTAGAAATTTTTAAAAAATAAATGAAAATAAAGTTTTAAAAACTTTTGATAAAATTTAAGTTTCTTTTCAGCGCTTTTGTATTGAATTTTAATTTTAGTTAGTGTTTTTAAATATTTTTGGTCTTAAAACTTACAACACTAATTTGGTAGGCAACACTACACAAGTCAACACTAGTCTAGCTTTAAATTTATGTAACTTAAAAGCTTGAATACAAAACTCAATTTTGATGTAATTAAAATTTCTTTTTAACAATTAACTAATAACAAATAACAAAGACCTGCTGAGTATTTATTTAAGCAAATCTCTAAGATTTCTCCTCAAAGGATATTACTTTACCTTAAGTTATTTTAATTTGTTATTTTATCATTTAGTTGTTGTTATTGTTTGTTGGTTTTGCTTTCACGTCTTAAGCGCATCACTTGTCTCGTTTAGACGCTTCTATGTCAAAATGAAATTATTTCAATTACATTAGTAACTGAGCTTAAACAAACGACAAGCAGCTGCTCACTGTCCCACTGTCTGTCCCACTGTCTGTCCCACTGTCTGTCAGCCTTCAAATGTTTTCCCTCAACTTAACCTACATTTATTTGGCCACATTCTGTTGGCAATTTTCATATTTTATTTAAACACTTGAGCATTTGTTTCCCTGCACTTGCTCTTTGTCTTCCCCTGTCTCTATCTCTATCTCTATCTCTGTCTCTTTCTCTTGCTCAACAGTTGATATGATTTGGTTTATAGAGTCAACAATTGTCAGTGCACATTTCAAATAATTTCAAGTGTCTTGTATTAATCACGCATACGCCAGGTTATCCACAAGAGATGAGCATATGTGTTATTACTGAAGCGCAAAATATACAAAATATATTTCTAATTAAATTTACTTTCGTCTATGGAAATAATTTGAACTATAATTAAATTAGTTTCCTTGTGTTGTCTATGAAAATTGGCTTGATTTAATGTAGCAAGTCAGTTCTAAAATTTGTTTAGATTTTATTGTATTTATTTAAAAAAATTAATAGTTTTTTCATTAATTATTTTTTTTAAAAACAATTAACCATTTTGTAATTTTATTTAGTGTAAAAACAAACCAAAAATAAAAAGAAATATGGGGCTTTAAAATTTTTAATACAATTAATAGAAATATAATTTAAATTATAGCTAAATTAGTTTTATTGTCTTGTATAGTTACTCATGAAAACTCTTTAGATGTTACGTAGTAAGTCAGTTCTTAAATTTTACTAGATTTTATTGTATTTATTTTAAAAATTAATAATATTTTTTTTTATAGAAATATTTAGTGAAAAGCTAAGCCAAAAACTGTTAGACTACAAGTAACAGATCCTCCACGCACGGACTACTAAGGGCCATCATATGGTCTATGCACTGCTCTCTTGAAGGCCGTCCGGTTTAACCTAACCTAACCTAAGCCAAAAGTATAAAAAATATGGGCCTTTAAAATTTCAAATAAAATTTTATTTCTACTCTTATCTAGTAGGAAGAATTGTTTTATACAACTGTTATATAAGCAATAAATAAGTCAGCTTTATATATATTTTTAAATGACTTTTTTATGAAATGTCTTGGCCTGAATTCTTCTTAAAATTAAAGACTTTTAACCAAAAACTTTCACTTAAAGCGTTCTTAGCTATACCAGATTTTTCTTATAAAAACCTTTAGTATAATTTGACATTTCTTGCACTTTCCACTTCTCATTTAAGCCAGTTGCTCAGTCTTTGGTCAATTTGTGTGCAATCTAATCAATTGGTTAGGCTTAATTAAGAGGATTTGCGAGTCATAAGTCAACTGCAATTGCAGTTTGCTCAAATCTGCAGTTGAAAAGCCAAAGGCTATTTGGCGATATTCGTTTGGGCGGAGGGAGGGAGGGGCTTAGGGGCAGACGGCATTGAATGTGGGGAAACCCTGTCAATAACTGTCTCGTTAAGAGCAAATGCCATTAGAGTAAATCGCAGAACTAAACCCAATGCGAAATAGCGAAAGACACGAACAAAAATAGATTGAATGAAAGATGGTTAGGAGCAAGAGAGTAGAAGGAAATGGGCCAAAAATCTGAAGCTAACTGAATTTCACACACTTAACGCCTGCAGCATTGCAGACTCGACTCAATAAAGCGCAGCTGGACAACCGTTGAAAGGGCAGGCGGCGGAGCGACACGGGGGGCAGCACGTATTGGAAAAAGGCATCCAAACGAACTATATATATATATGTGTGTGTAGTATATATCGTCTATCAGCTGTGATGTGGCACTGAAATGCTTTGGCAGCTTTTGCCAAGTGCCAAAAGGCCCCCCACCAAACAAAAAAAAAAAAATCCACTCAATTCTCGCCAGCTGCTAGGGTTGCCTCCTTCAGCAGAGTTGGTTAAAAACAAACCCAGCCGTCGAAGGCACGAAGAAAATTTACAGTCAGCCAAAAAGCCAAAACAAAATGCCGACAGAACAGCAAAAACAAAAAATAGTTGGGATTGTCGGGGAGTTGAGTATGGCCACAACTTACAAGATACCCTGTAATTAGAAGGGCAGCTTAGAATAATTGTTGCTGGTACTATAATTATTGTGAGTTGTGAGCTGTACCCTATGGGGATGGTAACTAAGGTTATTCCCTTCAGTCCACAAATCCTCTGCTTTACGCAACTAAAGCATACCCTACTCGCACTTAACCACATGCGCAGGGTATTAAAAGAGTGTTCACCCTGTGGATTGAGTTTCAAGTTTGGTTTTTGCATCGTTTTTTACTCGCTTGTTTTAACCTTCCAAACACAGCGCATTTTCGATTCTCAATTTGTTTTCTTCTTTTTGGTTTTTGCTTACCACTTTTCTCAATTGTTTTTTACAGTTTTAAGACCCAGTACTTAAACAAATAGAGTGGTCTAAGGGGTTAGCGGTGGAGAATGGTAGAGAAAGGTATGATAACATAGATTCTATAGAACTCATCGCCATCAAGTGCTCTATGAGCAAAAGCCTCCAAAATGTTCCAAAATTTAAATTTATTTTTCTTAAGTACAGGGTCTTTCAAGTCGCTTTCTTCGCTACGAACTAGTTTTATTTTATATATTTTCCATTTATTGTTGTAGTTGTTCTTGTACTTGTACTTCGTGCAGTGCTTCCCCTTTGTGGACGCTTTTAAATGTGTCAGGGCAAGTGAAATTCGTTCTCTGGGCCAAATTTGTTAACCAAGGACGAGCAGGAAGGCTAAGAAGAAGGCATTTTCACGGAATTGTCAGTGTCCCTGTCACTCGGCCAGTCAATTAGCCAACGCTTTTCAATTACAAACAAATCAAAGCATTGCATACTCAATGTGCAGGAGATGGAGCTGGAGCTGGAGATGGCAGAAAATCATTGGGGTTTTCTGCACTCGAACAGCACAGGTAAAAGCCCTCTGCTCACTCTCCTCCCTCTCTCTCACTGTCAAAAACCCGAAAATTTACATTTGTCACCTCCCACAAAAGTGGGTCAGTAAATGCACAATCGAACGGAAATTTTCTACCTATTTTCCCTGTCAACCCTTTATGCTTTTCCCCCTTTTGTAATCCAGTAAAATGATGCGCATCATCATGGGCTAAAAGTGGGCGTGTGGTCTGATTGGACAACAGAGAGACAGGGAGAGAGAGAGAGAGAGAGGGCGAAATCAATTGATTGTGTTGTTTCAACTAATGCAAGTGTGCATTATGAATTATATACTCAAATGTCCTTGATCCTCTTACATGCGATATGACACTAAATTCGCTTCTATTTTAAATCAATACATTGTGAATTTAGCGGCAAAGCTCGTGAACTCTGACATTTAATATTTATTTTTGACTCGGTGAAGAGCTTAAAGATAAATCTACGATTTTATTTTGCTGCTTTTTGTAGATACATCTGAGAATATAAATGGTTGAGGGATTTGCACAACAAAAATGTGTAACGAAAGTATACTTAAAGGCATATAATAAGGTGATATGTGGTCAGAAAGATATTGATTCTATAAGTATGATAAGGGAAGAGTAGGGAAAATATACAGAAATCATAGGGACGGTTAAGTATTTCTAATACCCTTGCAGAGAGTACATTGTTTTTGTCACCAAGTTTGTAACGCATTGAAGGAGGCGTTTCCAACCGCATAAAGTATATATATTCTTGATCAGCATCAACAGCCGAGTCAATATAGCCATGTCCGTCTGTCTGTCCGTCTGTCCGTCTGCTTCTATGCGAACTAGTCTCTCTGCTCGCAGATCATTTGTAAAAATCGGACAGATCGGACCACTTTATTATATAGCTCCCATAGGAACAATCGGTCGAAATGCTTGCAAATGTATGAACATTTTAGGTGTTCATTGACCGATTTCAACCAAATTCATGCAAAATGCATTTCTAATCGTTCTCTGACTGGTGACCAACTTTCATCTAAATCGGACTTCTATATCATATAGCTACCATAGAAATAATTGGTGATTGAAACCAAATTAACGAAATATTCATGACTGCAAGGGAATTTAATATTTGGCGTTTTTATTTATTTTATTTAATACCAATAGAATAAACTTAGATTATGTACTGTGTATAGCAAATATGTTGCCCATATTTTTATTCAATTCAATTTCATATTTCACCGACTTAAAGACTTGCAATATTTCTGCAGTTGAAGCCATTTTTCATTTCCTTTTGTTTCTCTGTTAAAACTTCTTCTTAAGTTTGTTGATTTTTTCTTCCCTTTTCATTCTTTGATTTCCCATTTTCCATTTCCCATTTCTTATGCCGTTTTCATTTCAATTGACACAAAAAAGTTGTAATTTTATGAATGTGCAATGGACGTGTAAAGCTGTAAAACGATCCACATTATTGAATTTACTATATTTTTATCGGGGCTTGTGTGGGCAAGAAGGGGCGGTAGGGGTGCCTGCGGAGGGGGTGACTGTTGGAAGAAGTACATTTAAATAATTCAATTACAATGTAAATCCCTTAATCATATGAATATTCATTATAGTTGGGCAAGTAGCAGCTCGGAGAGAGCGTGGAGGGATTGGCAGAGGAAGGGAGGGGAAGAGCCTGAGTGAGAGGGGTGAGGGGTGAGGGGTAGGCATATAAATGCATTTACCACAGCATTTCCACCACAATGCGCGATGCAGTGAGAAAAGCGGAAGTGCAGATTTCTGACAGTCAAAGTGGGTGTTATCACTGTGTGTGCAAGTGTGTGTACTGGCCTATGTGTGTGTGTGTGCGTGTGATTGTGTGTGTTAGCGCCCGGATGTCAGGCGACAACGACATTGCATCTTTTGCCTGGTCGCATCGTCTGTTTGTGTCATTTCGAGATAATTTTCTTTTATTTTTTGCACTTTTTGCAATACTCTTTCCGCAGGGTATATAAACTAGGTGAGCCAGTGTGTCAAGCGGCAAAATATGTGCGTAAAAAAATTGAAATTGATTTAACACGTTTAGTTTTGCGGTTTTATAGCTTTTATTATCTAATGTTGTGAGCTTTGTGGACCTGACTGCGCCTAAAAGTATGCAACGTTCGACGTGCCAATCATAAAATTTCTTTCATGTTTTTTTCTGCTCTTTTTTAAATGAAAAGTGTTTAATGAGTGTGTGTGTGTGTGTGTATGGGTGTGTGTTTTAAATGCCAGCACACACACGCTGGCCACATTAATGCGTGTTTTACATTCGAACACGCCACAGAATTACGAAATTTTTTCCGAAATTTCTCATTTCACCTGATCTCATTCCGCTTCGCACCCTTTCCCTTACACCCCTTTCAACTTTTGGCCACTGCCTTTCACACACTTCTTTCACTGACTTGCCGCTTCAAGTGTTGCATGTGGCAACTGTACTTAATGCCACACGCCTTAATGCATTTAAAGCTCACGTAATTTTATAGCAATCAATGTGAAAGGATGAAGGATGCCCAGAAATGTGGGCATTGCCAATCCGTGGGTTGCTCAAGTATTTTTGGGTAAACGAAAACGAAACGAAAAACTAAAAAATGTAGTTAATAAGTTGACTTAATTGTTTTTAATTTATTACAATATAAAGTTTGAATTTTTAAATTAATTGGAATATTTCCGTACTGTTGTGAGTAAGGGATTTTTTTTGGCAAAACAAATGCTACAAGTTTCAAGATTTTTAGCTTGGTATATTTATTATTCTATGCTTAGTTTTCTAATTATTTTTTTGTTAAACAGAGAACCAATTTTTATGGTAAAGAATTTGCTTAAAAATTTCACACTTTTCTTTGTTAGAACTGCTAAAGCAACCCTCTTTTGGCAATCAGAGAGCGCACAATTTGCATTGGCAGTTGCACCGAACAAAATCGTTTAGAAATAGAAGTCAGAAGCAGCAGGGAAGAAGCAGCAGAAATGGAATTGAGAATTCTTGAATTCTCAAAACTAAAAAACTTGAAAAGTTGAAACTCAAATGAGAGTCGTTATGGGTAAGTTGGAGAAAGTTTTGTGACGCACTTCGAGCATTGCATTTAATGTGTCATTTAAATATCTGTCAGAGATTTTTTTATTTTTTTTTGCTTTCCTCTTCTTTGTTTAACTTTTCTGCGTTTTTTTATATTTTATTCAATTGTTATTTTTATTGCTGTTGTTGTTGTTGTTGCTGTTGTTGAGGAGGAGATCGTTTGCATAGGCAATGAAAAAGTTTGCAACGTCGCCCATTAAAAAGTTCGACAAAATGTTCGGTGTAATATGCTTATGATGTGCCATCAAAACTGAAGGACTTTTCACTTCCTTATGCCCTCCCACTTCCTGCACTCCAGCGCCACCTGTCGCCACGGCACGTGCCAAGACAAGATAGAGGGAGTAGGTGTGAAGAGCGAATGGTAGAGAAACATAGCAATGCTGCAATTGAATTTAAATGCGAAAATCATTTAATTGCTTTAATTAATGGTCCTGACAGCGCTCGGTCTGTGGCTCACGATTCAATGCGGAAGCGTGGACTTAAATTTTTACAAATACCCTGTAAAGGCTATTCATTCCGGAATGGGTTGTGTTGGACAGCCAACGAGTCATTTAATTAAAATATATTTTAAAGCTAATTATAATGTGATTATATGATTTGTAGGAAGGTATTATTTAAACGGTACATTATTATTATTATTATTATTATTATTATTATTATTATTATTATTATTATTATTATTATTATTATTATTATTATTATTATTATTATTATTATTATTATTATTATTATTATTATTATTATTATTATTATTATTATTATTACTATTATTATTATTATAATTATTATTATTATTACATCGTCATTATCATCATTTGTATTGATATAATTTTTTTCATACATTTTTATTTATTTTATTTTTTTTTGTCTTACAAGCTGTCTGTGTTTTTTCAATTCTCGAGGGTATTGTACAGCTGTTCATTGATTATTAAAAACTTTTTTCGTTAAAGGTTTTGCCCAAAAATACCGACCGAAACCTGCAGCTGAGTTCTACATAAAAGAAACCACTGAATTTCAATTGAAAATCGATCAGTCAGCCAACCATGTGTGTGTTCGAGTGTGAGTGTGTGTGTGTGTTGTGGCTGCTTGGCTGAAACTTCCGCTTGACGCTTAAAAGTGTGCTCTGAACTCTGCATTTCCTGCTCATTCCACGCAGACAACGTTTGTTGTGGGTATAAGAACTTCTACCTCTGTATTCCCTGCTTCGACCCTGTAGTTAAGACGTACATATATAAACCTATTTCTTTTTTGTATGAGGGTTTTCGGCGACAAGACTGCTTGCACATACTACAGGGAATCTTTAAGTCTGTGTCTATGATTCTACACCTACCTTTCATTGTTTGCCCGAAAATGTTTTTTTTTGCCTTTTCTAACATATAAACAATGCATATTCATTGGGTGTGTGGTAGTGTCAGTCTATGGGTGTGGGTGTGTGTGTGATAAATCTGTCTATGCTAGAAATTGTCACGTTTATTGGTTCAATTCGTTCGATTTTTGCATTTTAGGGCATTGAATTCCTGCATATTTGGGCGTTGAGTGCAAAACAATGTCAAATGCAGACATCAAATGCCCCCAAAAGCTGAAGACTACCGCTTTCTGCCCACTGTGCGGGTGGTGGGACAGGTGAAGTCGTTGGCAGAGACAAGAAGATACAATTTTAGACAGAATCCAAAACGCCTGGCAGCGATTCAAGCGACAGAGCTGGAGACAGAGATAGAGTTGGAGATGGAGATGAAAACAGAGATATGTTTGCATTTCCAAATAGTACGAATTTTGGTGGCCAAAGATTGAGCAGTTAATGCAAATTTCGATTTGAAGGCAGTTCATCAATTGAACGCAGACATAACTGGAATTTGGAGTAGCTTTCAGTTTGGATTCTGACAGGAATTGTGTAGACAGATGAACAAATCACTGACAAATTTCAATTTAAACTTACAAGTGCTAGGCAGCAAGTTATTGAAGGGAAAAGGGCAGTAAAAACGTTTTCAGATGTTTTTTAAAACATGTTCGAAAAACCAATTTAAGCAATGAATTCCGAAAAGGAGAAATTTTTATTCGGAAACTGTCAGATTTAACTAAAATTCTCTCTCAAATAAAATTGTTATGGAAGAGCTACTAAAGTTTCATGCAAAAAAACATAAATCTTTTAATAAAATAGAATAAATATAGTAAAGGTAAAGCACATTTTGATAAAAATCTAAAGGCAGCAGCAAAGGAGCTTAACTAAAATTGATTTAAAAATCACTAAAAGAAGCTGCCAAAGGGCAAAGAGGTAGCAAAGGGAGAAGATGAAAAGAAAATTTATGAAATAATTTTATACTATAAAAAGACAAAGTAAAATCAATAAAATAAAATGTTTAAGCTGTCTAAAAATACCCAAAGCAGCTTATTAGACAGATAAACTAGAAATGGTTTATAAATATATGAATTTTAACTCAAATATATTTAATTTATTATTTAAGAATCAATAAATTTAAAACGAGCAGCAAAATGAAATATGTCACTCTTAAAGCCATTGAAATTTCTTAGTACTGAGTTAATTAGCAGCTAAGTAAAGAGTTATTTTAACACAAAATATTTGCTTAATTAAGTTCTAATTGAAACATTTCAATTGTTAATTGTCAGTTATAATTAGAACAATAATTGGCATAGTTACATGGCTCAATATACGAGGGCAGAAACCCAACTCAAATGCTCTGAAAATAAAGTATGACAATTTGACATTTAACAACAATTGCAATGAATCATTGAGCTTGGAAATCAAGTGTGTAAAACTGACACAGAAGTGAATATTGAACGTTTTATGGTCAAATTACTTACAGTAGTTCGGTAGTTTATTGATGACCCACATGCGAATGGCATTTTATAGCATCTATCATTCGAAGGAAAGGAAAGGAAAGGAGAGTAGAGGAAGGAAAGGGAGCGGAAAGTAGTGTCGCCACAACAGACACTTTTCTCACTCAGTCTTCGACTCAGTTTGGGTCACATTCTTGGCCTCATTCTGGATTTGATTCTCATTCTCATTCTACTCCTCATTCCCATTCCTATTCTCGTTTTTATTCACCTCCATATCGTTGTCCTGCTTGTCGTTGTCACTCAATAATTTAGCTGTTTCTTCAGGTGGCACTTGACTATGAGACGACTCAACTTCAAATTGTCGAGCACTCGAAACTTTGCTGTTGCTGCTGCTGTATAAATCTTTGCTTAACCTCGTCTGAACTCTGCCACTCACACACACACACACACAAACACTCACACACATACATATATATACCCCACAAATATGGACACTTTCCGAGCCAACACTTTGGAGGTGAAATCAACTGTCAAGCAGTTTTAAACAGTTTACGAGGCGTATGAGCGATATTTGCACAGGCTTTGCTTTATTTTCATGAGAAGTGTGTGTTAGTGTCTGCGACAGTGTGTGTATGCAGGTGTTGTGCGCAGTGTGTGTGTGAAGTACGAGTTTGGTATTCTTTTCAATGTTTTTTTTAACCCTGTAGTTCAAGTCGTAAGAGAGTCTGTAAGTTCTGCAGAGTCTAGTCTGCTCGTTAGAAGTTTAGCAGTTAGAGGTTCTTAGAGACTAACTACTTTATGCCCATTTTACAGACCAGCTACAGGGTCTTTTAAGGTAGAGCTCTCTACACTGCAGACTTAGCTACTTTTAGTATTTTTTCCAACCGCCAGTTGAAGCACTTAATTCAGCGTAACACTACAGCGATTGATTCAATACAGTTAAGTGAGTGTGAGTGGTAGGGTGAGTGTATGTGAGTGGTAGTGTGTGTGTGTGTGTGTGTGTTTAAGTGTGTGCGCTGTAAGTGTGTATGCGTGAGCGAGTGTTTAAGTGCGTGTGTGAAGCACTGTTTCAACTATGTTATTTCTGCAATTTTAATTACAAGACAAAATATCGGCATAAATATCACGTGATAAACACAAGTGCAAACACACTCGAAACCCATTGTGTGTGTGTTCGAGGGGCGGGGGGTGTGGCAGTGTTGTAGCTTTGTGTTATAACCCTGTGTATTGAAGTATTTGCACATTTAAATGCCGTGAGCGATAACATTTTATCAGATAACTTAATTTTCAGTTTTGCTTCAATGATGACAAGGGTAGTGACTAGTAGATACCCTGCACTTACTTAGCTTAAGTAATTTAAATTTAATTTAACGCAAACTTATGAAATTTTACTAGAGTTCTCAATTTAAAATCGTATTTCAACTATGTATGTGGGTAGACTAGAGTATACCCTGTACTTACACCTTACCCAACTGATTGTATACTTAAACACTTGCAAATGAATGGGTTAAAAAAGTTATGTGACTGCTCACTTCCTTAGATTGTGTTATAGTTTATGTGCACGACTTTAATATACCCTGTAATAGTACACAGTAACTAAATTAATTACATTTTTAATTACATTTCCCCAAGCAAAGGTCTATGTGCTAGAGTTAGAAATGATTGGCTTATAGCTACCCTGTAATTCTAAAAAGTTTTATTTTAAACTCCAGTAAGTGTAAACTTTGCCAGACTTTTCTAACGCTTTCGCCTTCTATATACCCTACAATAAATTCGTATAGCATACACACAAATGCAGCGCCAGTAAATGCATCGTTAGTTTTTGTTTTCCATCCCTGGGGCAAAACGACGGCTGTGTTATCGACCAGTTTAATGTTGTTTGTTAAAATGCAATTAGGCTGGCATTTCAAGCGAAATGTCGAGTTATCGTTTCAATTTAACAAGCCAACTACAGTGCAGAATGATAGTACAGGGTATTTGGAGGCACCGTGGGGTAGTCTAACTGGATAAGTTAGTTGGTCTCAGTAGTAGTTCATATATGGCGAAGTAATTGGTTGAAAGTAGTAAAAGAGTTGGGGAAAAAACGACTTTAAAATATACAAAATATACATACATTTGTATGTTATCGATTAATTATCGATATACTTATTTTTATAAATTAAAAAAACTAACTTTTTTGTTATCACTAAGTATTTATTGTAAACTTTGCTTGAAACAATAGGAATTTGCAACAAAATCATAATAACTATCGTGTTATCGATTTTAAATCGATAGTGAAATTTGTTTTCAAAGAGTATATGCATATAACATTTTACCGCATATATATCATAACTGAGTTGAAAATGTTTGCTACCCAAAATAGTTTGCTACCATTTATCGCAGTTATCGATTACACTCAAGAAATAACACAGATTGTAAATAACACTGACAAATTTCTCTAGAGAAACAACAGTTAAATCGAGTGGTAATGAAATTCAATTGTTCACTGTTCAAGTGATAAGCGGCATGTCGATAGGTCGATAAGTGAATCGATTAACAAATCGATAGGTAGTTTGGGTAGCGACTCAATGCAGTTAAATTTTCATATTTGTTAATATTTGCATGCAGTCGAGCGTATAATCGCACGCACGCACACACCACACACACACCAACACATGCCCACACACACACACACACGCACACTCTGGATTCCATGGGGCATGCAACAAACAATAACAACAAGAGCTGCATGAACAATTGTTCAGGCAACATTTTAAACATTTATCAGAGCTCTTTACTCGTCAAGTGACCGAATGAATCGTATAACCTCGCTTACCCATCTGCTCTCCCCTTAACACTTTTCCCCCATTTCCCTCGACTTTCCCCTTTCCCCAGTTTCACCACAAATTGGTGCACACAAAGTGGTAAATGGGCTTTTATTAGTCACCCGCTGGGAGCATCGAATACAAATTCAAATTCAAATATAATTTCACTAATTATATAAATAGGCTAATGTTATACCCTGTAAAATTAGCTAACGCTGGGGAAAGGGGATAGCTACTACTACTGGTACTACTACTACTACTGCTACTACTATTACTACTGCTACTACTACTGATACTACTATTACTACTGCTACTACTACTACTACTAATATTACTACTGTTACTGCTACTACTACTACTCCTGCTACTACTACTACTAAACAAAAAGTGTCCTTTTATTTTTTAAAAATTCTTTTTTTTTCAAATTTGTTTCAACCTTTAATACCATTTATTTGAATGCATCTGCTATTTGCACAGGGTATCTGCGGTGCTTCCGATTAGCGCACTCCATTGTTATTTAGCATTATTGCTCCTTTGTTGCCAACTATTGCTTTCATTACAAAACTTTTTAATAGCCCAAAATGCGCAGTTATTATGCACTTTCAGCGGGTATTTATGACTAGAAAGTGTGTGCCAAATTTTTAATATTTTAGTTTAAATAATTAAACTAGTTTAAGATAATAATATTTTATAAGTATTTTCCTCTAACAATACTTCAATTATTATTTTTTTACAATTTTTTTAAACAAAAAGTATTCAACTCACTACTAATAATAGCGCTTTTCAAGCCAAATTCCCCTTTTGCTTATTTTGTTTTTAAATTTTTGTGCATTTCTAACACAAGTGTATGGGAGTTACTGATGTTGTGGGTGTGTGTGTTCGTGCTAGTGTTGGTCTAAAATTTATTAAGTCAAATATTTGCATTTGCACTTTAATTAGTTGCAATTATTTTGATATATTTTTTTTTGTTTCCCAAGGCAAATATTTTATTTTATAGCCCAAAAAATGTTACATTTGTATGTGTGTGTGAGTGTGTTGGCTTGTGGTTGCGTGTGTGTTTGGTGTGTGTTACACATTTTGAGCTAATGAAGCTCTTACTCAATGCCATATTTAAACAGACCAAAGGGAAAAGCAGGAGGATTTTTGGAGCTACCTCTGAGGGGGTTACTGCGTGTGAGTGTGTTCAACTTTTTGCCGCAACTGTAAATTGTAAATTTTGTCAGAATATTTCTAAAATATATGTAATTTGTTATATAATATTTTTGGTGTATTTACATACAAATCTTTGGAGATTTTGCAGCTATTGTTTGGTGAGTTTTCCGTATCATTCTGGGAAATTTGATTCAATGCACATTTGAGCCTTAGGAATTTCAAAATAAATAATTGTTAGCATGCAAAATAAATTGTACTAAATAAATACAAAAAAAATGGGCAGCAAAATGAGTTTAAAAATTCACACAAATGTAAAAAAGGATCAAATTTATTTCAATTTGTCTAATAATTTTGAAAATTCAGTTTCTCTTCCAAATGGGCATCAAATGTTTGATTCAAGTTCATTTAATTGCTCTAATTTAAGTTGAATTTTATTTATCTGGAATTTGATTTCAATTCATTAAGAGTGCAGTGAGTAAACTCCTTTGGTAAACTATAAAAAGCACACAATAAAATGCAGTATAATGAAATTAGTTTTTAATTTTCAAAATAAAGAAATTTTACTCTATAACGAACAATAAAAAGAAAGCAAATTTAGTTGTATTTTTTATTGTTTCTTTTATGTTTCTCAGTTTATGATGCGCATTAAATTTGCCAGGGAAAACGCGTAAGCATTCAAGTGAAATAATTAGATTGTTGCATTCTGTGTTGCTTTGAGCGTTTTACTTTGTGCTGTTAGCCAAGATTGCTGCCATTTGTGCCATTTGCTGGATGTTCCTTGTTTCCTGTTTCTTCATGGTTTCATTCAATCCCGTGTGCATTCATAACTGCATTAAGGGGAGTCGTAATAAGCTTATGTTGCTCCTCAAATGATTGTCCTCCCTCTCTGTCTCTGTGGTTCCCTTTGTCACTTTAGACTTGTACGTAGTGGCGTTGTCTTGCTAGTGACGAAAGTAGACCGCAAAAGTAACTTTTTAAAGACCCCACAAGAACTAAGTTTCAGGCAGACTTAATTGATAGCCTCAGATTTTTAGACTCGATACTACTAATACTACTACTACTACTCCTAATACTACTAAGACTACTACTGCTGCTACTACTACTCCTACTACTACTAATGCTACTACTACTACTACTACTACTACTCCTACTATTACTACTCCTATTACTAAATACCCCACAAAAACTAAATTTAAGGCAGACTTACTTGTTAGCCTCTGATTTCAAGACTCGATACTACTAATACTACTACTACTACTCCTAATACTACTAAGACTACTACTGCTGCTACTACTACTCCTACTACTACTAATGCTACTACTACTACTACTGCTACTACTACTCCTACTACTACTGCTACTATTACTACTACTGCTACTACTACTCCTACTACTACTGCTACTATTACTACTACTGCTACTACTACTCCTACTACTACTGCTACTACAACTACTACTACTACCAGGATAAAAATGTGTTTCCTTTTCAGCACCCAGCTAGATATTAAACTAAATACAGGGTCTACTGTAGAAGGGCTATGCCAATTGCAACAATACTTTGTCATGACCAATCGCAATGGCCAAAACCAGCTTTAACATGGAAAACAAGAATGGCAGCCGGGGGGGAAAAGAGCGAAAGGGAATGCTACAAAAAAAAAAGAGAAAAATAGCAAACAAAGCCATCCAATCGTCTCGTTATGGGCAACCCAAAAGCACAATAAAAGCTGCTCAATTGCAGCCCTGTCTCATGGCATTGTCCCAATATCAACGTCAACATCAACGATGGCGTCAACTTGAAAGCCACTTGCATTCGACTCCCTCAGGCATAGAGGCTAAAAGGACAAGCTAACTGAGCCAGTAGGCGGAATGGGGGGAGGTGGAGTTGTTTTGGCCTCTTCCCAGTTGACAACTTTGAGTGTTCACTGTAACGGACGCGCGTCTGCAACGGAAAGTGCGCTAATTATGCGGCGAATATCACAAAAGCAATGAAAAATGAAAACAGAAAAAAAATATATAAGTAAATACGCATTAAGCTTCACAGCCACGGCGCGACTAATGCATACCCTGTAGTGTCAGAAGTTTGCAACATTTCATGAGTGGGGAATATGAGTTTGACGAATAAAATCAAAACAGAAATAAATTTGTATTTCTCTGAATTACAGGGTATATAGGCGGTTAGAACTGCTTTAAAGAGAACCTAGTGTTTGTATTAGAAAAGTTTAAGATATATTTATGCCAATTTTATAAGAATACTTTGCTTAATTTATATACCCTACTTCATTTATTTACAGGATATAAAGTCTGAACCATTTTTTTTTGTCATTTGTACAACTGAAGTGAAGTCTGCGAAATAACAGTACAGCTTGAGATTGTTGAAAAATAAAAACTACAAATAAAATTTACAGGGTATCTAAAGAGTAATTTATATTTATTCTAAGCTCGAACAATTAAAACTAATTCTGAACATCATTTACTTTCATAGCACTTAGTAACAAGAAATTTTACCAACATACTTAATTTACAGGGTATTTAAAGAGTAAAATTTTAATTTTCTAAGCTCCAACAAGTTATATTATACCTTATAATCCTTTAAGTTCAAAGCACCCACAGCCCTGTTAAGCCTTTATACCCCATCAGATTTTTATAAGCTTACAGGGTATTTGCCTAGTCAAATTCTTATTAAGTTGTCCAAAAGCCAACAGCAACAGCGGCGACATTGCTCTTAAAAAGATGTCGAGCGAAAAGTTAAAATAGTTTTGGCTTGTAACCCGCTAAAGGCAGGGGATTACATTAGGCGTGTTTTAGGGGGTAATACTCCCAGAGGGGGTTCCAATGGGATTGTGCAAAAGGGGCGGGGGTTGAGTGGGGTTAATGCGCTCGCATTGTAACTGTGCTGTTATTGTTGTTGCTCAACAGCCGTGATTTTGTGTGAAGCTAAAGAAAAGGTAAATAAAAGAAAGCAAGTAAAAGATAAAGAGGGAAAAAAATGTGGGAAAAAAGGTGAGAAAAAATGGTAAAAAGGCTAAAGAAATAGGGGAAAGAAAACGCAGAACTATTGAAAGTGAGTTAAAAGAAGCAGAGAAAAAGAAACATGAGGAGTACGATAAAAATGAAGGAAAGATAGGACTGAAAAAAATTGAGGAGAATCAATTGGAAAGTGGAGAAAGTAAGAGAAAGCTAGGAGAAGCGTTCAAAAAAAAATCTAGAAACATAGAGAAAGTTAGGGAGACTTAGCAAGAGAGACGAAGGGAGAAAAGAAGACAACAACAAGCAGAAAAAGTGAGGTAAAAGTAGGTACAAAATTGAGAGAATTTTGACTATTGATAGCACATTTCTGTACTCACATAAAATCGAAATAATTAAGGCAATTTCGTGCACTGACTAGAACAATTAAAATACAAATTTTTTAATAAAGTTTAGAAAACTAAACTTTTTGCGACGGGCAAAAATAGAAATACATATAAAGCCGTTAGCCTGGATACAGGAATGAGGCTTTGTGAAAGTTTAGTGCGCGATATGCAGACTCTGCATAGCTTCCACTTCCCCTTCCTCTTCTTCCTCCTGTTGTTGGTGGGAAAAAACAACAGACAAAACAGCAGACAGTGTGACACGGACATGACATATTTCTGCATTTGTGTGCAGCACTGCTGCCATCCCACAAGGTAGTCCAGCTTTACGCGGCCGTACAGGGTACTACTTCTCACTGTCCTAGGTCTGGCTTTACTTTGGACTACCTTGCCCTACCTTACGGTACGCTGGCATACCTTTCTGCCATACTTTAACCTGTCCTTTCATTTGTTAACGGCCCTGCGCTGCCCTACACGGATTTTCTCTGCCCTACATGACCTACACGTCCCCTACTTTGCACTGCACAGAAAGAAATTCTGGTTGATGTCGTGAGTTGCGATGCCTCAAATATTGGCAAATGATTGTAAAATACTTCATTTAACTTTGGTCTCTTCGCGCTATTAACTTCTCGGTACACTTTAGTTTTTTTCAGTGCACTTCTCCCCACTCCTACCGTCTCCTGCCCTCTCACTACTCACGCTATTTCTGTCACTTAATCTGCTGATGCCTTTGTTGTTTTGGTTGTTGTTGTTATTATTGTAATGCCATAAGCTTTAAGAGCTGCCATGGCGCTTATCATTCAGCGCCAGCTTTTAGCGTCGACGTTAACGTCGCTGTCGCAGTCGGCGTCACCGTCGCCGTCGCAGTCGCTGTCTGCGTTCACATTGCTTCATATGCGAAAAATGCAAAAGTTTTAGTTTGTATTTTATTTTTTTTCCCCCATTTTTTTTGGCGGCAACCGCAAAACAAAAAAAAAAAAATTGACTGAGCCGCGAGAATGACCGACGTTCCATTTTGGACGCTTTCAAGCTCTCTCACACTCGTATATATCCTTCAGTTACAACAACAACAACAACAAGCCGTAGGCAGTCGGCGTAAAATTGTTGCAACTATTTTGTGGCAAGTTTATAACGAAACGCTGCAAATTGGTTTGGTTTCGTTTGGTTTTTGGGTTTTATCTAGACTGGTTTAGATGCGGCTTCGTTTGGTTTTCGGCTCAGCATTGACTTTTGGCGGCCCTTAAAAGTCGTCAAAAATGTGGATACGCTGGGCAAGTGATGAAGTGGGTATATTGCATGTGTGTTTATGTTTGTATTATGGCAGAAAGGAAAATACAATTTGTTGTCTTTGAAAGGTGCGATTTTTAGTAACCGTCTTAGCCGTTCGATGGCATCGATATCGGCAGTATATATCCTGAGTTATCAGGGGCAGTTATTTTGGGCAATAAAATTACATACAAGTATGTAAAATGGAAATAAAATTAAACCGAGCGCCTAGAAGTATGCACTACTTTTTTACTGACGGAGTCTACGAGTATAAATTCAAACTATACGTTGGTATGTTCATTTTTCTAATTTCAAACAGAAATATTTGCATTAAATGCTTTGCAAGTATAACAAATATAGCTCTGGGATATATGAAAACATGAACAAGGTTTGGTTGTCTGCCAAAACCAACAGGCAGCGTAGATTACAAGCGGTTAGGGAAGACTGTAAGACAGAAAATCTTCACTTAGCACGGCAAAGTGCACTAGATGCACGAAAAAGTCGAAGATAATTTCCATAAAATCATAAACAGTTGAAAATTTTAATGATAATAATTATTCAAAATATGTTAAAAATATGTTGAACTTATTAAAACAATCAATAATTAACCTCTAGTCGTTTAAAAAAATTAGGAAATGCCAGCAATGTTATAAAAAATATTTTATAAAAACAGCTTTAGTTTATAAAAAATAAACATTAAAATTATAATAAAATATTTTAGATTATTCTTAAGCTTAAGATTAAGCCTTACTAACATTATTGCGTTGCCACAGAGTTTCACAGTCATTAAAAAACATACTTAAAGTAATTCACTATGAAATTTTAGCGAGATTTGTTATCAAAAAGTCGCCATTTACTATAAAGTTCTCGTAAATTTTTTCCAAAAATTTGTTTGCAAATTTATTTCGTAGAAATGTGGCAATTTCAAAGCAATTAAGCTTGAATCCGACTGCAAGTATAAACCCAAAAATGCAGCACTCAAAATAAAAATAAAAAAAAATCAGAAAAAACTCCAAAAAAGGGAAAGGGAAATGCAAAAAAAAAAAAAAAAGAATTTTACCAGCACGCATGCAAATTGAAATAGTTGGCAAAACTTGGCTAAAAGCGAGAAGGGTGGAGATGAAGGGAGAAACAGAGAGAGACAGAGAGGGAGAGAGAGAGAGAGAGAAAGAGAGAGAGAGAGAGTGGGTAGTTGAGAGTCTGAAGCTTTTTGGCAATTATGAGTAGCAAGTGAAATTTCAGCGATAAGTTGTGCTTACTTTAGACCCCTTAAGACCCTAAGCCCTACCTTAACCACCCACCCCATCTCCATAACACTACGCTACATAGTTCATTAATATATCAGCATTTAATCCTCGTCTGGCAGCCGCCATCATTCGATGCTAAACAAGCGTAAAACGCTTTTTACCGGAAACTTATAAACGCAACTCGCTAATTATTTTCCATCTTAGCCCTGCAGATTTTCTGCCACTGCCGCAGTCGCAGTCGCTGCCGCTGTCTCGGCGTCGACTTTAACGGCGGCTTTGGTTATCAGCTTCCTTTGCAGCTTTTAAGCTAGCAAATGCTTTCAGCTTCCAGTTGCTTTCCCTTTAGCTTTCTGCTGCGACCACGCGTCTGCACAGTGGAAATAAATTTCAACTCGTGTTAATTTACTACTTGTAAAAGTAGGCTTAAAAAGTTTTAGTTAAAGGTGAAAACCTCAATTAAGAAAAGGATTGGAAGTAACCCAAAACGTTAAGTACTTTATATGTACTTTAAAATGTTAATGTTAGTTAAAGTCAATTGGTTAGCCAAGTGGCATCTCCAGTAGACAATACAAAAAGGGACCTAAGTGAGTGAGCATAATAGGTAGGTTAAAAGGAGCTAAGTGGAATATTTATAAAATTATATAAACAAGTAAACAAATAAATTAAAAACTTAGAAAACTCTTTGGAAGATAAAACAATGTTTTATAAAATTATTAATATTTTTAAATTTAAAAAAAAAAATTTATTAAAATAATAATTCAGATAATCAGTATTAATGACGAAAAATAATATTTCAGTTTATGTTTTTTTTCATTTTATTTCAGTAAAGTGTTATATTTGAAAAAAAAGTTTATTAAAAGTTTTTGCATAATAGTTTCTTATTAAGAATCATTCAATGCAAATGATATAATGTTTCTAATAATCAATATTTATTTCAACCAGCCAAAAAGTATGCTATGATTTTGCACGAAGGTGCACCTCTTAACCTATTAACTAAAGCCAAACATTTTCAAAGAAAACTACATTGATTAACTGAAGTAACGCGGCCATACTAAATCTAAGGCTAACGATAAATATTATAGAGTTCATAAATATAATTTAACTCAAAATGTTAAGTTTTTTCCACTGTACTGGCTTAGAGCATAGCATTTCTGTGCGGGTTGCAAGCTGTGAAGCAAATGCAAAAGTTTTTCATAGGTCGACGGGAAGTAGGCTGCCATAAGAGCGAGGGAAAAACACAGTCGTAGGCGGAAGAAGTGTTAAAGGGGGGGTGGTGGAAGGGGGTTTGGAGTGTGTAGCCGCTTGTATTGACTGCGTAGTTCCGCGTATTAGGGCCAGGACATAC
This sequence comes from Drosophila dunni, assembly GCA_018152125.1. Classification (NCBI taxonomy): domain Eukaryota; kingdom Metazoa; phylum Arthropoda; class Insecta; order Diptera; family Drosophilidae; genus Drosophila; species Drosophila dunni. Next base: position 8,689,163 of record JAECXC010000648.1, on the reverse strand, counting down.
ATTTCATTTTGGCTTAGCGTTGAAAGCGTTTCTTTTTAATTTCTTTGGGCAAACACTAGCTGCAACTTCAAGACGTCGACAGCGACAGCGACGTTGACAGCGCCGTTGGCGTTGACGTTGGCGTTTCTGCTGCCATTTCCGTTTCCGTTTCCGCCATCGTAAGTCGTACGTGAAGCACTTTGACCTGACTGCCTGCTGCATGCTGATATGCCTGTTATGTGCTGCTTGTGAGGGGTATACTTAATGTGTGGCAATGTGGGCGAACATAAATGGTAGTGGGCGTGTCAGACCACACGATAATTTAGCCATATTTGACACTGAGCTATAATTGAGCGCCTTCAGGTATTTGCTACATGTCGTGCCTATTGAAGAAATACCTCAAAAATAATTAAACGTTTGCAGAAGGTCAACTAGAAACTAGAAACTTTAAAAATAAAATTAAAAAGTTTTGAACATATTTTGTAAAAACAAATAGTTTTAAGTTAGGAACAGGTTCTTATAGGTTGGATATATTTTAGAAAGCTTGACTACCGTACTGTATAGCGAACCGAACGAAGGAATGCCGCACATATACGCAGAAAGACAGAGAGAGAGACAGCGAGAGAAAGGTAGTAGGAAAGGGAGTAGAGAGAGTGATACCACAGCTAATGGCGTTGTTGTTGTTTTAGCTGTTTTCTAGTTGTTACCAGCTCGTTTCTGGCTTGCCGCTTATTTCAGTTAAGTTTTATGCCGCCATTTTCTTCCGCTTTGCGTGCAGCACGTGCTTAAAGGCCCCACCCCCTTACGCCCTCCCCTCCCTGTTCCGCTCCTAGTTTTTCCTTTGTGTTGTTGTTCTTGTTGTTGCTGCCCTCTTTGCACCTAATTCCATTTTCACTTTCTTTGATGATGCTCAATTTTTTGCATCATTAATCTTAAGCGATTTTCAGCTTTGACGCTGACAGACACACAGCCAACTGTACCAACTCTTTCTATCCCGCTCTGTCCACTTCTATCTCTTTCACTCGTTTTGTCACTCCCCTTTGTCCTTCGTGGTGGCTGAGCCTTGCAGTTTACACTATGCTGCATATTAAAAAGTGGCTTGAAATATGACTTTGCTAAAATGAAATATGATGAAATTATGCATAAAAATCATTTCATCAACTCAACGCATCTTAATGAATTCCTTTGAATAATAACTGCAAAGCATGAAGGACACGAAAGACGAACGTCATCTTTGCTTTTACTGAACAACTCTTTCGGTTTAAATTTGCATGCGATTTTTTCGCAGTTTAACGTTATGTAAAAAACGTGCTTTTACAAACGATTTAACAGTTCTTGTATTACTAAATACAGTTGGTTTAGTGTCAAAATTTGTTACTACTATTACTTCTACTAATACTATTTCTACTACTATTACAAATATTACTACTACTACTATTTCTACTGCTTGTACTTTTTCTATTACTACTACTATTACCAGTACTATAACTACTACTATTACTATTTCTTCTGCTACTATTTATTTCTATTGCTAGTACTATATCCACTACTAGTTCTTTTTTCACAACTAATACAACTTCTACTACGAGTACTATTTCTACTACCAGTACTATATTTACTAGTAGTCCTACTTCTACTACAAGTACTATACGTACTACTAGTACTATTTCTACTACTGTTACTACTTCCTCTACCCGTACTACTTCTAATACTACTAATTTTAATACTAGTACTACTACTAATTTTAATACTACTACTACTACTACTACTACTACTACTACTACTACTACTACTACTACTACTACTACTACTACTACTACTACTACTAATTTTAATACTACTACTACTACTACTACTACTAATTTTAATACTACTACTACTACTACTACTACTACTACTACTACTACTACTACTACTACTACTATTACTACTACTACTACTAGTACTACTACTACTACTACTACTACTACTACTACTACTACTACTAGTACTATTACTACTACTACTACTACTACTACTGCTACTACTACTTTATTATTTATTTTTATTGCCTCATAGGTTTGATTCAACAAATTTAATGAAAAATGTTACTTTTGATGAATAGTGACGACAAGTAAGAGTCGCTTATTATCCAAATCTACTACGTTTTATCGAGAACAGTGAGACTGTTGAATAATTGTAGTTGGGCCCTCAAACTAGTACTGTTGACATTGATGAATTACTACTTTTAATTCTAAAAACTTACGTATAAAATTAAACTTGATTAAATTCTGTAATCTGAATGTTGCTAGAAATTCGAGACTTGGATTTTCATAAAACTCTTTTAAACTTTAAACTGTTCGCATAAATTTGTTTGTTATTCAAAACATGAATATTTTAAATGCTTACATTAGGATTGCCCAAAATATTTTGCATATACGACTTACTATTTCTATACAAACAAGTGTTGCAGCAACCCTGTAAAATTTCACGCTCGATTTGCTGTTCAGTTTTGTCAGCTTAACAGTTCCACGTAATCCATATTTTCCGATCCCCTTAAATTTTCCACCCGCCTCGTCTGCCCCTCCCCTCGACCGATTCTGACTTTTCATAGTTGCGCACAACAAAACAATTTCTATTTTAGTAGATTCCTCGCAGGGTATAGTGTTTGTTGGCTTGGGGTTGGCTTAGCTTATGTTATGGGTGAGCGCAGTGTTGGGTAACGTTTTGTAAATTTTAAGTCCCATAAATTTCAAGTGTCAATATATAAAAACCGCATATGTGCGGCCAGCGGCGGCAACGAGTCGAAATTCATAAATTTTGCCATGGAACCAAATGGTAAAATAAAATGCAGCAGCTTTCACTGTGGCCACACACACATATGTACATACTGTGTACTGCCACCCACGCACGCATACCCACGCATACACAAAAATGCCATTTATGTATTTGTATAACAGTGCGAGTGCTATAGTCGAGCGCTTGACTTGCATATACCTGTAAGTCACACAAAGGTGGACAGTTAAAAAAGTGTTGCCTACTTTTGGGCGGTCGGCTAAAAACAGCCTTAACTATCGCTAAATACTTCTAAATCGAATTAAATATATCTTCATGTGTACTTAATATAACTTAAATGCCTTCGGATTGAAAAGAACTTACAGTCAGTTGAATGAATAAAATTTTATGCACTTTTGCCATTTCTGATTGAGATGTGCTGAGTTTACCTTCTGTCAGCTTATAATTTATTAAAAAATTCATATATTCCCCAAATTCAGAATTTAACGGGTATATAAACTGGAGTTTTGCTTTATAGTTTCATTCGTTTTCATGTCCATGTCCGTTGCATGTGGCTCGAGGGGCAAGGCAATGCTGCCACATGACGCCCTGGGTTTTCTGTGTGGGGATTTTATTTTATTACAAACGTAAAGTAAAACCACTAAGAAATTCGATTGCAACAGTGCTTGACACAAACATACCCTGTATTTTGCATTTCTTTACTTTGAAATCAAACAATTAGTGTTTGATGTGCTCAAAACGACAAGCCAACCCCACAATATACCCTGTAAACTTTTGTTTAAGCTTACTTTACGACAAGCAGTGCGAAGTAAAGAAACTTTAGGGTCCAAGTAGTTTAAAATCTAAGTAGAAAATAAAAAAATACCCTGTAAACGAATTCAAACTTGAAGAGAATCACTACGAGCTCAAATTGTTGCTGGACTTGATAAGATGAAAACACACTAAAGGTAATAACAGCTACAACAGTTTTTTTTACGAACGCACAACTTAGTGATACCCTGTATTTAGCCTGGAGTTAAGAGTTGTTAGCTACATTTCAGCTAATCGACATAAATCGATCACTTTTACATGCAATCAGTTTACAGCGTTGCACTTAAAGTCAAAACTAACCTCAAAGATACCCTGTAAAGTGTGGAAAGAGCTTAAGATCTAAGCTAAGCAGTCTGCTCTTGGCTCTGAGTTGAATCGGAACATAATTAAACTAAGCCACCTGGCACAGCTACACTTTACTGTTTACAGGGTGCAGAAACAGCAGTCAGGATGTTAAAAAACTGAAAAAATATATATTACATGAAATAAAACTGAAGCCACAAGGACAACAGACTGAAGAAAAACGGCAATTGCACTTAACTTCACAGGGAATGCAATGCGATGCTGCTACCAAAAAAAAAAAAAAAAATCGGTTGAAAAAAAAATAAGAAAAGATATATAAAAAGAAACCACTTGAAGCTGGTCAGCTGGGTCAGTGGTTTCGGTGGTTTTTCGGGCAGACTCCAGACAGAAGGCAATCAAATCGAAAGCAGCGCACAAGCGTCGAGTCTCTTGTCTGGCTGTAAATTTTTTGCTCCAAACCAAATATCAGTTGCTTTTACAATTTGTGTGCAGCAATAAAGTTTTTCCAGTTTTCTTTTTTTGCTGTAAACGTAGAACGGGCCACCAATTGACAATCGACAATCGGCTATCGACAATCAGCTATCGACAATGAACAGTCGACAATCGTAACACCAACGATTTTCCCACTCAGCCCAACTCTCAAGCAATTTTCTGGTAAAAGTGGTTTATCAGCTCAAATATAATGTGAAAGTTGTTAAATTTTTAGCATTTTACACATTGTGGCTTGCAGCTAAAATGGCTAAAAACACAAGCCAACAGCTATGCAACACACATTTTCAATAAATCCTTTTAATTAACACTATTTCATTGGTTTCAACTGGCATAATTTGACGCCCTAGCAAGTGTAGCACATTCCATTAAATTCTTTTTGGTTTTAAAAATAGTTTATCTTGAATTTATTTTATATTTATTGATAGGTGTTAAAGTAAATTAAAGTTTAAGATAAACATAAATGAAGCACTTAGCTGGGTGTGTCTATGATTTAGCCCTAAAACATTTTACACCATTTTTATTTAACATTGATTTGTTATCATTTAAAATAAATTAGTAAAAACACATAAATTTATACAAGAAAATATCAGATAGATATTAAAGTATAGTTAAAATCTATCTGATATTTTCTTGCTGCCCATAATATTAACTAATTTTCTGACTTAAGAGTTAACTGAACTTGAGTAAAAGTTAACACAAGTCTGTGTATAGCTTAATATTTAATACTTTGCAACTTTAATCCCCATTGACCAACACTGCACCTTTCTATGCGCTTCTCAATGCCAAACAAACTTTGCACCTCTCTCGGCACTTCTCATAAATGCCAGGCATGTCAGTGCGCAAATTTCAAGCGTCATCTTCATTAATGTTCAACGGAAAACAACTTGCAAATTTGTACAGCATTTTTGTCGGTTTCTTTTTTTTGTGTTGAGCAAATTAAATGCTCACTTTGCTCGACCAGCTGGTAAAAAGTTTTGCCTCTAATTAAATATAACTTAAAGTCTATCAAAAACAAATTAATCACTAAGAGCCGCAAATTGGGGTGTCGGGGAGGCGGAAGTTGGCGAAACCGGAATAAGGAAGCCAAAAAAAAAAAAAAAAAGCAAGTCAAACTTTGTTTTTTCTTTCACATTTATTTTCGCTTTATTCTGACTTTTTTTGTTAGATTATTTCGCCAGCTGATTTCATTTGGCTAATCAGCTTATTGAACTTAAGGCCGAGGTGGGCTCTGCAGGGAAACCGAAAGAAGCTAAAAGAAAAATGAAGTTAAACTCGAGTTGTGAAGTTGGCGTTTGGGGATTTTGGCCACTATTCAGCCAGTTGCAGCTGTAGAATGGCAATCTCCAATTCAATTTGAGCGCAAAGAAAGGTAAGCAAAGACAAAGGGAGAAGAGTGGGGGGAAGGAATGAAAGGACTTAAAACAAAGGGCTTATTGGTTGATGGCTTGCAGCTGTGTCACCAAATTAATCAATTACACAACGAGTTTATTAAACCGCAAATGGAAACTTTTTGGTCAATTGTTTACCCGTCGAAAAATAAAAGAAAACTCCTAAATCAGTCAGCAACTCAATCAGCTGTCATAAGTTTGCCTAAGCTTGTTCAATCAGCTCAATTAGCAGGTTATAATTGAGTTTATTGGCAGCACAAAACGAAATGTGGCTAAAAGTATTACTTAAAGTGGTTTTACCCCTCATAAAGTTGTTATGGTGCACTTTACTACTTGCTGGCCACACGAATAACACAATAAACAAGCACAGCAAATTTCACAGAATCATAAAAATTTTGCACTTTTTAAGCTAAATCAATCAGTACATCAATCATAGATTTGAATTAATTTACCGACCACAATAAATAACTTATGAATTACTAAACAAAGTTGTAAAATTATTTAGTTTAAAAGTGAATTTATGAACGATAATCAGCACTTCAATCAGCATCAATCAAAGTGCAAGCTTTTGTCTGCTAACATATATAGCTTATATGTTAATTAAAAAGGAATTACTAAGGCAAACCAGACAAAAAATGTATTACTTTGTAGGTATTGGACAATCAACACTTCAATCAACGTCAATCATGTTTCCATCGGCTGCCAGTAGGTACAAAAACGTATATTTTATATATTTGATTAAATCAACACGTCTTTCACTTAATATAAGTCAAGTTCAGCATGACAAAGTTATTAAAAATACCATCAATCAAAAAAGTTCACTTCAATCAGCAAAAACTGCGCTTATAAGCTAAAAAGGTTTAAGTTATGGGCTCTGTTTGCATATTGCTTGTGTTAAATAGGACAATTAGCTCTTCAATCAGCTTCAATCAATTTATTAGCACCATCAATCATATCAAAAATTAATACTTGAAGTAAGTTCAACCATAAAACTTGGACTGGTGGGCAGTCAGTGAGAAATGAAGTGCGTACAAGTCAATTAGGACTTAATTCTGCACATCAATCAGCTTCAATCATTTTAAACTATATGTTAAAATCGCTCACCTGAGTTGGTTGTGTGGCCAACAAATCGTTGGGTTGCTCCTGTGCTGGTGTTGGCAGCAAAAGTTGATGTTGCTGTTGTTGTTGCTGCTGTTGTTGAATTTGTTGCTGTTGTTGCTGCTGGAATTGCTGTTGATAATGTTGTTGCTGTTGATATTCATATTGCTGTTGCAATTGATACTGCAATTGCTGGTACTTCAATTGCTGCTGCGGACCGACAGAGGTCGCCAGTTGCTTTGGCTGCTGTTGTTGCTGCTGCTGCTGTTGCTGTTGTGCGTGGACCGGCAACAGCTCAAATTGACAGCAACAGAAGAAGGCAATTGCCAGGAATTGAAATGTGTTGACAACACGGCGTTTCGTTCCAGTTGCTGCTGCTGTTGCTGTTGTTGTAGCTGCCGACAACAACGACATGTTGCCACCCTGAAATTCAAATCTGCTGCTGTGTTTTTTTTTTAATTTTATTTTGTGCTTCGTTTTGTTGTTCTTGTTGCAAAGTCTTGATGCAAGAAGAAAAGTCTGCTATGTTTGTTATTCTTTGGCCGGTTGCGCTTTAGTTGCCACTCTGTTGCAACTTTACTCGCAGATTGTCAGGCACTGTAAGTAGACGAAGAAGAAGCAGAAACAAGACGTATGAGAAGAGGTACAAAGCAGATGAAGAACTAAAAGAATGAGCAAGAATAACAAGAAGAGTTGAAACTTTGACAAAAGCCAGTTCAAGTTTCAGTTGCAGTTGGATTGTCACAAAGTAAACACAGAACTTTCCTCAAATTAATGAACTTCTCAACAATTATAGGTTATGTTAATGTTAAGTCAACAAAATGCTAAACTAAACAGTTGTTAGCATTAAAAAGCTATTATTTTTGCAACAAACTTGCATCAACATTTACATTTACCAAGCAGAAAGAGGAAACTGTAAAACAGGAAATAACATTAACAGCATTAAAAGCAGTCTCAAGTTTGTAATAGCGTAACGTTTATGTTAAATATTAACAGAAAATTAAAGAAGTCTCTTTTAATTGCTTGTAGTTTGAGTGCTTTGGTAGCAGTGAAGCAAAAGAGATTTAGAAACTGATTGTAGGAAAGTTTATAAATTGTTCTAATTTATTTCAGAGTTTTAGACTCAGTTTTAGTTAAGTTTCAGTTTATAAATCAATTTTACATAAGCAGAGTGCATTAAATGACAAAAGCTAATCTTAAAATTATAGAAAAAATAATTAATAATTTAAAAGCTGTCATGAACTATTTTGCGTTTAAAATTTGTGATTATTAAAAGATGATTTCTTAAAAATGTTATCAAAATGTTCACAAAGAGTGGTTGGCTTTAAGGTTGTGTTAAGACATTGTAAACCTTATGTGAACTTAGAATAATGTCAACGATCGGTTCTAATAATGGAAATAGTATGGTATAGTAAAGTGTAGTATAGTGTATAGTATAGTATATATAGTATAGTATAGTATTAATATTTGTAGTAGGCCCGGCATCACACAATCAGCTGTTAGATTATAAGTATAAGTATAAGCATAAGTATAAGACTAAAGGCATAATGAGGAAGAAGAAGAAGATAATGTAAACGAGGCAGTTGAGACCGAATATTGTGGAAGAGCAGAAGCTTTAAATTGAGACGTGAAATAAAAGTGATGGAATAAAAACTACATGGAGAAGAGTGAAAGAAAAATACATTTGTTGACTGAACTAGTAATTACAAAACTACATACAGTGGAATCCGGTTATAACGACGAAAATTCGATGACTTGTTTGGTCCCCATACAGGCTTTTTTTTCTTTGCTCGTTTCGGTTAAAGCGTCTACCGGGTATAACGACGTAAAATCGTCGGTTCCTTGAGTGTCGTTATAACCGGATTCCACTGTATTATGTTTACCATTTTATGTTATGTACAGTCAGATACTTTATTGTATGTTACCGTCTTTTGGATAGTTATCTTATGTTAATATTTGCAAATGTTAGAATTTTCTGTCTAAATTAATTTTCTAAACTAAACAGAATTCTTCCCATTTAAGGGTATTACAAATAATAAAGCAGCATAATGGACTGATGTTTTGATCAATTAGCAGCAATAAATATTGAATGCATCAGTTTTTATAACAAAAATAATTTTACAAATATGTTTTTACGTTAAAACTCCCAACCACATCTTTTAATAGAGTTAACAAGTCGTTTTTTAAGGCTTTTTATTTTATACTATTGTTCACAGAGCTTGCAAACATATCACAGCTTTTGCTATAACTCCAGCTAAACATTTCTAATTAAAAGCTAACATTCCAAGAAATGCACTCTACATATTGTCTGATTGCTGCGGGGCATTCCACGTCCGCAGCTGCAACCTTTTGTCTATTTGCCCAAACTTGATGTTATAATTAAACTGTGAGTGTATGGAAAATGCTCAAGAATTCGTTAATTTTAAATGTATCATTTGCACAATTATCGTGCAATTAAAAGCGCCAATTGAATAGACGCACACAAATGTGAACAATTAAGAGCAGCGGGAAATGGTGAGAAGCGGCGGGAAATGAAAGAAAAGTGAAAAACTTAAGAATTGCTAAATGAGAAATGCAAAAAGATAAAATGAAAAGTAATGAACGGTAGTCCAAAAGATTTTCGCCGGAAAATCACAAAGAAGTGAGCAAAAAAAAAAAATTTATAAAAATAATTTCAATAATTAAAGCAAAGGAAAATGATGAAGAAACAGCAGATGAAGATGAAACTAAAGATGATGATGAACAGAAAGTAAAGGCGAAAACAACAATTTTCACTTGCAATCAAAAGCAGTTGGAAAATCAATTTCACTTTTCAATTAAACGTCACGAATTGCAGAGAAAAAAACTAAATCTGACAAAAAATCAAAAGAAAATAAATTTTATAATGATAATAATGATGAGCGTAATGCTCATAATGCTGCTGGCTGATGACGCGGCGTTTAAGGGGGAACGGAGGCGTGGAGAGGTGGGGGGAGGGGGTACTGCAGCACAGCAACGAAATGAAAATAATATGCAATAAAAAGCGTCTGGAAAATTGCGCTTTGATGTTGTTGTTGCTGCAGCAAACTGCAAACAGACTCAAACATCGAATCACTGGAACGTGCAACACGAGGCACAACAACATCAGCTTGGCAATGACAATACCATGAACCAACAGCAGCAACAACAACAACAAAGTAATGTCGGCTATTACAGCGCATCCAATGCGCCAACAACAAAAATCACACAATTTTTTCTTGCGATCTTATTTTAATGCACAATTTTACCCATTTTCCCCATTTCCCCCATCCCAACTACCTCGAAAAACTGTGTTGAAAATTTGTAGCGGCACTTCAAAATAAATAAAGCTGAAGCTGCAAAAAATCAACAGTCGTGCGGTTGTGCCTGATTTGCTGCAGCCCTGTACTTCTTTCGAGATTTCTGATTATTATAAAATTAAACCATAGAAAAGTGTTTTTACTAGAATCCAAGTAGTCCTCATTATACATGTCCGTCTGTCTGTCTGTCTGTCTGTCCGTCTGTTTCTATGCGAACTAGTCTCCCAGTTTTAAGGCTATCGTAATGAAGCTTGGCACAGATGTGTATGCTCTCTGCACGCAGATCATTTGTAAAAATCGGACAGATCGTACCACTATATCATATAGCTCCCATAGGAACAATCGGTTGAAATGCTTAGTATGAAAATTGTCGGTGTCTATTGACCGATTTCAACGAAATTCACGGATAATTAATATTTTATCGTGTCCTATCTTTTGACCGAATTTCATCTCCATAAAAATAATTGGTGATTGAAACCAAATTAACGCAACATTCATAACTGCAAGGGTATTTAATCTTCGGCGAGCCGAAGAGAACCGTTTTTTCTTGTTTTCTTTTGAGACACTTTACAGAGGTGAAGCTTACGGATCTTTGGATTTGTTTAAAAGTTGAAGTAAATATAAAATATAAATTAGTTGTTAAGCTAAGTAAAATATATAAAGCATACTCGATTTTATGTCTGTCTTAGAAACGATTAGTTAAAAGATGAACAGTAAAGCGAAGTACTGCATTAAGTCGGTATTAAACAGACAACTTTTGAACCTACAAATGAAAGCCTGGACGAAGCCGATCGTAAGAAATTTATAAGGGTATCAATGCATTGAAGTATTTCCATTTCATTTTATATATCAAAAATATATTACTGGATAGGCTTATTTAGGTTCATTAAAAACAGTTTTCAACATAAAAACTTATACTTGATATGAAACCCATTTCAACTGAAAAGTCTTGCAGAAATCTGCTTCTACTTTCGCTTACATTTACTCACTTTCTTGCTCATTCTTCGTGTATTGTATGCTTCAAATATTCTACACAAATTTAGTTAAATTTAACTAATATAATAAACATATTTAAAGCGAGTAGGTATTCATTGGCAATTAGCAAACAGAACTTGGCAAGTAAACAATAAACTTTGGGGGTGTCAAAACTAGTTTGTCTATTGAAAAATAAATTTTGCCTCTTTTGAAACGAATAATTTATAATACCCTCTTTGTGTGTGTGAGGAGTGTATGGAAATGATTTGAAAATCTCAGTGGTCGCTGGCAGTAGGCAACAAATTGTTGCCAACTTTCGAACTCGGTTAACAACATTTTCAACGCGATGTTGTTGTTGCTGGTGTTGATAAGGATGCTCGTTGTGCACAGTCGCTCTTGTTTGGTGTCAATGATAGCGTGAATGATACTTTGAATATGCACACACCCATACACACACACACACACACACACACACACAAGCACACACATACCCACACACACGAACAGAGAGCGAGAACGCTTTTGGCTTCGTTTGCATAAGTGGGACGCCAGCTTCCGGCAAACGCTGCGTATACACAATATGCAATATACACGGCAAAAAAAATAAAAACGAATACTCAAATAAATACACATATACATACATAAGTAGCAAATAAAACTGTGCGAGTGTGAGTGTGTGTGTGTGTGTTTGGCTGTTTTAAAGTTTATGAACAGTGAATGGCCTTTCAGTGGTCAGCGAGTGCAGAGCGAGAGCGAGAGGGGAAATGAAGAGAAAAGGAAAGAGCATAAAAGCGGAAAGTGTGAAGTGCAAAGTGTGTGAATCTGTATCGTATCGAGCAACACGCTAACGGGAAATCGCAAAAATCTGAAACAAACCAGCGAGTGGAGAGCGGGGTTGGAAGGGGGATCAAAAGGGTAAAGGGTAATTCATAGTCTGGCAATCGCTGCATTTCATTGCATTCATAAGGGACTCATATATACTACAGCAAACGCAAGTAAACTCATCAATTGACCAACAGCTCAGCCAACTAGCTGATCAGCTCGCGAGGCAGTCCATGAAATAACATTCAATAGAGCAAAATTTAAATTTAAATGGCACAAGATGGAAGTGCAGCAGCTTTTTAGTAAAAAGTAAGGGAAACTGTAGAGCATGGGAATGATTTAGAAGGAAATCGAAAGAGATTATTCAAGGGGAGTAGTTTTAAAGAAAAGCGGAGTAAAACATCGATTCTCCTGTGTTTAAATTGCATGCAAAATTTTATAAATTAAATTGTGCTTAAATAATTGCCCTATTTATTTTACTATGCAGTTTCTGACCTACAAAATATTTCAGAAAAGTTTTGAAGCCAAGTACAGTGAGAGCTCCACTCGCGAACAGCTCCCTTAGTCTGACGAATTTTATAGTTTTCTAGCATGATTTTCATATAAAATGCGTTATCACAGGCGGACATCTCCCTTGGGCGGACAGTTCCTTTAGGCGGACAGCTCCCTCAGGCGGACAGTTTCCTTAGCCGGATTAATTTTATGGTTTTCTAGCATGATTTTCATACAAAATGCGTTCTCATAGGCGGACATCTCCATTGGGCGGACAGTTATTTTAAGCGGACAGCTCCCTAAGACGGACAGCTCATTAACCTGGACGAATTTTGTAGTGTTTTCGCATGATTTTCATACAAAATGCGTTCTCATAGGCGGACATCTCCCTTGGGCGGACAGTTCCTTTAGGCGGACAGCTCCCTCAGCCGGACAGCTCGTTAACCCGGACAAATTTTGTAGTTTTTTAGCATGACTTTCATATAAAATCGCTTCTCTTAGACGGACATCTTTCTTGGGCGGACATAAAGTCTGGAATCTTTACTGTCCGGCCAAGGGAGCTTTTACTCTAATTTAATCGCAGTAGTCTATAAATATTTCCACAAGCAAATATTCTCAAACGCTTAGAAATCAATACTAAGAAAGCTTATTTAAGTCAAGATTGTAGAGTTGGTTTATGAGTTGTCTATGCAGTTAACCCACTTCCCTTTTAAACAAAAGCAACTTAAAATAGATTTGTCAAATAGTAACATTAACCAACAAGTCAGTCTACTTCAGCGCCTGCACAAATATTAATCAATCTCTGTCAACAGCACATCATAATATCGGACATAAAGAACATATAAATGTACATATCTTTAACATGTGTTTGTTTACTGAATCTCAGCTGCATTTTCAGACGCTTTCGTGTCAATATTTGACAAGCTTCATTTTATTTTGGCCACTTTTTTTATGTGCTCACTTTGCTTTCGGCCATAAGTTTGCACTGCCGTTAACTCTGTGCACTTGCCATCTGCTGATTTTATGTTCGAACGCATAAAATTGATAAACAATAAGGAAATAAGTAGGGAAGGCGAATTACGTTACGTATACGTATACGTATACGTAATATGCAGTCAAAGTGGCGCATTTTAATGCCCCAACGGAGTTTTGCCCGGCAAAACAACTTTACGTTTTATGTTCCAAGTTTCACCAACTTATATATATAAACATATATATGTAAAGCATATATATACATATTTATTTCTTGGCCACAAAAATGAGCGAAAAATTGCAAGCAGAGTGTAAAATTTATGTTAAAAACGTGCGACGCTGATAAGAACAACCGGATGAGGTGGGGGCTGGAAATGGTTTCATAAAAACTGCACGGCGTAGACGGACGTAGTGGTGGGAGTGGGGGTGGGGAAGTTGGAGGCGTGGTTGACAGGAAGTGCATGGCCTGGTCAGACAACTTGCCGGCTACAGTGTGGGCGTGGCATCTTGTTGCTCGTTAGGCTAATAACGATAAAGGCTCGTGGCGCCACAAGTCTTTTGCCACATGCAGATTTACGACGATGATACAGAATCCAAAAAAAAAAAGGACGAAAGAAAATCGAAATGCTCGACTAAAGTGTTGATAGTCGCTGTGTGCAGCCAGACTACACTGACTATCACATACCCTGTAAAGTGTTTTAAAACTCATGTGGCTAGAGTTTATTTATCAATCTATCGCAATCCAAGTTTTTTGTTGAGCTACTTACACTGAATGTTTACTAAAATATTAAGATTAATTATCGTTATATACACTGTAAATTCGAAAAGTGCACTTTTCACTGTATTCATCGTGGCTACTCTGTCATTTATAATATCAAACTTACAGCAAGTAAATAAAAGCTACAATAAACCGGCTTAAAAAGTAAGTTTTGCAAAATATACCCTGTAAAAAACTGTTAGCCCTTAAAAGCAACAAATTTTTAACAGTCTAGCGCATGGCATGTGTTTGATTTGGCTGCTTAGGCTACGTAAAATGTTTGAAAAGTCGCCGTTCGGCCTAACTGCTACTGAACGACTGCCAAATACCCTGGAAATCCGAAAGTCCATCATTTAGCCAGCCACAAGCTCGCAATTTTACAGATGTCATAAAAAACTGTTAAGCATGTATAAATAAAGTTGAAAATTTGCTTTTGAACGGCTAAGAAATACCCTACAATTTGATATTTTCAAAGATATTCTGTTTAGAAAATTCTAGTTGGTTAGTTGTGCAATAAAAAGTAAGTTAAATGAGTTTGGGCATTTCATAGTAACAAAAAAAAACCCTATAAAGCACCAATTTAATACCCTATAAAGTACCAAATTAAGTACACTATTCAGTACCATTTTTTAGAGGTTTAAATCGATTTTCTTTACAAGTTGCATTATAAAGAAGTCTACTTTTTGGTTTGACAGACTTTCAATACCCTGTAAATTTGAGTCAAACTACCTCTATTCACAACTCAATGAGATACTTTATACAAGAGTTTCGATTCTCTTATCAAAACAACATACCCACTTCCACTTTGCTGTGCTTACAGGGTATACAAAGAAGCGTTTGCAGTGGCAGCAGGTCGAAAAGAGCAGGTGGCAATTGGCCTCATCACTTCAGCACCGTGGGCGATGCAATCAGGCCCGTAACTTTGAGGCAATACCAGCGCTGATGAGTGCATAGGTGAGTGAGCCCAAAAAAAAGGGGGTATGCTAGTTTTGTGCTAGAGTTAGTTGGCTTTAAAGGTAGCGAAATTTCCAACAGCTTATAAGTTTGTTTACCTTTAAGACAAATCATAAACATGAGTCAGAAATGGCTCGACACTTCAACTAAAGTGTTTAAATAAATGAATTTGCAGTACAGCGTTCAACTAAGATAGCTCTAACCAATTTCAGAGCATCTTCCTGTCGAGCATTCCCTGGCTGGTATGCAGCTGCTGTTGTTAGAGCCTATGTCTGCCCCACAACCGTGTGCATTGCTGTTTTGATTAAAAGCGTCGGCCACTTTGAGTTGCCCAACTGCAACTGCAAGTGCATCTAATTTGATTTTCATTCACCACCCACCAACGTTCCCGACCCAAAATTTCCCATCGTTAGTCGATTGAGTTGAACTTTTCAGTCAGACTCATAACATTTAAGCCGTTGTAAACACTATTTCTGGCCAAGGACATACAGAATATCAAAACAGTGAAGGCTGCGAGCAATTAACCTTTTTGGCCAGTGGGCGGAACGGTCGGTGTGTAGGCGTGTCGTGGCAGGGATTCTTAACTTTTTGTGATAAGTGGCCAAGGCAAAAGTTAAGAACAAATACATATCTATTTCAATGTCTGACAATCGAGGCCAAGTTGAGGAGTCAAGTGCTGAAATTCCCAAAACTAATCAGCACGAAAAACGTGGCGCACCCAACGACATGTGCTAAATGAATCAAACCGACAGAGGGACAGACGGACAGAGACAACCAGAGGCAGGAGGGCAGAGAGGGAGAGAAAGAGTGGAGTGTGGCGTCCACATGCAGATAGATATATCAAATGATATGGCATACAACTTGAGGCCGCATGTCAGTTGGTTATAGTAACAGTTACCAGTCCAGACGCTACTCATGCACTGCGAGAAATTCCTTACTGCGTATATCAAATTTGATTTAAGAAAAAAATTAATACAGTGGAATTCGGTTACAACAACTCCGCTTAAAGCGTCCGTCCGGTCATTGCGACGAAAATTCGATGACTGTTTGGTCCCCATACAAGCTTTTCTTTCTTTGCTCGTTTCGGTTAAAGCGTCTACCGGGTATAACGACGTAAAATCGCCGGTCCCTTGAGTGTCGTTATAACCGGATTCCACTGTAAATTAAATTTTAAACGGCTTTTCCAACTTGTTTCGAATTGGTTACCAATTTATAATTATAATTTTATTTTTATCATATTATTTTTTTCAGTGTTCTACGCAGCAATACCCAGCGATACCCTACTCTATTTCCAAGTAATAACACGCATTTTCAATGGCTCGTTGTTGTTGTAAACTTGTCTCACCAAAGCTAACGCAGTGAGAGAGTGAGACAGCCGCGTAAGAGCGTGAGAGCGAGAGAGCGAGAGAGCGAGAGAGCGAGCGAGTGAATGAGGTAGAGTCAACTAAAGGCGCTGCAGAAAAAACCATTAATCAAATGTCCGACTGTCTCAATGTCGGTGCCTAAGCCTCATGATGCTCTCTATGCTATGACTGTAACATTGCGACAGGCAGGAAACGGAAGTGTTACACACTAAGCCATTTTGTCTGTAACGTTTGTCATGTCAGGGAAGCATCACAAAAAAAAAAATGGAAACGAACATAACTGGCACAATGGAGTGTGCTAGACTACAAAACAGCCTGTATGTAGAAGAAAACAAACAGTTATGAGCGCTAGATGGAGCCAGCTGTGTGTTTACAGCCTGCCAGTGTTGTAAGTGACTGTTTAAAGAAGTAACTTGTTCATTAGTGCCACAAAACTAGCATACCCCTTTTGTTATATACTCAAAACGGCTTACTAAAGGAGTTAGTGACATAACCTCATTCAATACGCTTTACGACTTTAAATATTTATGATTGCAAGTGTTGGAATAGTGTATTTAAGTGTCGGTTAACTGGCGTTGCCACCTCGCACACATTTTTGCATCGCATTTGAGCATAATTCTTCTGGTGTTGTTGGCCAAATAGAAAAATTACACACGCACATTTATAAATATTTATTTGCCGGGCGTGTGTGTGAGTGCAGCTGTTGTGGGCCAACCTTAACTTTTGGCTTAGATCCTACCATGTGTGGCCTTAGGCCAAAACCGAAGCCAAAACTTTTTGTATAGTTTTAGCTTCGGCCTCAACTCCTCTGGCATGTTTGACACGCACACTAATAGATGCAAATACATATATTAGACACACATACAAACATGTACACCACACTTACACACACACACACTCGACACACTCACACATTTACTATCACAACTTTATTGAGAACATGTGTTTGCGCATTTAGCTGCCAATGGAGAAAATGTTCTCTCATGGCTTCCTCTTGTCCTTGGTCCCCAGGACTTAGTCCGACTCAATTTGATGAAGTGCGAAAAAGAATAAGGCAGCAATGCCAAAGTGCAGAAAGTTGAGTCGGAAGTTTTAACTAGTGATGTGTAGAGGATTGGACAATAGTAAGCTAAAGATGCTAATGTCGGTAAAAATCTGGCTGCTTATGGGCAACTCTGGAGCCTTAGACCCTAGTATGCAAAAGAGTTTAATGCCTCAGAATTTTAGCTAAGCGGCAGGTGTTTAAATTTGTAGTGCTAACCTACTTCACCTTACTTTATCTCTCCATAACCCAAACGTCTCACAAAAATATCGTTTCTCCCATCGATACCGTGACACACATCTCTAGCTCAAGTGCGATGCCCAAGCTCAGTGGCAAATCAAAAGGCCTGACAGGCGTGGCAATCTGTTTTGTTTTGGCCCTAAGTGCTCACAGCCAGCCAGGTGGCTTTGGCTCAGTTTGCCAAGTTAGTCAACTGCCAATGCGTCCAAGTGTCCGAGTCAATTGCCCAAAGGCTCAACTCGTCTACCTTCTACAGGTTTGGACAGTCTCAAACATAAGAGGGGGGTACAAAGAAAACAAATGTGTGTTCAGCTCAACAAATCTATGCTTTAACTAATTGCGAATTACAAGCTACGACTTGTCATTCCGCTTGGATTTGTTTGTTTTGCACAAACAAACTTTGATTGGCGAAAAAGTGGAGGGAAGTGGAAAGTTTTCTAGTGATTTAAAAGGAGTACAAATTAAAAAAAAAAAAAATTATATATAATAATCAGTTGTTAGGCGGCTTAAAAAAATATTTGTATTTAATAACTTGTATATTTTAAGAAAGAAATATTCAAATAATTCATAAAAATTATTAAATTTTTTTAAATACAATACGAAGTTATGTATAATACAATATAAATAAAATTAAAAGTATTAAAATTATTATAAATAACGTATTTAATTAAAATTATTATTTATTTATATCAATACATTTTGAATATTAAATAAATTTTGTACCATTCATGTTTACTTTAAGAAAAAAATGTGCAAATAATTTTATGGTATAGTTTAAAAAAAAATTATTCAATAATTTTAAAATACTAAATAAAGTTATGTATGTTACTTTTGAATCAAATTAAAATTGTTATAATTATTATTAAATTCAATAAAATTATTCAAATAAAATAAATAAAATTATTATTTATTTATGTCTTTATAGTTAAACATTAAATGAATTTTTTACCAATCATTTAATACATATTTCTAGACGAATGATAAATAAAATAATATATTTTGAAACTTAGATTTTTGTAAGCTATACACAATTTTTATGGCATTTTACATTTTACTAAGCATTTAATAAGTTCTTAAAACTGAGTTTTGTTTTTTTTAATTTCTGACTTTTGAATATTATACTATAAATACTATACTACTATATACTATACTACTACATACTATACTACTATAAAATAAACTACTATATACTATGTATTAAATTATGCACAACTTTTAAGGTGATTAACTAAGCATTTAATTAGTGCTTTGAAGTGTTTTTCGTTTATTGTTTTACGCTTTTTTTAAGAATTTTTTACTATTATTGCTGTATAAATAAATTATGCCAACGTTTTTCAACAAATTATTTAAACAAAGTAAATGTGACACATAAATTAAATAAACTGAAACATTAGATTCATAATTGTATGCATTTGCAAGATTAATTTACATTTTGTAGTGCAAGTTAAATTTGATTTAATTTTTTTGCGCATTTTATTTAAATTATGAGTTCAAACTTTTCACGCCCGGCTGATTTATGTGCTTTATTTATTTATTTATTAATTTATGGATTAAAAATTATAGTTATTTTTTTGGTTGCTGTACTTTTTTGTGTGTAGCATTTTAACTGTGCAGCTGACGCGTGATAATTAAGAGGCATTTTGAATGCTCCGCTGATTTTGCTGGCATGTTTTATGGTTCGGGAGTGCTGCCAGGTGGGCGTGGTCGCTTGGAGTGTAGGGGGTGTGTGTGTGTGTGTGTGTGTGAAAGCAAAACTTGTGTAAATATTTTATTTTTACTTTTAGCTTTCAGTTTTCATAATAACTTATGGAAAGATTAAGCTATTTTCTTCGAGAGAAAAATCATTTTCGACTGCTCAAAGTTAATCAATGTTTAATTACAGGGTATTTGAATTATAGTACAGTTTTTGCACATTTTTAAACGGTTTCTAATTGCAATTTACATTTGATTTTCGCATTTTGCATTGTGTTGTTGGTGTTTACAAAATGGTTGGGCAAATGTTATTGAATTAAACAAATTATTTAGCTTGGCATTTTAATTAGCATTTTATCATTTAACTGTTGAAGGCTTTGCAATTTGATTTTGCTATGGTTTCGTCTCTTTTGTCGATGACCAAAAACATTTCGACTCATTTAATTTAATTTTCATTACGATTGAACGGCACACAAATGCACTGTGTGTGTGTGTGTGTGTGTGTGTCATTGATAACAGTATAAAATGCCTGCTTCTTAGAACAGAGCCAAACATAATACCCTTAGAGTAAATGCCAATGGCAATCATGAATGTGCAATTATTCTGTATTTAAATTGTGCTGACAGTTCGCTAAAAGTTTTAAAAAATTTTTAACTTTATTTATTTAATTTGTTTTTTAACAATTGGCAGGTATGTTTGTGTTAAAAGTGCTACTTAAATTGTATAGTAATTTTTATTAAAAAGTTTGTGACTTTAACACGGTTTTAAACTCTTTTAAGCACCCTTAAAAAATATAAACAAAATTTATGCTTAAAAAACTTTTTCTAAAAAAGTTAAACATCCTTTTTAGAAAAAGTTTTTTTTTTTTAAACTAGTTAAATAATTGCTTAAAAATTTTTAAATTTTTTTATGTTAAAGATTTTACCTGCGAGCTGCTCTCTTAGTTGGGAGAGTCTTTAAACTGCTAGCTAATATAAAAATAAAAATATTTTTAATAACTTTTGCTTTGACTACGTGAAATTTTGCAGAAAGCAAATTGAGACATAATTGTACTCAATTTACTAAAATTGATTTTGACAAATTTTGCAATTTCAAATAATAAAATTTGAAAATTGTGCGACGCGGATTGAAAAATTATATAAAAAGCAATAACAATTTGAGCTCATAATGTGACTAATAGACAAAGAGTCTAACATTTGTGTAGGTTGGGGAGTATGTGTCGGAGTGGGAGTGTGTGTGTGTGTGTGTGTGTGTGTGTGTGTGTGTGTGTGTGTGTGTGTGTGTGTGTGTGTGTGTGTGTGTGTGTGTGTGTGTGTGTGTGTGTGTGTATTTGTGTGCAAGTGTCGAACTCATGTCAAGTGTCAGTTTTGTCATTCGTTTGACAATTTATATTACATTTGACTACGTTTATTATTATGATATTTTGCTGCTGTTATTTCAATTCAATTGTTTTTTACAACATTTGTAATTTATGCTCTTTAATTTGGCTCTTGAATTTGTGCAGTTATTAATTGTCAAACTAATAACAATTATATCAAGTCGAGTGTTTACACAACATAATTACTTTCAATGATAAACAGCAAAAAATATAAAACAAAATATGTCAACTAAAAAATGCCAAATCACTGCTACAAATAATATTGAAATGTCGTATTTAAATTGAAATGTATAGTGTTGTTTATAAACATTAAATTTTAAGTAAAATTGTAGCTTAAAATTTATGATTTTTTAAGCAAATTTTTTATTTTATTAACACCAAGCATAAAAAAGGGGAATAAATTAAAAAAATACCACTATCAAAATATTTCTATTATTTAATTAATTAATTAATCAATAAATCTGTGATTTGCAACTGAAAACTATTTCCAAATTTTTTAAATTTGTTTTTCACTTATTTAAAAACTGCTTTTATTTAATGCCTTTGTATCATTAAAGAGATAACATAATTTCATTGCGTGCAGCAAATTTTCCTACAATTTTATCGAGTGAAAATATGTCGTGAAATGCAGTTTAAAAAAACTACAAAAAAACTTGCCTTAATCCAAGTCAAGTGTAAAAACAAAATGCAGCAACAAAATTTCACTTACCCAAGCGATGCGACCAATTAACATGAATTTTCTTGTTGTTTTGTTGTTTGCAGCAAATGTTGACGCGTCATACGCTGCGTATGCGTGATATCTGCTATTGCTTGTTATCGTTCGATTTCGCTCTCGATTTCAATTCCAATGGCAGTGCGTCTGCTTGTTGTTGTTGTTGCTGTTTTTGCTGTTTTCTTTAGCTAAACAAAGCGCCTAATGTTGATGATGACACAAATAAAGTCTTTGCAATTGCAGCTCAATATTTGCTCACACAATTTTCACATTTCGCACTGCTCTCACTCTCACTTTTCCACTCTCTCTCTCTCTTACTCTCTTTCTCTTGTTTTTTTTTTTGTCTCGTCTTTTGTTCAGCTCTGTTCATTAGTTAAAAATGTGAGCAACTTTTTATTTAAGCGCATTTCAATTTGTTGCTTATAAACTGCTATCGTTGTTGTTGTTGCTATTGTTTGGGGGCAAATGGAAATGAAATGAAAATTAAAAAATTGCCAGCTAAATAAAACATAAAAACAGTCGGACAACGCAAAAACAAACAAACAAATAAAAAAATATTGCAAAGGGAGCCAAAAAGGTAAACAGACACTGTGAAAATTATACCAAAAAAGGACACTTAAAGGCGCCAAAGCAACAACAAAACAACGAGCACAAGAAGTAGAGAAGGAAGAGCAGCAACAAGCAAAAAAAAGTACAACAACAACAACGAAGCAAGCAAATGAGCAAAACGCGACAAAGCGGTAGAAAAGAAGAGCCAAAAAAATAAGCAGGAAAATGCCTCCAATGGCAAATGCTGTGGCACATTTTCACACACACACACACACAGCAGTTGCCTCCAGAGCATGTACATTTTTTTTATATAATTTTTTTTAGCATATTTTTTGTTGCCTTCGTTGTTGTTGTTGTTGTTCTTGTTTGTACTTAGTTGACAAATGCTCGCAGGATGCGCATTATGAAATTTTTAATCAAATGAAATGACAATAAGATTTTCAATGAAAACGAAATGTGCGAATCGCAGAGAAAGGCCACATTCAATTCCCCCTTCCCCCTTGCCCCGCACGGCTAATGGGGAAGGGGGGCCATTCAAAAAGTAAATGAAATTTCCAAGAAATCTGAAAAGGAGGCGCTTAAAAGTGGTTCCAACATGAAGATAAGGCAATCACTCTGATAAAGGAACAAACAAAAGGAAGCAAATCTTTAAACTAAGCGACTTGCATTATATTATGTAAAAATTAACTTAAACCAAGTGATTTAAATGCAAAAAATGGCTACTTTATTTTAGTAGTATACAAACAAAAATATTTTTTATAATTGGAAAAATTATAATATAAAAAAAAGTGGTGAAAAATTAATTATTTCGTGCTAAGTATAAGAAAAAAATATGAATGTTCTTTATCGCTTATTATTACTTATTTTCTAAGCCTTTGAAAAAAAATGAAAACACACAAAAAAATTAATAAATTTAATATAATTGGAATCAAAAATATTTAGAAAAATGTTTGATCAAAATTTTTGCAACAACATAGTTTTTTTATTAAAATACATTAAATTATTTTAATTATCTAGTATAGTACAATTGGCACATGTTTTAGTTTAATCGCTACATCGAAGTTTTTGTCAAATTATTTGCTTTAAAATATAATTTCCAGCGGGAGCTACCAAAACAAGCTCTCTCGACAAGCGCTTTAAATAGAGGGTATATAATTGATGGTTACAACAACAGGAAATGCCTTCGGTGGTAAAAGTAGTCACCAGCACAAAGTGGTATTCAAAACGATGCAGCAAATCACACAGCGAACGCCTAAAATTCCCAATTAGTTTTAACAGTTACAAAGGGGCGTTACCAGTAAAGTAAGCGCCTTTAGTCTGTCGGAAAGGAGTGCTTTAAAGAAGCAGCAAGGGGATCAGTGTTGTCAAAACCACAACAACAAACCCTTTGGAAATATAAGAGAAGCAAGGCTTGAATTAAAAATGTAAAAAACACGACAAAAAAATGCATTCTATTGGACCAAATATTTAGAAAATTTTTAATCCAATACTGTACAATAATTGTCAATCTTTTCAAGTTTTGGGGTTGTAAATTCTAAACACATTTCTTAAACAAAAAATAAAAGCCGTAGAAGTGTAGAAGCTAAAAAATCAAATAAAATGTTTCAATACTTTTAAAAATTCTTATAGAAAACTGAACCTATTAAGTAAATGAATAATTAAGTAAGGCTTAAATAAAATCTTTTATATTTTTGAACTGCCAGTAAAGTAATTTGAAGCACATGTAGAATAAATTGCACATAAATACAAGCAGTACTTTATTACAGCCATTAAGAATAAAAAAAATAATTTAAGCTGCATTTTATGCCCCTCAAAATTAATTAATTAAGTTAATGTCAAAAAAGTAATTATTTATTTAGACAGCACTTGGACAAATTATTCATTTATTAATAGATAAACTGTATATTTTGTTGTTAATTTGAAAAAAAACTATATACTGAAGTGCTGAGCTCTAAACTTTAGAGTTCTAAATATTTTCAAACATTTTATAATTATTAAAAAAAAGTTCAAACTATTTTGAAATCCCGGTATAAATATTAAAACACACATGGACACACACACATTTGATAGTTTTTAATTGCAGCTTCAAAATCAAATAAAAAACTTTCTAATTTGAGAATTTGCTTTGAGCAAAAGAACTTTAAAATATTTCAAATATTTTTAGAATTGTTTTTATTTTTGCTTGTGGTGTTTTTGGTTTTTGGCTCGTTAAAAACTGTGAGCAACATAAACTTTTGTTAAATGCAAATTTAGTTTGAATTTTGTTGTTGATTTATTTGAGGCACAAATAAAGCAAAACGCAACAAACAACAACAACAACACGCGATGCGACACATCAAACAAACAGGCAAACAAACAAACAAGCAAACAAATAAACAGACAGCACGTGGCACAGGGAAAACGCGCGCGAAAAACACTTGAACAAGAAAAAAAAATAAAACACACACACACACAAAACAGTAAAATGGACGAGGAGAACTTTGCGAGTCACAGAAGAAGATGAAGAAGAAGTTGATGATAAACATACGTAAAAATCACGCGACGCTTGTGACGCTTCACTGTGACTGCGATTGCGATTTCTACTTGTGACTCTTCACGTTGACTGTGACGATGGCTAAGAGAAAACACTCAACGTTCATTCGCTGAGAGCGCTCGATTGCGACTGAAGTCGCCGCCGCTGCTAGGCACCTGATAATGCCGCCAACGTTGACATCGACGTCGCTGCCGCTGTCGACGTCACAGCCGAAGCCTCACAGAGCCGATGTCAAAGCCGAACGGTTTGGGGGAAGAGTTCGTTGTGTGCAGACTCGTTTAACCGCTTTTCTCCACACATTCGTCCGTCTGCATTTTCCACCTCCTTTCCACTCCCACCACTCCCCCTCTATTCCGCTTTGTTGTTATTTTCTGCACTGTGGTGAAAACTCTTTTGCTTGCACTTGGCCAATTTCAAGCAGTCGAGTTGGACATTTATTTCCACTCCTGACTCCTTACCCCCGTACGTCTTTTCCCCTTGCCCCTCATCAACTTACAAATTCTCTTTACAATTTTCAGATGTTGCAACTGATGGGCCTAAAGGTTGAAGCCGTGTCTCAATCATTACTGATTACTGATTACCACATTCAATGGGCTTATATAGTGCAAGTTGGTAACACACGACACTTGTCCATGGAGCTTTACTTTAGGACTTACTGGGAGTCACAACAATATATAAATTAATAAGTTAAGTTCCGTTTAAATTAAAAATTAAATGTAATAAAATATATCATAAAAATGAATAAATAAATAAAATACAAGAATAATGCCTACACTAATTACCAATTTTCTTAACACAGCTAAAAGATGAAACTATCTGATCTGATCTTACTATTACCTCTAGTTAGTCAGTGTTAAAATAATATAGAAGTTTAGTTCAGATATCTTTATGAACAGACAACTTTTGCCTAGAAATCTTACAGCTTAAAGAGGCTAAAAGAATTTATAATCAGTAGTGACTTACTATATGTTATCCTGATCTAGTTGGGTACACTAAGCGACTTACTTATTTGCCATCGCAGCACTTATAAGCTCATTGTACCCATGGGACATGAAGCTTCCTTCGAGTGTACATAGGGATCACATTAGCAACTGCTGTTCAAATTGTTATAGTAATTGTAATTGCAGTTAAAGTTGCAGTAGAAGCAGAGCCAATTAAGGTAAAGTAATTGAATATAGGTATGTACAAATAGAGTTGCAGTAGGTTAATATAAAATAAATATAATATCATATATGTCTATTTAAAATTTTGTTTAATAGATTTTCTTGAGCTAATAGGAACTCAACAGAACAACAATCGTTACTGAAACTGCTAATTAAAATAGTCTGGGGCTTATTATATATAAGTTGAAAATAATGATTAGTTATTTCTAACTATTCTATCAAGGAAACTGTTTTTTTATTAAATTTTTTAGTTGTTTTCTTTGATAACATTTTTAAGAGCATGCCCAAAAGTTGCATTCAGCTGCTGTCGACTGGCAAAGTTGAGCTTTAAGTTGACTTTTAAAACAAAATAGATTTAAAATTCCAAATGAAACGCTAATCATAGTCAAAGTGCTAGTCTTAGTCGTAGTTATAGTCTTAGTCAAATCGTTGTTGTTGGGGTAACATCCGCGAGCACATAAGAATCGTTATCAAAACACATAGAGCAAAATGGATAGCAGTGATAAGAGTAGACAAACAGAGAGCGAGACAGACAAATAAACGAACCAAGTCCCTGGAATTCGTTGACCATCTAACTGCTAACCCAACATCAACTTTAACTTCAACTACGACTCCAAATCCGATGCCAACTCCTACAACGAGACTCCAACTCTGACTCGGAGCCACCTTTGGCCACTGGTGTCATTGCCTGACGGTGCCGTGCTACGGGTCATGTGTTTGCCGACTTCCAGACATTCTGATGCCCTAACCAAGTGTCCTTAGAATTAATGCAAAATTGAAGTTGAAATTTAGTTTTGCACCTACTCTGAACCTCTCTCGACTCAAGGCTAACTATTAAAAGACTTCATATAAAGTAGCATATGTTAAAATCACTTTGGACCTCTGGAAACCTCTAAAGTGCATACCAAATTCGTCATTTAACCGCCAATTGCAATGCACTTGATTCATTCTCCATTTTCCTTTTCCCCATTTCTTTTCGGTTGTACACTTTTCCTTTGGTAGTTTTCCCCG
Source organism: Drosophila dunni (assembly GCA_018152125.1). NCBI lineage: Eukaryota > Metazoa > Arthropoda > Insecta > Diptera > Drosophilidae > Drosophila > Drosophila dunni. Next base: position 8,662,345 of record JAECXC010000648.1, on the reverse strand, counting down.
CAAATCTTTGACAAATGTAAACAGTTGGTATTTTTTTTAGTATTTTCTGCTGCTTCTCTGCGTACTTCTCTCAGTGCTTCTGAGCGGTACTTTCGAGTGTTTGGCGGCAATGCGTGCTGCTCTTTTCTAGTACTCTTTTTGCACCGTCTTTCTTTTGCTTTCTACCTCTCTCTTTCTATCAATTCTTCATCTGCTTTTGCTATTCTAAGCGCCATTTTGTTTGTTCCTTTTATTTTGGTGGGTGAGTAAGGTTTCTACTTTAGATTAGAGTTAATCAGCTTAGCTTGTCACTTTGACTATTAAAAACGACGTGTCGCCAAAGGGTTTTTCGGTTCGTTATTGGTGGTGTTGCCACAACACAACCAACACACACACACACACACCACTACACACACAGTTTTCTCGTGGATAAGGCTAAAATGGACACATGTGTAGCGTGGCTGTTAATTATAGTCCAGCATTAGGGTTGACATTGTGTCAGAGCAACGACTGACTTTGAGTATTATTACGTTTTATGCATACACGAGAATCCGCCGTAAAATCACAAGGATTTAAAAATCACTTAGTTTTAATAGGGTCCGCTCCAAAAGTTTCCTAGCCAAACAGCGTTAAAAAAAAAACCGCCAATTAGCTTAGCAGTTTTTTTAGCTTTAAAAATCATTAATTGCAGTTTTAGCTTAGGTTCATGGGGAATTTTGTAGTTGGTTGAAGTTAATGCTGTTTTTTAACTGAACTACTCAAGTAATTCGATTTTTTAAGACTTTTTTCAAGCTAAATTAAACTTTAAAAATTAAAAAAAAAAAAATCACGACTATTTCAATATATTTTATCAAATTAACACATATTTGTAAACCTTTATTGAGACACCCTGTATTTAAAAAAATATTTAAATATATTTTTTTAATACTAGAACATTTAATCTACTCGAATTTCTAACTATTTAAACCAAATTGACAGTAAGAAAATGTTTGGAGACTTTTTTTTAGAATAACTTTCAAATCAAAAGCTTAAAATCTTCAAGTTTTATTAAGTTTCATATGATTGACTTTTGTTCACCTTAATAAACCGAATGAACAAATAAACCCTTTACAATTTGCGAGTACAGGGTAATGCAAACGACGCTTAGCATAAATAATTAAAATTGGCACACGTTACCGTTATGATTAATCCTGTATTAACCAGTTAATCAGCATTCAGTTTAATGAACAGTTCACCCAATTTAGTGATCTGTCTCAATCTTACCGGATGAAAATGAAAAATGAAAATGACGTTGCTAATGAAGTTTGGGCAGCTCAATGTGAAGCTGTTGAAACACACGTTTTCGCTGAATTCTAATATAGGTAGGTAGCAGGCAGATAGAGTCAAAACCAGATGTGACTGAGAGGATTGCATAGAAAGTGCTCCACATGGCCAAGAAAACTGGACAAGCGGCGAGTTGATTCAGTTGCTCCACAAAAATGTGACGATGCCAAACCATTTTCACTCCACAAAACAATTACTAATGGTGGGCACAAGATACTCGACTATCGGTGGTACAGTAAAAAAAAAAAAAAAAAAAAAAAAAATTATTATATTTCTAAAAAATTCTAGTTAAAAATTTAAGTGTTTTCTTTGAAAGTTCTTTAACAACTGTCACTTTTATAACTATAAATTAAATAAAAATACAAGAAATTAATATTAAGTAGGCTAAAGCCATTGTGAAACATGTTGAGTTCTGTTCTTCAAAGTTATGAACATTTCAATCAAAAAAAATCAAGTAAGAAAATTATTTAAGCCTCCTCTGCAATCTACAAAAAACCATAAGCCTCTGCTACTCATTTCATGCTAGGCTACAAACAACAAAACGCAACACAACGCAGAAAACACGACACCAAACACTTGACTTTCCATTGACGCCTTCGCGCTCAGAGAGCCAAAGTCTGACTTTGACTTTGGCAAATGAATGCCAAAAGCAAACAGGATTTTCAAGTTGTTTGGAAAGTAACAGTGACGCTGGCAAACGTCAACAGCTGTTGCAGCAGCAGCAGCAACAACAGCAACATGGGCAACAAAAGCATTCATTGATTGCCTTTTGGTATTAGTTTCAATTTATTTCACTTTGAGTGTGATGGATGGCAACAGCGACAGCTCCAAACGTGGCACGCCACACACACATAAACACACACACACACACATCCACATGCACCAAAATAGCCACACCCACACACACTAATACCCACACATATAAAGACATACCCATACAGAGTAACAACAATAGGGTCATCAATTTACTGGCTACCCAAAAGTGTTTTTTTTTTCGCCCTTTTGCTGAATCTATCCCTCACTCTCTCTCTCTCCACTTCTCCCACTCATTCCCTCTCTCTCTCTCTTATTCCCTACATTGCATTTTTACTGCACACTTTTAATGCCAAAACAATTGTTGGGCCAAATAAATTTCTCACAATGAAATGAAAACAAAATTCAATTGCAACTGCAAAAAAAAACTTGAGCCAAATTGTCGAGCAATCTGTGTCTCCGTGGTACGTAGCAGGGGAGAGGGAGTGTGGGTGGAGGCAGCTGGTAAGTATCGAAGGAAGCTTCGACTGCAAGTCTATGGTAGTGCTTTGATTTTTCACAAAAGGTAATGTCAACATTTAATTGATGGTGCAAGTAAATGGCAGTTAAAGTTGCAGAGTGAACACGACTTCAAGTGACCGAGTGATTAAACTAATTAGCTATGAATTCAAATGATTTCTTAGCACTTTAAGCCTTACGAAATACAATTTTGGACTATAGAAATTTGATCATTCGCAGAGTTTAACACACCCTAGCTAACTTCTTAGTACAGGGTCTAAAGGCCGGTTTTGGCAACATTTTACAAATGGCCAATTCGATTGCTGCTGCAACGTTTTCTAATTGACTTATTGCCACGCCAGTTGATCAACCATTTGTGGCACGCACCAACTGAGAGAGCATTGCGGATGAACAGCTTTCCTCCTGGAGGGGTAAACACACACACACACACACACACACACTCACACACATACACTTAAAACATGCAATTAGTGCAAAGATAAAGACATTTTTAACAATTGTTTCCCACACTTTCCTCTTTCAGTTGCATTTTTTTTTTGTGGTGTAGAAATTTATTGAATTTTTAACGATTTCCTCTTTCCCACACATAACGATACATTTTTGTCGTAAATAGCAATAAAGCACTTATCGATTGGCCTCAGCGTTAGGCAAACTATCGAATGGGACAACTGTGAAAGACTCCAAGTCTATACAAAAGCAGTTTAAAATAAATAATGAACTTAAAAAAGTGATTCATTACTTAAGTCCTTTAGGCTTAAAAGGTTATCACAAAATTTCCATTTTTATGAAGGACAATAACTGACAAATCAATCTACTAAAAGATTCATTATTTCAGCTTTACACACATATTTATTCCATCACTTTTATCTATCAACTATTCTCGGCTACTCTCCAAGCAATAGTTGTACTACACTGAGCGAAGGATAGTTATTTTTAATGATAGCGCTGCATAAAATTGTTTGTAAAATTATTAAATTATTTGTTAATAACTTAACAATGTATTCAAATTTTTATAATAATAAAAACTAAATTTAGAAAATTTGTAGCATTTTTCTCCCAGTGCACAGCTTGAAAAAGAAACTCCTGTTATTTCTGCATTGAAATCGAACTATGCTTGCACCTCAAATCTCGTACCTGTCAGAGGTCAGTCACTCGAATTGACAGCTGGGGCAGGGCAATCAAATAGATTGAACGACTAAGCAAACAATGGACTTTTATCAGGAGGTACCCTGTATACAGAATGAGCAGTTGAACCTAGCCTAACTTAACCCACCCTAACCTAAACTAACCTATCGTAAACTAACCTAACCTAAGTTAACCTAACTTAACCTAACCTATTCTAACCTAAACGCTTAACCCACCTAACCTCACGTAACCCAACCTTACCTCACCCAACCTAACCTAACCTATCCTAACCTAACCTAACCTTACCTAACCTCACCTAACCTACCTTGGCTTTCCTTTGTATTAAACTATCTCACATCAATATACCCCATTGATTTATTTCACAGGGTAAACATTTGAATGTTAAGTGTACAATGTGACAGTCAAATTATGATTCAAGAAAACAACTAGAATATGTTATATACAACCAAAAAACTTTCTTGTATTGATTTACGTGTTTCCGGCGGTCCTCCATGGTCACTTTACTGAATGTCTCCTTTTAAAAAATGTGTATTTAGTATCCTACTACAGTTATCCATTAATTACTATATTTATTTCTTTTATACTTAACATCTTTAATTCATGCCTGTCCTCCGTGTTAACTTTTTCTCTACATTTCTTAATTGCCTTCAAAAAATCACAATTTTTCACTGACCATTTTTTATGCCACAAATCCGTTTAATTTGCTCATAAGTGTCATAATTTATACGGTCACTCTATTATCGCTAACAATTAACCGCTTAGTTTTAATAACGCATTAAATTAAGAGGCAAATCATTAGTAAAATCAGTAATTAATATATGTAAAAAATAGGTCGAAAGGTCGATTTTTTTAACTGTGCCAAATTTAGCCCAGTTTCAAAGGAATATAAGTAGGGGCTTATGTTGTTGTGCTGCCTCCAATGTGACCGTATTTACATAAGGCGTCCCGTATGTTTAGTGAAAAATATTAATGCACACCTCTTTTAAAATCTAATGAATGTACCTACATCCTGGTTTTTTACACAATTATTAGGCATTTAACAGTCGAGTATCTCGACTAAAATTGATTTTTTTTTACCCTCTACATAAACTGATATATATTCATTAAGTCTGTCTGATCCTGGTATTAGCACAGATTAAGTTGTGCTTTTGTTTAACAATCAAGTGTAGATGTTTATTTTTATCATTTGGTTTTTTTTTGTCGTTGTTAACGGTGTTAATCTTTAAGGCCAAATCAATATGTTGGCCATAACCCTGTGTGCTGGAAATCAAAGCTAAAAAGCTTTTCATATCAAATCGTCAGCTAATTAGATGCGTAAATACAAAAAAGATACGTATATGATATATAACACATCAGAATTGCTAGAGAACAGCATAGCCCGACTATGTTATACCCTGTAATCAGTTTAATTAATTTAGCTTTAGGAAAATTTAAAATTGTTTTTTCCTCTAAACTTTAACATTATGATACAACTGTGCATAAACGTTTAATACAGGGTATCAGTTCTGTTCACGGAATTTCTATCTATTTAATTTATTATACATTATTTACAGGGTATCAATGTACTTATCTCCCAACATGTATCGCACATGTTTAAAAATTCAACTTTTTTTAAAATCCCTGTCCATTGTTGATACCATACCGACTAGTCAGGATTACAGGGTATTAAAGCTGTACGCAAAAAAGGGTCATCGCTGCATAAAATTGAATAAATAAAGTGGAACGAGGTATATTTATTAAATTTGCACAACATCCGATGCTGTTGTTAACCATTTCCGTGTCCTCGCCAACTGCGAATGGCAAACAAAAGTAGACCAGTCGCCAGCATATGGGTGCGCGAAAAGGGGGTGTGGCCAGGGGGCTGCACAGAAGGGAACTGATGCGGTGGATAACTAGTGGCCCATACAGTTTTTCGATATATTGTAAAAACCGAAATATGCGAGCAATAAATTCATGTGGAAAAAGCAACCGATGCAATAACAACAATTCACAAAAGCGTGCGAAAGCGAGTGAGCTGGACTTAGGAATACCCTTTGATAAGAAATTTGCAGTTAAGTGCACTTTAATGACTTAAAAAATGACTTAAAAATTCGAGAAATTATTTTTATTTATTCCAAGACAAAGGTTAAGAGCTTTTTTAGAGTTTTAAGGGCATTTAATGAGGATTTTTCATGAGTTTATAAATATTTTGACCTTTAACTGGAAGCCCACCACACTAGTTCACCATGTTTGCACTACTTTATGACTACAGGGTATTAAATAAAACCCAAAAAATAAAATACAAAATGATAACCGAAAAAACAGCGACGCTGGCAAATGTAGGCGTGGCAAAATAAAATCAAATGAAATGATGCCAATATATGAATGTTCAATGGTAACTCGGCTTAAGGGGCTGGCAAGGCAGGTGGAGAGTGATGGAAGGGGAGGGAGAACTAGCGGTAAAAGAGGAAGAACTTTTGCAGGTTGCAACATGCGGCGGCCCCAAAAAGTGCAAACAACTGCAAAAACCATATCAATAATGACGATGATGATGTACTGCAATGCTGTAGATGGCAAGGGGGCTGGAGTGGGGAGTGGGCTGAGGGGGTGTAGTGAAAGTAGGGGTGGTAGTAGCTGTAGAACATGCTCGGCAAGAAGAGCAACAAAAACTACTAGTACCAATACTATACATATATATTTTTTAAGTGCAACCGCTTCAATTGGTGTTGTTGTGGGAAAAGTGAATTATTGCCGGTTAAACAAGTTTTGTACCAACATTTTTCAATTAAGTGGCAAAAGTTAAGACATGGGAATTGGCCAAAAACACATTCAACTCTTAATTAAATTCGACCCATTCGAGTGCTTTAAGTTTTATATGTTTTCAAAAACACAACTAGGTGGTAGGAGAACAATGAAGTGGGTGGACTTTAAACGACAAACAAGTAGGAATGACTACAGTCGAGCGACCACCACGTACCCCATCTGAGCTATTTTTAACGGATTTGTCCTATAAGAGCTATGGTCTAAAGTCGTCCGATCTGGATCAAATTTGGTGAGTATGGTTATAATGGTACTTAATGGTTCCAACTAAAACTGCATATCTTCATACAAATTTTCTATGTTTTTCCTGTGGGAGCCATAGGCTATAGTCGTCCGATCCGGACTTGGTAAGGTAAGGTACTATGATCACTATAGTACCACACGCATACTATGTGAATTTAGTCCCGATAGCTGTAGGCGTTTCCAAGATATGTCGTTTACAATTTGCGGGGGCGGTTGTGGGCGTGGTAAAAATTTGAAATAAAATTGATCTGCCTGACATAAGGACGCACCATCATTCCAAATTTGGTGTCTCTAGCTCTTATAGCTTAGAAGATCCAGGTGTTCATCCAGAGAGCGGACAGACAGACAGACGGACAGATAGACGGACAGACAGACGGACAGCCAAACAGACAGACGGACATTGCTATATCGACTCGTCTGTTGATGCTGATCAAGAATATATATACTTTATAGGGTCGACCGCACCTCCTTCTGTCTGTTACGCACATTTCGCTTCTGGCAAACTTAATAGACTCCTCTACTATTTTTTAGAGTACGGGGTCGAAGGCTTACACGCAGGCTTACACGCAGTGTAAATAGTTATCTAAAACATATATTAATAATAATTTTTAAAAATACTAACACTTTTATTATATATTTAGCTGACTTTGGGCCAAAAGAGCGGCAAATATGGTCATACGGACATGACCCCTGAAAAAAAGAAGCTAAGCGAAAAACTGGCGTTTAGTTTGGCAAAGACAAAGTCAAACCGTTATTTAAACGCGGAAACCGCAGAAAAAAAGCAGAAGAAGAAGAAGATAATGGTTAACAGTGCCTGCAAATCGAGACCGATAAAAAATGGCGAGCAGAACAACTACTGGGCAATGTCAAGTGTAGACAGCTAGGACTAGGAACAAAAACTAATGCATAGGGGAAATGGAGAGCAAAGAAAAATGGCAGTAGAAGAGAAGGGAAGAAGAGTGAAGTGAAGTGTGGTGGAGTGGTGTGGAAAGATGAAGCAGGTGTAGAGAGTGCTGCTGGAGCAGGCACAGGCACAGGAACAGACATGTCCAGCAGGGCAAGCTGGCAGCGTTCGAGTGTCGAGTGTCAAGTGTCGATGGCAGAACCCGAGGGTATCGCAAAAAAAGTGTGTCAAGTAGAAAAGGAAGAACAGGGAATAAATAAGTAAGAACGACTGGAAAATACCGTGTAGCAGCACACACACACCAAAAATTATATATGTTACTAAAAGCATTATATTTACCCTATAAGTACACCTGGACTACAAGCTCCAATATTATAAATTTATAGGGTATAGGTTATATAAGTTTTCTAAGTGTCTTATGCTCAAACTCAATACCATACCTCACACCACTGTTAATATTACAGGGTATGTACATGTACTTGCATACAACCTGGCATTAATCTTTGCAAATTTGTTTTTTGCCTAGAAAATAAATATAAAAAACACGGAGGCAAAGAATTTATGGACGCGGGCAATATGACCCCAAGGTTAATGTGAGTGCAGTTATGGGTCAAAAAATGAGAAAAAGCAAAAGAGAGAAGCAAAGAAAGACGGGGAAGGGTCACCGCAGTCAACCGCAACTTATGGCCCGCGGCAATTTAACGCTTGCGAATTTCGTTAAGGGATTTGCCAGCGTCGAGGGAATGCGATTGAATGCCAAAATGCACACAAATTGTGCAAATGCCGCTGCATACTTTCAGGCGCGCAAAAAGCGCAACCCGCGAAGGGCAGCAATGCAGCAGGGGGCGAGAGAGAATGAGAGAGAGTGGTAGGAAACTGCAAGGGACTCGTCACGCTCTACAGCTTCCGTTTCCACTCTGCGAAGGTTCTGTAAGCTTATAAAATTCACACGCTGCGCTTTTTTCTTTAGACCCTGTAGTTGCAAAGTGTTGGGGGTATATTAAGTTAACTTAACTGACTTTACTAATTAGTATTATTAGCTCAGGCTTAACTGAGATAAAAGTGTCTCGACTTTAGGATACCCATTACTCCTTCAATGTGTTACAAGCTACGTATCTATGACTTCGGGACTGTGACTGTGACGTCGTGACTGTGACTTCGACCAACTACAGGGTCGCTTAGCGCCAACTACGCTTCTGTTAATTTCCATTCTTCTCGCAGTCGTCTCAAAACGAAGTCGTTGAGCGTTTGGCGTCGAGCGTCTCGTCACGCCTCCTACTCCCGCTGCCCCAAAACCCCACTGCTCACCATTGCCTCCAAAACAAAAAAAAAAAAAATCTTTTTCCAAATGCAATTTACTTTTGTGTGTTTTATTGCAGCGCCACTAAACGTACCGTGTACTCCACTCCACGACGCCACCAGCCGCTCGACAGACCCCTTACGCAGCAGCTCTGGAAGAAAGCCTTTTTTCTCGGTTTTGGCTAATTAAATTTTATGCTTGGTAATTTTAGAAAAAGGCCTTTCACAATTTTTGGAGTAGAGCGTCGTGAGTAGAGGGGAAAGCGGAGCAAGTGGAGAACGGTGGGGAGCAGGTGACTGTTAAGTACGCCTCTTTGAGTGTTTTCTAGACTTGGCTTGCTGCAATTTACAAAAATCGCACAAGTTGCGCATAAAAGAGGCGACCGGCAAATTGCAGGCAATAAATAAAACATCCACGAAAAATCGCTGCATACTTTCAGGCGCAACGTGCAGCGTATGCTTCCACAAAATGGCCGCCTTTCTTTGGCCAAAAATTTACAAAGAGCAGAGAAGAACAACAACAAGCAAAACGATAGCAACAACAACAGCAGCCAGAACGTCTACACTGTGAGTAATTAAGTAGTCAGTTTTATAAGAATAATTTTATTAATTTAACTTTAATTATTTATATACGTCGGATATATTTTCCAAGTCAAATTATTTGAGTTTTCAATTTAATTTTAAAAATTTAACTATCGAAAAAACTTTATTGTTCTGTGTTCTTCTCAGGTTAAACAAATTAAACTTATTATTTATTTGTTGACAATCATTAAATGGTTTGAATAGTTTGAAACCATTTTTAAAATATCTGTATTTATTACATATACTTTTTAGTAGCTCAGATATCTAAGCTGCCGTCTTGTAACAAATAGAACTTTACAATATGTGAGTTCAAATCCGGATGTGAACCTGACCCCCATTGCCTCCCATATCACTTATAACTTAAGTTATAATTCAATTTGTAAATAATAATAACATTTTAATTCAAGTTATAAAACTAAACAACAGTAAAATTAAATGAAAATAAAAATAGCAGTATTTAAAAAAAATAATAAATAAATAAAATGTCATATTTCTGCTTAGAAGAGTGTGCCAAAATAATGCTTGTTAAATGAGATTTAATTTTAAAAAAAATATACAAACATTTTTTTGTTTTATTATCGACTTTTGTATTAATTTTCAACATTTCTTTAACATAAATTACTAGCCCAAAAATGTATTTCAGTGCAAGCACAGCCAGCAGCAGTTAGCGAAGCGAAATAAGTTTAATTGAAAAATGAAATAGAAATTGCCAAGAAGCAAATAGAAATGTTGTCGAAGTAAAATGCAATTGAAAACTAAATAATCAAAATATTAAACTTGGTGCTTTGTGGCGCTTTTAATGCATGAAACATTATTCAATGCCTCAGGTTATTGTTATAGTGATTCTGGATACTACCAACTGGCAACGGGCAACTGGCAACTGTTGGTACAAACTGAGGCCCAGGACATCATAACAATGCATGATAAATAGCAGCTGATGGGACAAGGCAACAAAGAAATCGATTTTCAAGCGACGCCAAAATGCAACAAAAGCCTGAAAACAACATAAAAAAAAGGCCAAGAGAATTGCCTATTAACAGACAAGACCGAAATCCATATACACTATGAAAATTATGAGTATAAATAAACAAAGTGTTTTTTAACAATTTTAAAAAAATGTTATATAACAAAGTACACGAAGTGGACTAAAACTAAAAGTACGACAGACAAGTTGAACAACTGAAATATATATTCTATTAAAAACTACACTACAGATCTTAAACATCGTATATGCTAAGAAAAAAAGAGTATAGATAAAATATATTTGACTTTTCTTTTAATAAAAAATATTCTTTAACTTATTTTAATATGTTCTTGGTGTAACAGAATATAAAATAAAAATTTTTAAATTTTTTTGCTAAAACTTAAGTCAATTTTAAAACACTCTATTAATTTTTGTAAACCTTAGTCTATGCTTCAAACCTAAGAACTTTTTGTTAGTAACACTATTTTATTTTATTATTTTATTGGATATCAAAAAGCGCATCGAGTGCAGAGAGACTTTGAAAGTCGACTCACTTGACTCATTGCACTTAAGATATGCACGTCACTTGAACAGCAGTGAGAAATGCAGTACCTTCATTTAATAGCAGGGTATTAATATATTGAGCTGAGCTCTGCACTGGCGAGCATAAAGATTTTTCGATTATGAAGAAAAATGCACAAATGACGGTCGGACATTTATCACTCTACCCCAGCACGAGGACAACAAAAGGAAGTCGAATCGAGTCGAGTCGTTGATGAAAGTAGCACAGCATTCTGCCTGGCGTAGGGGAGTGTGTGTGCCAGGGTTGCCACCATGCAATTAAGATGTATAAATACTTCAACTTAATTAAAATGTTTGATCAGTTTATTTTCATTCTGATCACATTATGTTCAGCCGGTTTTCAAAAACTAAGCTGCAAATTCAATTTGCACCCATTAAAGAAAATTTCTCTATATTTTCAATTTTGCGGTGTCTCCGTCTCCGTCTATGTGTGTGTGGAAATTTTTCGTTAAATTTTGATGCTATTAAATTTAATTGTGCATAAATTTTCAATCAAAATTGCCACAGGGGAGCAGGGAGAGTGACGGAGAATTTCGAAAGTTGCGCCAATTTTTTAGCAGCTGAAAGGCAAAGACAAGTTGAGTGAAAGAGACAGCAGCATGATAAAAAGAGACAGATAAGGCTGCTACCTAAAAAGCATTAAACATATCAAAAACTGCTATTATAGACTAAGAAGTGCTCTGTAATGCTGCCAGGGGGAAATATAAGCAAAAATGAAGAAAGAGTGGTAAATCAGAATTTTAGTAACTGAACTAGTTAATACCCTGCCCTGAACAAAAGATTTATATAATGGTTTTTTATTGGATATTAGAAAATCTCATCGATCAATGGAGTAACCAACCCAAATATATTTAAAAAAAAAAAAATTAAAATTAAATTAAATTTAAATTTAAATTTAAATTTAAATTTAAATTTAAATTAAAATTAAAACTAAAATTATATTACAATTAAAAAATTAATAATAAAATAAAATTAAATTAAAATTAAAATGAAATTAAAATTAAATTAAAATGAAATTAAAATTAAATTAAAATTAAACTAAAATTAAATTAAAATTAAATTAAAATTAAAGCTAAAATTAAAATAATAATAAAATAAAAATTAAATTAAAATAAAATAAAATTAAATCAAAAAATCCCCCCTGCAATAATTAATCCACTGATTGCACTCACTTTTTACACGGTATATAAAACAGCGCAAAATTTGTGTGCAACTTGAGTTGTTAAGAAAAATAATTTCAAGACGAGGTGTTAAAAGTCAAGCGAAAATATTTGCCAACTAAAGCAATAAGAGCACAAAATATATATCCGAAAGCTGTGTGTGTATGTGTGTGTGTGTGTGTGCGTGACAGTATGTGTCCAGGAAACGGATATTAAAGCACAAAGAGAAGACAAAAAATGAATTTCAAATGAAATGCTGACAGCAGAGCAGTTGTGAATAGTCGAGAAAACTTCACAGACTTCTGCTATTTCTGGTCTCCTTTTGCTGACTTTTTATATTTATTCATTTTATTTTTATTCGTATTTTGATTTATATGCACAAATAACTCATAAGCGGACAATTTTTGCTTCCCACTTTTCAGTCTGCTTTGTATTTTTTATTTATTTATGTTTTTTTTAGGATTTTGTGATATAATTTCCCGCAATGTTGGCTGGCGTGTCGAGATTACGATAAAGCACTTAAGCACCTGCATATCGGACTAACTATGAAATTGCCTGCCGACTGGGGACTCCAACGTCCCCATGCCCATTCCAGTCCCCGTCTCCATTCCCACACCTTCTCCACTCCCTCCTCCACCTTGGCAATCTAATAACTGAATCATTCCATTTTGCAAAAAGCAGCTGGAGTGTAAACCTTTCCCTTCCAGCTCTTTGCCCAGTTCATTTCCCACAGGTTCCTTCTAGTTCATTTCATTTCATATGGCAAATATGTAAAGTTCCTCAACGCTCTATTGCCTTAGAGATGAACATATGATATTAAAAGCTTTTTCAAACGAGCACGATTCATTTAATTGAAATGAGCTCAAACTTTGCTTCTACCCTGTAGCCAACCGTATAATAGAGTAATAAAAACCTGTGATAACGACAGAGTTTTTGATGTGCGACTTTAGTATACCCAATAGAGGCATTTATTTGTGGTTTGTGAATTAATTATAACTACAGTCGTCTGGATTTTAAACTATATAATCAAGGAGGCTCTGGTACTACATAAAAAACAAGTAAGAAAGGCTACAGTCTATCGAGCCGACTGTTAAAGACCCCGTACTCCCATAATAATGCGCATTTGTATTTAATTTGAATTAAAATATAATAACGAAATTTAAAAATTAAAATTTATTTGTATATTTTGAATTGATATTTAAAAAAAAATTAAATTAGCATTTCTCATTGCCATCATTCGAACCTACGACCCTCAGGCAACGATTTCACATCGCGCTGTAACTCTACCATTCGCACCACGCGCTATTTTCAAGCATGTTCCGCTTATTCGCATTTACATGTTATACATACAAGTACACACTCGTTTGAAATTATGTGTATGCACATATGTATGTATGCGTGCCTAGCACTGGTCGGCACGGCGGCGTCGCAACGTCGCAGCGACGCAGCGTCTGCGAGCAGCGCTGACGTCACACAGGCGGCGAAATTGCAGCTAAATTACATAAACTTTCCAACCAAATAACTTTTTTGTTAATTGACGGATTTTAACGCCGCTTGAAATATAGTATTGATATGATATTCCTCTCTTCGAATAATTAATTATAAACACTGTACTATTTGACTAAATGCCCTAAATCCTGCAAATTTTGAGCTTGAAATTTTGAAAGTTTTTTAGCTTTTATGAGAAAAGGGGGCGTGGCAGGCCAAAATTTTGAATGGCATTGCATTAAGGCTGTCTCTAGCAACTCTAAGTGTTTCTAAGTGCCATAGTTACTGAGTTATTTGCCTAAAACTACATTTTTTTCGAGGTGTGTCTGGTTTTTTGCTTATTGCGGGGGCGGTGAGGGGCGTGGCAAAAATTTGAAATAAACTTAACCTGCGTAAGATAATAACGGACTTTCATTATAAATTTGGTGGCTCTAGCTTTTGTAGTTTAAAAGATCCAGGTGTTCATACGGACGGACGGACGGACAGACGGACATTGCTATATCGACTCGGCTGTTGATGCTGATCAAGAATATATATACTTTATGGGGTCGGCCACGCCTCCTTCTGCCTGTTACGCACATTTCGCTTCTGACAAACCTAATAGACCCCTCTACTCTTTTTTAGAGTACGGGGTCTAAAAATTATTTCTTTTGGAAAAAATTTATTATAATTTAATTTGCAATAAATGCTTCCTACTGCAGCGATATCATTAAATACACTGATTTGGAAAGCATTTTTAAAAATATATATAAGATTCAAGTTTTTTTTTTTAAATAGTTTACACTTATATATACATATATTTTTCTTATTTTCCAACTATCTTAGGTCCGTTATAAAATATTTTCTGTAGAGAGTTTTAAAACAAAATTTTAAAATTAAGCAGATACTTAAAAAATTTAAAATTAAATTAATCTAACTTATTCAAAGAAATTTTTTATATTTTTTTTGGGCACTTTCTATGCATTTATATAATTTGTAAAGAGTCACAGCACTGAAATCAAATGAAAGCTTTTTAGACTAGTTATACTTCCAAACTTTGATCTGCTGCTAAGTTTAAGTCTTTCTACAATTAGTGTAAATTATATGTGTACTTTAACTTGTTTTTAGATTTATTTATGTGCACAGATTATTAATATAAAATAAGCAGAAAGTGTTAATTTTAAAACAATTTCATATTTTTATGAATATTGAAATATATTGACTTTTTTCAAGCACGATAAATTTATGGCTCGTCACAAATGTGTAAAACTCATGAGCTCCCAAAGGAGGTGTTGGGAGTGTATGAGTGTGTGTAAATATCTGTCTATATGTGAGTTATATATGTGTGTGTGTATTTAAAGTGTGCTCAGTAAAAGAGATCTATAAAAGTACCAAATGACATTGCTATTGGCTCAAATACACACACTGCGATACCCAAGCACACACACCGACTCTCACCCACACACACCCAGTCACACACACACATAGAACTAACTGAGAGATGAAATTGTGTGTGCGGTACTTGAAATGCATCTGCTATAAAATTGACTTGATAACTAATGCGATGGCTGGATTTAAGTTATGAGCTGTTGGGCATATAAACTAGAGGCAGATAGATGCGACTAGCAAATATCCCTTATTACCTATCAGGGTTTTAAATAATTAAATTTACACATAACAAAAAGACTTATAAATTAGTCTGCTCTTACTGTAAATACCCTAAAAAACAGGAAAATTCACTTGATATTTTGTTAGATTAAATTGCCGTTGCTACACATTAAAGCTGATATCTTTAAGTTTATACCAATTTAACTCTACTTACACCCTGTGCTTACAAATTTAAAGGGCATTTAAATATAGTTTGAGACTGTTTATTTGCTTTTATTAAAATTCTGTTAAAAAACGAAAGAAAATATATTTCCAAGCATGAACTTTGAAAAGCTTTTTAAAATATTTTCCCAACTATGAACTTTGAAAAGCTTTGTATGCCCGCTATCTATCTAATTATGTCACAAACTAGGCTTTAAAAAGAACCAACATAAATAAACTTCTTTCAGTTTTTATGAAACGCAAATTAATGTCAAAAGTCACAGCTTTTTATGAAAAAATTCTACGATTTTTTAATGTAGCTCAACTAAACTTGTAGACTTTACAGACTGTAGGATGTTCTGCAATTTAAGCACCTTCAAAAAAACTGACCTTAAGAGCTTTATGTGTTATTTAAAAACCTTTCATTTCTTAAACATATTTTAATCAAACTTACTGAGTACTGAGTACAAACTCTACGAAAAGTGCTTATTTTTTACAGGGCATTAGCATGGCATTTTAGTTGCATAATTGATTTGGCTCGTGTTAACTTTGCACTTTTCATTTAATTGGCTGCCAGTCAAATGTCCGAATTGCTCCGATTGTTATTTCTGGAATTGCTATTATCGCGTTGCAGTTCAGCAGAAAATAAAATAAATGCAAATTAAAGCACACAATTTGATGCAGTACAAATACACAGACACACACACATACACAAGTGCACACACACAGCCAGACACAGACACACCGACACGCTATACAGACATTTGAAATGCAATACGAAACGCGCACAAAAAGCTCAACCGAATGAATATCAAATCAAAAAAAAACACAATATAAAAAGAATAATGTAAATAAACTAGACATAAATTAAACAGAGTCGTACTCACACGATCACAATATACCCTGTATTCTTAAAGTGGGTTACCTAAGATTACAGCCCTTTTAATATAGGGTATCAGAAATTATATTTATTTATTTAAATTGGTATGCAGAATAGACCTTGCAGTTTAGATTTGGATGAGCAGAAAATAAAAATTAAATATGTACAGTGGTGTATATGTATGTGGTAAAAAACCATGATAAATATTTTATTGATAGTAAATATTTATTGTAATGATAAGTTAAGCTTTTGATATTTTTAAGGAAATTGAAATTTTTTGT
Source organism: Drosophila dunni (assembly GCA_018152125.1). Lineage (NCBI taxonomy): Eukaryota > Metazoa > Arthropoda > Insecta > Diptera > Drosophilidae > Drosophila > Drosophila dunni. The sequence goes on along the minus strand of JAECXC010000648.1, from coordinate 8,645,655 downwards.
AGGAAATTGAAAAGACTTAGGAGCTGACAGACGCGATGTATTTGTTCATTACATATTTTTGTGAACAAAAGTCTGTAAATTCAATTTATATAGACATAAAAAAACCCCATTTATGGGAGCAAGGAAAATTAAGTTTTAAACATTTGTTTACACGTTAAAATTGCTTAAAAACTAGAAATAACCATTTTTTATGCATATAAAAAAGTATTCACACTTATTCAGTCTTTGAATGAAGTAAATCGAATGCATAGATCGGGCCCTACTCATAAAGACCGGTTGGCTAAAGGTGTGTTGAGAAAAGCGCGTTCAAAGGTGTGTTGAAGTCGCTGCAACATCAGGAATAATTGTCAGAGTAGAAAATCCTTTTCTTTACATATCAATATTTCAATCAATCGATTAAGCTGACACAATTCATAAGAAGGTCCCCTTAAGTATTCACATTAAATACAAATTTCATATTCTGATTCTAATCAAATTTGAGCACAATGTATAAAATATTATTTGGGCGATATTCTGTAAAATCGTAAATTTTATAAATAATATTTTAAATACAATTAGGTCGACAGGTGAGTCGTTCACAAGCTTTTCATTTCTCAAATAACTCTGGATGACTTGAATTTTAGGTGTATTATTCACATACTTTTTCTATACGAGATCTTAAAAAAGCAACTCTACTCTTCAGTAAATCTGTCTACAGTAATTGGAAACTATTTACCTGTTGTATCAATAAAATCAACATCTCTTCGGATTTTTGCCTACAATAACAAACAAACTGTAATCAAAGCAGGTCTTGGCATAAGTTTTGCTACGAGTCAAATCAAATGAGAGCTGAATTCGTTGACAACTCGTTGTTCTCACAAAATAAAATTAATTAAAAATTGTGCGAAATTAAAGAACGCTAAGAAATGTTGGCAATCGCATTGGCAGTTGCCATATTTTTCCATTGGCATAATGTGGATTTTTTGCCCATTGACGATGCAAATTTGGCATCGACTGGATTCATTTTTATGGCGATCTTAACAATACACAAGTTGAAGACTTTTGCTGGCTACACTAACAACTCGGCGGCGAAGAGATTCCTTGAAGCAATTGGCATATTTATTTTACTGCAGTTCCTACTCATCCACATATGGCATAATGTACAGCAATGGGCACAGATTTTGGTGGACATTGGCATGAATATTGAAGCGGATGTGGAGCGTCATTGGATACTGGATTTTGTACGGTCAGGACTTCGTACATTTTGTCTTTTGATACTTGAATATTGGACACTCACCAAATACTTTAACACTGATGATCTTTACTTGCTGTTCAATCGTCCTCCAACTCCGTATTATGCCGACAAAAGGCTCACTCTACAATCCATCTCAGATATGTTCAATGCACCAACTTCATTGTGAACATCTCAAGATTTAGGGACTTCATAGTGAAATTCTATCAACTTTACCTATTAAATTTTATCAACTTTTTGGTATACACTACAAATTTGTAAAGCAAATTAATCAATGAATTAATTTTTAAAGCAGTTAAATAAATTGTATACCAAAAAAGTCAATACATTTTGTTCTTGTGGGGTAAAGTGGCTTAAATCATACATATACACATTATACATATCATAAGGCATGGTAAGGCATTGAAGGAGGCGTGGTGGACCTCATAATTTGGTCAGTCACGCCTTTAATACCTTAACAACCACGTGACCCTTTGTAAGATTATAAAACCTATCAACAAAATATATCTACAGCTGACCCTGAGACGAGGTTCATCTGCTCTTCATTTGTAAAAATCGGACAGATCGCACCACTATATCATATTGCTCCCATAGGAACAATCGGTTGAAATGGTTAGTATGAATATTTTCGGTGTCCATTGACCGATTTCAACGAAATTCACGGAAAATCAATTTCTAATCGTATCCCATCTGTTGACCAAATTTTATCTAAATCGGACTTCTAAATCATATAGCTATCATAGAAATAATTGGTGATTGAAACTAAACTAACGCAATATGCATGACTGCAAGGGTATTTAATCTTCGGCGAGCCGAAGATAACCGTTTTTTCTTATTTTTTTGTAATTTTTTAACATAAATTTTTGAATAATTGAAATGTTTTCATTATTAAGATGGATTTTCTATTGAAATCTTGTCTAAGTTATGGAAATATGGCATAACAAACAAACTTTAGCAGCATAAATCCACATCCAAATATTCTAGTAGTAATTTATGTAGAGATACTTTTGTATCTGAACTGCAAAAGCAAAGAAAGCATTCCACTACTTGCTCAATCGCGGCATTTTATCAGCTTTGGTGAAACTTATGCTTAACTTTTGCCGTAAATAATAAATGCAAGCCATTTCAAATATATGTACTTTATGTATCTTGAGAATTGAGTACTTCGTCTGCAACTGCTTCAGTACGAGTATCTTAACTACCGTTGTTGGCAAGCAAAAAAAAGTTGATCTACTTTGGAATTTGAGTGTGTGCATTATGCATTATGCATTTCGCATACACATGGCTATCAAATAGGCAAACTGTGCGAGAATTGGCATCAGTGTCAGGGCCTTCCACACACACACACTCGCACACCCACACACACAAACACACACTCTCATTGGATGTGATGTTTTACTCTGGGCTGGTGGGTGGACGATAGCCGGCTGTCAGTTTATTTAATTGAAATGTTCCTGGAAACCTATAAATTACAAACACATGCAATGTGCATATGCACAGAGACACACACACGTCACACACACACACACACACACACGTCACACACACACACTCGCATACACACAAACTTATGCACATTAGCAGCTGAAATTTTATGCATGCCAGACCGCAAAATAAACAAACAAACCAAGCAAGCAAAAATATTACAATAGAAAAACAAACGACTAGCAGATACCCTATAAGTCTGCGATCTTAATAATGAACTCTGAGCATTTTAGCTAATTTTCAATAACATTTTTAAGCTTTAATAAATGCATTTAAAATTATAAATCTTTATTTTAAAATCATACCAATTTTATACCTATTATAAAACATTTAAAAAAATATTTTACTACAAAACAACCATAAGCCTTTCGCATTCAAAAGACTTCCCCCTCAAGTATCTCTATGTTTTACAGGGTATCGCAACAAACACAAACAAACGCGCGAGAAAAGCGAATGTGCATTCACTTAGCTGCCACGGAGATGCACAAAAACCCACCATGTTATATATATATATATAGCTTTTTTCACACCAGACAGTCCGACAGTTGGACAAGCAAGTGAAAGTCTCTCGAGTGACAACTAGAACAAGAACAACAACAACAATAACAGCAGGAACTGCATCCTGCCATCCTTCGATCCTGCCGCCTGCAGATTGCAACGCATTAAGTTAAGTGACAAAAATACTATCTGCCAAAGTGCCAAATATTTATAGCCCAAATGTGACAGACAAAAATGTCAGAGGGGCGGTGAAGAAGTTTTCGGGAATTGGCGAAAATGCCGCCAACTTTTCGACAGTCACTTCCGCTGGAAACCTCTCGACGATAGGCTTTAGCTTGAATTATACCAAACTTTGCCATCAACTTGATTCCAACTCGGTTCTCATGCCGAACTAGTTCTGAACTATAAATGATTTATACTCGTAATGGAAATATTTAGAATTCTCAAAAGGTTGCATCATTAGGTAAGTGATTGGGTTGAAGCGCAGGTGATGTATGGTAGAACTAGTGTTGACAATTAACCCTCTACTTCCCAAGACCGCCTGCAGGCGGGCAATCTTGTTTGATGTTCCAATGTGGATTTTAAACGATATTGTTAAATTTTTTTGTTTTATCTATTTAAGAAAATCGCAAACTTTCATTTGGTACTTTTTGCAGTACTTTTTTTGTTATAGACATAACAACAACGGTTGGTTTTATTAGAATGCATTAATGTATAATTCTCTTTATTTCAGAGAAATTTTGTCTTAAAAATTTTCTTAAATTAATCAAAAAATATTCCCAATAGTACAAAACTTCACAAAACAATTTTAAATAATTTTTAGCAATATCTAGTATTTAAAAAAAAATAGTAATCATGAGAAATTTAAGGTTACTGATAACGCCACACATTTTTTCTTCAAATTATATGCTCCAAAATTTAACAACTCTGCTCTTCGCATAAGTTCATGTCAATGGCATTTTTGTCTTAACAAAAAATCACTGCAGCCCTTGTGTAATGCACTACGATTGAAGTCAATCATTGAATGCGAACAGAAAGGGATACATTCATAATTGTAGACCTTTGAGGGAAAAGTTTTTCTCTTTTCCTGTTGTAAGCTGACCAGGTAAATCGATAACAGCAATTTATCGCTTAACTGAGTGAGTGTGTCTACGAGTGTGTGTGTGTGTGTGTGCGTGTGTGTGTGTGTGTGTGTGTGTGTGTGTGTGTGTGTGTGTCTGGTGCAAGCAAGCGAAGAGGTGTAATGGCTTCTTAAACAGTGAGAAATACACACTATAAGCACACACACAAACGCACTCAGACACACACGTTACGCACACTCAACCAATGGAGGCACAATTTGCATTCAGTACAGGCATAGTTACAGTTATTTAATGCTCACATACACAAGCACACACTCACAAGCAGACTGAGAAAGAGAGCAAGGTACAATGGTGCAAACAAGCGTTTTTTTGGACTTCTAAAAATGTTTTTTTTTTTTTTATGGTAAGACCATTTAGTTATATTTAAAGGATTCATTGCTCAGAACTTAAGATTTGTGTGACTGCTGTATACAAGTTTATGTGTGAAGTGAGCGGTCTGCAAGTTGATCAGGAAAATTCTCATTAACCTGCACTGACGTGTGGAATACGTGTCAAAATATAGTTCATTAGCAAGTATATTTATTTGACAAAAGTTTCTTATGTTTTTTTTAGATGAAGGGGAATTGATGTACTCAGCTACCGGGCTTGTCTTTAGATCCCTCCGAGCGATATTCCTGATAAATTTGTTTTCTTTTGACCACAAACTTAACAATTTTGTAGTATTTTTCAGTATTCTATAATTTTTAGAGTTACTTCTTGTATGACATAAAAAAACCAAAATTATGTTTACTTTAATACTACGTTATAAAACTAAAAATATTATTTTCTTTGTAACTTATAACTTGTGTCAACTAAAAAGACCCAAAATGGGTAGTGTCCATAGACTGCGATATATATTTTTATAAAATCCAATCCATGTTAGCAACTTTAAAAACCAAATTATTACCACAAATTAGAGCAATTGCACCACAGTGCAAGGTAAGCACACACCTGTTTAAGTATAAGTGGTTGTGCTCGGCCAAGCAAATAAAGCATTGAAGGACGGGCCGAAGAGCAGCTAAACGAGTCCTGCCTGGGCAGTACACACTGCTGCTGCTGCCCACTAATGTGCATCCGTGCGAGTTGCACTGGATGGGGTATATACTACGTATATGGAGCAGCAACTTAAAACGCAAGACAGAGACAGGAGCACTAAGAGAGAGGGAGAGGGAGAGGGAGAGGAGAGGCAGAGTACCTGCTGACTCTGTGTATACTCCCGAAATGGTTGTCGTAAAGTGTAAAGTCAACATTTTCTGCTGCAATTAAAGCCAAATTGCAAAGGCAAATAAATTTGGCAAGTAAATCGCTTGAAAGTCACACAACTGCCAACGAGGAATGGTTGACCGCTTCAAGTAACTCTCTCTCTCTCTGTCGGTCCACCTTGGGCGCCATTGCCATATCGAGCTTAAGGATTTATCTCTGGACAATTAACCAACACAGGAACTGTTTAAGAGTAGATTTGAGCACGTTGCCAAATCAGCATAAACAATATCAACAAATTTGTGCACATGTGGCGCCCAACGTATGTAAAGAAAATTAATTTTCGACGTCGTGTAGCATCGCCCAAGCTCTAAATAATAGTTTTAATGCAGAAATTTGAAATTGGCGCCCAACGTGTGTGTTTTCTTAAAATAATCACTCCTTAAAAAATTTACTTGTTATGTTAAACAATTGCAATGCTCTGAGATAACGGTTTTAATCCATAGTATCGTACTGACTTTGTCAAAACAAACACTTATTGCCCCTACGAAAGCTTGGCGCCCAACGTGTGTCGAAGACAATTTATGCAAACCGTTAAATTGTATATTTATTTTAAAGCATGCACAAGCTACACCTTTAAATATTGACACACATGGCGAGGGAACAATGTATTTTAAAGCATGGCGCCCAACGTGCGCAAAGTTGGGTCAACAAAATATTTGTCAACATTAAATAAATTATTCATAGAGTATGCACAGTTTCGGTTCTGTGTTTGTCAGCTAAGCACGTGTAAAAGCCAAAACACGGCAAGGCATTCGTCTTGGGCACGTGGAAGCGCCGAGACGGCGCACATGGAAATTTACGATTGCCAAAGTAAAGCAGCTAGCCAGGATAGTAACCAGAACAGCAGCAGTTACCGAAGCACAAAAACAGCCACACTAATTCAAGCTGACAAGAGCGTGGTCCGTTGCCCAAACCCAATCCAGCAGCCAAAAGCCTTTAAGCCATGTTATGAGAGAGAGAATGAGTGAATGAGTGTGCAACTGACACTGGTAGGCACAAAGGTCCAAGGCATTGCGGTGGCCAAAGACACACAAGTTAGCCCTGTCAGTTGACGCCATTTTTCCAAATGGAGTTTGAGTTTGAGTTCTGTGTCTCAGTTTCAGTCTGAGGTCGTTGGCAGACAAAACTCTTGTTTACCGCAAGTTCTGTCTGAATCTTGGGTTTTGATTGCGGTTGGCAGTGCGGCCGTATTTGCCAATTGGCCAATTCTTCTTGTTTTGAGTGAGACACAGATTTAGATTTAGATATAGTTACTTTTACAGCTTCCGCTCCAAATTCAGTCTGGCAGTTATTAAATAACATTTGCGGTTAGCACTCAAGCCTACACATCTTTTTTGCAGGGCCCTCTCATTTTTATGCCTTTCGTTTTTGGTCACTTTAAAGATTTATGTGGAATACGTTTGGTCGGTTTTGTTCGCTTGGCATCAATTCAAATTGTTTATGGCATCACATGGCGTATGCGCAATTTGTTATAATAAACATGTTGCTCGGCTTTTCAGATATTTGTGTTCTTCTTCTTTTTTTTAGCCCGCCAAACGTCTCTTCCGCTCTTTTCGCACATCCTGTCAACTTGTCAAACAATTTATTGCGCCATCCCCATACCGCCGTACTCGCCGCTTTCCACCGCACTGTCATCCCGTAGTTGGCAACCCATCACACCATGATTTATGGCTGCCCGCCTGGTTTAAGTTGTCGCCTTCATTTTCATTTTCATTTTTTCTTTTCATTTTTTTTTTCGTTTGCTGTTTTTTCAAAAATTTAATTTTCTCGCATTGTTTGCTGATGCCACACAAAAACGCACACAAATTTTCAGCCTGAGTTTTTCTTTAAGCTTCACAATGCGTCACAACACATAATTGATGACGGAATGTGTATGAATTAAGGCTCACATATGATATAGGAAGTTGCTTGTCGGCTCATTGAATCAACATGAACCGCCAGTGTGGCAGATAATACACAATTTAAGCAGTGCAGTACTGTATGGCGCCCAACGTGTGCCAACCTCTCTCTGAAAGGAAGTAAACCCTAAGTATAATGCCCAAATTTATATGATTTCGTATACTACAAAAGGTGAGTAACATAACTACTGTCCACAGGGCACTTCAAAGATATCAAACTCTATGTTATCCACTTTCCATGTTTTAACAAATGAGCTTAAGTACTTTAGATTTAATAAATATGATATGGGAAGTTGTTTGTCGGCTCATTGAGTCAACAGAAACCGCCTGTTTTGCAGATAATGTACAGTTTAAGCATTGCAGTACTGTATGGCGCCCAACGTGTGCCAACCTCTCTCTGAAAGAGGAAGTAAACTGTATAATGATGGAATTTCTATGAAATTCGCATACTACAAAAGCTGAGTAGCATGACTACTGTCCACTGGGAACTGCCAAGATATCAAAATCTATGTCATGTCACAGTTATCCATTTTCTTGCCAAATATCCTTTTTTCCACACTTTCAAAAAGTTCAGCAGCATGTCGGTAAATGAAGGTAAGCTACTTAATCATTGTAATCCCAAAATTTGCTTACCAACATGGTCGAGTCTTTAGCTCTGGGACTTGAGATAAGCACACGATGCGCTAGATTGGCCAAGTTAACAACTGGCTTAGCCAGCTAGTTGACAATCACATTTGGCAATGGTCATTGGCCAGGCATTGGACGCTTGAGCACCCAGCGAGATTCAAGTTAAGAGTTAGCTGTCCCCAGTTGACAGTTGGCCCGAATAAAATCCCGCTTTTCCCAACCGACTTAACTAACTTGGCAAAGGGAAAACCTTTTTCTCTCTTCTATGTATTTTTTTTGCACCCGCATTTTGATATCTATTACAATCAAATTGCAAATTAAATCAGAAAACGGAATTAAGCGACTTGCAAAAGGGGAAGCGTAGAAAAGCAAAAGAAAAGTGAGCGAAAGGAGCTCAAAAGGAATCAAAGAAGAGCAGCAGCAAAGGATGAGGGGCAAAGGGAGGTTGTGGGAGTGGTCACGACACTGTGGAAATAAGATGAAAATCGTTTAAATGCGTTAGTTAAACAAGTCAAGTTATAAGTTCATTTTCCGGCAACCGCACATATCCGGTGAAGGTAAACGCAAATCCCTCAGTAACTTCCCCTATTTTTTTTTCCCACCCTTGCCACTCCACAGCGCCCACCTCTCCACTTTTGCCAGTGCTGTCGCCAACGGGGCAGCGAGCCGTGTGATTCCATAAAATTGGTGGCAGGTGGACTGCAGGTAGTGCGAGAAAAACATCAGGGAGGCGTTGGGCTGTGGGTGGTGAGCTGTGGGCGGTGGGCTGTGGACTGTGGGCGTGCTGAATACAGCCAGGGAATCATTGTCGCTGCAAGCGACTCGCACACAAGCACAACCGTACAGACGTCTGTCCTGACCAGGAACCAACTAACCATGCAGTAAAGCCAAGTCAAAACTGTCCCCACAGCAGTTCACGCCACACGTCCCCTCCCGCGTCCACTGAACACTGAAGCTGAACTAAAGAAAAGACAGTCCAAAAAAAATTAAAAGACTCCACAAAGTTGTTCACTGCACTACGAAGTCTACACACTCTTATCATTGAACACAAAAGTGGGCAATAAGGAATTTTAATTATGTAGAGTATTGAGTTTTTGTAGGTTATAGATAGGTTGTACTATCTATTACTACTTTTACTATTACGTAACACTTCCTAGCTCATTTTTCTATGCCATCAGCTAGGGTATCGGAGAACATTTGGAGAAAGAGTTAACGCTCCCAGTTGTACATTTTCTAAAGAGTCACCCAGCTCCATCACCAACTCTGCTCGACTGGTCCGCCACTCAACTGGACTAAACTGACGACAGCACAGCTGGGAGCTCGAAGCTGGTGGCTGTGAGCTGGGACCGCTTGCAACTAGAAGGTACTGCCAATTTGCAAGAGAGGTAGAAACTGGTGACAGGCAATGCAATTCGCAAAAATGCTAGTCCAAAAAAAAAAAAACACACACACACACACACCCACACACACACCTACACACACACACACACACAAAAACATGAAGAAAAGTTTTCGGTCCAAAGGGTAAAGAATATTCCCAGGCAGCGTCAGAGGCAAATTAAATGCTGCAGGTGCAGAGAATGCAGCGTTGCAACTGCAACACCAAAATACACTAGTCAACAAAATGGAAGTTAAAATGAAAGTTTTCTAATTTTAACTAAAAACTAAACAAATTTTCTTTAATTTTAAAAATAAAATATATTTAAATAAACCATTTTAAACTATGTATTTCAAAACTTTTTATACCTTTGCCATTAAATAAAAAAAAAATATATATAACACGATTAAAAAAAAATTTATTTTAAAAAAAAAAAAATTGTATTTTGATGAAAAATAAAAATAAATTATAATCCATTAAAATGTATAAAAAATTATATTTTTCTTATCTAATTAAGGAAAAAAATTTTGATGTGTTTTTCATGTTTAAATTAAAATATCTTCGATTTATAAAGAATACTTTTTTTAAATTTCCAAAATAATTTTTTTTGAAATAAGAGACTTTATTAAAAATTTTAATTGATAAACTGTTTAATTTTTTTCTATTGTTTTATTTTATTTTTTTTTTAATTAAAAAAATATGTAAATCGATTGAAAAAAAAAATCAAAAAATATATTTTAATTTTTAAGAAAAATAATAATAATAATTATAATCCATTAAAATTTATAAAAAGTTATATATTTCTGGCCTAATTAAGGCATAATTTTTTTATGTGATTTTCTTGATTAAATTAAAATATCTTCGATTTTTACAGAAGGTTTTTTTAAATTTCCAAAAAAAAATTTTTGAAATAAGAAACTATTAAAAATTGTAATATGATGAATTGTTTAATTTTTTGTTTCTTTTGTTTTATTTTTTTTTAATTTTTTTTACAAAACTTTTTAATAGACTGTAAAATATTTTAAGTGTCTCTGATATAAATTAAAAAAAACAAAACCAAAAGCCATTAAAAGTTGCAGCTTAAGCCAACTAAATATGATTTGATTGTAGCTTAGTGTAATTTTGAAGTACAAAATCCTCCCCCACTCCATCATCTAATGCCGCATATTTGTGTCAAAAGTTGTCAAAGTGCCAAAACGACCACAGACAAGCTGAAGATGGTGACGTAGAAGGGGAGAGATGGGGAGTGGAGTGTGAAGAGCGGAGCAAAGCGTTTAATTAGCGTAAGTAAGTTACATAGAACTGTCAGCCATTCATTGGGTGACAACAACCACCAAACTCTCAATCATACCCTCGATTTTAACCAAACTCCGCACTTAAACACACACCAACCATGTGTGAGTGTGTAGCTGCGTGTGTGTGGGTGTATGTGGGTGTGGGTGTGTACTGTGTAACCAACCGCGATAACAAACACTTTGGTTACGACTCTGAGGGCGTAAACCGTTTAAGTGGCATTGTGGAGTGGACACAGATGCGACAACTTCCAGAGCAATACCAAAACCGAAGCTCAATTTTGGAGCAGCTACAACCACACTTAAAGTCTATGAAACAGTTTCAAGTTTATTTCGAGGTTTGAGTTGCAAATCGGATCTAACAAATGAGCTTAAGTATTTTAAATTTAATAAACATTAAAGGCTTTGAACTGAAAGAGTTTTAAATTTGACAGCACGAATTTCGAGCCATAAAAATCAACTCGAGTCCTTAAATTTATTTTATATTTTACTTCGGTGTAAGCTCAACAAGTGGATAAGACCACAAGATATCATATTGTTATACAAAGCTAAATTCCTTAAAGAAGTGCAAAGTGACTACCTAAAATTTGTATCTACTCCAACTCACACATGAATTTGAGTGCATAGGAGGATATTATAAATGAAATAGCAAATGAAGCATGCAAGGATCAGCCACAGGGACACAGATGTCCGAGCTTCAATTAGGGAATGTGCACAAATGTCACGCTGAATTATGGTCCAAGCAAGTGCCAAGGGAAAACTGAATCTCAAATTTGAAATTGAAAAGTTTTTGGTTGATGTTGAAACTAAAACTGATGCCAGCTGACAAAACTGAAGTCAAAAGAGCTGAAAAACAACAAAAAAAAACTCAACTAAATACACACACACATATATACACAGAGTAATGCATGTGCTCAGCATGTCTGCACACGGCTACGTATACGTTATATATATATTACGTATACGCAAATGTTATTTAAAGTGTAATAAATTTTGGCATGGCCAATCCGCTCTTTACCACATTCCCTGACAGTCGACGCTGTCTGTGACTGTTGTGTGTGAATGTGTGTGTTTGTGTGTGTGGCCAATGTAAGCACCCTTGTGCCCATGCATATAGTCGCATGCAGGCACCATTTGGCATTAACATGCCGCACAGTTGGACATTTTGCCCATACACTGTTCAAAAACTGAGTTGATATGTTCAAGTTAAATTAGAGTTCTTAAATAATTATTAAAAAAAAAGAGAATGCTTCTGCTTCTAACTTGTTTTTAGCTTAAAAATAAGTTCTTAATTAGATCATAACCTTTTTTTTGCGCAGTGTAATCCCCCCACAGCCTGAGAGCTGCTCATCGTGTCAAGATGTACTTCCTTCCCAACCAGCACGCCTACCCCTACCCCACTCCCCCTTCCTTTGCTGCACTGCATGACCATTTTCTAAATACAACTGGTACAAAGCATAGGAATTTTATTTTTCAAAGGCCTGAGACCAACTGTGACCGTTAATGTCGATTAAGAGATTTAACGGCCACACAACTGAATGAGCCAAATTTCTAGGGGCATTCCAACAACAGCTTCATGCCCATTTACTGCTATTACATTCCAGTCTAGTAGCAAATATGCACAGTACATGTGTGTGTGTGTGTGTGTGTGTGTACATTTCCTTAAGGAACGCTGCATTGCATTCAAAAATTTAAGCATCATTAAATGTAGTTGGTTCTACTGCTGATCAAATCAAAACGTACTTTAAACGTTCCTTCATTGTAACTGCACTTCTGCTTCTTACTCCTCTTCTATTTCTTCTTCTTCTTTTTGTGTCAGTCACTGCTGATACGTGAGTGTTGACATGGCACCAAAGTGACTACACTTTATAGTTTTTGAGCAAGTATAACAACACGAGCAAGTGCACAAAATGAATGACTCGACAATTCACTGCACTGATGTACGGTACATGCCAGTGAATGCGAAAGGGATGAAACTGTGTTAGAGTGGGATGTACAGAGTGCAGAACCATTTTACCACTGTACATGTGGCACGTGCCCCGTGTCTATGCTGCCCAAAAGGAGTAGCAGATAAAGCACAATGAGACGATGACTTCAAGTGCTTCATTTGCGCGTTCACTGCACTCGAATGAGTTTCATAATATTTTAGTTGCAGTATGTTTCATTAACCAGTGGACTAAAGTCTTCTGAAGCGAGAGCACTGTACTCATTTCGTTTCACAAGAAAAAACAGTAGATAATCTATCAGTAGGATTCAGATAGTTAAAGTAGGTCGCTAGTAAAGGAAGCTTGAAAGTCCCGAGCACCGATAAGCGACGCACCCATAAGCGACTCTTAGCGTCTCTTAGATCAGGCTAGTCAATAATATATCATTTTAGTCAGATTCTACCATTTCTTGAAGTCTTTGAAACCGTGACCGCTGTGTTTCATTCCATCATTCCCTTGACTAATTTAATAAATTTTTAATAATAAACTTAATAATTTCACATTTAAACCTATCCTAATATTTTTACTGTAAACCGCGCTTTGTTTCATTCCATTGTACCAAAATATTAAGTACCCGTTATATCACTTTGTTTCATTCCATTATGCTAAAATTAAAGGTACCTGTTATCCCAATTCATTTCATTCCACTGTATTAACATTTATAGCACCCGTTATATTATTCTGTTTCATTCCATTATGCTAACATTTTAAGCACCCGTTATACCATTTTGTTTCATTCCAATATACCGCTTTGAAACTGCTGCGATTTTCACTAGAATCGTTTGTCTTGAGTGAAAACTTGGCTAACTGCAACGCACTTAAGAGCATTTCCGCTTCGACTGGCCAAAAGCAGAACCCCATTTCCTTTTTTTTTTTGGGTCCGTTTATTTACAGCGAAGTTTTGCTTATTTTTTGTTGGTCTTTTTATACCCGGTATTTTTTTGCAAAGGGGTATAGAGCGCGAAAGTATATGACTTAATAGTTTTTTTTGTTTTTTTAGCAGTTTAAAGTGAAGTAAAGTTGAAACCATTTAAATAAAAATGTACCTTAAGTCTGCCCACTTGTATAGGGTATGTTTTAGTTGATGCCTTGTTTTCCTTTTTTGCTCGCAGCATCGTTACTTGGCTTTAACAGTGTTTTAGTGCACGCTTGATGCTCATATGCTTTATTATACTTGTACTTAACTACATATGCGATGCTTTTTACGGTTTATACGTGTGTTTTTAACGGTAGCAACAGCAACGGCACTACTTCACCTCAGCCATTACCAAGGGCGTCAAGCAAAGCAGGGATCCAACTTAACTCTCTCATATTTCTATAGTTACAACTTGTCAGGGGTCAAAACGAAACAGAATAAAAGAGGTATGAGTATTGCCATAAATGAGGTTAAGTCGAAATAAATTGGGTTAAGTTTGGTATTAAGTATTTTGAGGTTAGGTTATTTGCGACCAAAAATATGGGCACTTTTGAGGGGTTTAGTTTGATTCAAGTGGAAGACTGCCCCCCAAGAAACTTAAGCCACTGTTTGAAGCAGGCACATACAGAAACTAACACACACATACACACTCACACACACTTACATTTATATATGCAAACTTAGAAATGAGCACATTATAATAACATTACATTTAAAAAGAATAATTTTCTAGACGTGATTTCAAGTGAAGGAAAGAGATGGCAACTGCAGGTGTGTGAGCGAGACAGTTGCAGTGACAGTTACACGCACACTTCAATTAGCACATAATTTACTTTAGCCTCATCAGAGTTCATCATAGCGCTAATTGAAACGCTTTTAGTTGAAGCCATAAAAGCCAAGCCAAGGTGTGTCTATCTCGAGCTGAGTGTGTGTGTGTGTGTGAGTGTGGGTGGGTGGGTGTTGGGAGTATTGAGTCCATCTGGTGGCACCTTAAGGTTTTCTTTACGATCTCAGCAGGCTTAAGTTAATTTAAGTTTAATTACCCTACAAGTGCTAAGTAAAGGGGTGTGCAAGAAGTTAAAAAATATTTGTAATAGAGCGGAACTTATATATAATCTTGATCATGATTAAGATTTGAGTAGTTTTAGCCGAGGTAGACAATCAGCATTTAAAGGGTATACCGTTTACAGGGTATTCTCAAGTCTTCAGTCTAGTATGTAAGTCAATTTCCCTTGCTCAATTCAAAAAGTAAACTCTGTACTCGTGTTTTTCTCTCTCCCCCAAGGGTTCCACTGCTTCTTCTCCGTTCTTTCTTTTTCTCCCTCTCTCTTTCTCTCTTCATCCCACTTTCTTTCCTTCTCGCACTTCTGCTTTGCCAACTCACTCAATTATTTTATGTTTTTTGCGGTTCTCGCAAGCTAATTAAAACCAAAACAAATGCAATTGTCACTGCTGGCAGAAATGCACAAACTGTCAACGCATGTATGTATGTGTGTGGGTGGGTGTCTATGGGTGTGTGGGTGGGTGGTTGTCATTGCTTAGCCATTGCAGCAACCGCAAAACAATAAGCAAGGACAATGCAAATGAAGCGGGCAGCAAATGTGAATTGCGAGTGAAACTTTAAGGCCACAAAAAAATAATGGTAACAATGGTAACAGCTGAGTGCAGTCGACTTTAAAATACGCTGTGCAGCAAATTTTTTTAAACTCAGTATTGGTTTTAAAACAAATTTTTATATAACATATATAAAGTAAGACAATCCAACTGTCATGGAAAAAAAGGGAAAAGTTTAAATAAAATAAATAAATATATAAATATTAATTTAAAATTTTTAAAGTTAGAACATAAAAGTTTCCAATTCATTTTATCACTTAAAAATTGGCGTTCATCTCAAGGCTCCTGAAATTGGTCAGAAAAATCATTAAAATTATTTAATCAAATCAAAACTTTCAAACATAAACATTTTTTTTATCATTAAATATATTTATTTTGAGGTGGAAGCATCCTTCTATTGTCTATCAAACTCTACTGCAACGAGTGGAAACAGCGGCACAACAACTGCAGAACAGACAATGAATGTCAGCAATGCAAAAGCGCAAAAGAGACAGAAAAACTGTAGGGAAGAGTGAAAAAGTGAAAGAAAGAGAGAGACAGAAGTAGCCCGAGTGAGGACCTTTCTTTGACCTAGCCAACTAGCCCCATCCCTACTCCACCACTCTTCTTGCCACCACACAATTGTAGTCTACAGGCACACCACCCACACAGCTCCCAAGCCTCCCCCACCTTACAAACCTCCCGCACCTGGCACACCTTATCCACTTATTGTTGCTTTGTTGTTTGCTCGTCTGCTTTGCTGTTTTTGTTTATTTTGTAACATATTCCCCGCTGCGTGATGTGGTTTTTACTTGTAACCCATTGTTATTATTGTTGCTATTATTGTTGTTGCTCCTCCTGTTGTTGTTGCACTTATATCACAGTCAGACAAAGAGTCCGGATACGACCAGAGCACAGATAGATACTTCTAATTGTTTGCGGGTAGTCTAATAAGTTTCAATTTCACTCTGTTAAATAGTCAGTACAAGTTTCATATAAATTCTGTTTTAAAATTAAACCATTTTGAGCGGCAGGAGTCGTTAAAGGTAATAAAAGACTCTGATTGAGTTATGGTCAATTTTATAAGATTAAGAACACCTTTTATTCCTCAGTTATTTCATTTACATTAAAATCGATTTTATTCTTCGATAGTTTGCTAGTAAAAGTCGTATAAAATTAACCTATGTAATGTGAGTAAACAAAACCTTTTAACTAATAAAATGCATATTTAAAAATAAATGTTTTTATCTGTAGATAAAAAGCTACATAAAATTTGAGTTACTCACGTCTCTTAAATATTTTTTCACATTAATAAAAATCATAAAAATTAGTTTAAAGTGATTTTTAAGTTTTTAAGTTCGAAAGAATGAAACTTTAAATAAATTAATTAATTAAACCATTAACCAATTACTCAAAAATTGATCCATTAATAATAATTAAAAATTTGAGTTACTTTAGGGATAACAGCGTAATTTCTATGGAGAGTTCATATCGATAAAAAAGATTGCGACCTCGATGTTGGATTAAGATATAATTTTGGGTGTAGCCGTAAAAATTTTAAATTAATAAATAAATTTAAAAAATCGCTTACAACACTAAACTTATTGTCTTTTATTAAATTAAAAAAAAAAAAACACATTTTGTTTCACATCTATAAAAATTAAATTAAACTTCTAGTCAATTTTTTTTCACTAAAAAAATTGTAAAATAAATAGCTAGCTTATTATATTTATGTACTAAAAACGGCTAAAGTCCAAATAATTTCTATTATTTCCTTTATTGATTTAACTTTATTATTTTCTCTGATAAGTTACTACTTTAAACACCTCATTCTTTGACCCAGCCGGAGGTGGTGATCCAATTCTTTATCAACATTTATTTTGATTCTTTGGACACCCAGAAGTTTATATTTTAATTTTACCTGGATTTGGAATAATTTCTCATATTATTAGTCAAGAATCTATTTTTTAACCGAATTTCGCTGCTTCTTTTTCATAAACCGAATGAGCTGCCCATTTGCTAGCCATTTGTAGGTGAACGGGACAAGGCAAGCGACGAGTTGGCATATGAAACCAACACTTGGCTATGGCTATTGTGCAACTATTGTTTGTACACAAGTGTCGTCTGTTGTCTGTTGTCTGTTGTCTGTGGCACCCGCACAACCTGCCGCAGACCTAACGACCTCGGACTTAGCACCCCACGCAGTAGGGTGTCTTACGCTCCCCCCAGTGCCCTACACCTCCCGAAATAAAAAAACGTCTGTCGCTTTCAGGCAAGAACGCCGTGTGTGGGTCGCATGGCAAACTAATGTCATAGTCACGCCGCATGACGTTGACAACAATAATGTTGATGATGTTTTGCGGAGAGACAAGCATGTGCAGGAGAGTAGCAGCTTTAGTGCGGGGGCGTGGCACCAGGCAGTGCCGACAAAGCTGTTGGTAGTGAGGACTGGGCTTAAGAGTGTCAAGCGTTGCGGTCTCAAGGCTGACAGATCTTTATTCTAAAGGGTTGCCGCTTGCACGCGGCGTATGCGTAACATTTCTCTGTGTTGCCATTTCCTCTGTGTTTTTTTTTTCAACTTTGTTGACATTTGCATTTCTTTGTTGTTGCAGTTGATGAAAGGTTAACGAATCAAACATTTGAAAAGAACTGAAAATCAAATTAAGCTCTAGTTTCATTCTCATGTTGCAGTAAGTCAACTTGAGTCGCATAATCGACTGAGAGATATCCCCTAAAATACTTTTTGTCGTAGTAATATTTTTGAAGAGTCTTGACACATAATTTTAGGTGGGCAAAGCTATACAAATTTTTAAGTTTAAAGTTAAGTGAAGTTTTTAAATTAAACCAAGCAAACACCTACAAATCCTTATACCCTTTGCACCTTAAAGTAACACTTCCATTAAAGGTCGAAGGGGAAAAGGTATAGCTCCAACTCCACCGGGTACTGGAGGTACTGTGGCCATGCGGCATGTGGCAATGTCGGGCCAAAGACTCCAATTATGGCAATGAGGGCGCATGATAACTGTACATTGCATTATCCGTTACTGTCACTGCCTAATGGCAGCAAATTTTCAATGCACGTCGCTTGCCATCTTTATCGCTGCGTCTCTTTCACGCGCTTGCTGTCGCACTCACTCATTTGCTGTCCCTCTGCGTGTGAGTGTGCGAGTGAGTGTGCGAGTGAGTGTGCGAGTGTGTGTGTAAATTTTTATTTCCCTGCACAGCTGACATCGCCTTTTGTGTATGACAAATGGCAAAAAGGCTCGCTGGATCGCTCTATCTTTTATTTTGTGTTACTGTTACTGTCGTTGTCGTTGTCGCTAGCGTCGTCTTTGTCGCACTCTGCCGCTCACTTGCAGTGCTTTCTCTTTCTATGGGTCGGTGTAAATGTAATAAGTAATGCATGCATAATAAAAATCCTCTGTGTGTGGCATACTTTTAGGCTGCATAGAAAATTGTGAGCTTGGGAATGTTATAAATCACAATTTGGAGTGTGCATTTGTGTGTGACAAACTGTATGTGACTTTGCATGTGTGTGTGTGGCAAATTGAAAGGCTAGACACACATACTACTCCCATTTGTGCATTACTAGACAAATTTATGCAGTTTTTTTAAAGCAACATACTTTCATTCTCATGTCAAAATCAACTTTAAATATGTTGTCAAATCTGTCTGCTAAATACTTGAACATTTCGTTAAATTTGCAGCACGTCAATACCAGTCGCAGCCAGAGGAGCATATTTATAGCGTTCTGTGATAGCTCCAAAGCTTCTGTTATAATTTAATAACGTCCAACAACCGCAAGTGACAAGAACAGAAATAACCAGAAAGAACGGTTATCTTCGGCTTTCCACAGACTAAATGCCCTTGCAGTCATGCAAACGGCTTTAATTTGGTGTCAATTATTTATTTAGTATTATTAAGTGGTTCGATTTGGATGAAATTTGGCCAACAGCTGGGGAACGATTAGAAATGCATTTTGCGCGAATTTTTTTAAAATCTGTAAACAGACACTGAAAATGTTCATAATCAGCATTTCAACCGATTGTTCCTATGGCAGCTATATGATATAGTGGTCCGATCTGTACCAAAATTCATCAAGATTGATTTGAAATTGAGAGACTAGTTAAACATAGAAACAGACGGACGAACGAAAAGAAGAACAGACGGACGGACATGGCTATATTGACTCGGCTTGCTGATCAAGAATATATATACTTTATGGGGTCGTACACGCCTTCTTTAATGCGTTACAAGCTTCGTAACAACATATAATACATAATAAAAATAATGGCACTAAATTTATGAACTGTAGGCTCATTGTGTTATTACCTATACCTATACCTATACCTATACCTATACCTATACATATACCTATACCTATACCTATACCTATACCTATATCTATGCCTATACCTATACCTATACCTATACCTATACCTATACCTATACGTATACCTATACCTATACCTATACCTATACCTATACCTATACCTATACCTATACCTATCCTTAGAAAAAACTCGGTTAATCTCTGTACAGAGCTAGTGCCTAAAGCAGCAACACAACTAGCGAACGACTTCACTGGCTTACCAAAGCGCCCTCAACTAACAAATTTGAGTAATTAAGGCTACAACAACAATTAGCAGAGCAAACAAGGGTTGTTTTTGTTGTTACTGTTGATGCTGCTGTCTCTGTGTTTCTGTTCACATTGTTATTGTTGTCGTTGCTGTAGGAAATTCAAGTCAATCTGCCAACTGACAACGCGGCGTGCAACAATAAACTGCGATACAAATGAAGTGCATACAAAGTGAGGCAGTTGCAAGTGCAGCGAGGACCGTTTGCAGCGCCAACTGTAACGACAGCTGTAAATTGACAGTGCCTGCAGACAACGCTCGTACGCTCGTCAATTGTTTTACTCGGCATTTTTGAAGTTGAGTGGGGAAAAATGAGCACACAAGCGTACAATTGAGCGACTAAGCGATACCTGTTACTCTGTTGGGCTATTAAGAAAACTGTTGCATACTTTTAGGTGTCCAGAATTCGTTTAGTTATAACGTACGCTCGATTTACATTGTAAATATGCTACTTAATGTACGTTTAATTTTTGAATTCAGTTTTTAAAACATTTCACTCAACTGAAAATACCCTTTAACACGAGATCTTCTGTGCATAACTAGGGGAGAACAACTGTCAAACAGACGACACAGAAATGCAGACTGCAGACAATTGATTAACTGATGGCAGCAGACAAACTTCAACCCCTTCCTCCCGCTTACTTCCACGTGCATGTATAGCCTCGTCGCAGCACACGCGGCGTATGCGTTACTTAAGCAAGAGCCATAGAAAATCATAAATAGCTCGACATAACTCAGTTCATGGCCTGCACATAATTATGTAATAAATATAATTTTACTGAAAGCGCACACACACACATGCACACATGCACACGGGGGGTGAGTGGGTGAGTTGAAGTAACGTTTGCAACAACGCGCAGTTTTGTTGCCAAAAATGTTTCTACAACAAAGTTTTTTGCTGCTACCCCGCCAAGAGTGTGTGTGTGTGTGTCACGGGTCAACAACACACTCACAAGAGACTGTATGTGTGTGTGTTTGTGTGTGTTAATGCGACAGCTTGCATTATACGGCGCACTACTATATCATATCATTTATTATTAAAACGGCTTAATGACAAAACTTTTTAGCATTTTATACGAATTTTAGAAATGTGTACAGCATTTTCTATGTGTCTATGTGTGTATGTGTGTGTGTGTATGTGTGTGTGTTTGTGTGCTTGGCGGGACCGTTTTTAGTGTGTCGGTAAACAAAGTGAAAGTGACAGTTGATTCCAAAGTTTCATTAATTAAAGCATTAATAATAAAAACACAACACAAACGTCAAGCGTTGCATTAAAAAGTCATAAATTTTGCTCAAAACTGATTTCTTTTAATAAAAACTTAAGAATTTGTTAAGAAAGATTTCACAGCTTGGCTTGACTATAAAATGTTGGCTGGCTAAAGCATTTAATTATACATTTTTCAGCTTAATTTGTATAAGAAATGCATGTTTATAAAGAAGTTTGTTATAGCAAAATGTGGCTATTAAATTATTTGGGATAAATGTTTTTCTTCAACAAAATCTTTTTTAATTTTATATATATTTAGTTAAAGAATAGAATTTTGATAAAATTTATCTGGCAGCTCAAAATGCTCTAAAAACTTTTTTAAGCTCAGTTTTAATAAAAGAGTGCTCTTTAAATGAGAATGTTATTCGAAGGTAAATTTATTTTAAGCAAGATTTTATTATTAAGTTTAAGATAATTTTAAAATATAAATAATAAATTGACTGAAAAAGACGTTTAAAAAGTGTTTTTCCCAAGGCAGCTGACTGCAATAAACATTTTTACTAATTTAAAAGCCGTTTTTAGGTAAAAATTGACTTGTTAACATACGAGTTATTAGTAAAGGCAGAAAAAATTGCCAAAAATAATTGTTTTTTGCTGAAATGTTTGGAAATTTGAAACCAATTAGTCAAGTCTTTTGATAAATAAATTCACATCAAATAAACTAAGCCAATAAATGCATTTTAAGCATAAGGTAAGTTACATTTAAGTTTTAAATAAAAATATTACAATATTTTAATAGGAAAACCTACTAAAGAATATGTAAAGAACTCAAATAATTTACTAACAGCAGCTGTTGTCAATAAACTGCACTTAATCAAGCAATGTCGTAATTTTCTTACAACACTTTAGACAAGTTAAAAAAAAAAAAGAAAATTAAAATGCCACACAGAGAGTTTTAGCTGGATAAAATGAAAATCTCTTTGGCATAATTGTGTGTGGAACTTGAAAACACTATGTTGAGCTTTAAGACCTTGATTCATATTGCAGTTGTGTTAGTACTTTGTGATCTGAATGGCAAATGGCAACAGGAAAATCGTAGATAGGAGACAGAAAAGTGTCTGTGCTCTAAACCTGATTAACTGTTCAAATTGAAATGCAAGTCGTTTAGATAGCTGCCTCGAATAATGCAAACAAATGTGAACATTTTGTGCGCTTCGCTGCCCCAAAAAGCAGGCAACACATTTTGAGCTCAACGCGTGCAATTAGCAACACAGTCGCAACGCGCAGATAACAGCAGCAACACCAAATGCGAGTTGAAGCCAAAATGGAAATGAAGTTTACCCGTTAGTTAGCAGTTAAATGGCAGACCAGGCGCAGCCTAGAGATGGTACATTAGAGTTGGTTACATGGCAATGATAACGACAAAGTTTGGTGTCAATTCGATGTTTATTAAAGTGCTGTGGGTTACACGATGTTACATGTTTATACACCTGGTGGTGAGTTACATCTATGAATATGTCGTTATTTGTTTCTTTTGTGTAAAAATACCTGGTCATACTAATTTTCATGACAATCGGTTGAACGTGGCAGAAGTTGCTACTATGCAGCGCCATCTGGTGGCAAATGGCATCAATGAGCATATTGTGCAAACCTTCTTCGTGGAAATATAGTCGAATATATCGATATTCATAATAATCGGTCCCGTAATTTTTGAGTTTATTGAGGACATACCGACAAACATTCACTTTTATATACATATATAGAAGATAAAGCTGAAGCTATGGATATAGATATAGATATAGATATAGACATAGATATAGATATAGATATAGATATAGATATAGATATAGATATAGATATATATACAGATATAGATATAGATATAGATATAGATATAGATATAGATATAGATATAGATATATATACAGATATAGATATAGATATAGATATAGATATAGATATAGACGTAGACATAGATATAGATATAGATATAGATATAGATATAGATATAGATATAGATATAGATATAGATATAGATATAGATATAGATATAGATATAGATATAGATATAGATATAGATATAGATATAGATATAGATATAGATATAGATATAGATATAGATATAGATATAGATATATATACAGATATAGATATAGATATAGATATAGATATAGACATAGACATAAATATAGATATAGATATAGATATAGATATAGATATAGATATAGATATAGATATAGATATAGATATAGATATAGATATAGATATAGATATTGATAATTATTTTGCATGTTCCGATATTCCTTTATTGTTATCTTTTCAAGTCCTTACAAAAAAAGAGCCATCACTAATATAGCGTTAACTGCCAACACGCAGTGCAAAAAATTGGGAAATAACGGCAAAAAGACAGAGCAAGTAGAGAGGGAAGTAAAGAGAGAGATAGAGAGAGAGAGAGGCAGAGAGTGTGTAAAGCAGCATGAAGAATCGGACAGTGTGAGGCGTGACAATGATGTCGACATATCGTTGCCATTGTGCCGCCATTTTGTCACGTTTATTATTACGATTATTACTTGTAGTGCCTTATCGCCGGGATTGCTGAAGCTAAAGACAGACGCCATGACACCAGAGAGCAAGCAGCCACCCTCGCTGTCCGTATGCCCTACCCCACGCTACGCTCCTGCTCTCTCCTTCTCTCTCACTCTCTCGCTGTGAGCCACTTGAGCTGAGCGGAAACGGAAATTGCGTTAATAAAGTGCACATTGCAGCAGCGCGTTGCACTTTCAAGTACTCTCCAATTCTGTCCAATTTCGTTTAGTTTCGTCGAGTTGTCGAGTTGCAGTATCTCCATCGCCCACTCCAGTCTCTCGGCCACTTTCCACCCCTTTTGGGGGGCACCTAAGTAGCGGCTCCTTCTTTGGCTAACTGCTTCGCTTGATTGGCTTTATTCAGACAACTGACAACTGGCAATTGGCGCTCAAAGGTCGCTCTATGACTTTCCAATCTCTTACCTCCCCTTCCTCCTTCCTTTCCCCTGTCTCCCCGCTGCTTTCCTCTGCCTTTCTCCCTGTTGTCTCTTCTGCTTACTGGACAAAATTGTTCCAAGTAAATGAATTATTTCTGATTATTGACCACAAACGTAACGGAAATACAACTCTACCTTACTCCCCCACCCCATACCCCTTCCTTTTCCACCCACTTTCCGCTCTCCAACCGTAACCAAATTGTGCCACTCTTTCTCTTGGCCAACTCAATTTGTAAGCCAATTTTGGGCAATTGCATTGTTGTTGCCACTGAAATTGTTGTTGATATGTTCGCAGCTTGTTATTGCTGGGAAATTGCGTAGAATTAGCTTTTCACATGCCGCGTTACAGTTAATTGCTTAATCGACATGCTGTTTGCAGTGTGTGTGTTTGTGTGTGTGTGTGTTCACAGTGTAAATTGAATTTTCTCGGTTTGTAATGGAACACAGAAAAAAGCGCTTGCTCAATCACGAGTCCACTTAGTGTAACAAAAATTAATAAAGGGCAAAAGTTTATAGCGCAAAACAAAGGCGTGTGTTAAGGCAGCCACGCCTTCTTTTGTTCGAAATGTTTTTTTTAACATATATAAATATCCCAATATCAGTTTAAGAATTTTTAATCGACTCAGCACTCACTCAGCGTATATCATTATAGTGTTTTTAAGTTCCTGGGAATAATCTACAAATTAAATTAATTTTGTATATATTTTTGAAGTTGTAAGTATACTATATAACCAAATTTTTACCTGATCAATAAAAACGCAGTTTATTTTTCACTTAATAATCAGCAATTTTTTCAAAAATAAAAAAATTGTTTTTTTAAATTTATAAAAAAAATTAAAAGAAAAACAAAAAAAATTTTTTTAAATTTTTATAAAACCTATAGATATATATAGTGAACAGAAAGTTGATTTTATGGTTTAAAGTTTTTTTTTTAATTTTAGTTTAACATTTAAAAATATAAAATAATTAGTTAAATATTTTAAATATATATAAAATATATGTATATAAAATTTCTAACTAAAAAAAAAAAAATAAATAAAACATTTTTAATAAACCTAAAAAAAAAAAATTTAACATTTTTATTAAACCTCGGCTACATCGCCAAGGTAGTAAATTTTACTAAATAAATAAATTATTTCTTTTTGTAATTAATAAATTTCTTTTTAAGTGTTTAAGTTTTATTATAGTTTTTATTAGTGTTAAGTTTTATTATATGATACGATTTATAAAATTTTTTTAATAATACCTATTAAGATATCTTAAAAAATAATACACCAAAACTTTTTCTATTTCAGACCTTGCCCAAATTTGTGCCAAATAATTAGAATAGTACCCAACAATAATTGCAAACTGCTAGAAAGGCAGCTTAAGACAAAGTTTTGGCAATTTACATTAGTTTTTGTTGAGCTTTAAAGAAAGTTTTTTAGGGAAACATTATGGCGATAATGTCACAAGGCAGACGCATTTTAAGTTGCCAACAGAAACTGTAAGTAGAGCAGTTAGTATCTAACTAATTACCCAAAACCCAAGCACCTCAACTCAGATACAGAACGGGAGAAAGAGAGAGTGGGAGAGTGAGAGAGTGAGTAAGAAAAGTCTTAAGACTTAAGTATCTAACAACAGTTTTTGCGACTATCAAAAAAGGTGGAAAAGCGTTAAGAGACAAAGGTTATTATGGGCACACCAGAGTTGCCAAATAACCAGTTAATTTCTAATAAGAAATGGCTTAAACTAAACTTAAAGAATTACAAATATTTAACATGATTTTCTTTACTTAAAAATTCACATTTTTCCTTTGAAATTGTAAAAACAGAAAATTCAGTGATTTAATGATATACCCGCCGAGAGGCCAAACAGAGGGTACAAAAAAGTGTGGAAAATTGTTGTGGAAAGAACAAACAACAATGGCGACAACAATAACTGGCAATGAACTGGCAGCTGCAACTTGCAACTTGCAACTTAGAAATAGCAACTTGCAACTTATTTTTTGTTTCGAGTGGTAGGAGGCTGCTAAGGTGTGTGGGCGTGGCAGTCTCTTGGCTAACGCAAAGTGCAAACGTTTTGGCCATTTTGGGTAGACCCAGAGACATGAAAACTTTTTGCCAAGTCAACGGCAACAACAGAGCGAAAGTTGCCGCAGCTCACACACACACTCACACACACACACCCACACACACACATGCAATTGTAAAATGTTTTTTAATTTGACCAAAATACTTTTGCAATAGTCACGAGGCGGCTAAAATACAAAAAAAAAGCATTAAAAGAAAAGCAAAACTTTGGCAACCAAACATTTTGACGCTCATATTACAAAACTGTTTGGGAAGCAGTGGGCGTACTCAGTACAGGGGGCGTGGCGCCAACAGTGGGTGCGACAATGTTCGAACATTACCCGAAAGACAAAAAGAAAGCAAAGAAACAAGCATAAAATACCATAAATTAAGCAGAAAAACAAGTGTAAATGAACTAATCGACTGCGCACGACTTTTAGATACCCTGCATTATAGATGTTAATAATTTAAACTAAAATAGCTAGATTTGTGGAGCACTTTAAGCAGCAACATGTCAAGATAAAACACCCAAAATACCGAAAATTAAATTAAATAAAAGTAAAATAAAAGAATTTTTTTAGAATATAAGATTTCAAAATATTTTTATGATTCGACTTTTTAGTCAGCATAACTTGGATTCTGGAATTAAAACATAATAATTAATTATTAATTAAATTAACAAAAAATTATCAAAATTATTCAGCAAACAATATATGTGCTCAAAGTGTTTCTGTATTGATTTTAATTTATATATTTTACTTTTCAGTTTTAAATCGAGTTAAGTAAATCGAGCCTTAACAATATTTATGAAATGAAAATTTAAAATTTAAAACACAATATCAATTATATTTTTTATCAAAATTGAACGAATAATTGCAAAATTCCGTTGACATCAAGCAAATTTATTTACTTAATAGAACTTTTAATGTCTTAGATTTTGGAAGAATAATTTCCAAAAAAAATTACGTTTAAAAATAAAGCCCTATAAAGTCAATAAAAATAAAGACGGATCTAACTCATAAATGGTTTTATTTTCAGCAGTGCATAAGTGATAATATTCAGAACATTCGTCTCGTAAGCTCAAGATCGTTTAGATCAAAAAAATGTAACAAGTGCTGAGTTTGATTATATATAATTTAGAACCACTGAGGTCACCTTATGATAACCCTCTTATTACACTTTTGTCGAGGATTTAAATACAAATTGAGCACACAAAAATTAAATATAAAGGAAACACCGAAAAATGCAATGCGAAAAACTGCTGTGGACACTGGACACTGGACAGTGGACAGTGGACAGTGGACAGTGGGTGTTGGAGGGGTGTGCGAAGGTTGTGGGAGGGACGTGGCTGGTACAAAAAGCAAGCAAAAGTTAACAACACTGTGTCTAGGCAGCATGACATGTACCAAGTTCTGCTATAACAATAAAAATTGCACGTTACGCTTCGAAGCAGGTGGCAAGTGGCATGGTTGCATATAGCACCCTGTAGTAGAAGCCAGTTAGCAGACTTTAATTAAGCGTACAACTTAAAAATACCCGTTACTTAAATACAGCGTGTTTTAAATTAACTTTAAGCTGCAATTAAAATGAAAAGTAAAAAGCATTGCCTACTTTTAGGCGACTGTGCTTCTTAGCACCTTACAGTAGCCATGTCAACCGTTGTGCACTTCCGTTCTAAGTGCGCTTAAGTGCCAACAAAGCAGCAGTTAGTAGTTCTTAGTTGGTGGGCAGTTCTATCATAAGAAAATCCCCAAGAACATGCACAGAGCAGCTCTGTCTGCTGGAAAGTGTAACGGGTATAGAAAGGGGAACTTCACACAGCTGGACATGGCATATCAAAAAATATGTATCCTTGCAATGCCGGGCTAATGTTTATGTATAGAGCGGATGTCGAGCTTCTGCTAAAAACGAAACTTTTCGTTGTTATTTCAAGTTAATGAAAATGTAAGATACAGCACAAAGTCGGAACAATAAGGGAAGGAAAAAGGTAGAAAGAGGAGGTAGAAATGGGGTTGGAAGAGGGGCGAAAAAGGGGGAAGTATAAAGAAGTGTGGTCAAGTCTCATTTGCTGCAACCGTAAAGGTTAAAGTCATCATACCTCAGAGAAATTTCGCGTAAATTTAGTTTGGAGCATACAAAATTAAGGATTAAGTGTTAAATTTAATAAAATGTATATGTAAAGTACTTAAAATTTTAAATATAATAGTCATAACTAATTAAAACAGCAATCTAAAGATTCTTAAAACTAAAATATTTAACAGAAATACAAATAAAAATAACGGAACATTAATTCTAAAGCTTTAAATCCAAGCGAGTTATTAATTATCCGCACACTTTAAAAATATTTTCATAAATCTAATTTACATAAATATTTATAAAATATTTAAACATCGCCAACCAAGCTTTGAATTGTGACCATTAATCTAAATTTTAACTGAAATCCCATAAAATAGAAATCAGCAACACACACTCACTAACTAAATCACGTTAAACACAATTCAATGCAAATTTCCAAGTCCAAATCAATAAACGAATGGAATTGAACAAACGCGTAAATGCATGAGGGCTTTAAAAAAATTTAAAACAAATAAATAAAATATAAAGAGTAAAATGCTAAAAAAAAAAAAGTATATAATAAATTGCCCGACTTGCCGTATAAATTGTTAAATAAATAAATCTAAAAGTTATCTAAGCGTGTCTAAATTCGATTTACAGCTGCAATGAACGCGACGTCTGCTGGAAAAACAAATCGACAAAACTCCAATTGAAACGAAAGCAATGCTAAAAAAATATAACCAGAGACCGGGACTGGCCACCAAATGAACACAAGTTGGAATTCGCAGGGCAATGCCGACTGTGAAATACGCTCACCAAATTATAAAATTAGTAATGATAAATATTTAATTTAGTTCAAATTATTTACACAAAATTTTTATGAAGATAATTAATGTTATTTATTTTATATTTTGATAAGGAAAATATATAATCTTTTTATTGTCCTTTTTTTTAAAACATGATTATGAGTTTAAATTTAAAAAAAAATATTTTTTTTTTCCAACATTTAAATTTAAAAAAATATATTTATACATATACATATTTTAAAATTAAAAACTATAAGCCCTTAATATATGATATAACTAATTTAAATAAATCTATTCAATTACACAAAAGTTTTAAGAAGATAATTTAATTTAAATTTTATTCGTTTAATATTTTATTAAGGAAAATATATATAAACAAAAATATGAGTTTGATCTAAAAATGCAACGAATTATTTTGTATTAATTTTATTTTAAAAAAAATTAATTTTTTTTTTTCTATAAAATTGTATATAAGCACTATATAAGCACTTAATATTTTAATCAGCTTAATTAAATAAATCTATTAAATTTTAATTATCAAGAAAATTGACCTTAGTTTGGTAATCCCTCTGTTAGGGTACACATAAAATTTATGTTTATAAAAATGGTCATACATTTCTATATGAACAAATAAATATAAACGTATATATCTGGTCTATCTGCGGCTTTGTGTATTTTAATTGCTATTGCCTACACTTTTTTATTTGAATTTAATTTTTTATTTTTTTGTTATTATCAACTGTCATATTTTTTTGCTTAAACGCTGAACAAATAAACATCAAAGATTTACCATTTTTTCAAACTTTTGTTAGTGAATTATTTAAACAAACTGTGCACATATAGCAAATATTCACATTGTTTCTGTCAGATTTACAAAATTGATGGATGCGACACATGCTATTAGTATTTTACAGGGTTTCCACGTGCCATACCAAATTTATGATTCATTCAGATGTGTAAAATAAACTTAATTGTTGTTTGCATATTGTTTATTTTAAACGCAATATCTTAAGGTTAGTATAAAGATTTTTAAGGTTAAATAAAACTAGTTATTTTCGTAACCTTATTTTTATTAAAGATTTTCAATAAAATTAAAGAGTATTAATTTTTAATAAAAACCAAATTAATGAGTTTAAATATTTCTTAGAAAAATGTTTTTAATCATTAAAGTTAAAGTTTTTAAAAGTTTTTATTTAATGTGACTATTAAAAATACAAGTTTAAGCTTACTAATTTGTTAATAATACAGAAAAAAAAATGATTTACAATATAAAGATTGGGCCACGAAAAATGCCTAAATGACCTGCCAATTTTAAGTTTATTTTAATATTATTGTAAATAGTTTATTGAAATTATTATTGTCATAAAAGCGAAGTATTTAAATATATTCTTCAACAATTTTCCCACATAAAGAGCATTGTTCGCAGGACACGATGTGCACGTGGGCAGCGCTGCCTGCGAACTGAACTGAACGCGCAGCCTTCGTAGCTGTGCAGACGCCGAACGAACTTAACTCACCACAAAACTCAACACAATTCGTCTGCATGTGGTGAGTTAACAGTAGTCGGCAACTGTGGACTGCAGTCGTGTGGGGTAAAGGGTAAAACTAGCCACAAAGGAGAAGGTAGAAAGTAGGTAGAAATGACAGTTGTGGAATGAGAGTGGGAAGAGAGTAGCTGCAGGCGAAGGGAAGAAGTGGAGCCCGCTCAATCGGGAGTTTGGAACTGCTGGTGATGCCAACGCTGCTGCTGCTGCTGCTGCTGCGGGCTGCTGTCTGGACGAACGATTTTGTCGCGTTGTTTTTGCCTGTTTGCTGGTTGCTGGTGATTGTTTGTCTATTTATATGCTCATTATGTTTTCGCGCTTGTTTTACCAGCCGAAGCAGCGCCAAACAACAATGGCTACAAAAACAACAACAACAGGGAACAACCGTTACAACAGTGTTACCACTCTGAATAATGTGCGGTCATACATTGTGGGCAAGTACATTGAGCGTACATAAGATAACAAAAGGATGCACTTCTTTGCCAGCTACACAAAAAAAAAAAAACAACTACTACAACACAAAAAAAGCTTTGCAACTTGCCAACAATTTCCTTTTCTTTTTTATTGGCCCTGGCTCAACGAAATTTTTTCAAGTCTCAATGTCGCTTACAATCAAACCGCTTGTCAATCACAGTATTTTTTGTTATCTCGTTCTTCTCACTTCTTTCCTTTTTTATGTAGATTCTGGCAAAAAAAAAACTCATCAATTAGGCAAAGACTAATTACACAGTTAGTTTGGGCCGCCAGCAAATTTTTTGGTATAAAAACTAGCAGTTTTTTACGGGGCGTCTTATACACTGAAAACAATTTTCGAAAGCCAACAGGTTATCAATACAACAAGTTTAAATTTATAGCAGAATAAATATACATATCTATATATTCAATATTTTTATATAAATTCCTGAGCAAATTGAGCATTTTATCTGAGCCTTAAAGATGTCGGAGCTTATAGCCACAAGCATTTTTATCAATGTATAATACATCAAAAACTCAAGACCTACCTAAATGACAAATAACTGATAATGAAATTTAGAGCGAGACAAGTCATGGAGCTGTGTGGTACATTAGAACTAGGAACCAGAAGAAAGATCTCAAAGTCCCAAAAATGGTACTATGAAGTCAGGAGATAGCAATAAAGTACCACAAGAGGCTAGATGCTCACCCAAACTTAGCTAAACTACTCAGTGCATCAGGTATTCGAACAAACAGTCCTTGTACGATTTCAGTCGATTCGAACCAAATCAAAACTGATAATATATTACATTACTGCTTTAAATTCGTTGAATCGATTTCTAAAGTTAGTTTAATCTTGTAAAACCTAGATTTCATTTTAAAGTCCATAAAGTCGATTTTTATTCTCTACAAAAATATTCGGAATAATTCCAGTATTTATAATTATATTTAAGTTAAATTTTATATTTTATTATTGATTATACCATCAGTTCAAAAAATTCCAAAAATATTTGAATACATTTTTTTTTAACTTAAAACCAGTTTAAAAACTTACCTAAAAAATATAGACCGCAAATTTAAAGCCATTTCAACTATTGGCTCAAAGCGCATTGCAGGTAAATATTACATTATCGGTGCTACCTCAAAAACTCCCGCTATCAATTTCGGAGCAATTTGAGCATAAAAAATTCAGTTTTGAAACTTTTAACGCCGCCTGTTGCCATTTCCTGTGCTGTTCCTGCTGCAAGTTCGGTGGCGAAAAGATTTAAGCGTTGCGGTTTTACTTCATAAACAATTTGTGTATATATCATAAAAATATATACAAATATTTGTAAATATGTATTTTTTGTACATGTATTTTTTTGTACATATATTTTTTATATAAGTATTTTGTTCTCATCTTTCATAATTTTTTTTCTTGTTGTTTTCATTGCTGAACTTATACATAGTTTCTGATGGGACGAATGGTCCCCCAAAAAAACCAGACGAAACAGACAGTGTGGCAACCATGTGGCAACAACAAAATGCACGGGGTCAAAGGCGCTAGACAAGGAAAAAGGGTGAACCGAAAAGGGGGCGAGGTGGAGTGTCGCGTGGTTGGACATGAATGTCAAGCGAACAAAAGGATCAACTTTTACTCTGAATACGGCGGAAAGTCAACGTGTTCGCATTGCAGTGTAGCAGTGTATGAGTGTGTGTGTGTGTGTGTGTGACCAGTGTTGCCAGAGCTGAAGTCGTCAAAATAGCGAGAATTGCGACAAGTAGACTGCTAAGTATAGAAAATGTCAGAGTTGCGAGAATTTACAGGCCTTGCATAAAGTAAATCATATTTAAATATTTTTAAAGTTTTAGTCGAATGAATTCTAGCTAAAATAAAATTACAACAAATATTTCATTATCTAGCTATAAACAAGCTTAAATTTCAGCACTGTGCGTGACGTAGGCAACGCAATTGTACCATTTGTTGTTATTTCTGTAGATACATTGCTTCGTGCTTTTAAACATGGCCAGCGGCTCTGCGTGTGAGTGAGTGTGTCAGTATTTGCCATATGCGTTTGTTTATTTACACACACATACACACACTCACACACTATACAGTTGACAGCGGCAGCGCGAAAGTTGCAACCAAAGCTCTCAAGGGTCGTGTTTATCTTGCGTTTACACTGCATATTCCCTTAAACTTCGCTTTTACCATACGCTGAGAAAAAATTGCCAACAACCTTAAAACTATTAAAACAATGAGTACAAACGCGTGACAACAAACTAATAAAATATTTTGTTTAAGACTTAATCGGTTTACCAAATATTTAAATCTTAAAAAAAAATTATTTTCCCCAAAAAAATCAGCAGCAAAAAAATGAAAGCTACTCTTTTCCCGCTGTGTAGACTTGCTCATACACTACACAAAGCAGGCATTTCGGAACAATTAAATACCAATTGGAGGGGTACAGAAATGTAAAAAAAAAAAATTGTAATAATATACTATTATAAAAACGTTTAATAAAATATTTCACTTACCAATACCAAAAGCATTTGTTAGAGCATTTACTACTCGACTAGATGTTCACACTTTGGTCTCGTTGGGATTTGCTTTACAATTTTGTTTTATTTTTTTGTATTTTATTTACTTTTATTTTATTTTTTTATTTATTTTCTTTTTACTGTCATTGTTTTGCCCTGTTGCAGTTTGGCTCCAAAGCATTTTATTGCCCCGTACGCGCGCATCGTTTTTATTTTCATGCAATTTGTCGCGGATACTGGGTTTTTGGGTCCCTGGGAGAGCCCATTGAACGTGCAACTCCCGAATGCAATGATAATAATAATAATAATATTGTGACAGTGACAACGCAAAATCATGACACTTATTTGCTCCCAACAGGAATGAATAATAAATCATTTATCAGCTGCATATACAAATAAATATTTGTATTTATACCCGTTTCCTGCACGATACTTTCGCACAGTGTAGTACGATCGTTTCGTCAACTCATCAAAACAAATTCAACAATTGCTTGGAATTAGAGACACAGAGAGAGAGTTGAGAGTGAAAGCGAGTTTCGTTAAGTTTCGTTGTTCACTTTGTCTAATTCCAGTTGTCCACTCTCTCACACACATGCACATGCACACACCTACGTAAATGCAGCCACATGCATGACTGCATTTGTATGCATGTGTGAGTCCGTGTGTGTGTGTAACCGGTGCGCTTGCTTTTTTATGGTCGCCCTTGGTATAGTTATTTTAAGCATTTGTTGGTCAGTTGGACATTAATGCTTAAGTTGCAACACCCGCAGTCCACCTGCAATTATTTCACGATGCGTTTTAATTTTATGAATATCCTTTAGCACAACAGCCGCCACTTTACAGCGAAAACGATACCGATACTGATTGGCTCGAGCTGTTTATCGATTTACTGTGACAATATCGCAATCAATTAGCCAGCGTATGCTAATTAGACGCAGGGCTGCACTAACCCAATTAGCTTAGACAATAGGAATGGGAAAGTATTTGATTCATCTCGTTTGAAGCCATAACTAATTTATGTACATAATAGCAACTATTTACTTAATGGTGGGTATTTAAAGTGCATTCATTTGCAACATGCAAGCGATATTATGACATTTAGCGGCCCTGGTCGCAATGGTTGCCAATGCCATTTCGGAACAGAACAAAAGGCTGGTAACGCGATCAACTGAAAACAGTTTGTCCAAGGCAGCTAGCGACAAATAAAAAAAAAAACAATAAGAAACAATGTATACATTTCGAATTTGCTGCTCCGCTTCCCAAGCAACAAACCTAAAAAAAAAAATCTCACATAAGAGTTGTGTGCGCAGACGTAAAGTGAATTCAATTGTTGGTTTGGTTGGGCCAAGCTAACTCAGCTGTTGTTGTGCAGTCGCGGTGTAATTTTGTATGTCTTTTCCTCCTCTACCTGTTGCCACCACACAAACACACCCACATACACACACACATACGCACGCAAGCGTGCAGAGCAACACATACAGGCAGTGGGAAAAGAGAAAACGCAAAGCAAAAGAGGCAAGTCAAAGCGAAACGAACCAAAACAAGATTGTTGTTGTTACTGTTGCCCAGCGACAAAGAATGCCGCATGCACAGTGGGTCGAGCAGTTGTGTTGAGAAAGCAAACTTTGAAGAGTGAGTATTTTATTTGAATTTCGTTTAGTATAAAACATTTTTTGGGTTTAAAATTTGATGAGAATTCTTAAATAATAAAAATTGTCGTGTATACCTAAAATTGGAAACTTAAAAACAGAATGTTTTAGGAATCGGAAAGAATCCGATGAGTAGAAAGTATTACAAGAAAAATAATTTTAGTAGATTGGGAAAACACAAAATATTTCTGAATTCAATTGTGTTTTTACAAAGCTCAACTTCCATTTTATGACTTAAAATTATAAAAAAAATATACAGATTTGGAGCACTACTTTAATTAGGTAATCAAAATAAACAAAAAAATTTTTTTTTTGTAAATTTAAATACAAAATTGGTTATTTCGCGCCCACTGTGTCGACTTTTGTAAGCAGTGTGGCGCAGAGAGAGTGTATGCGCGTGTGTGTGTGATGGCTCGCAACGGGTTTGTTGGCCCGCTGCTGCCGTTGCCGCTGCCTCTGTCACCGTCGTCGTAGTCGTCGCTGTTCATCGCATCGCCTCTTTGGGCACTTCGCCTCAATTGTTCACAACGTAAGAAGCCAAGAAGCTGCGCAGTCGCAATTTCGATTTGTCTCGCAGCAAAACCGACAAACTAAAAAAAAAAAGAGCGAAAAAAATAAATCCAAGTGCGACCAATTAAAAAAGCGGCTTAAAAAGTGACAGTAAATAGACAGCGAGCGGCTACAGTTAGAACCCATTTTGAGGGTCAACAAATGACGGGCTTTGAGGAAGTGCGTCAAAAGTGCGGCACCGTTTACACCTGGAACTGTGCAGGTGAACTCTATGGCATCGAGTGTGAACTGTGCGAGGAACGACCACTCTGCACGCTAAATGAATTTGCCGAGCATATGGAGTTATGGCATTCCGATTGGCAGCAAACAAATGCCGAAGACGACCTAATGCAAGAGGTGCTCGCCGAACAGCAGAGCACCGGCAGTGAAGTCAATGAACTCAAGCAACAACTGGTCCAAGAGTTAAATGCCCTTGACACTACCGAGGTTGCTACCACAGTGACGGCAGCAGCGACGCCGACGTCAACACCAACGCACTCGTCACAATCGCCGCTGGTGCAGCAAGAGCAACCACAGTTACCACGCCTGCTGGCTGACACGCCCCCCATCGGTGGGCAGCAGCAACGAACGCAATGCGATGTCATTGATGTAAGTGCCAAACAGTGATGACAATTTAGCCTTTTATTTAGGGATTTCGATAAAGCTGTAAAAGTGTTTAAACATTTTCTTTCGGTTAGCAAATTTAAATTTATTGAGTTAAATTTTAACTACTATCATATAGACCGTATCAGTCGATAATTTTAGATTTACATAGAATTTGTAGTGTGTTTTCAACTATGTCCGGATCGAATATCCATTAATTTCTCCCTTTTCTAGCCGTTTTAAATGGCAAAATAGTCAAAACAAAAAAGTTTTCACATCTTTACCAAATTTGTTAACAACGACTTCGTTTTTGAATATCTTATAGGTAGCTTTAGTAAGATATCTGTGTCACTCCAAGTAAAGTAAATTTGCTTCCGGTCTTTTGTAATTTTTGTAAGCATAATTAATTATTTTAAACACGTTTTGTTCCGTTTACTAGTGAAATGAATTTTTCAAAAATAAATACGAGTTTTGAAAATTGTCAGCTAAACTGACAATTTATTTTATAACCAAAAGTACTTAAAGTATTTATTGTTTAATAGTTTAGTCTACTGAAAAGGGCAGACAAATTAAAAATGTTTACAATGTAACCATAAGTTTTAAATTTATGTGGCTAACATCGTCTGCAGACAGTCGCTTAAACATAAATTAAAATTGAGTATTAGAAACTTGTTGAATGCACAAATATAAACACTTGAGTTATGACTGAAATAAAATCCAATTGGTCTTGTTTTAGCTGGGAAAATGTCAGTGTAGCCAAATCAAATCAGGTTTCCAGCTGAAATGCATAAACAGCATTATAAATAAATCGCAATCGGGTATTTGATTCTTGTAGAAAAAAAAAAAAAAACAAACAGAAAACAAAAAATGCAAACTAGTTTAAATAAATAAAACATAATACGAAATTAACGATTACTCTTGAAGTGTTTTAGCTACCTAAATTCCTTTATTTGATACTCATATTTCACGATCTAAACTCGAATTTATATTCTAGTATTTAACAAGAAAGAAAAGTACAGTCGAGCACGCCCAACCGTATAATACTCTCTGCATTTTTTTCCCGGTTAAATTATTAAAATCGGTATCAACATATTACAATGTATGATATTATACTTGCATTAAAACACGTTGAAACAAAAACAATCTAAGCAAAATCAAACATCTGTTTGTATGCGAATATACATAGTATGTTTGACATTATATGTGTTTATACATGTACATATGTATGTGTGTATTCGGCCAGCGACTGCCGGCCGCGCTGTCGCCACACAAGCAGCGAAAACGTTTCTGTCTCGCTTGCACTCATTAGTGATATTGCGTTCAATTATCAATATTGTAACGCTTCTAGTTTTCTTGTATATAGTCCGATTTCAATGCGACTTTTTAGGATAGTTTGATATAGTTAGCCTCCACTCGAATTACACAATTACAATGCTGTACTATATGAACAAATGCCTGTAGGCGGAAGGAGTTATTTTTATGTATTGTGGGAAAAAGGGGCGTGGCAGTCCAAAATTTTAAGTGCCAATGCATTTGCGCTGCCGCTAGGAACCTCCACACCAGAATTCGTGATCCTAGGTGCCATGGTTACTGATATATTCGCCGAAAACAGCGGTTTTTTCCGAGGTGTGTCTAGTTTTTTGCTCATTGTGGGCGAATGGGGCGTGGCATCGAAAAAAAAAAGATTCTTGTATTGACTGACTAAATATGTGATCGATTGACACCAAGCTCGAACTTGTAGCTCTTACCATCTCTGAAATCTGTTTGTTCATACGGACAGACAGACAGACAGACAGACAGACAGACAGACAGACAGACAGACAGACAGACGGACAGACAGACGGACAGACGGACATGGCTATATCGACTCGGCTTGTAATGCTGATCAAGAATATATATACTTTATGGGGTCTGCCACGCCTCCTTCTGCCTGTTACATACTTTGCACAAACCCAATATACTCTTGCAGAGAGTATAAAAAAGAAATTATAATATTAAAAAATCAAAATTAGTTTTCAATACTTCGGTAAATTATTTCCATTTATATCATAGCATATGCCAAAAAATTAATTCATTTTTGTTCTACTCATTTACTCCCTGATCAACATGGGTGCTGGAGGAAAAATGGTAGAAATCTTTTAAATACTTTTAAAGGTTTTATTATTTAGAAAAGTTTAAATTTAAAATTAACAAGTAAAGAAAGCAACTGTCGAGCCACGTACTCTTCCCATTTCCTTAATTTTCGACCGATTTGCTCTATGGCAGCTATATTTTATAGCTTTCCGATTCGGATCAAACTTGGCGTGGATAGCTATAATGCCATCATATACGTACTGTGTGAATTTGGTCACAAAACTTGGTGTGCGTACACTAAAGACGGACTTTCATTCCAAACTTGGTTGTTCTTGCTCTCTTGTAGTTAATAATATCGCTATGTCGACTCGGCTGTTGACGCTGATCAAGAATATATATACTTTATGGGGTCGGCCACGCCTCCTGCTACCTGCTACGCCCATTTTGCTTCTGATAACCCTAATATACCCCTCTACTATTCTTTAGAGTACGGGGTTACTTGTGTAATTTTTAACTTTTTACAAACCGAATTTGTTTCCTTCCCCGCAGAGTTCCGTCAACATCGGGGACACCACCAGACTGACCACGTGGCACGTGGCGCATTTGATTGAGCTCTACCGCCGGGAGACACGTCTATGGAATCAGGCGCATTCCGAGTTCCGGAACATGGAACTGGGCCGCGAATCGTGGCGACAAATTACCGAAGCTTGGAGCGCACATTGTGGCCGACGTTTCAGTGTGACCGATGTGCGAATTAGGATTTCTACGTTATGCCAACGATTTCTGAAGCAACGCGAACGGCTGCACGCTGAGGGAGAACTCGAAGACAGCGTCAAGTTCGTGCACTACGATCAATTGAAGTTTCTGTGTGAACAGCAATCGCTGCTCAAGCGACAACAGCATTTTGCACGCGAGAATCGTAAACTTTTGGAGATCTATGAGCATTATCCGATACTCTGGCATAACGCACACAAGCGACAGCGTTGTGTGGACACGATGAGGAAACGTCATGAGGCACAGCGGAACCTACAGTTAGCCCTGCGTATGTGCGACATTAATCTATCGGGTCTGGCGATGCAGCGTCGTTTGCAATCATTGCGAAAACGTTATCGCCTGGAGAAGATTCGATATTTGCACAGCGTTGTCGAGGGCAAACAATCCGAATTTGTCTCTACCTTTGAGCATTATGCTGAAATGGAGTTTCTACATAAACATATTGATCCATATGTCTGTGCTGTGTGTGGCAAGATCTTTGAGAATCTTGTGGCGCATCAGGCACACGTCCAGAGCAGCTGTGAGGCACAGTCCAGAACAGTGGTACAGCAAACAATGCCAGTGTCAGAGGCTACCGTGGGGGAGCTAATGGTGCAGCTGGAGCAACAGGAGATGGGAGTGAGAGCAGAGTGGATGGAGCAGAAGGAGGTTGGAAATGGGAGTAGGGAAGAGCAGCTTGGTAAGGTAACAAATAATCAAGGAATGGAGGTGTTTTCGGAGGAGGCGAGCCTTGAAGTGAATGATCTGGAAGTGGAGCATGTCGAGGAGAGTGGTGTTAAGAGTAATGGCCTGAAGGCGAATAATCTGGAAGCTGATTTCGTGGAGCATAATGGGGAACACAACGAGGGAGGTCTCATAGAGGAGGATCAAGTCGAGGAGTATCACATGGGAGAAAATCAAGTCAATGGGAATCTTGTCGAAGGAAATTACGTCGATGGGAGCCTTGCAGACATCAATTACATCGAAGGGAATCACGTAGGAGAAAGCCACGATGAAGGCACTCACGTGGCAAGCAATTTCATCGGAGGAACTCATGTTGGAAGCAATCATATCATAGTGAAATACGTCGAAGGAAATCATGTAGCTGAAAGTCATGATGGAGGAGAAGACTCTTACATTAGAGAGAACTACGTTGAGGAAGATCCCGTTGGAGGAAATTGCGTTGGTAGAGATCACATCGCAATAAAATACGTCGAAGGGAATCACATGGAAGGAACTTACTTGGGAGATAATCATGTTGGAAGTACTTACGTGGAAGAAAATCTCACCAATGGAAATTACGTCGCTGGAAATCACGTCGAAGGCACTTACATTATAGGACACCAGGTCGAAGGAAATATTGTCGAAGGTAACCAGATCAGAGAGGGAGCGAATAACATTGGAGGAATTCAGGTTGAAAGCGATCACTTGGCAGTTACTTATGTCGAAGGACACCAAGTCGAGGGAAATTTCATTGCTGTGAATCTAATTGGACCAATCTGCGAGGCAGAGAATCACATAGGAGAAAATCACATCGAAGGAAATACAGTTGGAAATAGTTATTACGGAGAAAGTCAAGTCGAAGCTAATCATGTGAAAGAAATGAATGTCAATGAAAATTTCAACAGTGGTAATCTTGGTAATACTTACATAGAAGAACATATAGTCGAGAGGAATCAGGTTGAAGGAAATCACGACGGAAATGACCAACCCCTCGAAGCAACTGCCAATGAACAGCATTTCCCTCAAGAAAATCAACTTGAAAGCGGTTATCTCATTAAGGACGCACCAGTCCAGCCATATCATGCCCCGGAAAATCAAGTTGATGAAGATAACGCTCAGGCAGAAGCCTCAGAAAGCCATTTGCCAAATCTTTACCCCTCAGAAAGTCAACTCCCCGCGAATCCCACTGAGAACGAACCGAAACCTTTGCACTCCAGCGAACCGGAACTGCAGGAGATGATCACGCCACTGCACAGTCTCGCCGAAGCCTGTGCCGCTGCCGAACTAGACGAGCAGTTACCCAACAGCACAAGCCAAAATCCGAACCCAGAGGAACTCAGCTCCGACAGTCCACCCCAGAGAGTGGGCAAAATGCGCGTACGTCTCACGCTACAGCAGACAAACAAACTAATTGAACTCTATCAGGCGCATCCAAATCTCTGGGATCCCAATCACTTGGACTATCATGGTCGTAAACAGCGTCGTCAGACCTGGCACAAAATTGCCGGTCAATTGAATGAATTCTCAGAGGTGAAGCGGGACTACAAGTGGCAAATGTTGCATCGCAAGTTGACCGATTACACGAAGTATTATCGCAGGGAACGACAGCGTGAAGCGCTGGCCGAGGAGGGTAAGTCGGAGGGAAGTCGCTGGAGTTTTTACGAGGCCTTCAGCTTTCTGGACGATGTGTTGCCCATTAGCTGTGAGCTGCAGAAATCACTACAGCAGCGGGATAGTAATCTGAAGATCATACAAGTGTATCAGAGCTACGAGCAGCTGTGGTGCACAAATCATCCGGATTACACCAAACGCAAGCAGCGACAGCGACAATTGGAATCACTATGCACACGTCTGCAAGAGGAGTGTAATCTACAGATCACCGTGGAGCGTCTCAAGAATCGTTTGATTGAATTTCGCTGTCAGTATCGTCAGTGCAAGCTGGCGCGTCAATTGGCCCAGAAACGTGGCGAAATTTGGCAACCCGACTATGAGTATTATCAGCCACTGCAGTTTCTGGAGCTGCATGTCTCGCCATTTGGTTGTAATTTCTGTGCGACGAGTTTTAAACGTCGCACGGATTACCTGCGTCACCAGCGCAATGTGCATCTGGAGGAATTGGAGCAGCTGGACGGGGTGCAGGGACGACATTTGCGCAAGCGACGTGGTCGTAGAGGTGTTAGCACTACCTCGGCCGTTGTTACCGCCGTCAGTTCATCCACCAGCAACGTCCAGAGCACACCAAATCCTCTCGAGCACATTTGTCACATTTGCGCCATGAAATTCTCATTGCGCACGAGTTTATTGGCCCATCTGCGACGGCATTTGGGCCAACGTACCCATGCCTGCAACGAGTGTCCCAAAAAGTTCTTCAACTCGACCTCGTTGCGTGTGCATCAACGCAGTCACACCAAGGAACTGCCCTATGTGTGTGAACATTGCGCTCGTGGCTTTGTCAATGCCAGCAAATTGAATCAGCATGTGAAGCGACATGACCAACAGCGGGATTATCCCTGCAGTCGGTGTGACAAGGCTTTCTACACGGCCCACGAAAGGGATCGTCATACGCGTGCCCATCTCAACATACGGGACAAGGTCTGTCCCTACTGCGATCGTGCTTTTGTCGTGGGCAGCGCCTACTACGCCCACCTCAATTTGCATCGCGGCGAGAAGCGTTACAGCTGCGCGAATTGCTCACAACGTTTTGCTCAGTACGCGGGACTGTACAAGCACCGCAAGCGCTGTGCTCTGAACGTGGAGCACCCCAAAAATTCCGGAGGAATATCCAGCTAAGAAGGTCACAGTCCTCCTATTTAGTGCCGTTAACTTAACTTGAGATTCATTGTGTTCATTTATGTTTAAATTTTAGCCATTTTTTAGTTCGTACCTTTAGTGAAATTTTAGTTTTAGCTAACTAAGCACTCGTTTGTATGCAATAAACAGTATTCAGCAATTTATAAATTGTACACTCTCATTTTATTCATTTCGTAAACGTTTTGCTGGCTTCAAATTAATCTATTTTTGATTCCAGCTAGCTTCGAATTCCTCATAAATGTTAATCTGTCCCAGACTGAAAAATCCTTATAGTTTACTCTGCCTTTCGTTGATCATTCATTCGTAAACGTTTTACTGGCTGCTCTCACGAACTTCTTTTCAAATGCAGTTAGTTTGCCACTTACAACTACTTGAACATAAGTTCTATCAAAGCGCAAAAAATTTGTTTGTCGTTTACTCTGTGTGGCGCTTTCGTAAACGTTTTACTGGCTTTATGTCCATCTTATTTTGATTTCAAGTAGTTTCCAATTCCTTATAAATGTTAATCTGACCCAGACTGAAAAATCCGCACAGTTTACTCTGCCTTTCGTTTACTTTATCATTCATTCGTAAACGTTTTGCTGGCTGCACCACCGAAGCGCAAGTATTGGTTTGTCGTTTACTCTTTGTGGTTCTTTTTGTAAACGTTTTACTGGCTAATTTTGTACAGCATGTCAAGCTTTGTCACTGTTAATGCCATGTCCTACATGTTTAAACCTTTCGTAAACGTTGTGCTGCCTGCTTAAATGCACAAAATGAAGCTTGAACTATTTTTTGCTAGTAACAAAATTAAATATTAAAATTAGAATCGCTCTTATAAAATCTACTTACTTTTGTCAATTTTTATACATCTAAAAATTAATATTCCCAAGGCCAACAACAATTCAACTCGTATTAATATAATTTAATATTCTTTAATAAAAATACATATTTATATACACAATATATATATATATATATATATGTATATACATATATATATAAACTGTATCGACTTTTGTTGGTTACTGCACTTACAATTGTAAAAGTTCTTTTGTTGATTTGGAAAAAGTGCGTATAATTGTTGGAAAAATTTTAAAAATTACAAGAAAATATTTAGAGTAATCG
This sequence comes from Drosophila dunni, assembly GCA_018152125.1. Lineage (NCBI taxonomy): Eukaryota > Metazoa > Arthropoda > Insecta > Diptera > Drosophilidae > Drosophila > Drosophila dunni. Next base: position 8,601,805 of record JAECXC010000648.1, on the reverse strand, counting down.
AAAAGCTGTATAAAAAAAAAATAGAATAATTAATTGGATTTGGCGAAACGCTTGAGCTGTCGCAGTCGGTAAATATCATTGGTGGGCGGTGCTGTGGTCTGCAGCTCATCATCGCTATCATCGCCGCCGGGCAGTAGACGTCGTCTGCGTGGTGGCAAGGCCGTAACGCTATGCTGTACACCCGTATACGTGCTGGTGTCCACAATCCAGTGCACCGATTTGGCCAGATCAAAGATTTTGGGTGTCAACTCGTTATCACCATTCGGCTGAGGAGCAGCTGTAGAAAGAGGAATGAAAGAAGGACTGGTTTATTGGTTTTATGTGTAAAATTCTATAGTACTTACACTCGGGCAGATTGAGTCGCATGAAGATGTCGAAAAGCAGTTCGACGCTTACAAATGGACCGCGGAAGCTGTTTGGTGGCGGTAGAGCGGCACAAAGCGCTGCCAATGCTGGTGGTTGTGGAAAAACACCGCCAGCGAGTGGATGTGCTCCAGGATGTGCGCAGGGGCGCGGCTTAAATGGTATCATCTGTGTGAAATCGGGGCGTGGCAACGGTTGTGTCGCCTCACCATCGACCTCGCCATCAGCATGATGACTGTTCAAGCCACAGCCAAGTACACCGCTCACCTTATTCAGTATAATGCCCACGTTCTGCAAAGCAATCAACTCATTAAAATTTAGCCTTTTTTAGTAAATACTTTTACCCACCTCGGCGTAGCCAATGGACTTCAGTTCGGTGCTTGTGCAGGGATAAAGATCCAGAAACTTGTAGCGATCCACCAGTTGGGCGGTTTCTTTGCCTTCGTACTCTTTAAGCTGTAAAGGAATAATGATAAAATTCACTTAAAGCTTCTCTTGAGCAACCCTCGGCTTTGCTAAATATAAAACTTGTTAGAAAACCATTAGTTCTAGCTCGGAACAAAACTGTACTTATTAAATTCCCCGAGTCCCACGAGTCTTTATAAAATGCATTAAGCAACCCTCGCTCTTGAAACCAATACAAAAATTATCATAAACACCAGCACTAACTACGTACCAAATTTGTTGGCTCTACATATTCAAAGTCCAGAGATCAATGGGTCTATAAATCTAACTAATGCAATTTCAGTACACATAAAACAGCCCTTGCATGTAAAATTGATGCCAAAACTTATGTGAACACTCTTACTAGCTACACACTAAATTTCGTAGCTTTACTGCTTTTAATTCCCGAGATCTATGGGTTTTTATATTCGTCTTCTTTCATTCCAAACTTACATTCTCGAAGACAGCGCTTCTCCGTCGCTCCACTTTCACAATGCTGGACAGATCACCAATATTGGACTCGAATTCAAGGAACCGATTCCAGACCTCCACACTCTTATGCGGCGATAATCCTCCCGAGCTCAGAACGCGTTCGAACAGCACCCTTGTATTGTTATCCTCGTTCAGATGCGACAGATAATCAATGTAGCACATTACGTACTCGGGACTGCCACCGAAACGCTTCAGACCCAGCTCAAAGATGCGGAATGCAATCTCTTTGTCCTTGGAACAGTAGTACTCCATTAAAGCGGCCGCCACAAAGATGTGATAACGGGAACGGACATCTTCGCGTGCCTTCTTGAAAATTCCACGAGCCGATTTAATGCCCTCGGCACGGCGAGCGAACTTCATATATTGCACATAGACCTGAAATTTATAACAATGTTGTTTAGATTAGCGATTAGCACAAGTACAGGGTCTTTTTAAACTGGTGTGAACCCGATGAAGATAAGTCTTACCAGCGTGGGATCAATGTCGGGCAATGTGAGCAGTTTGTTGTACATGGTGTGAACCTTCTCGTATTTGAGACGACCCTCCTCAAAGTCCGCGTAGGCAAAGTAGAGCAGGGCATTCCGATTGAGTACACCATTGATGGAGCGTTCCAAAATGTTGGCACATTCATCCGCAAAGATTTTGGCAGCTTGAACATCCTACAGAAGAATAAAGTTATATATTTTTAGGCTTCAAAAATGAAAAGATTAGTTGAAAGTAAATAAATAAATGTGTTTCAAAGGGAAATTGAGTAAAATGCGTGTGGCCAAAGCCAAGGGCAATGCAGCAAGTGTTGGCCCGCATATATGAAAGTGGATATAGTTTAATGGGGGCGCGCCACATGCCACGTGCCACATTACCCAAGGGGCGACACTTCGTCATGGCAAAACAAGACAAGAGATTTTAGTTTTTTGTTGATTTTAAATTTGAAATTTGCAATCGTTTCGTTTTCTATTTGCATTTGTTTAAATGAACGTTTAACTAAACGACAACTACGCACGCCTTTCTCGGTGAGCGCACGTGCTGAGGTGTCCAGAAATTGTGATGCCTGATGCCAAACAGCCGGATGATGGGTCAAAACCAGCAAACACTGTTCGGTGGCAAACATCACACGTCGTGTGACCAGCGCCGTATCCTCCGTACGCAATGGATTTGATTTCTCATAGGTAATGAAACGTTTCCATAGCTCCACTTGTTTCATCTCCTCCTTGGTCAGCGTTGGCGGCACAGCGGGTAAATTGCGATTGAGTCCTTTTGTATGGTACTCCAGTTCCTTGGCCACGCGACGGGCATTCATATAGTCCCTAAAAGAAGAATAAATGTACTCAATTCCCTTTAGTGTCGTCCGGTAACTTACTTGGAACGCTCTAAGCTCATTTTCTCGGAGATAATGGGATTAATGTTCTGCTCAAAGGCAATGTAATCCTTCCAGAGCTGCTCTATGCCCACAATGGGCGTTACGACCGCCTTCTGGTAGACACGACGCACCGCTGTTATCTTCTGATTCTCCGCATAGTTGCCCACTGCTTCGACACCGCGTAGAAAGTATATATAATCCTGCCAAATGCTAAATGAATGCAAATCCATGCCAATCTTCTCTAGCGCAAAGTCATAAGCCTGAGCCATCTTTTCCCTGTAGGAAAGTAATTATAATCTTTGGATTTTACTGACTGGTAGTTTGTTTACTTGTGAGTGCTGAGACCAGCTTTGGTTTCCTTGACATAGGTCAGATACAGTTTCCACAGATCAATATTGAGAATTTTGACCAGACATCGTTGGAATAACTTCTCTACACGCTCGTAGTAACGACTACGCATCTCCATCTCAATGTAGAGCTTCCAGTAGCGTGCCGTTGTGGGAAACACATTGACCAAGGACTCGTACAAGCTGCGCACCTCATGAATTGGACGTGTTTGTGCCTCTCGCAGCATCACCGACCACGATTCGATGTCGTAGGGACGCAGCTCGACCACTTGTTGGGCCCGCACCAGGCGCTCCATGCCCCATTCCTATTCAAAGCATTTCATTTAATTGATCCATTACATCAACTAATAAGTGCACTTACTATATCAATTTTTATTAAATCCCGTGCCGATGTCATTGTTACTTTTTGTTGTTGATTCTTTTTCTACTGTTTGCCGGTAAGTTGGCTATGTGGTAAATACTTTAGCTAGCGGTTGTTTAGCGCCTTTCACGTTTCACACTCTAGCACAGTTATTTGTTGTTATCGCCGTATTAATTCAACGTATTCATATTTAATTTGATGCAATAAAACAAAGTTGTCTACATAAATAAAATGCGGCTTTGCAAAACAACAGTGTTGTATAGCGCGGGAGAACATATTCATCGAAAACGACCCTGTTGTCAAAATCCCTATATAAGCACTGGCACTTTGATTTATTTCCCAGTAATATCGGAATCAATAAGCCGATCAAAAAGTTCACCAAATATTTCAAACGGTCTCTGCGTTCCACTCCCAATTTATACGTTTTTATCATTTGTAGATAAAATAATCGATATACAATGTTAAAATTATTGCAACTCAAATTTAATTATCGAGTTTCAAAGTCAGCTGGTATTTCATAGTATTGTTGCGTTAATCTTTCAAATTCTAAGTTATGTTAGATGCTATGTAAACAATAGACATTGTGTAGATACTTTTGATATAAATAACATTTTAATACTCTTGTAGTACTTTCAGTAAGTTTATGATACTGTTTTGCACTATCGGTTTTTTTTCGTTGCATTAGTAACGACGCAAAAAAAGTCCCAAAATTCGCTCTACTGGCAGCCGGCATGGCAGCACTGCCAAAATATGCAAATATATCGATAACAGTTTGTTGGAATATTCCGCCCGACACATCGATGACACACATTTGTGGTCGGAGGTCTGGCAACGCCATTAGCGGGGAGCATACACAAACACGGTACGGCAACGTTTGTGAATAGCCCAAAATCTTTGTAGTACAAATTGTTTTCTGCGTAATTGAATATGGATAATTTGTGGCACATAATTGCTAAATAAATAACGTGTGTGCAATCTAGGATATAAGTGTGCTATTTGGCTGGCCTGCGCACAAACGCACAAACACATACACACACACACATACATGCGAAAAAAAAGTGAGCGAAAGAGTCAAGAAACTGACACTGACACCGACTGCGCTACTGTCCCCCTACGCAGCCCCCGCTGCCCTTGCAATTTAATAATAGTCGTAATTGCATCCCTTGTCGTCTGTCGCAACTTCGGTGTCTGTTGACCATAAACAATAACAATTGGCAGGTGCACGCACACATACAACTTGAATAGCAGGAGCAACAATTTTAAAACGCAGCAACACCCTCACACACACACACACGCACGCAGGCAAACAATCACACACACACACACAATGTCGGAGCGTAAACGTTATCACAAGGACAACGCGCCCACCGATGACATTATCACATTGATTAATCTGGTGCGGCAAAATCCAGCCTTGTACAACTACAAACTGCAGCCGAATCAAAGGCGTCGCCCAGACATACTCAGCGGATGGCAGGAAGTCTCTCAACAAATGGGCAGTAAGTAAAAGTTGTGATGCTCGCGAAGTGATCGTTTCTATGGCAGCTAAAAGATATAGTAGTCCGATCGTAGTTAGACTTCGGTAGACTATACCTAGCACCACATGTGTGAGCTTGACTTCGAGTACTAAGAGTGTACATCAGACTAAAATTGGATTTTCATTCGATGTTTTCTATGGTAGCTATGCTATATAGTAGTCTGATCGTAATCAGAGTTGGGTAAACTATACCTCTACCTGTACCTACACACTATCTGTGAACTTGATTGAGATACTTTGAGAATTAGGAAAGTTTTGCATGCTAAGTACGATTTTCATCAAATGTTTTCTATGGTAGCTATTCTATATAGTAGTCCGATCCCAACCAAAGTTGATCAGAGGGTATGAACACATGAAGAATAAATTCAGTAGCCTTTCATTATTAGATAGCTCAACAAATAAAGTTATTTTCATGCAATACTATAAAGTTTCCTATGGGAACTATGTGATATAGTTCCTCGATTCCAATTCAAGTTGGTCAGCATATATAAAACTTTGCCTAAAACATGGCTCATGATATTTAATGAGCATAACTTAGTTTAAAACGTTATCTATCGTTCCTATAGTAACTATAGCTACAGCTAGTCGCTCGACTTGAGTCAGATTCAGTGAGACATAGTCTATAAGTTTGTCTTATATAGTTAAAAAAACAACAAAGCTTGAACTTAAAGTGAACAATATTAAAAATGGATAATTTTTTCCCGATTAATTTGAACAGATAAATATAGCGTGCAGGAGGTGCGACGCAAGTGGAAGAATCTAAGGGATACATACCATCAGTATCGTCGCCGTTCGCCCAAGTGCATCGAGGGTCGTTTGTCCAAGTGGCGCTATGCGAAACCCCTGGACTTTCTATCAAAAGTCTATCAGCCGAAATTGAAGGCACATCGTAATGCATTGGCTGCAATGCTGCAGATCAAGAAGCAACCGGATGACGATGATGAGGATGACGATGATGATGGTCAGCATGATCATATGCATGATGTGATCGATGAGGATGATGATCATTCGGATACAAATGGCTTAACGTCATCGGATCATGCAAGCTCACAGATCACATTGGTTAGCGATGAGGCAGAGACATTTATATTAACCGCCTATGAGGAGAGTGTGGCAGATGATACGGTGACCACACATCATCATGGGCATCATCAGCAGCATCATCAGCCACATCATCATCATGGGCATCATCAACAGCAGCAACAACATCATCACCATCACCAGCCGCATCAACAACAGCAACAGCATCATCATCACCAGCATCAACATCATCATCATCATCAGCAGCATCAACATGATGGCAGCATTTCCAGCATTGAATTATCCCAAATCAACCACGACGACGATGACGTTGTGGACGATGAGCTGGAAGATGATGATGACGTTGTTGATCACGATGGACAGGTCGTTGATATTGTTAAACATGAACTGGATGAGGATGATGCGACAGGCGCTGAGGTCGACTACGAAGAGGTCTGTCTCTATGAGGAGGCAACTGGAGCGCACTGTGAAATGGGCGGCGTTGATGGTAGCAGCGATGTGGCTGATAGCAAAGGATTTCATTATATTCATTATGAGATGGAAGCGGAAACAGATCAGGATCATGAGCATGAGCATGAACACGAACAGCCGGATGAACAGGAGACGGAAACGGTGACAATAACGGGAGCGTCAACGGGTACGGGAACGACAACACACACGCATGCCCAGACGCGTACAGTACCGCTGCCGGCATATCAATTGCGGCATCATCCTTTTTCCAGCACCGCTGTCCAAGTGAGCAGTGCCACAAATAGTGTACTAGCTGGTGGTACCACTGTGACCAGTGCCGGTACTGTCATCACCGCCGATACTAAGCTCAAGGATCTCACGTTGGTGACAACGGCAGCGGCGGCTGCGGCTGCTGCTGCTGCTGCTGCACGTGATACACAACAGCAGATGGCGCTAGTGGATGTAACGGAGGCGACAAGCACCAGTGTGACCATATCCAGCACACCAGCAGTGGCCTTGAATGCCACAGCGGCGTCTGTGGTGAGCACCAGTTTGCCCGCAGGCGTTAGCATTGGCACAACGCTGGCCACACCCACAACAATAGGTGGCACAGCCACCACACCAGCGGTAGCCACAACGTTGTGCAACAACAACAACAACAACAACAGCAATTCCAATAACAACAACAATTTTAATGCACGTGCCACAACAATTTTACAAATACCAGCACTGAGTTGTGGCCTCACAAATGGAACGCCCACAGTCGGTACTGGTACACTGAGTCTGGTGAATGGTTCGGGCAATGGTTCCTCTATCGGTTCAAGCATAAGTGTCGCCTCCAGCAGCACACTGATCAAGGATGATGAGCAACAGCAACAGTCGCTGATCAAACGGGATGAACTCGATTTGTTTTTCGATTTTCTCAAAAAGAAAATGCAATATTTTAGCAAAACCCAAATCACGCATATCCAAATGGAGTTCCTCAACTGTGTGAGCCGGCAGGAAGAGGCCGCCGAGCTAGATGCCAAGGAATAGAAGACACACATACACACACACACACACACACATGCCCAATCCCCACTCTCCAATAGACATTTAGCATTATCTTCCAGCTAAATTTCCTTAGCTTTTCCGTGTGTGCTTTCCAATTGTCTTTTATTTTTTTTGTTTTTCGTCAATATTCTCGTCAAGGAACACACGTTTTCAAAAATAATGCAATTATTTTAGCTTTGTCAAACAATTTCCAATTTAATGAATGACTTTCAAACTTTTTATTTTCATATTTCAGTGCTCTAAATTTTTTTTTTATATTGTATACATAACTTTAATTTAATTTAAATTGTTCGTTTTGTAGCCATAAGCTTGCGTAGTCTGTAGTGTATGTGCATACCGTGTGTATAAACAGTTAAATAAATGTCGCCCACGCCCCCCCTTGTCCTAACAGTGTAATGAATAAAATTGTAAAATAAACTAAACAATTTCTCGAAAAAAACAATTTTCAACTTTTTTTTAATGTAGGGAGCGAGAGGAATTTGGTCCATTAATAAGATTTTAGATAGTTTTTTTTTTTATTAAAATTTATCAACTATTCCTTTAAGTAGCATAAGTTATGGAATACAAAAAAAATTCTTGAAAATTCATTGAATATAGTTTGAAATCAATTTGTTTATTGTACAAATGCAATACAAAATTCCCTGAGAGTTTAAACAAAGTTTTTCTTATTAGACTATTTACAAATGCTCATATCGATACTTTTAGTTTTTAAATGCGCGCAACGATAATTGTAGTTTCGATGCTTTTCCACATTTTTTTTTGTTAACTTTAAACGCTTTGTAAAGCTGCAATTGCTGTTGGAGTGTAAATAATTTAAATATTAGCCAATTCTTTTGTTTCTGCCGCTCTTGTTTTTCATTGGCAGACTGATATTTATATGGTGATGAATGCAAACATCGATGTACCGAGCATCGATTTTTTGCCGATGTTAACCGATATTTATGTTACCCAGCGGAACACAGCTGAGTAGCGTTGCCGGACTGTTACATTTAGAACAAAGTTTGCAACTGCCTTTATTTGTTAAATAAAATAATAATAACTTCATTTGAGCTAAGCATCAAATGTCAGTGATGGCAGCTACATTAACATTTATTTAGCGGATATAATTCAAAAAAAAGGAAATTTATGTATATTTACAAAAAAATAATTTTAAATTATTTTAAACAATTTCGGGAAATGATTTTCTAACTACACAATTAAAGATTTCCGAAAAAAATCTAAATTTGCTACAATTATTTAAATTTGAATGAAGTAAATATAAAATATCGATATTTTCAAATCTCGATGACATCGATTATTTTATCCTGAACTTGCCAAGGAAAACCGATAAATGAAAGTTAAATGTCTATCGATCGCTTAACTGGATAAGATTAAATGAATAGTTTTTTACGAGCTTTCATAAATTTCCTTAATATTTTTTTTATAATTTTTGCAGATTTATTTTACCATTCAGCCTGCTAGCGGCTATCGTCCTGACTTAAGGATAGACGACAACAACGTGTTATTATTAGGTCAACAACAACAACAGCAACAATTGGAGGGTATTGGGAGCGATTTGTAAAAAATGTATAAACAAAACTTAAACGAAACATCTTAGTCTAAAGATTAGATTAGGCGCTGGCCAATAAATACATAGATAACTGTATATATATGCGATTCGTGGAAGCAAGGTACTAATTGTGAATCCTTTGCCAAATAACATCCTTTGTTTATGATCACGCTGCCGGTTGTGGCTGTGTTTGTGTATGTGCCTGTGTGTGTGTCTGTGTATCGTTCTTTAGCTGAGCAATGTGCTCCGAATTGAAGTAGATGACGGTTATGGTGATGTCATCGCGATAGAGACGCACCACATCCTGTGGCAGCGACAAATAGTACGAGATCTTCGAGTGCTCAATGCCATATTCGGTGGCGCCCAACGCGTGCCGTATTAAATGTGTTGCAGCATTTTGATCGATTGGCTTTCGGCTAAGACCAGCTCTGCAAAAGATGAGAAAAACAGTTAAGAGAGAGACAGCAAACAGGTGGAGAAAGAGATGCATATAATTTATAAGAATCTCATAGGATCTCTAGTAGGACAGCGCAGCCAACTTAACTATGTGGTTTGAGCTGTGTGGCAACGCTCAGACGCTGGTAATCACAACTTACTTGCGTTCAGCTAGCTGCTCGGCAATTTCCTTGAGTTTTATATCGCCCGGCGGCAGTCGCATTGGTTCCAGCATCTTTTTCGAGTTCATGTGCTCGCCCACAAGACTGACCACTTCACTGGGCGTTAGGAAATCCCAAAGTCCATCACTGGCAATGACTAGAAACTTATCGTTGGCGCCCAACTCGTGTTGCTGCACATCGGGGCGTGCGGTCAGGTACGGCGGAGTATAATAATTTGGCGGCATTACATGCTCCCCGAACATGGGCACCACCTTCTGTTGCATCGTCTCGACGGGCCATTTGTAGCGATAGTCCCCAAAGGCACGCAATGGCGCCAATTGGCTAAGTAAGCGTCCATTTCGTATTACCGTTTCGCGCTCCTCCCGCGGGTGCTCAGCCAAAATGCGATCAACTTCCTGCATATTGTCCGCATTGTGTTCAATGTTTAGTTTCTTTGGATGCCATTGATTTGTCTGCGGATCGAGTACACCAAGCACAGCGCCGCAGTCTCCAGTGCTTGCCACATGCAGTTGCAAGCCTTCTAAATGCACCAGACAAGCAACGGCGCCTGCAGAAAGTCATGAAGTCATTAAAAATGTTATCAAACGATTTTCGATTGTTTGAGCCGAGTTACAGACAACTCATTGCATAATGCATGTATAGCGTTGCCGGATTGAAAAATATAATCAAAGGATCGCAAGTTCGATATTTTTTGTCAAGTGCAGCCAACTTATTGCATGATGCAAGTTGTTGGGCTAATAAATATAATCGAAGGATCTTCGATAGTTTTGCCAAGTGCAGCCAACTTATTGCATAATGCATGTGTAGCGTTGCCAGATCAAAAACTCTTATAGGGCTCAAAATATAATCGAAGGATCTTCGTCAGCTGCAGCCAACTTATTGCATAATACAAGTTAACTACAGTCTGTTGGTTGAACATTGAACTTACCTGATAATGCCACACTCATGGTGCGCACATCGTTGGTAGCAAGCGCCTCCAGGGCCAGATCCTCGTCCAGCTGTTGAAATGCATGCTGCAGCTCAGTGGCCACATCCCGTTGCGGCTGCTCGCTTAACTTTTTGATATACTGCTGAAAGCTATTCTCATAGATTGGTCGTATTTCGCTTATGAAGTCAACATTATCGTTGTGACACTTGAGAAATGATTGACTGGTGCAGCCTTGCTTCAATTGCTCGCGCAGCACCTGGCGTGGCAGCGTGCCGGCCGAGATGTAACGCAGTAAACGTTTGGACACCACCTGACCGCATGCAGCACCGCCGTGTCCATCGAAGATGCCGCAAATGAAACCGTTGCGATGGATCAGACTGGCTTCGGTGCGTGAATCTTCGCAGGGTGAATTGGAGCCTAATTGATTCGTTTCATAGCTGTGTATGATGCCGTCGAGCGGGAAATTGAATACAAATTCGTTTTCCCTTAGTGCCAAATTTACCTGTGCGTATAACAAAAACAACAACATTGCACTTGCAATTGTCAATCGATACTATTGGGGTCGATACTCACATCGTAGGGACTCAGTTGGGGCAACTGAGGAAGCAGTCGAAGCGCATTGAGACTGAACTCACGCACATTGTTGCGCACGTAGCCAATGGCGTCGTGCAGCACAAACTTGAACATCTATGTCTCAATATATGCACACTTCAGTTGCGCTCAAAACAACAAAAATAATTATTACGATTTGATAACCTAGTGCGCACACACGTTGAAGGGTTGGGGTTGCGGTTTGCGCTGCCTTTGAGGATGGACAACGGTAGTTGAAACCTTCTGCACTTAACGTCAATTTATAGATCTTTTGCGCTGCTGTCTATGCCTGTTGTAAATGCGCTAAAGTTTCAATTTGTGGCTCCAGTTTTAGATTTGTTGTTTTTTTTGTACATTTGTGTTGCACAAAAATGAAAACAACTTAAAAATAAAGCCGAAATAAAACGAACTAATGTCAAATATGACAGTTAGCGATGGCAGAATCTATATCGATTGAAAAACATATATCGATATATAAAAATATTAAAGCTTACAGCACAATATTTGTAAGTTATAGCATTTATTTAAATACATGTTTCTTTTCAGTTGAAGCAGTTTAAATTTATTATTATTATTATTTTCTATTTAAAGCATTCGATGAATCGATGCCATATTCAAACGCGCAATGTGCGCTACACGCAGCGTTGCCACTGCGAATGCGAGTACAAGTAATTGCTTGTCAGCCCTGTAGAAACCCACACAAACACACACACACATGCAGTAATAGCTTCGCATTAGAAAAAAAAAAACAAACAAAACAGCAACTCAGCTGCTAGTTTAATTAAATAAACATAAATCAGCAGCTAAATTATATTGCGCTGCAAACGCAACTATAAAATTAGCACACCGAAGCAGTTCGCAACTATTGGGCGTGCAAGCCAAAAGGACGAAATCAATTTGCGCATTAGCTCCGAAAATAACAAAACAACAAAAAGGCGAAGCTGTCAAAGCAGCTAATCAACTGCTAAGTAAAACAACAAAAAAGAGTAAAAAAACGAAAACCCAAAAACACAACAGAAATCAATCAAAATGGTTGAGCCAATCTTTGATTATCAATTCCGTTTAATACTCATCGGCGACAGCACAGTGGGCAAAAGTTCATTGCTCAAATTCTTCACAGATGGAAAATTTGCCGAGGTATGCGCAGTACAAAATGCATTATATATGTAAACAATACACACCGTATGCATGTATGTCAAGTGCAAATATATAGTAATAACAATAATTACATAATTAAGTAGTGCACAATGGTATTAATAACGAGACAAAGGCGAGCATCTTCAAGTAGCAGTGTCTCAGCCTGCGTGCCTTTGTGTAAGTGGGTGTCTGTGTGTTGAGTCCGTGCCCGTGCCTTGAGCAAGTATGTGTGTGTGTGTGTATGTGTCACTGATAATGCAATTCCATGCACAAAAACAATGTCGCAATATGCACACGTCTGGCAACACTTGGCTTAGAGAGCGCTAAATTTAAATCTCGTGTATTGTTTGAATAGCATAAAAATATGATAAAAAACTTGATATAATTTGTTTATAACGAATTTTTTACAGCTTTCAGATCCCACAGTGGGCGTGGACTTCTTTGCCCGTTTAATTGAGATGAAGGACGGCACACAAATTAAATTACAGCTATGGGACACGGCAGGACAGGAACGTTTCCGTTCTATAACAAAATCCTATTATCGCAATTCAGTTGGTGTGCTGCTCGTCTATGATATATCGAATTATGCCAGTTTTGAGCATATACCATTATGGATGATGGAGGCACGACGTCACATTGAACCACATGTACCAGTCTTTGCACTGGTCGGCTGTAAATTGGATCTTGTGAACGCCGGTGGACATCGGGAGGTATCCACGGAGGATGGACAAACATTTGCCAATACACATGGATTGCATTTTGTTGAAACCTCGGCACGCACCGGTACCAATGTGGAGGAAGCCTTTCGCATGGTCACCCAGGAGGTCTATAGCCGCATTCGATCGGGAGAATATAAGGCCGAAGATGGCTGGGATGGCATCAAGTCGGGCTTTGCGAGACCCAATAGTCTCGACTTTAATCTCGTTGTCGCTGAGCCAGAGAAATCTTCCTGCTGCTGATTTGTTTTCTTACTATTTTTTATACTGAACTGGATTGTCCCATTTTCATGTTTAGTTTGCTCCTCCAACATTTATTTTTTTTCTTTTGGTTTACAAATAGTCTTTATTACAAATTTCAATTCTTTCCCTTTATTCCATACGGTTTTAATTTTATGTTGATATTTTTATATGCTGTCTTTGTTTGTTGACTCGTTTTTAATAGCGCACCAAAAAAAAAAAAAATGATAAGGCAAGTTTGATAAAACATAAGTACACCTATGTATGTGTATTTCAGCTATTTTTAGTTTCGTTTTTAAGTTTTACCAAAAAAAAAAATGCAACTATTTTTATATTTTGTACATTTAACTTAGTTAAACGTTGGTGACTTGATTTGGCCAATTAGATGACTCATAGTTTAAACCCAAAATATTTTTTTCATTTCCTCCCTTTTCCCTCCCAAAATAGCCAAAACTCTTCTTCTGATTAAATCAATTTTTTTTTTTTGCTTTGTTGGTAGCAGAGTTTTGTGCGCCTCGTATAAAATTATAAATGAAGTACTTCTATATATGTGCATATATGATAGAAAAGAAAAAAAAAACTAATGATACGTATACTTGAACTTGAAATATAAACGTTTTTATTGATTAATCAAGTGTATTTATTTTATTGGTAAATTTTCAAATCTGCCGCTCAAATCGTAAACAGTCTGGCAGCCCAGTGTTGACAGTCGGCGCTGCACTTAGTGTGGCAGCACAGCAAGTATCGAGTATAAGCTTGTAAGCTGCATAAATTAATGTGTTTATACATCTTTCTTGGCTTTTAATATACATTTAAGTTAAACATTTATATTAAATTGCGTCGGAGCACTTGTTGCCGCTTGGCGGAGATTTCCTTGTTCTCATTTTCAAGTATCGATCGCAGTGAGCTATCGATATAAATTTATACATAACATATGAGATATCGACTTTGCTGTCAAAAGCAGTCTTTTTTTTGTAGTGTGTCTAACACACAGATACCCCAAAATACAGCGCGTGCCACTTATAAATTTCGACGGTCACACACAACAAAAACTATATAAAATTTAACACGGAATCACGAAATTTTTTGGCAAATTAGATAACAATGGGTAACGTGCTAGCGGCATCATCCGGCATCGAGCAAACGACGGCGCGCAGCAACAGTGTCGCTGCCAGTTTGGGATTGCCGGAACCATCAGCTCAATTGAATACAGAGGCAGCGACATTAATAGCCGCCGATACGAGCGATGCATCCAAGGATAACACACTGGAGAATCCCGGCACTGTTGAGGAGTTGCACAAGAAATGCAAAGGTACAACATTCTCATTCAATCGAATGCAATTCCCATTCAACACACAACACAACCAAATACAATACCAATTGTGATGACATAACCTACAAGCATGTGAGGGGGGTTGGTCGGTCGGTCGGTCGGCTCCCTCACTGTGTGTGTATGTGTTTGTGCGTAAGTGTGTCGGTGTGCGTTTCACTGCGTGCCGTTACACATGTATGTGTAAAGTTCTTTGATTATGTATTATCAGTTGCACATATTTGCCGATATATACACATAATGCCTATATCTATCTCACTCGCTTTATCTGATAATGTGCCTGTTTCAATTTTCTGTTTCTGTTTGTGCTCCATCATTACAGATGTACAGGCCATCACCTTTGAGGGCGCCAAGATCATGCTGAACAAAGTTCTGAGCAATCATTTTCAAGTATCGCACACGATCAATATGAGCACGACGCAGCCAAGTGGTTATCGTTTTGGTGCCACCTATGTGGGCACTAAGCAATATAGCCCCACCGAGGCATTCCCAGTTTTATTGGGTGATATTGATCCATCGGGTAATCTGAATGCCAATGTTATACATCAGTTCTCATCGCGTTTGCGTTGCAAGTTTGCATCGCAGGTAAGTAAAACAGAAATACTGGGAAGGGAAATGCATTGACTGGGAACAGTTTGTTAATAGTGGATACACTTTGCTCAAATACTGGGTTCAGTTAGCAATGCAGCCAACGTCATTCGAAAGCTACCTAGACTGCGAACAGTTTACTGACTTTTAACTTTTTTCTTATGTTCCACCTACCAGATCCAAGATTCAAAGGTTATGGCCACACAACTGAGCACAGATTATCGAGGCAATGACTTTACCGCATCCCTTACATTGGGCAATCCCAGTATATTTACCAATTCCGGCGTTATTGTTGGCCAATACCTGCAATCGGTTACACAACGCACTGCCCTCGGCGCTGAGGTTGCCTATCAATATGGTCCAAATGTTCCTGGTCGCCAGATAGCCATTGTCTCGGCCTTGGGTCGCTATACCAACGGTGATTCCATATGGTCGGGCACCCTGGGACCCAGTGGACTCCATTTGTGCTATTACCAAAAGGCCAGTGAACAGCTACAAATTGGCGTCGAGGTGGAAACGAGTCTGCGGATGCAGGAATCCGTTGCGACCATAGCCTATCAAATTGATTTGCCCAAAGCGGATTTGGTTTTCAGAGGTGGGTCACAAACTGAACTATCAATTTCTATATATAACTCGTATATATACTTGCAACTCTTTGCAGGCTTGATTGACTCAAATTGGCACATATCGGGTATGCTGGAAAAGCGTTTGCAACCGTTGCCATTTTCATTTACGTTGAGTGGACGCATGAATCATGTGAAGAATAATTTTAAACTCGGCTGTGGACTGATGATTGGTTAAGTTCCACACACACACACACACACAGAGCATACACACACACAATCCACAATCCACAGCTAGAAATAGTGAAATTGAAACATAAATGGAAATATGAGAAGAACAACAGTAACAACATGATGATTGTCTTTGAAATCCACACACACCCACACACACACACACAATCCACACTGCAGCAAGCCACACAACATAAGCATAATACATAAGAATTGTTCATTTGTTTTAATTCTGACCTCAAATTTTGCCAAATTTTTTTTTTTTTTGTTTTTCGAACATTTTTTGACCTTTGAAATAACCAAAAAGAAACACAAAAACACACACCAAAATTTGCAAATTGTATATGTATAAATTGTAAAGACTCCAAATCCCCACAATTCCCCAAACATCATAACACGAGGAAGCAGAAGAAGAAGGAGAGTAAAGCGGAATCAACATCCACAGAAAGAGAAGGTAAAGAGCAAAGAGCTGAGAAGAAGACAGCGACATAAGGCATTTTGGGGGCTAAATTGGATAAATTGCAAGTGCAAACAGTCAGAGACACGAATGTGAAGAGTCAAGCAAGATGAAGATAAAGATACTGAGTAAACAAGTGGAAGATTAAAGTAAATGGATTGAGGATTATGTTATGTTATTGTAAAAACTAAGAAAAAGATACACACTGTGCTGTTTATGTACTATATATACCTCTATATATACATATATATGTATGTATGTGTATAATAAACTGAAAGTCATGTAAACAACAAAATGAACACGGGCTTTGCTAACTGCCACGCCCACGCCCCCATCTCCACACACACACACACACATTGAGAGAATTCCAATTTCATTTTTACACTCGAGGTTGCTTCCAACAGAACATTAAAAGAACAAACATTTGTAAGCATTTAATTGTTCTTAACCCCCCCCCCCATAAAAACAGAAGAATTCTGGAAGAATCCTACCCAAAAACAAAGCCCAGAAAGAAGCAGCAGAGGAATGCGTTTAAAAATTGTTTTAAAATTAACTGAGAAAGGAGAAAAAACTGCTTTAAGTTTATAATTGATAAATTATAAATTATAGTTTCTAGTTACACATATAAATTTGTTAAACAATTTAATCATTGGGTATACTAAACTAAACTTAACTTAAAAAAAAACCAACAACAATAAAGAAGAAAAAAGTGCAAAATATTGTTATGTTATGCGAAACTGATAAATTTCATTGTAATTTAGTGGCCGCCCAAAACAAATAATTTTTAGTAAATATACTGTTTAATTTATTTGTTTTTTTTTCTGTTCGTATTTGGTTTTTGTTCGAAGTGTTGCTGAAACTGTAACTTGCGTTAACAGTGCTCACAAAACTGTAGCGCTGTTATGCTTAACAGATTGTTGGTGTGGCTTTGCGCCGGCAAGTGCAGCTCAAACTGCAAGCATTTGCGCACGAAAATGTTATTGTTTATGTAAAGGAAAGGAAACTGGAAATGCCAAAATTGTTATAGTTATAGCTATTTCACCTATTCTACTCTGTCTCTTTCTGTCTAGTGTTTGCGGATTAACGCCACGACGCTAAGCCGGCAAGCGCTACTCAAACTGTAAAGCAGTGCGAGCAGTGTGCTGTTAGCACAGTTCCTTTAAAACTGTATGTTACTCTGCTGTAAAGTAAACTAAACTGTACAACGCTTCACAAACTATAGAAAAGTGTACTTGATTGGCAGCAGCAAACATCTCTAAGCCGCTGAATAGTTTAATAGCCATAATTAAACTCGTTTTTTTACTAACATTTTCACTTACACATGTGTTATCGCTCTTTTAACTCTATTGCTGCTACGTTTTTTTTTCCTACAAACACTGCTTTGTTGTCCAAGAGCAGTGCCCCTCAAACCATTATGAGTTGCTAGAGAAACTGTAATTTAAAAGTTCAGCTGTCAAAGCATTTTAAGTATGCACACAAAAGTTTTTCACAATATTAGTTTTTATGTATGAATATTTATTTTCGACTGCTGCAATGGACAGTAACAACAAATGCAAAAAATAAAATAACAACTTTACTCTATTTTTTTGATAGTTTTTTTTTGCTGAGCTTTTATCTTCAACCATTTTTGCACTGCTCAAAAAGCAAACAACAACAACAACAACAAGAAAATGTAACAATAACAACAAACTTTGTTCAATCAGCTAGAGAAAACGTTGTCGTCGCTGCCGACGTTTTCCCCGCCAAATATTGTTTAGATAAGAAAATGTTACTGGCAAAACACACTCACACTCACACACACGCATTCACACACAGTAGTGCATTCACGCTATTTGTCGGTGTGAGTATGCACATACTCACACACACTTACATATGAGCTGCCATTTTTGCTTTGCTGTTTGCTTTGGCCACTGCTTGCCCATCCCCTCCGCACCACTTCCCCAACCCACTTGCCTATCTGTCTGTCAATGGGCTTTCCATTTGCTTCTTTTACATTGCAGTGTTGTGTTTTCCTTTTTGCTGCACAAATGCAATTTGAACTTTGCCAAAAAAAAAGAACGAAAGAATGAAAAACAGAAAAAAATGAGACTTACATATTGCATATTATGCAACATGAAGCAGTGCACAGAGCCCGCAAAAACTATAGAGGAAGGGGAAAGTGATGGGGGTTCTGCTTAAGCTCTCCCGACACTGCTTTCAAATTCAATTGCACGCACTCATGTCCATTTCAGCGAGAAAGAATGAGAGAGGGGGAGAGGCAGTTGTGGTGTAGCGGAGAGTGGCAGGGACAGCGACAGCAAAAGAGATAAGACAAAGGCAAGAAAACTCATTAACATATAAAGTAGCCGCAAAAATCTCAGTGAGTGCTGCTTGTAATGCGGCTAATTACAAAATGGCGTCTGTGGTAGTTATTCTGGTTGTATGTGTTGCAGCAGTAGCAGCCCAAAGTGCCTGTTAAACTGTGCTAAAATTGCTTTAAAATCATTTTCCAACGCGTTGCCAGATAAGTAATTAGCCAGCGTTCGCTAAGCCCTCAAACGCACAGCTCTAAATCCCTTTTAACTAATTAATTACAACTATGTACATATATGTATGTGAATAAATACAAAGCAATCTACAGATACAAATAAGTACTGCCATGCATTAATAAATCAAAATCAATAAAAATGTGCACAAAAACACCAAACAAAGTTGCTGATCATAAACCGCTATAAGCAATAACAATAGTTTGACATCTGGCAACGCTGACAGGTGCGCACAAATTGCGAAGGAGGTGGTAAAGGATAGAAGGAGACAAAGCGTTTGCGCTAATAGCTCGCTGTTATGTATTTACACAGCAAATGCATTGACTTTAAAACTGATATTAATTCATAAATAAATTACATTTAATCGTATGAAATGCAGTGTATAAATGGTATAAAAGTGGAAAAAAAGCCAATAAAGGATAAACGGTGTAAGTATTGCCATTGCAAATACTTTATTAAATTTACAATCATGTTTACAGCCTGTCAAAAACGTATGTTGACAGCAATCAAAATATAATAACGATTAATAGAAAATTTAATAAGTATGGTTAGGCTATAAATATTATTTTTATTGGGTTTATGACGGACAAACAGAAATTACTATGTATTTTTTATTTTCAAGTAGTATACTCGCATTTTGAAGTTGTCAAAATATTTATTAAAAATACTGTACCAAATGCAGCTGTGCAACTGTTTGTGTGCATTAGCAAGACGGAGAGAGCAGGATAGCATATGAATGTCGCTCTCAGAGGCAAGCAGCATTTGCGTGTGTGTGAGTGAGTTCGCTTGTTTTAAGATCAGTTAAATTCCTTTTACGAACATTCATTTTCTAAGCCACTAATTGGCTGACATGTTTAAGTGTTTTTTTATGCACTTACATATGTTTGCTTGTTTATCTGTAGCTTTAACACTTATGCACATTTGCAGTGCTTTATGGCCTTCGCTGATTGGCCAATTAAAACGAGCGCTTAATACAAATTACAAAATTAACACGCTTAAAGCTGCAACTGCTGCAAAGCTCTTAGCACTGACAACCGACAATAACAACAACAATAAAGAGAGAGAATAACAGCAACTAATACAGACATGCAATTGTGTTTTATAGAGGAGGGCGTTAGTCTGTCTGCTTGTGTGTGAGTTCGCGTGTGTATGTGTGTGTGTGTGCTCGCGCTGCTGTTGTATGCTTGGCATATTTACGCCAACTTTAGTTATTTGAATTACGTGACTTCAGCAACAGTTCTATGACTGAGTTAAACAGCGCAGAGACTGACGCACACACACAAACACTCACACACATACATACACCTAGAGCTGGCTTAAACTTTGTGCAATTTTTTAAGCACACACACATGCACAACTGTGTGTGTGTGTGTGTATATTACTTACGTACATACTTATAAATACTTACTTACTATCTGTCTGTTGATTACACATGCACGTTAAAAAAATATTGAAGCAGCAGCAAAGCAGGCAAAGCTGAAGATGGGGTTAAAAGGAGAGAACAAAAAATAAACGAGAAGCAGCAGGCAAAGGCGATGGCGAAAAGTGGGAGCAGCAAATGCATTTACGGCATGAATGTAAATACTCTTTACTCTTTACGCCAATAACATCTGAGCTTTAATGTGCTCGTTGATAAGTTCCGTCTCGCTCTAGCGTACATTTTCATGTCACAACAGTTAGCTTTTGCAAGGACTTAACTTCCAACTCCTAATGCTGTAACAACCAGCTTCTGCTCGAACTGCTTTTAATTCGTCTGCGATCTGTGCTAGTGTCATAGCAAGTAATTTTTTTAATACGCTTAATGGCTAGATTCGTTAACTCATAGCAGTCAGCTTCGTCTAGTGTATTAAATCGTTTGGTGTCTTCAAGATGGCGACTTGCTTTTGTTGTTGCTGCTATTTTTGGCTTTGAGTTTTTAGCCGTAAGCCAAATAAGTGTTTTAGCAGACGGACAAAGATAGAAGAAAAGTAGGAAGAAGCAGCAGAAGCAGGAGGACGACGACGACGCTGCAACAACCGGAAGTTGCTACGACAGCTGCAGGAAACTCTAACTCACTTACACACACACACACACAAACTTACTCACAGCCACACACGCGCACCTTCCTATCAACGTACGTGTCTGTGAGTGTGTGCGTGTCTGCTCACGTCTCTCTCGCACTCCGTCTCTCCCTCTCTCTCTCTCTCTCTTGTTGTGCTGGAATTGTTGAAAGTTAGCAATAGATTTTTAACGGAAGTTGCACATGTGCGCACGTGTTTCTACCAATGCCATCGCCCCTACACACCCCTGTGCTCCCCCCCTGATGCCCACCCGCTTGCATTTGCCGAAACTCAATTCACGCCACACGCTGTAATTAAGGGCTGTGCAGGGGGCGTGGCACATCATCATTCAAGCGCAGCAGATTAGGCCAACCGATTGCCTTATCCTCAACCTACCCACATCTTCCACAGGCAGACACCTAACATCCAGCACCTCTGCCGACCCTCCAACCGCCTTGAAGGAAGTAGGGGTTGGGGTTGGTGCTGGGTGAGCTGCGTGTGCGCGTCTACTTAACGAGAATTTATCGTCTTACTGCCGCTGACATATTTACCACTTTAGCACTTTGGTGCTGCAAGACTTGCCTCCCTGCCACCCACTTGCTCTTCCACAGAGGATCTTTGCTCTACCTCCATTCCCAGCTCCAGCTCCATCTCCAGCCCAACCCGCTCTCTATCAGCTGCTCCAGTTCTTAACATGCAATTATGGCAGCAGAGAAACGTCTTGTCCAAGTATCGCATTCGTTGCCGACTGCGTGTAATTTAATGGAAAAAAATGCCAAGCTAAAGGAACTCTGCACTTGAGGCGGCTCTGCCTCCACCATTCCTCTCCTTTTCCCAGCTTCTCCTCCTCCTTCTTCTTCTTCTTCTTCTTCATCAGCTGCAGGCGATTAAACCGAACCAAAAATTAATGCATTATGAATGTAAGCTGAGATTGCGCTGTACCAACTGCCTATTTATCAAACCGTAGAGGGCCTGAAAGAGGGGAGTGGAGTGGGTATTGGCTAGGAGACCAGAGGAGCTACCATAAGCCGTCTGCTGTTTGTGTCACGCATCGTTGTCGAGGCGTAAAATGCGACAAGGCAGACAATGATGACAACCGAGTCAGGACAACAGCTACAAGCAGGCAAATTAGCATAGAGTGAACGACTTTTAGATACCCGTTAATAAGCTTAAGGCAATTATAAGTTTTTAGTTGTTGTTAAGGTTTATATAAAGGTTACAGGCCTCATGGTGATTCTGAACCCAAGAGATAAAAAGAGGTAAAGAGAGTGGAAGATTCGGACTTCTCTGGCTCCTGTACTTGAGACTCTGCTGGGACTCTAGCTCCTAAAGCTCCACAATTCGAAGCATACCCTCGCACTAAGCCTCTAACGGGTGTACCAACTACAACCAAAATGCGGACGACAAGTGCATGAAGTGAAAGATGGAGCTAGAGGAGTAGATGGAGCAGAGGAGTAGCTGTAGTCTCTTTGCTTAAAGCATTTGTGTCTCAATTAAACCGACTATCATAGTATGGAGGACCAGTGGCGCCACCTGGTGGCTATTGTTAGCCGCTTTTCGAAATTTATGATTATTTTGCGTGTTTTTGGCCATGATGAAGAGGCTGTCAGGGCCAAAAGCACAAACAGCACGACAACCAAATGAGCCTACCAAAGACAATAGAAACCATAAAAAACAGCAAGAAAATGCAATATGCTGAAAAGTATGCAATATATTTTAAGCATAACAACATGAACAACATAGAACTGACTCAACACTGACTAAAACGAGGACATTTCTGTAGATTTTAAGTTTATATAAATCAAAGACAATCACAGAAACAACTCGAAAACATGAGCAATAAATGTTGTACACAAGCTAAACAAATTACATGTGTGAGGAGAGCGATGAGGAGGGAAATGTAGTAGAAAAAGGCAGAGGAGAAAAACTAAGGAGGAAACGGAGTAGAAAAACTAGAGTGGAAATAGGAAGAAGATAGAGGAGGATTGGAGGTGGAGACTAATGAGAAAAGAGGTAAGAGACTAAGGAGGAACTGAGCTATTGGGGAGGAGACTGAGGAGAATACTGAAGAGGAATCAAAGACTACAGAGAAGGACACTGAGGAGAAAGCATGGAATGAAAGTAGGGACAGAGGTGAAGGAGATTTGGGAGGTTATTAAGAGGAGCATGAAGAAGGAGACACAGAAGGATACTGAGAATAAGTGTAGGGACTAAGAAGGAAGAGGTGGAAACGTACTAAAAAGGAGACGAAGAACGCGGATATGGAGAAGACTGACCGGTAACTAAGGTGACGGCTAGGAAGGAGACTAAAGAATCATGGGAATAATTAACGAGAATATTTGTTTAACAACCGACGAGAAGGTTGAGGAGGAAAGTGACAAGCGGGTGCAGCTGGAATACATTTGGAAAAAAAAATAGTTAGGAGTAAAATTGATTGATTAACGAATTGAAAACTTCAAAGTGGACAGAGGATCAGTTTGTAAACGATCAACGGAATGGCATAAAAGGAGACGGAAACACAAGTAGGGAAGCTTAGGTCAATAGACCTAGACCTAATACTAGTCCTAAATCAGTTGAGAGAATTCCTGTTTGTTACTTTAAACCTAGTTTAGTACTTTAAGCCAAGTTTTTTGCTCACTTTTGGCTCATTTTAGAGTTGCCAAGTAATAATAAAAGTCCAACAAGCAATTGGCTTAATATTAAACACACAGAAACTGACTAAAAAATACCCTGTAAAATAGAAAAACTAATATTTTAGCTAACGACATTTGTATAAACGTCTAGCGCATATATACCCTGTAAAAAGAGCCAGCGAGTACAGGGTATGCAGGCAAGAAAATTGCAAGAAATCAAGCAGTTCATAAATAAACTTTTATTATCTTTTCTCGATTGATTCATGGACTTGAGACTGAATGCTCATCTATCCATCTCGCTGGCTATCTCAGTTGAACAATCGCTTCTACTCTCCCTCTTCCATTCCCTCTCCTACTCCCCCTCGCTCTCTGTGCTCGCTTTTTCTTGGACATGCTGGGGAAATTAAGATTCAATTGTCTGCATTTCGGAATTGTCAATGTTCATTACCAAATGCCACACAAAACGTATCAAATGTGAATGCCATTCAACTGTGTAGGGGTGTATGTGTGTGTAGGAGTGTGTAGGTGTGTGTAGGTGTGTGTGTGTGTGTGTGTGTGTGTTGATGAAGATAATTTTGGTAGTCAGTGTTGGCAGTGAAGCAGTGCGACGTCGTGCAAAGGATGTAAACTGAGCATGGATACGTGGTCTAAATGCTCATCAGGCGGGATTAGAGGCGTTAGAGCCACGCCCACATCTATTATTGTTGTGCTTGCAACTGCAGTTGTTGTTCTCCTTGTTGTTGTTGTTGTTGCATCCATGCTCGCTTAATGGACTTCGTATGTCATTTTCAAATTGCAATAGACTTTCAGAAGGGCAAGGAAAAAAATGTCACCCACAGGCAGACAGACAGTCGGACAGTCGGAGAAAGCAGCAGCAGAAGGAGCTGAAGGCGACAACCCTGCACTCACACACACACACACTTGTACAGCTGTCAGCAGCATGCGCGCGTGTGTGTGTGTGTGTGTGACTCAAATAGCGCTAAATGACCGCAAAGTGTTTTCATTATTTGTGGCTGCCAACAATTTATATCGTTCATTTAGGAATTTCTCTTTACACACACACACACACATATTTTCCCTCTATCTCCTCTCTTTCTCCTCTTACCCATGTCCCTCGCCACTTATCTTTCTATCGCTGCTAGACTTAAATATGCCCTTTATTTGGATATTGCTTGTACTTCACTTTTCCCCCAGATGGCGCCATTTTTTTAAAAACAAAATTGTCTAAAATTGTTTTTATTTTTTTGTTTAATATTTAATTATTTTTTTTATTAAATTCCACGTCGATAATTTTGTTTTTTTTTTTTTGTTTTAGAATTCCTTATGGCCATTTTATTGTTTAGCTAATAAACAAAATTCTCTTAGATTGTTTTTATTATTTTATTAAATATTTTGGTATTTTTTGATTAAATTTCAAGTTTTTTTTTTTTTTTTTTTTTTTTTTTTTTTGTGACCGTTAGTATTCTTTATGTTTTATTCATTATAAGAAAATCTAAAAATCTTTATGACATCACTCAATAATACTGAAATACTTAACAGTTTTTAAGCAGTGAGTTTGTCACTTTGACATCACCATTGGGTGCCTTTCCAGGGTATGGAAACACGAAAAAATGTTAAAGGAGTAACTAGTTGGGAAAAAAATGTGCTTACTGTGTGCACAGTGTGAACTCTGGACACTGGACACTGGACTTTGGACTTGCGAGTCGCTAGACTGTAGTCTGAGTCCATTTGCTGGACTTGGGGAGAAGTCAGGACATTTGGCCATCATTGTGGCCATGGAAATGTCCTTCGTCTGCTGGCCTCTGTCCGCTGTCTGCAACTTCGATTACGACTTCTCTTTCCTTTGCTTTCCACTCTCTCTCTTTTTCTCTCCCTCTGTCTCTTTCTTTTGGAGCTGCATGTGCATAGCTTTATTATCGTTCGAACGAGTTCACGATGTTGTCATCAGCAGTAGAGTCATCATCATCATCATTATTGTCATTGTCATTATTGTTGAACCCACAAAATTGTCAGCTAAACTTTTGCTGAACAACTTGATGTTTAAAGGAGCTATGAATGTTCAATGAACCAGCTCAAATGTAGTTCCATTTTGGTGCTTAACAAACTAGTTCGCTACACAATTCGATTTTAAGTTTTTAAAGATATAACACCACATTCTCATTGAATACAAAAATTGAACTAGTTCAATTGAAACTCCAAATTATCTTAATTTTGTTGAAATTAGGGTATTCTGTGAACTTAAAAATTTTCCAAGCTATCCCTAAATTGGGATCAACTTCTCCGAACTAGTTGCTCAACCATTATCGAACTTTATTAAGCTTTTTTAATAGTTCATTTAAGGAACTAGTTGAAGAAAACTGTTGGAAAACACTCAAAATTAAAAGAATATTCTTTTTAAAGTTCTGCTTTGATAAGGTTTTACTGAGTACAGCTACGAACTAGTTCGTGAACTGTTTTAGAAAGGGATGCAGCTTTATAAATAGTTCATTTTATGAACTAGTTGTAGGAAATTCTTGAGAAACAGCTAAAAATAAATAAATATTGCTTTCATTGGATAAGGTTTCATTCAGTACAGCTACGAACTAGTTCATGAACCTCTTTCAAAACTGATTCACTTTTTATTAAATCAAAGATGTGAAACTGTAGTGACCTTGTCCGCAACCTGTGCAGGGTAACGTCTAGTCTGGCAATGTAGTTGGGAGTGAGGTAGAAAGATAGGAAGAATACGGAGTGGAGAAGTGCAGTGGTGTGAGGAGGGGCGTGTAGGGTTTGTGGGCGTATGGGAAGTGGACAGTGTTTTGTGTGGAGTTTATAAATTGTCGATGACGTTGACGATGTCGATGGAGTCGTTGAGTTGCCCAAGCGGACTTCGAGTGCTGCTCGACAATGGGCCGTGAAGTAGGAGGAGGAGTAGGGGATGGAGTAGGGCGAAGAGGAGGAGAAAGAGGAGGAGGAGGAATGAAGTCAGAGGAGCTGAAGGGACAGCACGAAGCTGGCATGGGAGCTCGATGAAGGCTGATTTCTGAGTACGGTGTGGAGGTTGGTGTGTGATAAGTGTGTGTGCCTGGGTGTGTGTGTGTGTGGCATGTGCGTCGATGCAAGGAATTTTAGTTGATAACGATTGCTGCTCCCGCTGCTCTTCTTGTTGTTGCTGACTCCTCCTGTTGTTGCTGCTCCAAATGATGATGGTGTCGCTGTCGCCTGTCGAGTTGCACTTGCACAGCTGCAACGCTCGCAATGTTGCAACTCGGCAATTGAGTGTTTGGTTTTGAATCGCAAGTGTCAATTTAGTAAATGTTTATTTTATGCGACACTTGGGCGTTGTGTGCCACGCCCATGCTGATAACACACACAGTTCCACACACACTCGCTCACAGGCAGTCACATGGGGGACGCGAGTTCTTAACGAATACCCTGTAGATAGCAGATAAGCTATTTATTTGTAGCTATGCTCTTAGCCAAAGCCAGGCACTCATTGCAGGGTATCTGCAAGTTGCGCACAAATTATATTAATTGCAGGGTATCTGTAAGTCGTTTGAGTTATGGATTGTAGTTAATTTTAAAAGGAATATGTTGTTTAATTCTTATACACTAGATAAAGAGTATAGTTAAATATATCTACAGGGTATTTGCAAGTCGAGTACTCCCTTTAACTCCCTTAACTTTTCAACTATTAAACTTAATTCATTAGTTTAGATTTCGGGACAAAACAGTAAATACTAACCGGCCTACAGGATAACTACAAGTCAATAACACTCTCTATTGACCTATATCTTTTCTGCAAATATCAACCAACAGGAACTCCTGGAGTTGGAGTAGTTGAAAAGCTAATCTATGCAACGATGAAGGTTATTTCAGTACAGGTTAACTGACAGTCGGGTGTACTCTACCATTTCTAATAGATTTTATTGGTTTTAATGTGAGCTGCGATTTAATTCAATTGTTTTTTTATTAACGTTGAATTTATTAACGTTGAGTCGAATCTCTGCTTCTTAGCCGTTTTTCACTCACTAATCCTCAGTTCTTTCTTCCTCTTTCTTTCTCTCTCCATTACTCTCTTTCTCCCTCAATTTTTATAGTTTTGGCTACAATTTTCGGTCATAAATTTAAGCGTAACTGCAAAATGCATTGAAAATCGGCTAAAATAATGCAAAAAACGTCCAGCACACCAAACAGTGCTGCCAAAACAGCCTTTTTTCTAGCCAACACCCAGAAATGACTAAAAAACGAATGTAAAACACTTTTTACTGTCGTTATAAATTTTTAATTGAATTAAATTTATTAAAATTTTTTACTTTATAAGAGTTTCAAAAATGTTGCCATCTTTTTATTAGCTGATGACACTGCACTTTTGGGCTCTTTCATGAGCTGGCAACACTGGCACCAACTGACAACTTCTTACTCGTAACTCGTTGCAAGTTTATTCCACTCAATTGAATTGCAATTTTTGTGTGAGTGCTTCTATATTCTCAATTTTTTCTCTTCTTTTGCCGGTTGATAAATGGCACTAGACAAACAAATTTTGGCTGCCATTCAGCAGCGTTGCCAGATTGTCGTCTAGTTAGGCATCGTTGAACACTACTCTACACTAGACTTAGCCCATTAAGTGAATTTGCAAAGTCTTTCTTTAATGTATAGTACTTAGAAGTGGGTAAGGTGCTTGTCATTAATAGTAATAATCGGATAAGGAATTTACAGTGTTGCCAGATAGTCATCTGATCTGTTGTTGCACTCTGCCAGCGTTGCCAAATAGACCACATGCTCCACTTATGCTCATAACATTACAAAATTAGGCAATTTGATGCTAAGGAAACCAGTTGAAACTTGTCTAATCTAACCCTTAGTTGGCTTAATTTAATTTAAGTCAGTTAAAACTTACTTCGGGCCATAAAATAAAAAATTTAACAGCGCTCTGATTGCGTTTGCTGCTTAAGCGCATGTGAACTAGTTCCAAACGGCCATTTGCATTTATGAGCGAACATTGTCAAGTGCTAAAAAGTATGCTATGGAAAATGTTGCTAGGCTCATTAAGCAACTTCTTCTAGGTCCTCTCACCCTCCCACTTCTCACTTCCCACTTCCCCTACTCCTACTCTTACTCATCCTCTAGTCACATTGCTCGCACCCACTCCACGCCGCCTTAATAAATGAACAAATCTCGGAGGCAGCTCAAGTGTACGAACAGAAAAAAAAAAAAAGAAGACTCAAAAGACATAAAACGTTTATGCGTACGCCCATTTTAAGGATTTAACGCCCAACACTTGCACTCCCACTTGGCTTACCCAGCGATTCGATGAGATCAGATATTTAGGAACACCAAGCAGCAATTTATAATGCCATGAAGCGCTACGAGCAGTGAAAAGTGTAGGGAATTTGCGATGCAGTCTCACAATAATTGCCAACAGCAAGTAAATCCGACGCTTCATTAGTATCGATTATGCGTTTAATGACCTGCCCAGCACAGCTGAGGAGTGGGAGGGAGTGAAGGGTGGGTAGGTGGGAATGTAGGGCCTGGAGATTGGGGGACTTGCCATAATGATTGTCGCCATAAATGTCGGAAAGCATCGACGAGTGGTGCAGACATTTATTGAATAAGTTTATTGATTTATACGAAAATTTCCAGTGCATTGCATAAGAATGGACGCACTGGCATGTGCATCCTGCACTAACACATACCCTGTAAGTTAGTTATGATCATGTTTGTTAAGAATTTAAACGGAGTTGATATAACTTAAGTTTATTTCGAGATGGTATTATGTCAGCCAAGATTTGCTCAGATAATTGTAGTTATAAATATTTTTTTGAAACGGTTTTTTCTGGCTCGCTCTTTGAACCGGTTCAAAAGTTAATAAGTTCATTGCATAAAAATATTTTAATATTTTTTAAACATTCATCATTCACAACCCTTATGATGACAGCCTAGACTCATACCCTGTAGCCAAATTGGGCTCAGAGGACAGTAGTCAATATATGACAAGTTTACACTTGACTTTATATACCCCATTAGCATTCCTTTTACTTCAGAGGGTATGCCTGGTCTCTACTAATATATTGGATGATGTCTCTATGTGTCGCCAACTGTACTTATACCCTGTGCTTGTGTGTGTGTGTGTGCATTACGAGATGTGCATGTGCATGCAATTTGCAAAGTTTTTTGGCCATGGCGGCAATAAAACAAATGATATTCTATAAAAGAAACTTTTAACAGTTCAGTTTTCCTTAGTTTTTTTTTAGTTTGAGGCTCCATAATCAAACTTTCGACATTTACACCAACTGGCAATGTGACCAGGCTGCATGCAGATTCAAAGTTAAGCCCATTCCCAACTCAATTTCAAATTTGATTCCAATTTCGTCTGCCTGGCGGTGTGAGAATTTGAATTCAACTTATGTGACAGTAAAAAACAATTGTAGGTTTCGACACTTTTGATTGTTCAATCAACTTGAACGTTAGCTATCGTTTATCGGAACTATTTCCGCTAAATGAATCAGTTGCTAAGCGTTAAACGTTAATGGTTTCAAAGAACCTACTAAAAGAAATGGGATGAAAAGGGTTTTGTGATCAAAACGTTCAATGAAAAAGGGTTCTGTTCATAGAGTTAGTAAAGTAACTGGATCTAGTGCCATTTAAGCGGAACTAGAGTGTAGGTTGAGTATTAAAGCTAGTTATTTGAGTAGCAGTAACAAGTGGTAAAATAATACCAAAAAGTTTGCCCCATAAAGATATGAACCAGTTCGTGAACTAGTTAAAAAAAGTCGTCTTAAGTTCTAAAATTAAATCTCCAATTGAACAATTTCGTTCCAGAAGCTCAACCAGTTATCGCGAACTAGTTTTTCGGAACAAGTTCCGAAAATTAGTTTTCAAATTTAGTTGAGCAATAAAATGTGTGCGCTGAAGCTCAAAAGGAACACATTCTAATTGGAACTAGTTGACGTGGAACTACTGTGTGAGCGGCAATTAAAAATGGTCGCTAATTAAAAAGTGTGTTCAGTTCAACTGTTGAATTTAGTGAGTCGCCAGTAACTCGAATCAGTTCATATGAACAAGTTCTAAACGTTAATCTTAAAATTGAGTTGAGCAATAAATTTAATGTGATGGAGAAGTGTAACTAGTTCACTTTAGTCAACGTGTAGCATTCATTAATTGGAACTAGTTGGCGTGGAACCACTGTGTGAGCAGCAATTACACACTGTTGCATTTTGTATGCGACTCGTTTCGTTTGGTTTCCTTTGCTGGTCAAATGGTTTTTCATAAATTTTTGAAGCGCATTTTCATTTAAGTGGAACTTTTTGGCCCAAAGCCAGGACCCGGTCCAGGACCAGGATGATGTCTTCTAACCACACTTTGACTCTCTTCCCTTAACTCTGTATGTGTGTGTGAGAGTGTGTGTGTAAACTTTTGGCTGCTAAACTTTGCGTAGTATCAGTGGCAGTAGCAACTTGCAATTTTGAAGTGGCTCAAAGCGAAAGCTCGAGTGGCGTTTAGAAATTTGTTCACAAGTCGTCGTCATCGTCATCGTTGCTCATCCTTGCCTCTTCGTGCTCACTTCATGCATCTCAGCCCGGTAATTATATGTTGAGCAGGGGATTATAAGCTTGCGGTCAAAGAAAAAAGAAAACTTTCTGGAACTTAGCAACAACTTTGTAGATGCAAAAAAAGTAAAAAAAATGTATAATAAAATTATGAATATAAATATTATTTATTTCAAAATTACAGTTTATTTAAAATTTTATTTGCGGAAATAATATTTCTATTAAGAACACTACCAAGTCCTTAAGGGCAGAAAGATTGTAAATACATTGGCATCTTTAAGCTCTTATCCCCTTTCTCACAGTTTTAACTGTTTTAACAGGCCTTTGACAGCCTAGTACACCCAGTTCTGGCGCTACAACTTGTCGACATCTTAGTTTTTGGTGCGT
Organism: Drosophila dunni; assembly: GCA_018152125.1. Taxonomy (NCBI): domain Eukaryota; kingdom Metazoa; phylum Arthropoda; class Insecta; order Diptera; family Drosophilidae; genus Drosophila; species Drosophila dunni. The sequence continues at coordinate 8,570,300 of JAECXC010000648.1, read as the reverse complement.
CCTTGCAACGTCATGCTTGGAATCCTGGCAACTAGTTGCAATTTGTTTGCTAAAGTTTTACCACCATTTACTCGGTTTCATGTGAAGACAATTAAATGAACGATTAAATTTATATTATCGGGGGATAGAGTTTCAGTATCTGTTCAACAGTTTCATCTTATCTACGCCTCTCTCTCTTTCTCTCTGACTGTTTCTCTCTCTCTCTCTCTCTCTCTGTCACTGGATTTTACCAATTTGAGACTTGTACATTTGTACTGCTTTGTCTGAGGCCCACAGTAACTTTTGGCCTTGTAAACATTGCATAACACGGAGCAACGGAAAAACTTGCAGAAAAGCGTAGCCATAAAGTGGGCGTAAGGCAGTGCGAGAGAGGGAGCGAGAGAGTGAGAAGAACCTTTCATATTCATATTCGCATTGAAAGTTGCATTATTTTTTCAAGGCTTCCATGGCCCAGGCTCATTAAATACGCATTAAAGTTTAATTATAAACATTTTGCGCTTGCACTTGCCAGTCCCAAAATGCTCGAAAATGCTCAAAAATGCTCCAAATTGCCGCAACGACAGCGAAAACGCGTCGAAAAGCGCAACGAAAGTCAAAGTAATTTGCTCCGTTGTCGCTTTACATGCCAAACTCTGGGGTCCATCGGTGGCTCGAAGGATTTCTGGCTATAAGCATTGGATTTTTGAAAAAAATTAATCAGGCAAATCTACATAAAAACTTGGTTTTTAGTTAAAGTACATTCAAAAATTGTTTAAAATTAAGTTTTCATAAAAATGACATTTCCTCTGTTCCCAAACCTCACAATTAAGCCTCTCAAAAAAGAGGTTAAATTCCTACTTTTTTTGAAGTTAAGGTTATTTCAGTGCTCTGAAATCGAAAGTAGTCTAAAGTTCAGTTTACTGAACTACAACTTTAATTTGATAATCCCTGAGCTTGGGATTGTAGCGCAGCTTATAATGTAATGGTCGCATTTTGCATGTGCCATAATATTTCCCCCTGTTTCACCACGTTTCACCATGTACTCGCCATGTATTCTGCTCCTGACCTCGGTGTGCGTTCTTTTGCAACGCTGACTGCTCCAAATGACTTTTATAAATGCCATGAATATATACTATATATAGCCATATATATATTTGTTTTTTTTCCTTTGGAGGAGCACAGTGGAGAGGTAAACATAATTTTTAACGCCGCGTTTCCTCTGCAACATTTTGTTTTGGCTCGAAAGACTGTTGGAGTAAGTGAGAAAGAGCGAGAGGGAAGGGAGAGACAAGGAGAAAGAGATTGGGAGAAAATGAGTGACCATTTCACATTACACAACTCGGACTTTAGTGCGACTGACGCTAATTTGGAAAATTTTGTAGTCGAGAGCATCAGTTTTTTTCTTGGCCAATTTCATGCCCAATGTTGACCTTTAAAGTTGGCCAAGAAACAAAGTGCTAATAAGCCCGGCAATTGCCTTTAAAGTGGCCAAATGTCTTTGCTTTGCACAATGCTGATGCTTATCGCCATTTAATGCTTTCCGCTCCCCTTTCGCACCCCTCTCGCACTCTAACCCCAACAAAACTGAGATACAGCCACCAAGTGGGGAGGTAGGGCGGTAAGATTGGGCCACACACACACACACATTCAATATCGTTTTACTTATCGTTTGGCCATAAAAATTGCCAGCGCAGAAAATTGTTTAGTCCTTTTGGCATGTCTGGCACTTTGAGAGATTGGCCAAGGGATAGGGATACGGTTTGGAATGGAGCATACGAGCATGGGATAGGGGTAGTAGGGGTTGGGGGAGTAATCGGGATGAAGCAGGAAGCAAGATAAAGGGGGAAGCAGGAAGGATGAAACCATTGCAATTGATACAGTCGCAAAAATGAAGGAAATCACTGAAACTACTTAGATTTCAGCCACAACTCAAATGTTTTCAAGTAATCGATAGTTATCGATATGTGAAATTTGCCTAATAGGTTTTAAATCTTAAGTAAATAATTTATATATATGTAAACTACATTTATCAACTTTGTAGCCAGAAATCGTTTGGCGGTGATTGATTTCATGACTTTAGATAAAGTTCTGTAAACTATCGATAGTTTTTAAAAAGTGGTTTCAAGCTGAAAAAAGCTTGCTGTAGTTGAAGTGTTGTATAGCTCAACTTTTGAATAAGCTTTCGATAAATATAGAATAGCGGTAATAGCAAAAAAGCCATAAAAATAAACAATCGATAAATATCGATTACTAACCACTGGGAAGCCTTTACAAGTGCAAATCAAACCTTTGTTGTAGTAATCGCTGTGACGGTGTATTTATCGACAAGTATACAATATTTATCGATTGAATCTAATTTCGATAAGTTAATCGAGTTCTACATAACTTAAATATCTGAGCCAACTCCAATTCATTGATTATTTCTTTCGGTGTACTGAGCTGTTCAATCTTTGGGGCTAGTTTCTGTGTGGATTTTGTTGGCCTTCAATGTGGCCTGCAAATAAAGCTGGCTAAGATTGAAACTGAGGCTGGAACTTGGTCTTTATCGCGACACTGCGTCGAGAGCGCAGTTTTCATTTTTTTTCTCCTTGGTTTCTTGGGGTTTGTGTCTATTTTTTTATGTTTCGATTTCGATTTATTTGCAACCCGAAATCTGAGAAGAAGCAGAACAGGATGATGATGATGATGGTGATGATGATTGAGATGCTCGCTTCATTTTTTGGTTATTTTATTGGGCTAGTAGTTTTTGGTTTTTGGGCCTAGTGCCGCTGCTACCAGAAGCGACATGCAAATGCTTTGCCTGACAAAATAATTACGAGCTCAACTCGAGCAAAAAGACAGCACAAGACGAAGCTGAAGACGATGGGGAGAGAGAGAGAGAGGGGAGAGGAGAAAGTAGAGCGGTTTAGAGGAAGAAAAACGAATGGATGGAAAAGTTTGTTTCCTGCGGTTGTCACTGGCAGCGGTTGCTGGCAATTAAAAACTTGCCCAATTTTGTTGCCTTTTTTTATTTGTTGTTTCCATTATTGTTGCTCCTGGGCAAATAGATTTGATTTGAGTGCAGCCCTGGTTGGTAGGGACTTGGGGATCGGGGATCGTTTCAATCAGCGTCGTAATTCGCATGCAAATTACAAAACTTAAATGAAATGTCAGAGACCAAAGCACAAGTAAAATATTGGTCAGAATTGTTTAATACCCCGTAAAGTAGTTTGATTTCATTTGGTTTTCGGGGACAAAAATTCATTCATTCCAAGTTGAAGTTTGTCTCCAGTTAGAGTCAGTACTCTGTTAGTAAGAAAGGCAAACTGACTGTTAAATACCCTGTACTGTATCTATACAAATTCAAACATTTATTCTTAAGAATTTAGCTAATTTTTTTAGCTTATTTAAGTTAACTTTCAACTGTCTTAGTCATTAATTTTCTGGCTACTTCTTTCAAAATATTAAATTCGCCTTCAGGTTGTTTACTTCAGAGACAGTACGGGGTGTTCTACAGTCGTCTCACTCGGCAGTCGCTTTTCTTATAGGATTCTCTGGCTTCTCTTACAGGCTTCTCTGAGTTTTGCGCTTAATTTTCGAACACCCTGTAAAAGTTTGACATAAATTTAATATAACTTACTGCCTTTCGCTCTGCTTCGAGACATTAGCTTAAGTGCTATACTTAGGCTGTGACCTTAATGACTTTCCTATACCCTGTAAATTGATTGTTTTGTTAAGTTACTCTACATTTATGACTTGCAACTACAAATACCCTTAGGTATTTCCTTATCTTAGGGTATTGAAATGCAAGTTTACAGCTGGCGTTTAACAGCAGTCAGCTTTTGAAAGGCGACAGTCTAATGAAATAATTAATTGCATGAAGGCGACAGCGCTTGGATCATCAGATGGTGTCGTATGGAACCAAATGAAATGGAATGGAATGATTTGAACTCTAAGGAGAGAAAAGGAGAGGAGAGTAGTGGTAAGGAGAGAGGAGAGTCGGAGAGAGGAGCGTAGCGGAGACAAGCTTCGGTCAGACGGTCAATTAAACGGCTGCACTTGATTATTAAGTGATTTATGTTAAGCACCTGACTAAGTCGGCAACGCCGTGACACCAGAGGGTAAGGGCTGAGAAATGGGTGTGGGAAGGAGATGGAATGACCTGGGACGTTTGGACAGTTTGTTCTATTTCCACATTTCCACATTTTCCCCTTTTCCCTTTCTTCCTGCTCAGCTGCGCAGCTCAATTTGTAATTTGTGCTAATGAGTGCGTTAATTTAACGCCTGATTAACGCAACAACCCGAGTTACCTGCGGCCGGCTTTTGGCTTTTGGCTATTGGCTTTTGGATTGCGGCCGGTAGCCTGTGGCTGTTGGCCGGCGTCTGTTGGCCGGTGGCTTTTGGCCAACTAGTCAATAGGTTAGGTTGAGGGCAATAGTTTACGCAGAAGCTTAACACAAGCCACTTGACTTAATCTATTACACAGTCCGCTCGTTTGGTCTCCATCTTCCGTTCTCTCTGTCCCCGATCTTCCTCTCTGTCTCTCTATCTGTCTCTCTCTATTATTTTGCCATCTATCTGTATCATAATAAATGATTATGTGTGCATTTTGTGGCTTAATTATGATTAATTGTTATTTCGGCGCAGTTTGTTTGTACTTCAATGTCTGTTCAATGAACTGCACATAAATCGCGTGAAAATTGACACAAGTCAGGTGAAGGCGAGTAACGAGTGGAATATGGAACTCATATGAAACACATTGAAAAATAAGTGGAATATGAAACACATTGAAAAATTAGTGGAATATGAATAAAGAGTGGAATATGAAACATATTGGAAAATGAATGGGATAGAAACACATTGAAAAACGACTGGAATATGAAACTCAATGAAAAACGAGTGGAATATGAAATATATTAAAGAAAGAGTGGAATGTGAAACACATTGAAAAAGAAGTGGGATATGAAACACATTGAAAAATAAGTGGAATATGAAACACATTGAAAAACGAGTGGAATATGAAACATATAAAAGAACGAATGGAATATGAAACACATTAACAAACGAATGGAATATGAAACACATTGAAAACCGAGTCGAATATGAAACACATTGAAAAACGAATGGAACATGAAATGCAATACGATGTAAATATTTTGAAGTAAAAATTTTAATGGGACCGAAGTGAATATGAATCAAAATTGGGAATGGAACACACGGAAGTGACAATAAGTGAACATGAAGTCGTGCATGAGCTAATAGCGTTGATTTAAAGCGAAGAAATTTAATGAAACGAGTGGAAGTGGAACACAATATACATTTTGCAAAACGAAACAAAATAAAGTTAGTTGAAAGTAGTAAAAGAGTATGTTGAAAATGTGCAGGTGTGAACGAAATGGGCATGGAACAAAGAGAATGGAACGCTTAAAGTGAAGATGTGATTGCATATGATTTAGGAAGCATAAACATAAGAAAAGTAACAAAGAGCGAGAGTCGCTTGCAAGGGGAACGAGTGGCAAAATGGAACATGAAATTAAGGTAATGATAAAATAAAGATGTGAAAAGATAAATGAAATAATCCCAGAGCAGAAGGAAGGGCTACTTTAACAGGAGATAGTTACAGAGAGATGAGGATATATCGATGGTCACTTCATAATCGCAGTGATGGAGGTAGGCAGGCAGAGAATAAGAGAGTGAGAGGTGAGATAAGTAAGGAGCAAAGTTGGCTGCTAGAAGAAAACTTTTGTTAGTTACTGTTACAGTTATTATTGAAAGCTGGATAAAAAAACTTTTGGCTTATTTCATTACGCCAAACTTTTCATTACGAGCCGAAAATGCACACACACACACACACACAGGCACACTCTGAGATGGGACATTACTCATACGCAGCGTGTGCACACATCTCCTTCATACCTCCTACCTGCTCCCTCTCTGCTGTCTCCCTTCTCTGTCACTTTGTGGCTTTTATCAATGCGAAACTTTTTGGTTGAGGAACAAAACAAAAGTAACCGAAAAACTTGAGACACACGAATGCGAATGTGAATGTGAATGTGAATGCGAATGCGAATACTCATACGAGTGTAAGTACTCATTGAATGTATCATGTAGCCATGTGAGTGGGCGGGGCTGAAAGCCATTTGAAACGTCAAACAAATTGAATTGAGGCTCGACTCGGTAATAGCGCTGATAATTGGCACCAGTAAAACTTACCCAACAAAAGTGTCACACGCGTGTGCGAAAGAGAAGGCAGTAAAAAGAGTGAAACAGAGGCAGAGAGAGAGTGAGCGAGAGATAACACATCAATTGAATTGCGTTTGACGTGTGAGCTTTTAGGGTTTTTTATTACATTTATGAATGGGCAAACCGAACTTAACCTCACTTTGGCTATATACTCAACGCATTGTAAGTGGTTTCTGGTCTACGATTTCATCGCTCTGCTCACATATGAAAATTGTTTTGTTTTGATTAATGCACAACAAATGTCCCATTGTGTTTTCACAGAGTTCTTCAACCTCTACCTCCTCTCTTTCACGCTCTTCCTATTTGTTCCAACCCCGAGCTGCCACTTCCTCTTGCTTAACCTCTCGAACTGCTTACTCCCTGCTTCTTTTATCTTTAGTTTATTAATTGCCATCTAATTGCGGCTTGACATGCAAACATTTTCTATGCTGTGTGGACCCTGTACGCGTAGCTGCTCAAGGTGTATAACTGTCATCGAATGTTAATGGAGGTAGCAGTCACTGGATTGGAAACAATAGACAGTTGTCATATACTTAATAAGTAACCTTTAAAGCACAGGGTCCTTTGCTGTTTGGTTTATTTCAGCCAAGTCTTTGCTTTCAGCGCTAATTGAATATTGACCACGCAGTTGATAGCGAAAGAGAGAAGGCGTGTGGGTCAGAATGTAGGAGGTCGTGATGGACATGGGTGGGAAGTAGGAATGAAGGCAGAGGGGAAAAGAGTAGAGGAGGGGAAAGTGTGCGTTTCTGAAATGCAAATTAATTTGTGCCACAAACTTTAAGTAAACGGGATAAAAAATTAAATGTAATATTTGTAAGGCGTGGCGGGTGGGTTGGCGCGCCGAGAGATACCCTACAAAGAATAAACTCCACGCCAAAAGTTTTCTCAGAAAAATGTTTACGCTTTGTAGATTAGCTGGATCTGTCATTCTCTAGAGAAAGGCTGAGAATTCTCTAGAGAATCATATATAAAATTTAGACACTTCAAGATCAACAAAAAACACTGTCATTGCTGCCGCTGACATACATTTTAATTATAGGGTATTGGAGGGGTATGGAGAGAAAGAGAATGAGAGCGTGAGAGAGAGAGAGAGAGAGCAAACATTTCACACTATAACCAAATTAAAAGTTGTGCAAACTAAAAAACAATTTGCAAACCAAAAGTTGCTACATTCAGCAGAGGGCCCTCCAGCCCAGAGGTAGGATCACAGGAGGAGGTAGGAGTGGAAGGGGAGGAAAGAGGGAAGGAGGCATGGCAATATATCGTCCATGTTCTGCTTGTTGTGTCCTGATTTTTAGATGTTTGTGTTTTCTTCATCCTGCAGGCGATTTTTATGAACTCGTCGACTCTTCGCTCCTCTCCGAACTCTCGATACTTGTGCCCTTCGAGTTCTCGTCGCATTTATCTAATCAAAACAGTTGGCGCCTCGCTACAAAACACTGCGGGCCAAAATCTTCTTGACTTTTTTTGGTTTTTCATCTTTTATGCTTTTCACTTTATTTCATTTTTGACGTAACAAATCGAATCAGTGACGTCAATTGGATTTTCATATGGCAACAGCTTTCATAGGCGCAGAAAGTAAATCAAAAGAAATAAGTTCAAGTCTAAGTGGGTGAGATCTGCTTTTGTTTGGGCTTAAAATAAGATGAATAGAGATAAGAACTACTAATGTGTGAGTTCTGGGAGGATGAAAAATAATCGTTATCGATACAATAGTTATTGAAATAACCGTTAACGATTAAAGTACTTTTATTGTTTGTTTTTCTATTTACATATAATCTTTTTTATTGTCTTTAATCACCATTTGAAATATGACAATTTATTGTAATTACTTATGTTGTGCTTTAGTTAACCTAATTTTCGATTCCGATAACGATAACATTACGTTAACTGAGATCAACGGTAATGCACAGCTGCAACAGATTTTCACGCAAATTAATAAGTTGTCATGGAATGAGAGCTGAAAAGCGAATGAATATCAAGAAGAAAAGGAAAGGGATTTGTGAAGATGGAGAAAATGGGCGACAAACACGCCCATAAATACTTAATATAAAATAAAATACAAAGCAGACGCTGACAGGTTAATGTCAAATCGTACAGCCAAAACCAAAAAGCCAACAAATTGAGAGACAAGCGAGAACGGAACGAGTTTGAGTGACAGGCGAGCAGATACCCTGGAAAATTTAAATGATGTGTGAGGGGTAAAATGAAGGAAGGGAGAAGAGTGCATAGGAGGAACTTGTGAAAAGAGTAGAGAAGAGAGGGGTTAAGAAAGGTTAGTATCAAAGAGGAATAAAAGGAAAAGAAATAAGTAAAGACAAGAGAATAGTTATAAGAAGAGTAAGTAATGGAAGAAGAGAATGGAAGAATTAGGAAGTAAAGAAAAACAAGAATTCGAAAGGAAAGGAAAGGAAAGAAAATACGAGGACACAAAACACAGCATACCCTACAGTGTATAATTTGAAAGGCATAAGAATATGAATTTGGTCAACTGAAAATGTGGAACGTCAACAAAGCGGCAACAAAGTTTGTCGTCGTCGTAGTCGTCGTCATCATCAGGCAGGGTGGCAACTCTGAAGCTGTCAGCTGACAGTTATGAGAAAAAGGAAAGCTGACGAAGACATCAACCAACCAGTCAGACAGTGAAGACAAAAAAGACACTGAAGACAATGAAGACTGTGAGGACTGTGAAGACAGACGTTCAACGGGGCAACAAATTTGTTTAGTCTTAGTCTGGCAACCCTCTCCGACCCTGTCGCTCTCCCACCCCTCACTCCTCCTGCGCTCGCTTGAAGCCGCACGCCGTTTTGGTAATGATGGCTTAAAGAACACCCGCTGCGACAATGTGCTTTTGTTGTCTACCCGAAGTGGGTATGATGATTACGTCGTTAAACATGAGCAGACATATTGCTTAGAATTCGGGAATAAAGTGCTTATGAGTGTATGGCTGATGGGGCTCTAGGTTAGGAAAACGGTTTGTTGGAAAAAGTGAAGCATGGCGACATGGAATTTATTAGTTGTTGGTTTATTATAGTCAAATCTTAACTATGTTTTTTTTTTGGGAGATTTGGGAGTAATGTGAACATAATTAGAAACATGAGGTAAATTGAATTGTTATGCAAGTTCGTGTGACTAATTTCTTTGTGGATGTCATGATCAGTCCAGGGCAGAAAGTTTTATAAGAAGATATGTTTTATAAGTAAAATATATTATTATGCTTCACTTTCAACCTACACTTCGTATACTTTATACTTCATATGTGTATGTTTACTAATGATTAATTATTAGAAATAATTTATTCATTTTAAACTTTAATCTTAAACTAAGGACAGTTATTAACTGTGATAATTTCTAGTTAATTGAGTTGTATGCTATACTAAAGTCGGCTCTCTGAGCTATAACTCTACCTTAAACTTGTAGTTAAATTACTTTTACTTTGAGAAAATTCCCAGTGCATACAGTCGTCGTCTACTTACAGCTTACCACGCTTCCTGCTCCATTTTTTCGCCGCTTTTTTAGCTGGGAATCCTTGCGCGAGGACGTGTCGTTAACAGAGCGTGTCCTGACGCTGCATGGGGGCAGGCTAGGGAAGATGTAAGACTACAGGGAGGGAGGGAGGGTAAATGGGGGAGTTTTTCTGCTGCTGCGGGGGGTGTCAACCGCTAAAAGGGCGTTAAGTGTTTTATTTACCCTCAAAATATAATTTATATAAAGCGGGAGTGCGTGTGTGTGTGTGTGAGTTGGGGTGTATTACGGTGTGTGTGTGTAAGGTTGAAGGATTTGTATTGTGACGCTTTGTGAAAGTGATTTAAATTTTAAGCACTTTTTGCGTTTTGTTTGTTTTATTTTCGATTTGAGGTTTTTTCTTTGGTTCTGTCTTTTCATCACAATCGTTTGAGGTTAGATACGATGTGGGTTTTGAGGTTATGTCGCATAATGTCGCGTTGCGTTGATTACTTTTCTCATTTCCCAAATTGACTTGATGACATTTTCTGGGTAATTTGCAGAACGACCCCTCCCTGCCCCTACACCCGCTTTACCCCTCATCCAACTCACCCCCACGGATTTGAAGCTTTCTTCTCGAGCTGTTTACAGTTTTTCTGATTGCGGCCAAGTTGATATAACCAATTATTGAGGGCGAACAACAAATAAACTTTCGCGCAAAATGTGCTGAGCATTAAATTCATCTAAGCTGGAGCCCTGCTCCGTGCCCGTCCGTCCCCGTGCCTGGGTGACCCCCGCTCGTCACGCCTCTGGTAATCGGCTGACAAAGTAAATTAAAATATTTTAATGAGTACAATTTATAAGCAGGAGCTGCGTTAAATGCCAGCCAAAGCCAATGTAGCCGTACTCCGTTTCTGCTTCTTTAGCAGCTCCTCCAGCACCTACTCCTGCTTCTTGTCGTTGTCATTGTGCTTGCAACTTCTTGTGGCAACTTGTTGCGACAACATTTAATTATTGGCGACAGGATAATCAAGTAAACTTGCCAAGAATTTCAATTTCATTTAATGGTTTAACACATTTTAAACAGCCGTCTTGTAAGACCAAAGGAGAAAGAGGGATGGGGAGAGGGGGGACGAGCAGGAGAGTGAGAAAGATGAATGAGGAAAAGGGTGCAAAGTTAAGCCTCAAGTGTAATGTGAAAGGCGCAAAACGGCTAAAAGGACTAAAGACTAAAGGGTTTTTCACACCTCCTCTCTCTCTTGCTCTGCTCTAGCTCCCTCTTTATCCACTTATCCCTTTGCTTTCGCAATTAGTAATGAAAACAACAGAACAAACAAACAAACAACAGCGAGAACAACAATTAACATAAACATAATGCCCGCAAAGACAATTATTTTGGGTTTAATGGAATGACAAAAACGTTGTGGGAACGACTAGGAATGAGTGGGAATGTGAAAGGGGAATGGATAGCGGAATGGCAGAGAATGTGGAGGTGTGAGAGAATGTGTGGGAAAAGGGATTAAGAAAGGTGTGAAGCTGTAAAACACCGTGACAACTGGTTATGGGAATTCATAAAAAAAGGCGTAGGAACAAAATGGAATGGAGTGAAATGAATTGGAATTGAAACAAGCGTGTAAAATGATACCAAAAAAATATATGAAACATTAAAATCAATTATTGCAGCGGAACGATAAAACGGAACAACGGCAAAGAAGATGTTGGGGATGAAATGGAATGTGGAACATGGAAAAATTTAAAAAAGTGTGATAAGAAAAGTTGTGAAGAGCAATACAAGTTATCAAAATCAAAATAAAATTGAGTTAAAAGTGAAACAATTGGAATTGAAATAGTTTGTTTACAAGTGGCAAGTGAATGGGGAACAGTGAAATGTGTATAAAATGGAATGAAACAGTGGTAATAACTAATTAGAAAGGTGAAGAGAATGAAGGGATTTGGAAGAAAAGAGGAATATGGAATGAAACAAGTCAAAAAAGGTGAAGAATTGAGAGAGGAAAAACCAATAAACACAAAGATGAAGAATATAGAGTAAAAGAGGGAAATAAGGAGAGACAGAGGGACTGGTAGAGACGTAGGAATGTAGGGAAGGAAAGGTAGAGAGGAAGAGAAAATAGGGAAATAGGATAAATGAGAGGGATAAAGCTTATAAAAGATAATGCGTTGGGAAATGGGAGGAAGTTAGAGAAAGGGTGTAAGAAGAGGACAGAAAAATAGAAAGTCACACAGTGGGAGTGAAAGGAAGACAGGAAATCAAGCGAATCAGAGAACAAGAAAGACAGAGGAGAAGAGAGAAGCAGACAGAGAGAAGTTGAGAAAGTTGTTGCTCAAGGACATCTAGGTACAACAAACCACACATAGCCACACACACATGCGGGTTGTGGGCGAAAAAGCCAACAAGGTAGGGGTTGTGGTGGGTGGCGTAGGGTTGTCGCCATTGCATTTGGCAGTGGAAATGTAATTAGTTGCTCGAGGTGCTTTAATTAAAATGTATATCCTTATTGTCCTGCCCACCTTCTGGCCGCCCTCTTTTGCCTGGCCACAGCCGCTAGAGAGAGAGCCACATTGAGAGGCGAAGAGGGCGGGGCAACGTAATTGTTCCGTGTTACAATTAATTATGTCAAATGGCCACTACAACAGAGGCAGAGGCAGAGGTAATCAAAGAGAGAGTGGGAGAATGTTGCCCTAGGAGCTGGAGGGCGAGAAAGAGAGAGGCAGAAGGAGACGCTGTGTGTGTAGAAATCAAATTCAAGGACCTAACAAGCCTTGCATAAAAATATAATACGGCAGCAGCTGCGAGAATTGAAACGAATTGAATTGGATTGAATTCGATTGGATTGAATTTGAGCTGCCAGCGGGGAGTGGGAATAGGCAAAGGTCCAGAAGGGGTAGGGTATGGTAGGGTAGGGTGGGGGACGGAGAACAGGTGCGGGTGAGAGAAGATTTACTAGCGATGGGTATTGCTAAATATTTATATCGTTGTCTATAAGTTATGTATATTTATAGTAAATATTAAAATAGAAAACTCTTTGAATTTAAAACTTATCTAAAAATATCCTTCAAATAACAGTAAATATAGTTCAATAGGTAACTGAGAACTATTTTGAAATCGTTACTGAAATATTTTTAACTTTCTTTTATACATTATGGCAACACTTACAACTAGGATTAAAAAAAAATTATTATAAAATTCCCCACCTCATAAATAAATAAATATTTTTAACTTAACTACTTAACCGATATATTCAGATATATAGTTATATAAAGCCTTGCTAATATCATGGAAAATCACCGTTTTTCGCTATCGTAACGATATCGCTAACATAATTGAAATGTGCATCCCTAGGAGCAACAAGGGCAGCTACAGGGTTAGGGGGCAGAGAGTGGAGTTACTGCAGCTTTGGGCTTGTCAATCAATTTGCATATCGATGACCTAAACATAAAACGTCAAACAGCTTTTGGACAAATGACGACGACGGGGTACCGAAGGGCTAAAACCATGCGACGGTTGTTTCAATAAATAAATTCTATAACAGTAAATCAGCCTGCAGCCAACTTCACGTGGTGGAGGAGCGGAGGCTCTTGTTTGAATTGTTCAACAGAATGTTGCTAAAATTTCACATTAGCTGCAATTTCAGCTTATTTTCAGAGGTAAACAAACTGAAATTAAATAAGTGAACACTTGGATGACTGAGGACTAGTCAAGATATATAAAAATATCTAAAATTACAGCAGTGAAAGAACTTAAAATTTCATTCTACTAAAATAGTGCTTATTTTGATAACTGTTTAATGTTAGTAAGCAAATATTCATTTAAAATTAATCAAAGTTATCTATAGTTAATTAACGCTTATGTAAGAAAAATGATTTAAAAATTAATGGCATTAATTCATGTTGAATATTTGTGACTAATTGACAGAGTGATAGACAGTCAATGCATGAACTCAGTTTCCGTTTTCAGTAAAACTGGCAATTGTTTAATTGGTAGAAAAAAACATAAATTTTATTAATAGTTTTATTCTTATTAAAACTGTTAATTTATTATAATTTGCTTTATATTATAATTAATATTATTACTTCAAAATTTATTACAATAACATAAGTATTGACACAACTGACAAAAGAGGTTCACATAGCCCACAATTATTTGAACAGCCCTAAAATTAAATAGACTTTTCATATTTTGAATGACAGAGAAGAATTCTTCATCGCATATAATTTATAAATATTTTTTTAAGTTTATTATAATATTCGCCGGGCATATATCAAATAAAAGTATTTTCTTTTCGATCGTTTACGTCTTATATCTGCCAAATGCGCATAAAAAGGCTAAGACTGAAGCCCAAAGTTGGTCCAAAGCCGCGTTGCCGACTGCGTTAGCGGCCAACAACCGACTGTCGGCATTTCTGCGATTGTTACCGGCTTTTATGTAGGCTAGGACGACAGACGAAGGACTCGCCATACAGCAACTCTTATACACGCCAGTCGCATAAAACTGGGAACAGTTTTGCAAGTAGTTTGGCTTGCCTCAAAACGTTTGATAGTAATACTAAATGACAGTAATTTTTAAACATTTATATAAATTTTAAATATTAAACTTTTAAACAGTTAAGCAGTCTACACTAAGCTACTAATGAACTGATTTTGACCATCCTATGTCTGAACAAGTTTAAAGATTTGTGTTATTGGAAAATTATGTTAAAATTGTCTTTTAATTTTAGAGGTACCAAGTGAAACTTTCAGCGTAGTAAATTAATTTTTATAATTTTTATTACTTTTGTTACAAAACAAATAGACTTTTGAAAGATATAGAATAATTGTTTGTTTAAACACAATTTACAAACAATGTTCTCTGTCTCTTAGTCCCACTTTGTTTAAGTCCACAGTTCCACAGTTAATGCATCAGTTAATTAACACTCAATTTGTTGTTTAACAATGAGGCAAATAAGCGTAAAAAGCTGCAGCTAAATCTGTGCTTTTGTCAGCACTTGAATCCTGTTGATCCTTTTGGTCAATGGGGAATTTGAAACTTCCGTTTTCAACTCACGAAAATATTCGCACACTTCACATCGAGTTTTTAATTTGCTTTACTTGGCATGAGTCCATCGAAGAATGGCATAGTTGGGGTTGTATGAGTTCTTCAAATACCCTGTAGGTAGCCAAAATCGGTTCGTGTGTATTTTTTGTTAAACAACCCATATATAATAAATTTGAGTATAAATATTCCAGAATCGTTTCTAAGTACATCTCTTTTAAGTACTTTTATCTTAAAGTCTTTAAGCGACTTTAAAGTTTCGTCCCAAATAAATTTAGCAGGGCAGCTGCTAGTCGTGCTCACCCACTTTAGACTTTATTGTCGCGCATTCGCAACTTGTTTATTTTGTGTGTGTTTAGAGATTTCTTTTCCTTTATTTTCCGGTTTGGTTTGGCTTTGGGGAGAACATTGTCGCTTTATTTGAGTTACGTGACCCTGCGCCATTGAGCGCTAAAAATGTCTTGCGACATGAACATGCAACTTGGTTCAGTATGTTGCCACACACACACGCTCACACACACTCACACACACGTAGAGGGGTGTGTCTGTCTGTTTTTTTTTGTCTCTTGTCTCTGTTTGTTGATGTGAACTCATGGCGCTGGCAGCCATGCAGACAGAGGGGTTAGTCGAGGGGGCAGTACGGCTGGGGGGTGTCCAACTGAAGGAGCTGATGTCCTGACTGTATGCCGGCATGTCGTCGTGCGAGCTTGTTAAGTTCATTAAGGTTGAATAATAACAACAGTAACTACATTTTAAAGGAGTTGTCCGATGAGCAGTGGGAGCAGGAAAGAGAGAAAGGTTGGAAGAGGGCAGAGCGGAACGGAGAGTGGAGGAAAAGGAAGACAAGACGAGTTGAGTTGAGTCGAGTCTTTCTTACTACCAAAAGCCACCCCCCCCACCCACTCATGTGCTTGTAATGCCCTCTCGCATGTGTGCCTTTGTCTGTGGTATTTTCAGCTACGACTTCGTGCCTTACTTTCTTACCTGCTTTTGGCTTGGTTAGTCCTTCTTGTTAACTGCTCTTATTACAACTTATTTTACTTATGCTTGTTTTTACTCAACAACAGGCAAACAGCACAACATGCACTACATGGCTGCAAGGCCTTTTGATTTAAATACCCGTTGTGCCACAAGTCGGGGGTATATGTGTGTTTTTTGGGGGCTACGGTTTTTAAAGAAATGAGAAGTTGTACAACAGTTGGGTCTACTTATATTTGTTGTGTTGTACTGTTAACAGTGGCTTTGCTAACGGATATTTTAGGGTCGTGCACACTCTTGTCTTTTTTATGGTATTTTTGCTCGACTTAAAGTTGCTTTCCATTGAAGTCACAAAACTCTTTTTGGCTTTCCACAGAACACACACACGCACACACACATGCACAACATATTTGGGCTAATCCTTGACTCCTACATGCTCCGTTCGCGCCCCTGCCGTCGCTTCCTGGTTTTGGCTGCTTCCGCTTTTGCGCTGCGGGCAGAGCACAAACATCTTCAGTCAGACAACGGGAGTCACGAGTCAACGATTCAGCGAGTCGGTTAGAGATGCACTCGTGACACGACAGCTGCACTACTATCGTTGCCTCGTTGCGGTCGTGACACGAGTTGTGGGACATTTGGAGTTCCCGCTCTAGCTAAATGAATATTTTCTTTACAAACTTTTTGGGAGTTTTTGATAAGGGTATTCCTGAATCGAATTAAGATTTATTTTGGTTTTAAGTTAACAAAACTTGTTTAAGGAACTAAAGCAAGATTTTAATTATGTTTCTATCGGTTTAGGTACAAACAAATATAAAGTAAGACTTGTAGGAAATATTTCCATTTTTTTCACCCAAAATATTGTATTTCCAGCTGTAAAAATTATGTTGCGAGAGCACGACTGCTAGAGAACGGGTATCGCTCATGTTTCAATTAATTCCTGATTGAATTACAGTGAAAGCTCCCTTGGCCGGACAGCCACTTTTCCAGTATTTTTGTCCGCCCAAGGGAGATGTCCGCCAAAGGGAACGTATTTTGTATGAAAATTAAGCTGAAAAACTAAAAAATTCGTCCGGCTAAGGGAACTGTACGCCTGAGGGAGCTGTCCGCGAGTATGCCAAAGTTTTAAAGATATAAACATACATATTTTCTTTACTTGTGTACTGCGTGTCACGACACATTGGGTTAATGCTGAGACCAAAAGCAGCAGCAGTGGCAGCCACAGACAACATGTGGAGACCAACAACAGCAGCAACTATAGTAACAACAACAACAACCACAGGAACAAGAACAGCAGCATTATTGGGAGCAAGGGATACGGAAAAAAAAACAGCGAAAATAATCAAGTTTCCGACAAACATCAACATGACGCCAAGATAAAAACCTTCAGGATGCGACGCCAGCACTGACGCTGACGTCGCTGTCGACGGCGACGCGACGGTGGCGTCGCTCGCAACGTAGACAAGATAAGACACATCAGCAGCAGAAGCTGACGCTGCAGCAGAGCAGCAAGAGGCGGAAGGGGATGGAGAAGGGGAAGCAGAAGCTGAGGCAGTTGCTGTGCCATTTCTATTACTATTACTGCATGTGGTTGATGCGCATACCCTGTAAATTGTAGGCAACTATGGTGGGTATGACAAAAAGAGAGTTAAGACTATGAAAAGCTTTAAGCATGTTTTAGGTTCACAAATTTTTAAACTTTTAGTGTGAACACAAAATTACAGGGTATCAGCTAGTCGTGCATATTTGGGCTGTAGCTTTTCGGCAGCTCTTTGGCACTAGATTGGCTGCAGCATAACCATCTCTGCCTCCCTCCCCCTCTCTCCCTCTCTCTCCACTCTCCTCTTCTGCCTCCTCCTGCGCTGCCATTCGATTGAGTGTTTGCTTTAAAAAGTATATTGGATTGGCCTCTTCTTTCCATCAGCCTCGCCCGCTTTCTACCCTGCGCTGCCACCAGGCCTGCCTCAATTTACCTCCACTTGGCTCCCAATTTTCCCGCACTTTTCCACCAATTTTCCTTTGGTTGAAGCTGTGACTTGGGGCTTTCCACTGGTGCTGACGTCGTAGGCTATTGCTTTGTTTTAATTTTTCAAGTGCTTTGATGAAATAAACAATTCGAAAACCGTTTTCAAACTGAAGGGATTGATAGTTTAAAATGCACACAATGTGTTTAAAATTAGATGAAAATAGTAATAAAAGTAGCTATTTATATTCCTAACTGGATATTACTCTATCTTTCAGTATTCCCAGTTTAGTTTTCTATATTTTTGCTTGTCTTTCTCATTATTTTGTGCCTCTGTCTGACAAACTATCTCAAATTTTTAGCTCTTCAAAGGTCAAAGTAAATATTTTTGTTTTAGACGGCTGATGGGAAAATTGTTAAAAGTGTTGTCCATACTCCACTCTCTCTGTAAAGCCTCCCACCACTCACGCCCTTCTACCACTCTCCACCTCTCTCTACTACTCACTCGCTGCCTGTTTTTGCCGCTAGCCGCAAACAAAGCCACTTTGAATGTTAAACAAAATTATAACTGAATTCGTATAAAAAAGGTTAGTTGCCAATACTTTTACACACACACACCCTTACACACTCCCCTACCGCACATAGAGTGCTCGCTGGGCGTGCGAAGCAAAAAGTGTTGCATACATCGAGGCGCTGTTTGAATTTCTGCTGAAGTTAACATTTTTATAATTCCATTAAGCGGCTGCTCGTGTGTGTGTGTGTGCTCTCATGTGTGTCTGTGTATGGGTGTGGGTGTCTATTGGAGTGTGTATGTGTGTGCGTAACACGAAGCTGCCCATGTCGCACTGACAACAGCAACAAAAACAAAGGTAACCAAACGGTTCCACAAAGTTGGGGGCCAAAACTTTTTGCATTCATAAATCATTTCTCGCTCTCAGGCAAATACCCCAACCCTAGCGCCAGAACCCACTTCCCTACAACCCCAACTCCAGCACTCGTAACACTCAGAGTCTATCCCGTTATCCGCACTCTCCTGCCACCTGCAACTTTCCCCTGGCGTAGACACTTTTAAAGGTGGAAAAATACTTTTCGCTGAATTTGTAGAAATTCTCTCTCCAGGTAAAGTCAGCGTTTGCCATTCGAGTGGCTTCCATGTATCATATGCCATACCTCTGGTTGGTGTGCTGTTGGGGTGGCACTGCTGGCAGACGTGTTGCAACTTGTTGCCTGCCTCACTATGTGGCGCCTTGGGTTACAACAATACGCCTTTTCTTGCCGCCTTTCGCTGTCTTTCTCGGCATATCCCTTGTCATTTTTAATTTATGCACCGAATGGAGCAGAACCTATCTGCCTCTGCCTCTGAATCTCCCACCCCCCCTGTGTTCGTCTTGAACTTTGACTAAACTTGGCTCTTCACACACGCCTTCTCCTACTGGCCCGCCCTCTAGACTTTAGTTTCAGGCAGATAGTTGACTTATGGCCCATATCATGCGTTTGCTTCCATTTCCCACTTTTGTCTTCCACATTTTGTAGCATGTGGCATACAATTTAATTGCGGCTTTTGTGCACATTCAGCATAAGGAAGCACTCAAGACATACACTGACCTTGCGGGGTCTTACACCACAGTAGGCGCCAAGTTGATCAGCACATTGAGGGGGTATCAAGCGCTACAGGGGTAGACAGTACATGAGAAATTCGGCGTAGTTATGGAGGAGTTATAGAATATATAGGAATTTATTTTGATTCTTCTTGGACTTAGAATAGTAGGTGGAACACTCTTCCTTCAAAGCTGGAGCCTCCTTCGGTAGGCTAGTATAGAAAACTAACCTACTTCGAACCTGATGAGCTTCAACACAGCATTCAAATTCTTTACAATTAAAATATTTAGTAGATGACAAGTATTACATATTATTTTTACAATCTTTAAGAACTTTAGGAATTTTTTACTATTATTCTTGGTCTTAGAGAAGTAGTGGGAGCTGTCCTCCTTCTCCTACTTCCTTAGCTGACAAGTATTTCATATTAGTTTCTAGGCTACTTAAATGAAATTATTTAACTCAACCAGCAATTAAAAACTTTTGCCCTCTGAATGATGCTTAATTTCAATTATTGCGTTGCTTTCGGTTATTTGTGGCAGCTTTTTTTGAGCACAACTTGCCACAGATTACGAAACAAATGAGCGAGCACAGAGGCCGCAGCAACCACAGGCATAGGGTAAGCCCGACTGCAAAATACGCTGTAAAAAAATTAATTTAAAACTAAAACAGAATTACGTGTAATAAAAATTGTATGTAAATGTTATTTATATTTAAATAAAATAGTTTTAATTTAAAAGAGACATAGAGAAGAGGTTCAGAGTTAGAGCAAAGAACAGAACTCCTCAAAGAAGAGTTCCTCCAAAATGTAAACAAATTTTAAAATTTGTATTTTGACAGCTGACTGACTTGAGTCGCTTAATTGCTACTTTACAGGGTATTTGATGGTCGTTACTCTGTGTGAATTACAACTGGCCGCTGTGGTTGCAGTTGCAACTTGGTCTAGAGAGGGGAATTAGCTTCGAGGGGTGAGTGGACGTGTTTTTTTTGGAGTATTTATCTTTGCGCTTTGGGACTGGCATTGAGATGGAGGGCAGTTGTAGCGGGTGACTGCTGTATCTCATCGTCTACGTCCCCATTGTGCTGTATGTGTGTGTTGCAAGTTAGTCGTGCTGCCTGCAACACTGTGTGGAGCAGAGCAGCGCAGAGCAGCGCAGCGCAGAGCGCGCATAAAAATTAAAAATTTCATTAAATTCACAAAAATGCTTCAAGTGGAAAAATGTAATATCCTTTGGGCACAAAGGATCTGCATATAAATGCAAATGCCTCCCGATTGCTGGGTGCTGACTGGTAAAACGATATGTTTGGTCGACAACGAATGCTGCTGCTGCTGCTGCTGCCGCTGCTTGTGGCAAGTACAGGGCTCGATGGTGTAGTCTCCACCGACTGAGGCATGCATGAATGCACACACTACCTATCTCTCTCTCGCTCTCTCTCACACACTCTCCCTCCTCTGCCTCCTCTCTTTGCATATGTGGTTGCGTAATTATTGCAGCCATTTGATAAATAAAAAGGAATTCGCTCTTTAGCACGAAACTCGAACTGAAATTGAAGTCACGTCTTTTGATTGCAGTGAAACTCAAAACTTAAAATCGTCAAATATTTCAATTTGACCTTTCTGTATTTATCTGTATTTACAGATTTTTTTATTTCTCTGTTGACCTATTAAAAATTCAAATTATTTTTAATAACTTTACAGGGCATTTCTTGCATAAATTGCTATTTAAAATTAAAATTAACAGCATTGGAAATTGAAAGATTTTAAAAGGGCCTAAAAACTGTTAAAAATTCTTAAAACAGGTGCTAAAATATTTGTATTATCAAGTTATTTAAGGGGATCGATTTGTTTTATTAAATATAGGCTTATTTTGGCTAGGGGTTCGCGATACCAGCAACCACCTAACCTAGGCTTAGAATTGAAGCTTACATATAAAATATTTGGTTAAGTGATCCTTAGTCGGTTTAACTATCAAACCATAAATTAAATAATACTCGACTTATTGTTTCTCAAAATGTCATTAATTTTATTTACATAAACGGTTTTATCATTTATATTTGTTGTAAAAATTTAAACTTCTGTTTAAATGTTTTCAAAAATTAGGCAATATAAGTGTACCCTTTGTTAGGGTATTACAAATGATGAAAAGCTTGCACATTTGGCCATAATTTGCTTAATAAGACATCAACTGTCACACACAACAAGCCACACACCCACACACACCCACACAAATACACATGTGGTTAAGTTCGCTGTTAAAAGTCGAAATAAAGTTGAGAAATTAAAAGTTTTCGCCGCAGCCCAAAATAAAGTCAAGAAACAACTTTTTTAACTGCTCAAGCAACCCTCGTTATCCAGAACTCCCAGTCCAAGTCTCTCCGCTTCTGTCCTGATCCGAATGCAAATGTACATGCATGTGCCTGTCCCTGTCCCCTGCCACTCTCTCGCTCCCCTTCCCACTTTGCGTATGTAAAACTTGGGCATGGTAATTATCAGACTTGTTGGGAAAACTGCGACATTTTCAACCGACAAAATACTTATAGTAGGCACTGTTGAGCTGTGCATGTGTGTGGCTGTGTGCATGTGAAATATTTTGCATTCCATTTGCAAACCAACCGGTTTCATAGTTCAAGAGTCTCAGCTAACAAGTTCTATGAACTAAATCCCGTTGTGTAAATGGAACTTGTTCACTTGATTGATGCCTGATTGACGAATTGATGAGCAAAGTTATGTGGTGTAAGTTGTACATGCTTCGAACAAGTTTTAACTGACAGGGTTAGCACACGTAAGTAGTGCAATTGTAAGTGGACTGTTAGGAGTATTATTGCCAAAATTAAGCAAACCGCAAAGAGTTCTCCTTCATTTATTTAGACTAGTGAGTGAGCCACGCTGAATAGACCCAGTGCTTTATTAAAGTATAGTTTCAAGTAAGTTTTTCAAACTATCACTATGAACTGAATGTATATGATTTAGCTACTTGTTCGATTCCATATGTAGACTGGGTAATCATGTGCACAACTTGTGAGTTTGATTAATATAATATTTTATATAAGATTTTGATCGATTAGTCGCCCGGTGCTAACTAAAATCACTGACGACATGTAGAATCGTTCTACCTATTTTCATATATTTTCTGTAGCAATACAACTGTTACTTAGCTATTGAAAAAATGTACTGACTCACGACAGATTATTTCCTTAGGATCTACAATATAATTTACATATCATGGGGTCGACGATAAAGTTGAGAAAACTGCTGACTTCGATTGATTATTAACAGTAGATCTATGTGTAACCACTTGGTGAATATTTGTTTTTATAAACTTGCTGACGACTTCTTTATCATTTTAGTTTATTTCACTGCATACACACCTAACAGACTATTCTACTTTGTTTCAAGCGTGGGGTTCAAAAACTCCTCGAAACTACGTTCCACCTTCCTCTAACCTTCCTTCCACCTTCCTCTAACCTTCCTCTAACCTACCTCTCACCTTTCTCCAACGTTCCTCCTAACGTACCTCCAACCTTCCTCTAACGTACATCAGACCTTCCTCCCACCTTCCAGCAACCTTCCTCCAACCTTCCTCCCACCTTCCTCTCACCTTCCTCCCACCTTCCTCCCACCTTCCTCCCATCTTCCTTCCAACGTTCCTCCTACGTTCCTCCAATCTTCCTCCAAGCTTCCTCCAACCGTCCTCTTACCTTCTTCCAACATTCCTCCAACCTTCCTCCAACCTTCCTCCAACCTTCCTCCAACCTTCCTCCAACCTTCCTCCAACCTTCCTCCCACCTTCCTTCCAACGTTCCTCCTACGTTCCTCCAACCTACCTCTAACCTTCCCTTAAGCTTCCTCCAACCGTCCTCTTACCTTCCTCCAACCTTCCTCCAACCTACCTCCAACCTTCCTCCCACCTTCCACCTTCCTCCTTCTTCCCTCTCCTCCCCTCCTCTTCCTCCTCACCACTTTTTAAAACCCCTTCTCGTTTAAAGCAACTTCTATTAATTAAACTGTCACTTGCTTATCCACTTAATTGATTTGTTAATTTGTGAGACACACACAACATGCGTATCAAACTCGCAAAATCGCAATTACTGAAATTGTGGTCAACTCGGTTAATTTCAGTTGCAAGTCGCACTCCGAAGGTGAATGTTGAGAACCACTTGGCACATGCGACTACTACAAATTGTGTTCTGTTTGTTGCCACTGTTCCTGCCCTTGCCACATTTAGGGGCAGGTGAGTTACCGCTACCGGAGAACTACCAGGCCTCGGAGCTGATGAATGCTGCAGTGCAAGTAATCCAGCAGTATGTGAGTCCTCGTTATAATCGTCTGGCGATCATGGATCTCTCACGATCGATTGCAATGCAGCGACAACATCGTGTGGTTATAACCTATCTGTTGCATCAATTTGGGGATCGTTTGTCGGTGCAACTGCTGATGGATACACCTATTGAGGAGCCAAAGGATCATATACTCTTCCTCATTGATTCATCGCATGCTTTTCGCTCACTTCGATTTCATTTCGCCAAATCGCTGTTCGACAAGGAGTTTTACTTCTGGATTCTGTTTCCGTGGCAAGCAAAACAAAGAAAGGACAAGTTGATTGCTTTGAGGGAAATATTCGAGACCTGTCGCAATTTTCAAGTACTCAATGCGTTTGTGCTGCTGGAAGAACCCGATGGCGTAGTGCTACTCTATGGCTTTCGACTGTTCTCTCCGGATTGCCGAAGTGTTCTGACACCAGAGCTTCTGGATCGCTTTGAGAATGGAAAGTTTCAGCTGAATCATAAGCTCTTTCCTCGTTTGATGGGCACTTTCTACGGCTGTCCTCTGAATGTGAGTTGGTATCCACAGCCACCGTTTGTCATCTTCAACGGGGATTACATGGATCCTGAGCAAAGGAGTCAAACTTATCGCCTAACCGGAATCGATGGAGAGCTGCTCAAGAAACTGGCAGACATTTTTGATTTTCGCATCAATTTGCTTCCGCCGTGTCGGAATAAAGGCGTCAAGTCACAGCGAAATTACAGCTCCCTGGGATATTTGTACAGTTCCGATGATTGTTTCGAGCAGCTGAGGAATTTGAATTCTTCGGTGGCCATTGGATTGAGTGCTTCTCTACAGCATCGGAATCAGTACTCCGGCACTTATGCCTATCATCAGAGCGCCCTGGTCTTTGTGGTACGCGTAGAGCCTCGTATGGGTACGGTTTATCAGCTGATACAACCGTTTTGTGGCACGGTCTGGTTTTTTTTGGCCCTCAGTTGTCTGCTCGCTTTGCTACTGCAGTGGGCGTGGCATGGGCGCCAGACTCGTTTCGATGCAACGAGTAGAGCTCTATTCGTGCATACAACCCTACTGGGCAACCCTTTGGAGGCACCTGCCCTACCGCTCGTTGGGGTCGTACGTGGTTATCTTGGCTTTTGGCTGCTACTCGCTTTAGTGCTTCGTGGTGCCTATCAGGGTAAGCTCTACGATGTCTTTCGCCTGCCCAATTATCCACCGGTGCCGGAAAGTATTGCCGATCTCCTCAGCGAGAACTATGTCTTTCTGGCCACGGACTACACGGATTACTTTCCACGAAATCGCACCGTTTTGCTACCCTTGAGCGATGGAGAGCGTTTTGATCACCTCGAGGCAGCGAGACCTGGCGCAAAATTGGCTACCAATTCTCTGCTGGACAATCTGGTGCACTACAATCAGATCAATTGGCGTACATCCCGTTTGACCCCCGTTAAGGAGCACATTTTTCTCTACCAGCTGATCATGTATTTGCGACGTCATTCAATCATCAAATTCGGCTTTGATCGCAAGCTAAAACAACTCCAATCGGCTGGTATTGTTGGATATGTAAGTCGACACTTTGAGAAGTACCTTTTTAGAGCACCCTACACAAAACACTCCCGTGAGGTGCTGCCCCTTCGCCTCGAGTTGCTTTGTGGATTGTTGTTTGTCTGCGAACTGATGATTTCGTTTGCGTTTCTTGTCTTTGTCCTCGAACTCTTAAGCTTGCGTTTTTCTTGGCTGAGACGGTACTTTGTGTAGGTCCTTGAGTATCGAATCCATACCATACTTTATGACCTCAATTTAAATTGAATTTGTGCTTATTAAAACGGCTTATTCAACACTGGGAGGTTCTTATCCAATTAAATCTTTGGAGGTACAAGGTATCTTAATGGGGAATCGAAAAACCCATCAGATTACAGGAAATTCGAATTCTAACCCTACTTTGTGACCTCAATGGAGCTTAAGTTAAATTTTTGTGCTTAATAAAAAGATTTACCCAACACTGGTCTTTTTCTTGGGAGGTTCTTGCCCAAAATCTTAAGACAATGGAAGGTATCTTAATGCGGAATTGAAAAATTCTTGAGATTACGGGGTATCTAAATCTAACCTTACTTTATGACCTCAATGGAGTTTAAATTGAATTTGTGCTTAAATAAACGGCTGGTCTTTTCCTTGGTAGGTTCTTACTCAATTAAATCTCAGGAGGTACACGGTACCTCAATGGCGAATCGAAAAACCCTTCAGTATAATTAGTTTGACCACTATACTGATTAAAGGGTACAGTTTTTGGCCTTGTTAAAGTGTTTCTTAGATCAGGTAAGGTTTGAATTGACAGGGTATATACAGGTCGGGCACACCAGCTTTCGATTCGACCATTGACTTGCCTTTCATTAGAAGTCATTGGACGTCCAGCTGACTTTGTGATCGCTTCCGTCGCTGCGTTGCCGCCCGAGGCATGAAATGTGAGCTTGCAACATGCAACATTCAACTTGCAATGTGGCAAGTGTCCTCGTTTTGTGGCAACCTGCTGCTTGTTGAGTAGTTGCCACATAACGACAACCTTGTTTTCATTCACTTTTCCATTATGACACCGACACCGCCACGAGCATTTGTTGCTGCACCGCACGCACCGCTGGGGGAAGCCCCTTCCCCCTTCTGGTGCTGTGCCACAGAATGCGGCGTCCTCAATAACCAACAGCAGCAATAAACAGTGGGGTAAAAAGGCTACGCTTTGGGTAGGAGCCGACTGCAGCAGACCCTGTAATCAGTACATCTTATTGTACCTTAGTTGGAGTTTTATGTAAGTAGTTGATCAAATTATGACTTAATGTAGAGAGACTTGATTAAATTATATAGATTCCCCTCATTAGGTCGATCCAGTAAATCTGTACTTCAACTGAGATACAGAGTAGTCCACACAGAGCAGTCGACCCCTGACTCTTTTGAAGTACAGGGTCTGTAAAAAGAGCAACAACAGCAAGGACAACAAGAGCCGAGTGAACTCATTAGCCTACATGGCCGCATTTTCCGCCTACACATGTGGGGCATGCAGCATGTCACAAGTGGCACTCAAGTTGACTCCGCTCGCCTCCACTCGGCTGTGCTCGGCTTTGCTCGGCTCGACTGGCACTGACAAAGGGGGCGAGTGTGTGTGTGTGTGTCGCTTGTGTTGTGTGCGTCATGCAGCTTGTTGCAATGTTGCTTGCTACATACATATTTTGTTTGCTTAAATGCCGGAAGTGTTGCGGGTCACAGCAGGCGGTATGCGGCATGTGGCATGTGGCAAGCAACTGTGTGGCAACTGGCGCCCCAAAAATGATTGCAAGCAACAAATGTTGTCAGCATTTGTAGCACGACAATTGTACACTGAATGTGGACTAAGTCATGTCGGTGCATGCACAACAGACAGGATTCATCATGTTCAAGTTCAGCTTACAGGAAGAATTTCCCATGTGCTGCAGAACCCCCCCTATAGATCGCCAGGGAGCGCTGTAAGTGACTTATTTTTAAACATCAGTTGGAATTTTTTTCTTCATTTTTTACCCCACTCGGGGGGTATTTGTTGCCCCTAATTTTGAGGGATTTATACTAAATTTTATATTAATATGTGTGTCATTTCTTATAACTAATCTCTTTTATCTGCGTATCTTCTAAGGGTAGAACATTTAATATTTTACTAGGCGGTATGCGAATCCACATAAACCTTTCAATATGTAGTTATTAAAGATTAGGTTTTAAAAAGGTTGACAGGTGTTATGCATAATAAATTTTAAATGATTACCACATAGGTGTATAACTTTTTAAAGATTAAATACAGTGGAATCCGGTTATAAAGACACTCAAGGGTCCGACGACCCGGTAGACGCTTTAACCGAAACGAGCAAAGAAAAAAAAGCTTGTATGGGGACCAAACAAGTTAGCGAATTTTCGTCGCAATGACCGGACGGACGCTTTAAGCGGAGTCGCTATAACCGGATTCCACTGTATATTTTAATTATTTATACAAAAATTGTTTTAAATAAATTTCTAATTAAAATTTAATAAATTATACGTGAATCTCTAGTAATTTTCCTTCAAAGCCCTTTAAGTATTTTCTTCAGTAGTAAACAATTATTAAGAACAGAGAAGAAATGTAGTGAGAAATGAATAAATAAAATTAAAAATTTTAGAGAGTGAGCTTATGAACTAAGCCTATTGGGAATAGCTAAGTATTGAAAAAAATATAAATTAAAACACTTTAGATGTGCTACAAAGCACAACGAGTCCAAAACTGGAAAATGGAAAAGTTTTTTAATGGATTCGTAATGAATTTTTAATGTCAGATTTAAATCCCAGAGTTAATGCCATCAAATTACTGTAAAGAAAACATTTTGGTTTTAAAGGAGACATTTAAAAAATGGGTTAATATAATTTACCGCTGTTTATTGTCTTAAGTCAAAACTTTACTCAATAAAATTAGTTTAATTCAATACTTTGTAGACAGTCATTGGCCTTGGGTAAAACATTGAATGTATTTGTCATTCACAACTTATCAATATGCTCCTCTAGATATTTATGTGGTGCTTCTACTCCCAATGCCCCCTCTTTACTTACTCCCTTCCTGCCCCCCTCTACAACTCCATGAAGCTGTCGTCAGCGTATGAGATTCCCACCAATGGGCACACACTTCAAACTCCAGGACGTCAGAGTGTCTGCTGATAAGCGCTGATAACAAAGGTAAACAAAAAGCACAACTCCCCCCTCCGACGCCCAACACCCAGTCACCGCTGCCCCTGTCCCCCCCTCGAACCCAACGTTTCACTTTGGCGGGAAACGTTGCAATTCGTCGGCTGTGATTAAATGTGATGCGCAGGCGTCAGCCGAATCCCCTTTGCCGAGTGCCCCGAATGCTTCACTCCGCTCCGCTGCGTATAAGACTTTTCATAGGCCAAGGGAAAAATATTGGGAAATTTGTGCATTTTTGATGAAAACTCTTGTGCAACATTTCAACTTGAGCTGCGATCATCAAGCTGACAAGCCAAATGTGCCCAAAAATTGAAACGAGGGTACAGCAAATTAGCAATTTCAATTGCCTGCGAGGGTGGTTCCAAAAGTTTGTTTAGTTTTTAATACTTTAGGTTGTTTCACTGGGTTATTTTTAGAACTGCCCTCGCAGTTTTGAACCTACTTACGTGCGTTCTGTGCTGCAGTCTTTAGCTTGGCCTTGGCTCTGAAATATCGCAAATTCGCATCTCTCAGAAAAAACCCACACGCGATCTGTTCTGCTGTCTTGAAGAAGACTTTGGCAGTGTCTGGGCTATAAAAGTCTTGCCACTTGGCCAGCAATTGAACAGTTATTGACTGATACTTGGTAACATTGAAACTTGCTGAAAATGCTCTACCAATTGCTGTTGTTGTTGTCTTTCAACTGTTTGCTGTGTGCTCAAGTTTGGGCCAGTGAATTCCCTGTGCCCAATAATGCCTATCTGCCACCAGTTGAGGCAACTGCCGCTGAGCTTGCAACACAGGAGCCGTACTTTGTGCCACCGAATCTGCAACTGTTGTGGCTGCCACTGCAGCACGAATACGCACTGGATTTGCCCTTGGAGCGTTACTAGATCGAGGTCAAGGATCAGTCTGAAGTTGAGGAACGAAAAGGAAATTATTATAAATTTTATTTGGTGAACAAATTAATCAAAATTAACACCTGCACTAATAAAAGTTGTCAAGAAAAGTTATAATCCATAAATACATGCACTTAAAGATACCCTAGGGTATATTTTTAATTGAAGCAAACAGTTTAAATAATCATATTTATTGAGTTGCTGAGTTTTCTTAGAACATAAGCCCATCATTCTCTTTTTATTTTCATAATTACAGGGTATACTAATAGTAGTTATATCAGCAGACAGAGACAGACAACCGCAGTTTAATCCCATTTCATAGTTGAACGTTTTCTTACCCCAAACACCCCACCCTCAATCCTCGCACACACACATACAACCACTTGCAGCTTATGTAAGTGTCTGTGTGTGTGTGTGTGTGTGTGTGTGTGTGTGTGTGTATGTGTGTTGGTGCTTAATCAAGTTTTGACACTTAAGTTTGCGCTCAGGTAGAAAACACTCGAAAGCCGCCTGACCAAAGTGAAACAAAGCCCAAGCGAGACCACCCTGTTTCCAGCCCGCTTAAGGACGACCCACACTTCAGGTAGAGCAGGAGGGTCAACGAGGGTAGCTCAACTTGTTACGCATTTGATGGCTGCATATGTCAGTTCATTGTATTTTCCTAACTTTCTGGCCTTTCTCTCTCTTTTTCTGTTTCTCTTATTGCCTCACACTTCTCTCACTCTACATTTTTTATACGCTTTTTTTGTGACCAGACTTGACTTGTTTTTTTATTTGCTTCACATTTTTTGCTCCTTTTGCTTGACAGTAACTTTAAAATCAATTAAATTGAGTGCCAGCATGATTGCGCAAAATGATTGCGCTACCAAGTGAGTAGCTCTACACACACTTAAACTCACACACACATACGCAGCTACGCCCTCTATAACTGCTCATTAGATTGATGGAAAACTAAGCAACAGCAAACAAAGCTAATTCAAACAATTTGCTTAAAATTACATTGATTAAGATCACTTTGCCAAAATATTCAAAATGTGTTTTTAAAGAGCAAAGAATTCAGTACTAAAAGAGTTAAGGGCTGACTGATGGGTTAATCATAAATGCCTATGATTATATTGCCAACATACTTAGTAATATCTTTGTTAAGAAAACCAACACAGGGTGCGCATAATGGTGTAGTAGCGAAATCGAGCTTACATAGGGATATTAAAGATAACAATAAATAGAAATTTGGAAATATGTAAGAACGTTTTCAAATAATAATTAACTTTTCTTACGGATTCTTTCTTCAAAAGGTTTACTGTATTAAATTAAATTCAAGTTTGTTTGCGATATCTCAAATAACACTGCACGTCTTCATACAAATTTTCTATTATATTCCTATATGTCTTATGGTTATAGTCAACTTAACCTGCCAGACATAAAGACGGACTTTCATTCCAAATTTAGTGGTTTTAGCTTTCAAAGTTCCAGGTGTTTATACGGACAGACAGACGGACATCATTACATCGGCTCGCCTGTTGGTGCTGATCGAGAATATATATACTTTATGCGGCCGACCACGCCTCCTCTTGCCTGCTACGCACATTTCGCTGCTGACAAACTTAAAAGACCCATCTACTCTTTTTTAGAGTATGTGGTCTAAAAATTAAAAAAATTTTGACTTATATTTTGGATGTTTAAATCGAGTTCAATGATAATTGAGGTAATGGTTGACTTAGCCAAAAAGTGGAATCCAATGACATATTTCTTTGTTCACTTTACTTAATATAATTAACGAAGTAATCGATGAATTCCGAAACTTCAAGTTTATTTCATGTGGGATTTCTAGTGATCCACAAAAAGGCTTTTTAGGGAATTATTCTAATTCTAATTATTTTTCTAAATTCTAAATTCATTAGATAAGTATATTTATTCTTAACGCTGTCTTTATTTAGCAGTTTTATCTCTAAGTCATGCATTTTTGATGCGTCTTCTGATCAGTTTACTTTGGATCGTTTCAAGAACATACGAAACTTTTATTATTTGGGCTCTAAAATGGGTCTCTAACAATAATAAACACATGAGTGTGTGTGAGTGCGTATAAGCCGTCTGCAAGGAGCCAAAGTCAATTGTCAATTGTTGTTGTTGTTTTTGTTGTTGTTTGTTAGCTTCATTATTTGCCAAGTAAAAGTAATGAGACTTTTGTTGCCTTGTTGCGTTGCACATGAGTGCGCCTGTTAAGCTTTGTATTGACACACACACACACGCACACACACACACACACACAATGCATTTGTAGAAAATAAGGTTGCGCCCTCAACTCCCTCTGTGTGTGTGTGCGTGTGTGTGTGTGTGTGCTGGTCTTTTGTGTGTTGGGCAAACAAAAGCGCAAAGCGTTGACAGCCAAGTGAACCGCCAAAGGGGCCCAACACAAGGGCAACCCCAACGAAAGCTAAGACTATGCTAGCTAAAAGTCTGCTCGATTGTCAAATACCCTGTACATACTCACACCTCATAAACAGGGGCAACCTGGGTATGCTAGATTTGAATATACCCTGTATTTCATTATTCTTAAACTATAAAATTCATACATAAATTGCGTTTTAGGATGACGTTAACTAGCATTTACACGCACATTGCTTATACGATCCAATTGTCACAAGCGTAAAACCTCCAAGTGTGATCGACTTACACGTACCCTGTAATCAGTTCATATTATTTTAATGGCTATGCATGAAAATAATTAAATTTCCTTAACCGATTAACTAGATAAGCAAAAGCGTCTGGGACAGCCATCGACAGAGCTACACTTGAAGATACCCTGTAAAACTTAATGTACTCAGCTACAAAAAAACTGCCTAAAGCTTAGAATAAGAATAAGCACGACTGTAGCATACTCTGTACAGAGTTATCCATTGGGGTACCCTTTAACTAACATACCCTATGTTGGTGTATTTATGTGTGTACAGGGTATAGCAGGAACCAGAACAACAATTGGAAGCAAACAAAGTAAAAGCGTTTCGAAGTGCATGACAATGCAGTCAGAAAGAGTCAGAGAACGAAGAGAGAAAGAGAGGGAGTGAGGCAGAGGGAGGTAGGGAGACGCTTCAGCTGGTCAGCTGGTGATAAAAACTTGTAGCAGCCACTGTTACGGGCCGTTGGCAGGAGGAGCACTCACATTACCGATAGAAAATAAATTAATTTTCATAATAATTGTCCCGACTCGGCAAATAGACACGAGCCCCCAAACCTTCTATCCTCCCTCCCCAGTAATCCCCACTCCAGCACAAATGCTTTGCCGCATAGCCGCCAGCCATGGATGTGGTGGGGTGTAGAGGGGCGGGCAGCAGGGTATCCTTCCGGCAACCCTTTTTTTCGGAACGCCAATAATAATAACATTGTTAACACAACGTGCGCATGTAATAAAATCGTTTATTGAATTGGCCATAAATTTTCGTAGCTCGCAACAGCGTAGCCTCAGCCCCTCGTCCCCTCACTCAGCCCTGCTCACCTCTGGTTACTGCTCTAACAGCCCTCGCACAAGTCAAAAGTTGCAGTCACTTGGGCAATAGAAACAAGCTTCGAAGTGGGGCAAGAGGGACAAGTGTGGAGGAAGAGTAGATAGAAGGATAGCAGCGGAGAGTAGCGAAGAGGTGAACGGAGGAAATTTAGAAGAGCTGAGGAAAAGTGCGAAGGGAAACTAGGAAAATGTTGCTTGTGTGGCTTTTCACTCGGCCTTTGTGTGTGTGCGAAAAAGTTTAGAGCAAATTTTCAGCTTTGTCTTCGCTTTTCGTCTTTCCTTCTTTGCTTTCGCCTCTGCCCTTTCCCCACATCCTTTCAAGCTTTGTGTGCAGCCTCTGCTTTGACTTTAGTCAAAGCATGTGTCAGGTGTGTGTGTGTGTGTGTATGTGCATGTGTGCTTGAAATTGAACTATCAAATACTCAAATTAATTTACAGGCAGCTCTTAGACTTATGACAAAGTTTGTTGTTGGAACTTATGCCAAGAATTATGCAGCTTTAATGAGCTATTAGCCTTGCTGCTTAAAAGCACTTTAAAAGTGACCTTTAAATTTAAAGACAACAGCACTTCGAGCACAACTAAAAGACAAGTGTTGGGCAACGCTTGCAGTAACGTTAGCGCTGTAAAATTTTGCAGCTGCATCTCATCGATTTCATCAAGTTCTTTCATTAATTTACGCTGCATTTTAACAACCACACATAAATTGCGTGTAGGGCCATTAATAAGCATAAAAGCATTCGACTTTGGCCACTGCAGCGGACGAAGACAGAATCAACCTCCTGAGAATATATATATACATTTATTCCTACATCTCCTTCAGATATTCCCAGTTTGGCTTGAAGTCTTTGCTGGCAATGTTTACTCCTTACTTTAATCGCTTCTGGTACTTGGCTGAGCCACTTAGCTTTGAGCTACTCAAAGAAGCAGGGAGGTAGAACACTAGGGAGGTTGGAAACCAGGGAGGTAGGAAACCAGGGAGGTAGAACACCCAGCAGCGAGTGTTGCACTTCAAATGTTTTCAATGCTGTTCAATAATTTGTGCAAGGACAACGCGATGCGCTGACTAAGGCACAAGCTCATGCCCAGAGGACTTGAGACAGTAACTAGAGATGGACAAGTGTTAAAGTGGGTAACGATACCCATAAATCACATAATATTTGGGCTAAGGACTAAGCTCAGTTTGGAATATATGAGGCGGCCCCTGTTTTTGGTTACTCCTACAAACTTTGATTTTTTCCTCGTGTCGTGTCACGAGTTTTGGTTCCGCCTTAACCCCTTGTTGCCCAAGGCAGCGTTTGAGACTACAAGTGACAAAAAATGAGCTTTCATTGAAGTGTTTTGCAAACAGTTGCAGTTTAGCTTTGAGAGCCGCTTAAGCGGTCAAATTAAACCGATGTCATTGGCATTGCAGCCACAAATTTTGCTATTTATTGTGTGCTAATTATTAAATGTTGAGTAGGTTGAAAAGTTCTAACAAACCTACCCAGACCCACTCCGCTGCATGCCAGTCACTTTAGCTCTTGTGCTTTGGAGAATTTGCGGAATTCTATATGGTTTACTAACGCCAGAGATGACATTCCTCAATCCCTAAATACTCCCGCTGTAAGTGATGAATGGACAACAACAAGAGCAGGTCTAAAATAAATAAAAGCAGCAAAAAATGGGACTATAAGTATAACAATAGACGTGTTTTGAGTCTCCATACGCTAAGTTCTTCTGCCTGGAGCAATGTCCTGGCGCTTACTCTACTTTTAATATGTTAAACTCTGGACTCGAGAGCGCACAAAAGTGCGGCATTCCAGGCATGTGGAATCCAGAATTCCTCCGAAGAGGAGCTAAGCATGCTTCGTAAAGTGTGAGAAAAAAACTAGTACAAAAGGCGAGAGTCGAGCGTTTGCTAGCAACCTAAAGATACCCTGTACTTTAGGAATTACTACATCTTTTCTCCATGAAACATTAAGTAAATTTTTTGAGCTTAGCTAAGAGCCTAAATTGATGCTACAGAAAGTTTTTCAGCGAACCTACTAAGCAGACCCTTTACCAGCTCTAAACAGGCGAAGCATATATGTAAAAAATGCAGGGGAGAGAGAGAGAGAGAGAGAGAGGGAGAGTCGGGGAGAGATAGCACACAAAGCAAGTGCACAATACTGAAAACTGTAGCCAAGCACTTTTTGATTTATGGAGTCGAAGGGCAGAGGGAATTTTAGAGGGACTAGACCCAGGTCGTTTCGGGTGGTCGGAAGTGTAGACAATTTGTTAGAATTTATACAAAAACGCAGGCCGCTTTGGGCAACGAATGATGGTTTCGGTTTTCTTTTTTTTTTTTTTTTTTTTTTTACCGAGGGGTAACCGTACCGGTTGTGGTGGCGTAGGGCTAAACTTGGGGTTAGTTAGTTAGGAGTGAGTGGCGGAGTGCTACTCGTGCCGTATAAAACATGAGTGGCATTTTATTTTAAAGTAGCTCAAACAAATGCTCAGGCTTTTGTATAAAAGTTGGAACTAATGATTTTCACTTAGCATAGACGTTTGAGAGGGCAGCTAGAAGGTAGGCGGAGTACAACCACAGTTTACAGCCGGCTCCATCTACAGCTACTTCTCCTTGTCCGCTCCCCGCTTCCTCTTCTACTTCGTTGTCGTCTTCTACACATGCCTGGCACAGATTTACATGACATTATGTCATTGTTGTTGTCTGCTTTTATGACGTCAATTATGTTTATGAATGTCTAAACAAAAACTTCCATAAAGCCGTCATCGTACTCATTGTCCTTGTTGTGAACTCACCCACACAAACAGACAGACACACTGATACATGTGTGTGTGCTTAGAGGGTGGGGGCACAAGTCCTTTTGGGGTAGTTTGAGTTTAAGTGAATTTATTACCATGAGCAAAATTTATTTAAGCAGTCAAATGCACGTGAAGTGCATCTCAAGAAAGCTGTCACACAGTCTCAGCTGACGTCAGAGGCGAAACTGGAACTGGCAGAGCAAGAGGCAGTGGATGGAGAAGGGCAAGGGGCTTAGAAATAGAAATAGGACTCAGGATGCAGCATGCAGCGTGCAGGATTCGCTATACGTCGGACAGTAGCCGAGAGTAGAGTAGGTCCAGAGTTGGGTGGGGGTTAAGAAGGACGTCTCAACTCAAGTTGGAGGTCTGAGGATTTTTTTTTGCTCTGATTGGGGTGACTCATGTGTGTAAGTTGCTATAAATTGTTGCACTCGAGTATTGATTTGGGCATTTGTAAGTAGAAACGAAGGTTGCTTAAGCTCGTTCCGTTAGTTATCTACTTATATGAGTTTGATTTGAGAAACAGTTCTTAAACCCAAATGCTTTAGTCTGAATTTGTAGGAAAATCTTTTCATGAGTGACCCCAATGTGCAATATACAAACACATTGATAGTGACAGGGTCATATAAAGCGCACTTGTGCCAATGACTGACATCTTCCTTATACACTGTCTCTCCAAACAGACACACAGAGGGGGGAACTGGGAAAAGGGAAATGTTTCTCACTTGGGGGCAATGCAAATTCAAAGCTGCGCTTTCTCATTCCAGCTAGTAGGAAAGAGCAAAAGAGAGCGGGCAGCGACAGAGAGTGAGAGAGAAATAGATAACAGTAACTGAACATGCATACACAACACGGCAGATGGTGTGGCAACTGTTGACGGAGTAGGACGCTTCTGTTGTTGCTGTTGCAAATCAAATCAAATTCCCGACAACGACAACGAGTTGGACAGCTACAGACGAGTGTCCAACTAGCACATACCCGTTAGTTTTAATTGTGAGTTAAAATAGCCCAGTTCAAAAAATCGCTGCATACCTTTGGGCGTTCGCACCTTTTAAAGCCTTAAAGTAGCCATAATTCTGTTTATTACTAAACATTTCAACAAGTTTAAATACATTATCAATATTTTAATAGTTTTGAATTAATTATTTATTATATTAAAGTTTTTAATTGCG
This sequence comes from Drosophila dunni, assembly GCA_018152125.1. Classification (NCBI taxonomy): domain Eukaryota; kingdom Metazoa; phylum Arthropoda; class Insecta; order Diptera; family Drosophilidae; genus Drosophila; species Drosophila dunni. The sequence continues at coordinate 8,533,724 of JAECXC010000648.1, read as the reverse complement.
GAAAAGCAGTTGTAATTACTAACCAATGGCAATAACTCCAATTAAACCAAGGTTTTAGTCAGTAGGGACACTCTATTGAGCACTGGATGTGTCCTATACACCTACTCCGTATCCCAAAACAACTATATACCCTTTTATGCCACGATCAGTGGGTATAATAACAAACTACCAGCTGTAAGTTCAACTGAATTCCACTCAAGTGGCACCTCATTTTTAAGGCTTTCGTTACTTTTGGTGTGGCAAATTGAAAGTTGTGCAAGGTGTTTAAGTCAAGGTCATGTGGCAAGACTTGACGTGCCAATTGCCAACTACCAACTGCCACATGCTGCATGCAACTGTTGCAATTAGTGCAGCACAGAAAAAGTTTCAACGCGAAATGCGCAAATTTCAAGTGCGAAAATCTTTACACCTCCGACTCCGCTTTTGGAACTCCTCTTCAGCTCGTCCTTTAAGTGTCTGCGAGGTGTAAAAAGTGTGTGTGAGTGACTGAGTGTGTGTGTGTGTATTTGCGTGCGTAATACGCTTTTCACACGATTTGTTGTCAAGTGCTTTGCCCTCCCCCTAACCCCTTCCTAACCCTTCCCCCCTGCAACCCTTTGCCACTGCTCTTCAAGTGGCCACGCCCAATTGAAGAAGATTTCAATTGAGGCGAGGAAGAAGGCGCACCTACAATTTCCGCCATGTCAACTGCACTTTGCATGAGTGCGTTCTCCACACACATACACACACAGACAGACACTAACACACACACAAACACACACACACACTCAATTCGCAGACTTTAGCCCTTAGCTTCCCTACTTGTCTCTTGAATTCTATGCTTTCCATCTTCAATTCTCTTTTTTTTGTACTGCTGTGAAAAATGGCAGTAAGCGAGTAGCATAGTTTTGTGGCAGCGAATGTAACACACGCAGACATGAAAGTAAACTGTACAAGGAGGCGACAGTGAGCAGTTTTAACCGCATAGTGATAACTCTCATAAGCGGTTTCTTAAACCTTTTAAAAGAGGTTTCATTCTATTCACTAGAGTTCTATGTATGTTCAGCTTTAATTGAAAGCTTAAATAATTTAGCTGACCCTTAAAATTCATTTTAAAATCAATGTTCACTTGATACAGGGTGTCTTTGCGTCGACTAGACCCTGTAATGCCACATTCCAAGTTGTTTTTTCGTGGCGTTTCCACTTGATTTACAAAACTCAACGCTGTGGCTGTCGAGCGACAGCAACAACATCAACAGAAGCTGAAACAACAATAGAAAAACCACATTTGACTGACACCACTGACTGAATGCCCCCCCTACTTCCTTACCCCAGCCACTTTCCTCCCTTTCGCACCCACTGTGCTTGCAGCCACGCCCCTTTTGCCTACTCGCTGTTGATTTATATGCACGTCGATTCGACGTAATTGAAGACGTGATCGAAATTCAAATTTTTGATTTTTAGTCATCGTGACTGCATTTCGCATTTTCGATAGCTTCCTTCGATAACCCTCCCGTGCCAACCTTAGCTGGTGTCTAGGCTGTAGACCTAGCTAGGGATGGGTAGTTGGAAAACAAAAATATCGAATGGGTTATAAAGAGTAATGAGTAAATCATGGCGTGGCTTTAAAAGCATTTAAACCATTTGATTATTTAATACAATATCATGTCACTATATCGATATAGTTATGCCAATATGCCACTCCTCTTTAAACCCCTCAAGTCACCTACCCATGTGTAAATCCTTTAGCTGCCTATTTGTTCCACACATTCGCGCTGAATGCGATTTTTGGTTTATGCTCAACTCAACTCTACTCCACACTTATCCCCTTCGTTAACACCCCTTTCTAGCCCCTCTCTCAGCCCTTTTGCCTACCAAATCATTGCGTTTACTTCCATTTAAGTTGAGTTTCTTTTTTTCCTGCAACGAGTAGTTGAAATATTTTTAATTTTTGTAAGTAAAAGATTCAATTCACCTGTCGCTTTGCTTTTAAGTTTCTAGCCCGCCATTTTATCAATGAACTCCTCTCTATCTTGCTGTCTCCCGCTTCTTTTAACCCATTTTGCCCCGTCCTCCAGTTTGGAGTCACAGTCTGCCTATTCTGCGGCTTAACAACGACCCGCAAATCATTGAAAGCTTTGTCAATTCCAAATTTGATCAGCTTAATGCTGTGCTACTTGTTAGAGTGTCCATTGGCTTTGCTATAAATCTCGGAACTTTGAGACTTTTTGAGGAATTTTTGAATACTTGAAAGGACCTACGATTTTTTGTAGTTGAGCCCAAGTTTGTGTAATGTCAAAGTCCGCGCTTCTTTGATAATTCCTTTCCATTTTGGTTCCTTCTTTCTCCTTTTCTAATTTAAATCTCTGATCCTATTTCTATACCTATTTGTATCCCTATCGCTTATACTTTAGCACTTTCCTCTTCCTGTTTCTTTTCATATCTCTATCCTATTCATATCATGTAATAGTATACTCCTATAATAGTATACTACTGATCCTATTCTTTATCTTATTTCTACTGGTAGTTATATTTTAACCTACAATTCCGTTGTTGTTCCTACTTATTTCTCCCTTCTATATTTTTCGTAGTCTTATTCCCATCACAGGTCCGTTTACTTGATCTTTTTGCGGTTCCTATTCAGAGTCCTAATTATATACCTATGCAGGTTTCTTCAAAATACCTATCTTTATTGTATGCCTGAGCCTATTATTACTCATTATCCTTCTCCTATTGCCCATTACTCTTTCGATCCCAGACTTTATTGAACTCCTGATTTTATTATAGTTCTCATTCCCCACCTAAAATTAGAGTGTGTTACGTTTAAAGTTTGCTTAGATTTAAAACATAATTATCAATTGGCCGAGTGTATTTCATGGTCGCATAATCAAGTCTTCATGCATATGCAACTCTCCCTGTCTCTCTCTAGCATTCATGCTCCGTCTCTTTCTATTTCCCTGTCTCCGTTTTAGTGAATGTAGTGCTGTGCAGTGTTGCAGTCATGGCATTCAGTATCTCTCAAACTTTGTTAAATCAGCCATGAAAACGGATTGTCGTCTGTATCCTGTGTCTGTGTCTGCGTCTGTTCTCCTCTTCTTCCACTGCCTGTTTATTCCGTGCTCTCTCTCTCTCTCTCTGTCTCTGTCAGTGTGTCTCCCTCACTCTCTGTCTGTGTATTTTGCATTTGGTTTGCTCATTTGACTTGCTTGCTGACTGACTGACAGACTCAATGATGGACTGACTGAGAGACGTGACCTGCTGTCGTGTCTAAAAGCTTTCAATAATAATGCCAAAGGCAAGAGTGAGTGAGAGTGTGGGAATGAGATGGGTATAGGCATAGTTTGAGCTGTTGCTTATTAACAATGGCGTTCGTCCCGCTCCTTCTCTTCCTCATTTCCTCTTCAAGTCTGCATGTCCGCATGTCCTTTGCTTCTTGGGGATTATGTCTCGACTCTTGACTCTCGACTCTCGACTCCTGGATATGCCACACGACTTGCCACGCCTCGTTGCGTCTCGTCTCGTCACCTCCTCCTCGACTCGTTGCTCTTGGCGTTACCTTCAACACCTGTCGCTTTCTCTCTGTTTATCTTCAACAATCTCGTAGTTACCTTAGATTCCATCAAGGCTGCAGCTGTATTGCTCTGGGTCTTGGGTTAACCGAAGCGGAGTATCTTTAATCTGCTGGCTATCTTGGGCAGAAGGGCTTAAACTAAAATAGCTTAAAGTTCTTTACTATCTTAGCTGTCTGAAAAAGTATATTTTATTTATATTGTTAAAAATTTCTTCTCTTTTTTTTTGACTAGCTTTGACTTTTCACAGCTTTCTACTTTCCATGCATTTTTATACTCTCTGCAAGAGTATATTGGGCTTGTGCAAAAGCATGTAACAGGCAGCTGGAGGAGTGGCACAGGCCAGAAAATATTTATATTCTTTTATAAATATGCGTATGAGCAATCTTATAATTTATGGAGCTTGCCTTTCCCTGTGCTGTTCCTTGACACCTGCCCCTTATGGGGAATCCCCTTAACATTATTTATGCCCCTTCTACACTTCTCTCCCTACTCCACTCTTACACCAGACACGATGCTAATGGTAAACTGTTGTGTTGTCAACACTCAAAAGTAGCGACACAAGCTTCAGATTAGTTCAGCGCTGAACCCTTATATGCCACACCCACACACACACACACACATACACTCCTGCCTGTCTGTGTTATGCTTTTGTCTTAATATTTACATAATTGTGGTTAAAAGTAGCTTTTAAGATGTTTTTAACTGACAAATGAAGAAAAGCATTTTCCACACACATTTTCCAACTCTGCTCAGCACACCGCACTCACCCAAGCTCTTTCTTACTCTCCTTTCCTCTCCCATCCCCTCCTCCTTCCTCCTCTTCAACTCCATTTCGCGCTTGCCATTTACCAGTTTTGCTTTTGTATCTATTTGTGTGCTGCATTTAATGGGAACAACAACTGACAAATGTGTTAGCTGACGTTTTATTGTCCTTTTCCCCCTTACACCCCTTACGCCCTTCTCCCCCGCTTACCTCTGCCCCCACTCCCGCTGTCACCCTTCTCCTGACTTCTGCCCAGTTTTATGGCTTGACATTTTAATAAAGGCATAACGTGAGGATGCGTATGTGAATAAGTAGAACAACAACAAGAGGAGCAGGAACAAATATTGCAATAGAGTGAGCTAGAACTATAAATACCCTGTGGGAAGCAGTAATTTTAAAATTTTGTAAGAATAGTTTGAAATTACAAACAAAATTATTTTTTTCATATTTATTAAAAATTTATTCAGTTTATTTCCATTCAAAATTTACTTAAAATCTAAATTTAAAAAATTTAATTTTTTAATCTTTTTTTTAAATGTATTATTTAATCAAATTTTTAAATTATTTTTATATTTTATCACTATTTTTGTACTTCATTTTTTTCTTCATAAAAATTATTATTGACACAATATGTAAATCCCCTTTTCGGCTATGATTACAGGGCATAAAAATAGCAACAATTTTTGGCATTTAGTTGGTTTTTGACTACACTCACTTGCACGTACACTCCTATGCACACAATCGCACACACACACACACACATAGCCACACTCACTAACTGTTCAAAATAGTTGGAAAATATTTTTGGCTAACCTCAAAACATTTCATTCGGTTTTTGTTGTTGTTGCTGGCAAAATTTGTTGGGTTTAAAATATTGAGAAGCAAAAGTTGTTGCCACAGGCAGCAGGGCAACACTGCCTCTACCCCCACCCACCCACTTAGCCCTTCCAAAATCCCTTACTCCCCGCTTTATCCAAAGTCCTGACTCCCTTGTTTTGCTTCCCTTTGTCCCTGGTTGAGTTCGTGCTACCAAAACGTTTATAAGGATTGTATGTGTGTGTGTGTGTGCGAGTGTGTGTGCGCCTCTTTATGTTGCATCAACAGCAACGCTTCTGCCACAGCCACAAAAACTTTAACTTTTAGCAACTTGTTTCGACCATTTTCAGACCCTGTAGCCAGGAGACTGCATAGGGTCTACTAAGGCGCGAAAAGTTTTCTGCTTTTGATCAGACGCTAAAGACTTAAAAATTGTCAACTTTTCACTTTTTACTTTCACTGTGTGCAATCTACTTGTTTTAATAAAATACAGGGTCTTCAAAGTCGGCATCACTCGTCTGTATCTGCTGCACACGTTCTTCCTCCACTCCACACTGGCTGCACAAGGGTGTTGAGTTAGAAAGCGGGAGGGAAGAGGGTAAGAAACGAAGCCACATAAGACAAAATTGTGGCAAGCCAAAAGCTCAAAGCCTGCAAACGCTTCAATGATAATATCTAAACACAAAAGCGATTTTAAAAAGAAAAAGAAGTGAAAATGCTTACAAAGAAATAATATTTGTAATAAAATATGAAAATTCAATGTGAATACGTTTTAAATACTTTGAGAATGACACTTGAAATCCTCAATCATATTTTGAATATCGCAAAAGCAGCTTAACTTATTCACAATTGATAGCAAAAAGTCTGGAATCAAAGAAAAACCAAAGAATGAGTTAATAAAAACGAATAAAGTGTAACGAGTCAAGTGGTACGAGTGGCCACAACGAGCATACGACTAAAACGAATGGTTAAAAGCGAGTAGAAATGCATACTTTTGGGGGTATGGTAGTTGGTAGTAACGAGTCAAATATATAAAATCAGAATAATGTGACTTGAGCGAGCGTCAAGCGAGTAGAGAGTTAGAAATGACTTGTAGCGAGTAGCATTAGCGAGTAGCAGTATCAGTAGCAAGTAGCAGTAGCGAGTAGCAATAGCGAGTAGCAGTAGCGAGTAGCAGTAGCGAGTAGCAGTAGCGACTAGCAGTATCGAGTACATAAATCCAGTTGCTTCACAAGAAAGGCAGTGATAAGTAAAAGGAATAAAAAGTAATAAAAGCAACTAAAACATGTATGTGTAAATGGCGAGCGATGAGTAATGAGTAACGCAGCCTTAGTTAAAAAGCAACGAGTAAAATACGATCAAGTCATCTAGTTGGCTCCGGCATAGTAGCTTTAAAACTAAGTAAATAGTGTGAATTTCAAGTTGAGTTATAGCCGAAAAAGGAATATTTAACAATATGGGATTAACACAAAAATGTTCCGGGGTGCTGTTCATATGTGTGTTGTTCATGCTGCTCGCTGGAGCATGGGGTAAGAGGGTCATACAAATTTACTTGACTAAATTAAGCAAAAATGTATTTCCAAAGCACTTTTTGGATGCGAGACAAAATTGGAGCATCCAAAGCAGAAAGAATTCTCTCTAAAGAAGCGTGAACTTGATGGTGATTTTTAAAATTTTTCTTAATATAAATTTACTTAAATTTTAACTATCGAATTTCTACCTTAGAATTTCTATCATACTTGAATGGCTTGAAGAATGACGGCAAAGGTTGGCAGAATGCAGAGAAGACACAAAGTCTTAACATACATATCACCAACATGGATGAAGAGGATCAAAAGAACCGCAATACGGATCAACAGATCAAAGAGGCACTTATGAAAATTATGAATAAAAAGCTAAAAGAAAATAAAATCGGTAAGTTTTTTACACGCAGAATACATCCCTATCTAAGAAGTAACTTACCTTTGCTAAGCTTCCAAACAACGGCGACGTTCTGCTAATGTTCCCGGCTTGGACTTTCGCCGGGAATTTGCCAGCGATGAGCCCAATCCCTATATTGAGAACCTACGCAATCGTTGCGAGCAAATTTAGATTCCACAAGAACGCAATCCACACAGCGCTGAACCTCTATACAGTTCAGGGCATAGTTTTTAACGTTATTAAAAAAAAAAAAAAAAAAAAAAAAAAAAAAAATTAAATATTTAAAGAGGTAAAAATTACAAGAAAAATCTCACAGTCAAGAACTCCCACCTATGTATAGTAAACATTTATTTACTTGCTCTAATGGTTTTTTCTAGCTGAAGAAATATATTTTGTAATCTATTTTCTACAAGACAAAGACCATTAATTTTTTTAAAAAGGAACTTTGAAAATTCTGCTGCGTGACATGTCAGAGCTGAGAAATTCATTACTACAGATGCTTAATTATTGTGTCATTCAGATGTCAGGCAGTGTCCAGAGCAAAACTTAATAATGCTAAGCATACCCTGTGGGCAAAAAATGAGCCAAAGGGAGTATTGCTTAAGTAGATACTAAAAACTATATTGAATCGGTTGAAAATTTAATCAAAAGCAAACAAATTAAATATACGCATTAAAAGATTGTTTTAACAGGGTATCAGCTAGTCGGTATATAGGCCAATAAACACTTTAACCCTCTGTAAGCTTTAATGTGCCTTTATTCGTATCGAACCAAATTTTGGGCTCAAAAATCTTGGCAATTTATGGAAATTACCAACGATTAAAGAGTTGAAAAACTTTGCTGGAGCCGCAATTGTGAGAGGAAAGCAGAAAGTGAGTTGGAGTGAGAGGGGGAGAGGGGGAGAGAGGGGATGTAACTGTAGTTGGGGCAGCTGTTGGCTGTTGGCGCGATAAATGTAATCAAATTTAATTTCGACAAATTGCTTTTGAATTACGCGACCTTCGACGTTGGCGCCGCGTCGTCGCTCCAAAAGAGTTGCAAAATTGTTAAAATAATAATAACTTGTGTGCCTGTGTGTGTGTGTGTGCCTGTGTGTGTGTTTGGCATTGTACAATTGCCACAATAACAACAGCAATTTGCGCTTCAAATGATGAAAACAAAGTGACGACAACGAGCAAGAAGCAAAGGATAAACACAGACAACGCTGCGTATACGTAATCATTAAAATTATGATTCATACACAGACAACTGAAAAGCGTGCTGAGTAAAGGCGTAGTAGGTGGGTAGTGAGTGGGCGAGGGGGTGTGGCACGCAGCTGATTGGCCATTTGCCTTAAATTCGAAAATTAATTTGATTGAAACTTTTCCGTTTTCAGTTTGCAGCTTTTCGCTGTTATCAGTTTTCCGCTGCCATTTCAAAAAGTTTAAGCAAATAATAAATTTTGCAAAAAAATAAGAAGAAATTTCTGATTATTTAGCAAATGAAAATGGAATCGAACAAACGAGTTAAAAGAAATTAAAAATAAAATCAACTCAACAATTAAATTCGAAATTTAAAAAAAATTTTCTTTTATTTTTTTAACAAAATTAAAGTGCTTTTTATGTGTAAATTTAAAACAAAAAAATTAATAATAAATTTTGTATTTATATTCTGAATTTAATTACAATTTTCATTTATTTTTAGTATTAAAACTTGATAAATAAATGAGGTAAAAAAAAGTACGTTAACTTTTAACTTTGTTTCCATGTCTAGGTTCGGAAGAATGAAACTTTAAATAAATGAAAATGTCTAATAAAAAAAAAAAAAAAAAAAAAACTTTTAACTCTTTTAACTCCCTTTAAACTAAATACCATTTGATTCCAGCATTACCAGCATCAGTTTATTTATCCCTTACCAGTTAAGTAAGCTTTTATCTAAATCTTCACACAAGTATTTGTTTAACAACTGCAGTAAACCCGTTGGTAAAGCCTTTCTATGCGATTCACATTTAGCTTAGCTTATCACAGCTTTAAGACAACAATTTTGCATTGTGTGCAAAATCCCAAAAAAATAAATCCAACCATGGAAAGAGAGAAATAAAAATGAAAATTGTGCAGCTAATTTGTTTGAATAAAAAACATGATGTTGAAGTCAACTAAAAGGAGAGGGAGAGGGAGAGAGAGAGGGCAGAGGGCTGTCTCTCTCAGTCCCGCTCCGTCCCACTCCGTCCCGCTTGTGTTGATTTTTTTAGGTAATTTACATGTAAACAATTGTTTGATCCTTTTTGGGGCCAGTTGACAGCGTTCGGCATCATCAACTGGCAATTTTACAGCATTCCTTCTGCAGCTGAAATTCATTCTCTCTGTCATTGGCCCTCTCTTTCTGCTGCTCCACCTCTCTCTCTGTCGCTCCTTCTGTTTCGGACTCGCTGGCTGCGCATTTACATTTTGACAACTGACAAAAAAGCAAGTGCGGAGCGAAAGGAGCAAAAAAGTCAAACTAATCTAACAACGGCCCACTAAAACTCCTACCTCCTAGAAATCCCTACCACTAGGACTCTGCACTGCTACCCCTGAGCCCTTCTACTACATTACCCCGCTGCCTGCAGCGCGACTAGAGGCAGAGCCCCATGGCAGTGCTTAGACAGTGCGAGCGTTGGCGTGTGAGGGGAAAAGAGAGGGAAGAGAGGATGTGTGAATGAGAGGGTAGCACATTTCCCTCTTCCCCCCTGCCGCCCCTCGGCTTAAAGCTTTGTGCAACTTGCCTAACAAAGCATTTTACAGTTGGCAAATATAAATCAGTCTATCTCGCTAGCCCTCTCTACCCCTCTCCCTCTCTCTCTTGTCCACTGTGTGTGTGTGTGCAAATACATTGACAATTTGCGTTTGTCAGTTGTTGTTTTAATTAGAAAACTTTTTTACCAAACAACACAGCAACAACAACAACAAATGAGAAAACTCAAAAACGATTTTGAACACCACAAACTTCCGTTGCCCCTGTCGTGCCCTGCCACGCCCCCCTTCCAGCGTAGTCCTGCAGTTCTTGTATTTGTATTATTTGCATTTTCTATTTGATTTTGTTGTTATATGTTTGTTTGTATTTTTTTTTGGGTTTTTATTTTATTTTTGAGTTGTTTTTGTTGCTTATGTTGAAACGGCCAAATGAATAATGAATTTCTCTTCATTTCGGCTTGTTTTTCATTCATTTTTAATACCCTGTAATTGAAGCGATATTTGAGCTAAAGTGCTAATGTAAATAAATATTAAATACTCATTGTCACATATAAATATCAATACAAATACAGTGACAAAAATAAAATTGACCTGAATTTTGTTAGTAAATTTAAGAAAGCGAATTTAAAAGACTAGTAATTTTATCTCAAAGTAATAAATGTTTTTTAAAATATTTAAACACTGAAATAATTACAATTTCCAAAAGATTTTCAGTGTATGAAATTTCAGAATATCAGATCTCAGAATATAATACATATCTCAGTATATCTTAATTTAGTCTTATCTTGAGAGAAAGGGTTCACTAGATTTTAAATTAAAATCATAAATATTAATAAAACAAAACAAATTACAAGTACACAATTTTATTATCAGTTGAAAGACTAGTATTACAGGGTATCTTTTCTGTCAAGTACCTTCTTTCTCTGCTCTTCTTATTTTAAAATCATTTTGCTGATTCTTAGGTTAGGTCAATAGATGATCAGTTGTCAAAAGAAGTAATACACAGGGTATCTCAATGCTGAGCATACACAGCGCTATATAATGTAATCTTTGTTGTGTAGGGTGCAGTTGTGTTGGATTTAGCTTTGGTTTGTTGGATTATCTGTGTAATAGCTCAGCGGAGAAAGAGAAAGAGAGAGAGAGAGAAAGAGAGAAAGAGAGAGAAAGGGAGAGTTGAACTCATGAAAGCCAGTTCCACACCCACACACACACACACACACACTTATACACCCATTTACTCTTTGCCAAAGATGTTGATGAAGATATGCAGTAAACAGTGCATAAGTCCAAATTCGAAAAATAAAAAACAAAGAGACAGAAAGGAAGGAGAAGAAAGGAAGCAGCAAGTAGAAGAAGAAGAAGAGCAGAAAAATAAGAAGATAGCAAAACGATTTTTATGTTTATTTTGCAAAATTAAATCCAACGTTTTAGTTTTATGGGGTGAAATTTGCTTTGTTTGCAGAATAAGGCATACACGTATACCCAGTGCTGGGTGGCAAACAGGGTATGCTGAACGATAAAGTGAAGAAACATAAAATATAATAGGAAAAACTTAAATTAACTTAACACAACAAATTTAAAAAATGCTAAAATAAACGTTAAAAATTAAAGCACACTTTTTGGTAGACACTGTTGGCAGGACTTTCTTACTCTATGGAAGATGTTTTTCATTTAAAAGACTGAAAAATCTATTTAAGAGTTTTTTTTAATTTTAAAATTTAAATAATATATTTTTTTAATAATTTTAACTTCAAATTATATTATTTTATTTTTATTACAACATTACTTAATTAATTAAATTTTAATTTTAAGCTCAATTTAAAAACTTTTTTTAAATTTAATTTTAATCTTATTTTGAAAATATCTTAAGATTTTAATTAATATTAAAGTTTATATATTTTTCCTTTTGTGTCAACTGTTTATAGTCTGACAGTTAATAAATAAAAAAAAATAAAAATTTTTAGGCTTTTTTTTAACAGTTTATAGCTAGTTTAAAATTATTTTAGCACCACATGAGCATTCAGTTGTTTGTCATGTGGTTTTTCAGTGCATTGCTCAAACCACCAGCAAGTCATGCGACTCTTTGTGGAATGTAGAAAGTAAGCAAAGCATACAGCATACAAATAAAAACGCAACACCCACTGACAGTGTGTGTGTTGGTGTGTGTGTGTGTGTATGTGTGTGAAGATGGCATTGCGGTTTGTTGTCAATCTCGTTAGAAACGAATCCTTTCGTAATCCTTGTGCTTCAGCTGCAGCTTTGCGTTATTTTCGTTACTTTGCCCTGAAGCCTGGACCAACAACAGCACACACACACACACACACACACCACCCTCTAAACACACACACACACAGTCATACACACACTGTCAGTTCATGCGTTCTGTGCTTAATCCGGCGGCACTATCAAGATAGAAAGAAGCCAGAACTCAACTCGGTAGTAAATGGACTGCGCTGCGGGTAAGGGGCACAAACTCTACCTCCATCCCTGGCGAAACCCCCCTTGTGCCCTCCCCTCACCGCACCCACTTTCAAACCCCATTTCATACCGCCTCCCACCCTTCTTGTATCATCAGTTTGTCACGCTTTTGGCTTGGCTCGTTTTCAATTTCAGGCCATGGGCTCTGCGTAAATCCCACATAAGAAATTGTTTTCAACTTATCTGCAATCCATTCCATACCGTTTCATTCCATTTCATTCCATTTCATGCCATTTCATGCCGAATGACCGAATGATTCGTCTTTCACTTTGTGGCATGCAACTAATTACAGCAGTCAACACTCAGTAATTACAATTCTCAATTTTGTAATTGCCTCAAATAACTTCCAAGTGAGATTTTTCGGCTTTTCTTTCTAGAAGTATTTTTCTGCTATAGTTAGTTTTAAGTGCTACTTAACATTACAGTCAAACTTGGTCTTGAAAATAGCTGAACTAATTTTTAAAAAATCTAAACTGCTGCTCAAATTTAAAAAACTTTCTAATCAAAAAGAAACCTCTTAATCAAAGTTATACAAATTTTTTGGTAGGTCTTAAAGCTGCTCCGTTTCATTTACTGACTTATCACTGTACCAACTGAGCTCACATTTAACGCGTCTAGTTAACCACTTACTTAAAAATGTGAAATGCCGTAGCAACAATAACAAATCTGGCCATTTATCTTTTTGGCCTCAACCCGCTGTGATTTGTGCATGTGTGCGTGTGTGTGTGTGTGTGTGTGTGTGTGTGTGTGTGTGTGTGTGTGTGCCCTAAATATGATTGATGACACCTGTCGCGTTACGTAATCGCTGCCATGTGCACATGCTTACGAACCGTCAACTGTCTACCCTGTAAAACCCGCCCCTACTCCACAACCACACACTCCACTCTTAACCCCCTTACCCACCAACTGCCCCGAACCGTTAAACATTTCACATTTTTACAGGTGTGTCGAGTGTATTAACACTTTGTTGCCTGACACGTTGCATGTGGAGCACGACACAAGAAACTTGTTTATGATGGAATCGCGAAGGGAAATTCAAATAGGAAGTGAGCGGAGCGAAGGGAGTGGGTCATGTGGGTGGGATTATGGATTGAATGGGGGTTGGAGGTGTGCAAGGTTCGTCTGGGGTGGCTTGCTGTGACGGTTAGACAGTTTACATGATTTAGATAATTATCAACATATTTTGTATGTCATTATCAAAACTTGACTTTGTTTGCGTTCAGAGCGCTTCTATGCAATGCTCATAGACACGAGTGTCTAAAGGATTTTAAGACCGCCCAGTAGGAGAATTTGCACGAGAATTGCACATTTTTGGTGCGAATAACTCACACAGAAGTAGTCCCAACTACAGACTGTCTAACTTCGTTTTCCCGTGGGCATGTCCATCAAAGTCACTAGGAAATTGATCTTAACCAACAGATCGTTCAGTCTTGCTGTAGCACTTTTGTGTGAGAACGCCGCCGTTTCTCAACAAATATTTAGTGATGTCAATATTAAGCCGATTAATTCATACAAAAAGACTAAGCTTGTTTATTTATGACTTATTTTATAATATGCCCATAGGTTCAATTATTAAATTCATAATCAATAGAAAGGAAGCTTTAAGTTAGTGCTTAAAGATTTGCCAAGCAGAAAAATATTGTAAAATGTTTAATGTCAGGTTCAAAGCGACGTCAAATGATTGGGGAGGAGTCGTAGGTGAATGCGGTTCAGTTTGAGGTTGGACAACAAACAGAACGCCAGAACGACGATGGAACGCATATTTACGCATTAATCAATGAGGCAAATACAACAACAGTGGATCGAAGAAGAAGTCAGCCAGTAAAGGAATACGAGTAGAATGAATGGGAATGGATATAGCTGTGGATACAGTGGATGGGAAGAGGGGGAGGGGTGAGGAGTGTGGGTTGGGAAAACAGGTAGCCAGTGTCTCATCTTCTTCTTCTGCTCCTTCGTCTTGGCCCATTCAAGCGTAAATCGAGTGCGGTTTTTGTGGCACTAGACATAAAAAACAAGCGCAACAACAACTTGGGGCAAGGCAACTGTGCAGTGGCAAGTGGCATCAAAGCTATGTGCGTGGAGAAGACGCGTGGCGCCTCAGGACATACGCCATAATGATATGAGTCACTGACTGTACCCGCCTGCCCGCAGTTGCCCCCGTCCTCCCCCGCTCCAAACCCCCTGAACGAGGGTGCATAATAATCGCGTCGCGTTGGCTGCTTCAACTGTGCCAACATCTCGGCGTTGACGTCCATAAACCAAATCAATTCGCCTGCTCTAACATTTAAGATACCCTCATAAAGGGTATACCTATGTCAAGCTTCAAAATATAACACTCGTTTGGTATATTTGAAAAAATTAGTAGGAAAAAAACAGTGGGTTAAATAAATGGATTGCAAATTTGTGAACCTCATTAATAATACAGTATTTATGATAAATATTCTGAAAATGAAGTTATATTATTTAATTATAATCATATAATAGGTGATTGTATTAAGCGAAAAATATATTTAATTGTTGAACGATTTTTAATTTATGTAGTTTAATAAATAAATAAAGCTCTTTGTTCCTGAACTTAACAGTATTGTAAACCAGTGTGTTATCTATTTGGAAATAGGTTTTTTAGCTTCTTACAGCCCCTCTAAAAAATCTTTTGAATCTTTTCATTTCATTAAACTTTTTTTCCTTTTAATGTCTTAAGTAATAATCTCCAAAATTATTTTAGAGCATTGAGTCTTCGGTGTTTGTCTTCTTCAAGTTGTTTCTTTTGCATTTCTAGCATTTCTGCTTATTTCAGCAAATTGAACGCCTCGAGGGCGCATCACAGTCTCCGCTATTTGCAATGCTACATACTACATGTAGATATTGACAGGCATATAAATAAATTATTAGCTAAATAAATGTTTAGTCGTTTAGCTGTGGGCCTAAAGCCCCCACTCCCCTCCCATCCACGCCATGTGGGAAAAGAAATGGAAAAAATCACCCTCAAAGTCTCGAGCCCCCGAACACTTAGTTGCAGCGCCACCTAGCGTGGAATGTGTGTGAACGCAAACAAAAAATGTTTATAGATTAGATGAGACACATTCACTGATTTACATTACCAATCAACATCAGTCGGTCAACTCCTTAAAAGAAGTTGAGGATTTCCTGAAGTGGATTTGAAGAAGGCAAATAAAATCTTAAAATATTTTTAAAAAATAAAGGAAATGATTATATATTTTACCTATTTAATCACCGTGTTTAGAAATCGTACAGGGTCTTTTTGAAAGTTTATGTAGGCAGAAAGAGGCCGTCTTAAAACCCCACAACTCTAAGAAAACTTCAAGAATGGCAATCAGTTTTAAATACATGTAATTCCTTTTATTAACTCAATTTAATTTAGTTCATGCTCAATTAGAAAACACACGCTAATTGTTTAAAAATAACGAATTTATTTCAATATAAATTTAATTTGTGAAACTTGCTCAATTGAGTAAAGAATTCGAAACATTCGAATCATTTGAATTCGTAGAGTTAATTGTTTATGGACAATATGTTTATTATCAGACTCTGCACTGTAAGAAACAAACTCACATGACTTTAAGTTAAATATTTTATGCTTTAAAAAATTTAATAAATTAAATTTGACCAAGTTTTACCAATTGGAAATCAAAGTTCTCGCTCAGTGTGTTACTAAATTTTGTCTTCTTTGACATTTGAGACGTTTGAGCTGCAAATGAAATCTATTTGTAATAATTCTAAGAATTTCAATTATTAACAATTGCCGATGAAAACGAAAATAATTCAAAGGGAGTAACGGAGGGTGAAAGGAACAAATAGAAAGGTAGAAATATGAATGACATGCTGAAAACAAGTTAAATATTTTCCAACAAAGCTGACATTTACTTAAATGTCGAAATGGTCAAAGAAGAGTTAAGAAAAGAGAGTGGTAGAGAGTGGTAGAGAGGGGGGGACAGGAATGCAAACGGATTGCATATTTAACAAACAATTTTTGGCAAAACTGATGCATATCACATGAAGTTGATGATGAAGCTGCCGCTTCAATTTGCATGTGCCGCATAACAATGTGAGCAGGTCTGTATAATATTCAGGGACGCTAAACGAAGTTTATGCCAGGCAGTTGACAGACTGACTAACTGACTGAGTGACTGTGTGACTAAACTTGGTTGGTTGACTGGATGAATGACTGAGCGAGCCAGTTTGCTGGAAACTTGACGACAAAAGTTTTTAACCAAATTAGCATCTTGCCAGACAGTTTCCTGTCCACAAATATATATATCTAAAAGGGGAAGGAGTGGGGTGGTAGGGACACTAACTCCACTGCCAATTGGATTTCCATATGTATTGTTATTGTCACTGGCTCTGGCCATTTGTTTGTTGTTTTAATTAGAAAACTTGCCGAATGTCGACTGCTGGAATTAATGAATTTCCCTTACTCTCAGCGTAATAGACAGAGAAAGATGGGGAGAAAGGGAGATGGGGAGTGAGCAACATTGGATTAGTGAAAAAGAGACAGACAGCGCTTGTCTTTGCCATAAAAATGCCTTCGAGCAGCAAATTGGCAACGTTTCTTTTGCATTTTCTATACCCTTTAATTGTTTGGAGAAAGGGTATGCTTTATTTGCTGTCATTTATTTATTTCTATAGGTAAAGCTACGAGTTTTTATAAAGCATATAATAAATTTTCTTTTAAATGAACACTTTTTAAATAATTAAAATATTTAAAGATTAACTAAAAATATTTAAAATACATTTCCAGAGCTTTTCATTTTCGTAACTGATAGTAAAACTGCAGTGAAAGCCATTAGAGCTTTTACGGCATATTAAACAAAATTGAAATAAATTTATTGAAATCAGATCTACATCCGGATTCGAACCTACAGATTGTAAAGTTCTATTTGTGAGCAGACGGCTGCTTAGATACCTGAGCTACTGTGCTCGTCAGAATGTTAGCACTGAGTTCATAAATAAATTTAATAGAGTTTAGGCCAATTAAACCTGTTTAGTTAAGAATAAATTTTATGTAATAGTTTTTGTTGTATGAGTATATACTGTGTGAGTATATGCTGACGATATGATAATTCTCATACTATTCTATTCTGGTGTCTTTTTATTTATTTGGTTAGTCTGGAACATGATTTATTGCATTTGAATATTAATAATATCAATAGTTTTTTTAAGTAGGTTCAAAAAATCACTATGAAAGAGGCCAAGAAAGAACTAACAAAATGTTTTCTCATTAAATTTAGCTAATTAAATAAAAATGAATTAATGTTATTCCAGAATATTATATTATTTTGAAGTCATACACATCTTAAATTAGACAAATAAATTTATTTAAAGTTTCACCCTCCCGAACTTAAAAAACTTCTTTAAGAATCACTTGGGCATGCAAAAGTCCCGACTCGAATCACTTAAGTTTAGTCTGGTAAAAAAAAGGTATCATATAGTCGTACCTCGCTTAATTTGCAGTGAATTATAGGTGTATGTGTGTGTGAGTGTATGTTCGTGTGTGCGTGTGCATGTGTATGTGAATTGAATATCGCCCGTGCCAAATATTACAATCCATTTCCGTTGGGATTTTTATGTTCTTCTCTCCGCTTTTTCTTCATTACAGTTACGTTGTTCCCCTCCACCTACTCTTACCCACCGCTTTCCTCTTTCTGCTTCGCTTTTGCTGCTTTCTACTTTCTATTTTCCACTTGCTGCTGCAATTGATGTTGATTTGCGTGTCTCAACTTGTCTGCTCTTCCATTTAATTGCAAGTTTTCAAGTGCGACAAGGACCATCTTTTATTTTGGGTCCTGGACCATAATTAATGAGGCCATCATAAATCTAACAGCAAGTGAACTTCTTGTTAAGCTCCACATAACTGCCAAATAAGCATACCCTGTAGTTTCAGTTGGGGCATATGGGTTATGCCAAGGGGTGTGTGTCGAGTTTATGGGAATTACTGATTAACCTCTTGTGCTCAAAGTATTTAAACGGGTTGTATGAACTGCCCAGTCGGTTTCGTAGGGTATGACGAGTGTGCAGTCAAATAGACTTTATTACCGCCTTTCGTTTGCCACTTCATTGTCCCGAAAGTGTCAAAAGGGTCAGTTTCGGTTTTGGCCAAATAATGAGCATTGTTGGTACTTTGGCTCTTTCAGCCGTGGGCATTATACCCAGTGGCTAGTGGGTAGCAGGGTGCACTAGGTATGCAGAAGACTATACACCCATAAATGCATATTATCAGCTTATTAGGCCTATGAACCAGAAGCAGCATGGGGGTACCATTCATATATTTATTCATAATTTGATTGCTCCCCTCTCAGCACTGGGTCTTTGGCAGTCGCTAGTACTCAACTGCTTCCTTTGTTTGTAGTTTCTTTTTTGTTTGTCGCGGCGTCAAACACTTTCGCTTTTAATTACCGAGCAGAGAGCACATGAAATTAATGTGTGCTGTCATGTTTGCGAACCAACAACCAGAGCGAGCGAGTAAGGAAGAGGTAGAGTGAGAGAGAGAGAGAGAGAGAGGGAGAACAAAAGAATGCTGCACACTTTACACAAATGACAAATGTTGGACACTCACTTGCACATACAAACGAGCACAAAGTAGCTGTTTATTAAGTTGGCCGAGTTAAGTTCCCCAAACTGAAACCCGAAAAATGCTTTTCAGCCCTGGGGACACTTTATTAAAATCAAACTTAATGCACAAGCAAATTAATTTTCTTGACCAAGTAAACATTTAATCTTCTCTGGTTTTTCTTGTTTTGACCTCGGCGTGTGAAGACAGCTGTCAAAAAGACAAAGGACAGGCGAAATGGAGTAGGGAGAGGAGTGGGGAAAGAGATGGCAAACTGCTTACCTTTTGTGTGGTCACAGAGCGAGCGAGAGAGAGAGAGAGGGGGAGAGAGATGTGATTATGGAAAGTACTTGTATTATTTTAATAAAGCAAAAATGTTGAGTGTGACATTTCACCTTTTTCGTTATACTTTTTATTTTTTAATAATATACCCTATCTGAGAGTGGCTTTATTTTGCTGGACTTTCAAGCAGACATTATAAATATACAAAAGTCCAGTTGATATTCACTGGTCTGCTTGTATCTATATTATATATACTATTCTTTAAAAATATATATGTAAAGCCGGACATTAAAGTAACGCTAATTTTGGAGGTTCTCGATTTTAATTAATTAAAAATATTTAAGTGTTATATAACCTTATATGCACATCAATGGAAACGTAACTTGTAACTTTTATCGATGCTTAAAGTTGATTAAACAAAATACCGAATATTCATGTGATACACTATACATATACAGGGGAATTCGGTTATAACGACATTCAAGGGGCAGACGATTTTACGTCGTTATACCCGGTAGACGCTTTAACCGAAACGAGCAAAGAATTTTCGTCGCAATGACCGGACGGACGCTTTAAGCGAAGTCGTTATAACCGAATTCCACTGTATATATTCTTGATCAGCATTAAGTTCGTCAATTGCGTTCGTTGTCCTCTTTGTTTAAAAGTTATCTCAAAGATGATTGGAAAAATTCGGTCTTTCTTTTGCAAGTACAGTGAAAGCTCCCTTGGCCGGACAGCCAGTGTTCCAGTATTTTTGTTCGCCCAAGGGAGATGTTCGCCTGAGAGAACGGATTTTGTATGAAAATCATGCTGAAAAACTATAAAATTCGTCGGGTTCAATAACTGTCCGCCTGATGGAGCTGTCCGCGAGTAGAGCTTATACTGTATTTTAAATCTCCATCGGATCAGACTACTACATCCTATAGCTTATAAATCTATATACTTGATGTATAAAATATATTGTTCAGAGTGATCTGAAAGGGTATTAATTCTTTAACCTGTTTTTCAACTCCTGGCCATTTCCTCCCACTTTCTTATTTTTTGCATTTTTCTGCGTTGCTATTTTTTGAGCGTATGGAATTCCATTTTGACTTGGGTCACTTGATGAGGGTACAATTCCTCAGATTCGGTTTCAAATTCAGTTTCAGTTTCAGTTTTGTGTTTGCGTTTGAGTTTGAGTTTAGTTGAGTTTAGCATAGCGTCTTAAAGGCAGTGGGAAATGGCAAATGGAAAATGGCAAATGGAAAATGGGAAAAGCAAAAGCATTTCATTAAAAACTTCCAGGCTATTAAGCAAAACTTTGTGCAGCATTTGCCAAACTGTGTGATAAGTATCTGAACAAAATGCAAAGCTGCCAAAGGACGATGACGATGACGATTCCATAGGACTCGCAGGACTCGACGACAAGACGCGATGGTGACGGTGACGGTGACGAAAGCGACGGCTGATGAAAATCGCGCGCGCGTTCAACAACAAATCACAATTTTCGCCGCAAATTGCTGTCGGGGAAAAGAAGTTCAAACATTTTTGGCCAAAGACGCCAAACCAAAAACGGGGCCACTGGGGCGTACAAGTGGGCGGGGCTCAAGTGGGGAAAGGGGGGTAAGGAAACAACAATTGAATTGCAGTTGCCATCGGTGCCGTGAATGGCGTGACAAGCAGCCAAGAAGTGCCAGCTCAACACCAAGCGGGCAAACGGAAAAGGAAATGCCTTCTTCCCCTACCCCAACCCCTTCCCCACTTCCTCACCCACTTTCTCCCCTTCTATGTTTATATGTATATTTATCTGTCGAGTGAAATGCGTGCGACAACTGCACCACAAAGCAAACCAAAATCTGCGGTTTACCGAACCTTGAATTTCCCTAAAGTAAACGCAGCACAATGTAAACTATGAAGCAGGTAATAGTTTTACCAGACTATGGTGGAAAGATGCTTCCATTGACAACTATTTTAGTGGGAGCTTGGCAGACTTTGACAACTAACAGCGGCTGCTAAGTAAAGATTATTGTGTTTAAGCTAAGAATTAATTCATTTTTTGTGCTGCTCATAAGAAGAATAAATTCTTGTATAGATTATGTATGTTATTTCCACTAGATAACTCTTGGCTCTTTCCTCTTAGCCCTTCTTTAGACCAACCTCAACTTTGACTTCAACTTCGACTTGGCTTCGATTGCGGTTTTTGGCTTGAGCTTTGGCTATTTGTATTTGTTGCCTGAATTTTGTGGCAATTTGCAGAAGCCACCAGAGCGTTGCTTGGCTAATGTAGCACATGATTTATAATATTTCCAATGACAGCAGGTTTTCCCCTCTGCTCTTCTCCTTCCATTCCTCAAAAGGGATTTTCCTATATTTTTATTTCCCATTCCATTTCATTTTTATTTAATTTTATTTTATTTTTCAACTTTCTCCAAAAGTTTGGCTTGTGCTGGCCTCGTTTCTGTGCCAGTAAATATATGCTAAATAGGCTTTTTGACATTCTACCTGTCGGTCTGTCTTCCTCTGCCCTTTTCTCCCCTTTTGCCTCTCTTTCTCTAGCTGTCTGTCTATCTCTTTCGCTCTCCTCACTTTTCTGTGTGTGGCATATCCAGTTACATTTCATTAAATTTTATTTTTACGTGCTGTCTGCTTGCCTCTCGGCATTTTAGCATTTACCCCTCTTGGTTTCCACCGTGTCTTCATCTTTTCATCCCCTCGCCCCTGTCATCCCAAGCCACTCTGTCTGCGTGTCCTTAAGCGGAAACTTCGACAGGAAACACCTGATTCGTAAAATATTGAAAAACTTTTTTGTTCCTTTCCACTCGTGTTGTTGTATTGCTGAGATCCTTTTGGCATCGGCTGTGCTCGGCAGATGGGATACCGTCTGTCTGCCCTTCTGTCCCCTAGTCCGTCTTGGACTGCGCTACCTCCTTGAGGGCATGCTAAATACTATAGTAATCCAGACAACGATTGGTTCCTTGGCTCGCAAATCGTTTGAAGCTGTGCTTATCTTGGTTTAATGACAGCTTTAAAGCTCAGCACAGGAGATGACTAAAAGCTTCTTAGTGAAGCCCGGAAGGTCACTGATGGTCAGATTGGATAGCTGTTTGTGGAGCTCAATGGGTATTAAGCTGCTTGGGTAGTGCTTAGTACACCAGATCAAATGTCAGTGAAACTTTCAGATTCAATCGAATCAGCACTAAAAAGCACATTAAATATAGAGCTTTAAAGCTTATTTTACTACTTAACTTTTGTCAAAAGAACACCAAATGGATTAGTGAGTGAAAAGTAGTCAACTATGAGCTAAACAGCTCAAGAAAGCTTCCAAATATCCTTTATAAACAATTGTTCCAAGAGCTTTTCTGATCTATCCAATTGATATCATCTTTAAAGCTCACTGATTTTTAAATTGTTGAGCTAATAATATAAAAAATCTGTAAACTTATAGTAGTTTGGATTGATTTTTGTCTATTAAACCTTTAAGACAAAAAGCTTTTAAAGCTTAATCAGTGCCGAAAGCTCATAGCCGCGAAAGTGGATGAATGAAGAGCAGCTGAATAACGTTCCTTATCCAACAAAATCATCCTCCGACTTAATACCTTGGTACCCTTGCCCCATTTTGTGAGGAAACCTTCGCCCCCTGCCAATTTTATTTACATTTTGAATGCGTGTTTTTCTTTTGCATGTCTAGTTATTGTTGTTGTTGATGTTTTGAGCCGATATGAAATTATTGCAAAATAAATGCAAATTGAATTTCTCATGCATAATTTGTTTAGAACTTTTACAACACCCAAAAAGAAAAACAAGATGCCGAATTTCTCTCTCGTTCGACCTTCCCGAACTTTGATCTATAACATGTATTTATGTTTTTTTTTCTCCTCCTTTGAAAGTTTATAGAAATGTGCTTTGAATTTTAATGCGGTTGTCAAATGATGCGTGCGATAATCGAATGGAAATTTGGAAATGAATGCAGCGAGTAGACAAAACTTCTACCAACTGACTTAACACGTTATAAGATAAGTTCTTAAGAGCCCACAAAAATGTGTTATGTATACTTTGAGCTAATCAAGCAGAATTCCTCAAATGGAAGTGACAAATAATAAGAAAATGGTTGGAAAAGTTTTCTTAGGCCGCATAAACAGTTACATGAGCAGGGAAGGGAAAGGTGGGGAGAATGATGTGACGAGTAAATAATAACGAGTGAAGTATGTTTTGAAATACTTAAAAAAAAATCATAGAGTGAAGTGGAAATGGCAGGATAACTATAAAAATTGCTTAGAACAAAAGTAGCGAACGAGTGACGAGTGGCGAGTGACTAGCAACGAGTAAAAATAATATATTGAAATCTCGTTTTGCTAACGATCGAAATTAAAACGGTTTATGAGTAAAGAGTTCAGGAAATAAAAGTAACGAGTAAATTACATAACCAGCGAGTAGAAAATATGTCAATGTAAAACTTGTAGAAATGTTTCCTAAGAGGTTAAAGTAATAGAGATATGTAGATAACGAGTGAAGGTTCAAGAGAAAAATAATACAAATTTGTATACAATAAAACTTATGTAAGTGCGTAATTAATGGTTACACTAAAGAATAAGGAGTGTAAGTAAAGTATATGGAGTGTAAAGAGTAACAGAAATCCACAGATGAGCAACAAATGAAGGTCAAAGAGTAAAAAGTTAAAATTCCAAAGTGACATGTGATGTAGGATAACAAAACAGTGTAGAAAAACCTGAAAAGAAAATGCAATTTTCAATTTCAGACGATCCCGAAGCTAATTGAGCTCATGGTTGATGTAAAGTGACTTTTAGCAGTAACTGTGGACTTTGTGTAGCATTAACAAAGTCGCTTATTGGTATCAATTTCAGTTATTACCGATATACACTGTCTGAATGTAAGTGTTTTGTGAGTTGTACTCGTATTTCAACACGTTTCTCATATTTATTTTGATTAATGTCCACTTATCCACTTGCCACGAACAATTTCAATCGTCCACGAGAAATTCGTCGCTCAAGGGGCACAGAATGCAGCACGTGCGACGTGCAACCACCAAACTCGACCAGAAACACCCAACCAAACACGGCTTCATCAAAAAAAAGCAGAAAATACAAAAAAAAAAAAAAAATACAAACTGTAGTAAAGGCAGGAATGTTGTCTGTTTTTTGGTTCACAGTTGGAACGGACAAGAATTGATGTGGCGCACACTTTTCAGGACCTTTGCACCTGAGAACTCACGTCTCTCACAGCAACAGCACGGCAAAGCACAGAACCCTTGAGGTCCAGACGAGTTGAAAAGGTCCCTTGCCCTGCACTCCTCTTCCCTCCACCCCTTAACCACTGCTATCTTCTGCTGATTCCTGGGCAGCGTCCTTGGACCCCGGCATCAGTTGCATTGGTGCTGCGTACGTGTTCGCACTTGACTCGCACGTGACTACTAAAGCGAAATTTATTGAATATTTGCCATTGGCTATTTGATTTCTTATTATCGTGGCCAGCACACACACACACACACACACACGCACACCACACGCACACAAACACTCTCACACACAACTAAGTCAACTATCAAGTTAGTTTCATGCCCAGCTTTAATTCGCAGCCTATATGCTAATTTAAAATAAAAGCTTGTGTGCTGGCAATATGTGTGATGAAATTGTAAATACCCTGTGTTGTAGTTTTCAAGTGTCACATGGCAGCTTAAATACCCTTTACCCAGCCCTTTAAATAGAACATATTTAACCTAAAAGGACTCGCTGAAACACAGCTACTTACATAACTAAGTAGAACGCGGTCATAATACAAAACGCGTTTTCCTTGCCACTTTTTCTATCTTCTCCTCCTACTTTCCTTCTCTTTATACCCTCTTTCTTCTCACCCTCTCTCGTCCGCATACTTTCATAATGGA
Organism: Drosophila dunni; assembly: GCA_018152125.1. Classification (NCBI taxonomy): domain Eukaryota; kingdom Metazoa; phylum Arthropoda; class Insecta; order Diptera; family Drosophilidae; genus Drosophila; species Drosophila dunni. The sequence continues at coordinate 8,508,757 of JAECXC010000648.1, read as the reverse complement.
CTGTGACTTTTCCGCCAAGCTTTTTTGGCATTTATGTGTCGTTGTCATATGCGGCCTTTCTGGCTCTTTCAGCTCGCTGGCACGACCTTTAGGCCACATTCAAACGCCCACAAACACAGATTTGCAGCGGCACGCCCCCTTCAACCACTCCGCCTACTTGGCGTTGGTATTCTCGTGTAGTAGCCGAGGCCAAAGTGCAAAGTTAAACAAGTTGAAATGCAATGTACTTGAGATTACTGAACTATGGAATGCGCTGCATACGTGCAACAACAGCAAATTGGCATGCCGTACAAATGTTGCATGCCACTTGCACCGTACCACCCCGCCACGCGCTGCTTCCCCTTCAGCGACCACTTGCATCGGACGCTCTCGTCAAACTGTCACAAAAGTTAACTGAAATTTTTCAGCTTAAATGTTTTTGAAGTCAATTATGGGCAGTCAAAAAAGTCTACTCGTTAGAGTTACTCGTTGGTTTTACTCGCTATAGTGTCCAACTTTGCTTTACCTTTTGGACAGCAGAAACTCTGTTTGAAGCACGACTCGTTGAGAGTTCTCGTCACTTTTTGAAGCTGAGCGAAAGTACTCCTTACTTGTTAAATCACTCAACGAGTATGCTACTCGTTACTGCTGCCCCAAGACATAATTTAACTAAGAGCACACTCACATCAAGTGAGCTTTAAACTAAGTAGTAATATGATTATTTTATGCCAAGTTAAAGCTCTTTAGCTGCACACAGCCTGATCTCAAATGCAAAAAAATTATAAGTACTTGAACATAAGAGACGAGTATGTACTATTTGCTGAATGTAGTGCATGAAAGGCCACTTGCACAGAACCAAGTACATATCTACCTCTCCCCCCTCTCTCTCTTCATCTCTTTCACTCCCCGTGGGTGTGCGTCCTGTGTATGTGTGTGTGTGTGTGTCTTTAATACAGCTGCTACAGATTTCGCAACATATATTTTCGTGTTTTTATGCAACCAACGAAAATGTTATTGCAGTGTTGCAAGCGCAGACGACACTTCCGTGTTATCATCTCTCGTGGAACTGGGTTAATGTGGCACCAACAAAAACAACAACAACAGTAACAACCACAGTAACTAAAGTCGTGTCGGCAACAAGAACAACAGCTTATAACACCAACAGTGGAAGTATCAACACCGAAAACCAGATCGTCGAAAGAAGCGTTTAAAAAATGTACTCCACTCTTGTACTTTGCGTATATATTTGGACTCTACTTTAGTACTACTGGTTTGCGAACTTGGATTTGTAAATGGAATCATATGTGGACTTATAAATGGACTTTTACTTGTACTTATGCGTGTACTCCTACTTTGACCCATACAAAAGACTACCGGCTTTTACTTGGACTTATACGTGGACTTATAATCAGATTTGTAGTTTAACTTAAATGTGCTATTATAGTAAGAAGAAAACATGCACTCATCATAGGATTTATACTTGGACATATAGTAAGACTTATACTTGGACTTATACTTGGATTTATACTTGGACTTATACATGGACTTATAATAGAATTTATACTTGGACTTATATGTACATGGACTTATAATTGAATTTATACTTGGACTTATTCTCGGACTTGTACTTGTACTTATACTCAGACTTATACTTGGACATATAGTAAGACTTACTTGTACTTGGACTTTTACTTGGACATTTACTGGACTTATAATTGAATTTATACCTGGACTTATTCTCTGACTTGTACTTGTACTTATACTCAGACTTATACTTGGACTTATACTCAGACTTATACTCAGGCTTATACTTAAAAGTAAATTTGGAATTATAGTGAGCCTAAAACATGGACTCATTCTAGAGCTTATTCTTGAACATAAAGTAAGACTTATACTTGTGGTTATACTTGAACTTATACTAGGATGTCTGCTACCACTTACACTTGGAATTTGAATACAAGGAGTTACAACACTTAAATACAACTTTCGATCTCACAACTCTTGGTGCTGAAAACGGCATAGTGAAGAGGAGTAATGGAAGCGAGAAAGAGAGAGGAAGAGCGAGATAAGGACTCAACGGACTACTTTTGGCATTTGATGTGTTAATCATGCGTGAAATTAATTCGTTCCACAATGTCTCATTAGTCTGCATTAAGTGAAGCGCTGGACAACAGAGGACACAATCGAGGCAGACCAAAGACAAGGACATGGACATGACCATGACCAAGGGACAGGGACAGGGACAGGGAGAGGGAGAGGGGGAGAAAGACATGCGATAGGTCACAGCTCATATATTATTAACTTAATCCCTTGGCTGTGCATTTGCCATTGGTCTTCGGCTCATTGGCGGCTCTTGGCGCGCTCAAGTGCTTAAAATTAAATAATTAATTAAACTTCAGGCATAGCAATAAGATACAAGCATGCACAGACCGTGGAGCTGCTGAGAGACAGAGAGAGGGGGGGTGAGAGAGAGAGGGAGACAGTAGCAAATGTATCTTTTGTAATTTGAACTGTAACTGAATCTGCATCACAATGCGAGTCACATCTGCGCTTAGAGCAGTTCATGAATAACGTATTAACTTTTACTTTAGCGACTCCCATACCACCACTTACCCCTTAGAGGGGTGTTTACGTGTTTGGTTAGTCGACAGTTGGTCTGCCAGGCAGTGCCAGGGAGGGAACGCACCAGGAACTAGTGAAAAGTAGCTTAAACTGTGTGCTGGGCTTAGTTCAGCTGCGACTGTGACTGTTCAATCAAAGTCAATCAACGACATCAAATGAGGCAGGCAACTGACATGTCCACAGCGTGTCGTAGCAGCTAGCTTTTGTACATTAATCGCAGGCTAATCAGTAGCTTCCATAGAGGTCTCACACAATTTGGGCTCAGCTGGTAATTAAGCTGTAAAACAAAAAGATTTTTCTTATCTAGATGCGATAAATAGTGATCGATAACAAATTGTTATCAAAGGTTAAATCAATCAATACATTTCCTACTTACATTTCAGACAAATTTGGTTCTTTCTATCTCGAAAGTCACTTAAAACTGAATCTACAACTAGCTAATTTGTGTGGCGTGTCATAGCAATGATCTTAACTGCCACCACTGTCTATCGATAACAGTCGTTTATCGATTGCACTGCATATTATATGAAATTATGATGACGATGAAGTTGCCAGCTGCCACCTGATGAAGCAATAAAAAACCTGCGGCATGTGGCACTCGAGGTACGAGTGGTTATGCCCCGTACACATACCAATTATGAGGTTGCAGCGGTTCACAGCTCAGTGCAAACGCAGTTGCAGGTCACGTAACGCAAATAATGAACTTGCAACATCCAAAACTGGTCGAGACGGGGTCAAATTGTACGAGAGTTGCGTCCAGAGTGGTGTGGTCCACCGACCTCAGTCTCAGGGCCAGTAGCAACCATTTTGTTTGTCTACCAGGCAACAGCTGAGGATACGTTTCCGGACATGTGCTGTGGCAAGCCAAAAGCACACGAATTGTGGCCAATTCTAAACGCTCAATGAACGGCGACCAATCGAAATGATTACGGGTTACTGATTACTGATTACTACTCCGGCAACGCCAAAGGGGCTGGCCAAGAGGAGTGTGGGAAGGTTAAAAGCGTTGAATCGCGCATTGGCTTTAAGTTTTAACCCAAGTGGCAACGCCAAAGAATTTAAATGTCGTTAATTGCAGTTGTACTACTCTGGCAACGCCAAGGGGGCTGGCCAAGGGGAGTGTGGAAAGGTTAAAAGTGTTAAATCGCGCGTTGGCTTTTAGTTTGAACCCAAGTGGCAACGCCAAAGAATTTAAATGTCGTTAATTGCTTTTGTACTACTCTGGCAACGCCAAAGGGGCTGGCCAAGGGAAGTGTGGAAAGGTTAAAAGTATTGAATCGCCCGTTGGCTTTGAATTGGAAACTAAGTGGCAACGCCCACGAACTAAAATGTCGTAAATCGTAGTTATAACTTTATCAAGCAGTTTGTTAAGCATTTAAGTAGGCGTGGCAGTTCCCATAAGATTGAGAAAGGATCAATATTGGAGCTTTTCAAATGGTAAAATCAGTTGGTACGGTCTGCGATCTAAATCATGTAACTAACATATCTTAACTACCCATTTTGTTAACTATAGTAACCTTTTTAAGTTAGTCCCTAATTCGCTTGCCATTGAACTATCAAATTTCTCATCAAAAAGTCAAAACTTGTCAAATATAAACTTCCCATCGGGACTGACATCTATTTGCACAATCAAAAGAGTTGCGAAATTTGCAAAATTTGCGACAGCTGTTTTAACAATTTGGTGAATCAATATTAATATTTGTAAATTGGTCCAATTAGTCGGATTCATAATGTTTACAAAAAAAAAAAAAAAAAAAAAAAAAATACGCTTTGCAGTAGTAAGCTCGATTTCATGTTACTCTGTAGCAAGTAATTTAAATAATTTGCAAAAAAGAAACAAAAAAATTTCATTAACTTGAAATCCTAAAACGATTGATCAGAATTTGAATACTGGGTATGCCGATCTATGACGTAGTTATCATCTTATGTCACAATCAATTGTTGAGACAGCTGTAGAGTAGTTGAAAGTCAAATAGAGATTCGCAAATATGAAATTTGCTATAAAAAGCAAGGGGCAATTTCGAAATTAGACACAACTCAAAGTTAAAGTGAAGACGTCTTCAACGATATGAGAATCGCCACATTGGTTTTTGGCTTTGGCATTGTAGCCTTTTGCCTCATCGAGAGCTATCAGTCGGCTGAGTGCACGGCGGCTGAATTGCAAGTTCCCGTTGGTGATCCAGGCCGAAATGATTGCACTGACTGCACTGACGAGACGAATGCAAGCGAGCCAGATTGTACTACAACACCAGCACCCGAGTCAACGGAAGAAGTTACCGAAGAAGCAACCGAAGCAAGTTCCACTACTTCCAGTTCCAGTTCCAGTTCATCTGGTAGTTCCAGCTCAAATGCCGAGCTAGAAGAAATCCGTCGTCGATTACGGCAACTAAGAATTGCTAGACTCAGACAAGCCAGGCAAGCAAGATTCCGCAGATTGGTAGCCACATCCGAGGCCAGAAGAAACAGAATCTTTCCAGCACGGCGAAGAGTCAGAAATCGTGGCGTTCGACGCAATAGACGCGGCTAGACTCGATCACAAAATGTATTCCCGAGGATCAAGTCTTTAATAAACACAGAAAACAAGAATAAAAAAAAAAAAAAAAAAAAATCTAAATTATTTTTGAATTGTGTAATTGGGATTACAAAATGTGTTTTTAAAGTAATAGTGGGCTCAACTTGTACTAAAAGATGGGCTGCAGTTGCTTATTCACAAAAATATTATTAGCGGTGAAATTCAAGGACTTTAAAAGTCGTTTCAATTTTTATGATTACTGAAATCGCACGAGGTTAACCTAGTCAAATCCCAAATTCGGACATTCCTACCTAAGCAGCTTCTTGAATTTATAGTAAACAAGCTTCGTATTAACTTTGTTAGCGCTACACTTGAAAAAACTTCTTAGCAAAATAATTAGGGCACAGTTTATTCTTTTGTTATGAACAAAATACAGTGTGAAAAAAATTACACTACTTACACTCACTTAAACCTTTAGTAACCAATGAAACAGTCAGTCACAACGCTCTTTCTCTCAGTGTAGTGAAGAGCCAACGCATTTGCTGGCGCAGCTGTGTAAATTTGGAATGCTTAAAGTAAACAGAAATCTGCCAATTTTTTAATAACAAACACAAATATATAAATACAAATACGAATTGAAATATTCATAAACAAAATAGAATATTTGCATATTTGTCTTAGGCGTTTTTCGTTTTGCAGATGGCTAAATTAGCGGACTGATTAAAATGTGAGCAGGTGTAGCTAAAAAAAACATCTGCTTTGCGGATTTTTTTTTTTTTTTTTTTTTTTTTTTTTTTTTTTGGTTTAGGCTAATCTAGATAATCACTTAACGAGTGTTCCTTATAAATATTTTATATTATTATTTATTTTAGACTATTTACAGCAACTACTTTATATAATTTTAATTAATATCAAATTAAATTTTAGTAAATTTTTTTGCTTTCAATTCTATGCCATTATTGATTGCACCAACTAATTAAATTATTTATTTGTCTCACCCTTTCTCCCTGCCTCCGTTTCTTTCACTCTCATATTTAATGAGCACTTTATTAACCATAATTTACTAAAATTATAGATTATTGTGGTTAGTAACGTGGGCTCATGTGATTTTCAATCAACAAATTAACCCCAATGAGTTGACCGCATTATATGCGTGTGGATTGTTTGAATTGCACTGTGAATAGCACTGTGAATAGCATGTGAATACCGAGTGAATAGTCGAATGCTCCAATCGTATCGAATGGTCAACTAAATTGCCCAAATCGACGGCTTAATTAATAGATTAAAACTGAATAATATTTCGAACAAACCTTGTAGCCTGCCTCTGGTCAGTGAAACTACACACAAAACCCACACACTCACCGCACTAATCACACGCACAGCACACACACACACACACACCACACACACGTACACCACACACACTTACTTCATTACACGCACATTTAATTGAAACATAAATAATAATTTTCCACTTGCTGCAATTTTCGATTCAATTCAAATCAAATCAGAGCAAACACAGCTACGTATAGAAATATAATTATGCGCCGAGGGTTGCTTTAATAGTTTGAGGGGATAGCTAGTTCTTGAAAGTATACTCTTCGCTATAAAAGTTGTATTGAGTTTGACTTGGTTTTAAATTAGGTGAAGTTAGGCGGAACATATGATGGCCGTTAGTGGTCCGGTCGCAGAGAAATTTTGATTATAAATATCGTAGAAAAGGTCAGTAGCTTCCCTGTCGTTCTATTGGCGGCTTCCTTAGGTGAGCGGAGTAGAGGTGCTCCCAGGCAACTCAGCCTAATGCGGGCTAGAGGAGGTCAGCGGCACAGAGGAGGTTCCAGTGTTTCTTTAGCATTTTCTGACCCATGACCCACCATCAGCCTGCATTCTCTGGGCAGAAGATGCAGTACGTAAGGCTAAGGTGGGTTTTATGCTCACCTCACAGTATTCTCGAGGTTTTGAACGTTTTGAATTAATGTAAACAATTTTTTAGTTGAGTTTTCGATATAATATGTTTCCACATCTACCATTCCTACCTACCTACCTACTTTGGAGAACCTCTTGAGCACCCCTCGCATTACCGACTCATTAAGGCTAGCCTTGAGAATATAGCGTTTAAGTTGCACTAAAGTGCCGAGTTGGTCGTAATTACAGACATATAGTAAGCACTTGAATATATCCAATGGAAGTGAACTCGGCTTTACTTAGATTTAAGTTGCCTTTCAAGTGTCTCCTTACGGTCTGTTTAACCCGCTCTCTCTCTCTCTCTCTCTCTCTATCACTCCCACTTCCTCTCATCTTGTCTCCCTCTGCCTTTCTCTGTCTCTTTCCAACTCCATGTAGACAGTGTGTGCCTATTATCTGTTTGTCTATTTGTTTGTTTGGCATTTCCCTTTAAGCTGCCTGCCTGATTACCATATAAATATTTGATGTCTTTGCCACACTCCACAAACCGCAATTTAACCCCGTCCTCCTACCTCCGCCCTCTGCCTCCCGCTTCCCCCTCCCACGCGACGACAGTTGATTACATTATTAAATGTGATTTTAATGACTTTTATGTTATTTATGCGCATTAGTCAACGATAATATCTAGCTTTTGGCATAAAGGATTAAGTGAAAGGAATGTCGAAATAAAATAATAATAGCAGGCAGCCAGTGAGAGAGATACAAGCATCATAGCAATCAGCTTGTGCCAGCCAGGCAGACTACTCAAACTAATGCAAATCAGACGCAAAAAGAAGGCGATAACAACTTGCTGGGGTATGCAGGGACTGAACACGTTCGTGCATGTCATTTGCCCGCCGGAGTTGCCAGAGAAATCGACAAACTCGCGCCAATAAATATGCAATGTAAAATGCAGCAAAGTCACACTAGAGAGAGGGAGAGAGAGAGGGAGGGGAGAGAGAAGGAGACTGTTAGGTGCTGGGGTAGGGTAGGTAGTGTGGTGGCACCCAGGGTAGCCGGGGGTGTTGTCTACATGACAAAATTTTGCATTAGTAATGCGACAAGCCAAAAAACATCCATTGATACATGTATCCTACGAACAACACATAAATAAAATCCAGCAGCAGAGCAAACACAAATATTATTATTATGATTATTTTGCATCGTGCTTTTTTTCGACATACCCTGTAAATTTGGCAATGTTTGGAGGGTCATTAGAGTACTAAAAGCTTACTGTTTACTGTTAACATCGTATAAACTTAGACTCTTTTAAGCTACCCTGTAAATCTGTACATTTAAATTTAATCCTGAAGAAACCCATGTACTTATTCCACTCTTGTGTAACAGTTTGGTAACTGTTATACCGGGCATAAAGTAGTGACCTACTCATGGCTTGTATCAGTACCAAAATGAGGCAAACTAATTAGCCTATAGATTAATCTACAACTTATCGCTATGCATTTAATTAAAGCTGCACAACTAATTACGGGGTATCTCATAGTCACCCTGCACCGCGCTCTTTCTGGTTGATAAATTCATGAAGATAAACAACGCACATTGCGGTTGTGCTACAATCTCTGGCGGTGGCTGAAGTCACGGGGCAGCGGGTGGGTGCGGGGTGCGCCTAGGAGAATGATGAAGATGGGGCGTGGCAACGCAAAAAGGGGGCGGGGTGAGTGGGGGAATATATTGCGGTAGATAGCCCGCAGCACAAATCAATTGGATTAGAAAATTGTCAGCGAAAATGTTCGTAAAGAGAAGGAAGAACATAGAGAAATAGTGGAGAAAGTGGGAGAAGAAAAACATTGGATGGAGAATTTCTCTTTTTTTTTTTTTTTATATCGAAGCTTACAATTTGATAAATTATGTATGAGTGCGACAAGCGAGAAAAACAATAACAAATTGAATAAATATTTATGAAACTAATGAAATGATATCACAGAACATTTTCGGTCTCCAACGAGGTCTGTGTCTTCTTCTAGGCTTCTTTGGCCTGTGCTAACATGGTAATATGGACAGCAGGACACACCTTCCAGAGAAGGTACTAAGCTATTTTGCGCCTACAAGATACCCTTTAATCTATAGAGTTATGATCACATGCAGTTAAACTTTCAAGCTGGCATAACCGAAGGGTTAATTTAAAGCCGTACTCAGTAATAGGTATCCCGTGCCTAGAGCTAACTGTGGATCAGCTATACAAGTGCTTGCTTAACCCATAGCATACCCGTTAGCAGCCACAAATAAAGCATATTCACCGAAGAGATGAATATGATGATAATGATGATAATGGTAATGATGGTAATGACGATGATGATATTTCATATACTAGAAAAACCTTTTAGAATGTTAATGACTTATGAGAGTCCCGAAAATGTCTTGAGAGTGCCATGCCGAGAAACCCCCAAGAAGAAGAAGAGCAACAACAACAAATGTAGAAATGTTAGTAATGGCCCCATAAATGGCAGAACTCGTAGCATTTTATTGCTGTTGTTGTTGTTGTTGGACTGAGGACTGAGCGTCATTAAAACATGACATGGCACAAAATGTTGCCAAGCCAAAAGGAGTTGAAAAGGGGCTGCAGCCAGGCATAGAGTAACTGGGGGTAGGGGCTCTTGTCTGCGTGTTCTTGCCGCCAAAAAAAGGCTTAAACAAATGAAAGAATAAGGCAAACATTCATAAAAAAAAAAATAACTCAACTCAACTGAAACTTTTGTGATAATTAAAATGCGAGCACGATAACAGTGGCGTTAAAGGAATACCCTGTAAAAGTGTTTGTGCTCGGGAAATCTAAGAAACTTTATTAAGTGCAGCTGAAATTGGTTTAAACCAAATACGACTATAGATTAATTGTTAAAAATAATTTAAATTTGCTTTAAAAATTAAGTGAATAAATAAAGTTGAAAATTTAATAATTTATGTAGACTTAATTGAAGAAAAGTTGAATATAAAAAGTGTTTATAAAAGAATTTTTAATTGCTGACTAAGACTAGAACTTTTCTTGACCTAAAGTGACAGTTAAGTTTCAATAGAATTCCTTAAACTTCAACAACTGCAGGGCATATTGAAAAACAAGACAGAGCCAGACATAGTGGAAGAGGAAGAGAGGTAGGGAGAGGTAAAGTAGTGGGAGTCAGGTAGTTGCTGCTATATTATAAACATAACATAATAATAATGTAATGGAATATTGAAATGTTTTTTTTTTTCCGTTTCTCCCTTATTTTATGGCTTATAATTGGAAACGTATCGAATTTCCTTGTAATTTCTTAGTGGATGTGACCCCTCACCCTCCACCCTTGCTGTTGGGGGACAGGCCACTTAAATCGCTTTAATTAATTAATTTGTAGCGTTTTAATGTGTGCCCATCACGCAAGAAGTTACGCCTCGAAAATCACAGTCAAGGCAAAAAGCCAATCGAATCCTTTAAGCAATTTGAACAAATTTCTCGCATAACGGTTAGGTGGGGGAAAGGGGAAATCAGGAGAAGGGAAGGAAAAGGGAAAGTCAGGAATTTTATCTATAAATTCAGTCATTAAGTTGGAGAATGGTTTGTGAAAGGGAAAAGCACAAACAGCTAACGGCAACAAGCTTGTAAATAACTCACTGATATGACTTAAACTGACAATGGAGGACAGTTGCAATGCTTCTAATACAAAACTAATGAAGGTGTCTATAGAGACTGATAAAAAATGCTTGCAAATCGAAAAGCTTAGGCAGCTTTTGAAAACTAACTAAGAGATTAATGAGGAATGGCAATGACTTAAAGTGAACATGGAGGACAGTCTATACCTCAATACCTCAGTGTTTCAAGTAAAACAGCAAAATATTTGAGTTTAAGTTAAAGGCGAACGATTGTTGCTCTTGGTGCCCTTGATTAGCCATGCTTTACACTTGGTCAACTGCTGGCCGATGTATCAGTCGAGTGCTGTCCAATTCTGTGCGGTGCTGTCGAGTCCTTACTCACGTGCTGACCACAAAATTGATGAGGCAGTCAGCCTTCGCTGCGGCAAAGACTGCAATAAACATTTAAAAGCGTCAACATGACAAAGGATAATGGTAACTGGACTGATCCAACAAAGGAGAGTGAAAGGGAGGGGAGTGGGAGATGGGTAAAAAAAAGGGACAAGTAAATCGAAAAGGGAGCAAAGTCAATGAGCCATGATGAAAGCAAATCGATTGTTCGACTGCAGAACCACAAAAATGAGTGCTAATCAAAAGTGCTCGACGATTAGATACGATGTAAGTATGGAAGGTATTATGTCTCTGCTGATTTTCCAGCTCTGCTGCAACATTGTCAAGTTCATTTTCCACTTGAGCAATTACAGACTTTGACTTAGAGAGGTCTCCAAATAAATAGAAGAAAAAAAGTTTACTCTCTTTCTTTAATTTATTAATAAAATTTAGTTGCAACTACGGTATTGATTTGTTGCTATTGCTATGACCAAAATCATTTTGACTTATTATTTTTGGGATTTAAAGTCAGAAGCGGCGACACAGCAAATCAATTTCATAAAATACACGACAAGCTGCAACAACAGGCAGAATTGAGCAAGGTGTGAGAAAGCGGACGTGCGGAAGAGCAAGAAGATGAACAGGAAGGAGGAAGAGGGGGGAAAGAGGAAAAGGAAGAGGCGAGTCAAGTCCCGTGTACTGGCAGGAAGAGCTGGATAGACTAGCAGCAAGAGCAGCATGAGCAGGCAGCCATCCATCAAAAGCGTTTGGCGCCCGAAGCGTTAATCGTTGTCAAAACCTGATAAAGACTGATTGAGTGCTTAATGGCATTCGTTGTGCACAACAGCAGACAGGGATAGCCCGATTCACAGCGAGCATGAAAGAGAGTGAGAGGGAAGATGTTCCCGTTCCCTTGGCATATGATAATCAAGTTGTGCCCAAAAGTATGCTACAAAAATTCACGAAAAGTAAAATATAATGCGCGAATGTTTGGGCACATCTACACATCGATATATATGTATGTATATATAGACATTGGCAAGTTATCGATGATAGTAGGAACCTGCTTAACACCCACGCTACCTACTGCTAGGTTACTGCTTAGCCACCCCTCGTTATCAAATGGCTGATGAAGATTGAACGCTTCGAGTTGAGTTGTGATTTAGTTAGAGAGCAGCAAAGATGTTTATTTTGCCTTTAAAGCCAAATATTTTTGTTGTCTGTTGGCCATTGGCTAACAGAGCAAGCAAGGGAGATGGTACGAGTGAGAAAAAGAGAGAGAGAGAGAGAAAGAGAGGAAGCAAGCAAACTGTTCTAGACGCTGGAAATCTTTGTTTTTTGGCTTTTCAATTGCAGCAGCTGAAATTATTTGCATATGCGCTGGACTGTGTGTGTATGAGTATGCTTGAGTGTGTGTGTGTGTTTAGACTGCCTTAAGCGGCTGCAAGTGAAGCACACAAGGCACTTGGCACTTGGCAGAAGCGACATTTTTGCTGTGCTTAAAAGAAAGAGAAAAAAGAAAACATGCTAAAAATGGAAAAATTGTTCCAAGTGCAAATAAGCATGCACACACACACACATAAACAGACACACATACACAGACACACACATTTATATAAACAACAGAGCTTTAAGTTCTTAGCAAGTGCACTCGGTTCATGTGTTACACACGGCGTATACGTAACTACTTTGTTTTGGTTTAAGATTGAGCTAGCAGCCGTAATTTTAAGTTATGGTCACCCTAGTTATCACCTGCATATTTAAGTATTTAGTGCAGTCTTAGGAAAGAGCATTTGACTTATGACGATGCTTTGAAGAAACTTCAAGGTATGAAGAACTCACTTGGCAAATTTTTAATTCGTCACTCTTCATCTCTCTACGACTAATTCTCCTTTCTCTCAGCTCTTTAAGTTACACTTAATTCCATAAAGTAAACTATAATTTTACCTCGATTTAGTAATTTGTTTGATTCTACTAAGGGCCGTATACGGCCTTTGTACAGTACCCGCGAGGACGTCCGGCTTAACCTAACCTATTGTTCTATCCGACAATTTATGTCAATCTATTTATTTCTTCCTTACTTCTTTTCACTTTTCCACTTCTCTCTATTTTTCCACTCTCTTATTTTGACTCTTCTTATTTTGACCCTCTTTTATGCATCTCCTTTTCACTTCACTTTATTGACCATATCCCGTTCTTGTACTCTCTGTCTTTCTGTCTATCCCTTTTCTTTCTTACTCCCTTCATTCTGTTCCGTTCACCTTTCCTATTTTATTCTAACTCTGTCCTCTTATCCCCTCTATTTTTATCCCTTTACCCTATCCCTTCACCCCTTTTGCTTCCTGTCTATTCGACTCCCGCTACTCCACTCCACTCTTTTCCTCTTACTCTCTTTTTTGCTCTCTTTCTCATTCAGTTATGCTCCTAAAAACAATACGAACTGCGTGAGACGCAATCATTTTATGGTAATCATCGGTTTCAATAAACAATCCAAAATATGCCAACTGCACCACAATGCAACTCCATTGCTGCCTCAGTCTCCCACCTCAGCCTCCCTCCCACTGTAGCTGGAAAACTGGAAAGTAGCAGGTGTAGTTCCAGTTCCAGTTCCAGCTTCGATTCCAGTTCCAGCAAGCTCGCAGTTTTAAAGACCAGACTCGAGTCGAGTTCTCGACTTATTTCACATTTTTGCTGCCACTTGCCACACAATTTATGCAACTATCCCGAGTTGCACTGCATGTGTGTGTGTGTGTGTATGTGTATGTGTATGGGTGTGTGTGTGGTGTACAGTTATAGCTGCAATCATAGATTTCAAGCCTCGAACAATTGACGTCAACTGCAGTCGAATTTGGTTTTGCAATTGGGCGTTTGGTCAAGGGGTTAAGCGAGGGGTCAGCCAAGGGTTAATGGCAGAGGCAGAGCAAGACAGGGACAGGTAGCACAAGAGGTGCATAGCTTCGGCTGAAAACCAAGGTGTTGGCATTTGCACGCTCTGCAATCAAGCTCAGACTGCAATCGAGTTCGGTACTTCCCTGCCTCTCTTCTCCCCTCTCCCTCCGCACTCCCGCTGTCTCCTTCTCGCGCTGCCTTCCCACCTCGCTTAGGCTGTGCTTTGGAATCAACTTACAGCTGTCACTGCTTCCCAGTGGAGTTTGTTAGATTTGTGCTCTTGTTTGTAACAAACAGAAATTTAATGCGCTAAGAAATAGAGTACGAATTTGATTTGATTTGCTTAGACCCTGTATAAAAATACTTTAAAGAGGTTTACAGGCTGGGTTAAAGGTTTTGATACACTTCTGCTCTAGTTAGTACTTAAACATCCGTTGAATAAGCACAAGATAGTAGCTTAAAGTATAAATATTTAAACAACACTGGGTATCTGCTAGTCGTGCTCACTCGGCTGTAGCTGTTGGTTATTGCTCTTGTTGTTGCAGTTGGCAGTTTAGTTGGCGTAGGTAAATACATCATTAAACATGTAAGGTCCAAATGCATTGTCAACAGTTGTTGTTGCTGTTGTTGTTGTTATTGCTGTGGCAGTTGCCTGTAACAGCACCACAATGCAGCAGCAGCAACAACAACAACAACATCGAAGGCAATGGCTATTGACGAGGACCCAGCACCGAGAACGGAGAACTGCGATCTGAACTGGGAATGAAAATGAGGGCGAGGCATTGCAACGATTCTACGTGCTCAAGAGTGTGTGCCAGCTGTGTGTGAGTATGGGTGTGCGTAGGTGTGTGTGCGTGTGTGTGTGTATCTGCAATTGACATTTTAGCTGAGTGTAGGTGCATGTGTGTGCGCCAAGACAAATGCACATTTGTAAGTTAACATGCGTATTTGCAGTGCCGCAACATCATCATCGTCATACCCAACTCCCCATTAATACCCAACAACATCATTATCATCATAACCAACATCAATGCCATCAACTATAACACAATGACACTGACCGCAATTAAAGCTAACTCTGAGCTTTGGCTAAAAACTCACTCAAGCTTAGCATTGAGCTTTAAAAGCTTAGTCTGTTAAGTCGAGCTTACAGTTTCTATTCAAAACTGCCTAAAGAATTCTAAACTTTACTCAACAAAACCCAATTCAATCAAACTCTTTCTACCTCGTTCTACCGCTTTTACTACCAAGTTACACTACTGCTCCTAATAGGCCTTGGGATTAAGCCATTAAAAGCTTTGGGCTTTCAGTTTCATCCTTTTCCAGGCACGATTTCTGAGTGCATTTCAGTTGAAAAAGAAATCTCATATCTCCGCATGCAGTGTTCATTTGTAACGGAAATTAAAAAATGTCAACGCATCCAAGAATGGAAATCGGAGAAGTGATGTTGAGTCATGCGAGTGTTGGCCTAAATGGTAGGAACACGAGCAAGTTGGGTGCAAAGGATTAACCAGCTTACCTCTACATCTACCTCTACCTCTACCTCTACCTTAACCTACCAACCTCAACCTCTACCTCTATTTTAACCTCTTCCTCAACCTCAACCTCTACCTTTACCTCTTCCTCAACCTCTACCTTAACCTCTTCCTCAACCTTAACCTCTACCTTAACCTCTTCCTCAACCTCAACCTCTACCTTAACCTCTTCCTCAACCTCTACCTTAACCTCTACCTTTCACTGCTCTTTTCTCTTTTTCCCCATAACAACCGAGCTAGACGGAGTTAGAGAAGAGTGAGAGGAAGGGAAAGAGATAGGTATTTTTTTAGTTATAATATTACAGTGCTAGTTATGCCCTTTTAAATTACTGTTCTATATTTGTCAAAATCATTTGATTATATTTTTTAGTGCCTTCTACCATTTGCTTATCTGATTTTTCTTCTTTTACCCCTACTATCATACTCGTTCTTCAGATCTCAAGCATATTCCCATTTCTATGCCAATACCCATACCTAGTGGTATTATTAGTTGTATTCCTCTTCGTCTGTCATATTCTAGTTTAATTTCTATTCCTTATCCTCATCATATTCTTTTCTTAGTACTTTTCATATTCCTAATTTCATTTCGTTCTAATTTCCATGACTAAACCTTATCTTATTAGAACTCCTCTTCCTTTTCCCACTCTTTCTAGTCCCATAGTCCCACTGCTTGAAATTTGAGCAATGAATGATCGTTGTGATTCGGACAGCCCGTTGAATTACTCGTTACCCGATCGTTTGACGGAAAGTTCAAACATACTCGAGTGTACTCGTTGTAGGTCTGTGATGTGTTCTATGGTTAGTGTTGCTACTCTGCTTCCAAACTAAATTCAAAGTAACTCCATACTATTCTCAAGTATTTACCAAATACACGATTCAGTCAAATTCGTGAGTCAATGAATTCAACTAACATTTATCTTCTGCACAATTTTCAAGATATACACAAAGCACTTCCGAGTGGAGGAAGTGTGAGAAGCGCAGAGAGGGAAGAGGCGAAAAGTAGTGTAGTTGGGTGGAGGGAGCAGCGGGCAAGGTGAGAAGCAAACGACGTGAGACGGAAGCAATAAATGCTATGATTGATATTGTCAATGATGAGACATGAATACGCATGTGAATACGAGTCTGAATTTGAATGTGCACGTGAATAAGACAGAGAGTATGAGTGTCTGTTGGGTACTCGCTGCTTTAGAGTTGTTGTGGCTATACATACCCAGTGATTGCACTATAAATGGGTGTGTTTTTGGAGTAACTATAGTAAAAGTAAGCGTGGCAGTTGCCAGTAAGACCGCTACATATATGATAAAGGGGTATCTGTTAGTCGAGTTACACTTTTCGCTGTAGCAGTAGCGTCACATGTCGCACCTTTTACAGGTTTCTTGGCTCAGCGCATTTGTCTGTTGTGTATTTATAGCATTCACTTCATCATTGTCCTTCTACATATGATCGTTATCATCATAAGTTTCATTATGAAGAATCGCTATCATTCACATCATTCACATTTAATAACACCTCATTGATTGAACAGAGGCAGAGACAGAGACGGAGAGGGGACAGAGTGAAAGAGACTGAGATAGAAACACAGGCTGTTGGCACGTTATTGCATTTTGTTGTTGCTCTTACACACACTCAGAAACACACACAAACACACACTCACACACTCCCTGTCTGAGCTTTACAACTTCAATCAAATTCAATTGAGTTCAATTCAATTGTAACGTATTGTATTTTTATTGAGGCGTAAAAAAGTGAAAGAAAACGGTGAAGCTGTGCTCGCTCTCTTTCTCGCCATATATTACCCTCTCACTCCCACCCACATGGATTTAACAAGTGCGACATAATGGCGTTGACAAGCATGGCAAAAGGGACGTGCTGGGGGGTAGAGGAAAGGAGAAGCGAGCGTGCAAATGTCGCAATCACAGACACGCAGCATGCGAAACTGAGAAACTCCAAAACGACGAGGGAGATGTGAAGGGTGCGGCATGTAAAAGGGGGCGTGTCGAAAGAGGCGCATCATTCGCGTCTTGGCGACGACTTTTATGACTTCAATTCAATTTGTTTAGGAGTCGAGTCCAAAAAGGGCTGCCAATCTGCCAGCTGGCAAAGCAAAAAGCTGCCGTCTAAAAGCGCTGACGAGGTGTGCACAAAGAGTTCGTGTGTGAAACAGGCACAAGTGTAGACCAGGAGTGTATAACAGTTGTTAAGCCAACAGGGGTAAATTACCATTGCATACTCTTAGGCGCTACTTTAAAATAAGACTTCAGTATCATTTTAGCCACAATGTCTTACATTTCAATTTAAATAGGCTCTTAAATTTAACTTAAACATTAAACAAAACATATTTTAAATCGTGTGAACTATAACAATAAACAATTTTCCAGACTGCTGCACCTAAGCTGCAAGAACAAAAGAGTCTTTATAGTAGTTGAAGCGTCTGCAAAGTTTCAAGTTAACTGGAGAATACTGATAATGATGCTTATAAATAAGAGAAGGCTAATAGCCTGAAGTATTTGTTGACGTTCTAATGCCAAAGTGTTTGCAAAATTAATTAAAAATTGTACATATATATACATGCATGTACATATATGGCCAACTTCTGTTGCCAACTAACCAAAATTATAATGTGAAATATCTCAAACTAAAGTAAAAATTCTTTTTCAAGATATTATATAAAAATTTTTAAAAATTAATATCGTTTTGCTATTTTTTTATAATATTCATATTCTTTAATACGCTGTTAATTTACAAGCGTCAACAGTATAAATTCAAAAGTCCGCTCAAAAGTGTGCAGCACTTTTTGTGCTTTAACATCGCTGGTTGGCAGCTCACATATCAAGCGACGCACAAAAGTATGCTGCGACATATATTCAAAGTGCCGCACAAAAGTATGCTGTGCTAAATAAGTAACTCTCGAGAACAGCGGGACTACACAACAATAACAAGAACAACAAGAGCAACAAGGTCACAGGCAGCAGGTGATGAGCGTAAAATTTATGCAGCGACATGTTAGGCACTGAGCATGAAACTTGCCCCGAGTCAAATGGCAACAAGGGAACGGGGACACCAAAGCGAGACAGAGGAATTAAGAGAGCGGGAGGAAAAACTTTTCATGGTATTATTGTCACGCGTCACGTCTGGCGCTGAAATTTCAACGTTGGCCAACCGCATTAAAAGAATGACAGCGACACAAAAAATATAAATAAATAAAAAAAAAAAACAGAAAAGGTGGAGCAGAATTTAAAGTCGCGTCAGTGGCGTACACTAATTAAGCCGCCAGGTGGCGCCATTGTGCTGATAAATTAGCGGCAATTTACGGTATAACAAGTGCCAACAGCACACAACTTTCACCCGGAGTACTTTCACCACCCCCTCTCGCCAGACAAACACGTTAGAGTAACCAAGCCAAACTTCTCCCCCGACCACACCCACCGCACAGCCTCTGTGCTCTTTCAGCCCGCACCAGTGCATCGTGGTGTTTGCTGTGTGCATTGCAGCCAATTAAATTTCATGGATAAACATGAGGTTCAAGGCGCCAACGTCGAGAGCGGGGGTAATGAGGAGAGCAGGGATGGAAAGTGGAAGGGTAAGGTGGTCGGTTAGCATTGCTGCTTGAGGTGACTTTGGATTTGTGGCCAAAATGGCATTTGGGTGTCTTTTTAGCCATTTGCTTTTGCCTCAGGCATTTTGAAGTTTTCCTTAAATTGAATTTCCAGCAGGAAAAGAGGAAAATTAAAACAAAAAGCTAAAGCAAAAGCAAATGAAAGCGCAGACTACGATAACAACATAACAAAAAAAAGTAAAGAAAAACAATAACAAGAAGAAATTAAGCAATGGAGCTAAAGAGTGCAAGTAAATCAAGTGGTTGCGGTCATTTCGCGCACAATGGGCAACAAAGGGTTAACGCTGGGTTGAAATAATTGCAGTAAATTCTTTGCCAACAACTTAAGAAATACTTGACATGGGTTAACTTAAGTGAGCAATTAGCTCAGTTTAAGAAATAGATAACGAGTCGAAAAAAGGAGTTGTTGGAATTGAAAAATACCAAAATAATCGACTTACATAAATCGATTAATCGATGTAAAAGTTTTTATTTTAAAGAAATCGAATTTACTTTATCAAATGAATAGAAAAAGCTGTATGCATAAATCAAGTAGCTGTTATAACGTTTAATATTTATCGAATCTTATCGATAACTTCGATTAATTTAATTTGAGTTTTAAGTGAGTTTTTCATATGGAACTTACAATATACCCAAAAACGATTTAAATACAATAAGCTTTCCAATGGTTCCCAGCAATCAGCTATTTGTCGTGAGCTAACGGGGCTAGTGATGAAAATCGAAGAATTTCTAGTGTCCAAGTGGAAGCAAAAATAAAAGAAAATTTAAAAAAAGTAGAAAATCCAGTTAGCAACGCTTTCGAAATTTACAAAACAAACCAAAAATATAAAGAAGTAAAACTAAATCAAGTCAAAATGACGTTGGCTGACCCACAAATCCTCCCGATTGCTCCCCTTAAACCTCTAGGTAAAGCCTGTTTCTCATTGCCATCATCTTTAGTCCAAACTCTGTCTCCCCTCCTACTTTCTCTTACTCTGTCCCTTTTCCTAAGCCTTTCCTCGTGATGCTCTTAAGCGGCAATCGCGTTTTTCCACAACTTTTTCAGACGTAATAAAAACGTTCAACTTTGTTCTCTTTCGCTCTCAGTCTTCATTTATCGCTAACTTGCTCTTGCTCACCCTTTCTCGCACTCTCCTTCTCGCTCTTATCTCACTCATTCATAGTTATTGTTTTGCTCAGTTTTTCCTTTTTTTAAGGTTCTTTCGCAAGGATTTTAACTCCGTTTTTAATACTCTTGCAAAAGATGTTTTGATAAGGTTAGAAATTATGTAACGCTATAAAAAAAGTTTTAAGTATAAAAATTAAAGCGTAGTAATATTTGAAAAGGTTTTCTACAGATAGACAGGACTAGCTAACTTTTAAAAAGGATTTCTTTATTTTTCAATTGCAAATGTTAACTTAATTTACAACATTCTTTTCAAAAGACAGACAAATTGATTGTTAATTTATTAAAATTTAAATATTAATAATTTTTAAAGTCCATATTCATTTTTACTGAAGTTTCAGATCCCTATCAGAAGAGTATTACGTATACGACCGTTCCATTGTTTATTTTTTTTTACAGTTGTATTTTTTCGGTTCTCGCCTCTATTTCGCAATTTTCATTTGCCGTCGTTGCAGTTTTCCTAGTTGGCGCAATTTTCCGCGTTTTCATCGTTTTAATCGATGTTGGTCAAAGTTGCCGGCTAAGTGGGAGTAGCACAGCACTAGTGTCAGAGGGAGAGAGCGGAAGAGAGATAGAGAGGCTGTGGCTGCGACTGCGACTTTGCCATCGACAAGGACTAAAAATCTTTGTAACCATAATTAAAAGTTGCGTTGCTTTTGTTCCACCCCCTTTGCCCCTTTTCCCCTTTTCCCCTACGCCCCTTTCCACCAATTGCCCCTTTTTCTCACCGCTGTCCTTCTCCGCCGCAACTGCCTTGCCACTTGCCACTTGTGGCGCAAACAATAATTAATTTAAATTGAAACATTTTAGCATCCTCCTTTCACTCCAATCTCTCCTTTTCCTTTCCTTCTCCAGTCGATTCCTCTGGAGCTTGCAGTTTCTGCTCCCTTCGCCAACTTTAGTTTTAATCGCTGTTTTTACCACAAACAGCCACGCCCCTTCTCCCATTTTTTTTGTGACTTTTGCATTTATATATCAGTGGCTAGACACAAGTATGAGAAACAGTCTATGTTCTTTTAGACATAAAGATGAACAGGAGAGAGGAAAGGGGCGAGAACTGTTCAAAGACGATTTATCGATTAGTCTGCGATATACAAGAATTCTCGCTCTAACTTAAACTATCGTAAACATAAATCACAGACCACTTAGCCTTTAGTTTCTTGAAATTTGGTGGTAAATATTCATCTATCGACTTTTGAGTTATTTTTATCTTAGTTAAAAACAAGCAGGAAAGGCGACAGTCGAGCGAGTCGACTGATAATGTTTATGTTAATTCAAGGCTAATGTTAATGCTAATTCAATGTTAATATTAAAAAATTTTGGCACGTCGACCTGCTGATCTTTCTGTTTGCCTGGTATTTCAGCAAGAATTACTAACGATTTTGGGCACTGCAGATCGAAGCGGTCAAGCAAAAAAAATATCCGCGAATGACCAAAATCGAAGATTTTTTTGTGTGAAACACCAGGCGATCAGAATCTGCAGCAAGCGACAGAATTATTGTTAATGAAAATGTTAATGTTAATGCACTGTTAATGCACTGTTAATACACTGTTAATGCACTGTTAATACACTGTTAATGCACTGTTAACGCACTGTTAATGCACTGTTAATGCACTGTTAATGCACTGTTAATGCACTGTTAATGCACTGTTAATGCACTGTTAATGTACTGTTAATGCACTGTTAACGCACTGTTAATACACTGTTAATACACTGTTAATACACTGTTAATACACTGTTAATGCACTGTTAAAGCACTGTTAATACACTGTTAATACACTGTTAACGCACTGTTAATGCACTGTTAATGCACTGTTAACGCACTGTTAATGCACTGTTAATACACTGTTAATACACTGTTAATGCACTGTTAATGCACTGTTAATACACTGTTAATACACTGTTAATACACTGTTAATGCACTGTTAAAGCACTGTTAATACACTGTTAATTTTTACATGGCGACCTGCTGATTTTTCTGTTTGCCTGGTATTTCAGCAGCAATTATGAACGATTTTGGGCACTGCAAACTGCAGCGGTCAAGGAAAAAAAAATCCGCGAATGACCAAAATCGAAGATTTCTTTGTGTGAAGCACCAGGCGATCAGAATTAGCAGCCAGCGACAGACTGTAATTTAAATTGAATTACAAACGAAGTGCGGGAGTATAAGTAAACAGTAAACAGAGAGTGCTCCTTGTTAGCGCCACAGATGACAGCGAACAAACACACAAACCTAATAAACCCGTCTACTCATTTTTAGTGTACGGGGTCTAATTAAAATCATTTAAAATTTAACAGTTGTTAATGTTTAACATCAAATGAAATAAATAAAGTTTCTATTAGCTAATGCAATTTGTACAAATAGCCAAATTGATTGCAACCTCAGAGAGCCACACGTTGCATGCTCAATGCTCCACACAGCCAGAGTTGCCACACCATGCGAGTATTCAAAGTATTTTTGCATTATCTCAAATGCTGTGCAAATGTCGCGCTCGATTGCAGTGCCGACAACAAAACAACCAAAAAGAAAACAATAAAAAAAAACAGTCAAATAGAGGAGAGCTGAAAAATGCTCTTGAAAAATTGAGCAAAAAATGGAAAAATTGGGAAATGTCAAAATGAAAATAAAAACGTGGCAAGCGAGCGGAGACCAGAGCGAAATTTCACTGAATGGATGCGGCGGCTGTCAAATGCCGTTGCAATTTTGCTACCAATGTATGGAGCAAGCCAGAGAGGTGTGCTCGACTAGGAGTTACCCTTTATATGCCAAATAAAACTTATAATTTTAAATGTATGATAGAAAAGAATGACGTGGCAACTCAAAATTAAACTTACACTTATACAGGGTGTCCCAATGGATGGAGCAAGCCAAAGAAGTGTGCTCGACTGGGAGTTACCCTTTATATACTCAATAAAGCTTCACATATAAAATGAATGGGAAGGCGTTGCAAATCCAAATCAAACGTACACTTATACAGGGTGTCCCAATGGATGGAACAAGCCAGAGAAGTCTGCTCAACTTGGAGTTACCCTTTATTTGCTCAATTGAACTTACAATTTTAAATGTAAGGAAGAAAAGGAAGGCGTGGCATGTCAAAATCAAGTTTAAACATATACAGGGTGTCCCAATATGTAAATCATAAAAGTGTTAGTATAGAGAGCTTTTATTTTCTGTCCCATGGTTCAAATATTAAAAAAAATTGTACAATTTCAAAGAAGCCCTGCATTTTGTAAACTTTACAGGGTATACCTGCTCTCCAAAATCTCAGCTGTGGCAAATGTGGCTTAGAGAGGAGACTGAAAGCTGTGGGAGCAGGAAAGTCGGAAAATGCACAATGAATGCGTGGATGCACAACACAAATCTGAGAATAGAGAGTGTGGAAAATGGAAAACGGAGAATGGAAAATGGAGAATTGAGAACTGTGAACTGGATTTGAAGTTCGAGTTGGGGAAGTGGATTCCTGCTGGCAATCTATCTCGGGTGTTGCCATGAATTTGTCCAGTGGACTGATGGCATGTCAGTGCTAGAAAGAGATAGAGAGCGGGAGGGAGGGAGGTAGAGAGGGAGATGCGTGTGATGTATTGCCTTGTGTGATTTTGACAGAATTAGCAGCTGCTGCTGAAAATAGCACAAACAAAACTCTTAACGTGAATTCCGAATCCAAACAGCACCCAAACAATTGCTCAGCTTATGTCCTCGGCTATATACAAAGTGTGCACATCATTATCATGTTTATCTTTATCCAAATCCAAATCTTCATCAACATTATTTCCATCTCAATCTTAATCGTAATCGTAGTCGTCATCTACTTCAGCTGCTGTCCTCGCATTTTCTTTGGGCCAAGTTATAAAGTTGCTGGTCTCCAAGGATATATTAATTTGGTTTTTATGTTGTCCGCTTTTAGGCCATATTTTTATGCTTAATGTTTATTAGCCATTAGGCTGACCGCACGACCAAAGGAAACGAATAGAAACGAATCAAACCGAACCCAACCGAACCGCACTCAACTTTGGCAATTAAAACTTATGGCCAAGTTAAAAGGCAATACCAAACAGCCAAGGGAAACCTGCCAATTCGATACTCAAAACTCACCTCATGGGCTGAAGAAATTTTCTTTAATTTTCATTTGAAACTTACTTATCAAAAGCAAAACAAATCTTCGTTTGTAATTGGAAAAAATTTAATAAAAAAGCAGCAAAATTTGTTTAAACTATTGTTTGATTGAGAAATATTTTATATATTTCTGTTATTATTTAGTTAAGTTATGGCCTGGTTCAGAAAGATATATCTGTTGATCTAATGGGGCCCTTTAAGCACCGATTTCTAAGTGTATCTGCTTCTATTCCTCAATCTTTACCCACTCTCTTTGGCCTTTCTCTCCATCCCACTTCCCCCCTTTTCTCCACCTGCCCCTCTTCCTTCCCTAACTTGCTCCTCTGGCACACTTACCACAGCATGTGGCAACAAAGCATGCACATTGCCACGGCTTATTAGGTAACCTCACAAGAGTCTTGCACTCGCTTCCTCTAACCAATTTCTTACTTGGTCCTTTACATACCCACAGATTTGCTCACTCACTCACACACTCCCCGTTGGTCTCACTCGCACTCATGTCTAGTTCTGGATGCATTTCTAGTTCCACAACTTGTTGTGCTCTACACGACAATAAAATAACTTTTAATTATGTGCAACTAAAGGCAGCTTTGCATACATCTACGACTGTCTGTGTGTGTGTAAGGGTGTGTGTGTGAGTGTGCATTCGTAAAATGTAATTAGAGTTTTGTGTAGTGAAGTTGTCAGCTTTTGGATAACCGAAAACGAGCGTTTTAACAAGTTTAATTGGTGCAAAGTTGTTCACAAGTTGCCCCAAAATGTCGCACAACAAAAACAACTTTTTCACCAACTCATACCCTTTCCCCCCACTCGCTTCCTCCCTCTCCCCCTCTCTCTTTTAGACACTCTCTTTGCCGCTCTCACTTGATTGTTTGCTATGTATGCATTACAATAACTTGTGACTTGTTTCAACACACAAGACGTTAACCAACACTTGCAGTCACTTCCAACACAGCTCTTCACTTAATTTGAAAGTAAATTACTTATTTTACCTTATAACAAATTCCTTTATTTTTATATAATTTTCTTTATTTTATAAGTTATTTTAAAGTCCATCAATCGGTCATGCCTTTGACTGCCCTGTCAAATAATCAATTTATCAGAAGTTCCAACTTTTTTTTGTTCCTTTTTCCTTTCGATTATTTCGATTATTTGTCGCTGAGTTGCGGCCTTCGGGTGTAAACATTTTATGCATTTTCATGCTTCAAACACAAGTTTATTGCTGGCAACAACAGCGACAAGATGTGACCCTGGAGGTGAAACTGGCACTGCCACACGTAAAGGTAGCTCTAGCTGTAACTGTAAATGTAGCTGTAACTTGAGTTGTAGTTGTTGTTGTTGCTTCAGCTGCAGT
The DNA here is from genome assembly GCA_018152125.1 of Drosophila dunni. Classification (NCBI taxonomy): domain Eukaryota; kingdom Metazoa; phylum Arthropoda; class Insecta; order Diptera; family Drosophilidae; genus Drosophila; species Drosophila dunni. Next base: position 8,483,078 of record JAECXC010000648.1, on the reverse strand, counting down.
TGAAGCTGTAGACGGGCAATCAAAGGGGCAACGACTTTATTGCTGCCAATTCTGCGTCTCAAGTTGCAACTGTTGCTGCTGCTGCTGCTGTTCGTGTTAATAGTGATGGCAATGACGGTATTTCCCTGGGAAAATAGTTAGTGGGAAAAGCGACAGTCAGTGGATACTTGCTCATTTTTAAGTTTTTTATCGATAATTTGAGCTAAGGAGGGCATAATGAACAAAATTTTTTGTTTTTTGTTTTATATGTTATTGGTGGATTTTTGTAAAAAATTTGGAATCGATTAATGCATTTTTGTGGGTTTTACAGCCACTCAAAGTCACAGTATCAGAACATGTATCCACATGTGCTCGCCACTGTATATTTAACCATACAAGTTTTTGGACATACCATAAAAATATATAAAAATTTTATAGGCATTAGCATTTTTAAATTTTGTTGGGGATTTTAGTAAAATAATTTTATTGCATTTCTTCCTATTAAAATACATAAATAACCTAAGCTCAATTTAATTATAATTAAATTTTAAAAATTAATTTACCACACACACTTATCATAAATAACTTTAACCCAATAAAATGAGTCAACTTATATTTGTAGACTTAATTTACATTTGATTTGATTTAAAATACTAAATGTAACTTTTCATAAATTTCTGTTTTCTGCTTAAATTTAATTTGTTTTTACTTGCGATACTTATCGTTATCGTTGTCCATCCCCACCATGTTTATCGAGTTGTGTGTACACAACGTTAAATTACATTTTGAATATTGAATCGATGCTGTTGACCTTCCAGCTGCCAACAGCTGCTACCTGAGCTTTCCTTCGTTGAATTGAGTTCATTTTCTTCGAGCTGGCATATCGAAACACGCCCCCCCTCCAGCCCACTCTGCAGGCTTCTCCTCCCTCCCCCACTTCCCGTTCCATTCCCTACATTCACAACGTTGTCGTTGCACCTCTTGAATAGTATCTCTCTGTAATTTGACTGTGCGGCATCCATATCAAAGTCAGTTCTCAATGTGACGCTTTAATTTGTTGTGTGGGTGTAGACAGGTGTGTGTGTGTGTTTGTGTGTGTGCGAGTGCTAGTCTGCTGATAAGACAAACTTTTCATAACTTGTTCATTCTCAGCTCAATTTTACAGCGCCATCTAACGGTCAGTTGTGAGGTAGATATATTCTATATAGTCAATATCTTACCAAATATCTGAGATTTTTGCAGGTTCTACAGAGAACTTAACATTCTTTTTTTTTAAAACATTTCAATGACTATGAATTTTGCTATATTGCTTTGATAAGCAGCCAGTAAAACGTTTAAGAAAGTAGCAAAGGATTCCGGTAAAAAAAACGAAACTAGAAATAAATATTCAAATGGGAAAATCAAAGCAAATTCATTTCGAATTTGTTATGATTTTTAGTTGGTGATTGGGATTCAGATTCAGATTCTAATTTCGAGTCGTTTTTTTAATCAGCTTAAGCATTAGCTACGTGTGGAGTGTGTGGAGAGGTAAGCCAACTGGCAAGAACGGCAAACAAAAGGGAGACAGAAAGAAGAATGGCAGTCTAAAGGGGGGACGTAGAAGTGCTTCAGATACTCGGGGATTCTTAGACTCACATACTTGCAGTGTGGGAGCTTAGTCAGGCATTCAGTCACGCACGTGGCGTAAAAAATTTCACAGGCACGCAACACCTCAGCTCACAGCACACACACCGCTACACACACACACACGCACACCTGTCTGCACACAAAGAAAAAGGACTCACATGTAATTGAAAATTTGTTGGCTTTCTTGGTTATTTAAGGTTCGCTTTTAAACCGGTTCCAAGTGCGTTTCTAACAGTCCACAAAAGTTGTGGACTGTTAGAAACGCACTTCGAACCGGTTGAAAAGCGAACCTTAAATAACCGTTTCAGTCAGTTAATATGTGGTTAACCGATTAGCGTTTTCTAGCCAACTATTTGAGCAATTTTATACATCTTCAAAGTTGGTTTTGCCATGAAACTAATTAAAGCCATTTAAAGCCCATTCGAGCTAAAAGCTGCAAGAATTCAATATTGTTACCTGCTTCTTCTCGCTTTTAGTGAGTAACTACTGTACCTCTGCGACACCATTCGTTGGACTTCATTTAGCCAGTTTTTGTTTCGCTTGACGAGGTTTTCCTGCTGTTTTATTACTCAACTTTTGGCTGACAGTCCCGCGTGAGCGTGTGTGTGTGTGTGTGTGATAGTGTGTGTGCGCGTGTGTGTGTTAGTGTGTGTCTTGGCATGTAATAAAAAGTAATTTTAATGTGTTAATTCAGTTGGTTTGTCGTTGACAGCGTGTCAGGGATTAACAAGCAAGAGAATAAGCGATAAGGAGCAGGAGGCGCAGGAGTAAAGAGAAAGGAGTAAGAAGCGTGTTAAATGGAAAATGAGAAGTAGAAAAGTTTTTAAGAAAAGGAGGAAAAAGAGGTAAAGGAAATGAAGTAGAAGAAGTGGGAGATGGAGCTGCAGCAGAAGGAGGAGGAGGGGCTAAAGTAAGAGGGTCATTTGAGTTTTTATTAACTTAAAGCTGCAACCGAGTGGAAAACGAGGTGCAACAGCAGCAGCAGCAACAACAACAACAGCAGAAACAACACTAACAACAACAACAACAACACTTAACAAACACGCGCCATTTTCAATTAACAACTTTTTCTATTTCAACGAACTTTACAGCAACGCCAAAAAAAACCTAAGCTGTTGCCTAATGCACGACTCTTAAATACCCGTTCCACTGAATTTATGCCATTTATTTATTTATTCCATTTAAAACAAACTGCACAGAAAGTGTTGCATACTTTTAGGCACACCCTTGAAATCAGTGCTCACAAATGTCGTTCTATCTCTCATTCATTGCTGCCACTTTAAGGCATACCATGCACACCCCTTAAGCAGCTCAATGTCGGGTATGTCAACTTGAACAACGTTTAACAAAACGCCGCTGCGTTTTCCTAATTGATTTGCCAGTGGCTGCCACAAGGTAAACCCATTGTTGCTTAAGGTCCTTAAGGTCGCTCCTTAGGTACTTAGGTCTTTAGCCAGCCACGCCCACCGCTCTACGCCTTTGTGGCACCTCAACTTGTGCTCTTGTTGCACACAATAAATGCGATTGCATTTCCAGCCTCACACTCCTTGCACAACTTCAACTTAAAGTATACCCAGTAGGGGCATGAAGGGGTATATTAAGTTCACCTTTAATAGGGAAAGAAATAAAATACTTTGGGATAGTTGTTTAAGTTTTTCTTATAGTTTTTGACTTTTCAGCAAATAATAATTCCATTTGAAGCGTATCTGTAAGTCGTGCTTACTCTGCTTCTAGTTGTCTTTGCAGAACACTGTGTTTCTGCTGTACCTGTAGCTCCAAGAGGCAAACGAGAAAGGAGGAAAAAGAATGCGGTGTATACACAGACGAGGAGGATGCTGCAAGGGAAGTGGGAAAGACAGTAGGAGAGGCGGGAAGGGGAGGGAGAGTGGGAGGGAGGCAAAGAGAATTGAGGTGGAGTTGGTCTACTCAATTTTGGTTTAGTTTTGCTTTCGTGCTCATTTGTTGCCAATTAGTTTGCGGAGCATCGCAGTCAATTGGAAATTTCTGTTTGTTGTTTCAATACTCAGTTGTTTGTTGTTGTTGTTGTTTTTCTCTGATGTTGGACTGGGCAGCGATGACAAAGTTGCCCAAGGGTATACGGTATACGGTGTACGGTATGTTGAGCACCTTGCCAACTCTACAGGGTTCCACTGCTGTTGGCACTGCTGTTTTGGTTATTCATTTATCGATGCGGCAAACTTTTGTAATGACTTTGAAAATAAAACAACGAAAATAATGGAGAACCAATGAATGCCCCAATAGCCCAGACTCCCACACTACACCCCACCTACCAAATAGGGTATGCAACCCAAACCAATTCCCGGTTGAAGTTCAGGAAAATAAGCAACAAAATTTATACGACTCGTAGGCGTAGGTTGAACGAACATGACTTTGTGAGACTCTGTTAACAGTTCTGAGATAACTGATGAGTACCTCAATGAATCTTTCTGAAATTTTTAGGATATATCCAGCAAAGAATATACTATATAAAACTTCTATCTTAAATTCTAATCCTTAATAAAAATTGAATACATTTGAAAAAGATCTTATGTACTTACTCGAAGTTTCTGAAGAAATATATACTTAACATTAGACATAAACACACTGTAAAAGCTGCCAGCTTTAGCTAAGACACCCTAGCCACTGCTTTACTACAGGGTAGACAAATGAACAGAACAAAAGACTAAATTATCTCCAACTATTGACAATAATGAGCTTTGCTAATGAGTAATGCTGTAGTAAAGGGAGCAGAGAAGAGAGCAAGGCAGGCAAACGGTAAGAGTAAGTAGAGAAGAGAAGAAGGAAGTGGAGTTTAAGGGGCGGAGGGAGGTAGGGAGGGAGGGGCATACCATCCAAATGGTCAGACACAAAAACAATGTGCAAATGACAAAAGTTTTGTCTGTGGATTTGTTGCCCCTTTTCCGACATTCCTTTCACGCATACCCTGTAAGACTTCTAAATGGGGTATATAAAACTGTTAACACTAAATACATAAAAAAATATACATTAAAAACGAATTGCTGCTCAACACTTAAACAATTTTCCAGGGTATCTGCTAGTCAAGCACACTGCACTCAATTAATTTGCTGGCTTCGAACGAGTGGCATTAAAACAAAAGTTATTGTTGTAGTTTTTGTGGTCGGAATTATATGTTTACCGTTAATTAGGTGCTGAATATTGGACATTCCTCGCACTTAATGGCTGCATAAGGCACAAGGAGTTGCGGCAACCCTATAAAAAGCCACAAGGAATTGCCTAATTCTCATGCGAATTGGATTGAATCGTAAATACATGGGAATGGAACATAATTTATGAAGTTAGTCAAGGGTATTGAAATAAGAATCAGAAATCGAAAAGGAAATGGAAATCTTTAATTAAGTTATAGGGTTGTCACTTGCAAGCTTTTAAGGTAATAATGGGTAGTAAAATGTATTTCTTTAGGATGTCCAGTTAAACTATATATAAATGATTAACTGAGAGTGTTAAAAGCTTTGCCTAGTTTATAGTTTATCGTTAGGTGACAACCCTCTTAAGAGTTATAAGCTAACTTATTGTCATGGTTGGCTTTATAGCTTTATACTACTGCATCTCTTAGTAGTTGTCTCCTTTCCCCTCCTACTCCCCTTTTGTCGCCTCCGTGTCTGTGTCTTAGCCACGTTAAGTCTGCACAAATAGCCAGACAAGTTTGAGCAGCATAAAACAATTTGCCAGCTAAATAACAAAACGTTACACAAACTACGTCATGCAACTCAACCTAACCTCATTCCGCAGCCATTCTAACCTCAAACTTAACTGCACTGTGTGTGCATGCATGTGCACGCTTGTGCGTGTTTGTGTGTGTTTGTGTGTGACACAAAACCACAACAAAGTGCAAATTTATGCCGCAAAAAACAGGTCTCACGTTCAATTGAGAGAGAAATATTTTTGACCAATAGCAAAATAAAGAATTTCGAATAAAGCATGAAAAAGTGTCACCTACAAAATACCTGTATATATATCAGGGGAAACGGTGGAGCTGAGGCAGAGCTAACTGAAACTGAGACTCGTCTCGTCAGTAGTGACAAAAGTAAAAACTTTACCGAGACTCGTAAACTGTCAGGCATCAGTAACTTATTGACCCTTGGCTTTTAAGTGGATCATTTTAGGGGTCCAATACCCACAAAGTCAGCAGCTCACGTACACCTGCCCAGCAGCATACCCTGTAAATTGTGTGGTGGCAGGTGGAGTTACTGAGCCTGAGAGGGGGCTGATAAGGTTTACTAAAAGGCTTACGTTTTGGACTGATTATACATTGTTTACTTTAAGTTCTTCTTATTCAATGAAGTTAATAATGATTCGTAGAGAGAAACTGAAGTATTATTAATGTTTATTAAGTATATTTAAGTATATTAGTTATCTGAATAGAAGCTTTTCCTGTTTTCCTGTGAAAGGTCTACTCGCGGACAGCTCCCTCAGGAGGACAGCTCCGTTAGGCGGACAGCTCCCTCAGGCGGACAGCTCCCTCAGGCGGACAGCTTCCTCAGCCCGACAGTTCCCTCAGGCGAAAAGCTCGCTTAGCCAGACGAATTTTATAGTTTTTATATACAGTGAAAGATATACTCGCGGACAGCTCCCTGAGCCCGACAGTTCCCTCAGGCGGACAGTTCCCTTAGCCGGACGAATTTTATAGTTTTTATATACAATGAAAGATCTACTCGCGGACAGCTCCCTCAGGCGGACAGCTCCGTTAGGCGGACAGCTCCCTCAGCCGGACAGCTCCCTCAGCCCGACAGTTCCCTTAGCCGGACAATTGTACTGCAACCGTGCCTGTCCGTCCAAGAGAGCTTGCACTGTCTTTGGCTCATGCCTTATATATTTTTTATATACCCAGTGTTTAAATATAGTCTTCGTTTAGTCAGTAACTATTTCTTTTCATTCAGAAACCTAAGACAATTATAAAGTAATTTTTTTGTGCTTTAATTTGAATTTAAATGTGCTTCCAATTCGATTTAAAAAATCACTTTTCTAGGGTATGACCTGTTCTCCTTTCACTTGATAACCTCTGACTCTTGGCTTCAGTTTTTTGTTGTCTTTGTTTTTGTATTTCACTTTCGATGTGGGCGCCTTTTCCGGTTTTCCGCTTTCATTTTGTTGTGTCTCATTGTTGTTGTTGTTGCTTCTATCTGGTATTTCCTTTATGTTTCCATTTTGTTCAACCATCCTACCCCTCCTTGCACTCCTTGCTCCAGTTACTTCTGGCTGCTTCTACCTTCTTTGACTTCTTCATCGTCATCGTCGTCATCATTTTATTTTATAAACTCTCCTGCACTTTTCTGGTCAACTTGACTGACTTTTAGTTGTGCCTTAACTTGCTGTCCCGGTGTGTAGTGTGTGTGTATAGGTGTGTGTGCTAGGTGTGCCTGTTTGTGGTTAGCTGCTGCTGTTGTGGCTGCTGTTGGCCGTTCACGTCAAGTGTCCTTAAACGGATTAAGGGTGAATGATAGCGGCTTATGTCTTAGGTGTGTCTGCCATTTCCTTTTGTTAGCCACGCCCCCTCCCGCCTTGCCCACTCTGTCGAATTTTCCACCTGTTTTCCCATTCAACGCTCTAATGTTTTCACATTTTATTGCGGCTTTTGCTGTTCGTCCTTTCAGCGGCATTTTGCTTGCCTCTTGACTTTTGACTCCTTATGAGGTGACAGGACTTTCTAACAAATGCCCAGAGCATAATAATGCAGACATCCAAGAGACAGACAGAGAAACAAGAAGATGGGGAGTGGGGGCAGGTGGAGCTAGAGGGGAGGAGGATGAGAGCAAAGTTACTCAAGTCAGCTGCAAACTTTCTGCAGAATCTACTAAATTGAAACGCACTTTAAACCAACTACTGTGCTTATTTATTTAAGTTTATAGATTTATTTGTTATTTGTATAATTTTATTTAAGTTTTAGAAACTAACTACCCATTTGTGCACATAATTAATGGGTATAGAATCCTTAAACTGAGTTAAAGACGCTGGGAACAGGAGTGTGGGAATTGCATGTGTGTATTTACACTCAGCTGTGTACTAGCACTCCCGTCTCTCTCTCCCTACCTACCCGCCTCCCTCCCCCCTTCTCTGTCCTCTAACTACCCATTCGTGCTGCTAACAATTCTGTCTAACCGCAAGACAATTAAAAAGTTGACGCCCGAAAATTGCCGCAAATTTGGCGGCAACTCGCGAGCAAAACTCAACTTGTGGCACGTACGCAGCTGCAACAGCAACAACAACAACAGCAACTGCAACAACTGCAACAACTACAACAAATACTGTTGTCTATAAGACAATGACACAAATCAAAAAGTTGAATCATGCAAAGTTTATGATTTTCCCCTTGCTGCCCGCCACTAACGGATAAGCGGAAATGTCTCAGAGTTTTCTACATGCCGAGTAATTTCCTATGCCGCAAACACGCCCACTCCCACTACGCCCCCACATACGGGGGGGTGTCTGCTTTCAGCTGTTTAAATTTTCTTGTCTAATTGCGTGACACAAAAACAAACTCAACTTGCAGGCGAACACAATGCGGCGTATACGTGATTTATATGCTGCGTAGGGAGCACAAAAAGTAAAGAAGAGGAGGAAAGGGGGAAAGGGTGCAGCAGGGATTGGTATAAACTGCTCTCGGTCGCGTAATCTGAGTGTCAATATTTATAAAATATTTTTAAAATACGTGACCCAAAGTTGAAAATCAATTGCCGTCATGAGACGGGCGTCACATGTGCCAGGGGTGGGGAAGAGGGGCGGAGAGGGGTCGGAGAGTGGAAGCGAGAACAGGGTATAGGGCAGCACTTTGGTTGCTTTGGGTTTGTTGGCTATGTTGTGGACAACATTTGAAAGCCAATCCGTTTACTTTCATTCAACATTTGTGCGACACATGCGTTTGACCATGCCACCCCCACTGCCACCCCCTCCCCGCACACTCCCCCCGCCCTTATTTGGGCAGTCAATAAAGCAAGTAGCAGCCGTGTCCCCCAAGTTCCCCGGCTGCCCGTGTCCTGGCGCCACTTGCTGGAGGCAAAAATATTGTCACCAGCGGGTGAAAAGCACTCAAATTAATAAACTCCATAAAATTTGAGCGCAGACAGTTATGAAACAATAGAAATGCGGTGTGAGCGACGTGCGAAATACCCTGGATTTATATATACAGTGGAATCCGGTTATAACGACACTCAAGGGACCGACGATTTTACGTCGTTATACCCGGTAGACGCTTTAACCGAAACGACCAAAGAAAGAAAAGCTTGTATGTCGCAATGACCGGACGGACGCTTTAAGCGGAGTCGTTATAACCGGATTCCACTGTATTAAATGTCTTTGACCGTTTGGACTGCGCGCTGATCAGCAAACCAGAATTTAAATTGAATTAAATTGAGTACACAACTGATTAGTATTGCCTGTTGCAGCTTGTGGCTAAGTGCGAGCATACCCGCTGTGGTGTAGCCAACCTTCACAGGGTATCAAAACAAAGCGCACAAAGCACAAGAAAGCACAAAATAAAAACAAAAGAGATGAAACCGAACAAAGCGTGTGTGTGTGGGTGTGTGTTACTGTGTGTGTTGGGGTGTGTGTGTGCGTGCAGCGTTAAGTGGCCAAAGTCAGAGTCCACTCCACTGCCCATTACCCGTAAATCAATGTGGGGGAAGTGGCAGGACAAGGGCAGCTTCAGCGGAAGGGGAAGTGGAAGAGGAAGTGTAAGGGACAAAGACTGCTCAGTGGCAGGGAAACCGGGCAGAGCAGTAGTCATGGCCATGACGGCTTCTGGACGGCTGCTCTTGGCCTTTCGCACATCAGACACTCTGTCAAACTTTTGTTTGTCCAGGCAACGGGAGGCAGAGGGACTGATAAGGGCGGGAAGGGGGCACGGGCAGGGGGGAGTGGCAGACCAGAGGTCAGTGGTATTCACGGGCACTTCAAACTCCCAAACACACACACAAGTGTGGCTGAGGTGTGCAGTCAGTCGAAGGACAGATTTCAGTAGAAAAGGAAGTACACTCAAAAAAAAAAAACTTAAGATTTTAAGCTAAATTTTGAAAACTTCTAGGAATATATTTTTATATAATAAGTTCCCAAGACTTCCTTATGGACTATAACTGATAATATTTGGAAACAAAACATTACACAATAAACTAAATTTTTCTTGAAATAAATAAAATTGATTAGCCCCGTTTGAATATCGATTTCAGCACATGCTGGTCCATCCCTAGCAGGTGTTAACCGTGCACGAAGGACTTCAATGGTGACTCTGTAGCTCTGAATCCGAATCTGCATCTGAAGCTGTCAATTGTTTTGTCGTCTGCTCTGGACACGGAGGAACCTTTCGCTGGAGTGAGTGCGAGAGAAAAGTGGTAAAATTTGTACCGAGTGATGGCAGCAAGCAGCTTTTGTTTTGTTTGTCAGTTTTAACGTTTATTCTGAGAGTGGACAACAGGGGAAGGTCGGAGAGTTGAGCAACTTTAACTTTTCCACACGCACAAAATACACAAATTGAAAGAATTTGTTATATTCCATTTTATATTTTGTAAATATTAATACAAGGAGAACAGGAGGAGAATTGTGAGTTAGTGCAGCAGACAGCGGTAAAGTTGTGCAACAGGTGGTAAGATTGGATAACTGGCCGAAAGTGGGTCGGATGAAGTAACTGTGATCAATCATTTGAAAACATCTATCGACTTCTGTACTTAGTAATAAATATATAGTATATACTAATTGTGAATTAATCAAAAAGTACAATTAATTATTTTATTAATCCCTACCCTTTACCCTCTACTCTCTATCTCTCCAACTATATATAAAATATTAACAAATAATATGATTTTTGTATTATTTCCATATACTCTCTACTATCTCACTATCTACTCTCTACTCTCTACTCTCTACTCTCTACTCTCTACTCTCTACTCTCTACTCTCTACTCTCTACTCTCTACTCTCTACTCTCTACTCTCTACTCTCTACTCTCTACTCTCTACTCTCTACTCTCTACTCTCTACTCTCTACTCTCTACTCTCTACTCTCTACTCTCTGCTCTCTACTCTCTACTCTCTCTCTCTCTCTCTCTCTCTCGCTCTCTCGCTCTCTCGCTCTCTCTCTCTCTATTTATCTCTCTCCCTCTGCCAACTATATATAATATGTTAACAAATAATATAATTTTTTTATAATTTCAATATTATCTTACCTTGTCTATCTTAATTTTATTTTGTTTCTACTAAAAAGATTAATTATTTATAAGTTAATTCTATTTAAGTAATTTCCTCTTTAGTCGCTTGCTTAATACATTTATGTAGTACAATTCGACTTCCAATATATCCCCAAAAATTCTATTGATTTCAGTTCTCCACTCACCAAATATTTCAGTTCACTTAGAAACCCTAACTCTCTTCAACTCTCGAACTTCTTCCATTATCGCATTAAAATACTTTCAAATATTTACGCATTTTATGCGTTGACCACGGAAAACGTTGCGGAAACAGGAGACAAAAGGCAGGCAAAAAATCATCGAGTGGCATTTCAATTTGTTAACCAGCGGCAAATTGTTTGCAATGCGTTGCAACCCTGGCAGCCTGCCAATATTGCCAGCTGCGCTACTTATTGTTTTTATTGTTGTTGTAGTAGAGTTGTTGCTGGTAGAGTTGCCGTTGTTCTTGTTGTTTGACTGTGAGCCAGGTAATGCACACGTCTGAAGCATTTACTTAGGGCCAAGTTTTGTCTGTTGTCTCCACATTTGGCAGCTGCAGCAAACTTGCAGCCACAACAAAGCGAGAGGGAGTGGGAAAGGGAGAAGGAGGGAGAGGGAGAGGGGGCGAGCGAGTGAAAGAGAAAGGTAGCTAGCGGTGGGCTGAAGTGCATTTCATTAGCCAACTGGCACTCAGGTAACAACTGCCACTTTTTTGCATAAGTTTAGTAAATATTAAAAATTTTTTGCTTAGCAAAACAACAGCTGAAAAAAGCAAATGCTTGAGATATACGACGATTAAATACCCTGTTAAAAAAGTGGAGTTTTAAAGGTGCAAAGAGATGTTTAAATTTATTCGGAAGGAGACAAGTTATGGCAATAAAATTGGACACAGAAAAATATAAAGTGTTTAATTAGTTAAAAAAAAATATTAAAAATACAAAAAACTAAGATATTTGTGAAAATAATTTAATATATAAATTAAAAAAAAAATCTTTTTACTCTTAGCGTACAAAAATTACATTAAAAAATACATATAAAATTAGACCACATCAAAAACAGTAAAAATTAACAAACATCAACAAACATCAACAGCCAAAACTGTTTTTTTAACCCAACTAAGCGAAGTAAATTTAAATAAATTATTTTAAAAACTACCTGCTTCACCTGCTGACTACAGGGTATACTTGAATGGAGAAGTGCAAAACTGAAAATCAGATGACAAAAGTTGTCTGCGTTTCTTCCTCATTTCGGTTGTGGCAAAAGTTTGTCGCTTTGCTTTGCCTTTCACTTCTCTTCATTTCTTTTTGCTGTTTTCCTGTTTTTCTGTTTTCCTTTTTACTTGTTTTTCATTCCTCCTCCACTTTGCCTTGATTCTTGCCAGTTGCATACGCTGTCAGCGGCAGGCCGTTGTCCCAGGCCCCGCCACGCCCACTGCCACTTACTTCAACTGCCCACAAAAATTTGCAGATTAATGCAGTGCCACTGGAACTTTAATATTTAAATTTCATTAACTTCAAATATTAAATAATTAAGTTAGGGAAGGAAAATATACTATGGATAGATTTCAAAGATTAAAAAAGAATCATTTTTATTACTTTATTATATGTGTGCTTTAAAACCAAGTTATAATAATTTATTAATAATTTTTATTTGTAAATTAATAATTAAAACTATTTGTATGAAGAATTTAATTAACTTCGCGAACATTTCCTGGTTCGAGTGTCAGTGAAATATTTTTATTAAATTTTTAACAATGTATCTGCAGGTACTAGGCAACACACAGTCGTGCATCTCTACTGTATCATTTTTTTTTTTATATATATTTTTTTTATTTTAAACTTTTTTTTAAGCAAGTCAAATCTTTTTATTGATTCCGCTGTGATACAAACTGAATTCAATTGGTGTTAGTTGCAGCGCTATCTTCACTTCCCCTAGCTCAGCAGCCACCTCTTTTCCGCGCCCACTCCTTCACTTCTCCTTCCTCCTCCCATCTCCCTCCTCCTCCCCCTCATATTGAACATATAAATGTTTGGCTATGATAAATATGCCAAATATTCAGTTGGCAGCATCTTAGAGCAACTGAAAGGCAAGGCAAGAAAGTGGGTCAGGTTTGCCGAGCGCATCAGAGGAAAATGTAGGGAAAATGTCAGGGGATGGGAGCAAGTGCATATAAATAAATAAATAAGAATTTCAATGCTTGATGTTGGACCTTAACCCTTGTGTGTGCATGTGCTTTTGACTGGAAAATCAACTAGTTCCAAGTTTACACATGTATACTAGCTTGAATTATAATCTACAGAGTTGCCACATTATTAAATGAAGAGTTTATTAAGAAGGTGACATATCTGGCAATGAATTTAAAGTTAATATAACGTTTATTTTCTTTAAATACATCAGTTCTTTAAATTTTCTACTTTCATATCTATTTTAGCTATGTGGCAACGCTGCAAGCGAAACCATATAGTAATGTAAATAACTGTAACATCAAAATTATAAATTTCCTTCCCAAAAACGTAGTTTTTAGCCCCCCTAAAGACACTTAATGTATTGCCAGCGTTGCCACCTTACGCAAATAGTTTTTCCTATTAACTCCACTGAACTTCTGCTCAAAAGAACTCAAACAAATACATACTTGTACTTGTACTTGTTCACTCTTCTGTTGCCTTTCGCAGACTTTTGCATTCGAGCGTTGCCAGATCGCACAAAGTTCGTATTATTTCATCAGTTGGCCACTTGAACTGCTACTTGAATCGACTTACACGAATACAGCTGAACTGAGTTGCTTTTAAGCGTCAATTGAGCAAACGTAGTCGGTGAACCGGAACTAGTTCATTAGCGGACTCAAAGTAAGAACTACATGAATGCTTTCAAACTGCATGAGGCTGCACTCAGTGCCAATCAGTCAAGGGTTAAAACCATACACAACCTCTTATCTAGGCGTGTGTGTGTGATAGGTGTGTGCTGTATGTATGTGTGTGGGAGGTTGTATGTGTTTGTTGGCAACACACAGCGACTGCTGGCGACTTAAACGCCAAAAGACCAGGCCAAAAACTAAACGCAGGCCGCTGGCAAACGGTTTTCGTCCTTTGGCTTTTTCTTCTTCCACCTACCAAACAACCCCCCATCCCATGTACCAACGCTGGCCCTTTCCAACCAACACTTTTCCCACCATTTCCTTTTTATTTCTATTTTCCTTGGTCTGCGTGGCGAGTGGAAATCAATAAATACAAAACAAAAAAAAAAGAAAACAAGTAGAAATATATGTTAGTGGAAAATAGTAGATAGATAGACATATATATATATGTATATATATATAGATAGATAGATATTGAAGGGATGAGAAGGCGAAAAACAAGCATCCGTCAGATACACGCAGCGTGAAAACCTTTTAGTTATATTAATTTCAAATTCGCAGCACAGGCAAACAGTTGCAGTACCACAGGCGGCGTCTTCCCCACCACTTACTCCTCCCCAACCCCCTGCATGGTCAGCCCTAGAGCAGTAGCGCACCGCACAAGTGCACCGCAGAACAGCACCTCAGTGTTGCGACTGCGATTGCCACGCCCACCACATTTTGATAGCTTTAATACGCGAAAGGCGTAAACCAAAAGTCGTAAAACTGTTATGAGTTTTGCCTCCATTTTTCGCCTTTTTTACCCTGTACTTGCAGAGTGCAGAGTGTGGTTTCAGTTAGTAGAACAGTAGTTTTCACCAACCAGGGACTCTACAAGAACTAGAGTCACCAATTGTGGTCGTTTTGCTATATTGTTGTCAGTTTTTTATGGTGTTTTGAGCATACTATTTTGGGCTATCAAGATTCCGAGCTTTAATACCAAAGTGCAGAGTCTTTGTTAGTCTGGCTCTCTTGGTTGTTGCCCTAGTTCTACTAGTTTTCTGGGTTTACCCTGCAGCTAATCATATGATGGAGAAACCGCAAATTGGAAATTAATAAAAATCTGTAAGATTTTGTTAAAGTGAAGTATATACTATATATTTATTTATTAAATTAAAAAAAAACTAATCAAGATTTTAAATCATTTAAAAAAAATAACTGGTCATTACAAGTCATTACTTTTGAATGGGTTTTCCATACGGTATTCCCACAGAACTAAAGCTTAACAATTCTTTTTCTCCCATTGAATTGCTCCACATTTAAACGAGACCTTTACCTGTGTATATGTGGACGGTGATTTGGGTGGTACTTTGGGGGGTGTTGGGTACTTCCAGCCAGTTGGAATTGCTTTGCGGAATATTTACAGCGACTGCAGACCTTGGCCCTCAAATTGATCTTGTCGCATAATTTCAGCGGCAAATTGCAACACCGATTTATCTTGTTGCCAATTAGCTCGAGCTTTATCCAATTCCGGCTCAGACTGAGGCGGGGAACGGTTGAAGGAAGTAGGAGCCGCAGTAGAGACCCCAATAACAATTGCCGCTGGCGTTTTTAATTAGAAAATGCGCAGAGAAAAAGCCAAAAGCTTTACTACCCCTTTCCCCTTCCTCCTTTACCGTTCACATACCCTGCAGCTACACCTCCAGTCAGGCCAACTGAGAGGGTCTTTTGTGTGTGCTCTGCTTTTAGCAAGGTGTAAAAACTAATTACATTAAAACTGCCACGAATTCAATTGCATTGATGCTGTCTCCCCCTCGCTCTTACACGCCCACACACACTCCACATCTCTCTCCGTTCTGTATCTCCCGTTTGTTCCCGATATGTGTGTGCTTGTGCTGAGTGCAAGGTGTCACAACAACAATAGTCGCGAGTCGCGACTCGGCAGCCACAGTGCGAAAATTGCAAAAATGTGCAGCATACTTTTTGGCGCTGCCTTAATCAATGCCAAAATGAACGAATCGGTTGAAGCGGGCAAAGCGGGTACCTCGGCCGCCTGAAACGGTTGAATAGCGTATTGCCTGCTGCCAATTATTGCCTGAGGCTTTTATTGCTCTGTTGCATACATTAAAAATACCCTAACCTAACAAATAAATGGCACAAAAAATAATGATTTTATATTACTACTAATTATTTTCATTAATACAACAGTTAAGTAAATAAAGTAAACTTCTAGAGTGTTACTTAAAAATGCTAACATAATTATTAATAAAATTAATTAATACAACTTAAATATTTAAAAAAAAAAAATATTGTTTTCAATAAGATTTTTTTAAATAATGAAATAAATAAAACTAAAACTAACATAAATTTAATAAAATGTAATTCAAGAATAAAACTCTTTAAATAATCAACCATTAAAAAATTTTTGTTTTAAGCTTCACTACATGCCTGTTATGATTCCCAAAGCGTTTAAGTAGAGCATTGCATAGTCAATGCAGAGTGTTAAATTTAAAATGGAATTGTTGTGTGAGGTTTTTGTTGGGTTTTGGGACTGACTTCGCTTTCAATTGTAATGTCAAGTGATTGGTTTCGGTTTGATTTTGTGGCATGGGTCACCAAGGTGTGTGTTGTGTGTATGTGTGTGTGTTGGGGTATGCGTAGGTATGTGTATGTTGTGACTTTGATGGAATTGCGTGGGCATTTAATAATGCAGTGAGACGCCACTCAAATTTATCTGAGACATTTGAATTAAATTAGCAGCTTTTTCTGTTGATTGCTTTTCATTTGCCCGCAATCTATTTAATTATTAGCAGACAGCGAGTAACAAGTGGTGAGTAATTGAAAGGAAAATCGTGTAAGGCATGTTTTTATGCCATTCACCAGTTGCCAATTGTGTTTAGCTATTCAAATGAAACGGTAGACAGACCGACAAATTGAACACAAATAAAAATTTTGAAAAGTAACGAATTATAGCAAGGCAAGGAACAGTGTGTTGTGTGACAAGCAACGAGTAAAGAGTAGAGTTATGAAAGGTGAGTATAAAAAGAATAAATGAAAAATACTCAAAGGAAAATAGAATCCTCAAAGAAAATGTCAGTAACGAGTAGATTAGTCCAGTAAGTGACGAGTAGTGCGATGTAACGAGTTGGAAGTTACGAGTAGTAGGAGTTTCAAGTAACGAGTAGTTTAAATGCTTTGACAGCCCAGAATTTGATTACAGTAACCAGATGTCGGTTCGAGTAGCAGCCAGCGAGTAACGAGTAAAATGTAAAGACTGGCGAGTAACGAGTAAAAAGCAATGACTGGTGAGTAATTAATCGTTTTTTTTTCATAAATTACAAAAGCATATATTTACAATCAACAGTTTCCAAGCCAAATAAATAAGTAGCGTGATTAGCAGCGAGTGGTAAGCGATGAGTAACAAATAGCAAGTATCAGAAATGTCAAAAACTTTATGAATTTGCCTCATCAAATCAGTTGACAGCTTTGGCCTGCAGTCTAATTTATGCGTATACGAAGTGGATAAACCACGAGAGCTGAGGACACAAAGAAAAGACAAAAGAACACGACACAAAACAATGAAAATGTGAAAAATCTTTTTCTTTTTCTTTTATTTTCCCGTTGTCGTTTATTTTTTCATTTGTATGCAAATGATGGGAAAATCTAATTATGGAAAATATGCGCGAAATCTAATGACAAACAAACAATAAGCGAGAGTCCCTGTCCCTCTCCTACTCGCTACTACTCTTTCCCACTCTCCGTGTGTCTGTATTAGTGTTATGTGAGTGATTACATTATGTACCCACAACACACACACACACTCACTCACACAGAGCAACTACAGGCAAAGACGACAATTTGTAATGCGCCAATAAGAATTTATATCAAAGCTTTTCGCAAGGCGCACACGACATCAACGAGCGCCAAACGAGGCAGGACATCACATAACGACAGCGACGTGGACTGGGCAGAGAGGCAGGGGCAGTGGTAAGAAGGGTGGGGGTAGTGGTAACGGTAACGGCAGTGGGATGTGTTGTTGCTGTTTCGCGCTTCTTCCCACTGATAAGCAGCAACTGCGCTGCATGGAACAACAACAACAGCAAACAAAGAGCGAAGAATGAAGTAAGAAAGCTTTTGTGGAGTGTGCATTCGACTGGAAGATACCTGGTACTTCAATTTTATATTTATTTTTAATTTTTAAATAATTAAGTTTAAACAGTAAATGTAATAGTAAAGCAGCTGTTAAAAGATAAACCATTATTTAAAAATATATTTTTGTAGCACTTTATAGAGATAAAACTTGATATATGCAGCAGGCCTTACTTCAACCTGTTACATACACATCAACTAGTACATCATACCTCAACACAACACTGAGTACCGAGTCCAACTAGCAAGAAGAACAACAACAACTATGAGAACAGCTGAAGCAGCGACGCGACGCTGATTGCTAAAGGCACAAAGTAAAAGAAGCGACAGCAGCAGAAGCAGCAACTGAAGCTGAAGCTGAAACAGCAGCTGAAGATAGAACAGAAGCAGCAGCGGCAGCAAGAACAACAACACCAACGGCAGCGGCAGCGCCAGCAGAGACTGAAGGCAGCGCACGTGGCCATCGAGCGTTGTAATTCGCTGAAAATAACCGAATGATGTCGCGCAGGCGTTGGCAGCGACGCGACGTCGTCGCCGTCAATTGTCAATCGTCTTCATTGTGTTCGTCAGCAAACCGATGACTAGGGCAATGATTAGAAGAGCAGTTGTATAAGTGTTGTATACTGTATAAGAGTAGTGTGCTCGACAGCCGGCTAAAATACTGAGTAGAGAACAGTATCAAATTGGGAACGGCTGCATTTTAAGAGAACAGTTTTGACTCAAAAAAGTGTTATGGAAAAAAAGATTATAGAAAACAATTCATATAAAAATTTATAATTGAAATTTATATAAGTAAAGTAAATAAAATATTAGTATACATTTAGTATATATTTAAAATTGTTGACTATTTTGAAGACACTCATTAACCTTTCTTGGCACCAAAATGAAAGGAAATATTTATTTGGTCAAAGACGGCAATTATTCAAACGATTTAAATAATTATTATACTATTCGCAAAATAAATTAAATAAAATAAATTTTTTGCCTTATAAATTTGATTTCTACATTTTTGTTTTAAAAACAACTGAAATAAGTATATTTATTACATTTTTTTTTTTTATTTCAAAATATTTTATAATTGCAAATTAAAAAATACTACAAAATTTGAGTTCTTAAATTTTAATTGAATTTTATTTATAATGATCACATTAAAGCTAGAGCTTGTAATCCAAAGTTAAAATTGAAGTAACAAAACTTTGGTTAAATTTCCCTCCGTAATAAGCAGGGAAATCATAAATATCCCCGCACGTATGCAACAGAAATTGTGACTTATACGCAGACATCGTTGTGCTTCGTTTTGGCAGTCGGCTTGCTTTTGCGCTCGGGTCACGACACGAAGCGGCACGAGCCACACGAGCGACAGTTGTTGCCACAGCTGCTGCTGCTGCGCGAGTGGCAAGACAGAGTTGCATATTTCACTACTCTTTTTTTCTTCTTTTTTGGCCGCTGATAGCAATGACACAAGAATTCAGTTTTCAGTTTCAATTCGGATTCAGATGGAAACGGACGCGTTTCGTTCAGCACGGAAAATTTGTTTGAAGAACGCGTAAATCGCAAAAGACGAAAACAAATTCACGTTAATTGAAGCAAAGTGCACGTAAATTGTGAGCCGAAAAAAAACAAATTCAGTTAAATGGAAAGCGGGAAAATGAATTGAAAAACCAAAAATGGAATAAAACAGAAATTAAATAGTCGATCAAATCGAACAAAAAAAAAACGCGACGAATTCAATTTTTTTTCATAGTTTTTGTTTGTGCAAAACAGAAATAAAAGTAATTGCAATTCGAAATTTGAATTTCGAAAAAGAGCTGAACTCAAAAAAAGAGAAGAAGGGAAGAAGAAGAGGCTGTGAGGCAGAGAGAAAAGCGGAAATGAAGGATGTCAGTTGTGTGGATATCGAAGAAAGCAACGGAAATTGAAATTTGCATGTGCAGTAGCAGCAGCAGGACACAGAATCAGCAACAGACTTGCCACTAGGTGTGTGCACGAGTGTGTGTGAGTGTGATTGTGTGTGTGTGTTGCATGTGGCAACAATGTGGCCAATAGAGGAGAGTGGCTGTGGCCACTATTACAGCTATTCCTGTTGCTGCTCTTGTTGTTGTCACAAATCTCAGTGAATCTCAACTCACGGCACTTAAAAACTCTGTTTTCTAAATAAACTTGACTTGAGTGCAGCACGAAGGAAAGCACGAAAGAGTGTGACAAATAAAGAGACGAAAGGGAGAATTCTGTGTCTGTGCTACAACGCTCCAAAAAGAAAATATAGTTTGGGAAAAACCAGCAGCCAGCGACATTGACAACATCATCAACATTCTGTTGCTTTTCCCCTCCTCGAAAGCCAAGAGCTAAACGAGTTTTCTTCTACATTTATTTTTTTTGGGCAAAAGTCTAGTCCCATCTCGCCCCCCACATCCACGCCCACGTCCACGCCCACTTTCTACGCTTCATTTTCCACCTATTGCTGCTGCTACTGCTGCTGGGCCACTGCATTTCCACAGAGCTTTTCCTCATGGCGTTGCAAGGACACCACACGTTCGCTTTCTGCTTCTCCACAGTTGGATTTATCGCTTGCTCAGCAATCGTTCTGCTTTGCAGTTCCGGTAAGTGAAATATGCTCTCCAAACGAGTCCAAAATAAAGCAAAACCTCAACACACACGACGTCCAGTTACCCTGTAAACACTCAAAGCTCTAAGCGCCACTGAAATCAAAAGTGTTTGCGGCGAAAGTAAAGAAAAGAATTGGGAGAGAGATATGAGAAGGTTGTGAGTGTGCGAATGATCGACTAGGTGTTACTCTCTGTGTGTGTCACATTTATAATGTCAGAGTTCTTCAATAAAAGTTACAAGACCTTAGTAAAATTATTAATTAATTAATTGTTATGACTGAAATTTAAATTAGGTTTCACTAGATAATATTTCAAACAAGTTTCAATTCTCAACTATTTCTAAAAACAAAATATTTCTATTTAAATAATTATTCATATTATTATTTATTTTTTAATATTTATTTATATAATTATTTACAATTATTTATTTTATTTCAGTTATTTTTTGTAGTAAAGAAAACCTGTTGTTTTTAAATGTAGCGTTTCTTAAATTGAACTATTCTTGAGTGCCCGTAAATTATTTTATTCAGTTTGATAGCAACTTTAATTATATTTCTTAAAAGGTTTTTAGAATTAAGAACATTTCTGGGCACACAAAAATAGTTTTTCTATATATTTAAACACAAATTAAAATATTTTTAAGTAAACCAATTTAGTTTGTTACTAAAAGTTAAACGAAATTCGTGCTGACAAACGAAAAATTCAATGAAATAAAAAATATAGTTAGTGTATATATTTTTAAACAAATTTCATATAAAAGTTTGCCCAATTAGATTGATTTTTTATTTATTTATTTTTTATAATTCTGTTACTACGCTTTAGTTTGAAGCGAGTGTGCTTAGAAGAGCGCTCTTTCTGCACTACACCAGTTACAGGGTATGTAAATGACTCTGCTGCAAAAGGAGTTGCAATCGAGTAGTGCTTCAAATAACTGTTTATTCATTTATTCATTCAAACATTCAAACATTCATACATTCGTTCGCTCACTCACTTGGTCAGTTGTTCAGTGAAGCAAAGAGCTCAACTTGTTATTGTTCTCGGACTTCATTCCATTTCCATTTCCATTTACTGTTTCTGTTTCTGGTTCAGTTTCTGCTTCAGTTTCTCCTTCTGTTGCTATTTGTTGACGTTGCAAGTTGCAACTTGCAACTGGCAATGAAAACGTCATGTAAAACGTTGTGCGAGGCACTTTTTGAATAAGCCAAGGGAGTGGGAGAATGAGGGGGAGGGAGAGGGGGAGAAAGAGTGTACAAATAGCTCAAACTAAGATATGTTTCTCACAATGCATTCTACAAATGAAAGTGCAACTGCAACTGCAACTCAATTCAGTTGAATTAATGCATTTTGCTGCAAAATAACATAAATATTTCGCTCTTTGCAAGTTGCAACTTGCAACTTTACTGTGCCCCGTTGCACACGCAGTTGCAATTGCAGTTGCAGTTCCCGTTGCAGTTCCAGTTACTGCCATTTTACAAATTGATGCGTTTTTGTGTACTAATCAAAATTCAACTGAACACACACTCAAGTTAACCCGAAGACATACTTTTTTTACTCCTTCTTACTTTAACAACTTTATTTAGTCATACATATATGAAACTCAAATTTTTGTGGGCATTTCTGCCTGCTAGCTCTTAATATTTGGGCTACACAACAATCAGGCAGTCGTAAAAAAAAAACATTTATTTATTTACAGTTTTACTACAAATAATTTTTAATATTAAGTGTGTTTTAAAATTATAAAAAATTGGAAATTTGCTATAATTTCGTTGAATTCATCAAACAAAATTTATTTTAAATTATAATTAGTGGAATCCGGTTATAACGACTCCGCTTAAATCGTCCGTCCGGTCGTTGTGACGAAAATTCGATGACTTGTTTGGTCCCTATACAAGCTTTTTTTCTTTGCTCATTTCGGTTAAAGCGTCTTCCGGCTATAACGACGTAAAATAGTCCCTTCAGTGTCGTTATAACCGGATTTCAATGTATTAATTAATAAATAATAACTTTGCTCTATAAACTAAAAATCTCTATAAATAATTAAATATATATTTTGCCATACTGTAATACTTTGTTACGTACATTCCTTTCAATGCAAATAAATTTTAGAAATTTTGTCAAGTAGTTTCATTATTTAATGGGTTTAAAAATCTGTTTTCGATAACTTAAAAAATTGTGAAAAATTCCTAGGTGTTTTTTTATTTTTTTGCTTTCTTTTTTAAAGAACAATTGAACTCAGCCAGCGATTAATTCATAGAATAAACACTGTTATTATCATAAATCAAGCAGCTAATTGTTGATGACGCTGTTTGCCCAAGAAACATTTGGCTGGGCGTAAACAGACAACAGACATTTGTGTTTTTATTTACGCAGTAAACAACTTTCAGTACATTATATAAATATTTATTTCAGGCGGTGAAACGCAAAAGAATTTAATTTTTTAATAAACAGTTTGAAATTGATTTGCTGAAAGTCTAAAGATTTTGAAAAAATCAGTTGCGTTTTAACTTTTAAAATAAATTCTAAGCAAAGCAAATAACTTTATGATTTTTATACTTCCATTTCAAACAACCTTGTGGTTGTATTTAAATGTATGTATTTAAAATAAAAGTAAAAAGTTGTTGAAAATTGAAATTGAAATCCAAATTAAACACATGTATTTACGCAGATGGAACAATTTGCGTAATGATATTTATTTATATATTACTCGTCCCTTCACTTTGCTGTGTGTTGCATGCCACACACAATGTGGTAAAGAACTTTTTGTCGAGTTGCAAAATATTTGCAAAAAAAAAAAGCCAGAGGAAAATACAAATAAAAAGAACTCAAAACAATTGAAAGCAAGAATTAAAAAATACTTTTATATATTAAATGAAATATGTGCTTATAATTAAAGGCAAGCTCTTCAACAATTAGCTCAAAATCAATAAATAATATACATTTAGTATAAACAAATAAAACTTAATACAAATGCGACTCAAAAACTGAATTTTTCAGAGTCTCTCACGGCTTCACTTTAAATTTACATACCGATTTTTTATATGCCCCGCTACCAAAACTCTACAGTGTAATGGGCGGGGAGTGGGTTGGGAATTTTACAAAAATCTGGTTAATAAAAGTACAGTAAAGCCAACTTTATGCCACAGCAAACCCACAACAAATTTGCAGTGTGTCAAAAGCTAAAAACAAAAAGTCAAAACTCAAACAGAATAAATGGCTTAAAACTGGAGTGGCGTAACAACGAATGGCGAATACTCTCACTCACTATGAAATAGGTTAAAATAAACTGCGTTTAAAATGCAGAGAAATAGACAGAGAAAGGGAGTGAAAATTCTTTGCCAATTTCAAAACAATTTTTAATGCGCATCAAGAACTTATAGAAAATAACTACTAAATAAAACCCAAAGCATTTAGCCTTCATATATCCTTTACACCCAATAACAGAAGCATAAATTTCCTTTCTTCCTGTGCCCCTTTTTGAGACTTTACAGGGTATGCCAACAGCTTAAACACCTCATTTACAGTAACTCCTTTTCAAGACCAAAATAAAAAACTCTTTCTTATTTTACAGCGCATTTAAAAGTGCCTACTACAAAGCTAACTAAACTAGTTTGAACCTACTTCCATATGTCTTACACTTACATGTCCTAATTACAGGGTATCAGTGGCTTGTATGGCAAGAGAGCTAAAGGGCGTAACGCCAAAATGCACGACGCAGAACAATCAACTTGTCTGACTTTGTGGTGTATGTGGGTGTGTGTGGGTGTGTGGGTGTGTGAATGATGGTATGTGGGTGTTGATTTGTATGGGTGTTCCCATGTGTGTGTGTGTTTGTGTGTGTGTGACTTTTGCTGGCTGCCTGCTGTTCTGGTTTATGATACCATTTAGCCCGAGGGTTGTTTTGACAAATTGTGCAAATTATTGTGTTAAATTTGCCCTTGAGGTGAAAAATCACTTTGACATGGATTATATATATGTTGCTGTCTCCCTCTCTCCCTCTTTCTCTCCTTCTCTCTGCTCTGTTTGCCTGTTTGTCTGATTTGTGCTTTTGTCTGGCACAAAAGATGCCAATAAATGTGTCAGCATCGAGAGTCCTCGGGGCCCAAACGTCGTCTGACAATTGCCAATCTGGTATCGGGATTCGGGTATCGAATATCGAGTATCGAAACAATAGACCATTGCCAGTTAAGACTCACAAAGCAACACTTATACCCTGTAGGCAAATACACAAAGTATTCTCATACTAGAAACTGAATGTGCACTACGATAGAGATTTCTCTTATAACAGGAAAACTCAACTGTTTTACAGGGTATTTTCCAGTTAAAGACAACTTGTGTGCTGCTATTATTGTTGCAATTTAAAGGCCAATGCCACACATTGAGCAAGTTGCATGCAGCGCCAATAATTGAGCCAACTTTTGGTCAGTAAATCAGCGCAGGAGAATACGTTGAGAAAGGAGGAGTGGGGAGTGGAAAGGTAAGGTGTAGTGGAGAGCAGTGGATAGGAGGTTAGGGGGGGCTCACAGGTGGCAGCGAAACTTGTGGCAAGTTGTGAATGCGGTGTCTGGAGCAGGAAACTTGGTAACGATTTCGTATGCAGCGTTGACGTGACTCGCATTAACATTGCACACGTGTGCCACGCCCACTTCACCACAGCTCAACCTGTACTCCTCGCCCTCCCCCCACACTGCCATCAAATGCAATGGCGCTGTTGCTTATTATCGAAATTGTATATGCCACAAAACTGCAGCTACAACTTCCTTTTGGGGCGTCTTGCCTCGAAGCTTTAATCCTCCAAAAAAACAGCTAAATACACTGATCAAATAAATGTAGTGAGTCTTAAGGTATGTGGTAATTAACATGCTAATCAAGTGTGCTTAAATTCTGTGAGTCAGTTGAGCTTCAATATAAATATAATATCAATATAAATACAATATAAATAAAAAAATAACTTTTTATAATAATTAAAACTATAAAGAAAATGTAAAAAATAATTACAATTATTTTAGTTTTATAAAATAAACTTATAATATTATAATTTTTGTAGGTTTTTTTAGCTATTCAAGCACTTTGAAGACAATTCTTTAAAAAAAAATTAAAAAATCTTTAAATAAACGAATAAAAAAACAAAATAAATAATTAAACTACATTACTTTGTTAATTTAACAAAAAAATACAATGGTGCTCTACTCGCGGACAGCTCCCTTAGGCGGACAGCTCTCTTAGCCGGACAAATTTTATATTTTTAAGCTTTTAATTTAACAAAAAATTACAATGGTGCTCTACTCGCGGACAGCTCCCTTAGGCGGACAGCTTCTTTAGGCGGACAGCTCCCTTAGCCGGACGAATTTATAGTTTTTAGCATGATTTTCATACAAAATCCGTTCTCTTAGGCGGATAACTCCCTTGTGCGGACAAAACACTGGCTGTCCGGCCAAGGGAGCTTTCACTGTATGCGTTTATTAAAAGCTTCTTCTTCATTCACTTACTGCATATTTATAAGAAATGTTTAAGCTTAAATTGTTTTAATATTAAATTCTGAAGCTCCTTTTCTGCTTGTTTTTGCGCAGTGTAACTCTAAATATTTGCTGCTTCTTCTACGTTTCTCTGCTTCTATTTCTTCTGCTTCTTTTGCTCCTCTTTCTCATTCTTCGACTTGCTCATTTTTGGGGTCTGAGTAAAAAGTTTTTGCCCGCAACTTATTAAGATAGTTGGTTTAGTTGCGCGTCTAGACGGTTTTTAGTCAAATTATGGTTTTCAAATGCCAGTCGCCTCCGCTACCCTCCCCTCCCCTCCTCTACACCCCCTCTACCGCTTGCTTTACCTACAACCTTTTCACATGCCTTTGTCACAACTTTCCACACAAAAACAATTCTTCTGCACTTTTGCTTCGTTTCCTTCAAAACGGAAAAACTACAACATGAGTTTTTCTTTACCACAATTGTTGTGTGTGTGAGTGTGTGTGTGGGTGTCTCTGTGGTTTGTGTGTGTGTGTGTGTGTGTGTGTGTTGACATGTCAAGGAATTGGCCATTAGAGCAAAACTCTACATGCGCCTCGGGACTATGCAATTTGCCAGTGTTAAACAAGTAAGAAAACTGCAGAGCACACACGACTTGCAGCTACCCAGTGGGCAGTTTGAAACAAAAACTGATTAGCAGCTTTAGTGTAAGACACGCTGGGTTTTCTTAGACTGTTGACTAGACTAAGACACGACTGTTGCACATATTTACTTGCTGTCTCAAACTTTGCCATGCTCACAGCATACCCTTTCACTCTTCGACTTACGGTTATGAAAATCTAACATAAATGAAAAGTGTTTGGTTTTTTTGTGGAAACATTTTCTTTGTTTGCTTCGCCTTTGTGACTTTGGTGACCTTTGTACAACCACAAATCTGCTCAACTCGAATGTTGATTATTATTAAAACATTTAATCTGCCATTTACATGAATTTACAGTTAATTTCAAATGAATTTCAGGGCATTACATAAATTGGGGTTAAGTCTTTAGTTTGCTAGCCTTACAAATGTTTAAATGTTTGCTCTAAAATAGTGAGCAATTGATCTGTGTTTTGGGTCATAAGAGAGCAAAGGTTAAAACAAAGAAAATTAATCTTAAATTGCTTGGCTTGTTTTTGATTTAAATTCCTTTAATTCCTTTAAATAAATGAAAATGTTATCACACCCTTTGCTGCTTTAATTAGGCCCATAGAATTTAGCTTAAATAAATTTGCTAATTAACAGCATTTAATCCAATTGAAAGCCATGTTAATCAATGTAAATCAGAGTTTATGTGTGTGTGGTTGACAAGGAAGTCAATCAAGAATGAAGAGTGTAGAATTTAACAATGAAATTGGCAAAGAAAGAGGGAGAGAGAGGGAGAGGGTGGAGTGGGAGTGATGATATCTCGCAACAAATAAAAAGTGAAAAATTCTATGTCCAAATGAATTTTATTTCAAATGGCACAATAACTGCGGAAAGCGTTGGAATTCAACTGCGGGGGGGAAGTGGGCACTGAACAGGGGTCACAGGTGGGGCAGAGCGGGGGGGCAGGTGGTGTGCGCGGCAAGCGGAAATAAACTTTGCTGTTAACTCATCGCGTGAGTTGCATATTTTGTTGTTTAACTATTTTGTTGTTCTTTCGCTATTTTGTTTTTATTTAAAAAATGTTTCGTTTCGTTTTCCCTCGAATGTTGACCCATTTTTTAATTTACTTTCATTGAGGGCCATATCCCGACAACGTATCCCCCTCCGACTCCTTTGCCCAGCCACACTCCATGACTCTCGACTCGGACGGCGCCAAAAGATGAAATTGGAATTTTATTTGAAGCACAACAAAAAGTATTTTACTTATTTTTGTTTTGTTCACTATTTGTGCTCGAGTTTGCACCTCTTCCCCTACCCCTCTTTCCCCCCCCTCTCCTCTACGCTGTATCAGTCGCTCGTCTGTTTTTTAAACGCTGCCCGCAAAATATCCACAAACAAACGAGTAGCAATAACAAATACTTTTTACCACTGCCAACATATTCAGTTGTTATACCCTGTACCTAAATGTGCACTTACAGGGTATGCCAGACTAGCACTGTTCAAAAGAATTTTCTTTGCTTTAGGTTTAAAAGCAGTTTATACCCAATAATTAAGATACAAAATAACAGGGTATTTACCTGGCAAGCATTAGAACGAAAAAAGTACAGGGTATTTTTAAGCCAAGCTTTTAAAATAGACAAAACTTTTCTTTCTTTCATCTAAATAAAAAACTAGGTAGTTTACTTAGTTGAAAGAACGATTACAGGGTATAAGCCAGTCGATCATTTTGCAAGTTTATCTCATTTTATAAACTAAAAGTTAATTAAAACATTTTCCTATACTTTATAACAGGTCTAAACAGAGTCTGCTTCTTAAAAAAACACCCACTCAAAAATTACAGGGTATCTGCTGGCACAACACTTTCATTTACTTGCTAATAAACAACTTCTTGAACTCCTCAATAAATTTGCCAACTTATTTCAACAGTTTGTGCTTCATAACTTTTTGCTGGGTATCTCCTAGTCGTGCTTGTGCTCGCCACCACTTTCTAGTGGAAATTCATTTGCTGCTCTTACTCGCATAAACAAACAAATAAAACAACAACAACAAATGCCAAAAGAGACAAAAAGTTGGCAAAAACATTTACAGAAATTCGTGTAATGTCCCCCAAAATTGTTGTTGTTGTTCGAGTTGTTCAACTTGTTGTTGTTGTTGCTGTTGTTGTTGTTGTTGTTGGTGGTAAATTTGCTTGGTAATTAAGTGGCAAATGTGTGTGAAATGTAAATTGTTTTCACTAAGAAAACAGAGAAAAATAAGCAAAAGCTTTGCAGAATTCAAGAGTCTTGCTGCGAAAGGATTAAGTGCTTAGTCCTTTGCTGTTCAGAGTCCTTGTTGCACTGCAGTTCAAGTGGATTGCAATAAGAGGCTTTCTAGGCAGGACTGCAAATCCGATGCCACTTAACGGGCGTCGGTTCGGGTAGCACCCATCAAATTTAAGCCTCTTCTTTACACTCCAGGTGATGTTGGCTTTCTTCTAAGTACTGTAAGAGGAATGTAGATAACTAAAGGTATTCTCCTCATTTAGTACTCTACAAGGAATTTAGATAACTAAAGGCAAAGGTGTTCTCGACACCAATAACCACCTAACCTAACCTAACCTTAAGGTTGCTACTTAACGTGCGTAGGTTCGGGTAGCACCTATAACAGTAAAGCCTTCTCTTTACTCTGCAGGTTTTGTTGGCTTTCTTTTAATTACTGTCCGAGGAATATAGATAACTAAAGGAATTCTACTCATTAAGTACTCTACGAGGAACGTAGACAACTAAAGACAAAGGTGTTCTCGATACCAGCAACCACCTAACCTAACCTAATCTATAGGCATTCTCCTCATTTTCCTGTTCACCTATAAACTGTTTGGCAATACCTGAACCAGTAAACATATCTTGAGTTCTGGAACATCTAAAATATATTCATGTTGGGTTAAAAAACCATCGGCAGTCCCTTATGAAAAAGAGGCTTACAAATATTCAAAAATAACAAAAGGCTAAAAAACCTCAATCTTTTTTCTTTCCCCAGTTCAAGCTGCTCCAAAATTCCCAGGGTATTTGCTCTGTATCGCCATATTGGCAAAGTTCATTAACACAAATTAACCCAATGCCAAAAACTCCGCACAACAAAAGCAAATGCGCCGACGAAAGTGCCAAAGTGCCAAACAGTCGCTCAATTGGAAAAGCCAAAAACCGAAGCCCCGCCCATTTTGTGAGCCTATTGAGATGGAAGATGATAGAAAGTTGGGAAGGGGGGAAATCAAGGGGGAATTGATGGTGGGAGATAGCAAAGTTATGGCCGTCAATCTTCGCATCGAGGCGACAGTTTGATAAACTGAAGACGCCGACAAGGATGGATCCTTCAGATACTCAGATACTAATCAGTTCGTTCGTTGAGCGTTTAACAGGAAGTCATAAATTTTGCCAGGACATGCCAGGACATGTGTGCTGCCATGTGTGTGTGTGTGTGTGTTTGTGTGTGTGTGCGTCGCGCCCTTGTCTAGAAATTTTAATTAAAAGCGATGACATAGCGAGTAATTCGATATCAGAATGTCGCCTATTAATTTTAAGGACATTTCCTTTATTGATTCTTTGTCAATATTATATTGAACCCATAATTTACACATAAAAGGGCTATCACCCACTTCCCCTTGCTCCCCTCCCTCACCCACTTCTTAACTATCCTTGTGTGCGTGTCTTTGTGGTTTTGTCCATTGTCTTTGGATTACGAATTTGACTTTGGCTTTTGTTTGTGCGTGCCATGTGTGTGTGTGTGTGTGTAGTATTCATTTCAATTCCAAGTTTTTAGCAGGAGCGCAGTAGCCCACGTTGGGCGCCATTTAGCTAAATTCATTTTCTAAGCTGAAAGTAGGGCATGTAAAAGAAGAAGGCATAAAGTATTGCTAAAACTGTATAGTTTTATATGTTTTGGCAACAGGAGTGTGGAATGTTAATAGTTTTGCATCACTTTTGACGCCTTAAAGTAGGCAACGTATTTTTCATTCTGTCAAATTTTGTGTGTTTTCAGAAACTTTTTGATTTCAACTATTTTTTCTAATCTTTTACAATACCTTTAGTTATATAACACACTTCTGACACCTCAACGAGATCTCCCGACTATTTTTGATGTAGATTTCTTCCTTTTTGACTCTCAACTGCGCTCCTGAACTGGATTTAGTTGCTGAGGCGTGTTGCCCTCTGATGCGCGACGCCATTATAACCACCACACACAAACACACACGCACACACTCGAAGACTCTTTAACACACACGCACACCCATCTAAGCACACTCGGTATGAAGTGTGTGCGTGACTTTTGTTCGTTGTTGTCATTTCATAGCCACTTTTGCATCGTCAAGAAGCATGAAGAACAACATTACGACTCCTTGCCCTTCCCTCTGTCCCTCCCCATTGTCTATATTTTGATTTTGATTTTGATTTAACGCTCGTAATTACAACAACAACAACAACAACAACAAAGAACAATAACATGAAATCTGACTTAATTTAGTCATCGCAACGCGCTTGTTATCGATAAGCGACAGTTCGACAGTATGAGCTCGGAAATTGGCCAAAAAGGGCTCGTCAAACATTTTCAATATGCAGAAACCGTAAACTTTGTTTATTGTTGAGCCCCCTTTGTGGTGAATTAATTACGATTTTGTGACTTGTTTGAGTTTGGTACGACGACCAAACTATGTTTATAATAAGCAAACAGTCAAGAGATTAATATCAAATTGTTTCACAACGCGATTATGCCTGTTATCACAGCCCAAAGGAGTATTTAGCGGCTGTGTTTATTGTAAATAGGG
Organism: Drosophila dunni; assembly: GCA_018152125.1. Lineage (NCBI taxonomy): Eukaryota > Metazoa > Arthropoda > Insecta > Diptera > Drosophilidae > Drosophila > Drosophila dunni. The sequence continues at coordinate 8,451,814 of JAECXC010000648.1, read as the reverse complement.
AGTTAATCGAAGGGTTTGTAGGGTATTAGTGCTACACTTATAGAAAGGAGCGAACGAAAAACATCTGACAAGTATTTTAGAAGAGTTTCAATAAATAGAGCCAGGGGAAACTCCACAGATGGTAATGATTTTGTAAGCTAGAAGAAATAGCTACAAAAATTTCTAAAATAAGTTTATATATATAAAACAAGAAAGAATCTAAGCAACGGATATCCTAAAGTCGGGAGACTCCTACAGTCTCCCTAGACGAGTATAGTCTTCCGACTTTAGGATACTTGTTACTCAGTTTCAATATATTATTAACAATGGGGTATAAGAATATTAGTGCAATCATTTAGTTTATTACTAAGATAAGCTTGGCAAACACAGAACATTTCCATACAAATTCATGTTTAGAGCATATTTTTGACCGATCGACCCTATGGGATATAGTAAACCTACACGATATAGTAACCCGATGTGCATGAAGCTTGGTCAGTATGATTATGTTACTGAAAAATTTTGTATACGTTTTATTAGCATAGCTTAGTCAACACAAAAGTTCTTCATACTATTTCATATTTGGAGCGTATGTTAGAACGATCGGACCTATGGGAGCTATCTATTATATAGTGGTCCCATTTGGATTAAACTTGGTCAGTATGTACAGTGAAAGCTCTACTCGCGGACAGCTTCCTCAGGTGGACGAATTTTATAGTTTGTTAGCATTATTTTCATACAAAATCCGTTTTCTTAGGCGGACATCTCACTTGGGCTGATAAAATTACTGGAACCGTGGCTGTCCGGCCAAGGGAACTTTTACTGCATGGCTATATCGACTCAGCTACTGATGATGGTCGAGAATTTATATACTTTATGGGGTCTGCCAGTCCTGCTTCACCCTTCTCCGAGTAACGCGCATAACAACATTCAACTGGAACTTGAAGTGTCTTGGATAAAATTCTTAAATTCAAACTACTGTCGCCTGTCTTTCTTTAATGTTGATGGACACGGTGCTTAGCAGTCACTTCTCCAATTTATGATTAAGATAAGATATTTCCTACTTCAGTTGAAGGTGTTACAATTGAGGCAAATTGACTTGAAGTGAAGTAGTGACTCAAGTGTTACTGATGCTAGCGATTGGACGCCAATTAAGAAGTCGAGTCCTCTCTACCCATTCACAGTGTATATAAAAGCCTCAATGAACGTTGGCCATTTTGAATAGATAATGGAAGTGCGGCAATCTGAATGCACATAAAGCATCTAACAAAGTGGCGACACTCGGTCGGAATTTTGTGGGTCGCCCATCAGGGGCAGGGGGAATTTTAAGGGGGATAAAGAAAAAAAAAACCGAGAATGTGGCCCGAAAAACTGTTATAACAATAAATTAAGTTGCTGTTGCAGCATAAAACCAAATTGCCAAATGACCAAAAGGGACAACTGTAGAAATGCCAATACCCAAGGCAAATGGCAAGGGAAACGACTCCCCTAAAGAAAAAAAAAATGAAAAAAAATATGCAATCTGTTGACGAATCATCAGGAGATGAATCGAATGGAATTGAGACTAGAAACTACAGAGTGAAACTGCCAACTGGCTTACAGACTGCGGATTAGCAATGAAGGGTGGATAGGGTGGTGGTGGGGAGGGGGGTACTTTAACGGATATCAGTTAGAGGGTAGCTGGCGGCATGAGGACCCTTGCAAATGCCGTAAAACATTCTCAAATGCTTTTTATTGAGCGGCTTTGTGCCATTTTTCGGTTTGACTTCGTTTCGAGGCCAATTTAATAGCATACTTTTCAGCGCTAAGCAGCCAACAACAAGAACAACAATAACGACTTCTAAGAAGACGTAACAACAACAACGTTAAGCAGCGCAACTATTCCGCAAAATACGCGACAAACAAACAAAATGAAGTGACGGCAACTCGCGAACGCAAAACGGACGTTCATTGTTATTTTAAGAAAAGCAACACGACAAACCGCCTACCCGCGCTACTCCCTACGTCGTCCCCTCTAACCACTACCACGCCCACTACCCGCTACTTACCCACAGTACTGCCATCATCTTGAACAGTCTCAAAGTCTTACATAAGCGCTCTAGTCGCACACTATCCCAGTACAGCAAGGTCCAACCGTTCGTAGGTTACTCTTAGCACTAACTTAGATTTGACTAGGCGGGACATAGAGCAGTTTAGTTTAAAGAGAATTCTTATAGCTTATTCCATGATCTTACGAAGTCTTTAAAAGCTTAAGATTTCAGTTCTTTATCTGAAGAAGAATACATCTACCATACGTTGCTTTAAATCTGCTCACAGAGCTAAGTCCGTTACCTTTTCCGATCTTTAAAACTAAATGACTACAAAGATATGGCTACTCGGCAGCCCTTTGTCGAGTACCTCGACAACCTCTACCTCTACCTCTACCCCTACCTCTGCCTCTACTGTACTCATCTTTTTAAGTGCACTTTCTTCCACAACCAAATAAAATTGGGCGATAACATGGTTATAATCGTGCCACTAAAACAGCACTTGGCATTATCTGCCGTAATTTATTGGGTACAGTCGAAATGCTTAATAACTTGTCGCTTATTGCACAACAAAGTCAAAGTATGCCAGTTGGCAGGGTGCTTGCAGAGAGAGGACATGGCATAACGCAGCTAGCTGCAGGAAGCAGCAGCGATTCCAACAGCTCCCTTTCTCAACTTCCGTTTTGGCTTGCAGCAATTTCTTTTGGCTTTATTGCCCTACCAAAAACCTACAGTGCTGTACTTGCTGCCCCTTTTCCACCCTACACCCCCCATGGCCCCCTCGTGCTGTGCTACCCGCTGCGGCACGACGCATATAGCATAAATTTTGAATACGCTGAAAGTGGGGGGGCGGGGTGGGTTGAGGGGCAGGTTGGATTTTTTTGGTCCGAAAGAAAAATAGCGAAAATTGTCTGTCGCTTGATAAAGCGGAAGCAGAACTTGCCCATAAACGAAATGTGGCAACTGAGTGTAAACTTTATTGGCGCCCGACTGACTGGCGACACCGGCACTGGCGACATCCTAGACAAGCAGCCAGGACTCGCAACCCCTCGACTCATGTAGCTGCACAACTTATCCACAGACAGAGTACACTGAGCAAAAGTAGGAGAGAACTAAAGGTGTGACTTGCAAGAGAAACAAGTTACTCGGCTTAAAGAAAAGTGTTTATAAATAATAATAATTATTAAAAATAAATTAACCTAAACTTAAAAAAAAAAAACTCCCTTCAACCCACAATTTCGCTGAGTGTAGTTTTATGCTGAAGCTGACGCGAAAACAGAAGCCTTTTACCATGTTGGACGTTGACTCATGCGATACGCATTTGGATAACGCTAGACGTTTTGGCGATGGCGTCTCAATGTCTGGCTGAAGCAATCTCCTCCCAGTAGACGATAAGCAGCAGCAGGAAGAGGCTGAGGGAAGGGGCAAACAACTTATTTGTTTTGTCTGCCCCATTTCTCAGTCGTCTGTGCCATAAGGAAATCTTACATTAGTTGATTTCATGCGCTGTTTACATTGGCAGCGAATTATGCGCATTGAAAAGCCAAAAGATTTGGCTGCCAAACTAAGGGAGTAGTGCTGCCTTCCTCCTACCTCCCCCCTTCTTGGCAAAAACACTAGCCCTCAAAACGGTTCTACCCATCAAACTGGGTGCATGACCGCTTACTGGCGCCTGCGAACCAGGAACTAGTCCTGTGTCATTGACGCTGTGCCGTTAAGACTTCCAACAATTTTTTCATATGTCTTCGATTTTGGACTCTGGCTATGAGAATGGTTTATGGCCACAAAAGGGGGGAGTAAAGAGCGTGTCGTGTGTGGTAAAATGAGACTTTTGCTAGACAAATTTGTATAGATAACAGAAAATAGTGTGGGAATTGAATCGAAAGTGGTTTTGTCTGAACTCAGCTTAAAGCTGTGCCACAGCAACTCTTTCTATCTTCTACTCCCTCACTCTCTTTTCACTTCTATCACTTTCTTACCTACGCTTAACTGAAACATTATTCTTTTCCATTTGTTTGTTTTCATTGCATCTGCAGAAGTCCTGTCGAGCTGGGAAGAATGGTGGACATACGATGGCATTTCCGGTAAGTTTTTATATTTTTTATATACTTAAACACGGCAAAATTAAACTGTTATTTAGCTTCAAGTGCAGTTAAATCATTTACTTGAGCTGAAGCGACCAATGCACTCGAGAGAATTTTAATGTAGCATACTTTTAGGCAGTGTGTGATTTTTGAAACAATTGGAGGGAGCTGCGTAATAGCACTTAATTTAATACCTAAACAAATTTAATTAAATATTTTATATTGAGAATTTTATTATAAATTTGAATTTTTTGTTTGCGTTAAAAACATTTCTGGACTTTTGTATAATAGTAAAGTTAATTTATATAGAGAGTTAGTCTGTGTTGAAGTTCTGTCTCGAATTTTGTTAATAGAAATAAAGATAAAAAATGAGATATTGAAAAAAAGTTCAAAAAGGAAAGAAATAAAAACAAAACTCTAGAGTGTTAGAGCCAAAAAGCGAAACTGTTTAAATCCACTGAATGAATACTAAAATAAATATTAAAAGTATTGTAGCTAAACAGTTTAAATGGAAATGCGCAGCGAGCGAAAAAATAGTTAAATTAAATAAGTGGTGACAATACGATATGCAGACTGTCCATGTGAATGTGTGTGTGTATGGGTGTGGGGGTGTGTGGGTGTGCATGTGTGTGTGTTTGTCATGGCCACAGGTTATTTTTGTTATTACCTCACTTGCAACACGACGCAGTTTTATTTATGCAGCGTAACAACAACAACACGAGGAGAAACAAAAACAAAGCAATTGTATGCGGCGAGTGAGTGTGTGTGAGTGAGTGTGTGCATGTTTCAGTGAATGAATGAGTGAGTGGTTGGATGGGTTGGCTGAATGCGAATGCGAATGAAAATGGCAAATGAACAGCGACTATGCTGCAGCGAAGCATGCAACAAAATGCGGCACATGACACGTGAAGCGCCTTTATACAAAATTTTGACATTTATTGCATTATGCCAGTGTGCGTGTAGGCGTGCGTGTGTGTGTGCGTGTGTGTGTCAGTGGGCATTTTATGCATTATCCAGTTACGTCACAATGACTAGGAGATTCAACGGCGAAAGAGACAGGGATGTGTAGACTGACAGAGACAAGAGATGGAAGAGTGGAAGAGTGGGAGAGGAAGAAAGTGAGAGAGGCACAGCTAACACGACAGGCAGATAGTAAGCATAGCATAGAGTAATATATAAAGATTTCAAAATGGCTAACTGCGAAGGGTAAGAAATAAATTTTAAAAATAAGTATGACACTTTAAAAAATGAGAAATAGGCTAGAAGTAGGAAAGGCAATGACCAGAGAAGATAGTGAAAGAAAGAGGGAACTGAGAGGCACTGAGAGCGAAAGGAAGATACAAAGAAATGGAAACAGACAGAGAAGGAAAAGATTTTAAGCAAAATCCATAAGAAATCGTTCTACGCTTAAAGCCAAAAATCAATGTTTTATATAAAAAACTTTCTTATAAAAAACTCCGTTGGAAACTTAGTTTTAGATATACTTACTCAAACGCCAATTAGCTCATTCAATCCCTTAATTTAGCCCCACTCAGCTGCAAATTCAAACTGAATGCCAACCACTTATAGCGCAATTTCTGTGGCATTCCAAAAGAATAAATGCAATGAAAAATATTTTATTTTCCACACGACGATCCCTCAACTACCGTTAGTGCTACCCCAAAAGCTGTGTCGTATTCCCTCCCAGCAGTTCATTGTTTTGAAAAGTTTCGACAGTTTTGTCTGTCACATCAACAGTACACGAGTATTGTCGGCCGGCAGCAACAACAGCAATCTAGGCAAAGGCAAATAGGGTTTGTAGGGGGGCTTATTCAGGGGGTATGTATTCGTATTCCCGTTGGATCATTTAATTGCTATTTAAACTGACGGACAACGGCAGCTGCACAACAACGAAATGCAACGCAACGCAAAGCTTATGAAATTTCATTTCGTATTTGAATTGTCGAACTGCGACTTTCAACTCTAACCCCGATGCTGACACCGACATCGAAACGCAACCCAAACCCAAACCCAATCCATTTATATGACATGAACCCCCTTGTGCAGTTCGCTGTTTACATTTGAGAGGCGACTAGGACACGTTTTTCATTGCACCAGCCATCGACATGTAGGGGTGGGAGTAGGAGTAGGAGCAGGAGGAGGAGTAGGAGTAGGTAGGAGCGGGAGCAGGAGTAAAAACAGGAGTAGGAGCAGGAGCAGCGTCAGACTACAACCGATTGACAGCCATCTCTCATGCTCAGCTGAACTGTGTAATGCTCTGCTTCTGGTATTCTGCATACCCTTTAAAAATACAGTTAACTACAGAGTCCACTTGAACTTAAACCCCCAGCATAGCTGAGTAACTGCTTGGCGAGCACACTTCACACGAACTAGACAAATAGAAACCAGTTTGTAGCGCTATTTGTTATGAGTACAGCGTATCTACGAGTCGCGCAGACTCGCCTTTCGAAATTATCCTCCAGATTGTTAATACAAATGCACACACTCAAATCCACTCATACGAGCATATTTGATTTGCAGGTCCAAGCTTCTGGGGCCTCATCAATCCACAGTGGAACATGTGCAACAAAGGACGACGCCAGTCACCCATTGATGTGGTGCCCGATAAGCTGCTCTTCGATCCGTACCTGCGAACGTTGCATATTGATAAGCACAAGGTAAGCAGGTTTATCAACCCACCACCCCTCTCCCCCCTGGGGGCACTCCTACCGTACTTGCTTTTTTATGATAACTCACACCATGTTTATTGGAAATTCAATTGTCGTCAACAGGTTTCCGGCACGCTGCACAACACTGGCCAGTCGCTCGTCTTTCGCGTAGACAAGGACACAAAGCAGCACGTTAACATATCCGGCGGTCCTTTGGCCTATCGCTATCAATTTGAAGAGATATACATACACTACGGCACCGAGAACATACGCGGCTCCGAGCACTACATACAGGGCTACAGTTTTCCCGGCGAGGTGAGTTGTTGGGAAAATAAAAAATAAAAAAAACTGTTAACACACTCTCGTATAACAGATACAAATCTATGGATTCAACAAGGAACTGTATCACAATATGTCCGAGGCACAGCACAAATCTCAGGGCATTGTCGGGCTCTCGTTGATGGTGCAAATTGGCGAGACGCCCAATCCAGAGTTGCGCATCATAACGAGCACATTCAATAAGGTGCTCTACAGAGGTGAGTAGCGGCTGCTAGTGATGGCAGCGTGAGTGGCGCTTTAAGCCTGCTTGTTGTAGCCCTTGTGTCACGTGAGTCACTTGAGTTGAGTGTCGTGACACGATACCCTTTGGCCATCTCTAGTTTAATTCAATTGCAGTTGGGTAGGGCTGAACCTGTGTTTGCATTAACATTGAATAAACATCATATTAAAAGCGCATAAAAGAGATAGCAATTCATGTGAAGCCCCTTAATGTGTTGTCCGTCTAGTGACGAAAGTGAATTTCCACACAAGTTCAGCTGAAAAAAATATTATGAAATAAATTTATTTAGTACAGTGGAATCCGGTTATGACGACACTCAAGGGACCGACGATTTTACGTCGTTATACCCGGTAGACGCTTTAACCGAAACGAGCAAAGAAAAAAAGCTTGTATGGGGACCAAACAAGTCATCGAATTTTCGTCGCAATGACCGGACGGACGCTTTAAGCGGTGTCGTTATAACCGGATTCCACTGTATATGAAATTATAGTTCGTTTAAGAATTATGTTTTGACTCTTTTTGGTGGCACACGTTCGTCACTAGCATGGTTAGACACAAACAAAGCAATAAGCTCAAGTGTTATGGCAAAAGATAAGTTGAACAAAAATTAAAGGGACATAAAATGTTTAAAACTAAGAAAGTGATGAATCTATAATGAGTTTTTTTTTTTTTAACACATTTTAACGATACTTTACAGTGCTCAAAGTAGATCAAACAGTAACTAATTTGTAACAATAACCGCTTAATACCGATAGTTAGATATCGTTAGTCATCGCTGAGTTCAATGAATGCCTCGATTATTATCCGTCGCGGTCTTCTCAATATTTTCCTGTTGGGCGGCAGCAGGGGGTGTGGCAGCGTGGCGGTGTTTGTGGCAACATCATTTCCGCTACGCAAAATGCACCGGAAATGTTGCAACCTGGAACCAACCAACGTTACATTGCCTGTTCGGTCTGTGGCGAGCACTTTTATGATGTCATTCCACAAGCAGCAAACTGCAATCGCAACAACAGTCACAGCAACAGCAACAACAGTCACAGCAACAGCAACAACAGTCACAGCAACAGCAACAACAACAGCAACATAATTATGTGCGCCACACAAATTTCAAGTTCCAAAGTGAGCCATAAAAATTGCTCGACAGCAGTTGCTGCGAAATTGGCGCCGTGGCGCAAAGTGACGAAAATGAAACCTCGAATTACACTAAACCGACACTTAATAATTTCTCCCTACCCCCACTTTACCAGCACCCCCTCTCTCCAACCCCCAGTCTTTCCCCCTCTCTCCTTCTATTTCTCTGTTGGCGGTTTTAGTTTAATAGCCTTTTTACAGGTCGTACAACTTTATGTAGAGCCGTGTAAAAACCGCCGGACAACCATTGCCAACTGGTACAGACCCCATTTCTTTTGCCTTCCACCAGTGTTCGTCCCTTCCCTCCAGACCTCCTCCATAATTTTTTTGACTTTGCCTTGAAAGTAACTTTGGTTTTGACTGGCAAACGTTCCGACCAAAAGAAAATATGCGGCCAATTTCTGTGAACCAACAAGCAAAAAAAGTACACATTTTTAAGTTAAACAGACTCGACACAAAAAAAAAGAAATCTGCACTTAAATATGCCACGAATACGCCATACACTTTCTGCATCGATTGGAAAGTGACTTCTCTTGATCGAAGAGAGAAAGTGAAAGCGGTTGCTCAGTTGGTATAGGAAAGTAAAACTTTCACTAGTTTACACACCGTATAAATTTAAAAAAATCGTATATTTTGTTATCGGCTGTGTTATCGATAACATCGAAACCCAAAATTATCATACAAGAAAAAAGATATAAATAGTTACTTAAGTAAAGACCTTCTGTAGACGGTCTTAGGTGATTAAGGGTTAAATACTGGTCAGCCTTAAAATAATAAATAAACTTTTTAACATTAATGATGGTTTATTTTATCGATAAATATTTTTTACCTATTAGTCAATCGATTTTTCACCGATTGCAAATTATTTTTAGTATAAAAAGTTTTAATACACTTTGATTTACATAGATGTGTATTGATCAAATTATAGGTCAGAACGATAAGGGGCACAAAAGCGATAGCTTAAGCTAAGTGTTATCGATAACAAGATCTATATGTCAGAGTAAACGATAAAGTGAATCAAAGGTGCTTTTTTTGAGACAGTATTTGATTCCTGTTCTATATGTATTATACGTATAAATTTTATTCCATACAAATCAAATTGCTAATAGCGATATATCGATAACACATACTAATTATTTATGCCCAATTAAGAATTCAATTTTCAAGAATAAGATTTTTTCAATACAAATTGAAGTATATGTTATCAATTGCTATAGTAAATAATCACCTGATCAATATTAGTTTTGCAGAGTGTACAATTGCAGGGCACGTATCAGGAAAACAAGTAAACTATGGAATGCAAAACGAACAATTGTGATGCAAATAATTTTTACGAAATACCTTGAGCGGAATACACGTTCCGTTTCGTTTCGTCCCTTACCTTGCTGTAGGTATTCCCTTCACCCTTTGATCCCCCTTCGACGACGTCTCTGTGCATTCTGTTCGCGTTTTTCCGTCGACTCATAACCCGCGAGGCGCTTCATTTCCGGCTTGGCATAATGATTTGTATGAATGAAGTCGAGACCCGACGTTCAAGTGACCAACTAGAAGGTGACTCCAACGAGTCTTCGCTTTCTTTCTCTTCCCCGTTCTCTTCTTTTACTCCCTGTCTGCCTCCCCCCTTTGGCACTTCGAGTCTAGTCTGAATTATTCATTAGGTCTCTCGACTCGCAGACGTTTTGCATTCAAGCAAATATATTTTTTATTGCAAATAAAAAGAGTGCAAAGTATAAATGGCACGGCCTAGGCACCTCAGGACCGCTGCAAGTGCAAGCAACTGTATGGCCGCACCTTGAACTTTGATTCCTTATACCCTGTAAGTGCACGAATGGACATGATTACCTTAGTACTTTATTTTAAAGACGGCACTCAAAGCGAATGCAGCGATTTTTATGACTAGACAGCAAAAAAGTGTTCTATTGACAAGTGGAGGCCTGTCGGATTCCACAAACTAAGTTGTTTTAAGCCTAGATCTCTGGAACTATTATAGTTAGAGCCATTTAATTTGGCATGTAAAGCCGCCTTTATGTCTACCTTATCTTCGTTGTTTTTGCATTTTCGTCAGACCCTCTGTAGCCTTAAAAAAAAACCAAAAACAATACAATATAAGTCGAAAATTACCAGTTTGTTTGAAAATCTCAGGTTTTTATTGGAGATGTCTTAACCAAACTCACACATTATATCTAAAGCATGATTTCATAAATATCTATCAATTTTGGACTGATATATATAGAGATAACATATTATTCCAGTAGGCCAAATGGTTTAAAAATTAGTAATGGCTATGAAAAACGTCCTTAATGTTTTAAAAATCGTATAAGCTCTCACAATGGATGAACGAGAAGAATAATGAGGACTTTCTTAGTTATGTTTTAAGTAAATTTAAGATTAGTTGATTTCATCTAAAAAACTGTACCCTTTTCAGTAAAAAATTTAAAATTCAAATAAATAAATGACAGAAGTGAAGAATACTCTTATTTTGCTTTAAACTGTTTATGCAGCAATTAAAATTTAATGTTTCCCCTACTTAATGGAAATGACGTGTGTATATTTACAGGCTTCTCGACACCCATACGGCACATATCGGTGAGGTCGCTATTGCCGAATACGGATCACTATATCACGTACGAGGGATCCACCACGCATCCGGGCTGCTGGGAAAGCACTGTCTGGATTATAGTTAATAAACCCATCTATATCACGAAACAAGAGGTAATGCATACCAATTCACTAACCGAAAATAAGGGGGTCTTAAATGGGTTTCATTGATTTTACAAGCGACCGCAAATAATGAAATGCATTTGAGTTTTGCAATTGCAATTAGGAAAGAGTTTTTTTCCATCGCTTTTTTTTACGGAGTTTTTTCGCTTGATTTTTTGTGCGTTTGCAAATGCAATTATAAAATTTCTCATCAATTGGGCTGGCGGTTGGATAGCGGTTGAGTTGCGGTCAATGCGCTACTCTGCGCATAATTAAAAAACAATATTTGGTTAGTTTAATCAATTTGCATATACATGTGCATTAAGTGTTCGGGGATAACAACAATTCTGTAACTAGAATACAAGGGTAAAAAATTGCATTCAATACAATCAGAGAAATGATGCAAGTAATCAAATAACATAATGTTTAAAATTATTGTTAAATCGCCAGTTGAAATCCCATTTGGACACAAACAACAATTCGCAAAAAGCGACAGTTAGTCAATAATATAACTTAATCAGAAACAATGCGTTAATCAAACGAATTAAAACAGATTAACACGGCTGTAAATTAATAAGAAGCAAATGAAAAATTTACTTTTTTTTTTTAATACAGTAAAAGTTTTTTTAAGTAAGAAAAATGTTTTGCTTGCGACTTAAATTTATTGATTTTTAGTTTATAATGTGATTATATTGGCTCCAAAAAAAGTATAGGGTCTTTAAGAGTCTGCCTGCTTAGTTTTTCCTTCAAGATATATTATGTATATGAAAGATTTATTTTTTTTTTTTAATTTCAAATGTAAACTATTAATTTTTTAAAATTTATTTGAAATGTTGCCTACAGTTATATCAACTCCGACGACTGATGCAAGGCTCCGAGAGTACACCGAAAGCTCCATTAGGTAATAATGCACGACCCGTGCAAAATTTACACCATAGAACCGTAAGGACGAACATAGATTTTAAGCGTCACAAGGTGAGTAAAGCACAGTAATTAAAGCTAAATTTGTATACCCTTTTGTTTCGCACGAAGTTTGAAACGCATTGAAGGAGGCGTTTTCGACACCATAAAGTATATATATTCTTGATCAGCATCAACAGCCGAGTCGATATAGCCATGTCCGTCTGTCCGTCCGTCTGTGCGTCTGTTTCTATGCGAACTAGTCTCTCAGTTTTAAAGCTATCTTAATGAAACTTGGTACAGATCTGTACTCTAGCTGCACGCAGTTCATATGTACAAATCGAACCACTATATCATGTAGCTCCCATAGGAACAATCCGTTAAAATGTTAAGCTTGAACATTTTCGGTGTCTGTTGACCGATTTCCACCAAATTGACGCCAAATGCATTTCTAATCGTCTTCCATCTGTTCATCAAAACCGGACTACTTAATCGTATAGCTACTATAGTAATAATTATTATTTTAATGTTGTCATTAATTTTAATAATTAATGTAAATACAAATTAATTATTTAATTAAATACTATACTAAATAAAATAAAATATTGCAGTTTTAAGTACAATGTTATTAATATTTTATACACCCCTTTAATTATCTTTGAAATAGAATCAAAATGCATGTCCTTCCATGTACAAGGATATGTACTATCGAGCGAATCGCTGGTCACCCGACACGGGACTTCTGATACGTTGACAACAACAAAGCACAACAACAACAACAGCAACTACAACAACAACTAGAACAACAACTGCAATTGCATTTCGCATTTTTGATGCCGCATTCAAATTTGATATTAAAGTTTTTGAAACGAGCCCAGGACTCGTTTGGCTTGCAACATTACTTCTCCTACAAATGCAACACAACAACCGCAACTACAACCGCAACTACAACCGCAACAACAACAACAACAAAGCTAGCATGATGTAAGCAATCACAACATGGTAAAAATAATACCCAAAAAACAAAAACATAATAATAGTATTAAAAAATTATATAGAAAGAAGTTTACAACAGGATGATTGAGATACCCTTGCAGCCTGTTCCTAAGGCAGCTAAATAAATTATATAGGAATTAATACTACAAATATACTGATTGTTCCTAAGCTAGCTACTATATACAGTCCAACTTCATTATAGCGAACGCAGCGCCCAAATCTAGCCTGAAAACCATTTGATTTCCCCGCTTTCCCTGCAATTCAGTTATAGCGTATATAGCGTATATACCCGCTCTACAAGGTTACCATAGGGTATAAGCAAATAACACAAAAAACTGCTTAAATTACGTTGGCATTAAAGTAAGAAAATCTCTAATGAAAAACGCATTAAAAGCCGCAAAAACCACAAAATTAATGAAAAAAAAATGAAATTAAATTAAATACAATAAAAACTGATACTACAGCCTAAACATAATACACACAATTTATGCACAAAAAATTAAAATTTAATTTCGTGTTAAGAATTTATAATTTTGTATTGTTGCATACTTTTCGGCGCAACGTAATGGGGTGGAGAAGCGCACGCTCTTCCACTTTTGCTCCTTCTTCAGCTTAGTTCACCCTTCCTTGAACCTACGTGATCATAAATTATTTGCTGCCTTCGCATATTGACGCATTCATATAAATATTTTTGGCAAATAATTGGAACACACACACGCACACACACACACACACAAATCTATTTTTAAATAAGTAACTGTATTTTTGCTAAAATTTGCTTATTAATTGCATACGATTTTCGTTTTTGTTTGATTTTATTTATGGCCTATTATTGATTATGCACAAATGTTTTGTTTAATTTCAAAATAAATATCTTTTTATATGTGGAATATTATTTCACTCCTGCAATTCATTTAAACCAGAAACAACACAACTGCAAATAAACTAAAATAAAAATAGAAAACCTTGGGCTTAAGTCGAACTTTAGATACTCTTGCAGTCACGATATCGAGCAGCAGAAAATACCACAGTAAATACCGCAAAACTATCTACTTCTTATATCCAAAAAATACCAAATATATATAGAATTCGAATTACAATAACTCTGCAAGGGTATAGAGCGATACAACAGATGAAATATGAATTTCCGTAAACTGGATGGGTGGACAATAACTAAAGAAAAAACAAAACTTAAACGATTACATATAGAATATATAGATATATATATTTAGTGAAATGAAAGCGGTAAAGCAGTCGAAATAGTTGCAACAACCATATGGCAGAAACTAAACTAAGAAAACCAAATCAAAACTATAAATATTCATATAAAGCATACAAAAGTTATACATAATTATAGAAATATATACAATAAGTTGAGTCTTTGGCAAGCCAAAGCTAAGATATCCTAGCAGATTGTTACAAAGTGCTCCGACTGAATAAAGTGTTGCATACTTCTACACAAAACTATAACACTCTCTGCAAGGGTATGGCAAGCTGAAGAGTAAGAACAAGAAATGCGTATAGAAAAATATTATTGACTTAAACTACTAAAGCAATGCAGAAGGAAGTTGAAAAGTTGAGCAAACCTAGTTTAGAGTAAAATACGTTAGTTACTATGTGTAAGAGAGTAAACTACAAGATTAAGTAATATCCATAAATGGTACTAAACATGCATACACCTACATATAGCCTATATAGACGAAACTCATGAGTATACATACAGCAAAGGAAAACAAAGCGAAGCGACGTTTAAAAGTGCTACAAAATAAAACGAATTGGAATCGAACTATCGACCTACCAAACTATCGAACTATCGATAACCAAAAACTTAACTTTAGTATAGCGCGTTGAAAGCATAAATTACAGTTTTAGGCTTATATTAAGTAGGACGCATACCAAATCATAATTGTTTTTTTTTTTTTTTTTTTGTCAATCGATATAACAATTTATCGATAAGTATATATACATGTATGCAAAGATATAACTAAATGTGTAAGACATGAAAGAAATGAATCAACTGCAATAGTGCTGGACAGTGGACAAGTAAGAGGATAGCGCTTAGTTTTATAGCAATTAGCTTTTGCGTTTGTAACATATGTTAATTAGTTATCGGTTATCGGTTATAGTTATCGACGCCAGTTGAAAATTCGTGCAATTATTATCGTTTCTAGAAACGTATTTCCCCCCGTCCCCCACAGACCCGCTTTCAGCCCCACCCTACCCTCCCACTCTCTTTCTCTTTGCCCCACTCCCGCTCTCTTAGGAGTAGTAGAAAAATTGTCTATTTGTATAAATGAAAAGCGATTTCCACACTAAAGAAAATACAACAGTGTGAATTACTATTGTGTTGCCATATAAACAATGATATAAATATATATATATACTACAAATATATCTATATAATATACCATATATATACTATAAACAAATAAACGAGTACTACAAAAAGCGCTAACAAATTACTGAAAAACAAACCGATGACAAGAATTCAAAGCAAACGATTATAAATGCATCATCTCTCTATTATTTTACCACAACAAACGACACAAAACAAACAGAAAAAGAAAATGAAACAAAATGAAAGCAAAACACAAAACAGAAAATGGAAAACTAAAAGTATTATGTGACAAAAAAAAAAAAAAATTAAATTTAAAAAAATAAAAATGAATTTAAACAATATTTTATGGCCTTTTCTTGTGGACAATTTATAGAATTTTTCTTAGTAAATTTATGTAATATTTTAAAATTTTCCTACCACTTTTAATTTAAAAATCCTTTTCTAGTTTCTCTTTAAATACTCTTTCAAAAGGACTTCTAGCAACTGTAAGTAATTTGCGGCCATTTTCCGGCGTGTTTTTTTTCAGCCTAATTTTTAAATGGCAGCGGAAAGGTAAACTCCACATAATATCCGGTTTGCTAATCACAGAATCTAAAGTCAAATGGAATTGGAAATGCGTGCAACTAATCAGGAAACAGGCACAAACGCACCGTAACGTCAATTCCCGCAACAAGCTTAAAAATATGCCACAGATCATAAGGCGCAGCGGCAAGACACCCTATAACAAATACAGTGGAATCCGGTTATAACGACACTCAAGGGACCGACGATTTTACGTCGTTATACCCGGTAGACGCATTAACCGAAACGAGCAAAGAAAAAAAGCTTGTATGGGGACCAAACAAGTTATCGAATTTTCGTCGCAATGACCGGACGGACGCTAAAGCGGAGTCGTTATAACCGGATTCCACTGTACATCAAAATTATGGGGTATTTGTTTGGTGCCGCAAATGGACTCCAAAAACGCTGATTAAAATAATTAAAATATATTTAACTTTAAGCTAAAGCCAATACTACATTTTAATATACTGTTTACCCTCATCCACACAAAGTACAGGGTATCATTTGAAGAGTAGAGAAATTATGAAAGCGGTAGCCTAAGTGGCACTTCACTTACTGTAACCAGTACGAATAACAAGCATTTATTTCCTGTTTTTAGAGCTGCCCCGCCGCTAGGGTGTGAGTGGCAGGGGGGTGAGCGAGACAGGAGAGGGGAGGGAGTTGGAGCGAGTGTCACACACAGCGATGCCAGTTGGCCTATTTAAATATGCAATTTCAATTTCCGAAAAATACAAAACGCGTCCAACACGCAGCTCACTCAACTGTAGAAAGCTGGAGGGCGTGGAAGGAAACCAGAGAGGCAGGATAACAGAGGGCGGGATCAGAGGTTAAACGTTTCCAAAAGGGTAACAGGTGAAGGAGAGTTGAGGAATCACAATCGGAAATGGGAAACCGCATGTTTAATTGGACGCAATTGAAACTAAACTAGCGTAAAATAGAAATAAAAACAAAACACACAAAATACAAAAATACAAAAATATACACAAAAATTACAAAAACACAAAATTCAAATGCAAATCCAAAATCCAACAAAATATCAACTCTACGAGTTCAACTCATTTCAAAATCGAAACTGCGGTAATAGAAATAAATTTCATTCAATGCAATTTGAAACCCGTTCCGCTCCGCTCCACTCCGCTCCGTCCCATCCCATTCCATTTCGTTCCGTTTCGTTGTGTTTCAACTCGATTTATTTCGCTTCGCATGTAAAAATTAATTACAAATTAATTTACCATAAATTGAAAATTCGTTCGACGCTCGCGACGTGTTGGTCAGTTGAGTGGTTGGCCCCAAAGTTTGTCAGTGGGTGTGTGGGTGTGACTGTATCTGGTAGTGTGTGTGGGTGAGCTGGTGTGTGTGGCGTTGCAATGCGGCTTATAGCGCCTGTTCATTAGCAGCAAAGTGCGGCAGAGACATGATAAGAACAACTAGTAATTTATTTAGCAATTTAATTTCAAATCAACAGCAACAACAAATAATTGTAGCATACTTTTAAGGGCTCTAAGGCACAGGGTGCCTGCTAAGCAATCATATATTTTTTAGACTGTTATACTGCGTATTTATTTATAACGATTTGTAGTATGGTACATGGTAGTTGCCTGCCCTTGAACCAGTTGATATTTAAAACTGTTAAACTACAGGTTTTCATACTCAGTACAAGCGCAATAATAGGGCATCGGCTGCACAGAATAACTCGGCATTATTTATATAAATCTGTGATAATTTCTGTTATACAAAACTGTAAGAAATCAAGTGGGTGCCAGTAGTTAGATTCTAAACTAGTGATTGACTCCGCAATATTATATTTAATAGTCAGAAACTGTTATACAGATGGAATCACACTGTTATACAAGTGTTATACAACTTTTCGGCATACAAGAATAGGAAAATAAATACATAGTCTACAAACAACTACTGATATTATAACTAATTTTCGTAAATTATACTTTAAAACTGTTATACAGCTAAAGTATAACACAGTTTTTAGCTGTTTGCGCCACTTATCGTAGTAGTTGCTGCTGCTAGCCGTTGATAATAATTTTGAACTCAGTGTAAGGCCAGGTCGAACGCATTTTGGGTTTAAGTTTGAAGCTTTAACCGCATTTCACAAAACGCGGTCAAAAGGACTAATTATGCTAAACGCCCAAAACCGCAACAACCACTTAGCCATTGCCGATATACCTCCCCGTTGGCCAATAGTGTTTGCCTGCCCCTGTTCCTCACACTAAACCACCCTTCACTTCTCCTTCTTTCATGTTCTGCTCTAATCTGCTCTAACAGCGTCGTTTTTTGATGCAATAAACCAAAAATTGTGCGCGCAATTTCAATTAAACACACACACACACACACACACACAAACGAAGGCCATGTTATACAATATGATTTAATTTAATGCCCAGTGTGTGCTAGCCTCCCGTGCCCGTTCCCGTTCCCGTTCCCCTTTGAGCCTGGCAAGCAGCAAAAGTTGTGAGGGACGCTCACAAAAAGTGTTGCCTACTTTGCAGCGCACACAAGACAAAGGGCACAAAACATCACACAACACTCACACGAACACACACACATACGTATTGAATATGTAAATAACAGCAAAGTTTTAATTAAATTTTAAATACAAGTTAATTTTGTGTATTTTCACGCGACACAACAACAAAGCACCGAAATATACATTTGTATATTTTATGCCAAAAACTGTGGGCATTTGTGCAATTGTGTACGTGTGTTTGTATGTGTGTGTCTGCAGTTTTTCTATTACTATACTCTGTACTCATTGACATGACTTGTTCTGGGTTATGTCAGCTCAAGTATTTATATTGCCAGGGTATCCAATAGTCCAGCACGTAACACAACAGTTTCGTGATTTGTGTCGACCAAAATGAGTTATAAATATTTAGTTGAAATTCAGGTTTTAGTTTGCATTCTAACGTGCCGTAAAAACCAAATTAATATTCATGAAACAATGAGCAAACTGCGCTGACATTGCCGTCGCAGTCGCCGTCGCAGTCGCCGCCGACGCAGGCAGTTTTCAAATTTTAATTAGAAATAAATTTTACAAAAATGCATTTGCGTCGACAATTGAAGGACAAAACACGCCACATGCCACATGCAACATGCAATGCAAACTGCCAACTTGTTGCTTTGTTGTTCGAGACACAACTGACAAATGTCAGCAAGTGGACAGCACTCGCTTTAATATCAAACAATTTAAAAAAGCTGTCACTTTAAGAGCTGCATATTAAATCTTTAGCTTTAAATTAAAATTTCATTATTACAATTTTTCCACAGTATAAATCGGTTTATTTAAATTCTTTAAGATAACACTTTAATAACCTGTTTAAATTGTCATACAAATTTCTTAAACTATTCCTCCCACATATAAATGATAAAAATTGAAGCTCCAAATTTAATATCAATCGTAATTTGAGTTTCAAAATCACAAGTCCACAATTGTTCAGATATTTCATTTTTTGATTTGCATATTGAATGTGAGTGACTGCAATTTAGTTGTGAATTGTATATAAATTTTATATATTTATATGAATGTGAGGTGAATGCATTGTGACTATTTTTGGTTGTGTTTCGCATTCGAATTGTGTGCATTATTATAAGCCAAGTAAGCCGGAAGCTGGCCAAAAGATATGCCTGATGAAATCCTTTATGTTTGTTTGGGCCATGGCTAGCTTTTAATTACTTGAATTGAGCATATAAACACGCACACACACACACACACACACACACACAGTCGGACAAAAGCTAAAACGGAACAAAAGAGAGACCAAATAAATATAAAAAAAAGGAAATAAAAATGCATTTCTGAGCATGAACAAAGCCAACAAAAAGTAGCAAGAAAATGTGTGTACTTCTGTGTGTGTATTTCTCTGTGTGTGTGTACAATAATCCCAATCACAATCACGTGATTTGCAAGTAATCATGTTGTACATTTGCAGCTCACACGCCGCATATTGATGAGCATTGACTCACCGGGAACAGAGCCCGCAATCCGGAATCAGCAGTTGAGAATTGAGAATCTTCAATCCGGATAACGTTAACCTTGCCTGTCCACGAGAGATGCTCACAAATCGAAGAAGCCACAACCAGCAATAAACGTGCGTAATCAAGCTGGAACCCGATCCAAAACCCAGACACAGACAGCAACAGGAACAGGGAGAGGGACCGAGGGAACAGGCCCAGAGCCCGAACCTGAACCAGAACCGATACCAGATCCAAAAAGTCAATGCCAAAGCCAGAGCCAGTTGCGTCTATTCAAGCACAACAAAAGCCAATAAGAAGCACAAATGCATATGGATACACTGAGAGAAATAATTAAGTTATTGCTTGTTTAAAGAAATTTTAATGAAATTTTCAAGCAATGATTAATTTGTAATTCTTCATTAACTAAATTATTAATTATTAGAAAAGTTTTACTATTATTCTTAAAGAGCTACTTGTATTTTGTTGGCAGTGTAGCATGTGCCTGGTGCTCAGTGTGTGTTGTCTGTTGTCTGATGCCCGACGCCACATGGGAGCGAAGACCGCAGACGCTGCTGAGCTCGGTCATAACTCAGAAAACTCAGCTGGAGTGACGAGATAGCAAGATGAGCACAGTGCCTCCCATAGTTTGTAATATTTGATTTTGATTGAAGTGCATCCAGGCACTAGACCCGAACCGAATCTATACGAAACAGCAAGTCAGTTATGCAGACAGGAGGCACAAGGAGTCACTTGAAACGCAGGGAGTTGAACAGTAATACAAGGAACTGGTCCACGTTTCATGCCTGTTGCATTGTGGAATGATAAATTGAAGGCAACACCAACACCGGGTCGACATAATGAGTGCAACAAAAGGCAAAAGTATTGCCAAAAAGTGCATTATAACGCTGTGGACTCCAGAGACGACTCCATTCAATGGTACGTGACTTGCAAGCTGGGCAGCAACAACCTCAAGCACACTGAATGCGATTTTCAGGCCAAAGGGATTCGGAGTAAGCTCAGATGTTAACAACACAATCAACTTTAACATTAACATTGCAGGGCTTGAAGATAAACTTTAGTTTAACAATGGCATTGGCATTAGCATTACCATTACCATTACCATTAGCATTAGCATTAGCATTAGCATTAGCATTAGCATTAGCATTAGCATTAGCATTAGCATTAGCATTAGCATTAGCATTAGCATTAGCATTAGCATTAGCATTAGCATTAGCATTAGCATTAGCATTAGCATTAGCATTAGCATTAGCATTAGCATTAGCATTAGCATTAGCATTAGCATTAGCATTAGCATTAGCATTAGCATTAGCATTAGCATTAGCATTAGCATTAGCATTAGCATTAGCATTAGCATTAGCATTAGTATTAGCATTAGCATTAGCATTAGCATTAGCATTAGCATTAGCATTAGCATTAGCATTAGCATTAGCATTAGCATTAGTATTAGCATTAGCATTAGCATTAGCATTAGCATTAGCATTAGCATTAGCATTAGCATTAGCATTAGCATTAGCATTAGCATTAGCATTAGCATTAGCATTAGCATTAGCATTAGCATTAGCATTAGCATTAGCATCAGCATCAGCATTAGCATTAGCATTAGCATTAGCATTAGCATTAGCATTAGCATTAGCATTAGCATTAGCATTAGCATTAGCATTAGCATTAGCATTAGCATTAGCATTAGCATTAGCATTAGCATTAGCATTAGCATTAGCATTAGCATTAGCATAAGCATTAGCATTAGCATTAGCATTAGCATTAGCATTAGCATTAGCATCAGCATTAGCATCAGCATTAGCATTAGCATTAGCATTAGCATTAGCATTAGCATTAGCATTAGCATTAGCATTAGCATTAGCATTAGCATTAGCATTAGCATTAGCATTAGCATTAGCATTAGCATTAGCATTAGCATTAGCATTAGCATTAGCATTAGCATTAGCATTAGCATTAGCATTAGCATTAGCATTAGCATTAGCATTAGCATTAGCATTAGCATTAGCATTAGCATTAGCATTAGCATTAGCATTAGCATTAGCATTAGCATTAGCATTAGCATTAGCATTAGCATTAGCATTAGCATTAGCATTAGCATTAGCATTAGCATTAGCATTAGCATTAGCATTAGCATTAGCATTAGCATTAGCATTAGCATTAGCATTAGCATTAGCATTAGCATTAGCATTAGCATTAGCATGACCACTAAAAGGACCTGTATCCTTTATAAAATTAGCTTAAGGAGAGACTTGTTTTAAGCAACCCTTCTTTCGGACGTTGATGACGGTGCTGCCAATTCGTTTCGCTGTATTACACGGGATGCAGCTTGACAGGCCCGCCTCGTGTGCGCCTCCAACACATTAAGCTTCCTGTCACCATTTTGCATGCCCAAAATGCAAGCCAAAGCCAAGGCTACGCCCGACTCCGAGTGTTTTACGGAGACATCGGCCTATTGGGGGCCTTAGGACCTTTGAGCGTATCCAGCGACTGTGCCTGCTTCTGAACTTCCACATTTCTTTAAAATTGCACAAGGTTTTTCTTTTCTTCTTTTTTTTTTTTTTGCATTGTTCCAACGACGCCTGTTTTATGGCGTTCCATAAATCAGAGACTGCCGGACCTTGAGTGCGCCCTACGTTTCTACCGTGCACTCTGGGGTGCTCGTACTGGGGAGTAGGCGTGCCACTGCCACTTGAAAGCGCATTTATTGGTCAAATTTATTGGCGCCAAGCTAAGATGATGACGATATTACGCGACTATTACACATAGTTTTCTAAATGGGCGCCACAGCCGAGTGTGGGCAGGCAGAGAGCTCCCTACTCTGTTTTTTTTTGTGGCCCAACCACCCGAAATGTTTTTAGTGGCACTGTAATTGCCATGCTCGCATCGCATGAAATTTTCAACGCAACAAATGAAAAAAATTTTTCTTTATTTTTTCAACATTTTTTTTTTTGTTTGTTTTTATATTTTGACTAAGGCAAAAAGATGGAGTTCTCCCTTTTGGCGTACTCGGGTGCTGCCTACAATTTGTTTTGGCTTCCACGTTTTATTTGGCATGTCTGGGACAGACATAGCTGGCGCAAAACATTTAGAGGCATCCAGCTTGGCCCTTTGAAGGCTAGTGGTCATAAATTCCGTTCTCACCACATTCTCCCTCTCCCCCCTCCCTTTCGCTCCCAACTTCCTACTCCGCTCTGCTCCAAATTTCTCACTTTCCCTCTGCTGAGGGCCAGCAGCAAAAAACATTTTTACTCAACCAAGAGGTGCAAAAAAGCTGCGGGCAACTCGTAAACTCGACAGATTTAAAGCCCACGAATTGTGCATACACTAAAAAATAATATGATCGCCAGATTAGACTATAAAGATACAGTGAACTATACTTTAAAGTGAGCTATACACACATTTAGGCACAACTATATGCAAACCTTTAGCTGCAGTACAATAACGGTAAGAGCTCTGTAAGCCTATTAGCGGACTAGCATAAACCTTTCAATATACAGTCAATTGGTTGACTCCTTTCAACCCACAAGCAATATATGGTACTCTTAAGATATGTTTGTCTAGCCCGCTTTCAGTCAAGACAATTGAGAGATTAACTTATTTGAAGTATGCCAATGACAAACCAATTGAATGTCATAACGCATGTAGACAATGTTTGGCAAAGTTCTGCATATTAGGACCAGCCAGAGGTATGGCCATATAAAGCATATTTTTGGACATGCTTTCCGGCTTTAGTTTGGCTTGCGAGCAATGCCGTTAGCTGACTTAGCCTGGCTGAAAAGCCAAAATGCCGCTGCACTTGGACAGGGCTTTGAGCCAAAGACAGCAAAGACCAAAAACTGAGGTTGAGACAAAGATGGAAATGGAAATGAAAATGAAGGAGAAGCTGGAGATGGAGATGGAGACGGCGATGGAGACTAAGAAGCAACAAAGAAATACGGAATCTAAAATGATAATAAAATATTCATATTAATCTGCTCGGCTCATAAAATATTCAGCTGCGTAATTGTTGGCATTACCTTCACCTCCACCTCCAACTGCACCTCCAGCTCCATGGCAGCGCACAAGCCAGGCAAATCGGTTGGCATGAGCAATGTCTTAAGCTCTGGCGACAGCCAACGAGCTGGAAGCCCAGTTGGCAGTCAGTTGGCCAAAAGCAGGTGTAAACTGCCAGCTACATTTGGGGGGATGGAGAAAAGGGGAGCAAAAGAAAGAAACGTATCCATAAGCTGGAGGCAGGAAATGCCAGCAAAAATCTTACAAGTTTGTAATTTACACCTGGCTGCGTTTTTTTTGTGTTTTTGCCAAACTGCCATGCTTGGCCTGGCTTGTTGTGCCCTGACTTTAAACAATAGACTTGGCTTTAAGACACATTTAGGCAGACAAACAAAAACAAACACACAAAGAAGTGCACAAATTGGAAAATTCTACTACTTTGTAGGAAAAGCTTTCTCAAAAGTAGCTAAATTTGATTTATTACCAGCATTTACTAGTTTATATAGAAAATTGCAAGTCTATTAAGCTATTCATAATTGCTCATAATTTTGGCTGATTTTATTAGCATATGTAACTTTTAATTTGATGTGTGAAGCCACAAAAACGCCCGCTTCCCCAACAGACACGCCCCTCTCCAACTACACCTGTTTTCACACACACACACACTCGCACACCCACACACCTCATATGCATAATCAATGATGGCTCATTAACCTGGCTACCAATTGTTGTTGTAGCTGTTAATTATGCATCACATATGCGGTCATAATATATACAATATCATCGTTCTCATCGTTCTCATCGCTCGCTTTACATCAAAATGACGTCGATTAACACCTTTTGCGATGGTGTGCGTGTGTGTGTTTGTGTGTGTCTGTATTTAAAGCAGTTAATTGGATTTACATTATAAAATTGAAAACTTCGCCACATTGTTGGCGGATGTCCGCTGATGCGGCGTATACGTAATATGCCACAAAAGTGTAAGGCCGTGTACGACCAGCTACACTATCTTTAAGTATATACTACAAAAATCAGTTTTGAAAACGAAATGAAAAGTATTTCACTTCCTAAAAAGTCGAAGCTTTAGACTGCCACTTAATAAAGTCAAAGGAATTTAAATGTTTAGTTTAAAGTGTCGTTTTTATTGGAAAGGCAGAAAGTTTACAGATGTGAGGGGAAAAAAAAAAAAAAAATTTAAGAAATCGATGGAAAACTTGAAGGAGTTTGATTTAACCCCTACGTGTGTTCCTATTCCGTCTGCGGTTCATCAGTGCAGCCCTTCTGCTGTTTGCCCTTCTTCTTGCTGCTTGGAATCTACGGCGCATGGCATTCCGCATACGTTGCCGTCTCATTCGGTTTCGCAAATTGTTAAATCTTTGACGTAGCCTACTTAGTTGAGCAGCAGTTTCTGCATTTGAGCTGGAACTTGAACTTGAACTTGAACTGGTACTGGGTGTAGTGGCATCGGTAGGGGTTGCATCGGTAGTGGTTCCCGTTGGGGTTGGGGTTGATTCTGTAGTAGTTGTTGTAGTTGTTGTGCAATCGGGTTCGTTAGCATTCGCGGTTTCACCACAATTGGTGCAATCGGTTCTAGTCGGGTCTGCGGTAAGTTGCTCCTCCGTACACGCGACGGCATCACTGCCACCAATTAGCATAATTGCCACAAAGGCATAGCCCAAAATGAAGAATTGAATACGCATTTCGTTGTGGAAGACGTGCGATTAAACTGTGTCGCTTTCCACAAATTCACAACTCATTTTTATAGTCAATTATTTATTTGCTCATCTCCATTTGGTGCGCAAGTTTGCGCAGCTGTCGAACAAACACACAATAGAAATAATAATTTCAACTAATAACAATAGAACAAAATTATAAAGTTTAACTTGCAAATTAATCAATGGCACATGATCGTCATCTTCTTTAGTTTTAGATCTTCTTAAACATGCACCACCTGCTCACTTGGAGCAACAATGCCGTATCTGTTTCTTGTATTTATTTTGTATTCCACACTTTTATCAGCTGTGATAAAAGTGTTGTCAAAATATGTATTTCATTATATTATCTATTTGTTTTATTTGGAACAGTTCAAAATTGACTTTGGTTTGCAACAAAATTCAATTCAGCCTCCGTTTGCTTTCGATTCGAATGTGTAAACAGCTGTTTGTATTGTCATTGCAACACAACTAACAGTTACCCTAAGATTTATAACAGTTAGAAAACAATCAACATTTCAATTAAGCCACTGTTTGGGCCACAATTTGGAGGGTATTTGAAGATGCCATATTTATTTGCTTAGCAGTTTTCAGTTTCGTCTTCAAAACAAGTTTATTTACGCGTGCAGACCCTGAACTCCAATGTGGCCCACTTGTTGGCACATGTTCGATTGGATCGTAATCTATATAGATTTCAGATGTGTCGAATGTGCTAATTCTTAGACTGCAACGTATTGTCATTATTTTTATTTAATTTTCATTAATTTATTATATTTATTTTAATATGTATTTTGGGAAGCAGCAGAGGAAGTGGAAGCAGTACCTAAATATATGTATGATTAAATATAAATAACAATATTTATATTATTTAACTAAGAAGCATCACATAAGGCTCAATGTATTATTTTTATTTAATTTTTATTATATTTATTTTAATATATATTTTGTGAAGCAGCAGAGTAAAAGGAAGGTGTTTACTAATAGATTTATAATTAAATAGAAATAATTATATTTATATTATTTATATAAGCAGCTACGCTAACGATTAAAAAAATGCAAACAAATTTAATACCAATTTAATTGCTAACTAAATATTAGTAACTAACTAATGAGCTTATTTTCAACATATTTCTAAAAATCGACTTGATAAATATAAATACTAATAAACAATAAAATTAATAATAAATATAAATAAATATTTATAATTTGTTGAAAATGTCTACCACTCGAATTCATAGAAAGCCTTAGTGGAGTCATACAAATTGTAGCATACTTTTTGGCTGGCAGAAAAATAAATAAATTTAATTCGTGCTGGCGAAATCATTTACTACAACATCATCAGCTCACCTGCATATTAATATTAATATATTTATTTACAGCATTTTTTATGCAATTGACAGCAGTAACAGCAAAGAAGCTAGGGCGTATGATATGCGACTTGCTGTTACCCTGTAAGCAGCCAAACATGAGGAAATTATGGATTGAAAATGGAAATCAAAACTATTAGTTCATTCGGGTACCTTTGAATGCTTATGAACAGTTTTTGTGGTAGTTGAAATACTTCTGTATTTTAAATAAAACTCATTGATCACTCTGAACTCACACTTACAGGGTATATGAATTATAAATGCAGTAATTGTTACTAATTATGATATACGATATATATTTAAATATGCACTATATACAAAGCAATCATTGTAACTGTCTAGCAACTACTAATTTAATTGGTTTTCCATGACAATGAGGCTCGTAATAACTAATAATTTTGTTAAAATTAATATCAATTAAGGCGATGCGGAAAAGCGTATCAAATCACAACGAAAACCAGAACAACAACAGTTCTGGACCCAATCAGTGTTGCCAAAAGTAGATAACAATAATTATACCCGCTACTCGCAGAGTAAAAGGGTATATTGTAATCGTTGGAATGTATGTAAAAGGGAGAAGGAGGCGTGGCAGACCCCATAAAGTATATATATTCTTATATATTATATATATATGTATATTCTATTCTTGATCAGCATCAATAGCCGAGTCGATCTAGCCATGTCCGTCTATCCGTCCGTCCGTCCGTCTGTATGAACAAAAGGATCTCAGAGACCATAAGAGCTAGAAAGCTGAAAGGGGTCGCAAATGAAAGGTACAATACCCAAGCAATACAAGTTTGTTTTTGTTTTTTGACACGCCCACTTTAGGGCGTTATATCTTCATAAAAAATGTACAGGTAAAACTAGAATGTTTTAGTATAGAAAACTTTTTTGTTAGCTATACTATCTGGACCAAATTTACACGGGTAGTACTTGTGTAGGAAGTAGATGTACTGAACTGATACAAGCTATCTTATCTATCACCATAACTTCTGCCTCTATCAAATCTAGCTGTAAACAGGCCAAAATACCAGCACTGTACAATTTACATGACTTTATGCAAAGTTCTCGACTCATCGCAATTGGCAAGTGCATCATTTGTTCGACATTTCCGGTAGACACACATGCACCTACACACACCTACACACACACACCCACATAGACCTTTAAACACCCAGACAAGACTCATGCACAATGCAAAACACATGATAAGTTCATATAAATAGATAATTTTGAGTATGGAATAGCACTAAATTGACGCCTACACAAAGTGTCGATTGAGGGTTGCCCCAGCACAACTTTCAAGTGAACATGGAGGAACATCGTGTAATAAAATATGATATCAACAAATTGCCTATAGAAACCTCTGAAAAGTCATCGTTAACAGCAGATAATCAATTTTTTAAAATTCAGCAATTTAGACTAAACGTTTAACAAGCTTTAGTTTGAAACTACTGCAGTGTATCACAAATAGTTGAGGCAACCCTCGCTGGCTGATTTCAAAGCCGTTGCTGGCAACTGCATTCGAGTAAAATCCTTTAGCCAACTGACTCGATGTAGTAGTTAAAGACAAAATTGTGTTGCATCGTTAGCCTAATTGCATTTTGCCAGGCGACATTGCAACAACAAAGCAAAGACAACTTAACATGCAGGCATCAGCAGCTGATCGACTAGCTAGATACCCTTTGAGTTGTAGAACAAATTTGGTAATGTTTAAGTGCTCTCTTGGTACACTTAACTCAGGTTTATGACACAGATTTACACTGTTTTTAAAAGTGATTTAAATTTATTTCATAAAAAAAAAATTGTTTAAATTTAAAATTTATTACTTAAAAAAATATTATAAAAAATGAATTAAAAAAATCTCTAAGCTTGAGAAATTTTTTAAACAATGGAGTTTTGGTTTTAAAGTTTTATTCCTCAACAATTTGTGTTTTAGGATTGTTTTTCTTTTGTTTAATTTATAGAAAAATCAATTATATATAATTAATGAAATTAAGAATTTATTTTGATCTAAAATTTTGAATTTTTTTCATATACATACCCACCACCTACACCCACTTTTCTAGTGGCAACTGTGTGTGCACAGCTGCTGAGTTCCCATTTTTTGTGAGTGAAGCAATTGTAATAGTTTTTGATAACCAATTTTTTAAATGTGTTAATAGTTAACTCTACTACTCAAAAGATTAATAATGTAGGCACATGAAATAATTTTTTTGAATTTTTCAACCGAAGTAAATAATTTTTAATATGTTAATATCAAAAGATGCTACGATCGCAAACATTTTGAAGTCATTTAAGGCAAATTCTAAAAGTATTTCAACTAAAAACTGGTTTTAAAAATAAAAGTTATTAAAAACTTAAGAAAAAGTCACAAAAAATATTTATGAAATATAAAAATGAATTCCCAACTAAATAAGAAAAAGCTTAGGCTTGCAAACACCCACTTGCTGCTATTTACAGGGTATAAGAAGCCACAGACAACGCTAACAATGATGACGACAACGATGAGCACATAATGATCAGCACGATGATAATAATGATGTTCCATTCATGCGTAAATGTCAGATGACTGTCCAGCAAAGTGACTGCAAATGCCTACAGAAAATCCAGTGTACAGAATCCAGAATCCGGAGCATAAAACTCCGTTTCGCCATTTGACTTGGTTAAGGTTAAGAGTTAAGAGTAAAGAGTTTGAGGTTGTATTTGGATGCCGGAAACGAGTCAGAGTCAGTGTGTGTGTGTGTGTGTGTGTGTGTGTGTGTGTGTGTGTGTGTGTGTGTGTGTGTGTGTGTGTGTGTGTGTGTGTCAGAGTTTGATATTAAGTTTGAGTTTCGAAACTGTCCACATACATGGCTGCTGATTGCATTTTTTGGTTATTAAGTCTGTATGCCCATTTTAAGGGGAATGCATTGTGCAATGTGTCGTCATCAGCACACACCCACACACACACACGCACACCAACACACACACTTGAACACACACAGAGACACATGTAATAACTGGTTCGTTTTGCAACGTTTATTTTGAACTCAAGTCTCTGCGGGCTGTGTTAACTTTTGACTTTTGATTCCTCTGGCCTAAATGAATCTGACCAACAACAACAGCAGCAGCAGGAACAATGTGTTGCATTGAAATTAAGTAAGAACACAAAACAGTTAAGTGCACGACTCTGAGATACTGTACTTTAAAGTGTAGATACATTTAGAGACAGCGCCTCCCATGGCCTTCAAACCATTTTTTAAGTAACAAACACTCAACTTTCTAGTGTCTACATCGCTCCCCTTTGCCAAACACAGCATACCCTTTACGCGCAGACTAACGGGTATGCCTACACTCCCACACATGCACAAACAATCTTCTGCTTTCTCCAAAAAAACAGCCGTTGGCACATTTCGTTGAAGATTTTTGATATTTTCATTACGTGCTGTCCTGGCTACATTTTGTCTGTCTCTGTGTGTGCAGGTGTGTGTAGAGGTGTGTGTGTGTGCGTGTGTAGAGCTCTTTGAGTATATAAAATCTTGTACATGCACAGCATTTAGTCGCTTAATCTCTGCTGACAGTTTGTGCAGCAGCTGAGACAAAGGAAAATACAAAGAGAGAAGTGGAGACTGACGGGGTGGAGAGAACAGAAAGAAAATATTCCATTTTCACATGTTTCCAGTCATTTCCACTCGTTCCACTGCGCTTATGAACCACACGAGAGGTCTCACGGAGAGACCACAAATGTGTCCAGTTTGTGTCCCGTGTGGCTAACTAAATAATTCAAATTAGTACAAGCCGAATCTTCTTCAGCCAAAAATGAAGAACAAACGCTGGAGGTACCAGCACAATGGCAGCCACTTCATGTGAACTGAACTAGTTCCAAACATGTTTTCATTGCCTTAATCTGGCAATGTTTTCTAAACATTTATTTAACATATTATATCTTAAAAAACAACCAACAATTAATTATCCTAAAAAGAAGACAGAAGAGTACAGTCGAGCATGAACGACTGTATGAGACGCTCTGGATTTTATTGGCGATTGTTATACCCTTTCAGAGGGTACATTGTTTTTGTCACGAAGTTTGTAACGCAGTGAAGAAGGCGTTTCCGACACTATAAAGTATATATATTCTTGATCAGCATCAACAGCCGAGTCGATATATCATAGCACAGACTACAATACTGTACAATAAAAATATATGCCCTAACATCGACATGCACATTGGTAAATTAGTTATCTTCAGTGAAAGCTCTACTCGCGGACATCTCCCTTGGGCGGACAACTCCCTTAGACGGACGAATTTTATAGTTTTTTATCATGATTTTCATAATTTCTCTTTCTTTTCTTTCTCTTAGGCGGACATCTCCCTTGGGCGGACAAATATACTTAAACCGTGGCTGTCCGCCCAAGGGTCTAGCTCTTATTAAGAACAAATTTTATTACGTGAATTCCAAATTATATATTTTTATTTTTTAAACTGGAGTGTGGGAGTACAACCATAAATATTAAATAAAAATAAAACATTTATTTCTTTAAATAATAAACAATTTTTTAAATGATGCGAGAAAAAGGAAATATATCGTGAATGCGATGCATTGGAAAACGGTTCAGCGTACGGCAAAAGACGAAGGCGCCACGAAAGAGATCTCCACGAGCAATCAGATCCACAAGACAATCGGTCCAATGGCCATAGATGGGCATAAAGGGCGGAGCTCCAGCTGCAAGACCAGAGCCCGAACAGGCCATACAGGCAGCGACAACCTGAAGCGGATACAAGGTCAGGATGGCACCAAACTGAAAGAGTATGGAATTGTATTCCTTCTGGTTGGACTTGGCGCGAAAGATGCGACTCCAGATGGCACTCAAAGTGCTAGTGACAAACATAACGCCCAGATCACACAGCAGACGTGGCATAAATCCAGCATAGAGACCCAAAATACCATCCTGCTTGACGGTCTCACAGACGCTGCTATAGATGCCCGTGTAGGTCAGCTCACCGCCCACAAATTGTCCCATTTGACGCACCGAAATGACATAAAAGGGCTGCGATAATACCAAACCGGTGATGATGACCATACCATCGCGTACTAGATTCCACATATACTTGATGAACAAATTCTCTTTGCCAGCCACACGATTGTAGCGAGAAAACCCAAAGAAGTTGACCACGCTCTCCGAGAAGAGAGTAGCGACGGTAAAGCCAATCACACGTGAGGCCAAGCCGCGATAGAGTCCAGTGAAACCGTCGGTGTGCTTAATGAAACGCATGTACTCCTGCACACTGGGCAACACCTTAGTGGGGCGACCCAAGAAATTCTTGGTGGGAATTGGCGGCAACGGCTCGTAGCCCAATTGCGTCAACACCTTGATGAATTCATAGGGATGCAGTAGTGCTCCAAATCCCATGCGTAGACCAAAACGCAAATACTCGTTCGGTTTCTCAATCATGCCGTTCCCAGTCTCAGTTTTCATTTTCAGCTTATTGTTATCATTGTATTGAACATACTCCAGTTCCAGTTCCATATCGTCAAGTGTCTCACTATCATCGGATTCACCGCCGAAAGGTTGTTGCATCACGGACACACTGCGCTCAAGGCGCAGCACAGCAGCGGCCACGGACACGTGCTGCACCATTTCCTCATCGGTGTAATCTCCGTCGGTGAACACGGGCTTCTGATACACCAATTCCATGTTTTTAGTCATCTTTCTGTTCAATAGAGTTTGTTAAAGATTATTATTGTAATTTTTTCGTTTTAGGAAATAAATTTGTAGTTTTAATTTTACTGTTTTTGCTTTAACGTTAGTACTAGACTGAGCTCTCTAGGCATAGCGTCAGGGCGTCATGAAGCATAACAATCCTAAGCCTACTTGTCTTTTATTTCCGCAAAAAGTTTGAGGTTAGAGATGAACTTGGTTAACTGGTTACAATTTGTCTAGTTCCCTCAGTTTCCCTACTTTTTCAGAATTTAGTAGGCTGTTCCTGACCAGCCTCACAATCATAGGACTACTTGTCTTTTATTTTCTCATACAATTTTCAATTGAAGATTTGAGATTAGGGATGAACTTGGTAAACTGGTTACAAATTGTCTAATTTCCCTACTTTTTCAAGATTGGCACAATCAGAGGCCTACTAATTACCAAAAACGTTTTCGTTTGGAAATTTGAGGTTAGATGCTAACCTCTAGCTAACCCCTTTCTAACCTAACCAATTTTTACTTGTGAATTTCTTTCTTAGTCAAACTAATTAGCAAAGTAACTGTTGACTAACACTTTAATAGACTTTTAACGGTATCGTTTTAGTTGGAAAGGGTTTTGTAGTTGCCAAATGGCTATAACATTTTTAAACTCCGGCACTTTCGCTTAAAACTGGTTGTGTTCGGTAATCGCTGAATTACCGCGCAAATGTTCCCTCTTTTCGTCTGTACTGCTCCACCCGCTTCTTAACCCTTCGTCTCCCCTCTGCGCCCCTGCAGTTCCTGCAGCCTTTGCTCAACTTTTTACTGCGCGTCGCTGGGCAGCGTCTCTACACTTATTGCCGAACATGACATTTCAATTAGGCAGCTACTCTGTGCTGTTTTTCTGGTCAATTTAATGCAACCATATTGTCAGCTGCACTTACACAGACACGTGCACACACACACACACACACACACATACATCGATACGCTTAAACACACACACGGGAACACAAACATTTGTATATGAGCTGCAGTGTCCGTTCTTTTATTTACACCCCGCTGTAAATTGCACGTAAAATCCGGCAACCAACACACGCGTACAGCCACAGACACACACACACACACAGCTACACCCACTCGCTTGGTTGGGTTGTTGTTATTTCTGCTTACACGTGTAGAAAATTGGCGAAAGATCGGAACGTTTGACAAGTTGTCACACAGTCGCAGAAAACAGCGAGTCAGTGTTGTGAAACACGCGGTGCATCCCTAAAACAGTGTTGAAACACGCTAAAAACAATTAATCATCGATTGCAGCAGAAAATGGTGTCGAAAAATGTTACAAAAAGCAATCAAAATAATTATAAAAATCAACATAAAAATAAATGCCATCGTCTTCAAACTAAACCTCAACCACTAACGAGTTTTATTAGTATTATCAAAAGCTGTTAACAGTTAACTAACAGTAACTTCTAACTCCTCCAAAAATGTCATGTTTCCAGAGCAGCTCTAGAGAAACTAACCCACCCAATAGTCAACTCAATTCAACTGGAAAATGACCAGTTAAAACAGCTATAATCCCCATCGTATCCGTTTCTAGCTTTGTTCAGTTCAACGAGCATTCGAGTGCAACGTAATCAGACGTCATTTCTCAGCCACTTGCGAGACAACTATAATTTTCCACTTATTTAGATCGGCCTAAATCGCATACAAACAAAAAATGCTGAAACCTAACCTAACCTCAACCTCAATTAAAAGCCCCGCCCAAGCCAAGGAAAAAAAGAAACAAATCTACCTCATTTTGGCAGACAGTCGGACTATAACACCAAAAAAGCAAATTTAGCAGAGACCACATTGGAGTACTGGCTAAAAATGAGCACGACTAGCATATACCCTGTAAACTGTCTGTATTTTTAAGTGGGAGAAAAGATAGAGTAGTGCCCAATTTACACAAAATTTATTAAATTTATAGGGAAATTTAAAAGTTTTCTTTAGACCAAATTGGTGCATGAGCAGTGCATACCCAACTTGTCCGACTCTAGAGCTCAATTGGCACAACGCATGCCACAAAACTGGAGTCCAAACTGAACACAAATTCAACTTATGCGACACGCACAGTTGATTAACAATGTTGCAGTTTTCGAAGCCGAACTAACGCTCCATCTGGGCAAATCTGTGAACCCCAATGACCGAATGGAGCCACCGTTCACCACTCAACCCAGCTAACCCTCCCCCGCCCTCCTCTGCTTCTGGCTCCGCACGATTATTGCACATCACTAATTAGTGATGGGCGCGACAGTCGAGCGCTCCAATTTCACGTTTCGGCACGAACGTTTTTGGCTGCCAATCGAAAGAGTAGTCGAGAACAGCGGCTGATCCCGCTACCCGGTACTCCCTACTCCAACTACTCTTCAGCCCTGTACTGCTAGTAGCATCGAGTACGGCCTGACGTTGACATTCCACTAACAGTGAAATTGTTTCCAAATCCTAAGCTTGCATGTTAGCCACAGCAGCAACAACAGCTGCGACTGGAGTGCAGCGAGTTTAAGTGCAGCAGCGGCGGGCGTGCTCGACTAGCAGTTGCCCTGTAGCTAGCGAGCAAGACTGGGGTAATGCCCACTACTTTTTTACCTTTCTAACTATCCTTTTTTCCCTCTATTCCCGCTATACCCAACTGCTGGCACTTGCGGAGTACAGGGTATAACCACGAAACGGCAGCAGCCTCGACTGAATGGCAATGAATGCGACACCAGACACACTAGGCCTGACAATTTTCAACGCTATGCATCACCCACGTTCCCATTCGTATTCCCATTCACATTCGTATTCGAATTCACGTTTACGTTCACAATTCGGATTTGGATTCACATTCACGTACTCGTTCCAGTTGCCACGTTCATGTGTGGTAAATAGTGAACTGTTCACTTTTGTTGCCATACTCCGAAAATGCACCTCTTTACCCCCTTTACCCCCTGATCAGCAAGCCAGTTTGGTCAAATGTGCATACACTGCCGGAAAGGGTTATTATCAGTTTAGCTAACCTACAAATCCGGCAACGGGATGCGGAATTACAATAAGGCAATTGACATTATATTAGGCTTAAGATTTGACTATAGGGGCAACACTGGTCAAAATAACTATATAAGAAAGGAAACCTTTAAGAACAAAGTGTTGAAGCTAAATTGTAAAACTATGTGGTACTTAAACCTACACATAATAAACAAAACTTTTATTTAAGAAAAATGTTGTCTTGTTTTCAATAAAGTCTGCTTAAACCTTTGTGTCTTTTAGGATAACTTCAAGCACTTCAAGCAAAGTGGATTCTACAAGAAGCTTCACCTTCAGATAGTGTGTAAAAAGAGTCTATATATTATAGCCGCGCATTATATGGAAAGGGAATTGAAACAACCGGATGCAGTGCGGAAATCAAAATGCCATGAACCTGGAGACAAACTAACGGATAGAGCAGCAAAATGGAGGACGGTAACAGTAGTTTAAATGGCAACTAATCGCAATGCGTACCGAAAGATACAATGTGCAACAAGAGACAGGCACGGCGAGGGGGAGAGGGAGAGCAGGCGAACGAGACAGTGAGGGCATGAGAGAGTTGTGAAGATGGAGTGCCTTTCAGTGAACATTCTGGGCCGCGTTTGATAGGCAAAACGGTGGAGGTGTTTGCATAATGAATGAGCTCGCGCAGCACAACAGCAACAACAACATCCACTGTGGCTTTAGCTGGAATTGGAAGCAGTTTCCCAAACCCCAAAAAAGTCCTCAAACCCAAAAGCCAAAAACCCCAAAAAGCCTTCACCCCGCTCAAACCCCATTTCAGCAGTTCCCGGGCACCAAAAGACAATGAAATCAAACGACAAACGCAAATGTGATCAATTACAGTTTGTGAATTTCAACGGGCAGAATAGAGCTCGGAGTTTGTAGCTCAAAGTTGACACGATTTCTAGAATTTCAATTTCATTCGCAATTGTTGTGCATTTGCGGCTAGCCGGGCACACTCCAGTCGAGATTTTCCACATCCCCCATGTGACCTACCAAACTTGACTCGGGCCTTTTGGGTTGAGCTTTAAAAAGATATCAACTACTAGATACATTTTGAAAGCTTATGCAAATGATGTCAGCTTTAGTCAAAATTATTGCCACAAAATCCGGTGTCTACGAGTCTGAACTTTAGAATCCGGCAGGGCAAATGCAATTGCATTTTGCCATCTGAGTCCTCTACACGTCTCGCCTGCCGCGTTGACATTGACCGGCAACAAGTCATTATTGTAATTATGTTAATACCCTGCACAAACACATATCACACACAAACACACACACACTCACACACACATAGCACATCACTTGACTTGGTCCCAGCTGCCGGCAATTCCTTCTACTCTCTTCAATTCATGTCTGTGTACGTGCTATGGTAAACTTACGCTATTCGGAAGTCACTCAATTTGCGTATAATTTGTTTATGAGCATCGCACACACACACACACATGCGCACAGTCGTGCACAACAAAGAACATTTTGTGCTGCAATTTTAGTTACTTAACTCAATAAGCAATTTGTGCTTAAGTTCGCTTTATAGTCTGCTTTAAAATTCAGTTTAAATGCAGTTGACAAATGGCACAAAAGCATAAAATGTAGCCTACGTTGGGCGCCATTAAAAGCCAACTATGAATACGAATTCTTAACATATTTCTATAATTTAATTTAAGTTTCGTCATATTAAAGATCGACAGACAAGTGAATAGCTGCGCTAATATACCCACGTTGGGCGCCTAGTTAGCCTAAAATGATTTTGTACAATAATTAACCCTTTTGCAGGTCCACGGTGGGCGCCATAATAATTTTTTAGTAGCATAACATCAAAAAGCGATTAGATTCGCCAAAATTTACACTTTTGCAGACACAAAGCACAAAGGAAACAGTCTAACGATGCTGCACGTTGGGCGCCATACTGCTTTTTTACGGTAACATACCAAAAAGCGGTGAAGTTCGCAGTTATTTGTAGTTTTATACACACAGAACACGAAGAGCTCAAACTAAAGGACCCTACGTTGGGCGCCATAACATTTAAACATGCTACAGGACTACAAATTGACTTAGTGTTTAAAGTTATACTTAAAAGTATATCGCAATTATTTTTACTTTTCTACGCACAGAAAACAAAGAGCTCAAACAAAAGGACCCTACGTTGGGCGCCATAACCCTAAAACATGCTACAACACTACAACTCAACTAAGTCTTTTTGGCATAACACTACTACTTCAGTTTTAAACCTAACTCTTATCAACATTTGTCATTATTTACACACAAAAATAAACACAAATTTCATTCATTTTATAAATATTTTGTTGTTTCATAAAATTTTAGGATCAATTCAAGACACACAACTCCAATAATTAATGAGAGAGAAAGAGAGGGAGACAGAGACAAAGAGCACGCGAGAGAGAGGGAAAGAGAGATAGTGTTCGTGGGAAAAAGACAAAATGGCTAAACATTTTGCACGCATCATAATTTATGGCGCCCAATCGGTGGGACGTGCCTTCGTGAAGGCCGTGCGACAGGAGATCGAAGCATCGCGAGCGGCAGCAACTCAACATCAGATGATTAAAAACAAAACACAAGGCAGTGATGTAGCACTCAAGGGCATGTCCTTGCACGAGGCCCAGCAAATACTTAACCTCAAGGACCTGTCCAGCATTGAGGAGATCCAGAGCAACTACAAACATTTGTTTGAGGTCAACGAGAAGACAACTGGTGGCTCATTCTACATACAATCGAAAGTGTTTCGTGCCAAGGAGCGCATAGAT
Source organism: Drosophila dunni (assembly GCA_018152125.1). Lineage (NCBI taxonomy): Eukaryota > Metazoa > Arthropoda > Insecta > Diptera > Drosophilidae > Drosophila > Drosophila dunni. The sequence goes on along the minus strand of JAECXC010000648.1, from coordinate 8,413,350 downwards.
CGCGAACTCCTTCGAAGGCTCCAAGATGTTCAGAGAGATGTAGAAGCACCACCAAAAACAGTCAAAGAAAGTTGATTTTCAGTGAAATGTCAACTTAACCTCAAATCTTTGCAACATTCCCAACCCCTTCCCATCATAACAAATAATAATAATGTAATCTGCATGTCTGCCTGTCTCTCAGACTGTTTGAACACGCTGTATAAATAGTTGTTTTGTTTAAAATTGATATAAAAAAAATTGATAAATCGGCTTCCACTATTCAGATCATAAGGAACTTGACTAGTTTTTAATTTATGTACTTGAGTTGTATCAAGAATAATTTCTCTAAGTAGTAATCCCTCTGATTCGATTATCTTTGTTTGACCATTTTATTTAAAGTTGTTTTTAAAGGGTTTTCAGAACTGTACGCCCTGAAGTCTAGCACTTGTACTTTAAAAGATCTATGCGTCCATCAGGCAGACGAACGCTATATCGCCTCGGCTGTTGATGCTGATCAAGAATATATATACTTTATGGGGTCGGCCACGCCTCCTTCTGCCTGTAATGCACATTTCGCTTCCGACAAACTTAATAGACTTCCTCTACTCTTTTTTGGAGTACGGGGTCTGCAGATTTGACTGTACCCACATCTACCAGAGTAGGCATTGAATTTAATATAGTGAATGACTCATAACAATCAATCAATTCAAAAATTTGTCATCAAAGCAGGCTAACCAGAAACTCCAGATCAAAGTAACCTTTGCAGCGATTCGAAGCTAACGTACGTCCAGCTGTGCTCAAATTTTCATTATATTTCGGTAGCTCAACTCGTTCAGACCAAAAATGGGGACAAAAAATTATTTGTTTAAAATGGTGAAATAAAATTTTTGCCTTAAAAATATTCGGAAAAAAATATCACAAAATTTTCTGTGGGAGCGTAAAAGCCGAAAAATTATTTCGTGTGTTTAAAGTTGAACTGGTTGAGTTCAGGCTGTGTGTGTATTCTTACTGAATATGGCTAGTATTTCAACATAATTAATTAAATTAATTGAATTAATTAATTTTTTTGAAATATAGTATGAAAGTTGCCTCGATAACTGGCGATCTGCTTGATGCTGCGTCTGGGCTCAGTGATGGTACCACAAATCCCACTACTTTGGGTAGGTTGAAGTATTTTAATTGTTTTAATTATTAATCTTTGTCTATTTCTTCTAGATTGTTGGATTGCTCGCTGCTCTAGACCCCCTAATATGTTAAACTCCAGCACTGGCGTAATGATCTTGTACATCGCCACAAAGAGGGTAACTTACCATACAATTCGGTTCAATGGAATCTCTTAATCTTTTTCCTCTCGATTGCAGTTATCTTTGGCTGCTACTGCGTAGCACAGAATCAAGTTTACACCAGGGTTGCGCGTAAAAATCCAATACTAAAACTGGAGAAGGATTACAACTGTTTTTGTTTCATATTGACATGTACTTACACATTCAACCATATGCAAAAAATCGTTATTAAAGTTTAATCGTTAGCAATTGTTTGTCTGTGTTTTGGGATCAACTGAAAGTGGGGGAGAGTAATCTTGTGTCAGTGGGATACTCGTTGGATTAATTATGTATACATATTTAATATTTAGTTAATTAAATTTATTTTACGTCATGCATAAAAGTAAATATGTAAAAAAAGTAAAAACGAAAGAAAATTTAGAAACCAAGTAGGCTTTGAAATTAACAACAAAATCAAATAAATTAATTATTATTTTTTTAATATTTTTGCGATGGTATTCTTGTATGGGGTTGTAGACTGGTAGCTCGAGCCTAAAAGGAGCACCACTCTAGCCAGACTGAGCCAAATGCAACGCATGGCAGGACTCTTTAACCTGGGAGCTTTGCGCACTACCCCGGGGAGGCTGTCGACGCCTTTCTCCACATCAGCTACCCTATAAGCAATCAAGAAGCGGAAAGCTAATATTTGGAAGTCGAAAGGGCTGGAGTATTCAAACATTCTGTTGGAATTTTCCTTTAACAACCAAAACACCGACTAGTGCATTTCTACGGAATACACAAATACCCCTTTCAAAGTCGTATTCCTCTCTAGAGAAGCCTGGAGAAATGGCCCTCGCCAACTTAGCACTTCCTTGTAATACTATAAACGATTGTCGCAAATCTCTCATAACGATGGCGGAACAATTTAATATTCTGCTTAAATGGGTCGCCGGCCACAGCAACATAGATGGAAACTGTGCTGCAGATGAACTCACAAGGCTGCGAACAGTTTCCATTCCCGACAACGAGAGAGGACAAGTTACCATGCCTTTGAAGACGTGCAGGCTTATAATAGAAGAACATCGAACATCTAACAGACTCATTTTGGGAATCCACTTTAAGATGCAGAGTATCCCACCAACTCGATCGCAGGACCGATAGTCCCAGCTATGCAGGCTGACAAGGATAAACGGGACACTGGCAAGTGGGCATCCACCCCGCCAGACTGTCCGAGGACACGAGGAAGAAAAGGAAATAGTAGCTCATTTGTGCTGTCACTGCCCAGGCATTGGTCAACACAGACAGCGTTACGTAAGGACATACTTTTTCAATAATCTCTCAGAGCTACCCAAGATGCGACCTCAACCGCTTTCAAGATACATCGGAGCCACAGGATGGAATAATATCGTGGCTGGAGCATCTGGCGATCAAATCACATCTATCCATAGACCCCACATGGGATCACAACGAGACGATCTACGGCCCTTGTGTGTTGCCAGTCAACCTAACCTACTAATTTGTAACGTCACTTAATTTATATGTTCTGATGTATTATACGTGACTTTGTATGCTAAAAATATACCCACTGCATTTTGTAACTATTGGCTATTATAATATATTAATGATACAAGAAAATAAAAGTAAATACCATATTTAATAAACTATATTTAATTTGCTTTACTTTGCAACCAAGTGCAATGCACTGAAACCATTTTTAACAAAACTAAGAAAGAAAATTAAATTATAATACAAGAAAATGCAAATTGCATTCAACCATTAATTTGTTTAGCTCATATTGCCAAAAACGAGAATTAAATAGCCATTTTTTTGAACAAAGTAGGCGAAAATGTGAATTTGAAAACTTCCAGATCAAAGTAGGCTGTGAAGTGCTCCAAAATGGGTATAAATAGCCGCTCGAACAGGAGCAAAATCAGTTCGGGCCTTACAGAGCTACTGTAAAGAGCTCTAGCTCAAGTCAAAATTTTATAAATATTTTTTTTTTTCAAATTTTCATCAAAATTATGTAGTGAATATATTTTTTTTCTTTTACACTTTTACACATTAATTATTTGTTTTAAGTTTTATTGAATTATTATTTGTGTGGAATCCAATCATTTTTCACAATATTATTAACACAAATACAGGTGAGTTGGAAAATTAATTTGAATTAAATTGAATATTTATTTTGTTTTTAGAAAACTTTGTTTGCCATGTGCTTCATGTTCTTGTCACTCGTGCGATGATACCAGTGGTCAGTTGGTGACTTCTTGAGGACTTCGTATAATCACGATTTACCCGTTCAATAGTTCTACTTGCTGATGCTTTAAGTTTGTCTTGTCGAGAAGGCATAAGTTACTATTCTAATACACTTGTCGAATATATGTGTAAGTATTTGAGCTGATTCTTTTATATAGTATATAATTATAATATATATACAAATTTTTTCAGCTGTGTCGTACCTCAAATGGGAGTTGCACATACATACATACACACATGTCTTGCCGCCCAGGCTTCAACACCTACACATACACAAACTGGTAAGTGAAAGCAGCATTACTTTCTTCTAACTTTCTCCTTAACAGCTACTTTCCCTTTTGCAGTTACTGAACTCTTCACTTAACAGGGTGGCGCGTAACACCTTAATTAAACACAATTGTCAATTGCTCTCAATAATTTAATTCTCAATCATTAAATTAAATTCTAATTAACGTTCGAATACTCTACTCTTTTTATGATTAGTTAGCTGGTTAGTTATGGTATTAAATAGTTTAAATTATAAATTTAAAGCACTATTTGAAATATGCGAATTACGCTTAGAAAAATGCACTTCATATTTATATACGCATTGTTATGGCTGCGTCCACTTGCTGGCCCATTGCCAGTATCAAAAGCGCAACAATTTACAATCAATTGCATTCTCCGCATACATATTTATGCCATTGATATTTATAATGAGGCACACACACACACAATCAAACCCACCCACTCATGTGTGTGGGCGAATGAATTTTAAATACAATTTAGCTGGCTCTGGCTCCATACAATTTTTAAATGATTTATTTATGTGCATTGTTAAATTGAGCACAGTTCTCAATAAAAACAATTAAAGAAAATTGCCCACAATTACGGATCAACAAAAACCAAAAAAAGAATTTAAACGATGCTGCTGTGAATGTTAATGACCACTGAGCACGGGCAGTGAAATGCATAAACTTGGCACGAGTCTAGTACACTGCTCTCTCATAGCAACCATCTTTTTTCGGTGTTTTTTTATGCAGACTACAGCTGATCAGCGGGATCAATTCCGATGACCAAATGTAGCAGCGAAAAAAGTATGTCTACCCTAAAAATACTGCATACTTCGCAGCGCACAGCTATTGAGTACACGCGAGTTGCTTTTACTTCAGCTGACTTCAAAGGGATACCATCAACTAGAAACACCAAATTCTGAATGTGTCCCAAGATTAGATGTCACAAAGGTATTTCAATAATAGTTGACATTTATCAACTGCATTGTCGCTCATCGTAATTAAAATATCCAATAGCACAACAAAAATTAGTATATTTATGAGTATTTTGATTTGAGTACTTTTGACGCCAACTTGTCGGCGTACCGAGCTCAAATATCGATATCGATCAGCGGCCATTTTGTGTGGTGTGTGCTGTATATTTAGCTGCAAAAAGTCAGACGAGAACACACACACACTCGTGCGCATACTTAAGCACACACTTGTGCAGCGACAGCAACAACAGAAGCAAATGATAAGCAGCCACGTTGACGCCGCTACGATTTGCATTTGTCGCTTTTTTTTTTTGGTATTGAAAAACTATTGAAGTCTAATGGCACGAAAGAGAATAATGACGCACAATACACTTTGACAGTTTAAACGGATTCACATGATTACAAGAGGCGCCGCGCCGTTCGCAGCAACGCAACGCACAAACACATGCACGCAAAGAGCGCACACATACTTACATACATATATATGTATTTATATGAGTGTTCATTCGCAAGTGTGCACACAGTTGACGGCAACGGCAGTAAGTAATGATGTCTGTCCGTCTGTCGATATTTGCAGAAACTTGTTAACCATTTGAAGGCGACAAATGTCGTGCGCATTAGAGGCAAGTTATAAGGATGCACCCACTTGGCAGCCTCTTCAGCACACAGTTTTACTTCTCGAACTTTCCGTCTCTTTTTTTTGTGCGCCAGTAGACGCTGTTAAGTGCTGTTACTTATGCGCGTCTATGCGCTCTTGAAGCTTTAACAAATCGAGTGCTCTAAATCTAACAAATTAGTCGACTTAAAGAAATTACACCAACTTTTCCAATATGAAAACACTTAGTTTTTAGCAATTCCGTTGCGCACGCTCAGCACCAAATTAAAACTGAAACCAATACTATTTGCGATCGTTTTCCTACACTTAATCGATGCCTGTTAAATTGCTAGTTGTTATGGCACGCGTAACGACCATAAGCTAACAGTGTGTACACACCAAGCATAAAACAATAACTTTAAATTGAGCTAATTTAAACCGTATTTAAACATTAACATTCTTTTTCAAAATGCATAATTTGTTGGCTGTCGACTTGCGTTGTAAATTATTAAATTTCAACGGCAGTTGGGGCACGTTTTACACTGTATGATTGCGCCGTAGGCAGTCGACGTCGCCACCGCCGTCTCTGCCAACCAGTGACATGTTGCAATGTACGATAGCTTTGACTATGATTTTCTATGTAATTCAATTATTATTCAAATCATATAATTTCATCTTTACAGCACGCGCAGCAGACAAAAAAAAAAGAGCTAAGAGAGTGGGAGTAGAAAAAAATACATATACACATACATATGTACATAGTATGTATTTATATTGTATGGCAACACTAGCAGCATGCAAATAATTATATTACGCACACACGGCCGACTGGCAGGAGAAGAGAGAAGAATGACAAGCACTGATGAACTATGCACAACAATAAGAAAAGTGGAAAGAGAAAACGAGAGAGAGTGAGAGATGCTCCAAAAACCCGCTGCGCTGCCGCTGCGTTGACAAATCCAATTTGAAGCGACAACCCATAAGGATGTCGACTGCCTGCTGTTGTGCCACGTCACGCTCCTACAATGGAAATTTGTTTGCATTTCACATTTCTTTCTTTCATTTTACGCTTTTGTCTTCTCTCGACCATCTTCAGAGTTGCGACTTATCCTTCATTTGTCTCCTGCCGCCGCTACATTTATATGTACAAACACACATTTGATTGTACTATATAAAAATTGTATACTATGTGTATATTTGTATCATTATTGTGCATATTAATATTGTTAAAAAGCGCGTGCCGTGCGCTGCTCCACAAAATTAGCCAGCCATTCATTCATGCGCTCGCTGTGCGGTTATGATTCCTCCTCCCACTGCTGTTTTATTTTTTTCTTTTGCTTCCTGCTCTTTCGCAACGTGTGGTGATCAGTGCTGCCAGACTTTCAGCAGCTTAAGTTGTAAACAAAAAACAGCTGGAAATTGGCGACATTGCCACAATGAAACCAAACACTATTTGATTTAAATATTTTTGGTTTGCTTGTGTATTTTAAAAAATATTTCATTTATATAACGTTTTGCCTTAAAATAAACCAACTTGTAGCTTAAAGAATTTTGAATTTAGCTTTAAATTGGCTGTAATGGAAACTCTGTTGTGTATGAATGGGTTGTTGGGGCGGTTGGCGGTGCAGGGTTCTGGCGACTTAATAAACGGATGGATAAACGGACAGGAGTATCAATTTACACACCGGAAAGCGCATACACACACACACAAACCTACAGACGCCAAAAAAAAAAAACAGCGGTGAGAGCAAAAATTGTAAACACACACACACAAGCAAATTAATATCGAGTGTATGCATGTATTTGTGTCTGTGTCGGTCTCTGGCTGTGTGTGTGTGCGTGTACTTATTAATGCGTATTCATTGTCACATCCGGCATGAGGAAATTATATTCGACAAACGCAGCCGGTCGCCATCGCCGTCGCCGTCATCGACGTCGACATCAATACGACGCTGCCAACGGCCTTTGCCTCTGCGGACGTCGCGTCGCTGTCACCGCGCAGCCGCCTCTGAGTCCACCTCACACGAGGCTGAGCTACGTTGAGCCCCTGTGATGCGTTTCCTTGCCTTCGGGGCCAGACACATTTCTTTTGTCGATTTAATTGAAATAATTGCAAAAATGGAAATGCAATGGACAACAGTTGACACAGGATATTAAGCATGATGATTATGATGTGCATAATGATCATTGCCACCATAATCGTCATAATAATGACGACCAGACCAAACTTAATAATAAACAAGAAATGCACGAGTTAATAAGCTAACGGAACTTAATTCCATTCATCTTTTACTTTGACAATCGAATGAACTAAGAAAGGAGAACGAGCGTTTATCGATGGCCATTTAAAGTCTGCACTTTGCCATTCGCCTGTAAACGAGTTCGATAAATTGTGGTTCGATAACACAAAGTGCTCAATGGAACCAACGATATTTAAGCTTAAATCGATTTTCTTATGCAAGCAAATTTAAAATTAACAACATGAAAATTAAAACTATTTTTATAGCTAAATTCAGCTTTTTCACGCCTTTTTTCTACTTTTGTTTAATTCGATCCTAACTATTCAAATTGATTACTAATTTACTGGTAATCAAATTATGTAAGCGATTAAATTAGGCATCGAAGCACTGAATTTGCTGTCAATTGGACGACTTGTCATAGTCTGGTGATACTAAAATCACTCTCTCACTCTGAACAAAATCTGGACAATTCACAATACAAAACGGAAAGAAAATAAATTTTCCTCGCATTTCGAAATACTTGAAAAAAAAAAAAAACAGCGAAACGCAATGGCTGATTCAAACGACGGCATGAATGGACAAAATCACGATGAGTCCAAGAACACCAATTACTTGAATGTAAGTATTAGACAATTTACTATATAACTAAAAAATCAAATTAACATTTTTATTTTACACAGTGGAATGCAATGGCTGTTTGGTCCAGACGTAAGTTTTTCACCAGACTAAAAGCGACAGTCGAGTGAGACGACTGTGAAAGGGTCTGTGCTGATATAGTGCGGCCCACAAGGCATACATATGTGCGAAGGTTATAGTAGTGCCCTTGTGCCCGTCTGTCTATCCGTGCGTATGAACAACGGTTTCATAGACGTGTTCTTAAGTGCAGGAGTTCAAAAATTCAGTCCGTCTGTCATGTTTTTTAAAACGGTATTAACTTCTATACTACCGAAGCTAACCCATGATACATTAGGTAGCCTAGTCGGCGGCAGAACTGTCTTAGCCTTAGTGCGTTCACTTGCTGCAAGCTTAGCCAAGACAGTAAAGCGACGAGCCTCTGCCGCCGAAGTGCCTCTGCCGCCGACGAGCCTACCTTATGCTATTGTACCATGAGCTGACCTAACTAAGTTGACATATTATATGAGTGGTAGCATTGGCTTTGCCCTTAACCTAAATGGAGCCGCATTGCCACTATATTTTATACAGCTGCCACAGGACTCACCGTTTGAAAGTAGCGGCTTTATACCAAATACTTCAGATATGCCTGCCAAACCTACACCATGTACCACTTGTAGTCACCCAGCTCCTTTTGTTTAGCATCAGTCAACTTTAACCTATAGCTACCATAGATAGCTACCGTAGGTTCCTTGATTAGTCTACAAATCAGTTGTCCCGCTTGACTGTAGCTTATCCAGCGGTTCCCATATACAACCTATTACTATTTTATATATATTTAGGTGCTGTTTCTGGCATCCACAAGGACACTTGCGCCATCTGTCGCAGTCACGTGAAGGACTTGTGCATCGATTGCCAGGCCGAACAGGGCACCCATGTGAAGGCTCTGTACGAGATGTGCCCGGAGGCAACTGGTGCTTGCAGCCATGTCTTCCATTTGCATTGCATCTCGCGTTGGCTGAAGAATCACTGGGTTTGCCCCCTGGATTATCGCACTTGGGATTTCAACAAATGCGGCAAAGAGAATCAAAAATCTTAAAAGAATTTTCATTAATTTGCCATCTTTTAATTTCGATACTTTCGATAACATACATTTAACACCATTGTACAACACCTAAAACCGAAAGAAAAAAACCGTACACACATTGATCATTTTGGCATACAACTAATCCATGTGCTCAGCTATGAGTTTCACCTACATCTACACGGTTGCATAAAAGCATTAGCTAAAAGAGCTATAAAACATAAAAAAAAAAATTAATCTCTTTTTTTTTAGTGCACAATGAGGTTGGGAGACAAGGAAAAAAGGTTTTGGGGCTACATAATAAGAGGTTTGTGGCAAAGTTTTTTTTAGAAAATTAGTAAACAATTTTTAGTATAATTAAAAAAGACTGATTTTATAATAAGACTTATGACTAATGACTATACATATCAATAAAAGATTAAAATATTTGATACACAAACCATTTAAATTCGATTTTGTCTGTTATTAATTTGAGGAAACTTTACTTGATTACGTATACGCCCCGAGTGGCGTTAGGATTAGAATACGGCGAGTGGTACTGCTCGTTGATTGTCTAAACTTTTGACTGCTGTCTGCTCCACTTCCGTCCTGGGCACGTCCTGGCCACGCTGGCTGTCAATGTGTCGGTCGCTGCTGCTACGCGTTCCATAATTGTGTTGATTATGTAATTAGCTGCAATTCCGCGACCGGAAATTGCCAGTCGTGATGTGTCTGTGTCTCGTTGCGCTATGTTGTAATGGGCATTATCAGCGCCATTCTGTCTGATAAACCGGTTACCTAGACGACAGTCGTACCCACGACCCACTTCCCACCACCCACTTTCCGCCTCTAATCTCCCTTCCGTTCTCTTCTACTTCTTGGGTTTTTTTATGAATCCAACTCTAATTTTTAAGTGCACTTGCAGTCGGCTTGCCACATAATCTTGTCATGAATATATTTGTTTTGTTGCCGCCTTGTCTCGACGCCACCAAATCGTTGCTTGTAACTGCCTCCCCCCCATACCCTGCTTTCCTTCTGGGTTTCCCCTACTTTCCGGCTCTTTCCATTGTGGCGTAAATGTCGCGCCATAAAAATTCATTGCCAAACGAGCCAAAGTATTGCCACAGCCAATCGACGAGAGTTTTCCGGACTTCAGACGCTTCAAGCTTCTAGTCGCTGCTCTTCTCGCTCCTCTTTGCTCCCCTCCTTTTCCAGCACTGGCTGCTGTGTCAAGCTAGTCAAGGATATTAAAGTTGAGCTGTGAGTTTAATTCGCTGCTCGGCTTGCTCTCTGCTTTTATATCATTCACAGCACTCGCTCGCTGAAATCCAAGTAAATAAAGTTCTTACTCATTTTACTCGTCGTTTGTTTATACTCATTGCTTACTCGCTGTTGTACAGTCTTCCACTCGTTGCTTTTACTCGTTGAACTTGTCACTTGGTTTTTACTTCTGTTTGCCTTTAATCGCAGCGTTTGGTACTTTGATTTACTCGCCGAAACATCTACTCGCTACTCGTTACTTCTAGGCTGTCCTTTAGGCGCTTCTACATAGTATTAACTTTATTATTCGCCACTTAAGCACACTAACCGCTGACTTCAACTTTATAACGATTACAGATTACTCGCTAAAGTGCCAAGCCGCTACTCGTTCTGTTTAAACCTTTCTTGGACAACAATGCTTCGCTTGTGCAAATCACTTTAGTTTCTTGCAGCTACTCGCTGCTTTTACAGCTCCTACTCGCTGTTTACACGCACTCGCTGCAACCTATAGCTTACTCGTTACTTTGTCAAGCCCTTATCCCCGAGTGTAAATGATGCGGGCCAAGCACAAAAACCAAAGCAAAGAAACAACGCGAAATAGGAAACATTTTATAAAAGGAATTGCATAAAGTTTTCTTCCTTTTGCTCCTCTTTTCACTCGCTTTCTTCCACTTTTTTGTGCTAAACAGCCAAAGCGTTCTCTTAAAGAGAGAGCGAGTGAGTGTGTCTGTAAAGGGAAAGGCAATGAGCTTAAGTTCAATACATTTACTTGAATTTCCAGCTAAGATGACGACGTCGATGTGGATATGGATGTCGTTGACTACTTGGCGCTACCAGCTATAGTTGGGCACTGTGATGTTGTTGGTGTCATGCCCATTACAGCACCCAAAAGAAAAAAAATCAAAATGCGGAAAATATCAGTGGGGTGGGGGCGGCGAGGTGAGGAGCGGGGAAAAAGCGCAAATGTGCGAGGCGATAAGCAAAGCAGCAGCTCAGCTCAGAACGCTCAAAGCACTGCAAAATGCTGGGCACAATTGGGTTAACCGATTAGTGATGACAGCGTGCTTTAAGCGATACATTGGGATTATAGTTTTTTAGCTAAAAATTTTGGAAATTTTTAATATAAAACTTGGAAAGTTAAAAAAACGGTTTGAATGTTTTTGGGGATATCCGAAAGTTTAATTTTTCTGTTAATATAAAATAAATATTTAATTATTATTTCAACTTTTCTAATTAAGTTTTTTTTTAACACAACTTTTTGAATTTGGATTTTACTAAAAGTTTATTAATTATTAGTTTTATTAATTTAATGGTAGAGTTTTTTATCAGTAAAAATTCTTATAATATATAACGAGAGTTTTAAGTACTTTATAAAAATTTTGTAAAAGTAATTCCTTGCAAAATTTTGATTTTAATATTATTAATCGTGAAAATTTCGTGTCAACACCCGCACAGCACTGGAAAGTATTGAAAGAGTGTCATAGCAAGTAACCAGCGTGGCATCCCGGCAAGGATTGTCAGCAAGCAGTAGGAGAGGGTGAGGCGAGCTAGTGACAGAGCTGGAACGGGGGAAAGAATTGATGTCTATGCAGCGGAGAAGCAGAGGAGATTTTTGGGTGGATTTTGTTCGTGCGCGTTTTGTAAGTTGTTTTTTTTTCACCCTCTTTTTGGTGTTGCCAAATTTATCGCTTTCAGATAAAACGGTTTGCGTTCTAAACGCAACGAGAGTGCAGCAAAAACTTGCTTAAAACTATAACGATAATAGAGGAGAAAGTCAAGCGTAGAGCGAGCCGGCTGTAAAAGACCCTGTACAGCCAAAGCTGATTTTTGGTAGTTACAGTAAAGCGATTCGGTTACAATTAGGTAGGGAAATAACTAATAGCATAATACACATAATGTGTAAGCTTGGTTGAGCTAACTCTATTATTAGCCAAGTTATGGCAGTTTGAAGTTTGTAAAGGCTAACTTTAAAAAAGTGCATAACTTTTAAGCTACCACAAAAAGAGACTTAATTTCATCGACTAAGCCCACAGCTGGATGTTCCACACAAGCAAATAACACCCGCCACTCCTCGCAAGTACAGGGCAGGACCCTGAGTAAATTTCGCTTTTGTGTGCGCAAATTATTGAAATTCATTTAATTAAAATCCAAAAATTGTGCGATATTTATGCCAGCCAAGTTCGAGAGCAAACACAAAAAGGGCCAACAAATGGGCCCAGACCGTTAGCCAAAACAAAGCGGCCAATTCGGTGAGTGAGAGTATTCTTAAATTGACCACAACTTCGGGTTCAGTATCGTTGGGGGTATTCGAAGTGGCATTTGAATCCTCAAACGGTACGGCTGAAATTCGGGCCACACTCTCGAGTCGTTCGTCCACGGCACTCACGTATTGCCGTGTCCAGTGCTCGAGAAATCCATGGGAATGGGCGAGCATTATCTGATTGTTCAGTACACCAACCAAATGCGAGTAACGCCGTACATTAAATGACAATTGTTGGGTGAAAATCCGTTCTCTTACCAAATGCAATTGACGGCTCTTGGCGTGCACCTTGCGATAATAGCCAAAATACTCGTAGGGTGTGATTATAGCCAAACGTTCTGTGGTGCCGCTACTATCAGCTAAGGCACCAAAAGAGTTCAGTTCGCTGGCATTGAGATGACGCAATCTTTGCGTTCTCAACTCTGGCAAGCTGGCCAACCAACGATCCGCATTGCCGTCCACCAACTGCACCGTGTAGCGTTGTGAGAGCACTTCGGCTATCGTCTGTGGCGGATTACGTTGAGTGTCCTGTCGCAGCAGCTGATACATGCCCGACTGATAGGCACTGCGCAGCACGAGTGCCCATAGCAGCCAGGTTATGAGCAGCAGACGCGATGACATGCGTCTTGGCAGCTGCGTGGCCAACAAATTTCCGCCCATGCTCAGCACCAGCAGCTGGTAATACGGATGCTGCAAGTACAGAAAGTCAGCAAGAAGAAGTTTATAAATCTTCAGTTTAGTCACCTGTGTGTATCCGCTGTAGCATCGATGGTATAGGTAGAGCAGTAGATAGCTTAGGGCCAGCACCAAACCGATGCCCTGCCACAGCTGCGGATGAAAGGGAAACGCAAGTTTCTCATACGCCGAGTAGGCACTAGGCAGATTCGTTACTAGCATTATGTGACTCATAAAGTAGTAGGTCGACTGGGAGTAGGGCATCACGTTGCTGGCACTGCCATTCCGTGGCTTATAGTGAAAGCCTCCGAGTGCGTAGTCCGCGGTGCCCTCAAAAATCTGTTAAGGAAAGTTTTAAGATTTACTTTTTAAAAGGAACGGTTATAATTACCTTGTCGAATATCCAGCCAGAGTCGTTGAACGTATCGCGCACTTCGGATTTGTTCAGCCAATAGATGCCCACAGAAAAGTTCAGATTGTTGGCCATGAACTGCAGCAGAGCACCCTCGATGCCCAGAAAGGTGCCATCGGGTCGTCGCACCAGATAAGGCATATCCGGCCAGGTGGCACAGGTGAGTGTACAGCCGTGGAAATTTTTGAGCTTAGCGGGGAAGAACATCTGATGTTGCCACTGGCGTAAACCAAGCTCAAACCGATTCACAACACTGGCTTGGATCAGCTGACAATTGTGATTGGAGCGGTAAGGAAAGTAGCTCAATAAATGCAAATGGGTGGAGTTTTCGTTCCTGGGGGGCAGCAGTATGCCCACATTGAGCACGCTGAGCTGCCAGAGCAGCTGCAGAGCCGACTGCACCTGCAGTGGGCGGAGCAGGTAGATGAGTGTGTAGGACAGATTGCTGGTGGCCCGCTGTCCGGCGTAGAGACGACGCAGGGCGTGAATGTCGTCAAGCAGCAGCAACACCGCATGTTTATACGGTTTGTAGGGCATAATCAGCTGATTGGACAGCCGTATGGCCTGCGGTGACACCTCGTGCTTTTCTTGTTGTTGTGCCCTCAGTAGCAGCAACTCCTCCAGCAGCGCATAGAGACGTCCACGCGCTGACAGTTCACTGTACTCCACATGCACATCGAGTGTGTGGCACTGGGACATCTCCGACTGTTGCAGCACCTCAAGCAAAGCCTGCGACACTGGCGACTCCACCGATGACACCGCAAAGTGACAGCACAACAATAGCCATAGTAGTAGCTGCGGCACATACCGTGCATACCCCCTCATACCCTGGGCTTGCCACATTTTGACGTTGATTCCTTGACGACGGCGCTTGGTCAACTGACCGAGTGCGACGTCTTGCACCGCAACCTACTTATACACTCACACTCATAGGCGTTAACCCGTTGCTCCCTGGGGAAATCTGCTTAATGCTTGACTAATGAGCATAATCACACATAATCATATGACAATTTTTCATTTTCTTTTTTCTATTTTTCCATTCCACTCGCTTCGCGTTTGAACTGCTGTTGATTTTAACAGATTTCGATAATAGCGCACAATGGTTATCGACTTGAGCAGCCAGTGTTGCCCCATCAACGCAAAAAAATGTAAACAAAGCAAGTGCATAAACGTTTGCATGAAATACATATGTACATATGTGTATGTAATTGTAAATACAAAAAAGTTTCTTATGAATTAATCCAAAAAGCGTTTTGCATACATTCTTGATTAAAACGTCTTTTTATACAACGTACTATACAAAAAGAGTTGAGGGGTCCTTTAAAATTGTCCATAAATTTGCAGGAGGAGGCTTGGCCGACCCCAGCCTGTAACTATGAGTCAAACTCATAGTCTATGACCCCTATGACCCCTTAAAAATAGAAAATAAATACAGCTAACAAAGACAAAAATTAATCAAGAATTTATTTTACTCAGTTGTTACAAGTACATATGTATATGTATGTATGTGTTTGATTTTTTTTGTTCTTTGTCAATTTTTCTCTTTTTTTATTCTTTGAAATTGACATTTTAATAGTTTTTGTGTGCTTGGTTGTTTCTTTTTAACAAATTTCTGTTTGGTGTTGTTTACAGTACTTGTATTTTAGTGTAGTTTCAAAAAATATACGTAGTAAAAAAAATTCATTTGAAATTTACAAGTACAGGCAAGTAATTTGTGACATTTTTTGAAGTGCGTGTTTTTTTTAAACCTTTTTTCTGGTTTTTCAAATTTTGTTTGAAATTGCGTAGTTTTAATTAAAGAAAAAAATTGGGATTTTGTGTAGAGTGTATGAAAAAAGTTATAGTATAACATTTTTTTTTTTTGTCTTTTTTTCAGATTTTTTTAAACTTTTTTTTTTTAATTTTTCTTTTAAATTTTTTTTTTTTTTTTTTTTTTATATTTTTTTCTTTAACATTTTTTGGATTTTTGAATTTTTTTTGTTTACATTTTTTTTTGTTTTTTTAGATGTAAATTGTAAGTTTGAAAAAAAAATGTTTGAGTTTTTTTTTGAGGCCAATTCATAACTGACCTGATTTTTTTTGTTTAAGGCTTTTTAGGCCCAAGCTTTTGTTTTTGTAAGTAAGGTGTTAAATTATATAATAAAGAATTCAAAAGAATTTGTATTGAAAATGAGATGCAAAGTTGTTTTGTGGGTAAACAATGTTTTTACCATGGAGGAAAAGCTGAGCAGTGGGAGCAGCTGAAACCGGTCGAGTATTCTCCTTCAGCATGGAATGAATAGGAGCTGAATGATGACAATGGCGCCGGCAACGGCACTGGCACCGGGCGAGGTACATTCACCGGCCATTCAACGGGCATTAGTGGAGCACAGTTGGAATCGTGATAGAAATTGGGCATCGGTGGTTGCTCCGGTATGTTGTTGGTGGATGGTGGGACACCACAGAACGGAGGTGGTGGGATATACTCCATCCGATAGCGAAAGTTACCATCAACAATGGGATAACCATCAGTTAAATTGGCCAAATATAAATCCTGCGATTCGTAGTAGTTGTATGGTATGGATGCGCGCATTGTGTGCTTTGGAATGCCCAAAATCTCACAGCGCGTGGCATAAATGTTGTCCATAAACTTCTCAGCCGCCTTGATCCAGATAACGACCTCATGATCGGCATTGGTAAACTTGGAAATCTGCACGCCATACTTCTGGCTCAACTCGTCGAAACGCATGTCGAGTTGAGGATCATCCTGGTAGTAGTTAAATTTGAGTATAACTGGTATATTGCCCATCAACTGTTGACGTGCACGATTCACGTTGTCAATGCAGCCAATGACCACCACTTTGGTGCGATCCTCTGGCCGTTGGGCGTCCGGAAATATGATGGTCGTCTCTGTAGCGTGCATAATATTGAATAGTTTCATGTTCTGGTATCCCTTGATGAACTCATGATAATGTTCACTTATATCCATCTCACAGCGTACATACATTTGACTAGCATCCGTTGACCAAATGAAATTCATGACCAACTGTGTGGCGTAACGCACTTGAGCCGACAACATCTCCGATCCGCGTATGCTCACTTGATTGCCTAGCAACATCGGTTTGCTGGTGAACACAATGCGCACGTGATGCATCAGTTCGAGCATCTTGATGTATTGATGCGACTTAAAGTTCTCAATCGGATGTGGAAAATCAAAGATATACATCAACGGCGAGTTGGAGCGGATCAAGGAGCGAGCACGTTCCACCTGGTTCGTGGCACCAGTGATCTCCACCTGATTCTGTCTCACACCCGCGGTGTTCAAGTTACGTGTAAAGTGTATGTACACATTGGTCGCATCAATTATGCGCTTCAAGTTTTCACCATCATGTCCGATTATGAACGAGTAGTACTTATTGCTCACATCCATTTCCAGTGTAATACGCGATGCGGCACGTGGTCGGAAAAATGCCAAAATAAGTTTTCTGGCACGCCTCACCTGATCCAGTTTGCCGGTAAGACGGAAAGAGGGTTTGCTTTCCATGTCTGCGATTGTCTCGCGATCTGGCAAATACACAGACGCCTGCGTAGTATTGATGACGC
The DNA here is from genome assembly GCA_018152125.1 of Drosophila dunni. Classification (NCBI taxonomy): domain Eukaryota; kingdom Metazoa; phylum Arthropoda; class Insecta; order Diptera; family Drosophilidae; genus Drosophila; species Drosophila dunni. Next base: position 8,395,908 of record JAECXC010000648.1, on the reverse strand, counting down.
TCTCAAAAAATTGATTATACGCACGGAGGCCACGATTTTGCAGAATACGCTCCAATTGATAGCGACTAATATGTAGTACTTCAGTATGTTTAATATCCATTTTGTTGGCAAATTTTTTCGTCGGCTTGTCGCGTCGCATTGCAGTTCGCAAAAGAAAGAGACACATGGTGGATTACCTATAAATAGCTATCGATTATTGTGCTATCGATGTGAAGAGTTCAATGAACCAATAGTTCATTGCATCCTGTGCGCTTGCGCAATGGGTTGAATACCGATAAGTACCGATAAGTGCCTAGAGTATTGCTCTTATTTGCACTCAATAGGCGACCATTTTGTTCAGCACTCTCTCCCACGCTCTCTCTCTCTCTCTCTCTCTCTCTGCGGGCCAATGCTGCTGCTGTCGATCAAATTGAGCTTTGAGTGCATTCATTTAAAACAGCCACTCAGTGTGTGTGGTGTAACAACACTGCGCGGGCGTGCGCTTGTGTGTGGTGAGTTTTTGGTTTGCTTGTATTAGTAAACAGTGTTGCCCATAGGCGGCCAAAAACAAACAAGGACAGACATAGGCGGTAAAAGTGAACAGAAAAGGGACAAATATATGAGCTTACTGTTTACATGGTGAAAAAATACAAATTAAAAGAATTTTATTAATTGTTAAAAATACAAATAAAACTCTTATTGTGGCAGGTACCTATTAAAATAAAGATTAATATTGTCTGCAATGTTTTTAAATATATATACTTCATATTTATCGGAGTAAATAATACTCATACAGTGAAAACTCCTTTGGTCGGCCAGCGACGGTGCCAGTCTTTTGTTCGTCCGCCAAAGCAAATGTCCGCCAAAGCAAATGTCCGCCAAAGCAAATGTCCGCCAAAGCAGATGTCCGCCAAAGGAGATGTCCGCCTAAGAGAACGCATTTTGTATGAAAGTCCACTCGTTCGGCTCAGGAAGCTGTCCGCCTGAGGGAGCCGTCCGCGAGTAGAGCATTCACTTTAATTGTATACCGATTAAAATTAAGTTTCAATTGTAAACGTTTAAATTTCCCCAGCTTTTTATAAACTCCACCAACTTTTCTGTATACATTTCAATTGTCTCGTTTATTTAGTACATAATTTTTATAGTTAGCAGTTGGTTAGTCATCAAAAGGATCAGTGCCATTATCATTATCAATGTCATCATTATCCTCATCCTCGAAACGAAAGAAGTCGACATCGTCCTCAGCCGTCTCCCTGTCACGTTCCTGCTTGTTCTCCTTCTTGTTGTTTTTATGCTCCAGCTGTTCGAGACTGTCCGCCGGTTGCTCCTCTTTCGGCTCATCGAAAATGCCACGCTCAGCGGCTCCCAGCTCATAGACGGGAGATTCCTCCGAAACTTGCGTCTGCTTGCTGGGTATGCGCACCAGAAGCGGTGGCTTGACAACAACCTTCGTTTGATTCGTCTGATGATTGAGCATGCCCTGATACAGATGAGGGAAACGTCGCTGGAACTCGGCCTTAATCCGCAGTAATCGCTCCAGCATGCCAGGTGTTAGCATATGATGGCTCTGGGCCATAATGTGGGTATCTCGACGTGGCCGCAAGTAAGCCTCATAGCTGCCACCGCCGCCGTAGAGCGGACGATGCGGATTATAGGCCTTCTCGGTCCAGGGATCGTGGGGCTGCTCCACGGGCAGCAAACCCATGTAGGGACGCAACAAACTATCGCTGTAGCCGAGCACGGCGTTAACTTCCTCCGGATTGCTGTGGATTTCGGAGGCAATGTCTCGAGATGAGGATTGGGATGCAGATGTGGATGCAAATGTGGATGTGGATTGACTGAATGAATCGAGTGAATGGAAAATAAAAATAAAAGAGGATGAATTAGTGAAGCTATCGATTTGATGCATGGATTAGGCTAAGATTAAATGCTTAGATGCTACGATTAAAATTAATGCGTTTTAAATGGTTTTGGATTGAAGTGAAGTGGATTTCGGTTTGCGGCGCATGCGTCGTGCTCTGCCACGCCTCAAGCGGTTCGAGGGCGCAGCGGAGCTGGCACTAGTCGTAGCATAGCTAATGCCATTCAACTTGCGCTCCCGACGCAGCTGCAAGCGCAGCAGATCGTGAAGCACATCGATCAGCTGATCCAGTTTCGTGCTACGTGCACGCAGCAGCGACAGCTCCGCGTTGGATCTGCTCGTGGCCTGGCGTGGCAGGCGCAAGCCAACGGCACTCAAACCGGAGTCGGAAATGGTGTGGGAACTGTAGTTGGTGCTCCTACGACGCACAAACTTGCCCCTCAAGGCATAGGGCGTGGGCATGGTGGAACTGGACTCATCCGTTGCCTCCACCGCTTGCTCCTTGGCGTCCGTGCCGTCCGCTGCCAGTGAGTTGAGCATGTGCGCCACATTGGGACTCTCGGTGGTGCTAGTGGTGCTGCTGGTGGTGCCATTGCCCGACGCACGCTTCGCTTTGTTATCGGGTTTGTAGGGCGGCAGTTCCTGGTAACTGAAATCGGTGGAGTTGTTCGCCTCCGGCTTGGTGAGCTGCTCCCCTAGCGCGTACTGCTGCTGTTGCACCTGGGCGAGATGCTTGGTATCGTAACCCTTGCTGGCCAAGAGACTCTCCCACTTCTGCTCATCGTAGGCCTCGCTCTTGGGCACTTGAGTCCCAAGGTTCTGTGTGGGAATGGCATTGCTGCGCGGTGGCGCCTCCGTGGTTGTGGTAGTGGTGGTGGTGCTAGTAGTGGTGCTGCTGCTGCTACTGCTTGTCACCGCCTGCTGGCAAAGATGTAGTCCCTGCTGTGCCTGGTACAACTGCTCTTGCAGGCTCTGCACCAAAGTGTAGAGCTTCTGGAATTCTTCACGTGCTGCGGCCAGCTCCTTGGAGATGGTAGCATTGATATCTACCTCAGCACCGCTGCTGCTGCTGGCGTTTGTGTCCGGCACTGCCGTTTCCGGCGCATAGTCCTGCTCTGAGGCTACTTCACCGCCTGCCAGCTGATCACCGCTAATCTCCAGCGGCTCTTGACTAGCACGCTCCAACGCCTCACGTATGGAGGCGGCATTGTGACGCATCAATGCCTCCGCAGGATCCTCATCCGGGTTGAGTGTGATCTCCTTGAGTCCCAGCTTGTATTCCTTGCGCAACATGCTCAACGAGTTCTCATCTATGGTCTCCAGTGTGCTGTACTCCGCATTGCGACGGCGGCGTAACAAAAGCGGCTCCAACTGCTTCCACTCCTGCTGCTGCTGCTGGACTGCTCCTTCCCGCTGCAGTTGCTTGACATGATTCCTGTGCGAGCAACGGCAGCTGCTGCCGCAGGCGCAGTGAGCGCTACCGCAGCCACAGCCGCCAGTAGCTCTAGAGGATTGGCTATCAAATTGTGCTAACCTTTTGGTAATGTGATGACTGCTGCTCGTCAGTGGGGCTGCGGTGGTGGTGGTGCTGCTCGAGGTTTCATCGGGTTTTATTGCCTGAAATGCGTCGCCTGTTTAATGACATGAGGAACAGCGAGCGAGGAAGAAGATGAAACTTGTGAATGACATGAGACAAAGCTACAGAATGTGTTCTGTGTGGTGGTGGGTGTGGTGCAGGTGCTTAATGTCTGCTATGGTGTGTGGTGTGGTTGGAATCCTCGTGTGTAGGTGCAGGAGTAGTGCATTTGTGGTGCTGTGTAGTGTTGTTTCATGTACTTTTGTCTGAACTACTTCAACTTACCCCCATTGTATGATGCTGACGCAGCATGCTCGTGATCTCATCATCTCCCACAGCGGCACGGTAGCCAGCACCACCATACGCATTGGAGGCATAGCCACCGCCGCCATAGCTAGTGCCATAACTGGGCACGTAGTGGTAGTGTGGTCTCGCTGGCTGTACTGGCACTTGTTGGTAGTAGTTGATTATGGTGGGTCCACCTCTGGACTTGGACTTCTTGTGATGATTACCACCCAAGCCAAGTGCATCGACTGCATGCGAAAAGTGGTTAGTCACTCGATTACGAAACACTCCATACAGATTACCTTTGTGGCGCGCCTGGCTCTCCGTCTCTGGCATTTGGGGCTGTGCCTCGCCTACTTCAGTAGCACCTGTGATCTGTTGTGGCGCTTCCGTGTCAGACTGTTGCTCTGCGCGTGCCTGCTCGACTGCCTCCATTGCCCCTCCTGCTCGCATCATTGCTTGCCGCTGCCTTTCCTCCAAATCTCCTCCTACCGACTCGTTGTTCTGCTCCTGCATTGCCCTCATCTTTTCTGCCTGTTGTTGCTGCTCCTGAGCGCCTGCTGCCCTCATCATTGCTTGCCGCTGCATTTGCTCCAAAGGTCCACCAGCCCGCATCATTGTTTGCTGCCTTTCCATGGCCTTCATCTTTTCTTCTGCCCATTGTCGTTCAGCGGACACCAGTGGCCTCTGAAGTTCGGCTTGACCCTGCGGCTGTGACTGTGGCTGTTGCTGTGCACGTTGCTGCTCCTCCATGGTCCTCATTGGTGTCTCTGCCCACTGTCGCATCTTCTCGGACTGCTGACGCACTGCTGCCTCAAATTGTCGCTGCTGCATCAGCTGTGTCTGTTGCTCTGCTCGTGCCTGCTCCTGCATTGCTCTCATCTTCTCTGCCATTAGTGGCTCCTGACGCGGCTGCATCTCCTGCTGCTGCATCAGTTGCTGCTGCTGCTCAATTTGCTGGCGTTGCTGCTGCATGGCCAGCAATTGTTGCTGCTGTTGCTGCTGCTGTTGTTGTTGCTGTTGATGCACTGCTTGTAGCATCTTGGCGTGTTGCTCGTGACGTAGTTGCTCCTGGATGCGACGCTGTTGCTCTGCCATCGCTTCCTGCTGCTGTGTCCTAGCATCCTCAGTGCGCATTTGATGGGACTGCTGCAACATCTGCTGCTGTATCATCTGTTGCTGCTGTTGTAACATCTGTTGCTGCTGTTGTAACATCGGTTGCTGCTGTTGCAACATCGGTTGTTGCTGCTGCTGCATCATCGGTTGCTGCTGCTGCACCATTGGTTGCTGCTGCTGCATAGAAGGCGCCTCCGCTCGGTAGGCTGCATAGACCCTTTCCTCTGCTGTTGGCTTTCGTTGCTGCTCCTCTTTGGCCATGCGATAGGCATAGGCCATGACATTGATGATGTCCTCCTTGGACAGTTCCGACTGTGGTATCTGACGCTTGAAGCCAGCCATGTGGGGTTCCCGTTGTGTCTTCTTTTGCGCCTCCTTGTACAGCAGACGACGCACATAATCATCGCGCAGAGCACGCTCAATGTCCGCCCTTGTAATCTTGTGCACGGGAGTACGGCTGAGTGGATAGCGTAGCGTATACGTGGGTGTCTGTCGCTGATCCATTGTGGTGCCCTGGGCACTGGCACGCATCTCACGAGCCATGACCTCGATGCGCTGCAGCAGCTTCAGTTCGTTGATCACTTGACGCTCGAATGCCTGGAGTTTGGATTCAATCTCCAACTGATCCGATGTCTTGGGCTCTGAGTCGTTGCTGGTGGTGGGCATACGGAACCATAGCAATGGCACACGCTTCTTCTCCTGTTCCCTTTCCTGCTCCATCTTCAGAGCGGCTTTAAGCTTTTGCTGTGCGAGCTGCGCTTCGTTCTGCCCTTGATGCCTGTAGTTGTTGATGTCCATTCTGTCGGCAGTGTCGGGTTTTACACGCACCTCGGAAATGTCGGAAGCCTGAGCAGTGGGATCTGCAGCAGCACCTGGAGCACCTGGCCAGAACTGACGCAGACCGGCCATAAAGGCATCGGGAGTGGGTGCAGGTGGCATACCAGCTAGCGCACTACCCAGCATTGTGTTGGTGCCATCAAAGAAGGCGCCAAAAGGCAGGGCGGGAGCCGGAGCTGCTGGCGGTGGTGGTGGTGGTGGTGCATCATCAGTTGCTGCCTTGGCTGTGGCTGCGGCTGGAGGCGGTGGTGGTGGAGCTACAGGTGCTGGTGCTCCAAGCAGACCATCGAGTGTGGGTAGTCCCATGCTCGACATTGCCTGGCCCAAATTGAAGTTATCCGGCAACTGTGGCAACGGTGGCATTTGTCCCAACGTTGGCATTTGTCCCAAGGTTGGCATTTGTCCCAGATTCTCTGGCAGCAAACCCTGACCTAAATTCAAAGCCTGGCCAAGACTCGCTGGATTCTGGATTTGTGATAGCAATTGCTGCAGCATTGCGGGAGGATTCAGTGGAGTGCGAGCGGGTGTAGCTGGAGGATTTTGACGTGTCACACGTGACTTTTGGGCATTCTGATCATCGGCGAGCACCAGCACAACCTTCGAGGCTGACGACTGTAGGTTATCAGGAATAGCGCCGAGTATGGATGTGGCGGGGAAGAGGCTGCCCCAGCGAAGGAGACTGCTCAAAGCCGGGAACATCAAGAAGAATGCATCCACAGAGGGTATGCCACTGGGCTGGAGGGTCAGTGGCGGCACCTGGGCGAGCATCTGCGAAAGAGGGGGATATCAGAAAGGAAACGATAAGAAAATGGTAAAATTTGAAGAAAATTTGGGTACAGGGTATAGTAGCACCACCCTTACCCTACCTAACCCTATCGCTCACACTGAACCATCATTTCTTTCGTTCCCAAGGCCAGTGTTGCCAACTTAACTAAAGTAGGTTTGGCAACACAGCTTCAGCAGTTCCATGCGCAGTGTAGCCAACTCAGCTGGAGCTTTTTTCTAACTAAATTTCTGGTCTAGAGTTGCCAACTCAGCTAATAACAGCCAGTGTTGGCAACAGGCTGTGCACGTCACCACATTAATTACTTAACCATGAACTTGTACTAACCTCTTCAGAGGTGGGAAAACGTAGTTTATTCTCCGTTGTGTTGGAATTCATTTGGTTGGCCTCATCCGTTAATCCTTCGACTGTGGCCGCAGCTGCATCACCGCTTATAACGGTTGATCGCTGCTGCGCATCCTGGCTGCTGATCAAGGGTATCAGCAGCAACACAAACCACAATAATCTCATATTTAATCCTTTTGTTCGCGCTTTACTCGGTTTTACTTTTTGTCCAGAGAGCGGAAACTCGCGCCACGCTTAAGCACGATCGACTGTCGACTGACGACCAACTGCCACAGACGCCCAACCATATAGAATTTGCGACTAATGAAAAAGAGAACAAAAAGAAATGCATTGAAACAACAAGCGAATTGGTTGACATTGCAGAATTGTATGCAGAAAAAATGAACTCTGCAATTTTGCACGCACTTGACTTGCAGACAACCTCAGCGAACCCCTTAGCACACTTCACCGCTGAGTTCACCGCAACTTACTCACCACATAGACATCGCTAACCCAATTTACCTACATACACACACACACACACACATATATAGTTTTAAGCTGCGCTTTCAATTCGTTTCCGTATGTGTGCCACAAAAGAAGAGCTGCAAAGAACAAATTATAAATTATATACGTTAACACACACACACTCATACCGCTTTTGCTTACCTGCAGTGGCAAAAACCTTGGCTTTCAACAATTCGCTGATGAGCAATTTTTTAATTGTCATTACATTTTGCATCAGCGGAAATATTGCACTGAAAAGAAAACCAAAGTGCAATTCGTTTTGCCGCCATTCGATCGCTTATCTGTGACGTGTTTTGTCTAAATTTAAATGTAACTGACAAATCCGGAAGCTGTGTGCAATTTGAACTGCAAGCGAAGTTGGTTGCGCGAAACAGTGTCTACACACTTTTTGACTATTTAATTCGCATTTCTAACTGACATGGCAACGTGTTTATTTAACAAAATAGACAAAAGCCAAAGAATTAAAAAGCACGATCAAACTGATAAATGCGAAATAAAAAAAATAGATTTAATTTTTAACAGTATTTGCCTTATCAAATATTAAGATTGCAATTAAAATGAAAAAAATTAGATAAATTTTATCAACATCTTTTACTAGGAAAAACCTCTCAGCGTACTTTCGCTTCATCCTAAAGTAGGTCAATTTAACGCTGAGCTTTGCTTAGGCATGTACTAAAGTCCCATAATAATTGTTTTACAAAGTGTTTAACAAGTCAATCAGCTGCTTTCATTTTTTCCATTTATAATTTCAACATAGCTCTTGGAATTTGCGACTGTGGGTGACTTTTTAACGTTTTAAGCAATTTTTTTTGGTAGCCGACTCAGCAGAATTATAACATTAAAATTACATACATATATGGTCAGCGATCTTTGCTCTGTTTAGCGTTTTAAAAACTGATGATGCATCGGTTGCACTTTCTTGCACCAATTACTCATTTCAAGATAAACCACCAGAAGTGCAACAAAAATACGCTTACCTCTTATTTTCTTAGATTTTATTGCCATACGCTTTGCATTTGGGGTCACACTGGCCGACAGTTGTCTGCGATGACTCGCTGGACGCACACAAGTACGAGCGCCCAAGGTCCCAATTCATTTTGATTTTAAATATGCGCTTTTGTTATTATTATTTAGTTTTTGCTGATAAATATTCATTTGAAGATCATTTTGCTGCAGACACACACAGCGAAAGTTTGCAGTAGACATTTAGGTGTGTATTTTTAATGTATTTAATGATTATCTTTAGATCGGCGAGCTGGTCACACTGCTCAGAGTCATTTCAAAACAATAACAACATTTCCAGTTAACAAAACCAACAATTGTTAGCCATACATTTGTATATTCCTATTGCATGCCAACACGAAACTGATGATTCATCAGTTGCAATTATTCATTTGAAAATGAACTACAGAAATAGAGGTAATAATTATGTTTAACTCGCTGTCGTTTATTTCAATCGGTCGCAGCACTTACACATACACGCACACACACACACACACACTCGCTTCGACCGTTGCAGTTGCAAAAAATATACTATATTTTGATGTTGAGTGGTCACACTGCAGTGTTTAATGGAAGATCAAACAGCTGGTCACACAATTGTCTGCAGTAATTCAAAATAATAATAAACTGTTGAACTATAAATTTGTATTTCTTTTACAGTTAATCGCATGTGGCATGTGACTGCATTTTTCAACTGATGGCACCCACATCCATTTAAATCCAATTTGCCCGATAATGCAATGCGATAAGCGCCTGCAATTGCAAACTAAAGTTAAAAGCCCGTCCTGAAAAATAGTTTGGCCCGGACGCTTCAACAAAATGCTTGCGTTTGAAGCACTGCAGACATCAACGTACAACATTACGCTAATGTATGCCGTCGTTTGGACTATTAACAGTCACTATGCCAGCGATTCCACCAAACCGCTGTCCATTGTCCACTTTGCAACGCAGGACAAGAATCGTGGCATACACAATGATCTCATCGATGCGGTGCTTGGACTCGCATCTGGCGCCGGACGCATCAAATTTGTGCTCGAAGGTGAACGCATCGATGAAACAATTCCGGTACTAGACACCATCACAGCGACTGGCACTGGTCAATCCTCATTGAATATGCAAACAACGGCAATTTGGCTGCTGGACAGCATTTGGGCATACTATCGCCTGGAGCGGCGTCTCCTGCAACCGGATGGTTCGTTCAAACGCAATGGCTTCTACTGCATTGTGTATACGGGTCAGGAGCGTGAGCGTCTCGATGTTATTAGGTTAATCTTTCATCGTCTCTTTGCCGTTTATGCGATCAATGTTAATGTGTTTCTGGAGGATCCTCAAACCGGTCAAGTGGAGGTCTATAACTACTATCCATATCGTACGAAACGTTGTCAATCATCGCAACCCGTACTCTATGCCACATTCCGTGGTGGTTTGGGTACATCACCGCAAATTCATGTGGACAATCAGACAGATTTCTTTGCTCCCAAACTGGATAACATGTATGGCTGTCCCTTGGTTGTGGTCACCCTGGAGTATCGACCTTTTGTTGCCTTTACCGACGATCCCAGTGCTCCCGGTGGACGCAAACTGAACGGCATTGAGGGCATGCTCTTTCAATTGCTTGCAGAGCGCATGAATTTCAGCATTCAACTTGTCGAGCAAGTGGATCTCGATCGTGGCGTGGTCTTGCCCAATGGCACCATAACGGGCGCCATGAGAATGGTGAGTTTTCCCACATTTCGTATAGTTTAGACCAAGGCTCTGCATTCCAGCTGGAACAAACTTTACGTCTTATTGGGCAGAAGCTGTAGTCAGGGTATTATAGGTTTATTTAAAGTACTTCGGTTCTCTACAAAAGAAAGTCTTCCACAAATACTGAGTGTAGTACTCCTGAAGAGAAATATCACTATAGCTATATTATCTGTTTTTAAATTGCTTTTAAGCAATATGATATTTTGAAAATACAGGTTGAACCTTGACAATTCGTGCTCTAGGGACTGCACAAAACCTCCCAGTATTAAATTATCTAAGTTCTACCTTTATAGCAATATAAATAATGAAAATATATATATAGAAACGCTAAATTAACGAAAATTTTAAGATTTTATATACTTTTACCGATCATATATGTAGATTAGGTTAGTTTAGGTTAAGCCGGGCTCCCTTAAAGGACAGTGCATATGCCACTTGGCGGCCCGTAGTGATCCGGTCTTGGAGGAACTTCTATCTGTAGTCCTGCAGGATGCGAGATTGTTTGGCGAAAGCCAACAGCTCCCTAGGACGCATCCTTGAGTGAGTGTAGATTTGGTGCTCCTAGGCACTTTATCCTCGATCGAACCAGTGGGGGACAGTGGCATAAGACGTATTCTAGCGTTTCGTTGCATTGTCGGCAGCCAGGCAGTGAACGGTAAGTAAGCCAACCAACAGTCTGCATTCCTCCCGAGAAAGTTGCAGTAAGTAGTGACTGAGGTGAGTGTTGTGCACTCTGTGGATTAAGTAAGCTTAGATCTGTCTGATTAATTGATTTACTCACTAAATTTGTATTAATTTGAGTATAGCTTTGTACTGCACAGTCACAGGGTATACAACAGTTGTGCGAACTCAAATAAGCGCAAACTGCGATCACAACAGTCAAGTGAAAAGTAACCTACCAACGGCTATAAAAGGTTTCAAATTTCCCATTTGTTAACCAGGTCAAATTCGATTCGGTTGCTGATACCAGAGCTTAAAGGCTCTGAGACTTAGGACCTTCAGATTTAAGTCGAATTTCACCATTTTAGGGACTGTTTTCTAGGTTATAAGTACCTTTAGTAGCTACATTTATCTAGAACCAATCGAGCCTTAACAAGTTTTCCAAAGTCCATTTGGTTAGACCCCAAACTTTAATTTAGTACATAAATATCTTTAAAATTTCCGTACTAAATCCTTCCCCTTCTTGCAGATTGTCGATGGTGAAGCGAACATTACCTTCGGCGCCTTCATGTACAACAAGGTGCGAGCGGAGCACATGCTGCCCTCGATCACCTACACGAGTTTTCCGATCGTGCTCATCGTGCCTGGTGGCCATCAGCTGACACCGCTGCAGCGTCTCACAAAACCGTTACACACGCTCACCTGGTTTTGTATTTTGGCCAGCATTGTGCTGGGCTTTGTGGTGATTGGTATCATGCAGGTGATTGTGTCGGTGCCACGCCTGCGTCGCTTTGTGCTCGGCGAGCACAATCGCTGGCCCTGCCTGACCCTGTGGTGCATACTGTTGGGTCAGTCCAGCCATCGCACACCTCGACGCAATTTCGCACGCTTCCTGCTCATGTTGTGGATACTACAGACTTTGATACTGCGTGCTGCCTACACGGGAGAATTGTTTATTTTGCTGCAGGATGGCAAAATGCGTACACCATTGCGTACTCTGGGCGAGGTGTTGGCCCAGAACTATATATTCCATTTGGTGCCCTCACTGGCACCGATCTTTAAAAACCTTTTGCCTCCCGAGCGGATAGTCGTACTGCCCACTGTCATCAAATCATTGCAACAACTGAGGGACGATGAGGAGGATCAGATTGTGGTGCCTGTGCTGCAACCGACGGCTGATCGTTTCGATGCTGACTCTGGACCAGATAAGCCACGTCTCTCCGTACTCCCCGATCACCTGATGACGGCTCCCTTGGCCATGTTTATGCGTCAGCATTCGTATCTCAAGCTAAAGGTCAACAAGCTGCTCATTAACATGATGTCTGCTGGTTTGGTCCATCGCTTTCGTCGCATGTACTTGGACAGAATCGAGCACATGGCTGCCCAGCGTAAACGAGATCCTACTAAACTCAGTCTCTGGCTGCTAGCGGGCATCTTTGGCTCGTTTCTCACCTTACAATTGCTGGCTTGTCTGGTTTTCTATCTGGAGCTTCGTGCAGCGGTTCCAAGGCGTCGACGTCTCAGACGTTTCATGGATACTGTCAATCGTTATGTGGCCTAAATTCAGCTCTCTCAACTCTTTTCCTTTCCTTCAAGCTTAAGTTTATGTGGATTATTCGAAAGTTTCTTAGCATACTTAGTAAGCCTTCTACCTCTAGGTAGGTTACTGAATTCCACAAAAAATTTAATTAAATTTAAAAAAAAAATTAAGAACCATCTTAGAGTGACAGTCAGAAGGGTAAGCAGAAGTTCTCCCAGGACCGATTCTGAGGCTGACTATTGATGAATGTTTTGAAACACTTAAAACTATATATTTGATTTACATTAAGTCCCTACATCTAGAATGAAGCGTTGTGCTTGCAATTCTCTGCGGTAATAGCCCCTGTCCTAACAGTAGTAACATTTACTAATTACTCTTAATATTACCTTTGGCTATTGGTAAATTGTATTATAACTTTTCCGACATTCAAACAAATTTGATGAGAAAAGGTTAGTTTAGATATATATTTATTTTTAATTTTAATACTTCTGATTATATATACATATAAAGCATTATACTACTGTGGCCCAGTAAGCCCGCGAAGTTTGAATTGAAAATTCAACTAACTTTTTGCCCACAGTAGTAGATTTTGCATAGCGAAGCTAGAATTTTAGACCGATTGTTGCCATAGCAGCTATATTAAAGATAGAGTAGAACGATCTTAGCTAAAATTAATCAGCATGGCTGGAAAAATTCAAAGTTAATATATAATATGTATACAGTGAAAGCTCCCTTGGCCGGACAGCCACGGTTCCAGTATTTTTGTCCGCCCAAGAGAGATGTCCGCCTAAGATATCGGATTTTGTATAAAAATCATGCTAAAAAACTATAAAATTTGTCCGACTAAGAGATCTGTCCGCCTGAGGGAGCTGTTCGCCTGAGGGAGATGTCCGCCTGAGGGAGATGTCCGCCTGAGGGAGCTGTCCGCCTGAGGGAGCTGTCCGCCTGGGGGAGTTGTCCGCCTGAGTTAGCTGTCCGCGAGTAGAGCTTTCACTGTACAATATTTTTGGTCCGATCTGGTAGAACTTGTCAAAAACTCATACCAAAACTGACACTTTTCAGATCTAAAGCAAGTAAGTAAAGCCATCTGCGACCTAGAGCCGTTGGAACAGCCAATGAAGCACTCCAAATCGAGGATGCAAGCTGAGCAGCTCTAGAAGAAAGACACAAAGAATCAAGGACTCGGCACAGAGCAGACAATAGAAAGCAGCGTGAAGAAAACGCGTCGACTGAGTGAAGTGATCATCTTGGGCATAGGTTAACGGACGAATTCTAGTCGCAGTGGTCAACGAGGGATTAGCCCAAATGGGGATCTTGGTGAGCTGCTGGCAAATGCCAAAGCTACGCAGATCAAAGAGCAACTGACTTATGGCTCGGCCCAAATAGGAACCCAACGGAAAGTGCATGCAAATAATGTTATTCATCAACTTCTTCTCGAGCATGACAAAACTATGATGCTCCTTTCGATGCCGGGCCAGATAATAATAGAGGAAATCCCTGCTGGTTAGAAGACCAAAACGACCCCCAGCCGGTTGTTGCAGAAGATAATCAAACATGTCCACAGGCGTGCCGGGATATATACTGGCTCTATCGGTCAGCGAGGGTATTGAGCTGATCATTCGATGCGTGGCATGATCCATTATGATGCTATAATTCTCACGCATTGTCTGCTCCCAGGTCAGCGGTAATGGACGCACTGGCGCATTGTGAACAAACTCAAAGATGGAGCCCTCGTAGCCAATACGTAGCATAAACAACAACATGACCCAACCCAGCTTAGCTGGAGACGGCACCAAGTGTCCCCAGTGTCTAAAGCTGCGAAAGAGCAAATGGATCACGGCCATAATCACCAACAGCGTCCACGTGCAGCACTTGTAGGGTAACAGCATGATTTCATAGTAGCTATAGGCCTTACCCTCCGGAAAGAGTATGATGTACTCCACTTGATTGTAGCTCACGGTGTTGGTAAAGTACTTGGCACGCGCAGCATTACAGGCAGTGCAGCCGAAGGTGAGGTTACCACGACGCTCGCGAAGCATACCGTAGACACCGGTGAAGGTGCCGTTCATGTAGACAGTGCCACCTACCAAATCAGGCGGATCATTGGCCGTCCAAGTGATCCGAAAGTTGAGTCTCTTTGCCAACAGCTTGAAGAGCACGGCATCCCAGCCCTGCAACTGATCCTCCACGTTAGCGCGTAGTGGATGAAGTTCCAGATAGGGTGGTATATTCCAGAGTATGGCATTGAGTGGACAACCGTGTAGATTGTGCAGCTTCGGGGGGTAAAGCTGCGAGCGAAGCGCCTTACGCAGTGGAAGCTCCACCGGTTCGTAGGATTCACAGGACGGTTGGCTGCCCGTACCGTAGGGCAGAAATGTATACATTCCAACGGTTCCCCTCTGCAGTTGCACCAACAGCAGCACTGTATCAATGTTCATGCGTTCGTGCAGCATGTAAGCAAAGATCTCTCTCATTCGTAGCTGGGATTGCTCCCTCGTCTCATTGGTTAGCATGACCAGCAGAAACTTGTGCTTGTGGGTTGCCGTCGCCTTCGAAGTGCCGTTAAGATACCACTCCAAGTGCGCCACATCCTCCACAAAGAACATCATCAACTGCACTATCTGATTGATCTCTCCGCTGCTCATCTTTTCATCCAGCAGTATGGGCAACTGTGCGTCTAGACTGCGGCGATGCAGTATCCGATCGAGTACGGAGTCCACCAGCCGTACTTCCTCCAGTGGTAGAAAGTTCCTGTACTCGGTGCTCACAAAGATGCTCATGTTCGTGGCGGCACAGGTGTACGTGAAAATCAACTGCAGCACATTTCTCAAATTTCCCAAGGATTTGGTTTTCGGTAGCAGAGTCTCTGGAGCTGCTGCGGAAAATGCAGCAAAAAGCAGCAGTAAAATCACCAAATGACTGCGCTTTTCCATCTCTCGTATTGAACTGGTAAAAATCTGTCTCTGATTTGGATTGGAAGTGGAATCAAATTGATTCCACATCGATTAGGGAAGTGCACTTCACATGCAATGCACTCGGGAACAATGAGATACCCTGTAAAAAGTTAAAAAGCGGATGCGAAGCTAGTGACGAAAGTGGAGTCATAAAGCCAACGATTCTCAGTAGGTTAATTTTCCCCACATTTTTTAGGAATCTTAATTTCAAAAAATGTCCCAAAACAGTGTCACCCCATCCTATTCAGATCTGTAGCTTAATTCCAGGGTTTCTTAAAATAATTAGCTTTAGATAGATTATCGTAGGTGCTGCCATATTGTTGCGAATAAAGAGAGTGCTTTCCAACACTGTAAGTCATTTTATTTCGCGTGTGAAGCTAGCAACTACTACTCTGTTTGAAATTTTCTTCCTCGCGGTCTGTGGCCTGGGAATTAAAGGTAAGTCAATTTAAACGCTGTAATACATTAACAAATCTGTGTTTATTACTTAAACTAATTGCTGTCTGCAATGGCGATAGGTAGCTAGGAGGCGCAGACACAGGGAGCACGTGAGTGCCCGAAAGTGTTGTACGCGCCCGTCAGCTCTCAATTTTAGGCATTTGTGTGCGTGACAGGTTTCGGTGTCAGTTTTGTGTATGTATGAGACGCATAACCATAAATTAACACCATCAACGCGCACACAAGCATACACACGCACGTCGGTCTCATTCACAGACAAGTTCGCCTTCCGCCTCTCATTTCACATGCACGCACGCTGATAGACAGGCCGCCATATTGTGTGGTGCTCCGCATGTGAGTTTGTTGTGTGATGAAAAGAAGAGAGATTTGAATGCACAAGCAGTGGCAGCAGTAGCAAGCGCTTTGGCATAAAGAGAGCAAGCGATCACGTGCTCTCTTGCGCTTGAATACGTTTAAGGCCCTGCCTAAGCAAGAACCAATACAACAACAAAAACATTTTTGCTCGACGCTTTTGTTGTACTTATTTGCTGTCTGCCTTTCTACGCCTTGCAGTGTGATTGGTGACAAATTGTGAGTGATAAAAAGATGAAAGCAGTGGCAGCAGTAGAAAGCTTGGCATAAAGAGAGCAATATAGACAGGCCGCCATATTGTGTGGTGCTCTGCATGTGAGTTTGTTGTGTGATGAAAAGAAGAGAGCTTTTAATGCACAAGCAGTGGCAGCAGTAGCAAGCGCTTTGGCATAAAGAGAGCAAGCGATCACGTGCTCTCTTCCGCTTGCATACGTTTAAGGCCCTGCCTAAGCAACAAACCAATTCATCAACAAAAACTTTTTTGCTCGTCGCTTTTGTTGTATTTATTTGCTGTCTGCCTTTCTACACCTTGCAGTGTGGCCACCTTGTGTGTGTGTGCAGTGCTCTCTTCATACAGGGTCGTCCATTTAATAATAAGTGCCTTCGCTTCCTGTCATTGTCAAGTTAAAGTTTGGCAACTCTTACAAAACGCAGAGTTACTTTGACTTCAAAATCAACGTTTCCGTCTTTCATTTCAGCGCAGCTCGTAGAACAAGTAACAAACTTTATTCAATTAACCTAAAAATAAAGAAAAAATTGAAATTAAAATGGCCGCTCAATTGCCTGAAGATTGGTCTCAAAAAGAACTCGTGGATTGGATTAACAAGGAGATGGAATGCGAAATTGAAAATTTGGTTGAGCTTAAGACTGGTGCAATTTATTGCCAGTTGGTGCATCGTCTAAATCCCGATGCGATTCATTTTGCGCGTGTCAAGTTGGTAACACGCCATCGAGCCGATTTTAAGGATAATTTCTACTTGTTGAATGTCGCCTTCAAGAGGCTCAACATTCACAGTCGATTTCCGATAAGTGAGTTGATCAAGGGACGAGGTCACTTCGAATTCCTGAACTGGTTGCGTCGCTTCTATGAGCAACATAAGCGCCATAGGTACTATGATGCTGTTTTCGAGCGTGGCGGAAAGGATATTGGACTGAGCAAGAATGTATCCCATCGCAGGAGCTTATTTCAGCTTGGCGACAGCATGGAATCAACATCTGGCATATCATCTGGTCTGGCTGGTCAGAGCTTACTTGGCTGTTTGTCGGATTGGTCCTTAAATTCAACTGACTCGAATGACTCAGCTATTGTGGATGAAAAGGGCCAGAATCGTGCTTATAAACCAACGGACGGTAACTTGGACAGTATGTTTAAGCAGTTGAAAGTAGGGAAGGAAGCTTTTGTCGATTCTCAGCTTGGAATTTCACCACTTTCAGGCGTGTTGGAAAATCCCTTTGAAATAAGTCAGACATCTAGTAAGTCTTTGGAAAATATGTGTACATTCTAACAAATATATCTAAATAATTCAACATCTTGAATCGTTTGTAATTTATTTTTGAAGATCCTTTTTTTGGATTTGATTCTGCATCCCAAAACATTAACAATTCGGCCGAAATTATAGCTGTATATTCTGCTAAGATTATTCAAAATATGCTTTAAGTTACCTAAAACTGTTTTAAAAATATTTTTATTTATTTTGTCTAGATAATAAGTCTTCATTTGACGAGAAATCTCCATTTTCTTGGCTTTCTTCCACAATGAAGTCAACTAACAACAGTAAGATTTTTCTAAAGTTTTAAAAACTAACCTTCAAATAATTTTACATTTCTTCAGATTTGAAGCCATCAACGCCAGTTTTTGGGTTACCAGACGATAAGATGGCAGCTAGCTCAGGTAGGATTTTGAAATCGTTTTAAAAAATGTTTTGATTTTTTTTTTTAATATTAATTTTTTAAAGCCTTTCTGAATTCGAACTTTGGGCTTGATTTAAAATCCGCTAATTCTGGGTCACCAACCAATAAGTTGCCCACTAACTCGAGTAAGATTTTTTAGTTTTGTTTAAAAATGTTTTTTTTTTTTTTATTAATTTATTGTAATTTTTGCTTTTCACAATTTTATCAGATTCGAGAGTTGGAGTTGATTCATTTAACCCAAGTATTAATTTCAAAAAAATTTAAAAAACTTTTTGAATTATAAATTTAAAATTTTTTAGATACGAAACTGGAATTTGATTCATCACCCCGATTTGGGTTAATACCCGATAAGTTGCCCACTAGACAGAGATTTTCAAGTTAGATTTTGAAATTTATTTAAAAATGTTTTGAATTTATTGTAATAATTATTTTTCACAATTTTTTTTCCAGATTGGAAACATGGAATGGATTCAAACGTTTCATTTTCTGGGTTACCAATCAATAAGTTGGCCACTAACTCAAGTAAGATTTTTAAATTTCTTAATGTTTAAGTATAAAAAAATGTTTTGAATTTGTTGTAATTATTATTTTTCACAATTTTTTCCAGATTGGAAACATGGAATGAATTCAAAACCCCTATTTTTTGAGTCACCAACCGCTAAGACCGCAAACTCAAGTATAATTTTAAACATATTTTAAAAAACGTTTCCAATTAGTTGTACTTTTAAAATTTTTTCAGATTCGAAACCGGAACTTGATTCAAAATCCTCATTTTTTGATTCACCAACCGATAAGTTGGTCACTAACTCAAGTAAGATCTTTCAAAACCTTTTTTTAGTATATGCAATTGTCAATAACCTTTTATATTACCGTACTTTATTTAGATTCAAAGCTTTATCGAAAGTCGCCATTTTTCGATTTGATAGCCACTGAGATGAACACTAACTTAAGTAAGATTTTAAAGCATTTTTTACAATTTTTATTATTTTTGAAACATGTTGAAATTGTGTGCCATTTTTCTAGATGTTCAGCCTGACCCTGGACCTGCGCCTTCATGGCCATTTGTTGCCCATTTCACCCAAAGTAATTTAAAAATAGTATTATATTAAAAATTGTTGAATTAGAAAATTTAATATTTTATATTTTTTTGTAGACTCTAATGGTGAACAGACTGCTGCATCTTCAATTGTGTCGTCAAGTGCTGAAGCAATGCCGGAAGAGTCGAGTATGAGTTTAATAAAATATTTTTAAAACTTTTTAATAACTGAAATATTTGTTTCATCAGAGAATAATACGATTGCTTTGGAAAAAGATGAGGGAGCACTGAGTTGTGTTGATCGACGTGGTCTTGTCGTTAAATCCCCTGGTAAATATTGTTTTAAATATGTGACAAGTATTTTAATTTTTAATATTAAAAATGTAATTTTCCGTTACAGGATTTGAAAAGACTGCCTTGCAAAAGCAAGATTGTCTTCGTGAAATTGAATCCGTACCTAGCAAGCACTCCAAAAAGCATGCTAAAATGGAAAAAGTCAAACATTTGTCTAAAGAGGCTGTTAAGGATACTGCCAAGGAGGACAAGGATATTGCCAAGCATTCCCAGAAATCTATTTCTAATAATGGTTTTGGAAATGATATTGCCAAAGAAAAGAACGAGACTGAGGATGATCAGGATGACGATTTGAATGCTAAGTTCGCAAACATTGTTTCACTGCGCGAAGAAAATTCCGAGTTGGAATCCGCTTTATTTAACATCTACAAAGTGTCTCAGGAGAATGAAAAGGATCCTGCTAAGACAATCGAAAACGTGCAAGAAATTTTGAAAAAAGAAAACATTAACAAATATTTACCCCAGTAAATATTTTACATTTGCTGCAATATTTACCACAGTAAATACTTTGCAATACAACACAAACTAAAAAGCAATCTAAACAAATTTTTTACCACCTTTAAGATTTCTCTGTTTAAATTTATTGGTTTTTTACCACAAATACAAATTTATATATTTAAACAAGAGAAGAGAATTTAATTGCAATATGAAACTTAAAAAAAAAAAAACAATTTGTAATTTTTATATTTCTTACAAATAAAATGAAATAATACACAATATGTAACGTTTGAATTTTTTTATTTTGTGCTATAAGCGATAATTTTTACATAACAAATGTTATCGTTAATGCAGAAATAAAAAATGTTTGAATTGAACATTCAAATTTAAATTACGCGCCCTTTGCGCTGCGTTCACTGTTATCGATACACTGTTAAGCGCATAATGCAACCCTGCTCACGCACAAAACCTTCCAACACTTATGCTGCAAAACAATTTTAAGTAAATATAAAATAAGCAAAACATAATTTGTTAAATGGTAGGAGTCATTATTGAATTAAATTTTTATTTATTTATAGTGGCAAGCAAACTTTGTGCTCGATATAGATAAATGCACAAAATGCAACCATGCGCGCAGATGAAACTTAACAGCACTGGAGTTCCGCCGACATACATACGTATAAACAAGGGTACACAATTAATAAATATACAAGTTTATTGTTGTTCTGTGTGCCAGTTTGGTAAATAAAGCACAAAATGGACCTGGACTGGCAGAACAGTCTGACGGAGATCAAGGAGCGTGGCCAATATCTGCTGCACTCGGAGAAATGGGCCGACTGCCGCTTTTTGGTAGGCACGCCGCCAAATCAACGCATCATCTCTGGCCACAAGCTGCTCCTGGCGATGGCGTCGCCCGTCTTTGAACGCATGTTCTATGGCAATCTGCCAGATAAAACTGATCCTATTATAATACCGGATGTGCAACCGGAGGCATTTGAGGCAATGCTTGAATACATTTACACGGATCGCATTACAATCGGTTCCTTTGACAAGGCCTGCGAACTGTGCTACGTGGCAAAGAAATATATGCTTCCCCATGTAGTCACCCGCTGTACACACTTCCTGTGGGCCGATCTGAGTCCCAAAAATGCCTGTCGTGCCTACGAGTTTGCCAAACTGTTTGACGAGCCGCGTTTGATGCAGAGCAGCATGGAATTAATCGCGGCCAATACACGTGAGGTGCTTTCGGATCCCAGTTTTCTGGATATTGAGGTCTCCACCCTGATGGCCATACTGGATCAGCATCGTCTGAACATTGACTCGGAACTGGATCTCTTCAATTGCCTGCTTAAATTTGCCAGCGAGCGTGGAATACTCAATGAGAGTAGTGTTCATGATGACACGCCCAGTGGCAGTGGCACCAGCAAGTCAATAAATCCCAATCCGGAACACTCGGACATGGCGGGCACTGAGGCACACGACATCGTTGTGGAGGAAATTAAAATGGAACCCGATGTGGCGGCAATGGTGCGTCATATGCATCAAGACGAGGATGTGGACAATTTCAAGCAAATTCCAGCCGTGGTTAATTCACCACCCAGCTCACCAATCTCTGCCTCCGGTTCAGCTTCCTGCTCCTCGAACTTGAACGTGGGACAAGTGAACGATGATGTGGTGATCATAGATAGCGATGCCTCTGGCAATGCCAATGATGAAATGAACGCAGCCGAGGCAGCAGCCAATATGATCAACATGATGGACGCCCAGCGAACAATTATGGATGGAGCCATGCTACGACAGGCGGTGAAGAAGATACGTTTCCTCACGATGACGCCACAACAGTTTGCCGAGGGACCAGCTCGTTCCAAGTTACTGCAACAGCATGAGGCGCTGGCCATACTGATCAAGATCTCGAGTCCCACATTGAATGACTGCAATATGCCAGAGGGATTCTGTGTCTCGCGCAGCACACGCAATTTCTTTGAGTCGTCGCATCGACAGCGTGAATTGAATTCCTCGTATCGCTTGGTCGCGGGTTGCAGCGCCAGCAGCAATAATTCATCGAATCCCTCCTGCTTTCCGGCTGGTCCCACTGCTCGCTTGGCCGGCACCAGCGCCTATCCGCAATCGGCGAATCAGCCGCTCTTCACCCGACAACGAATCAGTGTGCCTTTGAATCTGGGTCCTGTCATGGATCCGCACATGCCCATTAATGCGGCCGCCTTCTATCCCGACGAGCCGGCACTGTCTTTGTCCCACAATGTTCCACCTGGTGCTGGTTTCGGCGATAGTTTTGATCCAGCTGCCGGCCCAAGCGGTGGTCCTGTTCCAGGTCCCGGACCTGGTCCTGCTTCTGGCCCAGCTGGCAACGACAATGAGGTGGCTGCATCCAGCAATTCATTTCACGACATGGTCCGCTCCTACTGCATGCGCTCCATGACGCGACAGTTTGACTACAGAAACACGAGCGTCACCGATGCAGGTGTCACCTTCCAGGTGCGTATTTGGATGCTGTTCACTCTATCCTTTTGTTCCTTTCGCTTTTTCTATTACTTCTCTACCTTTACTCCCAAATTTCTCATTTGTCTACTCTGATTCATTCATTCAACTACTTACTCCCCTCTCCCTCTTTTTCATACTCCCTTCATTTCAACTGGTTTTCTCACATCTTTCAACTTTTCTTTTGCATTTCAAGGTCTCCTTTTCTACTCCTCTGCTCCTTTTCATTACCTTCCTGTCTTCTTCCAACTCCTCCTTATCCTTCTCCTTTTTACTCCACTCTTTACTACTCTTCTTTTCCTTTCAAATTCTCATCTGCACCTTTTAATTACCTCCCGGGTGTTCTTCAGTCCTCCTTATCCTCCTTTTACTTCTTCATTCTACTCCTCTTTTTCCTCACTATTATATTTTCCTCCTGTGTTCCTTTTCCCCTCTCTTTTCTTTTTCCTATCCCCTTCCTCCTGACTCTTCTATTTTGCCGCCACATCTCTAATATTTCGTCTCATTTCCAGGTGGACACTAACATTTGGATCCTGGGCGTCCAGGTGCCCACTCAAGTGCTCTGCGGTGAGCTAATGAACTCCGCTGGCTTTCCGCTCTACACGGAGGTGCTTTACGCGCACATACAGGACATGCACGGTTCGAGAATCACGTATACGCACTGTACGGCACGTGTGCGCTACGATTCGCATTTGGATATAACCTTCGATCGACCCGTCTATATATACCGCAATCAGATCTATAAGATCTATGTGGTCTTTAACAAAATGGGCTGGTATCCGATGTACTCCTGTGTACCGGATACCATCAAGCAGCGTGTCAAATTCATGTTCAATGTGGGCAATCCAACAGAATCTGTACGCGATGGTCTCATCTATGCCATCATCTTCTCCACACCGCAGGATCAAGTGCGACAGTTGATTGATTAAATTTCGGATAATTACTTCTTTTTGTTTTTAAGTCTTTCTTGATTTTTATTTCTAGAAATTCCATGTGATAGAGCTAGGAAATGGCCGTACAGTAAAGCTTCCCACTGGCGGTTTTAGCCTGTATTTACTTTATTGTTATTATATACCCCTAAACTAATGTCTTTTTCGTCTATAGCGACAACTACAATTAAAAAACTTTCTCAATTTAAATAAATTTAGCATTTTGCTATTAAATTTTATAAAAAAAAAATTTAAGTTCGTAGCTGTGGCCGTTTGGACTGCACGATGATCAGTCAGTCTAAGTGTGAGCTTTGAAAGCTCTACCTCAACTCCCACACTTCATAATATCACTCTAAAAAATTGTACAATAAATAAATTTTCAGTTTATTGCATTTTTAGTGCTCATTGTGGAAAAAAACAACAAAATTACAAAGGAAACAAAAAAAATTCATTTACATTTATGTTAAGGTTAGAAAGAGAGGTGAGATAAACGTTCAGTGTGCGCGAGCGGGACGGAGCGTGTGTGCGTGTATTAACATATGAAAAATAGCAGAAAAAAGTAAAAGGGAAGAGAGCAGCAGACAGAGAGAGAAAGAGAGAGTGAGCTGAAATGAGCTTTGAGCAAAGCTCAAGCAGCTTTACATATACATATGTACAAGTGTGTGTGTGTGTAGGCGCGTGCCTGTGTGTGTGTTTGAGTGGACTCTATTTGCCGTAGTTGGCACAACCGCCGCTGGCATACTCTGGCTCCTCGCAGGTAAGCGTATGCTCATCAAACACCTTGTCCTCTCCGCAGCTGATCAGACGGGGATAGCCCTCGACGCAGGTGATCAGGCGATGGCAATCGCCCGACACGGGGAAACGTGGGAAAGGCCAGAATCGAGCGGCAACCGAATTGGGATCCACTTTCGTTGGGCACTTGAAGCCCACAACGGCTGCAATGAAAGAAGAAAAGTTATCGATTAGTCAAAACTGTCGACCAAGTAATCGATTATTGCGTTTTTGTCTGTGAATACAAATTAGTTTAATCCCGTTTGTTATCAAATTAATACAAACTTCAAACTTTTTGTCTATTAAACTAAACTATCGAATTTATCGATTTTTCTATAAACGTTAGAAAATATCGAATGTGTTCCAAAAAGTTTTTAACTCTAGTTTGACCTTGCATCTATACTTATTTTGTGGGAGAAGCATTATAATCAATCGGAAGTATCGATAAATATCGAACATATCGAATATGTACACTATCGATATAACTATGCATTATTGCCTTTGCATATATAGATTTTTATGTATATGTATATGTATACCATCGATAAATTACCTACTCCAATTATGCTATTTATCGACAGCTAGTTGCTCGACTACATATAGCATTTTGTTATCGAATTTAATCGCTATCGATAACGTAACGATAACTCACCCTCGGGATTGCAGTGATCCAAGAGCTGATCGGGCCAATTGCAGCCGTGAATGCGCTCATCGTAGGCCAATCCGGCGTCGCAGTCTTGCTCATGGGGCTCTCCATGGGCGCACTTGATGTACGTGGTGGAGCACTCCTTGGAGACGGCATACAAACCAAATTGGTACTCGCAGCCAGGCGTTGAAATGGGCGTGGCTGCATAAGAAAATTAATCGATTAATCGATTTGTAAGTTTTTGTAGTTTTCAGCAATTTTGTTGTCACTTTAGCTTATTTATGGCTAGAACTAGCTACTTACGATCCCATTGGCGTCCCTTGCAGTCCACGGCCCAATTGTAGTTGCAGTGATTGTGCACAGCTCCCTTGCCATCGAAGAGCAGACCGTTCTCGCAGGTCTCCAGCGTTAGCGTACCGTTGGTGCAGAGAAAGAACTGATCACAGTTCTCGGTGTGAGCGTACGCCTGTACGCCGTACTTCTCGGGACACTCCGGTGAGCCCACGGCAACAGCATGGCCTGCAAAACAGTGTTATCGTAGTAGTTATCGTTATCGAAACAATCAAGAGCTCGATAGAAGTTAAAGTAGTGTGTGTATAAAAGTAAATCTGGCTTGAAGAAGGCAGAAGAAGGCTTTTCCGACCACAGAAAGTATATGTAGTGAAAGCTCCACTCGCGGACAACACCCTCAGGTGGACAGCTTGAAACCAGACGAGTTTTTTAGTTTTTCAGCATGATTTTCATACAAAATCCGTTCTCTTAGGCGGACATCTTTCTTGGGCTAATATAGCACCTGTCTGTATGAACTACTGAATCTTACAAACTATAAGAGCTAGAGACGCCAAATTTGGCGTGGAAGTACTCCAAATTGTTGCCACGTCCCTTACCGTTACTCACTAAGTTTGCTCCAGATCGGACAACTATATCCCATCTTTAGAAAATTAGCATTAAAATAAGTAATCGCTGTTAAAAGTTAAGACCGTTTCGAAATTTATAATTTAAATTGCCATAACAGCTAATTTTAGTTAAGTTTACTGCCATTAAAACGGTCTCTGCGTGCTTTTAAAAAAAACGTAAATTCCCAACGGCTTTTTTCAGCTTTTTTAGCTTTTGTTTGCATCCCCAGCGAGCTGTCAACACTGTCGCCGTCGCCGTCGCCGTGTTGCAACAATTCGCATCGGTTACAAGCGTCAAACGTTTTGTCGCCAGCATGAGACGGAGCTGGAGTGGAGTGACAGGGATGGAGAGACATGGACAGACGTTGAGACGCTGTGGAAATTGTTGTCAATGCTGTTTTCCCACCATTTCCCATGCCCATTATCAAAACTTGAACGCGACAACTTCCTTCCCACAACAAAATGCAACTAGTTTTAGTTTTAGCTGTTTTTTTTTTTTAGCTCTTTTTTGTTGTTGTTGGCGCCGGCAACGCTTTCGAGCATCTTCGTGTCTAGCGCTGACGCCGGCAGCGTTGATGGCTAACGGTGATGTAACCGTGAACAGGTAACAGGTTCAACGCATCGCAACATTGTTTTTTTAGCTTTTTTTTTTATTTGTTTTTTTTTTCGAAAATTTCAAACTGAGTTTTCTCGCAACAGATTATGTCGCACACATGTGTATAGATATATTTAAATATCTGTTAAAGATTTCCGGTAATTATCGAGCATTTTATTGGCTTTTCGTAGACAGTGAAAAGTGTTTTAAATATTTTCAAGCTTGGAGAAATTTTTAAACATAATTGATATGTTAATTGAAAAATTTGCATTTAAATTCATAAAATTTGTTTCATTTTTTGTGGTTTTTTCTAAAATTAAATTATAACATTTGCCAAATCCCGTTAAAATGAAAGTCAATTGGATTTTGTAGCCCGCCAATTTAGTTGTTTTGCTTCAAATAAAAATTAAAAAAAAAAAAATTTGAATTTAAAGTTAAAACAAGACAAAACTCGTTGGGCTGAACGTTGAGATTTATAGATCTTATAATGTGATTGTCTCTAATTGTTAACTGGTTTGACGGGCCAAGTTCTACTTGGCTACTTGGGCTTTTGGTATCATTTAAATGCCTGGCATTTGTCGTTAATTATTAAAATCAAGTTCTACACTGAGCAAAAGTATTTTTCTTTATAAATAAATTAAACTTAACACACTTCTATGTCATAAGTACGTTAAAAACCCTTTATCCTTAATAATAAAAATTATACTTTCATAAATCTTCAACTATACATCGAAAGATTGGTTAAAATCGATAAATGGGACTAACGATCAGTCAAAAAGTCCATCCATAATATAACTGAAGTAAAGATCAAGTTAAATTTAAACTGTTATACTACTGCTGTTATACGAACGATCGGGCTCAGACTCTCAACGTTCTCTCTTGTAACTAGTTCTTTTGCCTAGCTTTTCGTTAAGTGTAGCCAACGCTGACTCAGTGTTGCCAACTAAAGAAAAGCAAAAGTAACTGAAACTAAAACTGAGACTGAAACTGGCACTCGATCTGCATGCGAAATGAGCTGTAAAGGGTGCTGCCACAGCTACCACGCCCACTACCCACAGCCCCCCTGACTGACAGACCAAAGTGCGTCAGGGTTAAACTGCCAAACCAACCCCCCTGCCCCTCCTTCCAAACGCACACACACACACACAATCACCTGCCATTAATTAGAGCGACAAATCTTTGACTTAGCCTTCAGCAGAAACAAAAAAAACATCAAAGAAAAATAAACCAGTAAATTAAACTGGATTTACGATTGGCCAGAACAAAAGAAGTTGGTAACGCGCCAACGAGTCAAATTCGAATTGGTAACCAATTTGGTAGCCAATTGCTGCGGAATTTTTGAAAGTAAAAGCTTTTGCACAGTGGGCACGCGAGTGGAAGGTTGCGCTAATTAAATGCGCACACACATGATCAGTGTGACCACATCTATTGAAAGTAATTTGCCCACACGCACACACCACCCCACACCTCACAACCCCACACTTACCACAGGCCACAAGCGCCAGGATCAGGACGCTGCTCACTTGCAATCGTTGCATGTTTGGCGGCAAAAACAAAACAACAAAAAAAAATAACAAAACTAAAAAAAACAGCAATCACAACAAAATGGGAAAAGAGAGTGCTTTTTGTTGTTGTTTAAAATTAAAATTTAAATTCCAAGCGAATCGGCAGCACGGTAAACGGTGACAACAATAGCGCGTTACTTTTAAATATTTCCGCTGTAGACGTTTCACGTTTTAACGGTTACGCGTTCCAAACTCAACTGAAAAGATTTATACCGCGCTCAAGAAGAAGAAGAAGCAGAAGTCCATAGCGCCAGCTGCGACGCTGGCGACAACAAAAACAAAAAACACACACACTCACACACCGACGCAAGCCAAAAGTTTTGCAAAGCTTTGAGTTTGTGTTTGTTTTTGTGTTTGAATTTTTTGCCTGCTTAGGGATATTTGGGAGGTGGGGGCAAAGTAAGCACACACACATGCATGTCTGCCCACAATAAGCGTGTGCGTGTTACTGTGTATGTTTGTGTGTGTTTGTCGGTGTGTCTTGCGTATGTTGTCACTGACGATTGATCGAGCAATTTTAGTACAAATACAAAATGCAAAACGTGATTTGGCTACATTGCTATTGTTGTTGTGTTGTTTTTGTTGCTGCACTGCGCGCACAACAATAACACCAACAACAACAACAATGTGTGTGTGATTGAAAGTAAAAGGCAAAGCTCAAGCAGCCCGTAAGCTTCATTCATTATTGCATTCGGCTTGCCTCGGGCGGCTACTCGTACCCGTGTTCGTGCTTGTACTGATATTCATTTTCGCTTTCGTGTGTTTCGTTTGTTTGTGTTTGTGCTTTGCTTTGCTTACGTTCGTCTTGCCGATTACCGTTACATTGTTAACTATTGCAAAACTCTGGTTACTCTTTGCTTCGTTGTTGCGGTAAGCAGAAAGGCAGGCAGCCAGGCAGCGGCACAGACAGCATTGATTGCATAACGAGCAAAGCCCGAAAGCTGTCGACGTC
This sequence comes from Drosophila dunni, assembly GCA_018152125.1. Classification (NCBI taxonomy): domain Eukaryota; kingdom Metazoa; phylum Arthropoda; class Insecta; order Diptera; family Drosophilidae; genus Drosophila; species Drosophila dunni. The sequence goes on along the minus strand of JAECXC010000648.1, from coordinate 8,367,314 downwards.
GCCTGCAGCTGGGCATGCACTTTTTGAACGATGGGCAACACCGCTTCGTCGTCTTGTTTGCCATAGACACACAGCCACGCGAGCACAGTGTGTTTGCGCCTGTAAACAGGCAACGAAATGGTTACGTTGACATTTTTGAGCGTATTTTATTCTGAATGCAATTAATAAGGGTAAAAAGTAAGCGATGGACTTTACATACAATGTATTAAATTATTAATTTTATTTATTAAACTTTTCTTTGTATTTATTCGATAGCTATGAAAGGGAAGGTGCGGCGTTGCCAGGTTTTTGCAGTAGTATAAACCAAATAGTTTCTTAAAATATTGAAATATAATCTATTTTTTATTTTTATTTGCCAATTATGCGCTTAATTCAAAATAAAGAAAATATTTAAAAATTTAAATTTAAAATTAAAGTAAAAAAAATTCATTGTGTTTTGTGAATTTTAATTTTAATTTAGAACCAAAAAGTTGAAAAAAAAAAAACCTACAAAGGAAAAGAGAATTTTAAAAACTTCTTAACATTTTTTTCCTAAAATTATAGAAATTTAAGAAGTTAATAGGTTTTGTATAAATTGAGCACTTTAAAAATGTTGATAAAATTTCAAAAACATAGAAATGGCAAAGGATTTCAATACACATCGCAATCTACAGCTAAGTGCCAATAGGTGGGAAGAGTATTTCAGTTGTACTGTGATTAAAATTTGAATTTCTTAACTTCATTACTCATTGGCCAAATGCAATTAATGGCCATTGTGTTTTTTGGGTTGCCAAAGGGTTAATCAAGCTAACGCCCCTCTGCCCTCTTGACCAATATCTGGACGCCTGGAGCGTCAAAGTTTCAACATATGATGCCAACACGGAGAGGAAAAAAACAAGAAAAAATAAATTAACGATGTTAGCGACAAGATTAGCGACAAATCGATTTGTCCTCGATTCGTCTGGCTAAGCAGCAAAACACAGAAACAGTTAAAAGCTAAAAAGAAAAAAAATTAAAATAATAAAAAATAAAACATTTCGCGATCGCAAAATAAACACAATTGGCATAATTTCAAGTGTTGTTATTTAATCGAATGAGTTTGCAAATGAAAATGGAAACTTGTCTTTTGAATTAAGTGAATAAAGTACGATCGATCCGATCAAAAAAGTTTACTTAGACGGTATATAGCGCTTAACAATTAAAAGATAATGATTAAGAAAGGAAGGCGAGAAGATAAATTGGAAAAAATAGAACTACATAAAAGATAGAACAGTAAAAGTATTGAAAATAGTCAAGAAAAGGAGTAGAAAAAGAGATATATAGAAATTGAGATAGAAATAGGTGAAACTATAGATATAGAAAAAGATACAGATAAAGATATAGAGTAAAAGTAATTTAAGTAAAATAGTAAAAGCACCAAATATAGAAAGAAGAAGAGTTAGTTTTATGAAAACCGTTTATTTTTTGTTTGTTTTTGTATATTAATTAATAGTTGAAATTGTAGAGGAAATATATACACAACGATTTGAAAAGTATTTGTATAGTTTAAGCAAGAAAATAGAAAAAAACATTAGATAAATAGCTAAATTAGCAAGAGTACAGTAAAGAAAAGAGAGCTATAAGATAGAAAAGACAGAAAGTAGCGAGTAACAAGTAGCGAGTAACGAGTAGCCATAGTGTAGAAAAGTGTAGCTCGCCATAGAAGAGACACTTAAAGAGTAGAACATAGTATAGAAAAGAGCTCGCAAAGTGACGAGTAACGTGTGACGAGTAACGAGTCGCGAGTAAATTAAGTGCAACATATACGCGCTATAGGAAATTTATAGGCTAGAAACTACTAAGTTTAAGTGACTACGATACGCGTTCAACCCAAAGGACATGCAAATTTCAAGGGTCCTTCGTAGGATCTGGGCATTAAAAGGGGGCAGATTGGCTGTTGTATATCGGCGGGTGGCAAGCAGCCAAGTTTTCACATAATTTTTTTTTTGAAAATGGCTTAAGCCTTGTCGCCATCATCCTTGTACCAATCCTCACACCCGGGGACATTTTCGGGCGCATCGCACATCTCGGTTTCATCATTGTAGACCTCGCCCAGTTGGCAGCCCAAATCACGGGGATCCTCACCGCTCAGGCAGACGTAGAACTTTTGGCAATCGGTGGGATGTGGGTATCTGGGATGAGTGACAGCCTGACCGCGTGCATCCATTTTGGGCTGATCCTTGGGACATGTGAAGCCGCTGGCGGATTTCTCTGAGGGGGAAACGGGGGAAAAAAAAATTAGATTTTTAGCTTTAAAATAGATTTTACTGAGTTACTTACTTTCGGACATGTCGCAACCCTCACGCTTGGCGGTATCGGGCCAGACACAGGTGCCGGAGTACTCATCGAAGTGCAGACCGACGGTACATTTCATTTCCAGAGCATCACCGTTGATGCAATTGTAGAAAATATTGCAAACACTCGCCTCGGGATGAGCAAAGAAACCGTTCTGCCTAGGGCAGTACTTGGTCGACTTGGGCTCCTCTGTAAATCGAAAAAATTAGAGTCAAATTAAGACGATATCGTAAGGTAGTGCTTGTGTTACTTACGCAATTCCGTACGATCCTCGCAGTCGACATTGAAGGGCTGGTCGCATTTGTTGATCTTGCGATTGAAGGGATCAAACACTAGACCATCGGGGCAAAGTTTTGGCTTTGCGACGCCATCGTCGCAGTGGTAATATTTGTCGCACTGCACCTCATCGGCAAACTGTCCGTCCGGTTTGGGGCACTCGAAGCCAGCTCCAGCTAAAAAGAAGAAGAGGAAAACCAGTGAAAAAGTGTGAAAAACAGTTCAATAAACTTGAGCTTTCACCCGACGCCCGATTTCCTACTTGGAAAAACTGTAACAAGCTAAAAATCAATCGATCGAAGTTGTCAGAATAGCTTTTTTACGCTAAAACATGCTTTTTTATGACAAAAGGTTGTGTGCTTTGCTGTTTTGTGCGCAAATTTCAGTGACAGATCATATATTTGGTTATAACTTGACTGATTGCATTTTTGAAATATTTAATTTTTATGTATTTCAGCGACCTTCTGGCTATAAAACGGCTATTTGCGTATACTGAGACAAGCTGGCAACACTGGCAACAGCCAGTTGCATTTGGCCTTTTTCCTGTTTTCAGCGATTACATAATCGGGGCGGGTTTTTTTCTGGGCTTGTCGCTATCAGAGTCACAAAGTTACAGTTACAGTGGCCGTTCCAGTTCCAGTTTCAGTTCCAGTCTTGGTTCCAGACTGCAGCCGGTTTGATGTCAGTGTTACCTGTTTAACCAGCGAACTGCGGCATTTAAGCCATTAATGCAAATACTGCGACATTTGAAAGCAAACTCAAATGTCAGGCAGGGTCGTCTGACACAACATGCAAATAATGTTCGTGTAGATCTAAAGCTGTCAGATTGATGGAGCGATACCGTTAAAGCTCTTAAGACACACATGAACACATACACACGCATACGCGCAGGCTTTGTATGTGTGAGTTACTAATTTGCAGCCAATGTCAAAGTGATTAGCACTTGTCTGCGATCTGGCAACGCAATAGAAGTCGTATACGTGTATGTGTGTGTGCATGCATGCGTGTATCTTCGATTGTTGTAATATCGATTAAATGTAATGGCAAAGTATTTTAAATTACTGTTCTCACTCACTTGTTGCCGCCACACACAGTGTTACAGCAATGGCACATAAAAATAATTTCATTTTCTTTGTTTTCTTTTTTTGTTGTTTATAAAACTAGTTTGAAAACGGAAAAAAAAAGTTGCGGTGCCAATCCTTTGGGAGGCAACGGGTTAAAAAAAAATTATTAACTTTTTTTCTAGCGGACAACTTAATCGCGACTCAGTCGTTGCGATGGTTAAACTTAAACTAACAACGGAACGCCAAAGAGGCGCACTTTTCAAGACTTTTTAACCGGCAAGTTGCGCGTGCGCCGACTGCGCTGTCGACGCCACCAACGTTGGCGACTGTAAAACGCAGGCGCGGCAGCGGTAGCAGCGACACCGGCACTGACGGTGGTGGGGGGGTGGGCAGCAGTGGCTAAACTTAACCTGGGGGATTGCGACGCAGTCAGCGTCGTCGCTGCAGTGGCGGCGGCAGAGGAAGAGAGGCAGAAGCAGAGGCGAAGAAAGGCAAGGCAAAAGCTGTAATGAAGCAAGACAAGTAAATACATGCATAGCCTACATTGGTATGTGTGCCCACATAAAGTCATTAATTTGTATGTATGAAGCCCACAAGCAGCAGCACCAACAACAACAAGAGTGGAAATAAAAAGGGAGAGAAAAATAAATAAACATTCAAAACTCTGCCGGTTAACGACGTGCATGCAAATGCTTAACAATTTAACAGCAATAACATCACGCCAACAATAACGCAGGAGGAAAAAAAAATTAAATCGAAAGAAAAGTAAAGATAACAGAAACAAATGAATGTTAAATACGAGATGGAAGCGCAAAAAACCTTTCCAATAACAATAACAAGAAATAATGACAGCCACTTCAATTCAAAGCTTTACGTATGCAAATGTGTGAGAGTGCGTGCGTGTGTGAGTGAGTGCGTGCGTGCAAGTGTGTGTGGATATGGCTGTGTGCGTAAGTGCCCCTGTACGTGAGTGGTTGCCTACGTGTGTGCTTATCTCACACAAGTGTCATCACTAGCATGCAATTTGTAAACGTCATCAACATTTCGCTGCACTGTGCGTGAGAGAGTCCAGACGCTAGACCTTGGGGACAGGAAAGGAAGCGCTACCGATAAAACTGTGTCAAATTATCGAATATATTTTATGAGCACATCAAGTAATCAGTTATGCATATGCTATGTATATATGTAAATGTATGCGAAAATATGCTTAATGTGACGCACGCAATGCTCAAAAACCATAAACAAAATTTTGTAAAAAAAAATCAAAGTTTTTGACACAGCGCGCCGACTCAGAGAGACCCTGTATGAGTTGGAGTGAAATTGCAATATTTCACTCCAACTACGTAATTCAAGTATAGTAGGTATATGCTTAGAAAATGCTTAGGAATACTGAATGTGAGGTTATGTATGCTCAAAAAATCGACTGAGGCGGCTTTAACGTGCTATGGGACTGCAATACCTTGGCAAACTTGATCTACGTGTAGCTTAAAATTTGCGCACTGAGAAAAAGTTGTTTATAGCTTAAGCTTCAGCTATATATAGTACAAAAGTAGCCGATTTGGGTTGGGAATGTAAAAAAAATACTTTACTGCTGAACAAATTGAAACACCCTTGCAACCTACCTCAGTACAGGGTCTAGCAAAAAAACAAAAATCAACCTGTTGTCCTTGAGCGACGATCAAATAGCCGGCAAAACAACACGATCATGCTGCCGATAAAATACCAGGAGGGGAGCGGGGGAAACTTAAAGCAGTTAGCAACTAGTTAAAGTTAATTAAATAAACTTTTACTCTCGTCCAGCGCTGAAATCAAATCAAATGGAATAAATGCTGTTCCAAGCTGGTTTCGCGCAGCTTCTAGGAAATCCAAATCACAATAAAATCTGTAAATCATATCCGTATCGAATTTCGTATAAGTAGCAACATAATATTATGCCGTATTGTATAGATATAGGTATATATATATATATTTATCACTGCAATTAGCGAATCGTCTCTGAAGCGTCTGGAAGCTGAAAAACTCGTTGCTTTATAGTTTGGCAATACCAAAAATGCCAGATACAAGATACGAGTTAAAAGATACAAGATACAAGATACCAAAAAAGTAATACCAGATGCTGATCGAGTTTATTTCTTTTTTCTTTCGCTTTTTATTGTGCAGATGCGCTGATTAATCATGATCCACATTGATATCATCATAATCATCATGTCCATCTTCATCATCATCATTATCATTGTGGTTGCCTGGAGCCAGAGACAGCTGAAAGATTTTGTAATTCAAGGTTTCATTTGGGACTGCAATCAAATTAGCTTAAAAGAGAAAACAAAAATCAAAAATCGAAAAAAAAAACCTCTTGCAACCTCTCCAAAAATAAAATTAAATAAAATAAAACAAAGAAAAAAATGAAGACAGCTCGTTGGGTTTTTGGTCAAAATAAAGTTTGGGATTGCGAAATCAATGCATACTGTATGCAATTTATAGGCCATTACATTTCTTGTGTATTTTAAACAAAAACGCGTTCAAAACAAACAAACAAAAAAAAAATATATTTTTTTAAGTGGAAAAAGTAAAAACAAAATACAGAAATTTGATATTTTTCACATGAACCATTTGATACTCTTGCTGATTTTAGGCAAAGCATTAGTATATGAGAAAAACACACTAAATTTTAAAGTTATTAATGATAAAATTAAAAGTTTGTAGTGAAAATATTTAAAATAAATTTTAAAAATATTGAGCAAACGTTAATATTTTTTAAGTACTATATACCGTGAAAGCTCCCTTGGCCGGACAGGCACGGCTCCAGTATTTTTGTGCGCCCAAGGAAGATGTCCACCTAAGAGAACGGATTTTGTATGAAAATCATGCTAAACAACTATAAAATTAGTCCAGCTAAGGAGCTGTCCGCCTGAGGGAGCTGTCCGCCTAAGGGAACTGTCCGCTTGACGGAGCTGTCCGCCTGAGGGAGCTGTCCGCCTGAGGGTACTGTCCGCCTGACGGAGCTGTCCGCCTGAGGGAGCTGTAAGCTTGAGAGAGCTGTCCGCCTGAGGGAGATGTCCGCCTGAGGGAGCTGTCCGCCTGAGGGAGCTGTCCGCCTAAGGGAGCTGTCCGCCTAAGGGAGCTGTCCGCCTGAGGGAGCTGTCCGCATAAGGTAACTGTCCGCCTGAGGGACCTGTCCGCCTAAAGGAACTCTCCGCCTGAGGAAGCTATCCGCCTGACGGAGCTGTCCGCCTGAGGGAGCTGTCCGCGAGTAGAGTTTTCACTCTAATTGCTTTCTCTCAGTGTGACTAATTTTTTTTTTTAATTTGCTGACAAAAAATTAAGTTCAATAAAATACACGACTATTTTTCGCAGTGTAACAAACCCATCGAGTTTTAAAGTCTTTTATCTCAAATAAGTATAAATTGAAATATTTGTAAAATAAAAAAAAAACTTTTATTTTTTTAACAACTTTGATACAATTTAGTAATGCCCACTGCTAGGGTATAAAAACAAAGTTATTTAAGTTATTTAAATTTGTGTATTAATGCATTAATTAATGTATTTTGGGGCTTGGGCGGCGCAGTCAAAAGTGAACGAACCGTCAAGTGTGTCATTGTCATTGGGTGTGCGTTGTGTGTGTGCGTATGGGTGTGTGTGAGTGTGGGTGCCAAAAATAAATTTTGAAAATCTTTGGCCCAGCAGCGTCTTTGTCTCTTATTTTTCATATGCAGACGACACGACGTTTGGCATTTGGTGCCAGGTCAGTCAAGCAATTAACAGGTAATTACGGAAAAGAGGCGTACACATTTATATGGCCAGCAATTTACAGTTATGCCGCTTGCATGGACTGCCGCATAAATTAAAATGACAATGAATTGAGAAAAACGAAACAAGTTACATTCTCGCATGGCTTTCTATTTCCATTGGTTCTTTTTGATTTCACTTGACGGCACAAATGCGCATTGCATTAATTAGTTGTTTCACGTTACGAAGCAAGTGAAACAACTTATTCAACTTTTTGTTCACTAAATTCAAATTTTTGCGCGCTTGACAGCGCTGCCTGATCAGCAGTTTCGGTTATTGCAGTGCTACCACACCTGCAAGCACAGGGTGACTGTGCTTTGCCGATAAACGATTGACGCAACAATTGTTATCGTTGTGTGTGGTCACACTGGCCTAAATCGCGAAAACATTGCAGACGCATTCTCAATTGGAATAAAATGTTATTTTTGTAACTAACGAAAATCTCTCAATATTCTGCTTAATAGTGTACAAACAACATTGAAAGGTGCGCTTGAATAATATAATACATTAAAAGTGATTTCATAAGTTTCTAAAGCTTTTGTGTGAGAAATGAGCACACGCACGGAAAGTAGAAAACGACGTCACAACGATGACTGCGCTGCCTCCGGCTGCTGCTGCGCTTCGTCGCCGTCGCCGTTGTCAAATCTCTTGTTGTTGGCATTCGACTATTGATTTTTATTTGTGCAAATTTTTGTTGGCCGCAAATATTAAAACGCAACTAAAACGTTAACTAAATGAACAATAGAAAATTGTGAATTCAGATTAAAAGAAGTAATGAAATAACACACATACAAAAGCACACACATATATACGCCCATAGTTGTGTGGAGGCTTTCTTAACTTTTGGCCAGTTGGGTTGCTGCCGCTGCTGTTGTTGTTGTTGTTGTTGTTGAGGTGACATCATCAAAAGCAGCTGGTAACCAATATTGGTTACAATAACATTGCTTTCAACTGATTCATAACTGATATTCTTTAACATCTTTTTTTATTTCATGTTTTATAAATACAGAAAGCTGAGCTGAAGCTGCTTTGAAACTGCACTTGTTGTAGTTGTAGTTGTTGAGTGTCCCCTCGCCTCCCTTCTCCCTCGCACCTGTGCGTAGACAGATTAGATTAGCAACAAAAAAAAAAGTTGAAAGCGTTGCCACACGTCGAAAATGGATCGCAAGGCGGAGCTGGAACGAAAAAAGGCCAAATTGGCAGCACTGCGCGAGGAGAAGGATCGTCGTCGCCGTGAAAAGGAAATCAAAGATATGGAAGAGGCGGCCGGCAGAATCGGTACCGGCACCGGCATCGACAAGGACCAAAGAAAGTGAGTTATGGTAGTGTTTGCTGTTGAAATTTACTCCACTAACTTTATTTTTTCTAAATAGGGATTTGGATGAGATGCTGTCATCGCTGGGCGTTGCACCTGTCTCCGAAGTATTGTCCTCTTTATCATCGGCCAATTCGCTGACATCCGATAATTCCAATACACAAACGCCCGATGTTAGTTTGCAGGCCACAGTCAATGGACAAGGGTATGATTTGGACACAGTAGCAGACACTTTGTCACACACACATAGGCAGTTATATGCTTTTAAAATCAGCTTTTGTTTAGCTAGTTTTTTAAGGCCTAATTTGGCCTCAAATACCTGCCTGTCTGTGTAAACTGTTAGGTTTCAGACTGTCAATATTATTCCGATGTTAAGTATATATTTCACTATAATGTTAGAAATAGACCACACCAATTTTGTGTCAAAAACACAACCTTTTGAGCTTTTTGAAACAAAGTTACACATTTTTTTACATAAAACCATGTACTTTAAACTGTCCAAATCGGTCGACTATATCTTAAAGCAGTCATACATAGCATAGAGTCGGATTTAGTACAGAAAACTGAATCTTTTGCTTTAAGTTTTTTATTTAACATGCATACAAAAGTCCCATTTTGAAGCATAACTCAAACTATATAGTTAATTTACAGTAACATATAACTGGACTGCTTGTCTTTATCTTCCGTAGCGTTGGCAAGAAGCAGCCACTGAATCTGAGCGTCTACAATGTGCAGGCGACAAACATTCCACCAAAAGAGACACTCGTCTACACGAAACAGACACAAACCACAAGCACTGGAGGACACGAACGTGATGGTGCGTATACAACAGATCATAAATCAATATACACCTATATACCTGTAATGAAACATTTCAAACATAACTATATAGCGGCTATAACTTTACTGTAGACACTTTTCCTCTAGTTACCTTGCTTTTCTATTATAATTGTGTGTGAATTCCAAACTGTTTTTTGTCTTCTACTTTCTTGCTCCTTCAAGTATATTCAGTGTTTCTTCACCTATTCCTTCCCCTCCAAAAAAAGATATCTGTTATAGAAACTTGTGTTTTTTATGCGCCTCATTCGAAAACGATTAATTAAAGTTAGTGAAAGCTCAAAGCATAATTATAAAAGTGAAATAAAATAACAAATACAGTTCTTTCTTGCCACTCATCGCCTCTGTCAGGATATATGGAGGACTGGTGGCGTCCACGTAAAGGTACTAATCCTAGTTATAAGCAGTACACCACCAAAAAAAACCAAAACTTTTCAAACAGCACACAATTCACTATAATTTTAAATATATATTTATATCTTTTAGTTTTGTTATTTCTTGAGTTGTCTTTTTATTTTCATATATTTATTCTCATGCCAAGTATAGTATTATAATGCTTCGATTTAAAAAGCTTCTTGAAATTTTTCTCATTCGATGTCGAACTCGAAATTGAAATCAAAATCGGAATCGAGCGCAATTTAATAATTTGTCTATTTCATTTTTCTTCCCACTTTTATCTGTTCTTGGTACGCACGCAAAAAAAACTGCAGCTCATGCTACGGATTATTATGGTGAGTAGTTGTTGCGATTTGTATGTCGTTTAACTAGTTAGTATCTCTACCTAAACTCCCCCCTAACTTCCTTACTGTCTCACTTGTACTGTATTATTATTAATAACTATCTTAACTGTTTGTATTTAGTAGTTTCCACCAATCACTCGCTATTTATTGCTCTCGTTACTCGTTACTCGCTACTCGTCGCTCGTTAGTTGTATTTTCTTTTTGTTTAACTTACTTTTTTTGTTGTTTACTGTACTTTCTTCTATCTTGTTGTGTATTTAGCTGCTCGCATATCTATTTTTTACGGCCTAACGGTAAACATATATACAAACGATATATTTTTCCTCCATTTTATTAATTTTTTTACCTAACGAACAGAGTTTTTGATTTTATAATGTAGTAGTTGCTATGGAAGTCAATCTGCCCATAAGAGATTCAGTTTGTATCAGCATTATTATGTTAAGCATGTATATATGCCACTATATACATATATATCTTTTCAATTATACAGATATGAATATATATATAGTGCATATGATGCGTTTATGACTGTGAAAATGACAAATTGTTCAACTCCACCCAATTTATAAGTTTTATTAAGTAGTTGAAACTATTTTATTTATTTATACTTTTTTTAAGTTATAGACATAAATATAAATTCCTTTTTCTTAAGAAATCAGCTGTTTAAGTTTGCATACGTCACCGTATAACAGTCTTGACTGTTATACACTAGCTGTATTTGAGGTTAGGCTTGCCTTGACCATTTTCTTTTTATTTACATTTAACTACTTTATGCCATATACTTATATATTGATCATAATGTGTCTAGCCAATTAGTTCTATATCTTCTTAACTATTATAATTAACTTAAGTCTTGAAAAATGTAAGCCACAACCAAAACACACGAATACACACACACAGAGCCACTCACCCACACACATAAATGCATGTGTAAGCACTGAGAAATATCATGTACTATATACTTATATTTGACTATATATTATATATTGATTTAGAAACTTATCAGTTGTAATCTTAAACTTAACATTGTAATATCATTTTTGAGTGGTCGCCCCAAAATTCGACCAAATTGTGTGCTAATTTTATATTATTTAGTTTTAAACCAAAAAGCGTTAAGAAAACCAATTTTATGTTTCATACTCAGAGTCTATAACTCCACTATCTGTCTCACTCTCCCCAACTATCTCTCTCTCTCTCATTCGACTCTCTTTTAAACACATCTCGAAAAACATTTCTTTTCATTATAATATAAACGATTGCTATTTTTTGTATCGTTTTCACATTTGGTTTGATTATTTTATTTAACTTTCATTTTTTTGACAATGAGAATTAATTCTTGATCAATTTATTGGGGGCCGATAGATTTGAGTATTTTTTCGGGAACCCCCCGATTATTGCTTTTGTTTCTGATCAAAAAAAGCAAAGCGACAACAACAAAAAAAACTACAATGTGTATATGTACAATATATTTATTTCTTTATATTTCTTCAAGATGAATACAATCTTAATCCGGGTTTAGAGTGGGAGGATGAATTCACAGGTAGGTACACCCGAAAAAGAGGAGACTTTCGAAAAACAGTGATGGGAATTTCGACATGAAGCAAAATAGGAACGTACAAATTCTAACTTCTACGCGTCAAACCAAAAATAATTACAAACTAATTTAATTAAAAGTTGCAAAATTTGAAGAAATTGTTCAAAGAAATTAATGAAAAAGATCTTCGCGCTGGCTGTCACTTTCTAGCAAACACAGAAACACTTAACATACAGACGACACAAACACACACACACTCACTGACAAGCTATCCCTCTAACTGTCCTACTCTCTATCTATCTCTGTCCCTCTTGCGCTTGCCAAATGTATGTGCAGTTAATGAAAACTTTGTCATAACGCATGCATTAGATAATAGCATCATTCACCCCTCATCCCTCTTCATCTATCTCCCATTTTTTTTTGTGACTAACTCGATGCATCTAGAAAATTGCTTGCAAAATTAATGTGTGTGAAGAGTGCAGTTGCCATGCTGGTTTCGGTCACACTACTTTTGTAAAGGACTCCAAAGAGAGAACTTTTTCTCTTCAGGCAAACACTCTCTTCAAACACTTGCATTCTTCATACACACTCTCCAAACTTTTTCTGTCACCGTCTCTGTCTCACAGCACAGCAAGCGAAGCGCGTACCACGAAAGCAAGGAATAAAGAGAAAAGTAAAAACAAAAGCACACAAAGAGCGACATTTATTGGCTGTTTAAATGTTACAAAACAAAAGCTCATAAAAATGAATATAAACTAATTCGAAAACATGTAATATATTATTATTAGCATAAATACATAATTTTAAGTGCAAATTTATAAACTGGGTGGAGAAAATGATAAAACAGTTACACAGTTACAGCTGATAAATCAGAAATTGAAAAGTCGAGAAATGTGTTATGATACGAACTTGAATATTAATTACTATCTAATATGAAACTACTTACCTAGTAATTACTACATTCACAGATACATACAAACATTCATAAATACAAACATACCATAAATAATAATATTACTTAAAATATCTCTTATGCTACGACTTACAACATGTACATACAAAAATACACACTTACTACATACACACACACATACTCTCATACATTTAACTGAAGACAAAATTTGTAAATTATGAATTTATACAGAATTTCTTTTATTTGTTTTATAATTGGCTTTGTGTTCTTGTTTTATATACGGTAAACAGCGAATGCACTTCTCTAACACGCACACAGACACACACACCAACACCCATAAGCACGCAAACCACCTACACAAAATTTGACTTGTGTATAATATCTACAAAAGTGCATACAATTTGATATTACACACACAGTATGTGTGCGTGTGTGTGTCCTGCGCGTCCTCTCTCTGCTCTTGCTTTCTCTTCCTTTTCACACTCTTAACTTTTCATACTCACACCTAGCCGTGTTGAGTCTACCACTCTCGTTGTCTTTAGTATCGCTCTCTTTCTTGATCTCACTCTATTTTCACACACTGTCGCACATTTACGCATACACTGACCCACACGATCCACACACGTTACATCACAAGCTCGGACAAAGCCAAATGAAGAGTAAACAAAACAAATGTTTGACAGAGACAACAAATTGCAAATGCAACATGAGTAAAGAGTACAAAAAAACGAAAAATGCAAATGCAGCAAACAAAACAAAAACCACAAAACTAAAAAGTAGAATTGTTCCTGTTCTGTCGATTGTCAAGTTCCTTTAGCTGTGTTAGTTTTATACATTATAAACAGTGCTTGCATTTGATGCCCAAGGAGATGACGAAGAGAGCTCGCTGCCACATTTGGATCATGGTTTTAGCTCCAAGCTGCCACCGGGTTATCTCAACCATGGACTGCCCACCGTGAAGGACGTGGCACCGGCCATCACGCCCCTCGAGCAGAAGAAGGAGCAGGAGGAGAAAAAGGAGGGTGAGTAGCAGTGGCATAAGTTGTGTGGATTTCATTTTGTTGATCATTTAATGAATTACTTTCTAAATCAATTCAATTAAATTTGCAGTCAAGGAGCTGTCGGAGGAGCAGAAGCAAATGATCATACTGTCGGAGGACTTCCAGAGATTCGTGCTACGCGCGGGACGTGTCATTGAGCGCGCTCTCTCCGAGAATGTGGACATCTATACGGATTACATTGGTTGCGGCGATAATGAGGAGACAAATGACGAACGATCCCATGCTCGTCTGTCCCTAAATCGTGTCTTCTATGAGGAACGTTGGTCCAGAAATCGCTGCATAACGAGCATGGATTGGTCACCACATTTTCCAGAGCTGGTAGTCGCCTCCTATCACAACAATGAGGAGTGTCCCAATGAACCCGATGGCGTTGTCATGGTCTGGAATACGAAATTTAAGAAACAAACGCCCGAGGATATATTCCATTGTCAGAGCGCCGTAATGTCCACCTGCTTTGCCAAATTCAATCCAAATCTAATACTCGGTGGCACCTATTCGGGTCAGATTGTTCTCTGGGATAATCGTGTCCAGAAACGCACACCAATTCAGCGTACACCATTGAGTGCTGCAGCGCATACGCATCCAGTTTATTGCCTTCAAATGGTTGGCACACAGAATGCGCACAATGTCATCTCGATATCATCGGATGGTAAACTATGCTCCTGGTCGCTGGACATGCTCTCACAGCCACAGGATACGCTCGAATTGCAGCAGCGTCAATCGAAGGCAATTGCCATCACGTGCATGGCATTCCCGGCAAATGAGATCAACAGTTTGGTCATGGGCAGCGAGGATGGTTATGTCTACTCAGCATCTCGGCATGGTCTGCGCTCCGGTGTGAACGAGGTCTTTGAGCGGCATCTGGGACCAATTACGGGCATCTCAACGCATTATAATCAATCGTCACCAGACTTTGGTCATCTCTACTTAACCTCATCCATTGATTGGACCATCAAGTTGTGGTCCCTTAAGGTGAGTACTCTCCATTAAAGTTTTCATTAGAAATATCATTAAATCATCATAGTTGAAAAGGTGTATTAGATTTCAAGAAGTTTTCACCATAAGAATCGTTAGATAAACTAATGATTAATGACAATTCAAACTCCATAATCAATGAACGAATTTAATTAATAATTTATATAAACTAGAAGCTACATTTCAATAGACAAATTAATGACTTATGATAAACACACATCAGAGAGCAACAAAAATTAAATTTTCCAGACTTAAGAAAAAATTAGAATAACGTGGTAAAAATGGATTAATGTTTCATTATTCTAAAAAAAGTATTGATTGCAATGCACAAGGCATAATTTACAAAAACTATTAATGACGATTTAAAATTAATCTTCATTAGGCAGCAAATGTTTCAAAAGTTTTGAGAAGCGATTGCATTTCATAAGTAGAATTATTGATTAATCATTAGAGTATAACAATGGCTGCAAATATGTTTAGTTTGAAATAAGTATAGATTACATTTGATTAGAAAAACTATTAATTACATTTCTTTGTTAAAATAATTATCATTGGATAAGGGTAGAAAATAAACGATGGCATTTCATTGGAGTCAGTCGTTTGACTGATTCATTAGAAAACAAAAATTAATAAAAAATGTTTAGAGCTAAAAATATTAAAAAACAATGCTTGACAAAAACGATTGATTAATCATTAATACAAATTTCAATAGCTTAAGACAGATATTAAATATTAGATTAAGATAGATGGTTTAAAAAGAGAGATCATTATAATGAATTTTCGCTTTGCAGGACACTCGACCACTTTACTCATTTGAGGACAACTCCGATTACGTGATGGATGTCGCCTGGTCACCCGTGCATCCCGCCCTCTTTGCAGCTGTCGATGGCAGCGGTCGTCTTGATTTATGGAATCTCAATCAGGACACCGAAGTGCCCACAGCCTCAATTGTGGTCGATGGAGCGCCAGCGCTGAATCGCGTCTCCTGGACACCGTCTGGCCTCCATGTGACCATCGGCGATGAGTCCGGCAAGCTCTACGTCTACGATGTGGCTGAACATCTGGCGATACCGTCACGTGATGAATGGTCGCGTTTCAATGCAACGCTCAATGAGCTCAAGATGAACCAAAACGACGAAGTCTAAAAAAAAAAAGAAATTAAAAAACAATGCGAAAATATTACTAATTACAGAAAACCTTTCCTGAAATATAATCCCCGCAAAAAAGAAATGAAAGTAGAATTGAAAAGCAAAAGAAAATCAATGAAGATGAAATATCTGAAGAATCAGACATATAGAGTTGATATATAGTTAGTTTCAGGATGAGTTTTGTATTTTTTTTTTTTTCACTCCTACCCCCGACCCTGCCCCCGCAGAAGAAGAAGAAGCGGCAAAAATTATCGTTATGCTTAGTCATTGTATGGAAGAATTCTGGGGCACGAAGAGGATGAAAAGAGGAAGCTGAAAAACACACGAGGAAACAAAAGACTATTATACTATTTTTGAATTAAACATTTAACTGTATTTACATATATATTAACTATATACTTTATGTAATTACTCGTGCTATATTTTTAGTTGTTTTTTTTTTCTCTTCCATTTTCCTTCGAGGCTTTTCCTGTTTTTCCGCAATGCTCAATGTTTTTCACTGTGTTTTTTTTTTCATCTAATTTGATTAGTGAAATTCATTAAATGAAATTCACAAAAAAACAAAAAAAAAATGAACTCAAATCCTGCTAACATCATTGGTATTGTAATTTATTTTATTTTTTTATTTAAATATTATAATTATATAATTATTATTATAATGAATACTTTATTAGAACTGATTTGATTTCTGTTTGATATTTTTCATATGCATTTTCCTCTCGCCCGCTGTATAAAAAAAAAAAAACAATGAGAAAACTAAAAGTGAAAAAAAAAACATTTTCTTTATACATAAACTTATATACAAAAGAATATATATATGTATTTAAACATAAAGCGAACAAGTTGAGAATTAGAAGAATGACGGACAAGAAAAAAATGTATATTAATAACTCGTGCAAAGTGACAACTAAACCAACTATTTAACGAGATTAAATAAAGATAAAACTATAAACTCACACACATACAAGCATATGCACACATCAGTGTATATGTGTGTGTGTGTGTGTGTGTTTGCGTGAATAATGCCTCAATTAAAAGCATCCCAAAGTAGTTATTCATTTCCATTTACATAGTTAACGCATGAATCACGACATACGTAGTACTTATATATGTTTGTAAGTATGTCAGTGTGTAAAGCTTTCCATTGACTGCAGCGAAAGCCGAAATTAAAAGCTCGCCGGCAAAAGCTTTTAGTGGGCTGTGCGGCTGAGTTGGGCGGTGCTGCAGCGACGTCAGCAGAGACAACTACAGCGTTGTCGGCAACGACGACACATTTGTTTGTGTCTGTCAGTAGCAAAAGGTAAAGCCAAACGGCAAGCAGCACGAATCTCTCGCACAAAGCGAAAAGCAATAAACAAGAAAAAGAAATCAAGAAATTTGAAATATTTGCAATTTGCAAAGTGTTTGTAGTGACGTCAGTGTAAGCGAGACAGCGCTCAATTATTTGATTTGAAATAAACAGTTATAAAGTTAGAGCTGCAAAACAAAATGGACTACAAGGTAAGTACGCTGCTGCGTACGCAATCGAATCGATTGTGTCAGCTATAAACATATAGTATATTAAACATATTTCTTGGATGAGTCACAGCCAGTGCCCACTGTTGTGCCCCGTAAGCCCTTCGATGCCGCCTCCGACAGCCAGGAGCTGCGCGGTGCAATGCGTGGTTTGGGTACCGATGAGCAGCAAATTATCGATATACTCACCTCACGTAGCAATGCCCAGCGTCAATCGATAAGTGCAGCGTACGCAACGGAATTCGAACGAGATCTTGTTGACGATCTCAAGGATGAGTTGGGTGGCAAATTTGAAGATGTTATTGTGGCATTAATGCGTCCACCTGTTGAATACCTATGCAAACAACTGCACGATGCCATGTCGGGCATGGGCACCGAGGAGGCCACACTTGTGGAAATCCTCTGCACCAAGAGCAACGAGGAGATGCAACAAATTGTTGTCGCCTACGAGGAGAAATATGAACGTCCATTGGCTGAGCAGATGTGCAGTGAAACATCGGGATTCTTCCGTCGTCTTCTAACACTGATTGTTACCGGTGTGCGCGATAACATGGACACGCCCGTAGATCCAGATCAGGCCAAGGATCAGGCAGCTCAACTTTATGCCGCTGGCGAAGCCAAACTTGGCACCGACGAGGAAGTCTTCAATCGCATCATGGCCCATGCCAGCTTCCCACAGCTGCGTCTCGTCTTCGAAGAGTACAAGGAGCTCTCCGGCCAGACCATTGAGCAGGCCATCAAGCATGAAATGTCCGATGAGCTGCATGAGGCCATGATGGCCATAGGTAAGACCGAATCAACAGATTAAAGTACAGCATAAAGTATTTTTGTCCTGCTCTAACAAAAGGGTGTCTTAAGCTTTGAAAAGTCCAATTGGGAAATGTGAGGTGTGGCAGCGCTGCCTAGCTTACAACTCTGCCAGCTTCGCTGCCGACGTAAAAAGAGCTTCGTAAACGACTTTACGTAAAATGAGATTAGTCGCTGTGATGCGTTTAGCGTAAGCACAGCGTGTCGCGCATGATCAGTGCTGACAACTTGGCTTTTTTTCTCCAGTGCTGCTTTTTTTTACATTTTAATTTGGTATATGTATTAAAACAGCGCCTTTTAAGCCAGACTATGTTTTCCCACAGACAACAGATATCTTTTAATTTTTTTCATACTGGGTATTTTAAGTCAAGCACACTCTTCTTTACTGTTCTCACCTTACGCTCCTTTCCCATTTCAGTGGAGTGCGTGCAATCGCCGGCGGCTTTCTTTGCCAACCGTCTGTACAAGGCCATGGATGGAGCCGGCACCGATGACTCCACTCTGATCCGTATTATTGTCTGTCGCTCAGAAATCGATCTGGAGACAATCAAGCAGGAGTTTGAACGCATCTATAATCGCACGCTGCACAGCGCCGTTGAGGTAGGTTTAAAGCTTTTGAATACTATAGTTTTAAATAGTTTATTTAACACTTAAGTAATGCTTTTTTCCCACCTTTTTGCTTTTTTGTATTCTTGATCTTGATTCTGTCTGATTCCCACTGATTTCCATCGTTGGTGTTGTTGTGTGGTGTTGTTTGTTATTGTTATTGTGGTTCTTATTGGGTCCTAGGACGTAAGTATTGGTTCTCCAATTGGCTTAAAGCATACATATCATTTCCTTTTTGGTTCTGGAATTCCAAATTAATTACTTTTAATGATCCCCTCAAGTCCTCGAATCAGCCAACTAATCGTGTCATTTATATTCTCTTGCAGTCTGAGACATCGGGCGATTATAAACGTGCTTTGACCGCATTGCTGGGTGGCGCCTAAACGTGGCTAATACCGAATAAACGTAATACTCTTCTTTGTGGCCACTTTGAGAGGAGGCTTTCAGTTTGTGCATAATGAAATTATAGTATTGTAGTGCCGTTAGTTTTAATCACTTTTAAATTTTTTATTGAGCGCGCACAGTTGTTGCAATAAAATATGCGTACATATAATAAATATACTAAATATATATATACTATAACAAAATACATACGGAATACATGAAATTTCAACTTAATTGGTAACAAAGGGAATTAACTCTGAATTCAGTTTCTCCTTCTTTTGCTTATCCTTCCACTGGTTCCTCCTGCTCACGATCTTCCTCCTCCATATCACCCCAATTTGGGCATTACTTAAAGTACAATTTTTGCAACTCCATGGTCTTCACTGGCAGATAGTTTTGCATCAAATCCGGATTCGTCCAGAAACTCAAGGAACTCTAAAGCAACAAAAGTTTCAAATTGGATAACTAAAAAGTTTCATTATGGTGTTCACCTGCAGCTCTGAACAGGGTGCTTCCCGGTGTATGTACTCCTTTAGGATGTAATCATTCTCAATCTCGCAGTGGAAACGCGTATCGTGCATGCGTATGATAACGTCATCGATGCGCAGAAAGTGACGCAGCAGCACAAAGAAACCGGAGGGCATTACGCGCTAGAAAAAAATGGGTTCAATAAGGTTAAAGTTGAGCACACAAGCCTTAGAATACCCAGTGACAGAGTATTTTACCCATATTCGCGTTTGATACCAAGTAACCACTGTGAGTACTTAGATAATATACTTACTTAGGTACTTAGATAATGGTAACGATGCTACCCTAGTCACTAGGTATGTAAGACCTCTCTGGGCCCGTTTAGACTACTCACAATTCGCACACTCATTGCTGAAATGCCATGATCGTGCAGCTCGTCCTCGTACAATGTGAGATCATGATAAAATAAAATATTCTCCCGCTGCATTAGCTTCATTTTGTTGAGTGTCTGTTCGGTGGGTTCCGTGCGAAACTTTTCATTCAATGTGCCCTGATATGTGGAGGTAAAGGTCCAATCGAATGGCTTGAATTTCTGCTCCATATTCTGCTCCGAACTGAAAGAAAGAATAATGTAATATATACAACTAATTAGGCTGCCTCGTTGTTTTACCGCGTTTCGCGCCATTCCTGAGCGCAAGCCACCTCGATGGCGTTATCCTTGCCATTGGCCACCAGAGCCAGTGCATCCATGGGCTTGAATTCCATGAGAGCACCATCCTTGTGCTGCAGCACAAGTTTATTCTTGTGGAAGACCATGTCCGGCAGATGGGGCAGCTCCAGTGAATGCTGATAATTGCATAGATCACAACGATTCACATCATCCTTGTCGCAACACTTGTCGCTGCCCAAATGGCACATACTCTTCAATATATGCGATTTCTCATAGCTGATGGACCAGTCGTTAAATCTCAGAGATTCACAGTCGACCGGCAATCGAAGCACAGTGCGCTATGGATGATACAACAAAACAATTGCTTTATTCGTGTCAATTTATGGAGATTTGCATTTATTTATTGCCTGCAATTGCTTACTTCACTTGCCATAACTAAATGGACCGTTAGATGTAGATGTTTTTAAATAATAAAATGTTAACTCATAGAATAAGCAAAATATGGAGCAGCCTAGTGATGACAATGGCAATCGATCAGCCCGCAAGTGATGCCGCTTGTATCGATAAAATAGAGTGAGCTATATCGATATTGCATTAAAATTTAATATTATTAAGAATTTGTAATTTAAACAACTAAAGTAATTAAAAGAAACTCACGTTTAGTATATTACAATACTTTTCTAAGCACTAAGCTTGTTTTCGCGCCAGTGCGTCCAAAAATCCCGCAACGATATATCGATAAATGCGATGTGAACATTTTCACATCACTGATAGCGGCAAATGTTTTGTTTTTGTCAGTTATTTCATTTCCATATATGAACGTACATAACAAATTGAAACAGTTGCTTTGCATAAACTTTAAATCGAGCCGACTTTTGATAAATACAAAATAGATAAATAAGAAAAGTAAACAAATAAGTTCCAATGATGATGATTGCGTTAAAACGCCTGCCACGTTTTTGCCTGTTGCGCGCCCTTGGCCAAAAAACGAAACTTCGCACATTATCAACAACGCCGCAATTGTGCAAGGCCCAAACGACAGCGACGGACGATGTGCGCGGCATTGTCGATGCACTGCGGAATGGCCAGCGTGCACTGGGCCAACCGACAAGCATAACACATCCGCATTTAATACGAACACACGAACTGGTGCCCGGCGTGGAATTGTCCGAGTTTCAGGCACGACGGAACCGTCTCATGCAGGGACTTAAAGCCTATGCTGAGAGCTTCGGCGATGAGTTCAATGGACGTGTTGCCAAGAGTCACATGGTAGGTCACAACTCCCTCTCCAAGGTTCCTTTTTAAATGTACCCCCTTTTGATTCCCAGGTGGTCATAGGCTCCGCTGCCAAGAAATATATGAGCGGCAAGATACCATATGTGTTTCGTCAGAATTCAGACTTTTATTATCTAACCGGTTGCCTGGAACCGGATTCTGTGCTACTACTCACCATCGATGAAGCCGGCAATGTGCGATCGACGTTGTTTATGCGTCCCAAGGATCCACATGCCGAACTCTGGGATGGACCACGAACGGGACCCGAATATGCTGTACATTTGTTTGGCGTACATGAGGCGTATGCCGCCGAAAGCTTCAATCAGACGGTGGAGCGACGTGTGGCGCAGTTGAAGCCACACTTGTGGTTCGATTTAAAGAGCTCGGAGCTCAACAATGTGACGGAAACGATGCTGCAGGTGTGCCAAAGCGAACGGTCACGTCTGCTGCCCATCTACAGTTTTGTGGAGAACATGCGTCTGCTCAAATCTCCCGCCGAAATGCAATTGATGCGACGCACATGTGAGATTGCATCGCTGGCGTTCAATGAGGTGATCGCTGAGACACGACCAGGACAATCAGAGCATCAGTTGTATGCGGCCATTGATTACAAGTGTCGCATGCGTAATGCCAGCTATTTGGCGTATCCGCCTGTGGTGGCTGCTGGCAAGAATGCCACCGTTATACACTACGTGAACAATACACAAATGCTGCAGCCGCAGGAGCTGCTGCTTATGGATGCGGGCTGTGAGTATGGTGGCTATACCAGCGATATAACCAGAACATGGCCAGTGAGTGGAAAGTTTACAGATGCCCAACGCACGCTCTACGACATGATGGAGCAGCTGCAAAAGGAAACAATTGGTAGGTTCTAGTTTTTTCTGGAGAAATAAGGCAATTCTTCATCCAACTAATCTCTATCCCTTCTCTAGAGCTGATTATGCAGCCTGGCGGCGAGACTTTGGATCAAATGTTCGAGACGACCTGCTTTAAATTGGGCAAATATCTGCAGGAGATTGGCCTAGTGCCCAAGCATCTAAGTGATTACAAGGATTTGGCCACTCAGGGCTATAAATTCTGTCCACATCATGTCTCTCATTATCTGGGCATGGATGTGCATGATACGCCACATGTGCCGCGCAGCACACGCCTGCAGCCGGGCATGGTGTTCACCGTGGAGCCGGGCATCTACATCGATGAGAAGCGCACGGATGTGCCACCCGAATTCCGTGGCATTGGCATACGCATCGAGGACGACATACTAATCAATGAACAGAACAAAGTTGAGGTGCTCACCGCCAGTTGTGTAAAGGAACGACGTGCGCTCGAGAATCTATTCAAGATTAAGCGAACGGACTGAACTTGTTGATGTACAAACATCTTTCCAAAATTCCTAGTCTATTCATTAATTAGTTTGTGTAATCCGTCGTCCAGAATTTGATGAACCAGAGATGTTTGAAATTCAGAAGTTGGTTAATTCGTCTTAATGCTTGGCTGAGTTGAGCTGCTCCTCGTCGTAGCCCTTTCCAAATTCCTAGTCATAGTCCTAGTCTAAAAGACATTAACTTAAAGTTCCCTCAAATGTACAGAATTCACGGGCTTAAATGTAATTCATAAAGTTTATCAGAATCATGCAAAGTTGTAGAATTAAAGTTTAACGGAATTCAGAAATTTGAATTTGTGTGTGCCAAAGAAATTTAATTTATTGTGCTTACTGATCATCGTGGGGCCAAACCGGCAAGGGATTGTGGTCTGAAATAGTTCAACCCAATTTGTCCCCAAATTTATTTGATTAACTTTTAATTATTCGCGAATTCTAAGCGGCAAGAACTACAAGCTTGAAATATTTACACTGTGTAGCTAGATAGATAGCTAGCTATAACAGTAAATGGCTATAAAATAGCTAAAATGACAGCACTGATCTATATCAGCAAACACTTTGTCAACTAGTTGAGGAGTCCAAAGGGGCAAAGGTGCTGAAAATTAAACCGATACCGCCCCATTTAAGAAGTTGACCATGACAGCAACTCCAAATCTGAAAGAGTTGGTTTAATCTACACTAAGAGTCTTTTAAAACACAATTCTTTTTAAATTATTTATTAAAATCATATTAATTCTCTGCGACAAAATGAAGTATCAAAAAATAAATTCAAAGGAGCTCGCTTAGAGCTTGGCAAAGACGGGCTTCTCATCCTTGGTAAGCTGGGCAGCGACCGCCTGAGCAAAGTCCTCGGATTGCAGATGCAATTTGTTGATAATGCGCTGCAAAAGCAAAGAATAATTTAAGTAAATCAAATAAACAACGGAAAGTGAACTTTGAGCTTACAATATGATCGAGTCCTTCCTGGTTTGTGTGCTCCAAGGAGTAGACCATGCTCTCCTTGGTTGTCTGCACGGCAATGGGACTCTTAAGAGCAATATCAGCGGCCAGATCAATGGCACTTGTGAGCAGGCTCTCCTTGTTGTCAAAGACACGACTGATCAGGCCACAACGTTCGGCCTCTGCGGCCTCAAAGCGACGTCCCGTAAAGCAGAGCTCACGTGCCAGCGACTGATTGCCAATGACTTTGGGTAGACGCTGCAGGCTGCCGACATCGGCGGCCATGCCAATGTCCACCTCCTTGACCTGAAAGAAGGCATCCTGTGTGCTATATCGTATATCGCCAGCCGTTATCAAATCCACGCCGGCACCAATGCACGCCATATGCACGGCCATAATCACGGGTTTCACACAACGCTCGACGGCACTAATCGAATCCTGATAGAGCTTGATGGTACGCTCAAGCAGAACGCCCTTACGGGCCACATCATCGCTTTCGGCCATCTGCTGGCCCAAGCTCATCATTGAGGACAAATCGATGCCAGATGTGAAATGTTTGCCAGCGGCGGATACCACAATTGCCCGGCAATCTGGATTTATTGCCAGCGTTTCGAAGCAGTCTTTGATCTCGCTGAAAGCAGAGTGTCAATAAGAAGTTCCTACTAATACTAATCCTTACATATTCACTTACAGCCACATATCCCTGTTAAGGGCATTGAGTTTCTTGGGACGATTGAGTTCCACATGGAAGACAAAGGGTTTGGGTGTCGTTATGGCCAGCGTCTTAAATTGTGGCACATTGGCGGCATGTGTTGTATTGTTGCGATAAGTCGACATTGCTAAAAGTGTTAATGTACAATTTTATTGGACTTTTTGTTTGGCATTAATTTATTTGGACTTTGCACCGTTTGAACCCGTTTGGACTTGCAGTTCGATTTGCAGCTGATATACCAACTTCATGCATATACATCGATTTCTAGCTTACCAGCTACTTTTGGTGTAAGCTTCATGATATTCGTAAATCTTTGCACCGACATGATTGCAGAACTAATTGAATAAATTTTCGAATATTCTTTGCTTTGTGTTTATAGCGGTTGTCCGGTGTTTTTTTTATATCGGTATTTCGTCAATCGATATATTGTTGTTTATTATCGAAAGCTGTGCAACAGGTGGCAGCGCTGACCTCGTGACGTCACACTTGACCAACCCAATACGAATAACTTTAACGGTTAGCACATCCAGTTGGAAGAGCACATTCCCAATTGCCTTTTTAGCTAGAATTTGCTGATTGTCTGAATTTCGCAGCCTATATCTTGTATCTGTGTTATCTTTTTGTCTAGTGTTATGCAAACTGTTCTCATCATTGTAACACTTCCTTGGCCCAATCTTAAAATGATACTTATTTTATTCATAGAATTATTCTTCAAGACATGACCAGAAATGAAGAAGACAGGAAGAATATCTTGTTACATATTAATATTGGACAATTAAGTACATGCAGTCCTAAAAAAAAAATAGCCAGAAAACAAATCGAAAAAAACCAATTTTAGCTATTGATCGCCGAGTGTGGCAACCCTGTGTCTCGTGCTTTTACTGTTTACTGTTGCTGACTGATAAGCCGGCGCTGCACTTCAACTATTGCAAATTATCTCTAAGAAGGCAAATATTACGCATATGATAAGCGCAAAGCAATCACATACATGTAGTTGGCTAAAACAATTGTTAAAATGAGCGATACACTGGAAGTGCTGGTTTTTGGCTCGGCCATCATAGATTTCATTTGGTTTGTAGACACTCAAATTGGTACCCAACTGAAAATACTTAGCTACAATAAGTCTACTTGCAGCTACACACCACGTCTGCCCAAAGCCGGCGAAACGCTACATGGTCATAAGTTCCAACAGGGATTTGGTGGCAAGGGCGCCAATCAATGTGTGGCCGCAGCTCGTCTGGGATCCAAAACGGCATTGATTGCCAAACTGGGTGACGATAGCTTTGGTGCCGATTATCTACGTCAACTGAAAGCCGAGCAAGTGGACGTGCAGCATGTAGAGCAGCTGCCTGGTCAGACGACGGGCATTGCCCAAATTGCCGTCTCCGATGACGGTGAGAACAACATCATCATCGTTGTGGGAGCCAACAATTTACTTGGTCCCAATGATGTTAGCAAGGCCTCGGAGCACTTTCACCGTGCCAAGGTGCTAGTCTGTCAGCTGGAGACGCCCATTGATGTAACCATTCTGGCGTTGCATAATTTTAAAGGCGTGTCCATTGTGAATGCTGCACCAGCCATGGAGAACACTCCCGTCGAGCTGCTTCAGCTCTCGACAATATTTTGTGTAAACGAAACGGAGGCGGCGCTCATGACAGGCATGAAGAGAATCGATAACATTAAGTAAGAATAGCAAAGTATTAAAGTTGGAGCTGGTGTGGTGAGAACGTATGCTAAGACTATTCACCTCACGTCCCAGTGAAATGTCACCATGGTACAAAAGTTGTTGGCAACTTCACCACGCTGGCGCTTCTTTCTTACTTCGGCACTGAACCACCATGGAAAACTTATGCTTCCTTCTTTTTGCAGTGATGCTAACGAGGCCATGAGGCGACTCATTAAGATGGGTGCCAACACAGTGATTATAACACTTGGAAAGCTTGGTGCCGTCTGTGTTAGTAAGGAAGCACCCGAGCATTTTGAACATGTGCCTGCGCCGCAGGTGCCACCCCAACTGGTGGTGGACACAACCGGCGCTGGCGATGCATTTATTGGTGCTTTGGCTCATAACCTGGCCAGATATCCGAAGCACAAGCTAACTGACCACATTGCAGAAGCCTGTAAAGTGGCCTCCAAATCCGTTCAACTGCCGGGAACGCAAGCGAGTTTTCCACACGCCTAAGAGAGAGTCAGCAACAACGGACGAGAGAGTAGGAACGATCGTGCAATAAATCGAAAATTAATACAGTGTTGCCAACTGTGCAAAAACAATCAACAGCTATTAGCCAAAACGTAGACCAAGCAATTTTAACTGTTAAAAAATTAAATGTTTTTAAAATATATTTTGTATATTATCTAATATTGCCCCGCATCATTGTCCGACTATTATATTCACCAGAGTAAAAATCTATTTTGGCCACTGCATTTCCCCACACCACTCACAATATTACTTGTAATGATACCAATTTTGGAGTTCTTTGTTATAATATTTAATCGGCTATTTTTAATTTAATTGTAAGTATAAAAAGAGACGATAATTGGTAAACTGCTAAACTGTCAATTTTGGTCATTTTACATAGACAAAAACTGAATTTAGCAAATCGATTTGCGTATCAACATGATTTGTGTTTGTGTGTGTTTATGTGGTTTCTTGAAAGTTGGCAGACAAATTCATCCAAAATGGCCTATTGCTTATTTGTGCGGAAAGATCATTTCTTTCCAGATTTTTTAATGCCGCCACCGACAAGTGGTCCCTTTTTGGCAGCTTGCGCTTTTGCAGCCTCTAATGCCTTTTGGTTATCCTTTTGTTTTTGCTTGAAGGCCATATCATCGTCGTCAAGCTCTTTTACCCTCCTTCTTGGGCGCCTTCAATGGCTTCTTTTTTGCCGCCTTCACGTCCAGACATCTCCTGCAATCAAGAAATATAAATATTATTACTATATTTTCACTTTTGAAACGCAGGAAAATTATCACGCACTCGCACGTTTTCCCAACTTTTCTATTTAGTGCTCGTGATTAGAGCTTATCGATATATCGCAGATATTCGCGTATTTTTCCAGTGACGAGTTTCAGATTTGTTTAAGAACTCTTATCGATATATTTTGTAGTCGATGTTTCTCTTATAGTAGATTGATTCTCTACTGTGACAGGTAAATTCTAAAGTTTAAAGCAAAGTATTTTATTCATTTATATACAAACTTCCCTTAAGGTGTGGGGGTGCGTATGACCAATGTGTTTTTCATAACGATCGATCGATCGATAGTTCCTTTTTAAATATCAAGATTTGTCAATTGGCAAAGATGTTAAGTGCCGTCATTGCCATATAAACCTCATAGGAAAATATTAAGTTATGACCCTGTATGCGCTTTGATAGACATAAAATAATTCAATTTATTTCGATGCGCTGTTAAAAGCTAGAATAATTAAAAATTATCAATTCAGTTACCGCGATACTTAAATTAACAGCTATCGATTGCTTGAAAAAGCAACCATTGGTATGGCGATAGCCTCTTCAGTCGTTTTCTGCACTGTTCACGCTTTACCGAACACTTCACGAATTACGTTCGTTAAGTGAGCACGCGGCTTAATTCAACGCCAAGTGGGAAATTCTATTCTGCAAAAGAAGTTTTTATTCTGTGACTTTTGTAAGAAGTTTAATAACTGAAGGTATTGTGATTTTCTTTTATACAAACGTAATTTAAAAGTACAAACTAAGTACTAAAATACGGACAGTGCCAAAGCGTCCATTAAAATGCCATTGATTTTTTTTCCTTCACGTTCACCTTGCACTAGATTTTAGTTATGTAATGTGCTAATTTTTTTTTATGTGTCGGTGTTGGTTTTACATTCTGGTGCATGAATTAATCTGTAAAATGCTGTATAAGCGCCTATGCGCGAATAGAAACGTAAAATATTAACAAAAATATTGGTAAAATTGCTAAATGAAAGGTGCTTACATAACCCCACAAAATAATTCTCATACCCAAAGCGATTCTCTAGTTAATTGAAGGCCATCTAGAGAGATTCAGCATCTAAAAAAGTCACAAGGTAAAATCACTCTGTCCGTGTCCTCTTTTCCGTGCGTTAATACAACACACCTGAAGTGTGTTAGGAACGCTCACGAGTTCTAACCTAAAAATTTTTCGCAATAAAAATTCGAAAGCCAGCGGAAAAAAAACGGTGCCACACAAGCAAAGTGGCACTGACACGCTCTCATGTACACATATACAGTCAGTCTGTGACAGCTGCTCTGTAATGAAACTAATTGAAATACCCATTTTTTACAAGTATTATACATTATTTAGTATTTTCCGTACTCTTTTCTTTATTGTTAAAAGTGTGACAATTGCTTGTACGTTGTAGCGGCTAGAAAAGCGGCACACTCATACACGCTCACATAATTCCATGTGCTAATCGAACTCTCTCGCTCACTCCCACGGTTTAGCATTTACACGCGCAAGGTTCAGATATGCCAGCTTGCGTGTGTATGGGTGGGTTTGAGTACTTGTATAATTTTGAGTTTTCTCTTCTTTTGCTACATTCTAAGAGCAACTTGGTCAATACATTTTCAATTTCTTTATTAAGAGAAATTCTTTCACTTGAAAAATTAAAAAGTGCTATTAGACCCAGCAGAACCGGTTGCGGTTGCAATCATCAATAGCTGCTGCTGATTTATTCGCTGGTTGGCGTTCGTGACGTCAGCAGACGAAACGCGTCATGTTCATATATTATTATTTGCCACATGTGATGGGTATATTTGTATTTGTATTTAGAATTGCCCTTTTCTCTGGCCCCTTATTAGCGCCATTTTTAATGCGTTGTCTGACTGATTACACGCTTCGATAACAATGTTAATCGTCCTGTCTAGTGTTGTAAAACATATGTAATTTCAAATTTATAAGCCAACTCAAATGGCAAAGCG
Source organism: Drosophila dunni (assembly GCA_018152125.1). Classification (NCBI taxonomy): domain Eukaryota; kingdom Metazoa; phylum Arthropoda; class Insecta; order Diptera; family Drosophilidae; genus Drosophila; species Drosophila dunni. The sequence continues at coordinate 8,337,674 of JAECXC010000648.1, read as the reverse complement.
ATAAATAAATAAATCATTTCCTTTTATGCGTCAGCGGCTTAAGCGCTGGAAATTTTATGCAAGTGTTGCATAAAATTCTTCTTAATCAGCAGACAGACTAAAGGCGACAGTATTTTATTACTTGTATATGACAGTCTCTATAAACAATCATGAAATTGCGCCTAACAACGTCGCAGTTGACAAAGAAAATAAACATTTAAATCTGTTTATAGCATAAATGTACATATACATATACACCATGTACTTAGCCCATTGATCTGATTTCGTGGACTTGGACCCATTAGCTGAAAATAGCTATGCAATTTTCGTTTTTTGGCCGTAACTCCGTGACATTTAGGCGTATTTTTCAGCTGTTGGCAAGCTGCCTAAATTGTATCACAAACAAAGACACTGCGTCCAGTATGCAGTGTGTTTTATATAATTGACGGCGATAAGGAGACCTTGAAAAATTCTTATATAAAAAGAAAAATGCTATATTAAGTATTGGTAGTACCGGCGTTTATCTAATCGCTGTACGCACTTTCAATTACGCCGCCTTCCGCCTGAAAACTAAAAGCCCATATGACGTCGCTATTGCTCACATTTAAAAAAAACGAGTAGACTCACAAAGAGAGTAAGAGAGCGAGAGAGCCACAAGCAAATGTCGCTGACAGAAGAGCGTTAGCACATGCGTCAAATTTTTTCATGAAGTCACATGCTACTCTGTTGACGCTGGCGGGCGTCAACGTTCATGGTTTGTCGGCGCGTTGCCAACTGAGTAAAAGTTTAAATTTTTGGCAAGCAGCGTTTGCTTGAAGGCGCTGCAAACCTCGAAAGGGGTAAATGAAAAACAATTGATGTATGCTAAAATGTTTGTATTTGGCCTAAAAATGTAAAATTGTTATCTTGTTTTCATGTGATATGATCATTTCCTTTTTCTCCCACAACTTAAAAGAATTTTAGGAAAGTGTGAAATTAACTTATTATCGCCTAGCTATATAGTGTTATGCAATGAGATTGGCATTGAATGAATTCTTCGCTGTCACTGCTATAAACACATACATACTCTCCTATACATGTGATGATAAGGAGGCAGTTGCTGATCTGCTCGACTTCTTTTCATTCTCTTTCTCTCTCACTCTCTTGGCTATTGATCGTTTGCGTTGATGCGCACACACGTGCAATAGATTTGGCGCTTGTGAGCATGTATGTGTGTGTATGAGTGTCGCCAGTCTGGCCACTGTTGCCAACTGTCTCTCTGTTTAAGACGCTTTTTCATTACCATTAGACGTGCTGGCTCTCTCTCGCAACTGTTGCGCTGCCACCGCTGCTGACGCGAGAGCGCAGCTGAACTTGACTCTGCTTCTACCTCTGCCTCTGTCAGCAGAAGCAGCAGCTGAGGCTAGTTCGCCGATTGTGTTGTGCGAATCGTTCACAAGCAATTTAGTTGCCGTCCGGTGCAGACCTTTAAGTTCGCAAGGAATAAGGATAAATACATTTTTTTTTTCGGTGCTGTGATATATAACACAAAAACAAATTGTACGTATTCTATAATAGCAATAACAATTGTTATTTTGTGCATACAAATCAATCAAATCAACAACATCCAGTATTAATAATTAATAATAATTGTTTGCATTGCAAGCATTGGTGATTTTATTTTCTCGTTATTAACTGCAATTAGTTTGAGCAACTAATAATTTTTTTTATTGTTACATAAACGTGAAAAAGCATAGAACAATTTTACAACTGGCAATGAAAACTAAATCAATTAAAAGCGAAAGCTTATTGTGTTTACAATTCAATTTGAATTAGTTAAATAACAATTTTTTTTTCTTGTGACTTATGCTGCTAAAAGTTATGCAATCGAAAATAACATTCATTTGAACAATAAAAGCCTTAAGCCAACTGTGAAGAACAGTAAACAAAACAATATCAAATCATATCCAGCCAACAGAGTTCTCCACGTGCGACTTTCTCGTCCCAAACTACAATTTTTTTTATAGTGTCCAATTGAATTGAGAAACTGTTACATCACACGGCCGCGCGTGCTCTCTGCTAAAGCTCAGGCAAAATCTATACAACCGCCCCCTGGAAGAGATTAGATAACAGGGCAACACAGTTGCTTCCGTACAGCTCGCTCTCTGTTGGGCTTTTGCTCTCTCTCGTTTTTGATGTGCTGAATTGTTACATAAATTCGGTTTTCGTTAATGAAAAAGCGGCCTAGAACTGCCTGGCTAAATTAATTTAGTGACACATTTGCAGCGATACAATAACAAATTTAAAAAATGAAAAACTTTTGATGATTTTTTCATACACTTGAGTTCTAAATTTAACAAGGCCTAAAGAATGAAAGTAGAAAAGCTCTCTCTTACTCTCGCTCTGCCTCTTTGTTCAATGTCAGCTGCAAGGAGAGGCAATATACCTGTATATGTAGCATACAGTCACAAAAACACTCACACATATACCCATTCGTAAAAGTGTAGGTGTATATCTATCTCATTTATACTAGTGAACTGGTCAGTTTGCTCTTAGCTTTTTACTCGAATTAAAAGCGCCATCTATTGTGTTATACAAGCACATTATGCAATATGTACAACAAAGACAGCTGCTTATTGTGTGACCTGTGTATGTGTGAGTGTGTGGTTTCATTGCCAAAATTTGCTACAAACACTACTAATTCACGTAACTTTTGTGCTTCTAATTGAGGGAAAATCCTGATTGATAGTTTTTATTACTTTTTTAAACTGAAAACATTAAGTAAAATCCCCTTGACAAAACCACGTGGCTACCCAAAAACTGATTCATAAGCAATATGCAAAAAAATAATAAATTCCAGTTTTTGCCGGCGTCGCTCTAAGCTCATGCATAAGCACAATGAGGCGCACCAATACAACTACATGACAACAATTGCGAAGTCGTCGCTTGGCAACTGCTGGTGCTGATGTCAGTGAATACTCACGAATGTAAAATAAACCAATGTTAAATAAACATATATGGTGATAGTGCAGACGGGGAAAAAATTAAAAGAAACTCGTCTGCATAGCGAAGAGAAACAAATTGCCAATCAATGATCGGCTGTTGCCGGTCATACACACATACATACATATATTTATATTTAGATGTATTTATTTGCAAACTAATACATGTGTAATTGTAAGTCATATATTTCTTAAGTGTATTTATTTGCATACTAATACATGTGTAATTGAAAGTCAAGCAGCATGCTTGCCTGTTCTAACCAACATACTTTCTCATTTAACCCACTCACACCTACTCCCCACTCTCTTTTTGGCTCACCCTCACCCGTTGCTTTTGCTTGCATAGCGTAATCGAACTCCAGCTGATGACTGTTCGATGCATCGATAAATCACCAACTTGATGTGTGTGGGTGTTGAGTGCATTTATCGATGTCATCGTTTCCTAGCTCAAAGTATCGATTGCTTGCTAAGTTAAGCCGCGTTTTTCATTCATATTGTGCATGTTTTGGTTTTTGGTTGTTTAATTTTTGTAATTTGTGTTGAAAAAAAAATGTGAAATTGTGCAAAATATATCAAGATCATCCATCAACATCATATAATCACCATCAAAATGACGCAAGAGTAACAACGAATGGAAAGATGTGGAGAATTCGATTTTAATGCGAGAGGAAATTTGAATTTTACAGCAAAATGGGCAAGGATTTTGATGCTATGGGATTCGTCAAGGACTTCGCTGCTGGAGGCATCTCCGCAGCCGTCTCAAAGACTGCCGTCGCTCCCATCGAGCGTGTGAAGCTGCTTCTGCAGGTTCAGCACATCTCGAAACAAATCACCCCCGATCAGCAATACAAGGGTATGGTTGATTGCTTTATCCGCATTCCAAAGGAACAGGGTTTTGCTTCATACTGGCGCGGTAACTTGGCCAACGTTATTAGATATTTCCCAACTCAGGCTCTGAACTTTGCCTTCAAGGACAAGTACAAGCAGGTATGAATCATTTTGCTGTGAAACAATTGATCTCGGTAGTCGATTCGTGATACTTAAAACAATATTGGATTGGTGTCTCTTAGGTCTTCTTGGGTGGTGTTGACAAGAACACCCAGTTCTGGCGTTACTTCATGGGTAACTTGGCTTCCGGCGGTGCTGCTGGTGCCACTTCCCTGTGCTTCGTCTACCCATTGGACTTTGCTCGTACTCGGTAAGTTAGCAGTTCAACCAATTTGGCCCATAAGAAAGAGGAGAAGTATAGTTTTGACAGCAATAAGACATTACTATCTCAGTTAAAAAAAAAAAAAAAAAACTAAGAGGAAGTAAAAGAGCTTGAGGATTTGTTCAAAAGCGAAATAGACGCTAAAAGATCAGCTAAAACTTCCTAATTTTCTTTGTGCCAAATTTGTTTGCCTCTGTTTTTAAATTCACACAGAAACTAACGATTTTTTGTTGGGATTTCTCTTTTAGCTTGGCTGCTGATACCGGCAAGGGAGGTGCTCGCGAGTTCACCGGTCTGGGCAACTGCTTGACCAAGATCTTCAAGTCTGACGGTCTTGTTGGCTTGTACCGCGGCTTCGGTGTCTCCGTGCAGGGCATCATTATTTATCGTGCTGCATACTTTGGCTTCTATGATACCGCTCGCGGCATGTTGCCCGATCCAAAGAATACACCAATCTATATCAGCTGGGCTATCGCACAGGTGGTGACAACCGTTGCCGGTATTGTGTCCTATCCATTCGATACTGTGCGTCGTCGCATGATGATGCAGTCTGGCCGCAAATCCACTGAGATCATCTACAAGAACACACTGCACTGCTGGGCCACCATTGCCAAGCAGGAAGGTACCGGTGCCTTCTTCAAGGGCGCCTTCTCCAACATTCTCAGAGGCACTGGCGGTGCTTTCGTGCTTGTGTTGTACGATGAAATCAAGAAGGTCTTGTAAATTAATTAATTAAATTATTCAACAACAACAACAACAAAACAAACAAAAAACAAACCACTACCAGCTAATTATATTATATTACTACAAACAACAACAACAACAAAAAGTGAAGAGATAGAAACATCCACGAATTAATCCCCAACAAAAAATATAATTACGAAATTATATTATATATAATAACTGGAATATATAATTTAATTGCAAAACAACACTTGATGGCCAGACAACAACAGCAACGACACCAGCAAACAGGAACAATAACAACAACAACACCAGTTACGAAAGGAGGTGAAGGAGCAGCGGTGGAAATCGAGCAGAATCGAGGATTGAAGAAATTTCGAGAATTTTTTATGCATTAACAAAAACAACATTAGTTTTGTAATATTCTCAAATAAGTTCGAGGGAAATTATGTAAAGATGCGTGGATTGAGTTTTCTTTGTTTGGTTTTCTATTTTCCTTTGCCCCGCCTAACCATCCCCCACTAATCTGATCCTCCTCTCTTGCCTTCTGCTTGTTGGGAGTCGTCAATCAGAATCAGAATGTTTAAACAATGAGCGAAATAATTGCAACAATTTCACTCAGCAGCCACTGCAAAAACAACAACAAACAAACAACAAATCAACTATGGTTGGTTTAAAAATATAAAAATTGATAAAAATAGTAGACATATTTTGTTTTATTCCATTAATTCAATTATATTTTTTGACAGCTTTCGCAAATACGACTGGATTGTTTCAGGCTGCAAATTTCGATTATTTCATTCGATTTGAGACACAGAATTTTTGAGATCAAAGTAGGCACTGTTGGTGTTCCATTGTTGAAGTTCAGAATCACTGGCTAGTTATTTTTATTCTGGTCCCAGATTTTGTCTAAAATTTATTAGTTCAACAAACAAATAATTATTATTTTTTTTTAAACTTTTTATTTTCTTTGGACATTTATTTATCCGTGGTGTATTTCGAAAACGCTTGGACAAAACTGCAAACAAACCAAACTAAACAAATTGAAACGAATAGAAAGAGGACAAGAAGTTAAGGAAAAAATGGGTGATGAAGGCGGCGGTGGTAGCGGCGGTGGCGATCTGAAGTCATTCATTATTGACTTCATGGCCGGCGGTGTCTCGGCGGCCATTGCTAAAACCGCAGTCGCTCCCATTGAGCGAGTGAAACTTTTGCTGCAAGTGCAGGAAGTCTCCAAGCAGATACCACAGGATCAACGCTACAAGGGTATTATCGATTGTTTCGTTCGCATACCCAAGGAGCAGGGATTTGCCTCATTTTGGCGCGGAAATTTGGCCAATGTGATTCGGTATTTCCCCACACAGGCCTTAAATTTTGCATTCAAAGATGTCTACAAGTCGGTAAGTGTCGCCCTCTCGCTCTATTTGGTTTTATACAGCGTTGCCACTTTGCACCAATTCGCGTGTACCCATATCTGCTTAAAATGTACCACCTTTTCTGCATACCAATTGCCGTTTTCATGGCGCATTTATTTGAACAGTATTTTTTTGACAAACTTAACTTTCGCAGTCAACTTTGATGCACAAATATGTGCAGTTATATGTGCTTATGACAAAGTAATTATAAGTTTTGCCATTTCTGGCGTAAATGCGGTTGTAAAAATAAGTGGTTGTAATAAGTAAATTACATTTAGGTAACTTGTTATTATACAATTTTACTAAAATATTTACTTAAAATAGTTAAACAAATAGTATTAATACTTTTAGTCTGTTGCATAAAACGGCGCAGTTGGTAACGCGCGCAATTTGTACACACAATTAAACTGCAATGAGTTGGCAACAGTTACACTTACTTCGTTTACACTAATTGCCGCCTTCTAAAGGTATTTCTGGGCGGAATCGACAAGAAAAAGCAATTTTGGCGTCATTTTATGGGCAATTTAGCATCTGGCGGCGCTGCTGGAGCAACTTCTTTGTGCTTTGTATATCCACTTGATTTTGCGAGAACGCGGTAAGTTTGACTTTGGCGCTGTAAGCTAAATCATTCGATAACGGAACATCGTTTAGTATGGTAATGTGTATCGATGTTATTTATTTTGTTTTTGCCATCTCTATTTCACAGTTTGGCTGCGGATGTAGGCAAGGGTGGACAACGAGAATTTAACGGCTTAATCGATTGTCTGAGAAAGGTCATAAAATCTGATGGACCGATCGGTCTATATCGTGGCTTCATCGTATCCGTCCAGGGCATCATTATCTATCGTGCCGCATACTTTGGATTCTACGACACCTGTCGTGACCATTTGCCAAATCCCAAGAACACACCTTTCTATGTCAGCTGGGCGATCGCACAGGTGGTGACTACAGTGGCGGGCATTGCATCGTATCCCTTCGATACTGTGCGTCGTCGTATGATGATGCAGTCGGGCCTGAAGAAGTCGGAAATGCTTTATAAGAATACCGCGCATTGTTGGATGGTAATTGCCAGACAGGAGGGCATTTCGGCGTTCTTTAAGGGAGCATTCTCCAATGTCATTCGTGGTACTGGAGGTGCTCTCGTTTTGGCCATCTACGATGAGTTCAAGAAATATGTTTAAAACATTCCATAATCATATGATGTCGACTCAATTGAACTGACCTGACTTACTTTCTCCTTCTTTCTCATCTATGACTAAATTTCCAATAGCCGAAAACCAGTTAACAATAACTTGGACAAAATGTGTCGGTCAATGACACATTATGAACTGATATCCATTCTGCAGTGCATTAATGTCAACATGAAGTTTTTCTTGTGCTTGGCTATTACTTTAAATTTAAACAACAAATTATTAGTTAAAGGAATAATAAATTAAATATCTAATCATAAATACAGCTTTGGTGGTGGGTAACTTGACTAAATCTTGTATCGATAACTATCGGGTTATTTAAAGGATCAACATTTAAATATTAAGGGTACTCTGTAAAAGTATTGACATTAGTTTTAAATTTGGCAGTTAATGTTCAAAGGATGAAAGACGTAAATTTAATTCTGGCAGATAAATTCTATATTTTATTATAATTTTTGCATTGACTAATGCGATAATTTAAGAACCCTCTTGTTATTTCCACGATCCAATTGGTGGTTTGTAACACGACTAAAGCTTTAGCGAAGACTCGCACCCATTAAAGAATATAATTCGACCACTTTTTTATAGTTATAAAATACGAATAATTTATTGAACTTATTTTTGCGGTGATTTTTGTTTTGTTCTTGTTGTTGCCATGTCTGTGTGTTTGTATTTAGACTTAAATGTTAGCAGGCGTTAAAGTTAAAAGTAAGCATTAAAATAACATTATAAACAAATCAAGTCGCACGCTAAGCGCGAAAGAGAGTGAAAGCTCTACTGATTTGTACTTAGCAAAGCTTTTTTCCATTAAACAGAGCTTTTTCGACTAAGCTTTCTTCTACATTGCACTTTGTTGTTGTTTGCTACGACCGTTAGATATGAACAATTATCAACAAAAAAAAAAATAATACATACACTATTTAAATAAAATACAAAAAAAAAATCAAAAGCAAAAAAAAAACAACTTTGAACAATGCAAAAAAAATGCACACTTAAAAAAAGAAACTACACTAGAGTTCTTTTTCTGACTATTGCAATGGGGCTCCATGAATGGATTGCATTTGGATCGGATTTTGAACAGATCTTAAACGGATCGGCGGCAATTTGAACTCGGCAAAATCGCTTCTCCTTCCATCTTCCCATTATCAACTTAATGCGTTGCTCCCGATCTGTGCGCCAGGAACAGGAAATACGTGCCCGCTCCATAGGCCAAGAAATTGAACAGTCCAAAGACGCCAGCGGCCGTATTTGCGCCATGTCCAGGAGCACCCGACTCTGCCCATCTGGCCAATTGCACAATGAAGGCAATAAAGTACAGTAAAGTCAGCACAGCGGTTGTCAGTAGCTCCTGCAGGTGCGAAAGAGAGGGAGAAAGCGGTTATCAGCTGGTGATAAAAGGTGGAGGTGCAATAAACTACTTATTAAACAATTGAAGTACTTCAAAATTATTAATGTGTGTGTAAATACTTTTATGAACAAATTTGGCTATAAAAAAGTACTGATTTTTAGTGCAAAAAAATAAATTAAATACTTCTACTTTAAACTTACCGAGAATATCCAATTGACAGCAACATTGAGGGCCTCGCGTATACCCAGGAAATAGGCGGCCATCAGCAGGATTGTGATGATGAATGAGATGACAACAACGAACAGGAAGAAACTTGTCGCTGCCGCCTGTGCGGGGGAGGCGCAAGCCATGCAAATGATGCCAATAACCTGCAATTAACAATCAGAATCATATGTTAATCAAAATTTGTTGTTTCTGTTTTTGATTAGTAATCAAGTTAATTGGCATAACATTTAGTAATTTTTCATTAAACATCAAAATCGGAATGAAATGATGTCACCTTAAGCAATTGTACAGAAATGAGAGCGCAGTTAATTGCCCATATATGTATGTACATGCACAAGCACACAAACATACACCGACTTGAGATATTAGTAATAAGAATTCAAATTGGAACGCTTTGCGGGTTTGTAACGTGTGTGGGCGTCGATTTCGATAGCGATGACACCGATTTCGATGACAGTCACATTTTGCGGCACATTCATAATTTGTGCTGTTTGCAATTAAAAAGCAATAAACATTAAACATTGTCATCATATGTACGCATAGGTGTATGGGTGTGTAGCTTAGTGTGTGTGTGTTTGGCATGTTGTTTTTGTTGTTTGCTGCTGCTGTTGGCATTTACCTTAAAACAAAAGGCAGACAAAAAGTGAAAGCTGAAAGTTGTAGACTTTTGCCAAAGCCAGCAAAAACAACAACGCCGACAGAAACCAAAACAACAACAACATGGATTCAACTGGTTCTTGTTTATGTTATTGTTTGTCATCGTCTTCGGCTACATTTGTATGCATGTGTGTGTACATGTGCTTGTGCTTGAACGCGCATACATTTGTTTACATGCAGCTAAAGCGCCCTCTATAGTGCTAGGTTGAGTGGACTTCAAAGTGTTTTGCAATTTGCAACTAAGCTGGAAATTTTGGCACTTGACCACTGTACATTTTTAGACAGAGTAACAAAATGAACCAATTATGAACACCTGCAAATCACAGCCTATGAAAAGAAACGCCAATTTTGCTGATAAGACTGATATGTAAGGAAAGCAATAAATTGGTGTAGAAACTAAAAGATTTTTAAAAAATATTATTAAAAACTTAAGTCAAATAAATTGTGTATTAAAAGTTGGTTTAAAAAATGCACCTGAAGTGTCGGCTGACATAGCAGATAATAATTAATTATTCTATAATAATACTAAAAATAAATATATTTTATTGGTTTTATTGCAGCATATTGGCAAATTCCGTCAGAACCAGTATTGCCAAAACCGCTTTTATTTATTCAATGAAATTAAAAGACAAAATGTTGCAGAAATTATTGGCTAATATTCCGAAAAGAATTTTATTTTCTTTTCTTTAGAAACATTCAATGAAAATGTCGCCCCATTGGTAACAAAATTTATACCAAGTAACGGCTCTTTCACATTTGCTCTCTTTCATTTCAAGGGTATTGAATAAAATCAGACAGAAATGTGCGTCATAATGTTTCAAAAATAAATATCAACTCTCGCCGGGCAATAAATGTGCGTTTGGGGAACAATTTATTCTAAAATTTTGAATTTATTTGCCCACACAAACACTCACATGCACATGTATACTTACTCTCCATGCGTGTGTGTATTTTTTGACATCCGTTTAGTATATTAAACATATGTATGTATGTATGTATATACATAAGAACTGAACGCTTGAATAGCGTAGACAAACAGACAGACAGCCAGAGTGGCAGACAATAATTTGATAATATCCACGACTGGATCAAGATTGTCTGCTCTTTGTTAATTATAAACGGGTAATTTGCCATCTGAAGCATGTAACCGATACACATACAAACAAACATATGTATGCATGCATGTATGAGAACTGCATACACGTGCGTTTGCTTGTGTGTGTGTGCTTATGTATCATTGGAATATTCGCATGATCGATGACGCGAGACGGAGACGGCAACAGAGACATCACGACGCAGCTGAGCGCACATAAACATATCGATGAAATGCAGAGATATAGAACACACACACACACACATAGACAGCTCAGCTAAAGTTCAATGGCGGCACTTCAAACAATAACGATAACCATAGCGATAACAATAACAATGCGCAGCTTCTGCACTTGCGCAGCGGGAGTAGTGCGTTTGCATGCTGTGACGTCACAAAAGTAAACAGCAGTAAATGACCAAAAGCAAAAAGTAAACAGCACAAATTTTAAACAATCGCAGTTATCTATGTACATAAGTCGAAGTTGACTACAAGATGAGCTCATTTTTGTGTTGTATTTTTTTTTAGCTTGTACTTAGTCATATACAAACATGCATAAACATGCATATATTATAACTGTAGCGACAAGTGTACATAACCTACAAACTTAAACCGATTAAAAAATCTTGAATTAAAATTCTTTGTGCTGTAGACTGAAAAATTGTGTCTTATTTCCATTACAATGTGCAGTAACTATTTGAATATTTAAGAAAATTCTTAAGATATTTTGTGTAGTCGCCAAATGTGTGTCACAATTTCCGGTTTTTGGTCCAACCATACTACAATACTTGCATACATTGTTGTGAATGGGCATAAACATACATATATACGAGAGCATTTAAATTACTCGTATAACTAGAAACATATATAATCATTTATATATATATCGTATATAGATAGATATCTTACGTAATGCCGCCTATTATGAGAAGAAAAGTCGAATAAATCGTGATCGTGGCATGAATCGGTTCAGTTTTCGTTTCTTATCGTTTTGTTCACGATATTTCCATCATCTTCGTTTCAATTTGCATATAGATTGGTTAAATATACAGCTACTACAAAGCTATAGACACGATTCTGATTCGATTCTTCTGAAAATATGTAGAAATTTCTTACAGAACGGCCGTGACACGACATAAAAATAGTACAAGTTTTTGGGCAACAAGTTTGTCAACATTTTGGCCAAGTTAATAGCTAACAAACAGGCACCAGAGTTGCCATTGCTTGCACAGTTTATTGAAACTTGTATAATTATGACCTGGACAATCTTATCGTGTGTATTCCCAGATACGATTGGCGACTCGTATTGTCGTGTAATCTTAACATTTTTGATTGACGACGATAAGATTCCTGCCAAAAAAAAGACCAAAAATACTACCACACAAAAAAAAGTCCCACAGAGCGTATGAGTAATGAGTGAATTCTCCCAAAGGACCAACACTTGTCGCTCTATGGAGTCTAGACGAGCGTTATCAAACTTAAAACTCACATGAGTAACGGCGTGACTCATCTGACCAAAAACCAATAATTAATAATACTATAATCTTCATTATCATAGCGATTAATTTTGGCCATCTGTTATTATTGCCAATAACTATGATAATGCTTTTTTTGGGGGGTTTTATAACCCTCGATGTGTTTGAAGATAGGGCTAGGCTTATTTTATGTAAACTTGAGTTGCCACGCCCCTAAAGCCCACAAATGTAAATATAGTAAGAAAGTCTCTATTTTTAAAAACTTTTTCTACAGCTACAAGCTGTAAATTTGATCAGAAAAATAGCCAGAAAATTTACTTCAAACGTTTTTATACTATTCCAGGGTATTCCCAAGTCTTGCATACTCCACTTTAGCTATTTTTACCAAGTTTATTGAAGTATTATATACCAAAAATGTATTTTCGCTGCAAATTGTTAAATATTCTCGCAGCAATTAAGCGCTTAATTTATGCTTTATCAGCTTTTGTGTTAACAAGATAAGATTATGGCCAAGAAATTGCATTTAACGCTTAAGACGCAAATTGCTGTGTTGCCTCTCTTAGCCGTAGAGCTTAATAAGCCCCTTTAACCCATTTAAATTTACACGTACAGTTAAGGCGATGAGAATCGCAGGGAAAGGCGATCGATGGTTTTCAAATTAGCCTGAATCGATGACACATTAATTATGTTAATGGCTGTCACTAGCAATTCCAACTGTAAACTATTTGAATACGAACTCAACGCTGCCACGCCCTCACCTCTGCTGTCGTTGCCGCCCCCGCTATTGATTTCCCAGGCTAAAATACACGTAATAATGAATGAATTTTTAATGCGGTGTCCTTGCGGGGGGGCGTATGGAAAAAATTGAATTGCAATTGTAATTGGTGTGTGCAATTGTACTTAACCTACATATAGTACTCTATATGCACATATACATATATATATATGTATGTATATACAGACAATTCTGTGGCATGCGACACATTTGTTATTGGCTTCCAATTGCCCGCACCGCAAAATCTTTGGCTGATCTTTTTTGCCCACAGCTAAGCTTTCTCCCCTTTTTATGCCCATTGTTGTTGTACTCATTTCCATTGCTTGTCAACTAGTCTGTGCCTGTGTGTTTGAGTGAGTGTGTTCGTGTGCGTGCCTGTCTGTATGTGTGTGTGTCAAATGCAAAAAGTGGCCGCCGTTGTCGCTGCTGTGCTTGTTGTTGCGTGTTGGCGGCCACCTGTGGGCGGCCAGGCAAGAGCGTGTCAGCGAGAGAGGAAGAGCGAGAGCGGCAGAGAGTGGGAGAGAAACTACTTGGCTGTCGTTGCTGACAGGAACAGCTTTTTTTCCGTCATAACTTTTTCATCATTTTTCTTTACAGCATTTTTAGCGTGTTTATTGCTATACTCATTTTAGCTTCTTTTTCGTTTATTTTAGTTTTGTCAACACCGTTTGGCGTCCATGTGGTTTTTTTGTGGGCATTGTTGGCATTGACATGGCTAACTGGTAAACTGCTTCCCACGCGTACAAACGCCCAGCAAAGTTACAAAAAATTATAATTATAATAACAATTTAATATTTTGTGAAATCAAACAGCTGTTACGAATTTTATAATATAGAAGTTTGTTGCTTGCATTATTTACCGATTTTGTCAATTAAAAGTCAAACTTTCATTGATATCGTTTATTGCATAAGCTTTTTGTTCAATTTCCCGCTCATGAAGAAGATTAAATTCAAATTGACCAAGCACATGAAGTGCTGCTCACATGCTTTCCTTATCCAACTTAATGAGATCCCGAACACACACACACGGACAGACAGGGAGACACACACACATACAGGGAGACACACACACATACAGGGAGACACTCGCATACTGGCACTCTCTCACACACGATGAAACAAATGCCTGTACATTTGACAGTAGGTATGTGTGTGTGTGCGTTGCATTAATTGACAGCGATGTTGAGAAATTTGTAGATAAAAAAAAGTTCAAAGCATATCAATAAGTGTATGCCGCAAATGCCGATAAGCGAGAGCGAGAGCGAGATAGTAAGAGTTTGTGCGGATGACAACAGCAATACGCATTGTATGCAGGGTTGGGTGCCTGGAATTGCGAGTACACGCACTGTTCCAGCCTGGAATCTAACGGTACTTACCAATTGCACTATCTTCAAAAGGCCTGGAACCGTTTTGTAATAATCTATGTTGATGCGTATGGCACCCCAGAAACCGCCATTATCGCCGGTAGATGGATTGCCGCCAGGTGGCCCAGTTGTTGTTGTTGTGGTGCGCTCAACGGTAACGACAGTCTCGACCATTTTGATAGTTCTCCTTCTTCTTCTTGTTGTTCTGCTGTAGTTTTAGTTGTTGCTGATAATGTTACTTGTTCTTGTACTGTTATTAGCTGCGATTTGTGTTATAGCCTTTGAGAACTATTTTTAAACACTAGTACTTTTTTTAGTTCAATTTTTATTTATTTTTTTTTCACAAATGCGAATGCGACGAAATATTGACGTCGCGATTGTGTCACAAAAAAACAAGATAAAAAAATATAAATATATATGTAATATATGTATGTATTTTGACAAGAACAACTAAAGATCTATTCATATACAAATTATATTTAAGTATGACAAGCGCGCGCGTGTGGTTTTGTATTTAGTATTTAAAGCATATGCATATATGTATGTATATATATGTTAATACGATATATGTATAGCTAGTTAATAAACAGATCTTTATGTATTTTACTTTAATGCGCGAAAAAAAATTCAAATACCGAATTGAACAAACCGCCTAACTGCACTTTGCGTGTCCACTGCTAACGAGACGCGTCCAACGACTGACGGTATCGACACTGACTCTGACTACCTGCACCGTCTAACTTAATATTTTGCTCTCTCTTTGCATTTTACTCTCTGCTTTACACGCACGCACACACACACACACACACACACACACACCAAGATTCCGCCGATCGCCTGGACAGCCCTTTGCGTTCCACTAACATGCCTACGCTGACATACATTGGAATGCATGTATGTGTGTGCCTCCCCACCCACCGTGTTCCCAACAGCGATGGCCGCCCAAAAACTCTCCAACCTCCACAACACGACGACAATCAGGTTTTCGCAACGACAACAACCGAACGCTAGCCGAGCCCTGTACAAGCTTGTGCTTCAGAAACACCCATTACTACACTTTACCCGTTACTAAGCTCAATTGCTTCTTCGTTGGCTGCACACTCTTACACGCCCTCTCTCATTTTCTGTCTCTGTTTCTATCTGTGGCAATATCGATGAAATTGCATTACACTCGATGTGCAATAGATAGAAGATTGCAGAATTGTAGCTGGAAGTCTTTATTTGTAAGTATCATTTTCAACTTTTAGAGAACGCCACCTAGTATTTTCTTATCTGCAAAATATTGTGGACAGATAAACCCAACAAGTATGGAAAGCATTAAAACAAATGAAAAATTCTAATTTGGTTAGCAAAAGCGGCATTTATTAAAATGGTTGAGTTATACGTTTTAGCTAATTAAAATTATAATTTGTAAATATTTAAAAAGTTGGACTCGAATCTTAATACAATCTTAAAGCGCAATTATTCAAACTTATGGTGTTGCATTTGAATTAAAGCACGATCGAAGCTTAAGTGTGGCCAGACTGTAGTAGTAGCGGTTACAACAAATATCGCAGCGGCAGTGCAGCTATTTCAACTATCGAATCGTACTCGATTAATGTTTGTTATCGTTTTGGCCCCAAGTCGATGAAATATTTGTATCGAATAATTCGATTGTACAAATGCCAATGAACAAAACTGACAGTGACAGAACATTTATAAAATAAACTTTAATAAATGGCCTTTCGAATTAATTGAATATTTAATTAAAAGTTATTTTCAACGCAGAATGGAAGAAACATTTCAAAAATATATCAACGGCACGATCATGCACAAGAAATACTAAAAAGTACCAAATGGGAAATTATCAATCAAAAAACCATGTGACCGTTTGTCGCGTTCGTTGCGGTATTTTTGCCGTTTTGGTATATACATTTGTGGCAAAATTTAGTGTGATCGTAAAAATAGGTGAACAATTTGCTGTGACGCTGCCATTTGGATTTGGATTTGGACCCTTGTGTCTTCCTTGAACAATCCTCAAAAACCAAAATAAAGCGAGAAATAAATCAAGTGTTTTGGTCGGACGGGTCGAAAAACAAAAGTGCAACTGTTGCATGTGCGCACGTCCGTAGCAACAATAACGAATGTGCCACACATTGCATGTTTACAAACACAACGACAGCGACATCGGTGTTGTTTCGCCAAAAATTGCAGCAACAAAAAAAAAGAAATAAAATAAAAAAAAACGAGCACCAAAAAAAAAAAACGAAAAGTGCAAAAAATACATGAAGAGTACGCAAGGTGAAAAATTGCAAGCAAAGTGAAGTTATTAAACATAGAATATATTTAGCGCTTGTCTGGCAATTTGGCAAGCAACAAATTTTTTTTTTTTTTTTTTTTTGGGACTTCCTGAGGCTTGTTGGCCTGGCCGAAAATACGTTGTTGGTAACTGGCTGATAACCTGGTTAACTGGGCTGCTGCCATAGCTGGCGGCCCGCATGTGGCGTTGGCGGCCCTTTGGCCATGTGTCGCTCCAGGCGTGCTAACAATCAAACAATTACTTATTGAATCCTCAAGTGGTTTAAACACCAACTCGTGACCTCATCGAGCAGCAACAACAACAACAACTGTAATAACAATAACAACAAAGCTTAAACGCACTATTGTGTACCGCTCAGGTAAGCGCTGAATGAAATTCATTTATATTATCAATTTATTTAATTCTCAAACTTTTTGCAGTCTTAAATAAAATCCGGGAACAGTTTAAACTCCTGAAACCATTTAAAATCCGTAGTTGCCAACACCAAGGAGTAAAGTATAACCGACAGCTAATATAGCCGCAGCTAAAGTGGATTAAGCGGGAATAACTGTAGATAGACGCATCAACAGTGGAAACAGTGGAGAATTGGAGACTGGAGGCAGCAAGTGCAGTAAGGAGTCCACTCAGGACACAGAAAGATTAGCAACTAATCAGCATGGATGTGGAAAGAAGGCGTCGGTGAGTGAGCTAAACAAAAACAAAGCAACGCACTCAGACATACACGCACACACTCCTCTAACACACACATTCGCACTAGTTTTGTGCTCAATTAATTGAGTACTGCATCTCTAACGCTCAAAGATTTTAAACACTAAACAGAAAACAGACAGAAATTTACAAATTTAGCTAAAAACATCGGTGACAAACACCTTCCATAATCATTGTTCAAAGCGGCAGCGACAACAACAACAACAAAACAGCAGCAGCGGCTGCTGCGTAGCTCACACGACTTAGAGATACCCTGTAGAGGGTTTGATTTTTGCCTTGCGCGCCAAAATTTTGTAGCTTAAGTTGTTTGCGCCTTTGACTTGGTCTGAGGGCGTGGCAAAGTTACTGCCCCCGTGGCTAACTACTAGACACTTCCACAAATTTAGCCACTTTTAGCTGTAAATAAAGCTCAAAAAGAGGCTAAAAAGCACAGAACTAGCCAACTGCTTATAAAAGTCATGCTGTTTTGGCCATTTTTAAGCTAATATTAGCTTTTTTGCTGTTGTTTAAGACGTGATTCATGCAGTTTTATCTTAAATTTGTTGAATTTAGTTATAAATCGAAACTTTTTTGTAGCAAAACTTTTTGGATTGCTTTAAAAACTAAAATTTTGCTACAAAAGCAGCTAGAAATTTAACTTTTAATGCTGCCAACTGAAACATTTTGGCAGAAACTACAAATTTAAACTGTAATAGCTTCGAAAAACTTGGTAGAAACCAAAGAAAGCAGATGAAACGTCACTTTTCGCCGAGAGCTGCGGAAAAAGGTGAAGTTTGGCAACAGCGCACAGGAGTAAACTTAGCCGATTTGTAAACTCTCGCACTTAAAAACAAAACCTAAAGGGAAGAGCTAAGTGCAACCCTCTACGACCACACTTTACAGGGTATTTGAGCAGCAACAACACGTCGACTGAAAAATCAAATTGACAAGCGAGTGAGCAAAACGTTTGTCTCCGGCGACTTTTCATAAATTTGCCATTTTCGCATTAAAATTTGTAAGCCAGAAAAATCGAAATGGCAACGAGCTACCAAATAGACATTTTCGAATCCGAATATTTCGACTCCAAAATCGATTTCATTCGATAATCGTTGTTGTTGTTGTTGCTGCTTGGTTTCATTTTGGTTGAATTTGTTTCAGTTGCAGGCGGCGCATCGGATGCGTTGTAACGCGTTAAATAGTCAAACGCATCGCGGCGCCTTGTTATAGGTTATCGTTATCGTTATCGTTATTGGTATTTGTATTGTTATCGGCATCGGTATAGCGTACATTATGTGGTTGCCCGATGCACTCCATTTGTTAGAGCCACAACGGTACGTTTAGCTCCATGCTCCTCTGAATTTCATACGCAATTCCATAGCCAAATCCCATAAAAATTCCATTGAGTTTGTGTAGACCCCGTAGGCGTTTACAAACGCAGGGTGTTTGAGTGAGTACAGGGACCACAACAGCTAGAGACATCGAATTGGTCCTTAGCCTCAACCAAACGCCCACTTCAAGCCCACTCACGCTCGCCTTTCCCTTTTTCTTTGTGCACAGGGTATTGGCAAGTTGTGCACACCCCGCTGTGCACCGTTGAGCGCCTAATTTGTTTTAACATAAACACTTCAGGTGCATGTGAATTTAGTCATTAAATGTACTCACCACAAATACAACAAAAACAAAGGAAAACGTCAAGAAAAGCAAAGAAAAGCAGAGAAAGAAAACACATTTTGCGTCTATAAAACAAAAGCAGATCACAATTTACCACGCCCCCTACACCCACAACGAAGCACACCCCCACCACTCCCACTCCAAGAGCCATCGCACTTGGCCATTAAAAATATGCACACGGAAATGTATTTGGAAATTCGTTTGTATTTCTAAATTTGTTATTGTTTTGCTTGAGCACTAACAAAATATGCGTTTAAATACGCAAAAGATGAGCAAACACACACACACACACCAACGCACACACTCACTCACTCACTCGTTAAGCACATGTGTTTGTGTGCGTGTTGGTAAACACGCTGTCAGCTGTTGCAGCTTGGCGTCTGTGTCATAGCTGCGAGCTTTGAAACAGCTGAGGGAACTGCACTGTGGAAAAAAGGGCAGTTTTTCCTTTTGATAGATCGACTAAACAGTTAAATACTCAGGTAACTCAGGGAGGTTAACTCGACTGCCTGCAGCCCTGTCATAAGCTTGAAATTCTTTTAGTCAATAAGTTCCCGAATTAATTACACACAAACACAGTCAAAGGGTGATGTTATGGACTACCATGGCACCCTGTAGTTTGCTTGAAGTGCTGGAACTTAAGAAGTATTCTATTAAAAATAAAATAGATATTCACGCAAAGACCTTTTATAGGTAAATCGACTACCATTCACTTAAGATGTCTTCTTTACAACTTATTGTAGGTACATCGACTGCCAGCAACCCTGTGTAGTAAGACTGTTAAATTCTAATAGGTCCTGTTTGTACTGTACCAATGGATGCTTAGAGCTCGATTAAAACCCAATTTTAAGTATACTCAACTCTTAATCGCTCTTAAATTCACGCTCCACATTCGTTTTTCCGAAAAATTTGTGTAAACCCAACATTTAAAATCCCTGTAGATGGTTGCAATTCAAAGACAGTACTTCTAGCTCCCATGGTGTTTATTAAACCTATTTCCCACTACCTCTTATAGTGACAATTCGAAAATAGTCTTGTCTAAATCATGGACAACATTCTGTGTTTCTAGTTCTTATAGACTCTGAGATTATGATAGTATTGTGAAAACTCTAAAAAGTTTTCATGGCTTTGGATCTAGTAGTTACTGTTAATTATAAAGATTTTAGAGCTCAACTAATTATATAGGTACAATTTATTTATATCGCTGACTGACTGATCTGCGCACAGCCAAATCGATAACTTATATGACTTTTTCAACCCCAAACCTTTGCATAGGTTTATGCTTGAAGAACAATTTTTACATTAGTGCCAGACTGATTAACGCACAGCCTAAGCAGAAATAGATACAATGCTGAACTTTGTATAGCTATAAATTTTCAAACTCATGTCTTTCTTGTCATTTTGACCAGCTTAGCATACCCTGCGTTTATTGCAAGTACAGGGTGCACACCAAATTGCTAAAAACCAAATCGAAAATGCGAAAATTCGAATTGCGCCTTGTCTCTCTCGATTTAGGTGCGTGAATAAATTAAATTTACAATTATATTGTCTCTAGGTGACGATAATGTTGTCGTCGTTATTATTATTATTATCGTATTTGTTGTTATTGCTGTTGCTGTTGTTGTCGATGTTGTTGTTGCTGCTGCTGTTGTTAATAATTATGTTGTTGTTGCCATTGCCGTTGAAAACTTATCGCTGCGTTCGTTTATTTTGTTGTTTTGGGTTGAAAATTCCACTTTTCCAAGTTTGTTTTTGTTGTTTTCTGCTGTTGGCACAAAACGAGCGTTGATATTTTTCAGTGTTTTTGGCTTTTCTGTCATTCCGTAAGTGGCGATGATGAAATCACAACAATTCAAACACCTTTTCGTATCAATTTTGCGCCGTCTGTCATCGGCGTTCTCCATCTTGCTCACTTTGAGCCTCCCAGTCTATCGCTCTACCTCCCTGCCTCCCTCCCTCTCGCTCCCTCCTGTTCGTTTCTGTCGCTATGAATTGTAATGTTGTCATTTGCCGGTAATTTGTTTTTAAAGTCACTATCCATCCATCTATTCCTCTCTTTTTATCGCCCTCTGCCTCTGCCTTTCTTTCTTTGCAAAATCTTAAAAATATATTTTGTTATTTAAAAATAGTACGGGGTCTACAAATTACACTTGATTATAAATTGCAAAGAAAATTATTTGCAAAATCTCAAACATATTTTATGTGTTCGAACGTTCCTTTTTATACTTTCTACAGGGTCTATAAACGTGTATACGGCTGCAATTGCACCGTTATTTGAAAAATTATTCTTGAATACTTTTCTAACAAATTTCATTTAAAATGCAAGTCCAGCTTAAGAATGTTTTTTTTTTTTTAATTTTTGATAAAATTTAAAAAAAAAAAGTTAATAAAATTTTAAAAACTTTTCAACTCTCAGATTTTTTTAAAATAATTTTCAATTATTTAAATTTTGTCTAAAAAAGTCAGTTTTTCAACAAGATTTTTTAACTTTTAGTATTATTTCTTATTTCAAGATCATCACATTTAAATCTAGTTTTTATACATACGATTCCCTTTAAAACTGAAGAAAGATTATCAAGCTCCATAAAGGATAAGAAAATATCTGAACACTTTCTAAACTACTTTACAATACATACATATGTATACACTAATAAAATATTTAAATTTATGATAAAGAATTGAACTCAACATTTTTCCGCACTACTGAGTAACTTTATCTCATTTATTTTCGAATGCCGGAATTTGGGCAGATAAGTCAGCTGGTTTCCCCACAGTCTTGTTTAATCAGTTGGCCAGTTAGTCATTCAGTCAATCAACCTTGCTAATTTTCAACTTCTTCTTTTTCTTCTTCTTCATTATTTTTATGCGCTTTCAATGAATGCAGCTGCGATAACAGCCATAACGTTAGCGGGTGTATGTGTGTGTGTGCATGCGTGTGCGTGCATGTGTGTGTGTTCTCGAGTTCATTCAGAAAACAATGCGCAAAGCAACAACAACAACAACAGCTAAAACAGAGTGAACTGCACACTTCATATTTTTTTTCTATTCCGTTTATTTCTACTTCTTGTGCTACTTCGTTTACTGCTTGTTGTTCTTGTTCTTATTGTTGTTGTTGCTGCTGCAGTGTGAGCATGCACAAAAAGAAAGCGCAACACGACGCGTCGCATACATAAGTAAGTCATATCAACGACTTTCTGTGCGTGTGTGTGTGTGTGTGTGTGTGACTCTGGCATGCATTCATCCCAGCAATTTATCAAAGTCAACAGAGAGTTGAGATTTGTTTGCTGCGAGTCAAAGGCGAATGCAAAGCCAGCAGCGCCTGCCCACCCTCCTTATTCTATCCCTTCCCATCTCGTCTTCTTCTATTTCTCCTTCCTCATTGCGCTTTTATTTGTTCGCCTACGCATCTATTTGTTTTCTTGTTTTGTTTTGTTTGTAGTCCAAAGTTGATTGCAAGTTTGCATCTTTGTAATGGCGAAATCAGTGTTGATAAGCGTCACCAGGTGGCCCCAATTGCATTAGTTACACGATATAAAAATCAGCGCTACCAATACTAGATAAGCACAGTCGTAAAGTATAACGGGATTGCCGTTGTAAAAATGTAATAAAATAGTTTACTTATTTTATTGTTAGGCTTTTGGTGTTTAACTTTGACAACTATGGGGTTGGGAAAGCGACCGTTAGAGTATTTAATTTACTTAATAGTTTTATTAATAATCAAATATTGGCTTAAATTATACTTTTCTTAAAGTTCAGTTTAAACAAATTTAAAAAATATATTTATAAATGGAAAAGTAGAGTATCTATGGAAACTTTATCTCCAGTTAATTCAATTTAGTAGCAGATTTAGGTACAAATTATTATTAAAAATTAATAAATTAGCAAAAAAAAAAAAAATGTTCAATTGTTTTTAGGTTAAACTATTAAAATTTAATTTTACTTGAGAGGAAAATTATTTAAATAATTCCCACAAAGGAAAAAAAGCTTTAATTACTTTTTGAAACTACAGTTAAAAAAAAAAAAAAAATAAATAAAAAAAAAATTTGAGCAAAGCGTCGGGCCCTGACATTTAAAAGTATAGTTAAAAAAATATATAAATTAAATACAAACAGTTACAAAATAAATGAATATAACTTTCTGTAATATGTTTCCAATTATAACATTAAAAAAATAATTGTTTAAAAATAAAATTAACAGCAGTAAGAAATAAGTTGAAAACTTTAAGATTTCCCTTAATATTTTTAAAAATAGTTATAAAAGTTAAAAACATTGAAAACAATGTTTGATAGTCGCGGCGATGATAAGTTATTTAATCAGTTGGGCTATAAACAATTACACACTTAATCTCTTTGTTTCAAGATTTTAATATTAAAATTGTAATTATATTATTTTTTTTTTATTTACAATTTTTAGAGCCACGACGCTCGAGCGCGAGATGCGGGATCCGACGAGCATCTGCAACGTGGACTGTCTGCTGGACACGGTGTCGGCGCTGGTCAGCGATTGTGATCATGATTCGCTTAAGCGTCTCAAGAACATTGAGCAATACGCCTACAAATGTGAGTAGGATGAGGGGGGGAGGCGAGTGGAGAAGAGAAGTGGAATAAAATATTTAATTTATTTTACAGATAAGCCACTGGCGCTGCAGATCAATCAGTTGCGTATGAATGTGGATGACTTTGATTTCATCAAACTGATTGGAGCCGGCGCCTTTGGGGAAGTGCAGCTGGTGAGGCACAAGTCATCGCGGCAGGTGTATGCCATGAAGCGTTTATCCAAATTCGAGATGATGAAACGTCCGGATTCGGCATTTTTCTGGGAGGAACGTCATATAATGGCGCATGCGAATTCCGAATGGATTGTTCAGTTACATTTTGCATTCCAGGACAGCAAGTATTTGTACATGGTCATGGACTTTATGCCCGGTGGCGATATAGTTTCCCTCATGGGTGACTACGAAATACCCGAAAAGTGGGCCATATTCTATACCATGGAAGTGGTATTGGCACTGGACACCATACACAATATGGGATTTGTGCATCGGGATGTCAAGCCCGACAATATGCTGTTGGACAGTTATGGCCATCTGAAGCTAGCCGATTTCGGTACCTGTATGCGCATGGGCGCCAACGGTCAAGTGGTGTCCAGTAATGCAGTTGGTACACCCGATTACATTAGTCCCGAAGTGCTGCAATCTCAGGGTGTGGACAATGAATATGGACGTGAATGTGATTGGTGGTCGGTGGGCATATTTCTCTACGAGATGCTTTTTGGGGAAACACCCTTCTATGCGGACTCTCTCGTTGGCACCTACGGCAAGATTATGGATCACAAGAATTCACTGAGTTTTCCACCCGAGGTGGAGATAAGTGAACAAGCCAAGGCTTTAATACGCGCCTTTCTGACCGATCGCACACAGAGATTGGGTCGCTATGGCATCGAGGACATCAAGGCGCATCCATTCTTTCGCAATGACACCTGGTCGTTTGACAACATACGGGAGAGTGTGCCGCCCGTGGTGCCAGAGCTGACCTCTGATGATGATACGCGAAACTTTGAGGATATTGAAAGGGATGAGAAACCGGAGGAAATGTTTCCGGTGCCCAAGAGTTTCGATGGCAATCATTTGCCCTTCATTGGCTTCACATACACCGGAGACTATCAGTTGCTCTCTAGCGATATTGTTGATGCCGAGTCCAAGGAATCACAACCGGTGAATAGCAATGCAAATAATAATCATGGTCACAATCATCGTCATCGTCCATCGAATTCCAATGAACTGAAACGATTGGAGGCGCTGCTAGAAAGGGAACGATCACGTGCGGAGGCACTAGAACAACAGGACGCAAGTTTGCGACAACAGATCGATCTGAGCACGAAACGGGAGGCGGAACTGCAACGTATTGCCACGGAATATGAGAAGGATTTGGCATTGCGTCAACACAACTACAAGGTGGCCATGCAGAAGGTCGAGGTCGAGATTGAGTTGCGCAAAAAGGCCGAGGCACAGATGGCGGAAACGCAACGAAAGCTAGAGAATGAACAGAAGACACGTACGCGTGATCTCAACATCAATGAGAAGGTGCTGACGCTGGAGAAGCAGCTCCATGACATGGAACTCAATTTCAAAACCGAAACGGAGCAGACACAAAAGCTGAAAAAACAGAATGCCGAATTGGGATTCACATTGAAGACGCACGAGGAGAAGGTGCGTGATATGGTCGAAATGATTGAAACACTGCAGAAGCACAAGGAGGAACTGGGCCAGGAGAATGCCGAACTGCAAGCCCAAATGGTACAGGAGAAGAATTTGCGTTCGCAATTGAAGGAGCTGCACAAAGAGGCCGAAAATAAAATGCAAACATTATCGAATGATCATGAGCGCACCTTGTCACGTGAGCAGAAGGCCCAGGAGGATAACCGTGCGTTGCTGGAGAAGATTAGTGAATTGGAAAAGACACATGCCAGTCTCGACTTTGAGCTGAAGGCGGCCCAGGGACGCTATCAACAGGAGGTGAAGGCACACCAGGAAACAGAAAAGTCACGTCTTGTTTCGCGCGAGGAGGCCAATCTGCAAGAGGTCAAGGCCCTGCAATCCAAGCTCAACGAGGAGAAATCCGCTCGCATTAAAGCCGATCAGAACTCGCAAGAGAAGGAGCGACAATTGAGCATGCTCTCGGTGGATTATCGACAGATTCAATTGCGTCTGCAGAAACTGGAAGGCGAGTGCCGTCAGGAATCCGAAAAGGTTGCTGCTCTGCAATCCCAACTGGATCAGGAGCATAGCAAACGTAATGCGCTGCTCTCGGAGTTGAGTCTGTACAGCTCGGAGGTGGCACACTTGCGTTCACGTGAGAATCAGCTGCAAAAGGAGCTCACCGCTCAGCGGGAGGCGAAGCGACGCTTTGAGGAGGATCTGGCACAGCTGAAGACAACGCATCACGAGGCGTTGGCCAACAATCGTGAGCTTCAAGCTCAACTGGAGGCGGAACAATGTTTCTCTCGTCTGTACAAGACGCAGGCGAACGAGAATCGTGAGGAAAGCGCCGAACGTTTGTCCAAGATCGAGGATCTCGAGGAGGAGCGTGTCTCACTCAAACATCAAGTGCAAGTGGCCGTTGCTCGTGCCGATTCCGAGGCTTTGGCGCGTTCGATAGCCGAGGAAACGGTTGCTGATCTCGAGAAGGAGAAGACGATTAAGGAACTCGAACTCAAGGACTTCATCATGAAGCATCGCAATGAGATCAATGTCAAGGAGGCGACACTCGCCACGCTCAAGGAAACTGAGGCTGAACTGCATAAGAAACTCTCGCTGAAGAGCAACGAGTGCGAAGAACTACTGCAGCAGCACAAGAAACAGCTCGACGAGCTGACACAACAACGTGCCGCCAAGGATGAGGAGATCGTCAAGCTGGGTGAGAAGTGCAAGACGGAGGTGCTGCTCAAGCAGACGGCGGTCAACAAACTCGCCGAGGTCATGAATCGTCGCGATTCCGATGGGCAAAGTGAGTATATCATAAAGCGCAGTCTACTTACTCGTCAGTTTAAAAACTTTACTCGTTACTAACCAACTCAATCTTATTTTTCGCAGAACAAAAGAGCAAGGCTCGTTCCACAGCCGAGTTGCGCAAGAAGGAAAAGGAGATGCGTCGCTTGCAGCAGGAATTGTCGCAGGAGCGAGAAAAATACAATCAGCTGCTGCTTAAGCATCAGGATCTACAGCAGCAGAATGTCGAGGATCAACAGCTCAAGCAGAAAATGTTCATGGAAATCGATTGCAAAGCCACAGAAATCGAGCATCTGCAGAGCAAACTCAACGAGACAGCCTCTCTATCGTCCGCTGACAACGATCCTGAGGATAGTCAGGTAAACACACTCACACAATCAAACAGTACACAAACACTCATTCGCATACATACACACAACTTACACAATTCTTTTCTCCCCTCTCTTTATCTTTCTCTTTTTCTCACTCACTCTCTCTACAATGTTTATTTCCTTGGGTCTTGCGCTTTCTCGTTCTCGTTACTCGCTACTCGCTGAATTGATATAGCACTCCTCTCTGCTCTCACTCACACAGGACTCGGTCTTTGAGGGCTGGCTGAGCGTGCCGAATAAGCAGAATCGAAGGCGTGGCCATAGCTGGAAACGTCAATATGTGATCGTCTCGTCGCGCAAAATCATTTTCTACAACTCGGATATTGACAAGCACAATACCACAGATGCTGTGCTAATACTCGATCTTAGGTAAGTTGTCTCGCTACTCGCTAGAGGCGTTAGCTTGTTACTCGTCACATACTTAACTCTTTAGTCGTCACATATCTGCATCCTTACTAGTCACAAACTTAAGACTTGGGTCGCTACTCGTCACGTAATTGGACTGTTACTCGTTGCAGTCGTAATATTACGTGTTTACTCGTTACTCGTCACATACTTCTAGAGTTACTCGTCGCATAGTTGACTCGTTACTCGTCACAAACATGAGACTTGACTCTTTACTCGTTACATACTTGACGCATTACTCTTCACTTACTTGACTCGTTACTCTCACATACTTGACTCGTTACTCGTCACAAACCTAAGACTTAGTCGGTACTCGTCACTTATATATTATCACCTTCTAATCGTTACTCTTTCAAAAATTACAGCAAAGTGTATCACGTGCGCAGTGTTACCCAAGGCGATGTCATACGCGCCGATGCCAAAGAGATTCCGCGCATCTTCCAATTGCTGTACGCCGGCGAAGGCGCCTCCCATCGTCCCGACGAGCAACTCGACTCCACAATGCTTGTAAGCGGCAACGAGGAGCGACCCGGCACCATTATACACAAAGGTATGTCGAACTCTTTCACTTTCACGCACTCTGTCTCCTTCTAACTGCAACCATCTCACTCTAAACCAGGTCATGAGTTTGTGCAAATCACGTATCATATGCCAACCGCCTGCGAGGTGTGCACCAAGCAACTGTGGCACGTGTTTAAGCCGCCGGCGGCCTACGAATGCAAGAGGTGAGTGTTAAATAAAATCATTTGGCAACAAAACTGTTTCTAAATTATGTTTCTTGTGCGCTTCAGGTGCCGCAATAAGATACACAAGGAGCACGTGGATAAGCATGATCCGTTGGCGCCCTGCAAGTTGAATCACGATCCCCGTAGTGCTAGGGACATGCTCCTATTGGCCGCCACGCCCGAGGAGCAATCGATGTGGGTGGCACGTCTCCTCAAGCGTATCCAAAAGAGTGGATACAAGGCCAACTCATCGAATAACAACAGCACCGATGGCAGCAAAATATCACCCAGGTAATGAAACAACCAAGAAATCTTTCAATTCTGCGCCCCAATCCTTTACTTCCCTGGCTGCAGCCCCCTTTGACGTTGCCACAAAAAAAAAAGAACCGAAACTTTTGCTAATTTTAAAGGCTTTTGTGTGTCTAACTTTAAGCTAATTTATACTCGTATTTTTCTTTTCTCGCTTGTTCAAACTACTCGCTCGTTTGTGCGAACTACTCGCTCGCTCGCTCGCTCGCTATAATAAACATCATTTGTCATCAATCATCAATCAATACATTAAACATAAAACCAGCCAATCGACACGTTCCGCCTACAAACCGTACGCAGCGAATGTGCAACGATCTGCGACATTACCGGCGAATTCTTCGTTGAAACAATGAAGAACTCGCCACAAGCTCAAACCTGGATGAAGAGAGAGAGAGAGAGAGTGAAAGAAAGTGGCGAGAAGAGTGTTAAAGTTGGTCGACAGCTAGACTACTTTTCGCCCAGACGCAGAAGATGTTGGAATGGCAGTTAAAGATGGAAAATATTTGGAAATTTGGAAATGGAAATGGAGATTGTATCTAATGTTTATACTACTACTTATCTATGTACTAAAACGATAATGTTTACTTAATTTAACATGCATACAACAACTATTACTACTACTACTACTATCAACTACCAAACTACCTACTACATCTATATATTTTATATATATATATACAACTATATTTTTTGATTAATTTACACACGAAAAAATGTGAGAGAAGAAAAAGAAGAGATATGTAAAGTTGGCTTTTACTTCCAACTGTCCTCAGAAACTCGTTGAACGCTTTATTAACCAATCAATCAATCAATCAATCAAATAATTAACCAATTGCTTAAACATGGCAACGTCAAGTGGCAAAAGAAAGAAGATTTAAGATAAAGATAATGAAAATGAGCAACTACACTTCCACAAACCTGAAAAGATAACTGAGTTCTCTATTATATAATCGTAATATAAACGTTTCTAATTAAGTTCGTAACTATATGTATACCATTTATATACCCAATATCATCATATACTTAGCTCTGCCTATTCATGTAAAAAACAAAAAACAAAAGAACACAAGAACAGTAAACGATATAACATTCAAACAAAAACAGTTACAGATACACTTCATGTAGTACTTTAGATACTTATACACAAGTTTAGGTTTTAATTTAACGAATTGTATTGCATTTTGGGTTATCGATAACGAAACACATGAAACCACATTTTATATTAGTTTGTAAGCCAAGCCCAAAGCAAACGCAAAGCATTCAAAGTAACAAGTATCGAGTAACGAGTGACGAGTTAAATATATAACGAATAACGAGAAAACGCGCTGTAATTATGTAAAACTATAAGAGAGAAAAGTGGGAAAAACCGCGAGAGTCGAAGAAAACATATATTTCCATATATAGTAGAGTATATATAAACATATATATATATATAGTTGATTTGTGCCTTGCATTTGCATTATTGTTGTAGCGAATATCAAATTGGCCAAATTATATTTTGTTTGTTGTTCTTATGTAAATTGTATTGAATTAAGTTGATGCAACAATTAGTTTTATCATTATTATTATTACGATATGTAAAGCAGAGCTATAGACAGGCAAATTGTATACCCTGTAATGTAACTAAGTCGCATGGCAGCTAAAAAAAGAAGAGGAAACGTGTTAGTAACGAAAAAAATCTCTCAATTGAATTCCATTTCAAGAACTTATTTCTAACTTAAAAACTAAGCAATTAACTGAAACAGAAACTTAAACTGAAAATCATATCGCAGTTACTTAAGAGCTAGATAGAAACAGAGCAGCTGTTAAAACAGAGAGAGAGAGAGGGAGAAACATAGCTAGAAAGAGAGAATAAATTGGCACAGAGTTTTTTTTTGTGTAAAGGCTACATCTAAGTATTAAATATCAAATATGTATGTTCTAGTTTCTAGTTAAGTTTAAAACAAATTATTTATTTCTTGTGTTTTCAATGTGGCGCCATCTAGCGTTAATTCTAAACTAATGCTATTTTCTATTACCCCATCTCTATTATTACCGTTAATCGTTTTATTTTGCATGTGTGCGTGTGTGTGTGAATGTGTGTGAGACATTAAAAATGAAATTTTAAAACTTTTTGAGTGTGCCTAGAAAGAGACAGAACGATGTAGAGTAAAAGAGCGAAAAAGAGAGATGAAAGTTGTTACGAATCAAATTGGCTAAACGTAAACGAAGAAATGCGAAAAGCATATCGATAAACGATAAATCGATTAAACGAAATACAAAACATTCTGTAAACAATTTACTTTTTTTTTAACTATTTTAGTGTCGAAAAGAAAGTGGAAAAAAAAAAGAACTTTGAATGAAAGCGCTGTTTTGTTTAATTAATTATTATGATTGTAACGATTATTATTATTATTTTATATAATTATACTATGTGTATTGTTAGGCTTATGTTTAATGCTACATGCTCTAGTTTAACAAACAAAACACACAACACACAACAATCAAACAAGCAACAATGTATGTAATTACAGTGTCTCTTAAATCGAATGCAACGCTTCGACTAAATAAAGAATTGTGTACAAAAAAAAATCATAAAAAAAAAAAAAAAAAAGAAATACAGAATCAAGAAAAAAATCATGCAAAAAAAAACGCTTCTCTTTCGTTTGATTTGATTTTATTTGGCATTTAAAGCATTTTTTCCTACCTGCAATTAGCTATCATCATCACGTATTTCGTTTCGTTTTGTTTCGTTTAGTTTTTTGTTGTATTCCGTTTTGATTTTTTCTTTTTTTTTTTGCGTGAAACTTGTGATCTATTGAAGAACGAACTTCTTATCTTTAAGCAGCAACAGCATACAAACCTTGGGCAACAGCGTACAGACCTTGAGACTGTCCAATCGACTCCTGAACAGCTTCAAGAAACGTTTGCGAGCCGTCAACTTCAACAATTATAGTAGCACTACAAACGATCCATAAACATAGCAACACATACACACATCCAACTCTAAAACCTATCTAACTATTAACAAAAATATATATACATATACATATTAAGTTGTCTAGAAGTTGTCTATACGTAAAAAGATTCAAAGTCTGATTTAATGAGCAACCAAATTAGACTAACAAATAAATTTTCGAACATCGTTTTTAAACAAATCCAACCAAAAAAATCACTTGTTTTTATTTAAGCAAAACAAATTTAATTTTCTACACTAATTTAGCACACCTCCATGTTAACTTTTAGGCAAGAATTCAATTTATTGGTAAGTAACTTTAGCATAATCAATAATGAAGCGATTTTTAGGTTATGTTGCCTTAAAAACGTCCACCTCCATGTCCACTTTATTTTATTCAAATGCAGTTAAAAGGTGAGTAGCAATATAATTTGCTGATTAATATTTTTAAATTTAATTAAGTTTGATTTATGCTCACTGTGAATTCTCCACTTCGTTCTCCATGGTCACTTTATTTAGCGGAAAAAGGCAGCTTTCAATTTTTTCTTGACATCTCAATAGCTTTGAAGTTACATTTCATTAATAAAATATGTTTGTAGCTTCCTTAGAGCTTGTTAGTTGGACCAGCTGTCCTCCATGTTCACTTTTTTATGCTCCAAATGCAGTTTAGAGCTAGTTAAATAAAGTTTTACACATGTCAACTAGCTTTGCTTTCTATTTTGTGACAAATAAGTTGCTTAGCCGCAGAGCACATACCTCCATGGTCACTTTATTTCACTGCAAAGTGGAATTTACAAAGATTTTAAAATGACAGCTATTTTCCAAGCTTAGTTTCGCCAGGAATACGCATTTATGTCGGTCTCGAAACTATGTGGGTTTGAAGGAGCGTCCTCCATGGTCACTTTCTTTAGGTAAAACAATGTTTTTTTGGTTACTAGCAATTTTTCAGCTTCACATCGTACAGAAAATGATTTTATAGCAGCCTAAGCATTAGTAAAACAGTTTAACAATCCTCCATGGTCACTTTATTCCATGGCAAATGCTGGAAAAGTGGAAGATTAATATGGCTAACAGAATTTTGGCCATTTTGCAGCTTCAATTCGCTTAGCAAATATATTTAAAGTTCCCTCAGAATATGTAAGCCCAATTAACCTACCTCCATGGTCACTTAATGTGACTTTTTATGCAGCTGAGGAGTGTATTGTTGCAACACTCTGCAAGTTGTTCGACTCGTTGGTGGTATGGGGGCTATCTGCTAGATAAACGTGTTTGCTTTTCATTCCAATTCGATTCGAAATGAAATCAAATAAAAAATAAAAAAAAAAGAAGAAAAAAGAAAAAAATAAAATATTAATTCGGTGTAATGGAATAATTATAAAGAATGGATTAGCATATGATTAGAGTATTATTATTGTATACACATATATATTTTTTATATTCATGTCGAATCGATGCGTTTTCGATTTTCAGTTTGATTTTGATTTCATTGTCGTTTGTATTTTATTAACTCAACTTTTTTTTTTTTTTTTTGGTTTTGTTATTAATTTAACAAGTTTTTGGTTTATGTCTTACATGGTCTGACTTACAGACTTCATAAATAGTTTATGCCAGTGTCTACGCCCTGTGTGAAGACCCCACTCGCCCCTCCTCTGTCCTCTGGCCACGCCCACAAGCCCCCATGCAGACGTTGACATTTCAAATTTGTAGTTCAAGGTGAATTGGTCACTTGAAGCCGAAGGCAGTGACCACATAATTAGCTGCAGATGCAGATGAAGTTGGTGGTCGATGATGGCGGATGGCAAGATGAAATCTTTGTCTTTTGCTCTTTACAGTCACACCCAATAAACTGCGCCCAGTTTGGCTGGCTACGGGGAAGTAGTGGAAAAGGTTTGCCAGAACAACTGAAAACGTTTTGGAAAACCGTCATTCGGTTGGGGTTAGTTGTATACCCTAGAAGGAGTATTAACTATGTGGATCATGCAAGTCAAAGGTAAAACTAAAAAAAAAAAAAAAAAAAAAAAAAAAAAAAAATTCACCCTAATTTCTAAGTTTTAAGAAAAGTGTGCACTTAAATGTGCAGATTATAACTTCTTTTAGTTTACAGGGTATTTGCCAGTCAAGCCCCTACCCTTCTTCTGAACCCCTATGTCTGATCCGTTGGGCACCCCATAAAGAGACCTCAACATTCACATCACATCAGCTGCACAGCATCCACCGTGATTATGACGCTGATTATGATTTTTGATTATCATTATCATTATTAATATCATTAGCATTAGCATTATCATTAAGAGTTTCGCCCGCGCCCAGGTTTATCAAATCAAATCAGTTCAAGGCCGCGCATAATGGTGTATTAAAAACAAATTTGCTCCAAAATATACATATCTCCAACTCCCTCGCTCTCTCTCCCTTTTCGCTCTGTCTGGCTGTCTCCTCTGCTTCTACCGATAGACACAGCATTATATACATATATACCCCGATGCCGATACCGATACTGATATGTAAATGTGAACATTTCTGGCCTTTTACTGACTTATTTTTAATATATATATATATATATTTATATATCTATTTTTTTTTGGTTAAAAGATTTACATTCGGAATCTTGATTTGGTACCGTCTCCATCTTCCCTCTCGCTCTGTCCCGCTGTCTATCTATCTGCCTCTCTGTCTACAACTCCAGCTTCGCTGCGATTTCGGGATTTACCAGCGTCCATCTTCATCTTTATAACAACAAATTGGCCCGAAATCAATAAATAAATTAATAAAATATATGTATGAAGTGTGGGCCATAGAGTTGACGCGACTACTTGATACCCTGCACAAGAAATTAAGCCGAGGAAAATGGGTTATGCTTTGAAAAAGTGAAAACATGAAAGTATTTATTTTTATATTAAAATTTTTTATATAACTTAATTTATTTATCTTTTTAATAAGCAAACTGCCAGCATACTCTATTGGCACAGTGGTTCGTCTACAGGGTATATTAAAATAAAAGCCAAACCTAAAAGCCAAGCGGCAACATCGACGTCGCCTTCGCCGTCGACGCTGGCAGCGACTGCGGCCTAAGAAAACCTGTCGCTGCACAGCAGAAAGCCACAATTGGCGTCGACGCTAACGGCGCTGCCAACGCTCCCAACGCTGCTTGTCGACGTCAGCTGCTGCAGCTAGCCACAGTGGGCAAATGTGACATAAAACTAAATAAGAACAAACATGAAAAAGGAAAATTAATGTAATTAATTTATGAACAAGATAAAAAGTTGGCCTGATCAATAACATAGCTTAGAGTACTAAGCTACATAATGAGAAGTCTTCAGCTGTGAAAAATTTTAAATTTGAGCTTATATATTCATTATGCAAAACTTAAAATAAGAAGTACAAAATAAAAAGTATAAAATAAAATAATATTTGATTGAAAAACACATTTTTAGACCATTATTCAACTGACTCAAAGTTTTGTTTTCAAAATTTCGTACTTGAAACAATTTTTTTGCACTTGCTTTTGAAATTGCCACAAAACTGACAAATAGTTTAGATTTGAGCGCAAGTAAGCCTCTACCTATCACTGGTATTGCTTTAAATTTCTAGCTATTTTTAGCTGAGTATGTAGAAAATTTAGCTATTTGTTCTACTGTGCGTCGGCAGCAAATGACAAATTGACTGAAACCAGAAGTGCGCGCTCCTTGCACTCTTTGCATACGAATTTAATGACGCGAGTGGAGCCTGAAAAGCCCCCGCCCACTCCTCTTAAGAGCTCCCTCTCTCTCTCTCGCTCTTTTCCCCTCTCTTTCCACGCTGCCTATCGCCGTGTTGCGCTTAGGTTAGGGCGGATAGCAGCAGCAGCAGCAACCTGTTGTTAAAGCCGGCGTCGACTTGCGCTGCCTCAGTCGCTGACGACGTCGCTGTCGACGCAGATTAGTGGCAAAAATATTGGATGGACGTAGGTTAACTGCATGCAGACGGCATAAGTAACGTTCAGTCAGCCTCTAGAAGTCGATCTTGATCGTGGCTTGAACAACACACACTCTCTTTTCTGTTGTGTACCTCCAGTCTCCAAGTCTTCAGTCTCCAAGTCTCCAGCCTACAGTCTCCAGTCCTCCATAGTCTACAGTCTTCAGTTTAAAAGTGTCTTCAGTCGTCGCTCGTCTTCAAAAATTTTGTGCACAATTTTTTGTTTGTTCGTTTCGCGCGTTTTCAAACACTGAACAATCGTTGAATCCAATATTTTTTTTAAATTAAAGTTTTAAAAAACACACACAAATACACCTCCTACACACACACACACACAGACAAAATGAAGTACTTCAACATGTGAGTGAAATTTCCATATTTTCAAACATTTTCATTTATTTTGCCTTTAACTTTTTTTTTGTTAAATTCAAAAATTTTTTTTTAAATTTTTTTGTTGTCTCGCGTTGCCAACTGCCTTGCAGTTTGTGCCTTTTGCCTGCAACTTTGTGTGAGTTTTAACCGCGTTGCCAACTGCACTAAAGGCAGCTGCTGACGTGTTTTTGGCGAGAAAAGGTCAAAAAGTTAAAAACAGTAACAAATAAGTTGTGGCTACAAACAAGCCAAAAAAGGCTGAATAAAAAGCCAAAAAAACGTACAAAATTATTCGATTTTCAAGCGCTTTTAACGGTACTTTATACAACAAGCGTTACATTTAGCTATCTAGCTTTTTTTCCCCACCTTCCCCACATAACCTACCAACCTACCTACAGCGTATCTGGCAGTCAGTCACACTCTGCTTAAGGTTAGCTGCAACCAATCGCTGCCAATTTGAACTTTAACACGCCAGCAATAGTTTTTAGCCAAAATGCCAAAGTTTGCCACAATAATCTACGCTAATGATCATTATCGTCATGATCATGCTGTTGTTGTGGCATTTGCCGGCAACAAAGAAATGGCAAATGCCAATTCCCAGCAGCAATTGCAGTTGTAGTGACTGTGGTTGCTCTCGTGCACACAGCAGCAGCAGCAACATGCTGTGCGAAGATGTCGCTGCCCCACTGTGTGTCTGACTGTCTATCTGTCTGTCTGTCTGACTGGTTAACTGTCATTGCATTGATTGAAAGAAATGTTTCAAGGTCGCCAGCTGATGCTGCTGTTTGTTTAGCAGCAACGGTTGCTATTGTCGTCTGCACGCCAGCAACACATGGCACACTGTGCGCATTGCTGGCAAGCCAAAATGGCATGCGACCAGTTGTCTAGGGGCGTGGTGAAGGGGAGGGTAGGTAGAGTAGGCAATAAGTACGAGTATATTGGATTAATTACCTGCTGTTGCTGCTGGAGTTATTGCTGTTGCTGTTGCTGGTTGTTGACTGCTGATTGCGGCGTTGTCTTATAAATTAACGGTTGCACTTTTAATGCAAGCTGACAGACACACACACACAAACACATTAATATGTATGTTAATCGCATGGCATATGCGGGAATTAATCACAGTGCCAAAACAGCAGCAGCAACAACAACTGAAACTATCGACAACAGCAACAACGAGCGCCAATTTGACGGCAAGATCAGGATTTTAATTTAGTTTCGCTTGCTTTTATTTAGAGGCGCTTTTGCAGGAGGGGCCAGCGCAGCGCAGCGGTGTAGTGTGTATGTGTTGCTGTTGTTGTCGCTAGTTGCTGCTGTTGCTGCTGTTTTACATGCGTTTCATTTCATTTTGAGCACAGAAAATCGCTCGCATTATGCAATATTTATTTAAATAAGAGAGATCAGATCTTGTGCATGCCAAAGAGCAAACAAAACCAGAACACACACACGCACACCACACCGAGTGTTGCCCATTTTAGCCTTTTTTGTTGTTAGTCGAAATCTCTTAAGTTATTTTCAAGGACTTTGCCAAAAAGCCAAAAAAAAAATGTATAAAACTCTGGCAAATTGGCAACAAAAAAAAAAGGTGTTAAACACACACGCTGGTGTGCCGCATACCAATGCATTTCATAAGCCAAATTCAATGTAAGCCACGGCAGCAACAACAGCAGCAGCAAATGTAACACAAAATCAAAAGACTCAGGCAACGAACTTGCTCAGACTTGAGCCAAAGCGCTGCTTGTTGTAGTTGTTGTTGTTGTGTGCTATTAGCTGTATTTATGGCTGCTGTTGTTGTTGCTGCCGCTGTTCACGTACTCGCACTTGGCACCGCCACAATGCACCGTTATTGAACCCACTTAGCCAACAGCAACTAACTTATCCATCCATAACACCAGCAATTGCCATTCCCATTCACAGCAACAACATGTACTTGGCACACGTTTTATAGTACGCGCACTCGTAATTGTAGGAAACTATTAAAATACAAATAAAAAAAAAAAATGTCAATAAATAAAAATACAGTGTCCCACATAAGTATTGAACTCTACTACTACTACTCGCATATAAGTCGATCGTGTTTAACTATGGACATAACCATAGATTGACAATTAGCATAGTGACCCGTTTAGTGTCCCACAAAAGGGGGCGGCGTGTCGGCGACGGGGGAGTGGCAGCTCATTGGCAAAAAGAAAGACAAAATTAAAAGCTTTTAACTTTATTATTTTTGTGTTATTTGAACAACATCATCATTATAGAGTTCAGAGCTGACGCCATCGCCATGAACTAATTCCGCAAATGGAAATGTTAATCATGTGATAAACTATAATAAGAAAACGAACGCCGGAGAAGAAGAAGCAAGCAAAGTAAACAACAATAAAATAGAGGCAGCAAATTAAAGTAGTTATTGTTTTTTTTTTATTTATTTTTTGTTCATTTTTTTGCCTGTGTTTTAAGTGCTTCAAACCAGGGAGCGTTGAGGGAAATTATGCTGCGATAATGTTGATTGGAAAAGTCTAGTAAAAGGCGGAAAATAGGCACAAAAATTTGACTTTTTAAGCATTTTAAAAACAATAGTTTTTTTTAGTTTTTAATTGCCTGCAAATTAGCGTAGAAAGTTATTACATTATTTTAAACTCCACTTTTTAATATTTTTTTGAAAACATTTTAAATGTTTTAGGAATACCAATATTTATTTTCAATAGAAAAACAGTTAGTTAATGAAAAATTGTTTGCATTTAAATAACATTTCGAACTTTAAGACTTTAAGTTTAATTTGTTATAAGCAGTTAATTTTTTTTTTTTTAATATTCTTTCAATTTTTATTTAATTTAAAACAAAAATAAAGTTAGACTATTTTATACTGTTCTAGTTTCACAATAAAAATAGTTACAACTTAAATAAATTTAATTTACCTGCTTAATCGCAGCAACATAAAACTAGAGCAATTAAAAAATTAAGCAAAAAGTAATTTCAATTTTAATTAAAATACTTGAGTCGTCTAGAATTAATTTAAATAAAAATGCAAAAAAAAAAACACTTTAGGTCAATTAATGTTTAAAGCGGAGGAGGAGGAGTTTTCAATCAAATCAATAAAAATTCTTAAATAAAAAATATGCTTTTAAACTTCGAAACTTAAGTATTTTAGTTAATGAGCAAAAAGTAATTTACTTATTTAAAAGAAAAATTATTTTTTTGCCTATTTTAAGAAGAAAAGTTTAAGTTTACAGTTTTTTTTTTTAATCTTAACAAAAAAAAAAAAGTGAAACATAATTTTAAAAATGCCCACAAAAAGTTCGTTCTATTTTTGAACTAAAAAAAGTAAACTGTTGTTTATGTTTAAACTTAAACTTTAATTAAAATTACTGCATCCCTGGCTACGATTATGCCCTGCCTGCTAATGATGATGATGTTGCTGATTTCAGAGTGATCTCTGATTTCTGATTTCTTTCCGCCTTCCACTTGAGAATAATGGTTCTCAACGCTTTGCGAATTTTGATATTTTTGCAAATAATGTTGCTTACATAACAGGTTAACACTCTTTCACTGCCACGCCCCGCCACCACTCCACCACTCCCCCTCCATCTTCCTCTTCTTTCAGCTTGTAGTTTAAAGTAAAGTAGATTTTGTATATATTTTTTTTGGGGCTTGGCTTCGTTTTATTGTTGTCTAAAAATCTACGCGAACTGGCAACAATATATATTTTTTTGGAGTTTTCCCAGCTGAAAACCGGTTAACCGAGACGCCAAATGTCATATAGACATAGTAGTGCTCCTACTCCAACTCCAACTCCAAGTCTACGACTTCTGCTACGCCTACACGCCACTCCCCTAGCAGTTGCCCTGCCCGACACCTGCTATAACTTTGAAGCTGTCTTGAATTTCGATTAAGAAGTGAAGAAGTTAATGATTCCAGACACGCCAGCAAAACGCACACAACACCCACAATAGCAGCAGCAGCAGCAACAGCAACAGCAACTACAACAACAGCAACATAAAGGCAACGCCTTTCACCTTTCCATGAATGTTGCATAAGTTGGCGGCGATTGAAATGCAAAGAGTTGCCGCTTGGATATGCCACAGTTGACCCTAATCAATGCGAAAAGATGCAACCCGACAGCAGCAGCACAGCAACAGCAACAGCAACAACTATAAAATGTTGAGCTAAAAATAAAACAACGATAACAACAACAGCAACAAGCGTCTGACAAAATCTCATGAAATTTACTTTTTTTCGAACTGTAGTTAGAGGGGCGTTCAGGGGGCGTGTGCCTCTCCCTCTCATGACTACGGTGCTGTGTGCTGTTGGCTATGCTATGCTATGCATTTTACCGTTATTAGCCAATTGCATGTGCCGATCATGTGCACATTTAAATTTATTCTGGCGCTGCCAACAACAAGTAACTGGTTTATTGCTGCTGTTGCTGCCTTTTGCATAAGCACCTGTTTCCTTTTGGGAAGGTGCAGCAACATGTGTGTGTGTGTGTGTGTGTGTGTGTGTGCGCGCTTGTGTGCGAGTGCAAACGGTGCAAAACCAATTGCCGCCCTGCCTCGAAATCTGGCCTTAGACGTTGAGTGTTGCAGCAGGCAGCTATGCGCACGCTGCTTATGAAAACAAGTTCGCTGCCTAAGTCTTTTGTATTGGCAGAGAACAAACTGTGGGCAACACTTAACAGCTG
The DNA here is from genome assembly GCA_018152125.1 of Drosophila dunni. Lineage (NCBI taxonomy): Eukaryota > Metazoa > Arthropoda > Insecta > Diptera > Drosophilidae > Drosophila > Drosophila dunni. Next base: position 8,297,378 of record JAECXC010000648.1, on the reverse strand, counting down.
CCTAAATAATACTCCGCCTAATCGATTACCAAAAGGGTATATGCATTAAAAATATACTTAAAAATAATTATTTAAAATTTAAGAACGATTTGTAAGCAAGCTAAAAATGCTTAGAATTCATGGCTTAAAAAAACTTCAAAAAAAAAAAAAAGGATATCAAGCTTAAAAAGTGCTTAAAAAATTTGCAGAATTCTGACTAACGGAAATTCTGGAATTTTTTCAAATTAGTTATTAATTTATATGCATTTTGCATGATGATATCATTTCACAATCAGAATTATCCAGTTAAAACTAGCACACAGCAACATGAATAACTTAGAAATTTAAGTTTAAACAGGAAGAATTAAAATCATAAAACTCAAATTTCAAGGGTATAAAATTGGCAACTAATAATGGAACCAAAAATAAAAAAAACCGCTCGATAAACAAACAGAAACCGAAATGGAAAAACAGCAACAACAAAAAGCGGCTACAGAAACAGAAACCGAAGCAGAGCAAGATTAGTATTCGTATGAATTGAATAAATTTAAAATCGAAAGTGAGACAAAAAAAGAAACAAATAATAATAAAACCCGTTTGTGTGACCTTTAGGCATTAATAATAGTTAGCACATCTCGGGATGCCGAATAAATAAAATAAAAAATAAAAAAAAAGAGATATAAAAAAAGGTAGCGCAAACATATCTCAATGTTGATCTTAATATATTGATAGCTAATAGTACATAAAAAATTAGTAAAAAAAAACTAAAATTCATAGACGCATAATTAATATTGATATTGATATTCAAATTGAGAATGTTGAACATAAATATTCATGATTGCTTGTTTTATATGTAGTTATATGTGTTTATTATACAGTTGGGAGTTTTAAGTTTGAGTTTCGAGTGCGTTTCGATTCAGGTTCTTGACATAACCCGTTAGACTAGACAACAAATTGAAAGTAACCTCACTTTATTGAGAGATGACAAACTTGAGAATGAATATCAAAAGCGAATAACGTATCAATTAAATCAAAATTCAATTCAATACTCGCCTCGTGCTCGCTGAACAGCATTTGAAGAGAGAGATAGAGAGAGAGTGTGTCTAGAACATTTCCTATTGTGACTCTCCAGACACAGACATAACCTCAAATGACACATTTTTTATTTCTTGTTTTTTTGATTTGCATATTATGATAATTTGCCATGTGACTTTTTGACTGACTTCAATTGTACTGTACGAATATAAAATTAATTCTTTTGAATTAAAAAGTAATCTAAAAATCTTTTGAATTATTTATAAATTTGGAGGGATATTTGTTACTTCTTAATAAATAAGTGAAATTATTGCTCTAATTGAATTGCTTTTAATTAGTTGGAACAACAACTTATGGCATGCACTGTAGCTTATTTACCGTTATTTGCAACATAACCTCAAACTCACCTCTTCTGTTTCTTCTTTTTTCATTAGCTGCCTGCTCTTCTTCATCTGCGCACTGTGCTACGGACTGGTGGCGTCGCAAGACGATGGCGAGTCCGCTGGGAACGTCTCACCGGCAAAGAGAATCGCTTCACTGCGTCGTCCCGTCGGCAAGGCCGTTGGCAAACCGACGACAACAACAACAGCGGCGCCAGCGCATGCCGATGGTGAGGAAGATGACTACAATGAAGAGATTGGCGGTGAGAATGGTCAATATGGTGATGAGAACGATGAGGCAGCCGCAGTCAGTTCGACAACAACCACAACAGAGGCGCCTAAGAAGGTTGGACCCGTGATAAGGCCTTTCCGTTCCAACGATGATTTCCTCAATTCGCTGAAGCGTCGCCAGCAGAATGCCAAGAAACATCGTTCTGAGAAAGCGCCCGTCAACAAGCCCGTAAAGAAATCCGAGGAAGCGCCCGTCGATCAGGATGAGCCCGCTGCCGCTGCGGCGCCGGCGCCAGCACCAGTTGCTGCCAGCAAAGGATACAAAGCCAACTCGGCATGTAAGTAATCATTTTTCGATTGCAATTGGTATTGTTGCTACGAAAATTTGTTTTCGCAACATTTCAAAAGTCTTACTCATTTTGGCACGAGTTAAAAATGGTGGCAACTCCAATTTCCACTATCGATAATATCCTTTTGTAAAAATACTGCAACATTGTTTGTCCCTATCGATAAGCTCCTTCTGAGATCGATAGTATCAATACTGGTATAATCGATAGTGTCCTGACACATTGATAATTTTGCAACACTGTTGATCGATGACACTTGTCCCTATTTGAATTGCAGTGAACCGCCGCAAGCTTGTGAAACCCTTGAAGTCAGCCCAGCCAGAGCCAGAAGCGGATGCCGCCGCCGAGGAATCCGAGCAGCAACAGAAGGAGGAGGAGCCAAAGCCAAAACGTCCGCTCAGTAGTCGTCTGGCCTTGAGGAAACGCAACTAGATTGCATTTCTACATAATATATATACAAATATATATAAATTTTTATATATAAAATCCGGATGCATTTCCAGCTATATTTTCCACTTCCACATTACTCATTCTACCTGTCTCTATCATGCTATCGCCCTGTCACACTCACACTCATGGCTAGCTATTGGCAGCTAACGATTCTGCCGTTTAGTTTTTAGTACACAACACACACACACACTCATCAACGCGCACACACACACACACACACGCATGCACACTTTGTGCTTATGTATATGTGTATGTATATTTTTATTGAATATATATAACTCATATATGTTTGTCTGAACAAAATGCATTTCCATATTCATCTATTATTCACCTATTCAATTTATAAACTATTAAATAAAAATAAAGAACAACAAAAACCACAAATACAAGAACAACAAGAATAAAACAAACAAAAATTAAAAATTAAAAAAAAATTAAATTTTGTTTTCATTGGGACTATAACTGAATGCTTGAGGTAGACAGCTAGATCTGATGCCACAAATAAAATTAGTTTTAAAGAACCAACTTGCTCTGAACACGCTTGCCAGGGGCTTTAAATTGATCATACCCTTTGATACCCTGTAAATTCCAGTGTCAAAAGATTGGCCTAACTTGGGACTGTCCCCCACTAAAGGAGTTTCTCGAAGTCCTTTTCATTTGAGTACCTAAAAAGCTCAAAAACAAAAATCACATTTAACTTTTTAATGATATATTTTTATATGTATATGTTAATATATTTTTTATTTATTTCTTTTTTCATATTTTTGTTTTGTTGATCTTGTTTATTTATAATTACAGAACGCTGTAAACTAGAATGTCTAAAAAATATATATATATGTATATGTATATAGCTGCTTAAAAGGTTCGATTTTGTAGGCCTTGTGGGGGGAAGGGAATGAATTTCGTAATCTTGGGTTCAAAACAGTCGAGAAATGTGTCAAATGTTTTTATTCGATGCTGAATGTTATTATTTAAATATCTGATAATGTGAAGGCTTAATGATACGATATAAATAGCTATACATATGGGAAAGATTAACATGTATAAATATGGTATATGAATAGAAAGAGACAGTGAGTAAGCGTACAAAAGAGAGACAGAGATATGCATGGAAATTGATAACAATAAGTACAAACTTATCTATGATACTAAAGAATTATGAATGAACTATTCTATGGGCTTTATGGAGGATGCGTATTCGTTGTTCTCAAATTGTATCTTAACATAAATACATAATACATAATATATTCGTACATTCAATTCTCTTACATCATTATATTCGAACAATCTTGAAGTGGTTTCAAAAAATTATAAAAAAAAAGGGGAAGAAAGAGATAGTTATAGCTTGGTATATACTACTATATAGCATACAAAATATATATAGAGTAGTAACAACCGATTGCAAAAAGCGCTTTAAAAATTTGCAATGGCTGCGCAATTTGTTAGATCGATTAGATTCTGTGTGTCCTCCATGCTCACATTATTGTAGTTTACATAGTTTCATTAATTTTTCATTTTCTTTATTTAGAAAGGCACAATTGTGTTCAATCTTTCAGACTATAAATTTTGCAACAACAAGGTAACACCTAGTTGAAATTTTAATTGAATTAAGTTCTCCGTGGAGATTAGGATGAACTGGATCGCGTCCAGATGGAATGTCAAATGGGGTTATATATGTGGTTCTATACAAAAGGCACAATTGCTTCAATACTTTGTGTCGGACTACAATTTAAATACAAAAACTAGTTACTAATTAAAAGCTGGAGTTTGGGACTTTGAAAATGGAATGTGGAAAAGGAAAAGCTATGAACAACAGTGCGTCTAATAATTGTTTTGACCATGCAAGTTATAAAAATAATTACAACAATTACTTAAATAAAATTCGAGAAGAAAAGACCTTTTCCTTTTGTCGTGTCAAAACAATTATAGCTCATACTGTGGCATACAAATTAAGTAGCAATTGCCAAAAACCAAAAAAAAAAAAATAGTAAACAAAGCCAATCAATAACTAATAATACTACATTTAACTTGAACGAATTCTAAATAAAAAAAAAAAATTAAATAAAACAGAAAATATAAGACTCCCCAATTTGGGCAGTTAACAAAGGGTGTCTGGTGTTCCCGGGTTCGTGGCGGGGCTGGGTTTGTCCTGTGTATCCCGATGGATTATATTTCTCTTTACTCTTTAATTTTCCTTTAGGTATGATGCCGTGAATTGCGCATTAGGGGCACTAGCAGCGATGGCGGTCCCGCTTGCCGTAGAAATGGATGAGCTAGTAGCTCAGCGGCTGTGGCACGCTGTGCGGGATCACGCACAAGCATGCGATCCAAAAATGACTGCAGACGTGGTGATACCTTGTGAGCATTCTTCAAGTTCGGCGGCTGCATGTCCCGTATGCGTCGCATCGCCTGTAGCGGTGGCTCATTGAAGAACGGCGGCTCACCGTCGACCATCTCAATGACCATGATGCCCAGCGACCAAATGTCCACCTCGGGTCCATATGGCAGACGCGATATAACCTCCGGTGACATCCAATATGGCGTACCCACCAAAGATTTGCGTTTCGGCAGCTCCTGCGACACTTGCGCACAGAATCCAAAGTCAGAGAGCTTCACGCGTCCATCGGCGGCCAACAGAATTGAATCCGATTTGATGTCGCGATGTATGACGCCCTGGAGAAAGAGAGAATAGAGTGTTATAATAGTATATAATAGTACTTAAGGTTAGTGCAAGTTTTGGGAAATGACAGAGGGGTTTCAAATACTGCCAGTGGCTGAAAACGAATCCCCAATTCTATTTGGAACTCTGCAGTTCAAGTTACACCACTGTCGACTCAACTGACGCTGATCAAGCATATCTAGTATCTTGTTTATACCTGTTTATACATAACTTTTAGACGCTTTACTTAAAAAGTATACAGGGATCTATGAGGTTTTTTAGAAGGTTAACAGAAGTTGATGTGTCCGGTCCTATGAAGTATTTTCTTGATCAGCATCAACAACCGAGTCGATATAGCCATGTCTTTCTCTTCTTCCCTTTGAACCCTTGAATATCAGAGACCAACAGATAGATAAACCCAACTGAAAGATGTATAAAAATAATCGATGAAGTGTAACAGTCAATAAAAATTGATTTAGTCAGCTCTTCCCCTAAAAGTTAACTATGGATATGTACGAAAAAGTTATGCTCTAAGTCTTGTGACCTGTAGTTAAATAACAGGGTTTCAGTATGCTCTAAGTAGTTAGTATACTAGTAAAATAAACTATGCATAACGGGAAAACACAAATTGGCCCAAAGCTTTTGTTTTTTTCTGGGGTTTTCCTATATACACAAAAAATGTTAACTATTCAGAACTAATAGTATATTCATAATTGTATTTAAAATATTATTGATTCATAAATAAATAAAGAAACCTAGTAAAATGGCGATAAATGTGATTTTAAACGTTGTCTACAGGGTAGAAGAGGTCAAGAACTTGAAGGGGTTTTCGTGAGCAGAAGACGTGACTTGGCTCCACCCACACACGTACACACACAGACACACCTGCCTACACACTCACACCTACATATACGTACAGTGCATTACAATGAGCAACGACAATTGGAAATGAGAAATTGAAACCAAAAACCACAAAACACGATGCGAAAGCGGGTCGAAGCCCAAACAAAAATAGAAAGGCATTGAAAGAAAAGACACAGAGAGACAGAGAGAGAGAAAGACAAACATTGTCGTAGCGACCCTGTAACTACAGAGCACAAAGTGTGTAACAAGTGCATGTGCAATTCATTGACACAACAAATGAAATTAGACACTTTCTGCGCAACAACAGGGTCAGCACAACTGTGTGGCATGCCAACATGCTGGTCACGCACCTGTGAATGCAAATAGGCCAAAGCCTTCAGACACTGCTTGCAAACGGTGGCAATTTGCTCCTCATCCATGCGAGAATGCGTAACGATGTCGGTGAGGGCGCCACCTTCCAGATATTCCATGACCACCCAAAGCTCATCGTTGACCAGAAAACTGGAGTATGTCTCCACAATATTGGGATGATGATAGTCACGCATGATGACCACCTCATTGAAGAGTAGCTCACGTCTTTGTTGCTTACGCAAATCCATTTTCTTTACAGCCACTTGACGACCTGTAGTAGAGAATAGTTAAAGAGTAGTACCAAATTGAGGAGTTATTCTGATGAGCTCACTCACCTGTTGACTTGTCGGTGGCTATGCAAACGGTGCCTGTAGAGCCTTCACCAATTTTATTAAAATGCTCGAGATTCTCGCGAGGATCACCCGCTGAAACAACCATCTGGAGGGCAGCACGGAATTGCTCATGGGTAAGACGTTGCTCCTGCTTCGGCTGTGACTGGGATTGGTTTTGGGCTTGGGCCTGGGATGCGGCCAGAGCAGCTGCATTGCCACTAGAGCTAGAGGCACGTGACGCAGTCTTGGCATGATTAATCATAGCCTAAAAGTAAACAGCATTAGGGTTAGTTATTCCTAGCCTTTAGCCTGGATTTAGGGCTTACCTGATGTGGATTCTGATTCTGATCGCCTATAAGTTTTGATTGCTGTTGTTGTTGTGAGGCAGGATATATGGGATAGTTGCTCTGTCCATTGTTGTTATGATGTGAGTGCGTGGAACGTGTTCCACTTGCCACCGAACTTACTGGTGACGTTTGTTGCTGCTGCTGTTGTTGTTGCTGCTGCTGCTGTTGCTGCTGCTGCTGTAATCCCGGTGGTGGACGATACGCATCTGTGCGCACTGCCAACGGTGCTGTGGCGCCACCATTGCCCATGGCATGACCATGTGAGTGCGGAGGATGTGCATGTGGATGCGGATGTTGACTGGGATAGAGCATATTGTGTGGCATTGGTTGTGGTGGCTTGAAGCCATGTCCGGACACCGCTGTCGTTGGTCCAGCTGATCCTGCCACCGCCGACTCCTCCTCGGGCACCGCTGGTGGAACATTGGCCACGCGGCGCACCCGTGGCGGACTGGAGCTGCGCAACGAATTGGAGCGTGCCACATGCGATGTCTTGGGCAGCACAATCCCTGGCTGCATCATCTGCATACCCATCGATTGACCGCCAGCTGCAGGATTGTGGATTGTGCCCCCTCCCGGTGCATTCATCATCATGGTGCTGCTGCTGCTGTTCAAGGATGTTGTGTCCGCTTTGTTGTTATTATGATGCGGACGCACAATTGTCTTAAGGTCGAGTATTTCCGTGGGTGTGATCTCAGAGGGATCGACCAGTGGCAATGGACGATTGCTGGATTTGAGTATTTGATTGTTGCCAACGATCGAGGCCCATTGTAGTGGTAGACCAACATATTTATTTTCCCGCTTATCAAATCCGGTGTGAACGCGATGCTCAAAATTGCTTGGCATTGAGATCAGCGGTTTCTTCTTCTTCTTTGTGAACATTTTTCCGTGCTCCGTTATGGCGTTTGTCTCAATTGCAATTGCTGGGAGATTCCCTCGTTCCCGTTTGTTAGTTCGCTCTTATTATCTCTTATCCCGCCCTTTTGGAGTCTCAACTAGAGGCCAAAAACGACGACGACAAAACTCTTGTGGCACACAAACACTAACACGACACAGACACAAACTGTCGTAGCAGAGACAATCACACATACATCATGTACACACACAGACACAGTATAGCGACAGCGACAACGACGGATGCGATTTATGTAGATTTCGTCGTGTTTAGACTGCTGCAACAACTTTCACATATCTTAAACGCATGGGAGTTAGCACAGCTCGGCTCGGCTTAAAACATAAATACACAAAATCAATGGAAACCAAAACAAACACAATTTCCTTAACATATAAAAATAAACTTAAAAAAATATTAATTGCCGATGCTAGCAGTTATCGTTTTTGCTGTCTGTCGCTACGAGAAGTAGGGTTGTATTGCATCCTAAATAAAATTCATAGTTCATTGAAGTAGTTCAAATGTAAATAGTTCACGTGAACTAAAATCGAATCGAAAGCGACTCTGATTAAAAAACGAAATATTATCATTGCCAGCTATATTAATTATACCAAAAATAATACGAATACCCAATTATTATACGAGACTTTAAAAATTAGTTAATTTACAGGACAAGCCTAATAATATTGTATTTTCTTTAGAGATGCTATTCATTACACCATTTACAACACTTAACACTTATTAATATTTTTCAACACTTGATTAAAACGTTTGCAACACGGTCACACTGAACACGGCCGCATTATTTTATTTTATTTGGCTTGAATTGCTATTTTATTGTTGTGACTACGAAAATAACTAAGACACTATGTCGAAAGCACATCCTCCAGAGCTTAAAAAGTAAGTCCTATATGCTACACAACCGTACAACCGCTAATCTGTACCCAAACTTTAGATACATGGACAAGCGAATGATGCTGAAGCTGAACGGCGGTCGCGCAGTCACCGGCATTTTGCGAGGATTCGATCCCTTCATGAACGTTGTTCTGGACGATACTGTGGAGGAGTGCAAAGATAACACCAAAAACAGTATTGGCATGGTGGTATGTATTAAAAGACTTTTGAATGCTTTTCGAACTAATTTACATTCTTTACTTTTACAGGTAATTCGCGGCAACAGCATTGTAATGGTCGAGGCGTTAGATAGAGTTTGACAGTCCACATGCAGCTTACTCCAATTTAATCCATTGCATAAGTTAAATGTTACCTATTTAACACAACATAAACTAGTCTTAAGGCTCTGAAAACATTCGTAACTCATGTTTATATGAAAAAGAAAAATCCAAAATAAAATCATCTAAAAATGATATGTGGCTTTTGTCTTTCTTTTTGAACCCAATTTTTAAGGAAACCGTTTAAATAATCAATTTCTTAACATCGGTTATTTGAAACATTGAATTGTTTACTGCATTGTCTTAGAGCGAGACGGTAGATCGAGCCTCCCATTTCCCATTCATTAAATATGCTCAATAAGAGTCCTTCTTACGGAACTCTTTACTAATACTGGCTTAACAAAAAGGACAGTCTAGTTTTTAATATGGCGCGATCCCATGACAAGTTTTTTTCTAAAATAAACCCAAGCAACCCTTGTGTCCTATCACTTATGCCACTTGTCACGCCATCCCTTTCTCGCCAGTCAGTTATACACTGATTACTCCCAAATGTTTAGTTCCTTGCTCCAACTTTGTGTGGAAGAAAACAGTATTGTAGATTTTTACGCTTGTTTTTGTAGACTTTTTGTGAATGGTTTTTAATATTCTCTTGTATCTCTCGTGCAAATAAAAAACGCTTACAGTAGAAGTCTAAATTGTTTTAGAGTTCGATTGGATTTCTGCGCGGTGTCCAGACACGGGTACACAATAATTTTTTACTTGGAAATAACAATAGGGCCAGGCTGCTTAGCGGCGTCACGCTGCTTAGCGACAATCTGGTTGGCAATGCGATCCAAATCACGCTGTCCAATGGAGCTCAGTTTGCGGCCACCCTCTGGGTGCTTCTCAACCAAGCGGGCGTGCTCGAGGGCCTGCAGAGCCTTGCGGGCAGCACCGTCAGCGGCACGGCAGAAGTGAGATGGGTGCACACCATTGCGCTTGCGGCCACCATAGATTTTGGTGATTGAACCAACGCCAGCTGGACTGCGGTGATACAAATGACGCAGAATCGAAGCGCAACGCACATAGAACCAGTCGGGATCATAGGGTGCCAGCTCCTTGAATTTGGCAGTCTTGATGATGTCCATCTGATCGGGCACCTTCAATTTACCAGTCCTAAACAAATATACAAAACAAAAACAATTGTGAGGTTAGGTACATAGAAATTGACAGTGTTGTTCTGACGATAAAACTTACTTCTTAAGGAAAACTGCGACCGCCTTGGTAACGGCATGTTGGTCAATATCCTTCACTGTGACGCCTGGCATCTAAAATACAGTAACAGTAAAAAAAAATACGTCAATAAAAAACTGATTAAAACACGTTGCTATTCGCAAGCACACACACACGCTCACTCGCAATCTGACAAGCACGCACACACACGCACAGTCACTTGCACACATGCAAACAAGACACAACAACGTTCAGCAAATTTCTGCAAATGTTGCGTTTTATGCGTTTAACGCCAATTATGATATTTGTAAGTACTACAAATGCTTCAATCACTCATTCACTTTATAATACACACATTTTCATTTATTGTTTTGCATTAACAATATTGTTTTAAGTAAAAAAAAAAAATAGATTCACTTAAACGAACGCGAGCACTACCTTTCTTGTCAAAGTCAACCGGAAAAAAGAACAAGACGAACGAAGTTGGCTGCGCTTGTTGTCGCAGGCATGGTTGCCATCTAATTTGACAAAAACTATAGTGTTGGTAAAGAAATACCATCGAGTTGTTTATCGATTAATGGCCGTTACAAATGAAAAGTGATTTTTGAAAATAAAGAAAATCGCAGACTTCATATTAAAATAAAACTGGGAAAAATATGTTGCAGTTCTGTTTATTTATGTTTTAAATGTTGATTGTGTTTTTGTGTGATTTACAGTGAGGTGGTGGTGGTACATTATATTATTATTAATCTATGTTATAAAAATAATTATAATTCCTATTACAATATAATAAATTATTTTTTATATGCTAAATCATTTGATTAGCAACAACACCTACAACTGTACAATTCAATTGTACTTGCACATTTTTAAACGATTTTTTGTTCAGTCCTTCCTAACTTAGTTGATCCTTCCCTTCAAAGCACTCAACTTTTTAACGAGAACCGATAAAGTCATATGGCTTCCACTTTAAGATAAACTTTTGGACCGTGTCAACCGGGTCACGCAGCTTCGATGGTTTGCGCCAAATATTACGATCCAAGTTCATCATGCCAGCAATAATTTCCTAAAAGCATTAATTATTTAATTTAAATGTTAAAATTTACTGAAATCGTTGAACAAACCGAAATGAAATGAGATGGGAAACGTTCGCGATCCTCAATGACATGAGCAAATCCATAACCCATGCCAAAGTTAACCCAGATGTAGGGTAATCCCCTGGGTATAGCAGAACGCAAAGATTTATTTTGCAACGATATCAATTGCTTATTAACGCTCCAGAGCGTTTCTGACTCTTCGAAAGCCTTTTTAATGTAGAACGGAGCACTCTCACCAAATTGGGGTGGAATTGGAATGCAGTGGACAGTCAAATGTGGACGCTTGTGCAAATTGTTGGCAATCTCATAGAATATACAATCCTGACCGTACATTCGTGTCAGTGCTTTACGGTAATCGGTCAATTCCTCCCAAACATTCTCATCTAGTTGGGTGCAAGTGGAAACGTGTGTCTTAGGCGACAGCACGCAATGACCAGCCTGAAGTCCCACGTGCGAGGGCAGCGTCAAAACAATATTATCACCCACCGAAATCACAAGATCTCTGTTAATCTTGTGCGAATCATAGCAAAGTTGACAATTTTCTAAACTTTTGGCAACTTTCTCGTTCATACGAATTACGCGATGCATTTCATTTTGATCGTTCGACTTCGAAGTGGTCGTGCGCATCTCATCAGCGAAAATATCATCGAGATCGTCGTTGGGATTCTTGTGCTTCGACACGATGCGAGCGAATTGAGCATCAGATTCGGTTGAGCCCTCCAGCTTTTCACGCTCAAACTGAAAATTTGTAATACAACTTAATTTTATTTTGACTGAGACATAAAAAATCAAATATTCACTTACCATTTCTTTGAGACTATAGTTATCATCATCGGCATGGTAGCGCAAGCGTTCCCCATTCTTATCATGGGTCTCCTTCCTGGTCTTTTTCTTGGAGTGCTTGTCGTGGTGCTTTTCCTCCTTGTTGGAAGATTGCATCATGGGACGCATATTGCCGCTCGAATCGGTGCAGGTGAGCAGATTATGTTGCTGCTTTGACTTCGGCTCCTTTTGGACTTCTCCTGCAGACACAGCTGGTGGATTTATGGCACGATCCGAGCGAGCATCCGTAAGATTCTGACGGATTTGGTTGGACAACCCCAAATTGTTAGAAAGATTGGCTCGGAATTGATTGGTTGCCATCTTGTTGAGCTTAAAATCGGTGACAGTTTCCGATTTCTTATAAGTTGCATTAGCATAGGAAGGCAGAGCTTCAGCAGACAATGGAGTGCCTGAGTTGCGTTCCATCGAAGATTGATTGCTTGCGGAATCATTAGATGGCTTTTGCCAGTTGCGTGCGCCGCCAGCACGAGATTGAGTAGCGTTGGAGCGCTCATAAGGATAATCATCAGCATCATCGTCAGTATTGGGTCGCAGAAAAGCAGGCAATCCAGTGCCATTATTCTGCCAATTACGATTTAGCTCCCGACTGCTAGTGGACGGATCATATTGCTCCATTGGCTGCTGTGCATTGGGCTTCTTGGCCTCCTTTCGCTCCCTGGTGTATGTGGGCATCATGAATCCCAGACTGCCAGTCATCCAATCATCGCGGTGCATTGACGAAGGAGCAAGGCTCTTCTGCTCCTGCTTCTCCTCTTCCTCATTTCTCTCCTTCTCTTTGCGTTGCTTCTTGGCTTTCTTGTCGCGCTTCTTCTCTTCCTCTTCGTCTTCCTTATCTTTGAGGAGTTTCTTCGATTTATTACTGCGCTTTTTCTTGGAGCCTTCATCAGAGTTATCATCGGATTTAACGGGTGTGGTCACTCTTTCCATCCATTCCTCTTCGTTGCTGCTTTCCTCCTTTTCCTCATTTCTCTTCTTCTCTTTGCGCTGCTTCTTGGCTTTCTTGTCGCGCTTTTTCTCTTCCTCTTCGTCTTCCTTATTCTTGAGGAGTTTCTTCGATTTCTTACTGCGCTTTTTCTTGGCGCCTTCATCAGAGTTATCATCGGATTTAACGGGTGTGGTCACTCTTTCCATCCATTCCTCTTCATCGCTGCTTTCCTTCTCCTTGCGGCGTTTCTTCGACTTCTTGCTACTCTTCTTTTTATCCTTTTTTACGGATTTCTGCTCGACAGCGGAATCGTTCATGAGAACCCGTTTCTCTTCATTGCTGCATTGACGATTCATGTTTAATCAACTTAATCGCCGGGACCTGAAATGTTGCAGGAATTTTTTTTTCTTTTTGACATTTAGAATGTCAAAATTTTTTATTTTTTTTTCTCACCTTGTCAAAATTTGTGGCTGGCGTGCAGAACGGCTCAATCACTAACCAATCAGTTCCTTTCGCGCTTTTTGCGTTTCTTCGAATGCTCTTTAGTATACCAGACAAATAAACTAACTTCAACATATAATAAAACTATGTAATATTAAATTTCTTACCTTGACAAGAATTGTGGCTGGCGTGCAGAACGTACAATCAATGTCTTGCGCCAAACACTTCCTTTTGAATTTCGCGCTTCTTGCGTTTCTTTAGTTAGCTCTTTAGTATACCAGACAAATAAACTAACTTCAAAATATAACAAAAGCATGTAAAATTAAACATAATTACCTGCTTTACCTGCGCTATTAAGCGCACTGGGTTTTTTTTTGTTGATTTGACCGTTGTCCTTTTGGCCAAATTAAATAAAACCCGGTCAAGCAAAGAATCGTTAGCACTACACTCAATATAAGTACTTTACAACAGATAAGTAATGCTGCATTGGCAGCCCGTATTAATTTCTTTATAAGTTTAACAATTTTAAACAAATGAATAAATAAATTGGGAAAAACTTGAAAATTCGGAAGAATGTTTTTCGTTCGAGTCCAAACGTGAAATGAGCATATGAGTTTGGCTTTAAAATGCTTGTCGATAATATTTGTTTATGTCAATGTCAGCTGACAGTGTTGTAAAACAAACTCAAGCTTATCGATAATAAAATTGATTTATAACCCATAAAAGTGTATTTTGATTGACACAAGACGAGCGTGTAATTCCTATTTTATGGCATATATTTAATGCATATGGCGCGGCCCAAATAATTAACAAACTTAAATATAAATCGATGCGCGATAATCGATACTGTCGGCTCGACACCGATATGTTGTTATCGATACATTGTACACCACAGCTGCTGCACTGAGACTAAGAGTGGTTTAATTTTGATTTATATATTTTAAAAGCATAAAACAAGTATGCCGCTGTACGAGAGCGTTATGCAGGAGAAACCACCAATTGTCCTAGACATTGGCAATGCCTACACAAAGTGAGTCTACATACACATACGGTGCTAACCGTTTCTGTTACAATTGGCAAAAAAAAAAATGATATCATCGTTTGTTGTTATTTATTTGCAGGCTGGGCTTTGCGGCGGAGGCGTATCCACGGAAGATTATGCCCACGGAGGTGATAGTGGCGACAACAGGTGTGACAAAGCGACTCTTTGACTATGAGAACACCGATGAGCTGTACGATCAAATCGTGGACTTTCTGCAAACTATATTCTTTAAGTAAGTTTGAAGACCCTGTGGTTATGCCATCTTAAGGGGTATATAAAGCCATATTTTACAGGCACTTGCTAGTCAGCCCCAAGGAGCGTAAATTTGTGGTTGTGGAGAATATCTTTGGCCAGACGGTGATTCGCGATACACTAGCTCGTGCACTCTTCATTCACTTTGATGTTTCCTCAGTATTGTTCGTGCCCACACATCTTACGGCACTGTCCACGCTGGCAGTGCCCTCCGGCGTTGTTGTGGACATTGGATACAGTGAAACCACGGTGATACCCGTGTTTAGTGGCGTACAAATCATGTCAGCGTTTAAAGATCAAAGCTATGGTAGCAGTGCGATCCATGAGGAAATCAAACGACAGCTTCTGGAGACTGGCGTCAAGGAGTCCCTACTCAGTGAACATGTGCTGGAGGACATCAAGATACGCACATGCTTTGTCAACAGCTTCGAACGTGTGCAGCAGAAAGACAAGAAAGACTCAAATTTACCGCCACCCAGCGTGGATTACGCCATATGTGATCATGATGAAGTAATTCTGGTGCCGGGTACACTACGCCAGACCGTCTATGAGCTTATGTTCGAGCAGAGTAACGAGCGGGACAGTCTGCCACATCTCATACTCCGTTCCATACTCGACTGCAGTCTCGATATTCGTCGCAAGCTGGTGGAGAGCATTTTTGTGATTGGCGGTGGCGCCATGGTAATGGGTCTACAGTCACGCCTTCAGTCCGAGCTGCAGCATCTGCTCGCCAACGACAACTACTACAAGGAGCGTTTCCATGGTGATCTACAGTTCAAGTTCTACAACTCAATTGGCAAACAGAACTTTACAGCCTGGCTGGGTGGAGCTTTGGTTGGCGCCACTGACCTGATTCAGACCAGATCCCTGTCCAAGGAGGCGTATCTCAGGCACGAGCATGTGCCAGACTGGAGTAATCTGTGCGATAATCGATTGGCTAGCTCCTAAACAAATGATTCCTGCAAACGTTCACACTTTTTTACATAGTTTTCAAAATTATCTAAACCTCATTTTTAAAAGCTGTAAATTTTGAAAAAATTATACTATATTTTAAATTATTTAAACTATAAAAACAAACACCATCTTTCTTTTATAAAAGAAAACACTGTTTAGAAAGAACAGAAAAGGAGAAAGTCTGTGAAATTATAAGTTAAATAATTTATATACTATTTTCTAGAAATTGTTTATAAACTACAGCAAAAGAAGCGCAAGAAAAAAACTGAATCAATTTATAAGTACATATATATATTAATATATATAATTTATTTCAATTTGATTAATTTTATTATTTATAGACTAAAAGTGAACTTCATGGTAGGAAAAAAGTTACAATTACGAGTATAAAAAATTTGTTATCATTGCGCTTAAAGCTATTTCATTTAATTCTGTTTCTTATGAGATTATTGTGCTTTGAGAAACTCCAGATCCAATTAAACATTTATATGAACTTTAACTTTAATGAACTTTCATCCATCTGATAAATGGAATAATAACAATATCTTTCTCTCTCTCTCTTTCTTTCTCTCTAATCACGTTAAATGGCTCTTCAACTCTTCCACTGCTTCGTCTTCAATCTTTTAAAGTACTTTGTTTTTATTACCCCATTCAAGATATTATCTAAAACCTAGCATCTTAAATAAATGTATGTACTTTTCGGCACTTTGTGTTTTATCGTTTTGTTTCTTTTCGTAATAATATTACATCAGTTTATTTATTTTTTTTGTGTTTGAATTTAGTTTATTTTCAATTTGGTTGTTTTTTTTTTTTAAGAATTTTGTGTTTTGTTTCGTATTATTTCAATGTGAATATTGTAAATATACTCGCAATTATTTTCTTTGTATTCCGACGTGTGTGTGAATGTTTGGCGTGTGTATGTGTATGTGTGTGTGTGTGTCCATTTACAAGATGCGTATATTATATAATAATAACTCTCCTGCCTTAATTTCAAAGTTTCTTCAAAATATAAATACAATATATACTATATATAATATGTATACAATTTTTTATCATAGGTTTTTTCCGTTTGATTTCTTTCTTTCTCTCTCTATGCTATACAAAAATTTGAATATATATTCATTTCCTAATTAGTAAATATTATATAAAAGAACTGTGCTGATTTTCTTTTTCTTCCCCATTTTTTCACAACTATTAATTTATAATTCGATCTTAACTGGTTTTCGTTTCGTTTCTTTTCTTTTTTCATTCCGATTCTCAAAGTTTTGGTTTCTTTTTTTTTTGTTTTGTTTTGTGCAAAATAACAAACAAATTTCTTCTTCTTCTTTGGGGAAATAATAAATAACAAATGGCGTAAAAAGGCATGCTGGGTTAGGCGAAGGGTGGGGGAGCATGGAAGTGGGAGCAAAAGGAATTAAAAAAAAAATAATAAAAATAAAACGCTTCAAGTCGTTTATCGATAACTCTAACTATAGCTGTCTCGTTCTCAAGTATGTGCATGGAAATGACTGTATGTGGGAAAAGGAAGGCAATAAATAAAAGCAAATAAAAAAAAATATAAGGATCCTCGCTCATTCGCGCTCTCTCTCCATCTCTTACTCTCTCGCTCTATAGCCTGCCCTGTTTCTAGTTGACGGCTTTCTTAACTAATTTAACAATTAATTTAACTTCAGTCAGTTGAACCTTCTGTCACTTTTCGCTACGAAACAAATTGCTCAAATTTGCATTTTTGATGTTGTCCATGATGTCGCCCGAACCTGGAGCGGAACCTGAACCAGCAGCACCAGACTTGCCACCTGCTTTTTGTATGGGAGGCAGGTTGGCAATTTGAACTTCGTGACGAAACAGCTGATTGACACTGCGTCCAACCAGCTGAGCCGTTAGCTTCTTGAAAATATCCTTCTTGGCACGATCCACTTTATTGCCCTTGACGGGAGCAACACTAATCTTCTCATCGAACTTCTGCACGTCGGCGGCATTCACACTCGGTATGTGTTGGAGCACCTCTCTGAGTATGGGGAATTTGGGACGCAGTAGCTCATAGAACTGTACGCCCAGCGTAATCAATCCCGATTGATTGGCCTCATGCTGGCCATGCACCTGCATGCCCTGCAGCACTGCGGTAAATGCACTCACAGCCTTGTTCTCGTCCATCAGTTGCTCGGAGGCAAGGAAACGCATAACTGGAGCTGCAATATTAACGGCCTTCATGCTGCAGATGCCATCGTTCCAGGCAATTGCCTTGAGCAGCGTCATCAGTATGTAGTTACCAATCATGGTATTCCTCAGCAGTTTGCCACCCAAATCACTGATTATGTCCGAGAGTAGAGCAGATTGTGCTGCTCGTGATTGTGGTGCACTATCCATGGAATGCTCCTCGTTCTCCATGGCTACCACATTGGCGCCCGCTGGATTCATGACATGATCGGCACCAATTTGTCCGCCAACCAATGCAATTTTCAGCACATCCAGATATTCACGGGTCAATGTGCGATTCAGCTGATCCTCGAGAACTTCCTGTGTATCCGTGGCATCACAATTCAGTTGTCCCGACTCGTAGAGCGATGATATGTAGATCCAGCGACGTGTCAAACGCTCGCACATCAGTGGCGTCAGATGGGCGAAGAGTGGAACCAATACCGTCTCATAGAAGCTGGGCGGGCACGAGTAAACAAATGGCTTGAAGAACACACGGATAATGGGACGCAAACGATAGTCGGGTATGATGTCCACACAGCTAAAGATGTTGCTTATGATTGCATCCGATAGTCCCAGCAGCTGATAGAGATCACGTCCCAGCGATGGACCAGCTGATCCCATCAAATGATAGCATCCCTCGGTCACCAGTGACATGAACGTTTGCATTTTCTCAAAGGCAGTTGGTTCCGTTTTGATGGTAGTGTCCAATGGATCGGCGGGTACGGCACAAATAGCCATCAATAGCTTCTTTTCATGCTCCAGCATGCCATGGATATTACGATAGCCATCGGACAAGGCAGCCAATGCTTCCGGACGGAATAGTTCGTTCTGCACACGCATCAGATTGAAGATATGCGAGAGCAATGGAACCACATGCTTTGTCGCCGGATTACGGCAAATGGGATTACCCAGATCCGTGCAGCCAATGACGAAGCCACCACGTTGTGCTCGATCGGGATCATCAGGCCAAGTGCAGCGTTTGATCACGCCTAGTACCACATGTAATGCATCCAAAATTCTCGAACGATTTACAATCGATGGATCACTTTCGAGCAGATACACTGGTGGCTTGTCCAATCCCACGAAACGCATGAAATCCAATGGTGACTTGAAGGCATCACCAAAGTGTAACCATTCCGTGCGCTTCTGCTGGATGATGTGCTCGATGAACAGCGTCTGTCGCTCGAAATCACAGAAATGATTCGAGATGAGTATCAATGCCTCCTGCAATGTGGTTCGCATTAAGCGATCCAATTGTGGATGATTTGGTGGCGCCGGTTCCTTGAGCAAGCATTCGACATGGTTATTGATCTGATCGAAGACGGGCAGCAAGAGCAATGGATATTTGTGGGCCAACTTGACCAGCAAGGAAGCCGCATGACGACGCAAATTCTTAGCCGATTTCACTTGAATCTTCTCCAGCTCATTGGGTGGCTTCAACACCAATGCACGAAAGATTTTATCCAGCACCTGTGGCAACAAGGCAACACCATTCATGGCCACACAATTGTTGGGTGTCAACTGGCACGACGACATGCTGAGGAAGACGAACAGCGCCGAAATGCACGAGAGGAGTATGGAATAGATTAGTGGATTATTTGTTTCCAGCTTAAGGCATTCCTCCAGCAAACGTAATCCTCCCGCCACCGATGGACGCTCGGCTACCAGAAGTATGCGACTTAGAACACCATCGAGCACACAGACCAGTGCATCCCATTCCAAATAGATGGGATCGAGGACACTGCAATTGATGTTGCTACCATTCTCATGCTCCGCTTGTGTGTTCCGCAGACGTGACTGTAGCCACTGCTCGCAATAGCCATAGGTGACCAGTGGCTGCACCAATGTCGCCAGACGAAAGATTTCCAAGAAATCTGTGCGACAGCGGAAGAAATAGACAGCAAACTCTTCCTCGCTATCGTACTCCAGATGGATATAGAAATCGGTGGATCCCAGTATGGGTTGATTGATCATCGGATATGGTAGCTTCACAATACGTGGCGCAATCGTGTGTATCAGCTTGGGAATGTAGTTGATCATGAGGTAATCCTTGGAGCAGCCATCGTGTTTCAAAAGCAGTTGCCAAATCAATGTGGCACCATGTGCCACCGTCAATGATCTATGCTGGAGCAACAGCAGCAGGCACTCGAACATGATCTCCAATTGTGCTGGACGCTGAATGCCATCTTCTTTGCCCCAGAGTGCCACCAATTGCTGGACCATGCCATTGAGTACCTGCAATAATTTCTTTAGGAACTGATGCTGCTGCTCCAAACCATGAGCATTATTCTCGGCAGGCATTTGGCTAGCTGTATAGATGTAGCGCAACAGCTCCTCACTGTACAATTGGAGCAGTGGCTTCCGTTCCTTGGTCTGACCTTTGCGATTGGTGATTTGGGCCAGACATTCGGCGGCATTGCATTGGAATGCTTTATCATTTAGGAGTATGCATAGGAAATGCAATAATTTGCCATTGCTGGACATGATGTGCTGAATGCTAACCCATTCAACGAATCCACTTAGTGTTAATAGCACCATTTCCACCACACGACTGTGAGCATTTGCCTTCTGGAAGTTACCCAGACGCGTTGTCTCACGGAATGCGTTCACATGCTGCTCGACAAGGCGTAGAAAGAACTCAAAGATGTCATTCATGTTGTTATTTAGCGCTGAATACATGTCCTTGCGTCGTTGATTCGATTCAATGGTTTGCAGCAATGCCACATCCTCGACCAAACGTAGAAATACCAGTAGGACCAACTCCGTCTGTGCCTCACCATTGTTGCAGGCCTGTGATAATTCGGGCAACAGTTCTGACCACTGTTGTGGCCACTCGCGTTTAATCATCTCGACAATGATGCGGGATAGAGCATCCTTTAAATGCAACAGACTGCGATCTTCGGCCGGTCCGACGCCAATGTTTAACATTTTGATGGCGTTATCCTTAATGTAGACTTTCTCCTCGTGTGTGATGCAATTCCATTTGAATTTTATTGTATATTCGATTAGCTGCAGTCCAAAGTGACGCACCTGTTGATTGAACTGTGCCGAACTGGCCAAATAGAGTCCCACTTGGGCGCACAGTGGGGATTCATCCTTGAAGCGTTCACATGCCATGTGTGCCTCGAGACGTGCCTGTTGCACGGTCATTGGATGCAATATCAAGTCCACAGCTTTGGCCAATTCAGCGGCCAATGCCTCCGTGACGCCATGCTGTGTCATGATCCTCCACTTCTTGACTATTCGTATGTTGCTTTGCAATTCTGAAATGGTGAAATAAACAATGAAAATGATGCAATAACTGCGTTTAATGTGGGGATTAACATTTCGATAAATCGTGCATTTAAATCGATGCTATCGCTGTCCTAATTAACAGTTAGCAGTGTGAACTATGCATACGCTAAGGATCGTTAAATGTAAATAAACAAGTTCACACACACACACTCGTTCACACACACACACACACATACTTCTGCACTTGTATTTGAACTTTTGCACGTTTCCTTTTTGGCGTCGTCTACATGTGCTAATCTACATACATATGTACACGCGTATGCATGTGTGTGTGTATGTGCGGCTGTGTTCCGTAAACGTAATGCTAAGTCTACATTGTCGCTGTGACCTAGTGTTATCTTAAGCACAACATTTTGATCCTTTTCGCATTTTTTAACAATCGTGGAAACATATTATGACTGTTACCTGAAGTTTACCGGCTCCTGAATTCCTCACTTGCTGCTTCTTATTCTTCTTATTGGCTGCACCTCCGCCGCCACCGCCTTCCGCGCGTGTATGTACTTTCGATTTTTGCTGTATGTGTGTGTGTTTTGTTAGCTGTTGTTGTGCGGCCAAATTTTCGCCAATGCGGTTAGTTTTTTTTTTTTTTTTTTGTGGTTCTGATAAGGCTTGCAGCAGCTTAGTAGGCAGTTGATTTTAATGTCGCTTTTACACGTATCGCAAAAGTTGACGTAGCCACATTTGAAAATATATTAAATGTGTGTTGTTCACATTTAAATATTTTTGTGTCTACTGAAATCTGTCTCTTTTTCTGGTGGCTACTTTTTTTGTCTCAGTAACGAAGCATGGTGAGTCGATTAAAAATATGGTGCGATACACTGCAAAATTATATCGATAACTGTGTTGTTAGAGCGCGCAGAGTTGTTGCACACAAAATAATGCATACTGCAAAAAAAAAAAGTAATAGTGTTAGAATGTAAAGTCATAAAATTTAAAGTTATATGCAGTAATCAAGCATTTCAGATAAAATATGCAAGCTTAGTGTGTCGATAACAGCTGTTGGTGAACTTATCGAATTTGAATAATTTGACAATAATTGCATTTTTAATATTTCTGCAGTGGTGTATATACGCAGATATTTAAAAAAAATTAAAATAAGACAAAATACATATGCTTCGGCTATCGGCTTATCAACAAACTCCTATACACTACCGATAACTTTGCCATTTGAGTTTTGCAACACTATTTTACTTGCGTCTATCGAGACAAACAAAACAACAACAACGGCCGGCATGTGTGCAAAAATATCCAAAACGAAGCGAAACGCCTGAAAACGATAAACACAATTCAGTTGCTAACGTACAATTTACACAAGCTAAAGAAAAAGCAACACTTGTCATTTGCAAGTTAACGTAAAATATTCATATACATAGGCTCAGATGTGTTATTAAGACGTGCTAGCGTAAATCAAATTTAAGTACAATGGAGTGGCATGATATAGAATTGGATGGAACTCGCACTTCCAGATTTCCAGATCACATTGTGCCTGGTTTTTCAACAAACGAACGCGGCATAAGCGGTGAGTAAAAGTTAAAGATTAGAAACTTTTAATATACGCCTCTCGCTACTTTCTTCACTCAAATAATTGCAAATGCACAGTGATCAAATTGGTTGAAATTAATGTGAAAATTGATTTGCAGCTGATTACGTTGGTGGCATTTTAAACTCTGGCAAATGGGGCTGGCTGACACGCCAGAATGGCTTGGATGCAACACTATTAATTTGTGCCTTAGCCACCGGCGATCGTGTGGCAAGCCACACATTCTGGCGGGAGAATGACAAGAAACTTGCACAAGTAACAAGTAGCATACAGTTTGTGGAGGAATTGTTTCCGGGTGAGGAGAATAAACGTGTGCTGCTTGCTGTCTGCATACAAGTAGGTGAAGTGAAGACGGACTTGGCCATCTTTACGCCCACCAGTAGCCAGGTGTTGCGCTACATTGATTTACACGCATCGGGAATCACAATCAGCAGCATGAAATTCTTTAACTCGCATTTGTGTCGCCTCACATTGATGCACAATTTTGATGGCTGTCTTGCTGTAGGCACCGATACGGGACAAGTCATAATGTTGGACCTCAATGCCGATCAAGTTGTGTCAAGTCGTTGCAAGAATATCCTCTGTCCCGACAGGGAATTGCAGCGTGCTCGTGTCAAGTGCACAGATTGGACTGAAGTAAATTGGAATACCATGGACATAGCATTGCGGGAAACCCGACAACAGGACATCCACCTCGCTCTCGAGGTGGACATGCGTGTGGATGTGGATTCAAGTGTTACGAGTCTGCTGCCCATTGAGTTAATATCGGGATTTGCCGCAGGATTGCAGGATGGTCGCATTCTGATCTACGATCTTAACAACAATCTTTTGCTCACCATTCTGCGTTTGTCCTCCTTGGAGCCCAATACTGCGGTGCAGCGTCTATGCTTAATTGTGCCACCGGATGATCCCATGCCATGTTTCTACATCTGTGCCGTCTATAGTCAAGGCAGTGGTTTGAAGGCCAATATACATGCCCTGCACTTCAAGTATGCCATTGAAACGGAGGAAGGTAAATCGGAGTTTCAATTCCGTGAGTTTAGGAAAGCGTCCATCCGTAAGCATCTACCATTGGATAGCAATCCCTGTTCCCTGATTGACTGCAAAGCCATATCGACCTTTTCCTTTATGGGCGACAATGGCACCTTGTTAATTGCCATCAGTTGGCATTCGCACACGGATTCCAAGAATAAGTTTGTACTATTTGATGTCAATCAATGGTACAAGGATGAAATGCCCTCGCTTCCGCTTCCGGAGAAGACCAACTATCTGTGTTTCTATGTTTTAAATGGTTTGTACTCGGGACTCAGTCTGGAGGTGGATGCCCGCACTGTGATGCACTTCATCTCACAGCAGCGATACGATGAACACTTTTATCCCAACTCCTTGTCGTTTGGTAAGTCACATCTCTATCTTTTTTTCATGTCAATTCTTCCATCCTTTCTTCTCTCTCACTTGGTCACACTAACCTACCTTTCTCTCCATCCTTCCTATACCTCCCTAGCTAATTTCCCCTCTCTCTCTCTCTCTCTCTCTCTCTCTCTCTCTCTCTCTCTCTCTCTCTCTCTCTCTATCATTCCTCTCTAATTTTTATTGTTCTCTCCTGCCCACAGAGTGCTCACTGCTGACCATCACCGGCTGCCGTCGCTACAGTCACATGGGCGTGCAGCGTCGCTTCTTGAGCGCCATGTGCAGCCATCGCGCAAGTTTGTTCCTTTACCCGGAGCCTTACCACAAGGAGATCATAAATTTGCGTCTGCTGCCGCAGTTGTACGATCACAGCTCCCTGGACGACTCCTTCAGCTTCACCAAGGTAACAAAGCTTGAATCCCCAATTTATTTCCAACTAATTGATTTGCTTGCTTCTCCTGCAGCTGGACATGTACGAAATGATTCTATCGGTCGCCCTGGAGCACAATCGGCTGGGGCTGCTCAACAGTTGTGTGCAAAGTTGCTTGGACGGCAGCTTCATGTGCGACAGGTGGAGCACTACGAAGCTATCGCTATCCATTCTGACCAATTGGATTGTCAAACGCGCTGGACAGATCAAGGAACGTTGCACGGAACTCTGCCATAGCATCTTCGTCTACGGTGGCTACTCCTTGGATGAGCGGGAACGAGATGAATTCCAGTTGCTAAATGGCCAACTGTTCAGATTACACCAACTGCAGCAGCTTATCAGAAAGCTGGGCATGTGCAGGCTAAGCTCAGATCTCCTCGAGGATCTGCAGATGACAGAGCAAACTCTTGCCGTGCTCTACGAGTATCATCGTGTAGTGTTCTGGCTCATCGAGCATGATATACTGCCCGAGGGCTATGAGTTCCCCTCGATGGGTGTGCCGCCACTGCAGATGATACGACGGGACTACCAGGAGCGTCGCAAGCAGCCCGAAATTCGGCTCTACATTGATGAACTGCTACAGTTTGGTGGCTTCCAGGCCACACTCAATGATACACCGTATCCACCTGCCTCTATGCAGTCCATGATGCATCTGTGGCTGCTTCCCGATATTCAGCTGGACCACAAGTATGAGTTGCTGCTCTATTTACTGCTCGACTGGGATGAACTTGAGTCCAGAAGCAGGGAGAAGCGTCTGTTTGATGAATGTGTGTTGGCTTTTGATATAAAGCCGCCATTGATACGTTCCGTGCGATCCTTTTGGGTACTAGATCGCGGACAAGTCTCGGTAAGCTAAACCTGAGCTAATCTTCTAAAGAAATTTCTTGTGCTAAGTCTTTCCTATGTTTTCCCTGCCAGTGCGCTATGGAGGAACTGTATAAATTGCCTAGTACGAACAATGATTACACGGAATGGCAGACAAAGCTGCTGCTGGACGTGCTGCTGGCCAATGGTGCTGTGAAGAAATGCATGCAGGTGCTGGATCTACCACCAGGACCAATTTCCTCAAAGCTACGACTGCAGGTGCTGCTGGCCAACAATAACATACCGGAGGCATTCCATCATGCACGCCTCTATCAGGATGAACAGGGTCGTCCACTGTTGGAGTACTTCTTCGAGCACTACATACGTTTGGGCAAGTTCAAGGTTCTGTCCAGTCTGTGCCTGCGGGAGCATGAGGAGCAGCTGGTTTACCGTCTGCTGCGGCAGTGCAAGACCCCCCAAACGGATGCAATTCAGCTAATTATGCTGCTCAAGCGTTGTAAGTACATCGAAGCCGTGTCCTTTATGAACGAAGTGGCCGCAGAGCAGCAACGCTCCAATTTGGGTGACAATCTTCACGAGGAGACCAACACACTGCTCGCTGCCTATCGTTCCACCATGGCACCCGTTACCCAAAACATCGCTGGCACCTATTTTCGCATACGCGACACGCTTAATGGGGATCAGTTGAGGAACGCCGCACCGGAACCGTTCAGTTGTCAGCTGGCCAAACAGAATGCCACCGGACAGTTGGGTGGAATCTTCCAGAGCTCCGCGTTGAGTACCCATTGGGCTACGCGTTATGTGAATCAGCCCAGGTCATTGAACACCCGCAACATGCCGTTCCTAAGGAATGCTGCACAGACCATAGTTCAATTGCCACAAAGGAATCGTCTGGTGCGTCCACAACCCGTTCAGCTGGTGGAGAAGCGATTACTGCACTCGGCAGTTGACGAGCAATCTCAGCCAGCTGCGAAACGGCGTCGTCTGCTAAGCGAGCAGGTTGAGTATTCGGTCAATACAATTGTTAACCATTCACTGCAGCAGAAGCAGGAGCAACAGGAACAAATGCTACACAATCAACAGAAGGTCCAAGCTCTGCTCATTCCACCAACCTATCTGGAGTTTAAGCCCAATTCTCAACCGGTGGTGGAGCCAAATCGTCGGCCAGTTATACTGAAGCATCGCAAGGTGGAGAGCTCGGTTCTACCCAAGGATTTGCTGGAGCAGCGCAAGAGCTCCATCTTCCTGCCGCCCATACCACTCGAGGAGAGTCGAGTGGTTGATATGGTGTGGTCAGAGCAGGCGACTGAGCAGCGTGAGCTAGAAATGGAGCAGGCACAGGAGCTGGATGAGGAGGAAACCGATGAGATCTATGTGGAGATCGAGCAGCGAGCTTCTAGTGTCATTATCTCAGAGAAATCCTGCACAGAGTCCGAATCGGAGTTTCAATCGCCGTTGGCTTCGGCCAATGCATCCTTTGCCTTACTGCAACAGTTTGAGATGGAGCCGAACAAATCGCAGGATCAGCATCAGAAATGGAGGGAGTGGATTCAAGAGGGTAAACGTGAACAGGAGCAGCAAGAATTCGAGCGGAAAGAGGAGGAGGAGCAGCAACCAAAGGAGCAAGAGCAACAGTCGGAGCAACAGTCGGAGCAGGAGCAACAGTCGGATCAGGAGAAACAGTCGGAGCAGGAGCAACAGTCGGGACAGGAGCAACGCAGGTCGCCACCAACTGGTCCACAACCACGTAGTTCGCTACTTCAATCCCGCAGTGGACAGGAGTCCAGTGGATTTGGTAGCTACCATTCTAACATGCAGGTGACCAACACCTGCTCCCTGCAGCTGGAGCCGTTTGTGCCACCGGTTTGCTCATCCAAAATGTATGAGTTGCCCTCCACGTCCCTGTTCGCCTCGAGCACAGTTGCGCAAGTCAAGATCTCGGAGCGCACCACCATATGTGGTGATCTGGAGGAACCTAGTGTGCTGGCTGCCACCAGTTTGTGGCCCATGGTGTCCACTGTGCCGAGTCGGCTGGCGGAGACGCAGCCGCTGCAGCTGCAGATGGACACTACGCTGGGCATGTCCACCTACGAAATGACAGCACTTGAACCCATGGATCTCGTCATGGAACCGAAGGCGGAGCAGCGGATTGCAGAGGAGCCGGAAGAGGAGGAGCATGAACTGGAAAAGAAGGAAAAGGAGGAGCAGGAAGAGGAAGAGGAGTATCAGGTTGATGAGAACGAACAGGAGGAGGAAGGGGAAGCTGAGCAAGCCTCCACAGCTAACTCCGAGGAAGACGTTGAAATGGAGGAGTCCGCCTCTGCCATGGATTACCAGCAACCCTCGCCCAATTATAACATCAGCAGCGAATTATCCTCCATGTCCTCCAACGCACTGAGTAGCTCACATCCAGCACGCCAAGATGCGCCCGTCTACTCCATCGTGGTGGAGTCCACCAACTCAACAACCTCCCGTTCACCTACCTCACATACGCCCACGTCCTTCCTGCCCAGCGACACCAATGTCTCCCAAAACTCCAACTCCAGTCCACGCGCTGGACACGAGCATGGTGGTAGTGGTGATGTTGGCGCTGGTGCTGTGGACGTAGGCGCCCAACGTTCCCTGTACCGTGCCAATAGCTTGGAGACTGTTGATGACCTGGACACCACTAAGGGGTCTCTCGAGGAGGACGATGATATGGATGTGGATGAGGACGAGTGTGTGATAGCCTTGGATGGCACCGAGGTTCGTGGCTATGTGGCACGACCTGAGCCCGTGGCTGCCTGCAGCAGTGCCGAATTGTTTGCCTTCAAGCAGAAGACAGAGGATCAGGAGTGTGCTGGACAGCAGCATGCCGAAATGGAAGCTGGCGAAGATACATCCCAGCTGCCATGTCCCTCCCTGGGTGCAACGGCCAACAGTGACTCGGTGCAGGCTTATACCATCACTGTAGACAGCAGCAATGATGCACCAACCGATGCAGTTGCTCCAACTACAATTACAGCTGCCATGCCTGTCGCTGCTGTCGAGGAAGCCTCCAGCAATGATTCCGTAGCCACGGTAGCGTTCAGTGAGCACAAACAGCAGGAGGAGCGGGATATGGGTGTGGAAGTCGTAGATTTAGTGGGGCATCCAGCATCGATTGACTCCGATCTGGAGATTATTGAACCTCCCGCAGTTCAAGTGGACTCCGATATGGAATCCCACGCAAGCACACACTTCGAGACCACCGACGGCGAGGAGGAGATCCCGATCCGTAAGCAGCGCAGGTTAAAGGCTGTGGTCCGCGTGAAGCGTATAAAGTGGTGTAGTGAATCCAGTACAGCATCAACATCGCCTCCGTTACGTCGCGTAAGACTGCGCAGCGATGACCGGCGGACAAGTTCCACAGAATCCACCCCAGCGACAAGATCGCCTCCGTTACGCCGCGTAAGACTGCGCAGCGATGACCGGCAGACAAGTTCCACCGAATCCAGCACAGCAACAAGATCACCTCCGTTACGTCGCGTAAGTTCCACCGAATCCCCCACACGGAGTAGGCCCACATCGCTGCCACGTCGTCTTAGCTTGGATAGCAGTGTCAGTCTGCTCAGTGACGACATGCATCCGGTGGAAAATACAGCCAAAACATCCGGTGGAACCAGGTGCACGAATCGCTTGCCAAGCGCTGAATCCACTGATTCGGTGGTGGCAATAAATCTTCAAAAGCGATCCGGTTCCGTGCCTCTCTTGTCCACGGTGCCGATTTCCACGCCCAAACGTCGCCAGAAAGTGCTGTTCAAACCATTGGAGACTATCCAGGAGAACGCGCCGTCGCCACTTACACGATCCCGCACACGTCTCAGCCAAGTCCAGACGCCAGTCGCTGAAATACTGGAATCCATGCAGGACTCTAGCGGTAACTCGGGTCGGCGTACTCGTAACAATGCATCCTTGCGTTCCACCAGTGAACCACCCATAATGGAGAATCCTCAGCCGTCACGTACACGTGGTCGTCGACTAAGCCAAGTCTCCATTGATGCTGCGCCCACGCCTCCTCCAACCATGAGCGTCACGCCGGCCACGACTGGACGAGTTTTGCGCAGCCGGTCCAACAGCCAGATCGAGCAGCCAACATCACAAACGGAAACTCCGCCAGCACAAGAGACCCAACGTGGTGCTCGTAACAATGCATCCTTGCGTTCCACCAGTGAACCACCCATAATGGAGAATCCTCAGCCGTCACGTACACGTGGTCGTCGACTTAGCCAAGTCTCCACTGATGCTGCGCCCACGCCTCCTCCAACCATGACCGTCACGCCGGCCACGACTGGACGAGTTTTGCGCAGCCGACGCAACAGCCAGATCGAGCAGCCACCATCACAAACGGCCACCAGTGAAACACCCATAATGGAGAATCCTCAGCCGTCACGTACACGTGGTCGTCGACTTAGTCAAGTCTCCACTGATGCTGCGCCCACGCCTCCTCCAACCATGACCATCACGCCGACCACTACTGGACGAGTTTCGCGCAACCGACGCAACAGCCAGATCGAGCAGCCAACATCACAAACGGCAGCCCCGCCAGCACAAGAAACCCAACATGGTAAGGTGTTTATATATAAACCGGGCAACAATATCTTTATTTCATTCTGCATTTTGCTTCTCTTTGCAGTGGATGAAGCTAGTGTGCCGCTGAAGAAACGTGGCCGCAAGAAGTAATGTTTATTTTCGTTAATTTTAGTTTATATACACATAAATACTATGATTACACGCCCCGAAGGGCTTTACATTTTGTTCGAGTTATGCAATTGATCTATTTAAACTCTTGGATGAATAAAGCACGAACAAGAAGTGTTCAATTGGATGTCAATGGCTTGCACAATGGAAGAACAAATTTAATCTATCGCGCAAGCTACATTAAATTAATAAGCCGTTTACATTACATTGAATTAATTAGTCGTTTATTTAAAATACAAAAAAAAAGTTTGTTGATTTGGCAACGCCCGGGAACTGTGTGCAGTGCTGCCCAATTATTTAACGCAGCTAACTTCACGCACTACGTTTGATATGCGCGCCAACAGGTAATTATCGATAAATATTCAAATGAGTATATTAACATGGGATATAAATATAGTATGCATATACGAACATATATTAATATGTGTATGAATAATGGAATGATTACAACTATATACAAATATTTACAACAGTTTATAACATGAAACGGCAAGAAGGACATCATTATAGACTTAGCACTTTACGGTGGATGTCTCGTCTGGAAACTACAAATAAAATAAAATTAAACAACTAAAAACTTAACTAATTTGTTACTTAGTTTGTTGCATTTTGCGATTAACTGGCACATCCAGGTTGGAGTTAAACCAGCGTGGAGAGTTCGTGTAGTGAAATATTTGTAATGTTGCTCATGTCCAGCGTGGGAGGAATTCCCGGACTAACCGATCCACTCGCCTCGCGTCCCATTAAACAACTTCCATTGGCCGCAATACCAATGGGCTTGGGTGTGGGTGGCGTAGCAGTCGCGGGTCGCACAAGAAACGGCGAATTGATAACATTCCCAATGCCATTGAGCAGTGGATTGAAACTGCCATGCGAGTGATTAGGTGAAACTGGCGTCACCGATGTCGGATGATGCGCGAGCATCGAATGATTATGTTGTCCATAAACCGGTTGATTGCTTAGAAACTGCACCGGTGGCAGCTGTAGTGACATGTTCAATGGCAGCGGTGGACTCCGATAGCTGATGGTTTTCTCCTTCTGCCACACGAAAACATTGTGGACCATTGCACCACCACAGAAGACAATTCCCACACCGATCAGAACGCTCGTAATGATTGCCGGTGTCGAATGGAAATGATTGAACGTGTAGAGTATGATGCCGGTGAGAAACACAGGTATTGAGATAAAGAATCCACTAACAGCACAAGTTCGACTTGCACTCGACTTTTCCAAATACTTGTTGTCCCTGCCATCGAACATGGGGGAACGGAGCAGCTTCACCGCAAACAGGAACTGTATGGCGCACACCAGCAGACAGCAGAGATTCAGGGACAGCGACAGTGCACACAGTGCCAAGGTCACGTCATAGACTATGATGAAATCATCGCTGCTGATGGTTCTGGTCACCGCGTCCTCGCGACTGTTAGGCGAGATCTTCAGCAGGAAGATCAGCGACAACAGCGCTAGCAGCAATGAGACTGCAAAGAAAATGAAAATTATAATTAATTACAGGTTTCAGCAGTATGGTTTTCAGTAAAAAATCGATATATCAAACTAGTTTTCATCGATTAATCGATTTGCCCATGCCAATTTTTTTCGACTAGACTCGTAAGTTTAGGGCATAATTATCGATTGAAAACATTTTTCAACAATTAAGTTTACTTGAGAGGTACAAAAATCGAAGTCAAAATGATCGATAAGTCGATTATTTAAAATTGTATTGGCTTAAACTAAAGAAGCTGGTTAGTTTTGTTGACCAACACTGATAAATGCTCACCCAGGCAGAGTAATCCGAGACTTGTCAAGACCTCCCTCGGTCCCGGTCCATGTTTCGGTTGCTTCGCACTTGCCGGCAACATCGAGTTGCCATTTAAGCCCAGATTCAGACAATGGCTATAATTGTGTAGATTATTGTGTAGATTATTGTTGTTGTTGTGATTGTTGTTGTTAATGTTGCTGGTGTTGTTGTTGTTAGTGCTGAGCAGATGATGTTGCAGCTGCAATTGTTGTTGCTGCTGCTGCTGTTGTTGTTGCTGCTGTTGTTGTTGCAGCTGCTGGTTGCTGGTGGCTAGCATGTGCTGATTGGTGTAGGTGTGATGATGCAAACTGTTGCCATTGGGCGTCAGCGGCGTTAGCGGCTTAATCGGGGGCGTGGCAATGTTGAGCAAAGTCGTTGTCGTTGGCGCCGTAGCACGTGGCACATGCAACAATGTGGCACTGCACGTGGATGCATTCAATGCGGAGATGTTCAAGGGTTGCGGTGGTCGCAGGTGTATGTTGCGTGCGGTGCTCGCAACGGCAGCTGCGGCAGGTGTCGGTGACGCACCCGCTGCCGCCGCTGCTGCAGCTACAACTGGCGGGACGCCGTTGCTGCTGTTTATGGTGGCGGTGGTGGTGGTGCTGCTGCTGTTGTTGCTGCTATTGGTGGTTGTTGCTGTTGTTATTGGCGTGGAGGGTGTGTTGCTGCTGTTGCTGTTGTTGCTACAACTGTTTGCCGTCCTCAGCAGCTGTCCATTCACCGCTGCAGCGGCGGTGACAGCAGCAGGAACCACCGCCGTCGCTGCGCTGCTCGCATTTGAGGCGTGTTTCAACATTACTTCCGGTCCGCTTTGCCCTAACTCAAATTGTTTTTCCTCTTTTTTTTTTATTTTAGTGGCACCACCTTCCTCCTGCTCTCCTTCTCCTCCTCGTCCTCCTGCTGCTCACTTGTTCTGTTGCTCCAATGGTTCACATAATGAATGGCCTCAATCGAGTCTTGTTTGCAACTGCAATTAAAGTTGAATAAACGTTTAAGTCAATTGTTAGAGCACTTCTATGTGGCTGTACTGATCAGCGCGGAAACTAAACGACAAGAGGTAAAAGCCTGAACTTCTTGGTGTTCACCCTGGAACCTAACCAAGAGTTCTCAGCATATATCTTTTGATTGAAAATTGCATTCGTTGTCGGACTGATCATCGCGGCGCGCAAATAACTAGACGTATAAGGCTGAAATTTAACACTAATACACAACACTACAAAATAAAGGCCTTGCCAATAAAATGTCCAAAAAAATGGATTATTTACACATTTTAATGGAATTCATGGCCTCGCGATAGCTAAAGTTAAAGAGATAGGAGCCTGAAATTTGTACACACTAAATTCCCTAAGGGGAAGCCTTACAACTCTGGGTAATAGTTCAGTTAACCTCTATGGAACTGTCTTTGAAATTGATCATCGTTAACTTTGTTACTTTAGGGAGTATAAAGAGGCATCTACTGTAGTTTTGCATTCTTCTTATTTTAGAACAAAGTAATATAGTAAAAATCAATTTTAATAACTAAATATTAATTACTTTAAAAATTTTATTTCAAACTCTATTGCTGAAATGAGTTTTCATTTAGAACTTTCCCTAAGAGGTTGTTGATCGTGTGAGAGAACTTTTCGCACGCTCACTTAAAACGTTAGAAACGCTACCGCTATTAACTGCAAGAACTTTCCCACGACACGTTGAGACACGTTCACTGCAAGCATTTTCTGGGAATGCACTTTAATTTAATACTTTTTTTTTGTTGTTTTTTATTTACAGTGAGGTTTACAAGTAAAGTCCTTGGCACATTTAACTGGAAATCACAATTGCAATCTTTAAGCTGACCAAACAAATATGCAAATACCCTGTATTGTGCACCAGTTGTGGGGTATAACAGGTTTAAAGTGAACTAATTGTCAGTTAATGACAGTTAGCATTTAATAATCGTTTTACAGGGTATTTTGTGGTCAAGTTTCTTGCTTTTGTCTAACTACAATTCCAAGACTAGCGGAGAAGAGTGTAATTTTTTGTATAATTTTTTTGATCACTTTACAAACAAGTATACAAATACACACACACACACACATACACACACAGCCATGCTAACACTGTACAGTGGACATAGTACACTGATATTTCGATGTGTGGCCAAAATGCAATTTGGCAAGTTCTTGTTGTTGTTTATCAGTATTAAGAAGAAATAAAAACAAGTTTACCTATTTTAGTTTTTGTTGCTCGAATGCGACATTTGCATAGTTATCGATAAATAATTTGGGAATGTCGGGAATGTTAAGGAGATGTCGTGCGCTGTTGGAAGTTTACGGCTATGTGGAGTTTAGCCAACGCAGTGGCAACCCCTCATGGCTGGCAGATTGTGGAGATTCCGCGAGACAAACACTGGACGCCAAAGCAAAACAAACGCGAAATTCATATGTGTTAGAGGGAGTGAGAAATGGAGTTAGCGATGAGCACTTGGGATTTTTTTTTGTTTGGATTACCGGAGAGAGCAAAGAGTTTTGCGAGCGCGACAAGTGAACGATGAGCGATCGAATGACAAACAACGACTATCAGTCGCCGTTGCGGTCAGTTTAGTTTACAGCCCAAACAGAGAGTCCGTTGGTTCTAGCCACAGGGGCTGCCGCTGCTGCCTGCCATTGCCGCCACTATTCGATTCGCATAACCAGTTAACAAGGGACCGGGGCTACAGCACACACAAACACACAGGCACACTGAGCATGTGTGTGTGTAAGGGAGAGCGAGAGACGCCGACGCTTAAATAACAAACAGAGACGCTGTTAAAACACGCACACACATGCACTCATTCGTAGCAGAGAGGAGAGCATGTATGTGTGTGTGTGCGGAATATTGCTTCTAAAAAAGTCTCATAGATAGTATTGCATGTGAGTTTCACTGTGCAACAAGCAAATAACCTGAAACTGATCGGCATTCAGTCTATGTTGCACATCTGCATTTGTATCAGTCTGCGTGCCCGTTTGTGTATGTGTGCCTATGCAGGTATATCAACAACAACAACAACCAGAAGAACAGCGGCAGCTTCAACTTGTTAAGCCGCATTCCACGAGTGCCGCGTCTGGAGCTCTGGAATGACGGGAAGAGGGAGCGCGCGCTCTGGAGCTTCGGCAGCAACTTGCCACAACATCACACTGTTTATACTTCACCTTGCTTACCAAACATGTACTGGTCAAAACAGCCCACAAGCTTTTTAACTTAATTTTTGTAAAAGTCAAATATATTTCACTTTTCATTTAATTTGCCGCTTCACTCGTTAACGGTTGTTTTTTCGTGTTGAATTTGAAACGAATTTGCGACGAATTTTAGCGTTACCAGATAAGTTGCGAAAACATTGTGGCCACACTTTGCTGAAATTGTGAACACTTAAATTAAAATTAGTTGACGCTGTTCAACACACATGCTTACGAGCCGACCGCCACAATGCCTATCGGCAGATATCGAAAACCATCTCAGTGTGTTGAACAACGGTATGAATAAGTGTTGTGTGCAATTGTGATTGTTCTGTCTATGTGATAATTTTGACGAGCAACAACATCATCGTAATTTCTGCTCTAAAAAGTTCTTTTTAAATTGGTAATTTTAATTGCCACTGCCAAATAGAACATGACTGACCCAAGCAAATTGTCCGTTGCTGTTGTATGTTCATCGAACATGAATCGCTCCATGGAGGCGCACAATTTTCTGGCAAAAAAAGGCTTCAATGTGCGCTCCTACGGCACCGGTGAACGTGTTAAATTGCCCGGTATAGCGTTTGATAAACCAAATGTTTATGAATTTGGCACCAGCTATGAGGAAATATATCGCGATTTGGAATCAAAAGACAAGGAATTGTAAGTGAGTGTTGACGACTGGACCATCTGTTAATGCTATCATATTTCTTCCTTTTTCTTTCCCTTTCTCATTTACTCCTTTAATCCTTTTCTTTATGTTTCTCTGTGAAAACTCAGTTACACGCAGAACGGACTGTTGCACATGCTGGACCGCAATAGGCGCATCAAAAAATGCCCCGAACGTTTTCAAGAAACCAAAGAACAATTTGATATTATTATTACGGTAGAGGAGCGTGTCTACGATTTGGTTCTGACGCACATGGTATCCATGGATTCTGTAGATAATCGGCCCGTTCACGTTCTAAACGTTGACGTCGTCGACAATGCCGAGGATGCGTTGATGGGTGCATTTTTAATAACTGACATGCTCAATTTGGTATTTTATTAATAATTCTTTTAAAAGTCAACAAAAATCTATATATATTTTTTTTTTGGTTCTTTTAGCTGGCTAAATCGAACGACATCGACAATGACATCGATGAAATGATACAGGATTTTGAGGAACGAAGAAATAGAGTCATTCTACATTCAGTACTATTTTACTGACAGCCAAAGAAGAATGGTAAAATTACACTTGCAATAAATCACCTGCGCTACTATTGAATATCGTAATCGAATGTACAATAACAAAGATGGCAAACAAGAAGAAGATATTGAAGAAGACGAGGAAGAAAAGCAACAAGACCGGCAATTACAATAGTTTACATGATATCGACTATCGATATCAACAAGACTATAAGAATTGTAAATATGAAGAAGAGCAGATCGATTAGCAGCGTTCACCCATTGGGAACACACACAAACACAAGTCGAATTTCCAAACAAAAAGAAAAACAAAACAAAAAACAATCGATGCAATAAAATTGTAATGTGTTTACTGCATGTTTTATATATATAAATATATATGTAAATATATATAATATGAACGCGGTTTTAGACTATCTGTTGTCCAATCCAAAATCGTGCTAAAACTAAAATGTAACTCCATATGTATATTGTCTTGTTCTTGATCGTTAGTTTCTAGTTTTATTGTAAATATAATGCAAAGAACCATTTTCACTACGTTCAATGGCTAATGATGGCATTACAACATAGACTGAGGCGATCCCAGTTGATATCATTCACATATACTATTTTACTTATCAATGGGTCTGTGACTCCGTTCACCTGTTCTACGTTTAATTTATATACCCCAGGACAAGCTGATAAGCAAATCTTGGGTTTATTTAAACCAAAGTTTTGTACACACACGTACAAACATAATCAAGTCATGTACATGCATGTGTGAATCACCAGTTTTCTAAAAAGACCTCTAAACATCCTCTGTTGGTGGTAATCGTTGGTCTTTTTGATAGTCCCCTTCCACCTGCCCCTGCCCCTCTTTGCATAATTGTTGTGTATGGCAACTATCAGTAAAACTCAAGCATATTGGCTGAGAGACGGCAGCAAAGTTAGCAATACGTAAACAAATCTCCAACAATTTATTGTAAATAGCTCTTTGGGCTCGTAATCGCAATCATGACTATGCACTTCCAGCGCTTTATACTAATTAATTACAAATTAATTATGTGGTAACACTGGTCATTCAACGGCAGCAAGCGCTTCTTAAGGGAATAATGGAATGCCCGCTCTCTCAAAAGCGCCAGTGCTGGCAACTTTGAAACTGATTTTAGTGGAAAATGTTACGATATGTAATAAAAAACAATTTTTTTTTTCTTTGCATTTACTTTTTTTATACTTGCTCTGGACGACAATACGTTGTTTGGCTTGAAAGTGAAAGCAAACCAAATTTCTAGCGATTTATTCTTTCATATGGATAATGAAAAAAGCTAGACTGACATTAAACAGCTGTTGGGACAGCACTGATAAGTACATGCTTGCGTGAGTGTATGCATGCGTATTTGTGTGTATGAGTGCGGGCGTCTATGCACAGCAGAGAACCGGCAACGTAGCCGTCGCCGCATTCAAACTGACAAAATATCAAAAGTTTGTGCGCTCTTTACTTGCTGCTGTTGTTGCTCTTGTGGTTGTTGTTGTTACAAGTCACTGGCATTGCTGGTATTCGTTGTTAGTGGGTTTTGCTGCCGCTGTTGCTGCTGCTGCCGCCGCCGCTACTGCTGCCTTCGCTTCATGTACGCTTTATACATTTACAGTGGAGCATTCGCGTTGTGATCGTGCTAAGCTTAATATCGTGAATTTTTGAGGGCTCCGTCAGCTCCAAGACCCCATAAATCAAAACCAACCAAACTTTACGCACCGCAACACATTGATTGCAAACAGCAACAGAAACAGAAAACGAAACAAAAACGAAGAAAACAAAACTTACTCATGCTGCGCTTGCGTGCGTGTTTGTGTTAGTGTTGCGTATGTGTGTTTCTAGAGCTTGCGTTCTTGACCTTTATTATTTTAACTAAATTCATTTGTTTTTTATTTATATTTTTTAAAAAGTTAATTTTTTTTTGGTTTCATTTTAAAGCTTAGCAAATTACCGTAAACAAAGAAAGAGATAGAACTAAACAAGTTAAGACAAATACAAAACGATCTAAGCAAGCGCATTTTTTACGTCTTAGTCAATAAACAAAAACAAAAAGACAAAAACAAAACGAAGAGCAGCTAAAGCAAAAAACCCTAACAGCTTTCGAAAGTTAACGGACAATAAACAAGCAGCAACTATGAATAAAGCAGGTAAGTGATATACCAAATACAGTACTCAAACGCAGCTGGATCATTTTGGTAATTGGGTTAGGTGTGAGGTCCATTCACTAATATGCAGACATTTGTACAGTATGTCAAATTATTATTGTGACGCACCACACATTTTGATGTGGCTTTCAATTAAAAAAAATTATAAATGATTTTTGCAAAATTAATATAAATTTGTATGATGTTGGACTGTGTTCTTGACCCACTGTGCGTGCGCATGCTGTGATTGGCGAATGGCAGCGTTCGAAATTGGAATGGTAGAAAAGTTGAAAACATTAAAGGACAAACACTTTTAGCGGTCACTGTGTCTCTAACTTGGTGGCAAAGTGCGTTTTACTTGGCACCAAGTGTGCCCTTCAAATGACGCTCTTTTCAGCCAAAGGGTCACCTTAAAAGCTTATCGCACTTTTTAATCACACCACCGCACTCCGCCCAATTATCTAGCAAAACGATGATTTGTTGAATTTTCGTTGTTGTCGTTGTCATTGTTGTTGTTGTGGTTCTTGTTGATATTCACATTCACTTAACGATTACAGCAACAAGTAACCTTAAAAGCTGGAGTTCGAACGAACGAACGAAAGAGAGTGGGGGGAAGAGAGCGGCAGGGAGAGCGAGAGAGAGCGCGCGCTTTTGCATCGAGAATTAGCCAATGTTAATGACATTGAAAGTTTACTAGGCATGCATGTACGCATGCACACACATGCATAGGTATATACATATTGTATACATGTGTGTAAGTGTATTGTATGCTTTAAAGAACTTATGTACGGTACATGTGTAGGTCACGGTTGCCAGATGTGGTACATTTGTAGCTTTACTTTGGTACGTTTTATGCTCAATAGGTACATTTTGGCACAGTGGTTTTAATCATTTATTTTATATGTATGTCAAAATGTTTTTACGAGTTTTAGTTTTTAATAAATTTATTTTAAGTTTCAAGCTAAATTAACTAAAGTTCTTAAAATGATTACAGTGAAATTTTTATAATCTGAGCTAATTTTTTGTACGTTTTCAGCAGTTTCTTTAGCTAGTTTTGACCTCGTAACACCCGTTGCCGTGTTTTAGATGTTTCAGCACGTACTTTGCAGCTTGAACTGAGCTGAGATTTGATACCTGTAGTATCATTGCCACAATATATTTCCCTAAACGATCCAAAACCCTAAGCGAAATAATCACGCGATCAAAAGCATACGAATCGGTTGTATACGAAACGGTTCGTTTCGTTGGGTTTCGTATTTTGTTGGTTCGGTTTCGGTTCAATTAGTGAGAGTGGGGAAATAATACTTATCTTCTGAGCTGAGTGGGTCTAAGATACTATATATATAAGTATTATAGTCGAGCGAACGCTCTTAACGTGTTTTGAAAGTCAAGCTGGAAGGGAATTGAATTTTGCAATTTATTACGTATTTGGTAATCGCATGGAGTAGTACGACGCTATAGTGTCATAGATCTGACCTCTAGGTTTTTTTATTTTGTCGTAGGATACACATACACAGTATTTTTCAAGGTTGGCGTTGCAGCTGAAGGTCATGTTAGTAAAAATTCTATAAATTTTTCCTTTAATTTTCATTTAGCAAACTCGGAATCCGATTCTGGCACCCTGGATCGTATAATCAAGTCCCTGAAGTCCGCCACAATGATTTGTGAGGGCACACACTTTGACGGCAAAATTCCTCACACTTTTGTGGTCTTTGGTGCCTCAGTAAGTAATTTTTGTTTAACACAAAATATCAATATCTATAAGTTTTTATGTGTTTTGTAGGGCGATTTGGCCAAGAAGAAGATATATCCTACGTTATGGTGGCTTTATCGGGATGATCTGCTGCCGAAACCCACCAAAATTTGCGGCTATGCGCGTTCTCCGTTGACCGTTGAAAATATTCGAGCC
This sequence comes from Drosophila dunni, assembly GCA_018152125.1. Lineage (NCBI taxonomy): Eukaryota > Metazoa > Arthropoda > Insecta > Diptera > Drosophilidae > Drosophila > Drosophila dunni. Next base: position 8,256,919 of record JAECXC010000648.1, on the reverse strand, counting down.
AGTTGTGATGCCTACATGAAGGTAAGTTGTGGATTTTTATGACTAAGGACATACATACGAGTCTGAGATTAGGACTCTGAGACTCCTTGAGATTTGAGGAATATAATCAGAATACTGAAAATGTGATTCGATTGCTTTACAGGTGCAACCGAAGGAGCAGGCCAAATATGATGAGTTCTGGAGCCTCAACAGTTATGTCGCCGGTCCCTACGATGGCCGTACGGGCTATGAGCTGCTCAACCAACAGCTGGAGGTGATAGAGAACAAATTTCATGCGAATCGCATCTTTTATTTGGCTCTACCGCCCAGTGTCTATGATTTGGTAACGTCAAACATCAAGCACATCTGCATGTCCAGAAGGTAGGGCGGTTCGCAAGGCTACAAAACTGAATAACTAACTAATTTTAATCCGATCTTAATAGCGGTTGGAACCGCGTGATTGTGGAGAAGCCCTTTGGACGCGATGACGTTACCTCGAAGGCGTTGAGTGATCATTTGGCTAGTTTGTTCGATGAGGAGCAGCTGTACCGCATTGATCATTATCTGGGCAAGGAGATGGTCCAGAATCTAATGACACTGCGCTTTGGTAACAAGATACTCAGCTCGACTTGGAATCGGGAGAACATTGCCTCCGTGCTGATTACGTTCAAGGAACCATTTGGCACCCAGGGGCGTGGCGGTTACTTTGATCAGTTTGGCATCATAAGGGATGTGATGCAGAATCATCTGATGCAGATACTTTCACTGGTGGCCATGGATAAGCCGGTGTCCTGTCATCCCGACGACATACGTGACGAGAAGGTGAAGGTGCTTAAGAGTATTCCACCATTAGAGCTAAGTGACATCGTTCTGGGGCAATATGTGGGTAATCCCAGTGGTGCTACCGAGGATGAGAGAACTGGTTATCTAGAGGATCCTACCGTATCGAATACCTCGACCACGCCCACCTATGCCATGGCTGTGATTAAAATCAACAACGAACGGTGGGAGGGAGTGCCCTTCATCCTTCGCTGCGGTAAGGCCCTCAACGAACGGAAAGCCGAGGTTAGAATTCAGTATCAGGACATACCTGGTGACATCTTTGAGGGCAACACGAAACGTAATGAGCTGGTCATACGTGTGCAACCCGGCGAAGCTGTCTACTTCAAGATGATGACCAAGAGTCCGGGCATTACTTTCGATATTGAGGAAACCGAACTGGATCTCACCTATGAGCATCGCTATAAGGATTCATATCTACCGGATGCGTATGAGCGGCTCATACTCGATGTCTTCTGTGGCTCCCAGATGCACTTTGTGCGCTCCGATGAGCTGCGCGAGGCGTGGCGCATCTTCACGCCCATTCTGCACAAGATCGAGGAGGAGCACACGAAACCGTTGCCCTATGTGTATGGCTCACGTGGTCCCAAGGATGCCGATCGCAAGTGCGAGGAGAATAATTTCCTCTATTATGGATCATACAAATGGCATGGCAACAAATCCAATTCGTCCAAATAAAACACGCCTCGTCAATATTCTGGTGTTAATACTTATTACGATTACAAACAAATCTTTTTTTTAAACTACATTTATTATTAAACTTATACATATATACAATCTATATATAACGGTTAATTCTTATCGGTTTTACAAATGAATTTTGTATTTTATTATTGCTATTTAATAAACAAATTTTATTTGGTGTTCTTTAGGCACAAAATTAAAACTTTTTTTTTATATGTAATTTCTAAATAAACTTAACTAGTTTATTAAGTTTTTAAATTTTTTATTAAAATTTTTATGTAGTCTATAAATATATTTATTGACTATTTGAGACGCTTGTTTTGCTTTTGAACTAATGTTAGTCGAGGTGATGTAAGTTTTACAAATATATCAGCTCTAATTCGATTATATAGCTTTTGCCTTATTCGATTCAAGACTTAAGTATATCCGTTACACAGTGATCACTGATCAGACAAGTTTCTCATACTTATTTCTATTTAAGGACACCAATTTGTCCTATGAGAGCTGTGGGCTATAGTCGTCCGATCCGGAGCAAATTTGGTAATGATAGTTATAATAGTACTATATACATAATGTATGAGTTTGGTTGCGATAGTTTAAATAACACCACCTGTATTCATACAAATTTTACTGTATTTTTACAAATTTAGGCTAGAGTTGTCCGATCCGGATTAAGTTTGGTGAGGATAGTTATACTGGTACATTAAAGTACTGTGTGTCATTTGGTCACGATAGCTATGAAAGTTTCGAAGTTTTAGTGTAATGAAAATAGGTTTTTACAATTTGCCGGGAAGGCAGGGGAAGTTTGATATAAACTTAACCAGTCTGGCATATAAACGGTCTTTCACTCCAAATTTGGTGGCTCTAGCTCTTGTAGTTTGAAACATCCAGGTGTTCATACGGACGGACAGACAGACACACATCGCTATATCGACTCGGCTGTTGTTGCTGATCAAGAATGTATATACTTTATGGGGTCGGCCACGCCTCTTAAGCACATTTCGCTTTTTACAAACTTAACAGACCCCTCTACTCTTTTTAAGAATACGGGGTCGATTACGATTTTCTTTCTATAATAATACTCTACAATGTTTAATGTCGGACTACTATATACTGTAGCTTTCATATTACAAATTGGTCGAAAATTACTCATTTGTATGGAAAAATGCTCACTAAAATAAGTACAGGCTCGTCTACAGTCGGTTCGCTCGACTGTTTTTATCTAAATGAGTTCACGGGTACGTACCCAAAGTCTTGCTTTTTTTGCATTGGAACATAATTGTTGGAAGTTGGATTTATGTGAGGATATAGGTTGCATTCAACGTATCCCGTTGTTTCTTTAGTAGCCACGTTTGTGGTGGGTAGTAGTGTGTGTAGGTCTGGTGTGTATGCACCTGTAACAGTTGTAGGAGTTTCTTCGATATTCTCGATTTCCAGTGGTTTGACTTTTGCAGCCCCCGTCAAGGGAATCTCCATAGGTATAACAGAATGACACTCCGTCTGTGTAGTCACCAAACCTGTGACTGGCTTGGAATTTTGTTTCCGCTCGATTTCCAGTGGTTTGACATTTAAAGGCAGCACCAAGGGAATCTCTTCAGGTTTAACAGAATGACACTCGGTATTTGAACTGTCAGTGTGCTCATCTCGTGGGCTCAGTACACCATCTGGCAGATCCACTTTGATGTCCGACATGTAAGCGACTTTCCGGTAAAGCAAATAACTGCAAAATCCAAGCACCAACAGAGCCAGAAGTACCTCTGTTCTGTGGGAATCTGCATAGACATATATGGGGTTCTCCGTTGAAAACCAAATCATGCCACCGGATAGTATTTCTCCATTATAACTGGCCGAGATGGCCCATTTAAGAGAATCATTCAGTTTGATTTCATAAAAATTTGTTTGTGCATTCACTTGAATCGTTTTGATGGGCGTCGCATTATCGCATCTGGTCAAATCTTTGGGATTCGGTGTGCACAAATAGATGGTGTAATAACAAAGCTCATTTTGATCGTCCGGTGCCTGCCAACTCAATGTGGTCGCATTCATTTTTAAGCCACTGGGAATCCTTCTTTGCATTCCCTTCTCACTTACAATTGTTAAACTACTGCTGTTTATCGACATTCCCTCACTGTTTTGACTTCTGATTGTCATCTCATAACGTACGTTGGCCTGCACGTTGCTAATCACCGCCATATTTGATTCCACTTTAATTGCTGAATTTCTATAAAGAAATAAAAATTCCGTTAAGTCTTGTGTCACCACCAAGATCAGTTTAATACCGACAGTTGGTCGCTGTCACCTAACAAGTTTCTAATACGATTTATTCATCTGTTGGCAGTGATTTTTTTGGCTTATTTAAAAGTGCGTCTAAGTCAACAAACCTGTATTAGCGACAATTAAATTGAATTAATCGAAGCAAAGAGCAAGCGATTTTTAGTGCTGCCACCTAATTGCTTCACTTAAATTATCCGCGCTTGCAAGGGATAACCAGTGCTGCCAACTTAGCTGTTGTACAATGTCAAAAGCGGGAAAAATTTGAATCTAGCTGCTGGCTGGAAATCTGGCTTTTTAAAAGATGAAAGAAATGCAAAGAATTTTACAACATGAGAATCACATTGAGCGGGAATAGTTAATAAAAAAAAGTGTAAAATGTCTAAAGGATCCGAGATCCTTTGCTTAAGGATAGGTTGTCCATTGACCCCAATGACAATGGCAAATGTTTTTGCCAATACTGCAAGTCCAGTATAGTTGCAAAACTGTGCCACTTGTATGAACACATTAAAAAACAAAAAAAGACGGAGTGGCAGCAAAGTGCTTTAAACAACCAAATAAATTAATGTTCCGAAAGTGTCATCAAAAACAAAGGAACAATTTAAGAATATAAAATAATTTGCCTCAAAACAAAGTTTTTTTTTGTTTTTTGATGAGTTTTAAAACTTTCTAGCTGTTTCTAGCTGTTTACAGAAGCTGATTTAGCTTTTTCACCCTCTGCACAATTGGCAGCACTGGCGATAACAGTTGAACAGATGTTAGAGCATTTAAAGCGAAAGTGAAACGATGCCACTCTATAGCCAGTGCTGCCAGCCTACAATAATAAAAATTTCAATTGAAGAAACTTGATTAAATACTTACGTCACTTGTGTTTTGCTCTGAACATTGCGCACTTCAAGATTATATTTAAAATTTGGGCCATTCTGTTCAAGTAGTAGAACTTCTTGCCAATAAACACGCAGCTCGTCTGGTTTACGAATATTAAAGTGATAACCGCCTGGCCAAGCAGTGGGCGGTCTGGAAGGAATGCTTGGATCTGTTGTAAAATTGTGCACGTACGGCGTGCCCCAAACAGCGCCAGTTTCATTGTACCGGCGTCTCAATTTCAGGGAGTAATCATAATAGGGGTAGCTGAGATTCATCAGGCAGAGTTGCTTTTCCAATACATTTACGATCGGTGTCATGTGCTTGTCACTGGGTGACAATTCAACAGAAATCGTAATATTATGACCATCGTGATTACTTTCCTGAATATCATGCCAGTGCAGGCAAATTGAGTTGCTGCTGATATTGACGACCTGAACTGCCGGCATATCCAGTATAATGTTTTCGCCTTTACTAAGCAATATGTTTTGTATCTGTGTGCCCAGACTATCGTTCATTCTTAGCTGAAAGCTAAAATTACTAAACTTATTGAAGTTTTTCACCTCGCACAATATGTGCGATTCGTTGATATCGGACTCCTTTTTACAGGATGCCAATTGATTTTCGTAAAGTAAGTCAAATGTTGTGCTCTGATCGATCTCAAATGTATTCAATGGTGTGCTAAAATTGCACTTGACGACCTCATCAACTTTGGCATCGAAGAAGAAGCATTTAAAGTTCGTAATGTTGAGTTTGAGACCAATCATAAATGTTGACGCACTAAGACTGCGTCCCTTGCACATACAATTGTATGGCGTTTGTGTATGTTTTGCTACAGCTGATGTTTCCTCATGATAAATTCCAGTGCCGTTAAATATTTTCGTCTCCAGTTTAATACCCGTTTGTACGCTCATGTAGAGTTGGTCTAAACTATCGCACACTTGTTCCATCGCTGACAGCGCATCCCACCAGCAGAAGACTTTAAAACGCACTCCTTCACGTATTACACTTTCCGTGACATTCATATGGACATGTTCCAAAAATGTACTGCTCGAACACGCCGCAATTAACATAAAAGCAATAAACGATGAAACCAATAGTTGTTTACACCCAAGAGCATTGTGTATACCCATTTCAGTCGAACGACTGATAAGGAACTTCGGTTTTTATTATTATTATAATTCGCTGGAATACAAAAAAAAAAAAAAAAAAACTACGTTTTATTTTTGTTTTTAAATCGCGATTATTTCTTTTTTTTCAGCTCTCGCGCTGGGATTTTATAACTTGATCGTTTCACATTGAAGGCTGATGGTGAACTGAGCGATGCGTCAAATTCATGTAGATTCAATATTAATATAAATCAAGCAAGTAAGGCTACAGTCGATCGAGCCTCTACGCTTTTTTAGAGTACGGGTCTAACAAGAAAGAAAAGTACAGTCGAGCACGCCCGACCGTATAATACACTCTGCATTTGAATCCCGATTAAATTATTAAAATCGGTATCGAGATATTACAATGTGCAATACTTCCATTAAAACACCCTGAAACAAAAACAATCTAAGCGAAATCAAACAGCTGTTTATATGCGAATACACATACGTTTGACATTATATGTATGTATGTGTGTATTCGGCGCGGCCAGCGTCTGCGGGCAGCGCTGCCGGCACACAAGCAGCAAGTGATTCGCCGAAAACACAGATTTTTTCCGAGGTGTGTCTAGTTTTTTGCTCATTGTGGGCGAATGGGGCGTGGCATCGAAAAAAAAAAGATTCTTGTATTGACTGACTAAATATGTGATCGATTGACACCAAGCTCGAACTTGTAGCTCTTACCATCTCTGGAATCCGTTTGTTCATACGGACAGACGGACAGACGGACAGACAGACGGACATGGCTAGATCGACTCGGCTTGTGATGCTGATCAAGAATATATATACTTTATGGGGTCTGCCACGCCTCCTTCTGCCTGTTACATACTTTTACACAAACCCAATATACTCTTGCAGAGAGTATAACAAGAAAGAATGCTATAGTCGCCTCGCGACTTTAGGATACCCGTTACTCAGTTTCAATATGTTATTAACAATGGTGATAGATAAGATTGGTTGGCAAACAGAACATTTTCATACTAATTCATGTTTAGAGCATATGTATATTCGACCGATCGTTCCTATGGGAGCTATACGATATAGTAGTCCGATTTAGATCAAACTTGGTCAGTATGCATATATTGATAGCAAATGTATTCTGTGTAAGTTTGATTAATATAGCTTAGTTATTTTTTACCGATCGGCCCTATGGGAGCTATACGATATAATTGTCCGATAATTGTGCGGGCGTGTCAAAAAACAAACTTGTACTGCTTGGGTATTGTACCTTTCGTTTGCGACCCCTTTCATCTTTCTAGCTCTTATAGTCTCTGAGATCCGTTAGTTCATACAGACGGACGGACAGACAGACGGACATCGCTATATCGACTCGGCGTGTGATGCTGATCAAGAATATATATACTTTATGGGGTCTGCCACGCCTCCTTCTGCCTGTTACATACTTTTGCACAAACCCAATATACTCTTGCTGAGAGTATAAAAACGAATTAATTATTTATTATGCCGCATTTCGAATACATATAAAGCTATCCGTTAATAGATTTCCCTTTTCGTTTTCGAGCTATATTATATACGTGCCATACGTGCTATTTTTTTGAATTAGTCATTACAAATTACACTTACTCTGAGTGTTTTAAAACATAAATTTCTCTAGCTTTTAGCACCTATTAGATTTCAACTTTATAATAATTTTAATTCCGTCATAGAGCAATTTTGGGTTTCATTATTTTTGTGCAGATTAAACTCTGATACATTAATAAAAATAAATTATTGTACACAATTCCTAGTAATTTTTTTTCCTCGAAGAAGTGCAAAAAAAACAACAAAATTCAGATAAGGGGACGCATTTGCAACATATGTTTGGTATTTATTAATAAAAAAAATCCCAGTTTCAAAACAATTTGTAACAAGAAAAAACGGTTATCTTCGGCTCGCCGAAGATTAAATACCCTTGCAGTCATGAATATTGCATTAATTTGGTTTTTTTAACCAATTATTTCTATGCTAGTTATATGATATAGTAGTCCGATTTGAAATTTGGTCAACAGATGGGGGACAATGAGAAATACATTCTGTGTGAATTTCGTTGAAATCGGTCAATAGACACCGAAAATGTTCATACTAAGCATTTTCAACCGATTGTTCCTATGGAAGCTATATGATATAGTGGTCCGATTTGGATGAAATTTGGTCAACAGTCGAAGAACGATTATAAATGCATATAGCGTGAATTTGGTTGAAATCGGTCAATAGACACCGAAAATGTTCATACATTTCATTTCATTTCATGCATTTCGACCGATTGTTCCTATGGGAGCTATATGATATAGTAGTCCGATCTGTCCGATTTTTACAAATGATCTGCGTGCAGAGAGAATACACATCTGTACCAAGTTTCATTAAGATAGCTTTAAAACTGAGAGACTAGTTTGCATAGAAACAGACGGACAGACGGACATGGCTATATCGACTCGGCTGTTGATGCTGATCAAGAATATATATACTTTATATGGTCGGAAAAGCCTCCTTCAATGCGTTACAAACTTCGTGACAAAAACAATATACCCTCTCCAAGGGTATAAAAAAGGAAAACAAACAATTAAAGATCAAGACAATTAATATAAAATTTCTTCAAAATTACAAAAACGCATTACAACTGACAGCTACTCCGAGCCTTGTTTTCTTAGATAATCCAGTGCAAGATCCCCAATTCTCAGAAAAAAAAATTTTTATTAGATTAGTATATAGTATAATTTCTTAATAATGAACTAACGGAAAACCCCCAGATTTAATTAATTGGAATCACTTTGTAAAAAGTCTAGCTTATTTAAAAATCTTTATAAATTTATAATTACTTTAAGGAAATAACGTTGAACGAATCCCAAACTACTTTAATCTTCCAAATCGTACTAAAGATTTCCAACTAATTTGTTTTGTGGATTCTTCGCAATTTCGTTGTTATATTTTAACAAATTAGTGTTAATAACCAAAGTAAATGAATATTTTTTAAATAACAACTGCTTTTATTGCGCGTTTAATAATAAAGCAATACAAAAATATTTAATAAAATTTGAATTGTTTTCGATTTGAATTGACGGTTGGTCTTAACATCGATATAATCCAAGAAAGTTTAAGGAAATATCGATATTTTTGTTATCGGTTGTGCATTTTGTTGCAGACTTTTAGTCGCGCGCAAGCACTGGTTACACTGTTGCAAGTCAACTATTGATAACTTTTAAAACTAGTGGCAACACTAGTCATGTAAAAGGCGGCACTTTTTAATTTTGCACATGGAAATCACTGCAAGCACAAAATTACACTTAGTTAAATAAAAGAAAAAGATCGATTTGTTTAAGTTTTAAAATAATTAATTTTTTTATGTATATTCTTAATCAGTATGTTGCAATTGTCTTACCCACTTTTGCTTTGGGTAACGTATATATTATGTAAATATTTTTTTGTTTTCTCTTTTACATATAATGTAGATTACAGCTATAGTTATAGTTATAGTTATATAGTCCTTAGTATAGCTGTAATAGGCAATAGGTATTTTAGTTTAGGTAGTAAATATATAAGCTCAGAGGAAGTGCCATTACGAATACAAATAATAAAACTACAAATACTTATAGCAAAAACACACACGAATCACATGCGCATTGTCTCATTAATATTAATGACAATTTGCCAACGATTCAATGAATATAAAGATATTAAAATGTATAGAATCCGAAGGTACATAAAAAACGTATCGTTGGTTGTGAATAGGCGTGGATGTGGTGTGTGTGTTTGAGGACGTGTGTGTGTGTGTGTGTGTTTGTGAGGAGTTTGAATACATTTCAGTGCTATAAGTTGAAATAATTTTCTTTGATTTTGCATACTATAAATGTCATGTTGTGTTTCGGTGTGTTTGTGTGTGTGTGGAAAGGCTTTGCAGCTTATTGAAGTTGCCTTGGATTCCATGTTAATACAGGCAGGATCACAAGAATCGTAAGCTCTTATGACAGCATATGGTAGCCAGCGTCGAAGATTAGTCCAACTCCCGTTAAGCGAATCTCAAGAATCCCTCGAGTCTTCCTTTCACTATCGCTCATTCGCTCGTTCACTCCCTTTTGCTGTCTGCTTCATACTGAATCTGGCTTGGTTCCTGCTCTTATAGCATATGGCGATTGTGGGCAATGGCATTCATATCCTGCGGCGTCACATAACCACCGATCTGTGGCGGCATTCTGCTTTGCTGCGTGAGTCCCGCTGGCTGCGTGTAACCTGGCAATGGCGGTGACGTGGGCTTAATTAAGCCCGCGTTACCGCCACGGCGCAGTTGCTCCATGGACGTGTAGCCAAAGCTTGGTGGCATTGTGGAAACAGCAGGAACAGACGTCGGCGCTGTCGTAGTCATAGCGGGCGGAATACCCGTTGGCGGTTTGAATTTATGCAGATCCGAGGCCTGCACATAGTTACTGCTGCTGAGCATATGCAGTGGCTGTGGGGGAACTGCAGACACGGGCACTGCAGTGGGCATGGGACGGGCTTGAAGAACCTTCACGGGCACATAACCACTCAAGGGCATGGCCATTGGTGGCATATTATTGGGTGGTGGCAAATTATTGGCAGCTGACCAGTTCTTCATTTGTGTGGGCTTTATGTAGCCACCAGCAGCAGCAGCAGCGGCATCGCTGGCCAATCCATTGCCATTGCCATGATGACTTGTGGCATGAAGTTCGGTGGCATTTGCATTGGTCTCATCATCGAGCGGTTCGTGGCTCATGGCCATGTAGCTAATGGGTGGCAAATTTGTTGTGGGCGTCATCATCTCCTGCTGCTGTTGCTGATGATGATGATCGTCATCGGTGCAGCAGCCACCGCCGCTGCTCGAATTGTTAGCCAACAAAAGTTTGGAACTCTCGTTACCACTGCTGAAATCATGTGGCATATCCTGCGGTGAATATTGTGGCATGTATTGCGGTGAATTGACAACGCGACAAATGATGTCACCACTTGAGCTATCCGTAACCAGGCCACCAATCTCAATGGGTTTCTTTAAAGTCTCCTTTAGACCCGATGGCAACTCCAAATCAATGTCCGACATCTTTTTAACCTTTTTGAAGGCCATATAACATGCCACCGCTATGATTATGGCAGCGACACTCGCCTCAGCGGCGCTAATCAACATTTGTGTGCTGCTGTGATTGGGTGAACAGCTCACCTCATGGGTCACCCAATCGGATTTGTGCAGACGATAGAGACTCTCGTTTCCATAAGACACAATGCGACTAAGGTCGTCGGAATTCAGCGAGGGTTGTGCAATGCATTCCTGATTCGCCAGTGCATTTCGTCGCCGGGATAATGAGTCTACCGTGTACTCATCCGCTTGTGGTTGCACTTCCTCCACATTTACCGCTCGCACCTGGTAGAGGAAACTATAGAACGGCGTACAAATTGGTGTGATCATTGTGCAACTGCGATTCTGCTGGCTACTTATGTAGCTCAATCGATCACGGATCAAACGATTGTCCGCATTCCGTTCGCTAATCAAGACCTCGTAATACTCCACTCGTCCGGCGGGACGATGTGGTTCCGTCCATATCAGCGTCAGGCTCGGTGGCACATTGTCCACGCGTATATTAGCCGGTTGCGATGGAACTGCAAGAAGGCAAAGGTTAAAGTTAATAGTACTTGAACACGACAGACATTCTTGGACTGATTTATAAGTAGTGACACTCACCTCCAACTGCGGTGCGAAACCGTATGACATTGCTCGGCACGGAGCTGTAGAGAGTTCGAGCCCGTATATAGACCTCGTAGGTTGTGTAGGCGGTAAGATTGCCCAGCTCGTAGACGATGAGCTTCTCCTTGTCGACCAACTCGTTGGTATACGCTGGTAATTTGAAGAATTCGGTTCTAGAGTTATGCGTAAAGACGCCCTCATAGGAACGGACCATGCCATTGGCCTTAAGTGGTGGCTTCCAGGTCAAGATAACACTCGATCTGCTCACATTGGAGACGGCCAATTGACGTGGCGGTGTTGGAGATGCCTCACCAGTTTGATTGGTCAGCTCATCGCTATATTTACTAACACGCGATGTGGAAAACATTAACATTTTGATGCTATAGAAGGTATACGGCTCCAGATTACGTATGGTATAATCAACAGCATTCGGATCAAGCGTTTTGGTGGTACAATTATCGGGATTACCATACGAGCGCAGACAGTAGGTCAAGTTATAGCCACTTAGTATAGCTGGACAGATGCGTTCGGTGCTCCATTTAACGGATAGCGACGAGTTTGTTATCTCCTCAATGGTTGGCTCCATTTTGGCCAAATCATCGTAGACATCACGGGAACAGCTCATCCAATGCATGCCCGTATTTCGATTTATATAGTTCGCCGATACGGCCATATTCAGGGACGTCGGCTGTGAGCTTCGCGTCGTGAATTGCAAACGATCCTTCGGTACATGCTCAAAGCGCAGGGTTCCATTGCACTTGGATTGCAATGCTGGCTTTGAGTTGCACCAAAATACCGTATAATTGATCAAATCTGTACTATTTAACGGTGCTTTCCAGCTGAGCGTGTAGCTGGAGTTGCTCGAGTGATAGACACTACGGATTTTCTTTGGCACACGCACATGTGTGTCCTCATTGCTTATCGGTGGAATAATTAATCGAGTTGCCTCCACAGATGTGTTTACATTGTTGCTACTCCTGATAAGGATTTCATGTTTGGCACTCTGATTCCAGTTCTCGATGGTGGCCGAGTTCATGTCGATTTTAATCTTCGAGCTGTCGCTGTGGGAGATAAAAAATAGGAAAGAATCTTTTTAGTCGTATATCCTTTATTTGTATATATTATATTTATTTATAGACCCTGTATATGTAGTTTTAATCATATATTGATAAATATTTGAACACAATGATTAAGCCGTTTACATACATTTTTTAAATACTTAAAAAGTCTGACCAGTTTTTGGTTGTTTAATATCCAAAAATATTTAAAAATAGCCAAATAAAAATAGTTTGCTCTTCAAAAACTCTTAGTTCGAAAATAGTACGATTAAAGTTCGTAAAAATAAACACAAAATGTTTTTCAATTTGATTGTTTTCCAAAAATATCAAAATTTTGTTGAAATAATATTTATTTTGTGCCGAAAACAGTTTAAAAAAAAACTTTTGAGTTCATATACACAAGCTTCCGATAGCAGTGTTAACTTCTTAGAAGTCTTAATATAAAATTAGCTACATTTCTAGCTAAAATCATCGGACTACGGCAAGAGAAATACTACAGAAAAATAGCAAATCTAGCTATAAATTGATAATTAGGCACGATTTTCTAAATAAATAAAATCAAAACCTAATCAAATAAATACGTAAAAATTCGCTTTAAATTTCAGACTGAAATTTAGTCGTACATGCCGCACGTTGTGTGTTGTACAGGGTATAAGTTAAGAGCGCTCTTGGAAAACAATTGCAACAAATCGCGTTTTTCAAGCGAATACGAATTTAATTTGGAATTCTGAAATGATTGCATTGTGAATTTATTTGAGTAATTTCTACAAATCACAATCTATCTCTTCCAAACAGTTGTGTGTGTGTGTGTGTGTGTACACATGTTTCTTTTCAATTACATTATAAAAGCGCTTTTCTTATTAAAGACATTCTCATTAAAGACCTAAACGAAGAAGAAGCAGCAAGCAAGAGACGAGGAATAAAGAAATGAAGAACACAGAGAAATTCATAGAATTTTTAAAAATAAACAATTTTCGAGAATTGTATACACACAACCACACACACACACTCAAGTACGGGGGGGTTGTCTGTGAGGAACACTTGCAAATATTTGTATCTACAAATGCTCTCTCTCTCTCTTGTATCTGTACCTGTATCTGAAATGTAATGTATTTGTTTTTTTCTAGCCCTTTTTTTTGCTATCTAAATTGCGCAGAACAATAACACACTCCCACACACATTTCACTCGTAACTGTAATTGTTATCATTTATGGGACTATAATCCTTCGATCGATAATTCTCAATGAATTTAGACTCATTAATTACAGCCAGTCCAAAGTTCAACAATGCTGACTAATTACTATAGCTGGAGTCGTTTTTTGGAAATCTGCACAAAAAGCTCTTTGAGCTCACTGATAACCTATCACAGGTCCCAAATGGCAAGAGTAGCAGCTTTAAATTTGTACACGCTGTGCGAGCGATTGCTGACTGTAGTTTCATTCAAATGCTTACAGTAGTCAATTTAAAATCTCAATTTTTAATTGTTATTAGAATCCACACAATTGAGTGCCCACTGTACTTCCACAGAATTATCTATGGGCATCAAATAACGTCAATCAAGTTGAAACTTTGCTTTGAAAATGGTTCAACTTTCTCAATTCCAATAAAATTTGCAATGTTTACACGATGAAATTATCATGAAATTATGAACAGCTAGAAAAACAATTTAGTGCTAGGAACATTATGGAATTTTACCATTGAATTGTTCAATATTCTATTTGCAAATATCTTAAATTTCATTTGACGTTCATTTTGCAATATTTACGCATCGTGTAAACAGTTAAATGTGTGTTAATAATTGTTTACACGATGAAAATATACATAAATCATTCGGAAATTTTTAAATAATCATGTCAACATATTTAAAGTAAACAATTTTGAATAATTGTTTACCATAGAAATTATAAAGAAATTAAGGCATAGTGTAAACTTTAAAGACGTGTAACTTAATGTTGTTTGTGAAAGTAAAATATGTAAACAATATAACTAGGGTTTGTTTAAATAAATAAACTTTGTGGACTAATTTCAGTACATTAAAAATAATATATAAAATCTACTCATTCACGATCTATTTATAAACAAAATCATGGTTCATCTTGTAAACGTGAATCTAAACTGATATCAAAGTTGTATATTATCAGAAAATTCAGTAGACAAAATAGCTGGATTAATGAACAAAAACGAGTAAGAAGGGCTACCGATTTGTCCCATAGGAGCTGGGCTATATTTGTTCGATCCGAACCAAATTTGGTGAGAATAGTTGTAATGGTATTATACACATAATGTGTGAATTTGATCTGGATAGCTTTAGTCGATCACAAGTTATGGTATTGAGAAAAGTTTTTTACAATTTGCGGGGGCGGTAAGGGGCGTGTCAACAATTATACAAATATACATGATCTGCTCGCGAAGAAGATGGTCTTTTATTCCAAATTTGGAGGCTCTAGCTCTTATTGTCTCCGAGATCTATAGACGGACATTGCTACATCGTCCCGGCTGTTGATGCTGATCAAGAATATATATATGTACTTTATGGGTCGGAAATGCTTCCTTCTGCCTGTTACGCACATTTCGCTTCGGACAAACTTAATAGAACCCTCTACTCTTTATAAGAGTACGGGGTCTATAAGAGTACGGTCACTAAAAACAAGATAGTTTTAAAATTTTTAGAAATTTTTCACTTCTTGAAATTCCCAAAAGACCTAAATTTAGCTACAGAAAGATATCGGATAAATTGACAACACTATCAAAGTATATCGCACTCACGTGATAGTATCGTTCACACGATACTCGCTGATGACGTAGGTGAAGTTGTCGCCGTTTAGCTCCTGTTTCTCCAGCTGCTCCCAGTAGACGGTCAACTGGGCCATCGATGAGTAGACATAGAAGCTGCCGTTTGTGATTCTTGGCGGACGATCTGGACGCTCTGCTGCCGTACGGAAGTCATAATTCAATGGTGGACTCCAACGTGATTTGGTTTTATTATTGCGCACACGAAGTTCCAACACATATTTATAGCCGGCATATGGTAGTTCGGTGAGGCAGAGTATATCTCGCAGTGCCGATGAATTATTGCGCCACATGGGACGTGTAATGGGACTGAAATTATCGGGCGTTACGTACACCCGCCAGACGACGCCGCCATGGAAATTACTGCGACGCGGCATATCCCAAGCGAAACAAATTGAATCTTTGGTTATATTGAGTACTACCAGATTTTGTCCTGGACGTGCCAAGATCATGCGCTCCACATTGTTAATATGGAAATACTGCGTCTCCTCGCCCAGGCGATTTGATTGATCCAAACGGAAGAAATAATCCTCCGAGAACTTTCTATACGTCTCACCGGTAATATTGCAGTTGACTATCGGCGATGCATCGAAATTGCAGTCAACATAGTAACGATAACTGGAATTCAGCTGGGTCTCAAAGCTCACATTATACTTGGTAATGATGCTATTCTTTGGAGTCGTAAAGTTACAAAACATATAGTCCCAGTCGTGGCTGGTGCACTCGAAATCCTGCACCTTATTGGGTTTGGTGCCGACAAAGACACTAGACGACTCTATGGCATTTTTGCCGCACATGCACACATAGGAAGCATCCTGTTCGGTTAGATTTGTAGCCGTTAACATTATGGTAGTTTCATTTAAATAACTTATTTCCGGCTCCGTGTTGAAGATTTCATCCTGACCACCATTTCCCTCCATCGAGACTTTGAAATACAGCTTTTGGGCATTGCAGTTTCGTGGGACTTCCCATTGACGAAAGAAATTCATATCAAGTGTGCAACTAATGTTGAGATCACTGCCAATTGGTAGCTCTACACGGGCAGGTATGACCCAACCAGGAGTCCCCTTAACACTCCACACCATAGCGACATTGTAGAGCACCGTCAGCAGGAGCAGCGGTGCCATTTGTATCTCTCGTTTATTTATTTGCATCTAGCAGAAAACAAAACATAAAAACAAAATACAAAATATAAGATAACACGCATAAAAATAAAACAAAAAAAACTTGCAATTTATCTATTTTTTTTAATTTTTTAGATTGATAGGGACACACTTAGTATATTTTTCGTTTTCTTTTCGCTTTTTTCTTCTTTTTTGTCTAAATTGTAGTAAGTACACACCTTGCGATTCAACAGAAAATACCTGGACACGAGTGTATGAGAGGCACTTGTTGGCACTGTATTGGTAATTCTCGGAAACCGTTTATATATGTTACCAAATTCCAAGAACTGATTTTTATGGCATTTTGCTGGCAGTCGTATTCACAATTACAGCGGCTGCTACTTTTTGTCTTAACTAACTTAAATTAACAACGTTTGGGCTATAGGATGTATTTCCAATTATTATAAATCTACGTAATTTCGTTGTTGTTTATTGTTGCGTTTTAATAACATGTATGAAAGATCTCACACTAACTCAACCGTTTACTTTGCCCTATGCTTTGCCGTTTGCTTCTACGTTTGCTTGGGGTGGACAGTGTTACCAGCCCTGCATATGGCTGTAAATACCGTGAAAAATACTACAATATATCATTGTAAATATACTAAATAGCGGCAATACTGAATTTGTACATTTCGTTTGCCCAAAATGCGTTGCATCACTTCAACTATCCATATATTTCGCAATCCAACTGTTTTAACTTGTGTCTTAAACTCCCGTATTGTTGTACCAAATCCGTGGCCAATAAATTAGTCAAGGAATCTACTGAATGTATAAACTTTGTAAATCGTTAAAATTTGTTAGTTTTAAAAACCCCGCGATCATCAATAAGCAATCGAGTAGCATTTGAAATTTAGGCATATCGACAATATTTTCAACTGGTCACACTACTTGGTTGTGACATTTATGTGTGTGTGTGTCGTATGTGAGAAAGTGACGAATTAGTTTTCATCAAATGGAAAATAATTTAGTTTGAAAGCACGTATATATTTTTATAGAAGCAAAAAAAAATAATATTTGCAAACATAACAATATTTTAAGTAAACGCAAAACTAGCGCTCTGAATAACAATCAAAATGGCCGAAGGCGGTAGTAAACGCATCAACGTGGTTGTTAAAACGCCAAAGGACAAGAAAACTGTTGAAGTTGATGAAGATTCTGGAATAAAAGATGTGAGTACAAATTGGAGTGTGCTTCTAGCTAATGTTTTAGTACTATGAAAGCGGGTGCGGGTGCGTCTATTAAGTGTGTCTTTAATAAAACATAATTATTGCGGCTAACAGTGACGAGTGGGGTGGGCACACTTGTGTCTTGTGTACCACGTATATGTATGATTGTGTGTGTGTTTGTGCGCAATATAATTGAAGGTACAGTGCATATACAGTGGTCTCCGGCTTATTGGATCCACCACAACAGCATTACAAAATTAATCGTATGAAGACATAAACGACAGCTTAAAACAAATTTGTGAAATTATATTTGAGCATAAATTTCATTTAATTTTATTTATATATTGCATGAGAATTGCGCAATAAAAACAAAACATGAAAATTAGTAGTGGACCAACTAAGCTGAGACACACTGTATATACCACTTTTTTTCTTTTTTGCTGGAAGGATGGCAAAGTGCAAATTTGTGTGCATGTGTTAGTGGCGATTGTATGCATATTTATAACGATTGGGCAACATTGTTTGCATTTTTTTTGCGTGTTTTTACCAGTTTTTTTTAATTACTTAATTGATTTGATTTTTGTTTTATTTCAATTTTATTGTAGTTCAAAATTTTGGTGGCACAAAAATTCGAGGCGGAACCGGAGCAGTTGGTTCTTATTTTTGCTGGAAAAATCATGAAAGACACGGACACGCTAAAGATGCACAACATCAAAGACAATCTGACAGTGCATCTGGTGATTAAGGCACCAACACGCACCAATGAGGCACCGGCACGTGCTCCAGCCGATGTACGCCAGACACCATTTGGTCTAAATCAATTTGGCGGTTTAGCCGGCATGGAAGCTCTTGGAGCCGGTTCGAATACCTTTATGGATTTGCAAGCGCGCATGCAGAACGAGCTATTGAATAATGGTGATATGTTGCGTTCCATGATGGATAATCCACTCGTGCAGCAGATGATGAACAATCCAGAGACGATGCGCCAGTTGATTACATCGAATCCTCAAATGCAGGATCTGATGCAGCGCAATCCGGAGATATCGCATATGCTTAACAATCCAGATTTACTCCGTCAAACTATGGAGCTGGCACGTAATCCTTCAATGCTGCAAGAGTTGATGCGCTCGCATGATCGTGCCATGTCGAATTTGGAATCGGTGCCAGGCGGCTATAGCGCTTTGCAGCGTATCTATCGTGATATACAGGAGCCCATGATGAATGCAGCTACAGAGTCATTTGGACGCAATCCTTTTGCTGGTCTGGTCGATGGCTCTACTGCTGGTGTGAATCCACAGCAGGGCACCGAGAATCGCAACCCGTTGCCAAATCCATGGGGAGGCACTGGTAATCGCACTGGCGGCAATGCTGGATCGCAGACATCCAATAATACTGGGCCAAACAATCGTGGCGGAGATCAGCCGCCAAACAATGTACTCAACACACCGGCCATGCGCAGCTTATTGCAACAGATGGCCGATAATCCGGCATTGATGCAGAATCTATTGAATGCACCCTATACGCGCTCCATGATGGAATCGATGTCACAGGATCCCGACATGGCATCACGTCTCTTGAGCAGCAGCCCATTGCTATCGAATAACCCGCAATTGCAGGATCAGGTGCGTCAGATGATGCCCCAGTTTATGTCGCAAATGCAAAATCCCGATGTGATGAATATGCTTACCAATCCGGAGGCCATCAATGCCATTTTGCAAATCCAACAGGGTATGGAACAGTTACGTAGCGCTGCTCCAAATCTTGTCGGTACACTGGGTATACCGCCGCCGCCGCCAGGAATAAACAACACCGCAGATCCGGCCAGTGGTGATGGTAGCACCGCGACCAGCAATAACACCTCACCGAACAGTACAGCTGTTCCAAACGCAACTGGTGCCCCCGGCACGCCAAACTTGGCGCCTGGTGGTGGACCAAATGCGCAGCTATTCAATGATTTCATGATGCGCATGCTCAATGGCATGTCCAACAATGCGGACTCAACGCAGCCGCCGGAAGTTCGCTATCAGTCGCAGTTGGAGCAATTGGCTGCTATGGGATTTGCTAATCGCGAGGCCAATTTGCAGGGTAAGTAAACAAACATGTAGAAAATCTTTACGTGTGTTATCGATATGTTATATCGATGTACATAATTTTAAATACCTTCATGGGTTTAACAAGGTGGCGCCAAGATCAATCAGCGCGACAGTGTTGGTAACGTGAGTGTATAAAGCTACCTTGTTAATTTCACCATGATTTAATCGACACATGTCATCGATAACTTATTTTAATATTTCTTTTCTTTGCATATCTTTGTTCCTGTTTAGCGCTTATTGCCACATTTGGAGACATCAATGCAGCCGTGGAGCGCCTGTTGTCGCTGAATCAATTATCCCTGAGTTAACACTGTTAAGGCGAATGCCTCTCGTACACGCCAAAACGCAAAATAATGTTTACATATTCATATATACTTCTATATATATGTGTATGGTTACAAAACAAAAAAAAAAAAAAAAAAACAAATTATCTGCTGTATTGCAATGTTCACCTGATTCGATGCAACCCCTCTTTTCGCCCCAATAATTTAAATGATGCAGTCAAAACAAGTTAATGCTGCTTTTCGCTGTTAAATCTCCAACATAAAAATCCATTATTAACACACATATACACACACACACAAATAAGCAAGAAAAGAAACGAAAAAGGACTTCTGAAAACACACACGCATAAACACAAACAACTGACACTCATACAATGATAAATTGCTTCAAAATTCCTAAAAGCGCTAAGAACTATGAAACAAAGAAAGAGAGAAAGTGAGAAAAGAAATCAAGCCAAAGTTTTAGCATGCGACAAATGGGCGTTCATCGATACAAATTGTTTTTAAAGTAGGAAAAACTGGAAACATTTTTTTTTTATGTGCATGTATTTACATATATGTATATTATTTTAAAAATATATATATATTAAGCGTGGACAATTTACATACATGTGGGAGGGAGCGGCAAGATCCACAGCACACACATACCCACATGAAGTCCACAGAATATTTGCTTTGTTTTTTTTTTTTAAATACATTCTTCGTCAAACAATTACTTGCATATTTAGTATAACTTATATTGATAGTTGCAAAAATTGAAACATTTTTTTTTGTTCATTTAACAAATTGATTCTGCGATTAAATGCAAAGTGTGTGTAAATATGCACAAGTGTGCATAGAAAAAAAAAAAGTTACACTGTTTGCGCTTGTGCGTGTGTGTGTGCATATTACAATAACTGGAAAGTTGAACAAAATTTCTTTTGCGATTGGCGCGAGGCAAATTTGGCGTACGAAAAATGGATGCATTGGATGCTATATTACAAAAATTGAGCTTTTTTTATTTTATGCTACTATATAAAAAACACAAACAGAATGAGAAACAAAGTAAAAAACTAAACATATGTGTGCATATATGTATGTATATACCAATATATATATATATATATATATATTTACTATATATCAAATATTCCATGGTGTTACAAAACAAAAAAGACGTAACTATTTGAAATTCCTTAGTACCAAAAACAAAACAAAAAAAAAGAAAAGAAAACAACAAAAACAAGCAAAAAACAAAAAACCGAAAAAAAAGAAATCTTTTTATGTGTTAAACTACTAATGTGGGGGATCGTGGTGGTAGAGGGCGGGTGCAGCATATGCATGTGTTTTTTTTTAAGTGGGGGAAGGGGGGATGCATGATCCATAATAATCAAGTGTGGATACACTGGCAGAAACGAAACATAAAGAAAAACAAAGTGGATGGTAATTATTGGATAGGAATATAACGAAAGAAACAAAAAAAAAGTAAAACTACATTTACTTATTTCTGTATGAAAAGCAAACAAAAAAGAATAATAAATGTAAATGGTCAAAATGTTTTAAAAAGAAATCCCAACTATCGATTATGCTGATAATTTGTTAAAAATTATATCAAATAAAACTAGTAACCGTAATGAAAAACAAATTTCCAATTTTCACTTACAGCGAACACAAAAAACATAAAAAAAACCAAAAATTAGTTTATTTCATTTATATACATATTAAATTAGCGCATGCATAAGAAATGCAAGCATTTTATCTTTTCAATAAATTTTTAGTCTTGAAATTCATTTTAATTCAAAAATTAAGTTTAAAAGTCGATTCTAAAAATAACAGCTGTTATTTTTAATTTAATTTGTATTTGAACATTTTTTAAACTTTTTTTTTGCATTTATCTACATATATATTTAAAATTTGGTGCAGAGAAGAAATTTTAAATGTTTTGAGAATTGATCAGGGAACAGTTGGAATACGAGGTGATTTTATTAAGCTCACCTCAGCCTTCCAGTCGCTTCCCTTACGTGCGTTCTGGGGTGAATAAGAATTTATTACGTAGTACACCAGTAATTTCTACAGATGGCGTTTCGTTATTGCTGAAGCTTACACTTATGGTCAGCAGATGTCGTTTAGTGTTTATTAAGCTTGCAACACAGTTTACATAATTATTGGTAAAATGTTTCAAAAAGAGAAAAAGGAAATTTTTTTTTTCAATCTGTCATGTTTTATTTAAACGCTCTGATTCTAGTAAAGTCTTCACAAATCTTCAGGCTAAAAATTTTGCATAAATAGAAGCGAGAGGTGCATATATGTCTAGCCTGCTCTAAAGAGGGTAAAAACATTATCCGAATTCCGCTCAAATAATTGGCAATACTTTTCCCGCTAGTTTAAAAGCCAGATCAAGTAAAATCGAAAGGACTCTTTGAGTTTATTGTTACTGATGCACGCTTACAGCTATTGACATGGTGTACATGGGATACACAGAGATATATGTAGTAAAAAGGTAGAAACAGTAAATGGATTTCAAAAACGATGAATATAGTAAAGGATCTGTGTTGGTAAAAGGAGTGTGACATCGTTACAGCTCCTCAAAGAAGGCGACACGAGCCTTGGTCGAGCCCGATTTGAGTTTCTTGAGTGTCGAGTATTTGTTTTCGCCCGCCTTGATCTGCGCCTCACTGAGTATATCCAAATTGCTCTGATTCTCCTCAATCTTGTGTGGAGCTATCTCACTCCTGAGTGTCTGCAATTGATTTTGGACCTGTTTCTTTGACTTGCGCAGGTACTCCAAGTGACTGCGCTCCATTTCATTTGTGATCTGTTCCATTTCATTGTCGGTGAGTATAAACTCCTTGGGCTCAAAGTCATCCGATATACCGCTAGAGTTATCCCCCATAACTATATAGTGTGATGATGTGGTAGTCAGTTCAGCTCCTCCAGCGGTTTCCATGTCATTTGTGGAACTGCTGGTGGTCAGCGAAGGAGTACTTATGGCTGCAATGCTCGAGACGGTGTTGACATTCGCATGCGAGACGGTTGACGCTGTGAGCAGACTGTCCGTTGACGATTTGCGGCCACTGTTGAGGAAATTTAACAGTCGTGCTGTTGCTTCCCTCTCGGCCATTTTGGCACAGATCAATTCCTTCTTCAGTTTCTCCGTTTCCGCTTCGCGTTTATCGTTCTCGACGGTCAATTGGAGCACATAGAAGTCCGCATCGCGTATCTTCTTCTCCAGATCATGTTTCTCCCGCTCCACTTTCATTTGTCGCTCACGCAGACGATCCATTTCGGTCTTGAAATGATTCGCTTTGCATTCGGTCAGCTGCATTTGCTCCTCGTTGACGCGACTCTTCTCAAAGTACAGCTCCTTCGTCTCCTCCGAGCGGCGCTGTTAAGTAGAATTTAATTAATTTAAACAATTTCATTGAAAAGTTTCTGTCTCTTCCTTTACCAACGCATCGCTGGCCATTCTCATCTCGTCCTGCAGATGCTCCAGTCGCTTCTCCAGCTCATAGCGATCATGTTCTGCCTTTTCGCGCAGCTTTTTCTCCCTGATAAACTTCTTGCGCTCGATCTGACGGCGTTGCTTCTCCTCCTTTGCTTGGGCCTTCATCTGCTGGATCTCCATCGTGTCCGGCTTGCGGCGCCTCATGTAGAGATCATGGTTGCCCTTGCACAGATCAAGTATCTAAGCAAATCAAATCACATTAACTTTCAATTATAATATAATAATACTAATTCATACCATTTTATTAATGTGCAAATCCTGCGAATAGAATATAAAATTGGACACTTTGGCATCCACTAAACGAATCGTGAATTTCTTATCATCGAAACTGACGTGTCGTATCTCGTTCCATTGGAACGTTGTCTTTGGGGTTAGCTTGTCCCGTTCATCGTAGATATTAAGGCCCACGGCTGTCACTCCCAGCCACAATTTGGTTTTGTTCTTATTCTGTGAGTTAAAAAAGGTTTTTAAATAATTATAATCGTGTCTGAGAAATTGAACTTACTGTAATAGGAAAGTAATTGACACCATACATGTCCAGATCTTGTGCGATTTTCAAATATTCCATTTCGACTTCATCACGTGTCATTGGCTCATGGTCCATATACCTGGAATGCAACGGAAATCATTAAAAAAAATTCTAATTCGAAGTAGCAGCGAATTCGCCATGGACTTTTTGTTACATTATTTACTTATGTGCTTTAGCTCATTTTCATTTAATATTTTTTAGCAATAAATAATTTCTGCAATATTAATTGCAGGAATTTCAAAATGTGATGCAAAATATTTTAAAATGTCTGGCAACCATTGCATGATGAAATGTTTACTGGAAACCAATATGGAATGTAGACTGGAAATATTTTCCAGTAAATGCGAGTCCAAGTAGAATGCAAATCTTTCTAGCGTTTTGCTGATCTCAGATTTTGCTTACCAGGTCTTGATGCGCTCCTCCCACATCTCGGGCGTCATTTGGTATTGATCGGTAACGCCCTTGGGCAACAATTCTCCGCCCGCCAACATGCCGTCCTTGTAGCTCTCATAGTCGTACGGCCCATACTGCACATGAACAGCATAGGAGGCGAGCAGCACAGATGCTTCTGGCCGGCAATAGATGTCCATGGAGAGAATGCTCTGTTTCACTTGCAGAAAGAACAAGTGTTGCGTGATCTCCTGGATAAGCTCCTCGCTGACATTTTCAGGAAAGAATTTGGCATAGAAACTGAAGACGTAAATGCTATTGCTAGCGTGCAGCTCGACACGTTGATCTTTGACCTTTTTGTCCATTTTGAGCCAGGAGACATTGTTGCGTGTATCGACATATTGTAGACCAAAATACCACGATTCTCGTAATCCAATTGTGCGGCAAACGAGATCAAACAATTCCTGTCCAGTTGAGCGCGGCTCTAGTTCGAACTCCAGTTCGGAGTCAAAGGTGCTCACGCGAACCGGCAGGGATCGGTTCTTCTTGGAACCAAAAGGGCTCATCATCTATCAATTGTGATGTATTCTTCCTCAAATACTCTATTGTCATGCATAGGTGTATATAACTAAATATATATGTATATATACATATATACGATAACGATATTATTATTAGGTATTATGTGTTGTAGCTGATTTTGTGTTTACTTGTTGTTGCACTTGTCAAACGTTTTCCACTCCACGCACACATTTTGCAATAATCATTTTTTATTTTTATTTTATAAATACTGCACTGGCACTGTTGGGGCTCTTAAATTAATTTGATAACTACAAATTTAACAATATATTACAACATTTTACGTTGTCAAAAATAAATTGCGAGCGTATAAATAGCAACAACAAAGAATGAGTGTGACTCTATGATATTCATGTATGGGTGCGTGAGTGTGTGTGTCTGTCAGTGTGATTGCGTATCAATGTGAATGAGAGGGAGAGAACTCGCTGTGGCAGACTGGCCAAAGAGCGAACCACATGCATTTGTTTTTGTTGCTGTCAAAATTGAGAAACAACAACAATGATGTTTGGTATGCGGCCGCACTGTGGTAAACAAACGATGTATTCTGACTTTTCATTTGGAGCTCCCAAATTAAAACAAACATGTAATTGAAAAATTCTTAAAATACTTTATTAACAGTATTTTTAGCTCATGCATGGCCTTACTTACATAACTAATACATTTATTAAATCTATATTATTATGTGTATTGAAGAGCTATCAGTTAAGCACACGTGCGCGTTATTCTATCAATAATTAAATAAATTAAGCTGCCTTTTAAATTTGATGAAGTAGACAAGTAATCAACTCAAGTTAAATCTGACGCATTTTTGAGTTGTCTTATCTTAAAGATTATCATTGTATTTGTTGTCTATTATTACAACAAATTAACTCATTTGCAACACGCGATAGAAGTTCAAACCATTTAGAGCAACTAATTCACATTAAATATTCATCGGCGCAGTATTCCATCTGAGTTTATCTATGAATTATTGGCACTATCAGCCATTAAATTGCAATTCAGTAAATCATTTACGGCTGCATTAGGTGTTTTATGTATTGATCGTTTCTTCTGACTTAACTAATGGTATTTGTATGTTTTTCTTTGATTTTTTGTAATTTTTTTAAATGAGATTTTATGTTGTGTTTACTTTATGTTAAATCTATGTATCACGGACGATCATAGCATAGCAATTTACATACTGAAAATCCAAAAGAGCACATTCGGTTTACATGTATGTAAATATCTTTTAAAATCAATGATTGTTTCGCTTGACACGCTCAACATGTAAGTCATACAACATTTTGTTTTTTTCATAGTAGTACGGATTTTGATCGGCATTCAATTCTGGATTGTATTCATATACTCCGCCAATAACTTCAGCTGATCCATGTGCACCTCCATTAGCTCCGGCAGTGATAGTTGGTATAAGATAGTTGTTGTTGTCATTGATTAAATTAGGTAAACTACAATTGCTACTATTGCTGCTACTGTTCCCATCATCGAAATTCAAATGCAAATTGTTAATACGCTTTGACAGTGGCGTTGACTCACATGGTAGATCATCTTCACGGCTGCGTTTTCTGTAAAAAACAAACAACACGTCTTGAAATATACACATTTGATTTCATTTGATACGAAATGCAATTTTGCACCAAATCAAATAAGTGCAGGTCACTGTAACGTTAACGTACGTATATACGCATTTCTATTTATGCACATAAGATAATGTGAAGTCGTTTTTGAATGTCTGTAATTTTTTGTTCTGGCTATTATTAATAATTATTGGCATACCTTGTTCTCAAAAATCCAGCCATTTCGATGTCATACCCCTTGGATATTTTTCGATGGTCAACGAGTAAATTCAGTTGATTACTTTGTTGTCGCTGCTATTCCTCTTGTTCTTGTTCTCAGTGAGTTGCATTTCAACAAAGTGGCAACATAGGTTTATCGTTGATGCAGGGCGTTGCCATTTGTAAATGTCAAATCTAGCGATAGCGATTATCGGAGTGGCAACCCTATGCTTCGTCATTCGCACGCATACAGATTGCTATTGCTGAAGAGAACGAACACACAAAAGAAAAATAGTAGTTTCTATATGAATTGACGCCCAACCCAGCCCAATAAAAAAATACAAATTTGTTGCCGTTTTTCAATTAAAACCAGTTGTAAGTAAAATAACGCAAGTTTGTCGGTATTAAAAGGATCAAATCCATCAAATAACAATTCATATGCTGTGTGCAAAGAAAGAGAAAATTCTGAAGTGAAAAGTGACGAAAAATGTTAACGATGACTGCTTTGGGCTTGCTGGTCTGCCTGCCTGCTTCTCTGCTCTCATGTCAGTATGGCCGTTAATGTGTGTGTGTGTGTGTGTTTCTTTAGAGTGCGTCAGTGTTTGTGAAAAACGATTGGTTCAATTTCGTTCTTGCTGCTGGCGAATTTTCGAAATATGCCTTTAATTTGTGCATTTCGCTTGCGCTTGGCTTTCTAATAATTATAAACTTGTATGTATGCATTTAAGCGATGCAAAATAATAAATACATGAACATGCGAGTGTGTGTAGTCGTGTGTCTGTGTACTGTGCTGTGTCTGTATTTGTACACAAGTGCATTTGTGTCAAAATAAATTAGCATATTCACTGCAGTAAAAAACTACGTTTAAAACCCACACACGCGCGCGTATACGCACGAAAGGTGCACATATTGTTAACATGTTTTTGTGTTTGCCATGCATGTGTCTGTGTCCGATTGTTCAAAAAGGGGGGACGACGAGGGAGCTGCATGTTTCATATTAGAACTGCCTGCGAGCTTATCTAAGTACTTTATGTTTGTGTGTGTTTGTGTGCGTATGTCTGTGTTTCTTTTTTCTTTTATTCTGCACTAACACATACACAGTTTGAGTCATCGCCTTTGCCTGTGTCTCTCTGCTTGTGCTCCACTAAAAAAAAAAGGAAGCCGGCGCAACGGCGGCAGCGATACCGCCCGGCTGCTATTGTGTTGGTGTCTCCGTCGCAGTTTCTGCGTATGCATATGCATATGTGTGTATGTGTGTGTACAAAGTTCCACAGATACAACGCGTACGCATAGCAGATAAGAGAATAGTTGAGTAAAAAATATATTTAAAAAAAAAAAAATAACATGTAAATAGTAATTTGCGTCTCAGCACTGATATATTTATGTTTGTGTATGTATTTAAATACATATATACGAATAGGGCTGGGATAATAACAACAAAAGCACACTCCCAACTTGGCAGCCAGTGTGTCCACTCCTCTTCACTTCACTCCACTTCCATTTTTCCCATGTAAGCTCCACCCACCCACCAATCCAATGGCAATGTTACAGTTACTTGGCCAGGCGAGGGCCTTCCCGGCACGTCACACCCCGTGCTGTTGTGTTTGAATCGTTGCGAAAGTAATTAAGGCATATGAGTGGAACACACACACACACATACACATGTGTAGTATACACACGGACGCATTCACGCTCGCCTGTAAATGTATATTGAAGTCTTAGATACAAGTGGAGCCTGCCATTGAACCCTCTCAATAATAATTACATATATTAAATAAAAAGAGAGGAACTCCAAGTATTTTTCATCTAAATAACTCTTGAACTTCAATAGTTATTGCTGCATATGGAACGTGGACTTTGAATTGTGCTCCATTCATTTTGGATTATGCTCATACATAAATATTTAAAAATATCTTCTCTCTCCACTTCTTAAGCTGAACACTTTTTCTATAAAAAGCATGGGGACTGCTTTTAATATAATTTTCCTCCGCTGAAGTTTAATTGTTGATACAAACTTTGCTTGTGATCATTTTTGTTTGCAAATTTTCGTCGACATGGTCATTGCCTTTTGTGGATCGTGAATTGTAGGTGGGATTGTGTATTGGCATTGAAAGTTAAGAATTTTATGTAATTTACAGCGAATTGTGAATACTTTGCTCATGCCATTGTTATTAAAAGCTTTGTCAATAAATGCATTCATATGGCACTTTTTCACCAGACTCCATTTTTGGTTCGCTTAATATGAGAGTAGATCGTGGAATGTAGGTTGTGGATAGTAAGTTGACACTGGAAGCTGATCAAGTGTATCCATATTGATTTTTTTTTCTAAAAATATTTTACAAACGTTTGTTTTTCTCATATTGTATTTGCTCATATTGTCGTAGTATATTTTTTTTATACATATATTGACTTTTGTAATTTTTTTTTGCCAGAAAAAACTCGTGTCGGTATGCAAACCATCAAGTGTGTGGTCGTTGGTGATGGCGCGGTGGGCAAGACGTGCCTCCTAATATCGTACACAACCAACAAATTTCCATCGGAATATGTGCCAACTGTATTTGACAATTATGCGGTGACGGTGATGATCGGCGGTGAGCCCTATACGCTGGGATTATTCGATACCGCTGGCCAGGAGGATTACGATCGTCTGCGTCCGCTGTCATATCCGCAAACGGATGTTTTTCTTGTATGCTTCTCGGTGGTCAGTCCCAGTTCATTTGAAAACGTTAAGGAGAAGGTGAGTCAATCGTTGCCAAAGTTGCCGCATTGTTTAAATACCATAATTAAAATACTAATTATTGTTTTGCTTACAGTGGGTGCCAGAGATAACGCACCACTGCCAGAAGACACCGTTCCTGTTGGTTGGCACACAAATCGATTTGCGGGATGAGACAAGCACATTGGAAAAGTTGGCTAAAAACAAGCAAAAGCCAATCACATCGGAGCAGGGCGAGAAATTGGCCAAGGAGCTGAAGGCTGTCAAATATGTGGAATGTTCGGCTCTCACACAGAAGGGCCTGAAAAATGTCTTCGATGAGGCCATATTGGCTGCCTTGGAGCCTCCAGAGCCCACCAAGAGGAGGAGATGCAAATTCCTATAATTCTGTTTGTTTTTCTTTCTTCGCGCGGACTATATATGTATATACATAGCTGTATATATATATAAAAACATATATATAGATGTGTATATATGTATGAGCATCCAATGTGTATGTTTCATTTCCTTTTCAATCTGTGTATTATTCTACGCTCGCTTTGCAACACTGTCCGGTCAGCAAAAGCAAACACACACACACAAACCCTTTTTTATAGCCAATCCTTAAATTTTGCTAATTGGCTTAAATAATTTTTGATTTTTATTATTTGTTTTTTTTTTTTTTTATCCAACTCCATTTTAAATGTAACTCTACATTTTGTTTCCTAATTGTCCACAAATCAAATCAAAATTTTGCTTGCGCTTTCTTTCTCTCTCCCACCCGACCTTTCCAGGCTTTTTCTTTTGTTTTGGCGCAATTTTCTTATAAGATTAAAAAAAGGAGAAAAAGCAACAAAAAAAAAAACAATATAGCAAACAAATTATTTATATATACATATATACAAAATTAAGTGAAGAAAAACAAAAACAAAAAAAAAAATGATAAATAGGAAGGCGAGAAAATGAATGCAATTTTCTGTTTTGCATAAATATATAAAAATAGGCGAAAGAAGAGAAAACAAAAATAAAAATGAGCACAGTGTGAAGAGTATGCTCAGACAGCAATAGCAAGAACGAAGATGCAAAGAGAAGAGAATATTATATAAACAAATCAAAAGAGAAAAATATAAAATAAAATAAAAAATACAAATATACATAAATACACGCAAACATACAAACATAAAATGCATATGGAGGAAATACATGCAGCCAACAATATGGAAGTAAACAGTTATGCAAACGTACACACACACACACACACACACGAAGAACAACGGAACTAAAAACATAAATAAATAAACTAAAATGAAAATATGCGTCATGTATGTAACGCTATTATGTAATAAAAGTAAGAGTATTGAAATATATAAGACAAAGTTGCAAAAAAAATAAAATATATATATACATATATATAAATAAAGCAAAAACAACCATAAAGAATTGAAAGTTAAAAAAAAGGAAAAATTCTTAACTATTTAAGCGTAATCCATAAAGTAATAACAAGACGACAAACAGCAAGCGATAAAATGGAAAAGAACAAGAAAATTGTATTGTTGTTCAGCATAAAAAACATCAAAAAGAAGAAGAAAAAAAAAAATTAAGGACAACATAAAAAAAACGAACTAATGCATTTTTTAATATTTTTATATGTATACATTATCAATTTTTACATTTTTTTTTTTTAGACCTTAGACATTTGACATTATTGATTTCAGATATTATAATAAAACAAAAACAACAACAAAAATATATAAATATGTGTAAAAACTAGTGGTGAGAAATGTGATCCTTTGGCAAACCCAACATACCCTCTGCACTTTGAACGCACCGGGTTCCTTTTTTGCTTTTATTTATTTAATTCTATAACTATAACAGAAGCGATTATTTTCAAAGTGGCTGCACCCACTTGCATTTTACCGCTGCCTCCTGCACCAGGGCTACAGCAGAATCCTGGAAGCTGGCGGTGCCTGCAATGTCAATGTTATCGATATCGTAGCGCAGTTTCAAACTATCGTTATCGCTGACAGCGGAACGATGTTGCAGGAGTTGCTCAATGCCATGCCAGGCAATCATTACTCCATTGTCGGAGCAATAACGCTTGGAGGGACGGTAGCATCGACAATTGTATTGTTCCGCCAGATGCTTCATGTTCTCATATATCACATCATTGTTGGCCACGCCCCCTGATATGACCAGAGTGGGCGGTGTGTTGGCAAATAAGTTGTTTCGCTCCAGCAGGCAATATTCTAGCGCTCGTTGAGTGCGATGCATTAAATGTCTGCTCACGGCACGCACTAATCCAGCACAGAAATCAGCATAGTTGCTTATAATGCCATCGGGAGGTGTGTGCTCCGTTCGCTCCTTTGCCCTAATTGCACGAAAGGAATTGTTTTTGATGCCGGCGAAACTAAAGTTGCAGTTACGTTGCTGGGACAATGGCAGTGGAAACTCGAAGGCGTCTCGATTGGTGGCGAACTGGGCGGCATGTTCGATGGCACGCCCACCGTTCCACAACCGATACTGGGGCAGCACGTAGAGACGCAGACGGCGTGCAATCTTATCGAAGGCTTCGCCCGGCGCATCGTCTAGCGTTTCGCCGAGCAGCGTGAGATGTCCAGGTCCCTTAACCACTGCCAACTGACTGTGACCACCACTGATGAGCAGGCAGAGAAACGGATACTGAATCTCTTTGTGCTCCATGCGTGCCTGCAATGCATGCGCCTCCATGTGATGCACCGGCAACAGCGGTTTGTTATACTTCCTGGACAAGTGTCGGGCATAGCGCAGACCAATCATTAAGCTCAAGGGTAATCCTGGTCGTGTCGTCACCGCTATCGCCTCCAATTGTTCAGGCTGCAGTTGTGCCTCCGCCAGACAACGCTCGAAAGCGTCTGCGATGCGTGCCCGATGCAAATCCTGTGCACGTGGCGGTATAATGCCACCATACCTACACGAAATTCAGGAAATTTGAGTTGGACGTCCGGCGTGAGAGATGGAAACTTACCGCGTGTGAAACTTTTGTTGGGATTCGAGCACATTTCCATGCACTTTGCCGGCTGTGTCCACTATGGCGATGCCCGTGTCATCGCAGGAGGTTTCTATGCCCAGCACGTAGCTAACCAGACGTTTGCTCAAACGACTGGAAGAACGTTGCCTTTTAAGCAATTGAATTGCAGTTGCATACATAATAATAATACAACTTGCCGGTGTTTTGAATGCAACAACACTGTCAGCACTGTTATCGGTTTCACTACAATCGATAACTGTAGGAAATTTTTTTTTTGTTATTTAAATGGGTATAACCTTGTGATTTATTACTATTCGAAAATCTCAAATAGCACAAAATATATTAAAGTAGTAACAAAATTTCAATTGCATTTGAATAAGCTAAAAAGTCGGCGATTTACAGGTTTTCCGCTTTCTGGCATCACTGCATTTGTGCGCCTCACACGTCTGGCAGCACTGGCTAACAGCAAAGTGCACTTAAGTGTGGGAAATTTGAAATTCATTGTTTTTTTTTTAAATACATATTAATTTATTTTATTTTGAAAACTATATAATAAATAATATTGATTTAATCATTTTGTTGCAAATGGAAAAGTGCAGTTACTAATTTGCACATATCCCGATACACACGCACACATACATACACCCCGAACTTTACACGCACACACATACACACATGTATGTATCGTCTGTATGCAAGCATTTACGTGTGTGCGTGTGCAGTCGTTGTGATTTGACCCAGCGGGACCTAAACTGGATATTATCATATACATATATATATACTTTTATATATGTTTTCCTTTTGGCCATTTATCGCTCGTAATAAACGCGATAATATAGCGTTTTGGAACGCCAAATGCTATAGCTATTGTCAAATTTCAGCAAATATACTCCCTCGCCGGGATAGGAATGGGATCCCACGTAGACCTCGTTGTAGCATTCACGCCGATAGATTGGCACAATAATTGAGATTGGAGCCTTGGATGCTGCAGCGGCAGCACTTTGATCGGCCAAAGCATTGCGATCCTGTGACAATGATCCCGACTCCAAATCCTCTGTGGTTGATAGATAATCCTCATCCACACAGTCCTCGTCCTCATCGCTGTCACTAACATGGACAGTCACCTCGTTGGTAATGGGTTTCGCCCACTCAAAATAAATGCCGAAACCAATGTCATAATTGTCAGTGGCGAACTCCCAAAAAATGCATTTGCCATTCAAATTTGTGGGCACACGCACCTGCAACGAGGGCGAGTGATCAGTGAATGTGGAAGAATGAACAGTGAACAAATAGATGAGTAGTGAACAGGGAACAGTGATCACAGAAGAGTGAACAACGTAAAGAAAATAATGAACTGAGAACACTCAATTTGGAACAGTCAAGAGTAAACAATGAACAGTCAAGCAATAGAATATTTCACGTTCCAAGTAAACAATTTAAAAAAAAAACTTTAAACAGCTGAATACCAATTGTTTATAAAACAAACATTAAAAAAACTTTAGTCACGACAGTTTGTAGCTGTTTTTTCTTCCACTAAAACAGCTAGTTTTCTTGCTTAAATGAATGTCCTTCACAAACTACTGAAATAAATAAAATGGCGTTCTTTGCTTACCGTTACCGTATCGCCGTGACCAATGGTAATGACGCCATCTCCATCGCCAGCGGAAACTTCAGTCTTGAACTGTTCAATGTCTGGACGCGTCCAGATCTTGGCCGGACGTATCATCACATAATCATCATAGTCTTCACTGCTGCCAGCGCCCGCATGTTCTGCTTCCAGTCCATCGTGCGACTGGTGTTGTTGTTGCTGCTCCTCCTGTCGCTGCGCTTCCCGTTGTTGGAACTCATTTAACTGTAGCCCTTCCATTGCATTGGCTAATTCCAGGCTGCCTGGACTGCCATTGTTATTGTTGCTCTGCTCTAACTGCACTTTTCCCTGCTCCTGTTGCTGCTGCTGCTTCTCATTTTCCAGCACTTGTTGTTGTTGTTGTGATTTTTCCATTTCTTTGTCTTTTGTTTCGTTCTGATTTGGATTTTGAGTTTGATTCTGCAAATGCAATTGCTGCATATATTGATGATAATGTTCCCGCTGCAACTGATGGATGAGCACCGCCTGCTGTTCTGGATTTCCCGGGAACTGTTTTTCCGCGTACAGCTGACCAGCAAAGAGAACAAGAAAACAGAAAATGAACAAAACTCGAAGCCAACAGGTTTTTCAATGTTTTCGTCTTGTATCCTTGAAAACGAATTGTGAATGGAGGGGAAATTGGGTCATGACCTCATTCGTCTCGTTGTCGCCTAACTTACCCCTATCACGCCCACACCCACTGCCTCCCACTCCCGCCTAACAAGCAGAGACACGATTTTCGACGTCACCAACAATTACCATTCATTATTGACATGTTGCTGTTGTTGTTGTTGTTGTTGTTGGAGACGAGTTGGCAACAACAGGTGCAAGTGTCTGATAGAATTGATTCGCGCTAGACGCTGTGGGGTTAGCAGGACCACAACATACCCTGGCATTTATTTTAAAGCCAACTTATGACTAAAGTTTTAAGTGGAAATTTAAGGCGAAGATTTACTGCTTCTAAACAAAATACAGGGTATTTAAGTGCACATCAGTCTGCAGCACACGAAAAATAAATGAAAATTTATTGTGTTGGTTCTTAATCAACATTTTTTGAACACCCCTAACAAGCGGACACTCTTTCTCTGACTTTGCTGAACAATAATTCTCTCATAGACGTACACGCCTTTTAGCCGAGCTAAATGGCGCTACGGTAGGTGTCCGCTTATGAGAGTTTTTGCAGTGCGTGTAACTTATTTACAAATGTTTAATTGCGGAGCTTAGAACTCGCCTAATAGCTAAAATCTTGGCACACAACCCTACGTTACATGTCCACCTAGCAGTCAACATACCCAAAAACTTGCTTTGTTGTGCGTGGTATAAAAATCGATAGCTGCAGTTTTGGGGCACTTACCTTAAACTGCTGATATGTTTGCTTGTTAAGCGCATCCTGCAGTTGTCGTCGTTGCATCTCCTCCTTGTAACCCTCCTCGAGCAGCTCCTGCTGTTCCCGTTCCCGCTGCTGACGCGTCTCCTTCTCCAGCTCCATGCGACGCAGCTCGGCCTTGAGTGTCTCGTCACGGTTCTGGCGCACGGCCTCAATGTACGGTCGGAATGCACTGCACATGGTATCGAGCAAATCGATAAATCCCTCCATGGCCTGCTCCCTGGTGATGTCCCCAAGCAACTGCCAGTGTTGCTGCCTATCGCGTCCGATGACATCGAGGACTCCCAAAGCCGGCGCATGATTCGATTTGAAGGGTCCCAGGGAGGCCTGTTGCTTGA
This sequence comes from Drosophila dunni, assembly GCA_018152125.1. Taxonomy (NCBI): domain Eukaryota; kingdom Metazoa; phylum Arthropoda; class Insecta; order Diptera; family Drosophilidae; genus Drosophila; species Drosophila dunni. The sequence goes on along the minus strand of JAECXC010000648.1, from coordinate 8,221,085 downwards.
AGGCAATCAACTTGAGGTTATCCTCGTACGACAAGTGTATAGCTTTGCCAGAGTTCTCTATAAATATAAATGAAATCTCTTTTTAGATTGAAGCCAAACAAGCGCAAAATGAAATGAGTAATTTTTTTTTTCTTTTGCATTCGTTTTTATTACGTTTGTAGAATGTGAATGCGAGACGATAAAGCTCCTGCAGTGGAAAGCCCCATTTCTCCAAAGCTGTTGTACTGCTCGGTGTACTGTTGTTGGCCATTTCTCGAGTTTTTAACAATTATCTTTGGCGCTACAAAATCTGAACACAGCAGAAAACAAAAATAAATAATAAAATCTAGCTGCGTGTGTGTGTGCAGTGTTTGCAAGTGCCTATGTGTGTGTGTATGCAGGTGAAAGAACTATCGAAACTTAGAAATATCTAACGATAGTTGCAATTATCGACACGTCACGAGAATTCAAGAGGAAGCACACTTGCTTTTGGCGCCACACTTATAATCAAAATTCTTCCAAATAGATAGGATCTATTGTTTATAAATTATTGGAACTATTACCACAAAATTGGAAAAATATATGATAAATATAAAGCTGTGTGTTCTCTATAAAACTGGCTTCATAACATACTTAGATTTAAGATAAAAGTTGGAGACATATTTTGAAAAGCAAAGCGAGTACTATTTTGGTTGCAAACGATAATTATGTGCACCAACTGGCACTTAGTTCCAGTTCTTGCGATATTTTTGGTGCTGCCATGTAAAACTATCGATTGGCAGGGCTGCCAGTCTGTTGCAATTAAGCACTTTGCAGCACTTACAGCCACCAGCTGTGTTGTTGTTCTTTGCACACACGTGCGATTGTTTCAATTGTTTGAATTTTTTTTTTTGCTTACTAAGTATTAAATAAATTAATATGGGTAGCACACGTTTTTTCTTAGCTGATTTGCCCAGCAGAACAACAGAAGATGATCTGAGAGCACTGTTCCAGGACTATGGCTACGTGGAGCGTGTGGAGCTCAAAACAAAAGAACAATTTGTTGATTCCGGACAGAGTGCAGCAAAAGTTATTGCATTTGTTACACTACAGACGGAGGATGCACATTACTGTAAGAATAAATGAGTTAACGCTTTGAAACCGTATGTATAAGCTATGTTCTGCAGGTCTCAATGAGCTCAACTGGCAGAAGTTGCATGGCACCAAATTGAAGATTTCTCTGGCCAAGGAATCATTTCTGGATCGTTTAAAGCGTGAGCGAGACGAGGGACAGCAGCAGGAGCAGACGCAGTCCAGCAATGAGTTCAATAGTCAAAGCAGCTCTCGGCTTTTGGCCCAGAATACACAGAACAAGCGACGTGTCTTTGGCGAGCATGAGGAAATCAATGATGACGAAGTTGCTCCAGAGCTGCTGATTACCAAGAAGCGCGCCGCTAACTCCATACACAATGGCAAAGCAAGAAACCCATGCCCGTTATTCTATTTCTGTCTGTATATCTAATCGCCCTATGCATTTCCAGATTGTAATACAACAGGAGCACGATGTAAAGCCGCTGCACGTCATCGAGCAGTACAAGAAGCCCACCAAACAGAATTTGGATGCAAAGGCTGCAATTGCGGATCAGAAGCGTAAGGAATCGCTTAACAAAATGAAGCAACAACATCAGCAAAAGATATCGGCCATACAGAGTGCTTTGTCTGCGGAAGGTGTGAAGGCGAAGAGAATTAAATTTAGTGATGCCGAGGAAGAGGAGGAGGAGGAGCAGGCGAAGCCACCTAAGCAGGCTAAGCAGCAGCTCTTCGATGATGAAGATGAGGGGGCAGAAGAAGAGGAGGAGTTCCAATTGCCACAGCACAGTGGCAAAAAGGGCGAACGTCTGGTGGAAATGCAGAGCAAACAAAGTTTGGATCCCAGATTTCGTATAACGTCAAACTTTGTGGGCGAGGAGGAGGACGAAGAGGATGGGGAAGACTACGGCGACGATGATGATGAAGGAGCGGCGTCTGGCAAAGCTCCCGAGATTGACGAACGCAACTATCAAATGGGCATCCTAGAGCAGGTCATTGGTCGTAAGATCGACACTTCTAAAGCCGCAGAAGCTGCCAAGGCGAGCAAGAACAAGAAGATGCTGCGTTTTGATCCCGGCAAGGAGGAGCATCAGAAGCTCCTCAAGGTCAAGACCAAAGAAGTCGCTGGCAAACAAAAGTCCCAATTGGACACAACATCTAAAGATGCACCAAGCTCATTACCCGTTTCCCAAAATGCCTTTTATGTGGTCACGGACACACTGAAGCAATCACTAAAGACACGCGGCGAGGGATTTAGTTTATTGGACATGTTTGGCAGCAGCCACGAGGAAGCAGCTGCCGAGCGACAGGATCAACTAGAGAAATTGGGCAACGAAAAGATTTTGGTCACCAAGACCAACAAATTGGGTCTGTCCACAGTGAATCCCTTTAGCTACGACTCCTCCGACAGCGAAGATGAGGAAGCGGAAAATGAGACGGAAAAATCGACGGACGTTAAGGAAAATTCCAAGCCGGCAAATAAGCAAAAGGCTGGCAAACAGAAGAAGCAACAAATCTACATGGAATCCTTTTTTATACCCAAAAACGATGACAGACTCAAGGGTAAGAAACACTGAAATTTTTCGAAACTTTTCGAAAGTTGTTAAAACTTTCGTTCTTATCTTTTAGAGGGTGCCAAGTTCTTCAAGTCGAGCAAACCGGAGCTGGAGAACGAGAACTACGATCAGGTTAAGAAGCGTCTCAAATTCCTCATCACAAAGAAGATTGCCAAAACGCAGCAAAAGATACCCGTTAAGGTGACCAAGAAAAGCAAAAACGGAAACAGAAATAACGAAAATTCAAACAAAAATAAAAACGCTGAATAAAAAGGCATTTTAATATTTAATTATCCAAATATTTTCCCGATTGTGTTGTCATTTTAGCTATGTAGTTTATTGCAAGAATTGCCAGAAATCTATTTAATATTTTATTACAACAATTTAATTCATTTTATCAACCTCAGTGTTCAAATGTAGCAGCAGCCAGCTTAAAAATTTCCGCAGCATACTTCTAGGCTGCAACAAAATTGGCTTTTTACTTAGCGGAAATTCAAACCACCCAATTCGCACACAAAAATCTGTTTTCTGTCTCTCTAAATTTAAGTTTATTTTTATTATTTATGTTTTGTAAAGGCGTTTTAATTTTTTTTTTTGGATTACCTACACTCTGTGTTGTAAGTTAGCATTAGCTATTTTTGGCACAGCTGCCAACATAACAATATTCGCTGCATACTTCTAGGCTGCAACATAATTCGCTTTCCACTTAGCGGAAACTCAAACCACCCAATCCCCATACAAAAATAAAATTGAATTACTTTCTCTCTCAAAATTGTTGTTTGTGTATTTTTAGCTAATTTAAAAAAAAATAATATATATGTATATATATTAATTATGTTCCTGCACAAATGCATTTGAGCCCCATTTTAGCTCCAACTTAAGTCAAGTCTAATAAATTTGGTTAAAAACGAATTTAAAAAAAAAAGTTATAAAATAATATAATTAACATACAATTATAAAAATTTTGGCAGCGAGGCAGACTTTCCAAACATATACTAATCAAATGGGAGGAAACTTTAATAATATTGTTAAGTAACTATATAGTAGATTAATCCGGCATGCGAATGGAAAGTCAGTGCTGATCAAGTTGGGATTGTGGATTAAACCTTAAGCTAAAATTATGTAAATATTAAGTTAGTGCTGGCACAAATATTGCGAACAATATTCAAAACTTAGATAAAGTATAGAAGTTTAGGAAATTTCCTTCTCTGGTTTTCTTTTTTTGGGTGCGGTTTCTGGGGACTATTTTGGGGTTTGTGGTTCCGTTAACGACTCCTTAAGCACTTGGGCTATTTAAGTAATCGTTTGCAAATCTCATTGAAGTTCGAGACATGGCTCGTCTTTGGCACAAAAGTTTACTAAAACTTTATTCCTACGTCTGTTCCGTCTTGTCCGCCAGGCATGGCGAAGTGGAGCCATCTATCTCATCCGGCACCACAACAACAACCACAGCATCATCGGCTTCTACCTCTTCCACATCATCCTCGATGGCATCCAAGTCAGCGGCGTTTGTGACACTCGATTGTGCTTGTGTTAGATTTTGTGATTGATTTGGAGCTGCAGTTGGAACTGGTGTTGTTGCTGGACTTTGGCTTCTTGCTCTGGTTGAAAGTACCTCCGCTTGCGTTGAGACTGTGGCTGCTGTGGTTGTGCTTTCTTGGCTGTGGGGTTTGCCCGCCGCTAGCGTCTCAATAGCACACACTGTGCGCTCCAGCAGATTCATCAGTCGCTCCTCACGTGCATCCATGCGCTTTAGCAGCTCCTCATCCCTTTTCTCGCGACGCTTTAGGTACTCGATCAGCTCGTAATTGGTGCTATCGCCATCGGTGGATGTGGACAGATTGCGTTTGCCGCTCTTCAGCGATGCCGATGAACTGCAATCGGATAAATTATCCGTATCCACTATAACATCGGGATGGAGTATGTTCTGATCTATGCTCGGGGAGTAAAAGTTTTGTGCGCTGCCAAGAAAAGCAGAGGAAAGTTGGATTTAAAAGGGAGTTTTTGGGTTGAAGCGGAGCTAACTCACCCATTGTAATTAGTCTGCATTAGCTGTATGTCGTCCGGATTGAATTCACCTTCGGAAAGCGGCTCGGATCTGAAATTGAATGGTCGAGAGTTACTCAAAGTATAAACAAATGTACCCTGTATTCTTCGAACAGATTGGGTATGTTGTGGAAGAAACTCGAGAACATTGAGGTTTTAAAATTAACGACAATTTCTACTACAAAATCGATGAATTCGATAAATGAAAAAATAAAAAAATGCGACATTTGGAAGAAAATTGATAAATTCGATTTTTATCAATTTTATTTTCGACCGATCGTTCCTATGGGAGCTACACGATATAGTTGTCCGATTTGTATCAAACTTAGTCGATATATATATATTATTGGCAGATGTAGTCTGTGTGCGTTTGATTTATATAGCTAAGTTAACGCAAACGTTTTTCATACTATTTCATATTTGGAGCGTATTTTTGACCGATCGTTCCTATGAGGGCTATACGATATAGTAGTCCGATTTGAATTAAACTTGGTCAGTACATCTACTTCCTAGACATGTACTATCCGCGTACTAACAAAAAAGTTTTCTATACTAAAATATTCTAGTTTTGCCTGTACATTTACCTTTATATGAAGATGGAACGCCCTAAAGTGGACGTGTCAAAATACAAAAACAAACTTGTACTGCTTGGGTATTGTAACTTTCATTTGCGACTCCTTTCATCTTTCTAGCTCTTATAGTCTCTGAGATCCTTTTGTTCATACAGACGGACGGAGGGACATGGCTATATGGACTCGGCTATTGATGCTGATCACGACTATATATATGGGGTCTGCCACCTCTTTTTCTATGTACTATGAGTACGGGGTCTTGTACAGTCGTATAGACACCGAGATCCACATGGATCAGACATTTTTCAACTTTATGAATTCTGAGAGAAACTTTCTGAGTACCGACTTCAAAGAGTAATTTGACCGAAAAAAGGCCATTTTGGCAGCACTACTTGGGGTACTTGGAGTTTTGTTACTCACTTCATGGATATGTTGTTGTCGTTGGTGGTGCTGCCGCTGTTGTGGTGCAAATTGAGCGGTCCATTGCAGTCCTTGTCAAAGTCCGTCGCCTCGGGCGGCTCATGGATGCCATGCCCATGACCATGATCCTTAAATGCCGCGCTGTGATTGTGATTGTGATTCAGATTGTGATTGAGATTGTGATTGAGATTATGATTAAGATTCTGATTCAGATTGTGATTTAAATTGTGATTGAGATTATGCTGTGAATCCTCCTCGTTGTGTATGGAGTTTGTGCTCTGCATTTGCGGCTCGTGACGCAGTTGGGCAGCAACAGCGGCGGCAGCCGCGGCCATGGCAACCTGCTGCAGCGGACTATCATCGTAGACACCAACACCTACGCCGGGCAGACCAACACCGCCAACGCCAACACCGCCACCGCCAACACCAACACCACCGGCACCAACAGGGCCACCACTGCCAACACTACCACCCACACCGCCATTACTACAGGGTCCTTCACTCAGTTGCGTTTCCACAAAATGATTGGGCAGAAAACGTTCCAATTTACTCGCTCCACTCTGTGATGAGTCTGTGGAGTGGGCGTGACTGAGACTCTGGAGCAAACTATGCTGATGGGGCGTCAGGTTGTCCTTGTTGAGCAGCACCCCCAATTCGGCTGCCTGACGACGCCGCTGGTAATACGACAATTCGTTGTGATTCTTGGAGATCAACGCCAGTCTCTTGCCATTGGAACCCCAGCACTCGCCGCGCTGCTCCTCGATCTCCTTGAACAGAAACATATAGGGCCAATTCCGGCGTACATGTCGCTCCGGATTCTTTTTCAACTGTGTGTAAATCTTCTTAAGATTCTCATAGCGATTACAGCACTGCTTTGCCGTACGCTTTCGTGCACTGAAACGGTTTAGAACCTCGGCTACCATTTCCCACACACTCGCATGATTCTTGCGATTCGATTGGAAAGCGCTCTGTATTCGCTCCGATTTGACAATGTTGAGCAGTGCCACCGATTCGGGCACATTGAAGTAGCTCTCGGGCGTGCGTGGCGCCCTCTGGTGGTGATAGCTGCTGGTCACGGTGGGCGGGTTTTTAGTCTCCTGCGAAAGTAAATTGAAATTGATCAGGAGTTTTTCACTTTTCAAGAGGGCTATACAAAATAATATATTTTATATAGAAAGTAGGAGAGATGGTTGAAACCAGAGGTAAGGAGAGGAAAGTCAGGAGAGAGGGTGGGCAAGAGACAGGAGCACTTTACTAATTTTCAGATAATGATTATCTGTTTGACTGATGAAACACACTACTGTTTTTGATTAAAAGACCGCTTTCAACTAAGTACCAAAAAGTCAGAAGAATTTTTTCAGACCCAAAGAGATTACAGGGGTCTCTTAGGGTTGTCAGAAGCCAAGGAGGCTTCTTCGACCCGTGAAAGTATTTATATACTTCTTTTTAGTCAGCTTGAACAGCCGAGTCGAGTCGTCCGTCCGTATGAACAACTGGATCTCTGAGACTATAAGAGCTAGAGTCACCAAAATTGGAATGAAAGTCAGTCAATAATGTACGCAGATCAAATATATTTCAAATTGTTGCCACGCCTCCTAACGCTTACGCAAAATGTAAAAAACCAAATTTAAAACACCATCACTTAAAAACGATTAGAGCTTTCGGGACCAAATTCACACCTTATATGTATGGTACCATTAACACAACCCTTACCAAGTTAGGCCTGGATGGGACAGCTATAAACTATAGATCGCATTGGAAAAATCGGTGGACATGTTGTTTAAGTTGAGCGATCTCAAGCAAACTCACGTATTATCTGTATAAAGTAATTATAATTATTCTAGCCAGATTTAGTTCACATCGTATAACTATATTATATACCTCAAATGGGACAAATCGCTCGTAAATTGCCTATTTGTAGAGTACAGGGTCTCGCTCTACTACAGCCTTGGGGATAGATAAGTTACTCCCATTTAAAAACCAAATGGAATTATAATAATTATCTATTTTATTCAGTAATTGCTCAATACAGATTTTCCTTGAACTTTTCGCTATTCAGATATATAATAGTTATAAGTTGGTAATTGATAACTTGCAAACTGTTGACGCTTACGGAGAATGATTTGAACAATTGAATGAATACCGTAGATAAGTCAAGTGTGAAGTTCTAAAAGAACTGTAGGAAAAATGTAGTACTTCCATCCTCCCAATCGGGATCATCGCAAACCCGGGCCCGGCACATGGGGCATGTCTGTTCACGTTCGAACCAAGTCTGGACACAATTATCACAGAAGATATGATTGCACTCGAGTATGATGGGCGAAGTGTATGCATCATGGCAAATTGGGCAAAGGGAACCAACGGCATCCAGTTCGTCCTTGGTCGGTGAACGTTCCGAATTGATGTGACGCTTGAAAGAGATCAGTGCTTTGATCACGGCCTTGCAACGATCAATTAGTTCAAAGATTTTGCAAGCAATGTACAGGGCAGCCATAGATCCTCCCGTGATGTACTGCAGACCAGTATACGAATGGTAGAGGAACAGAAACCATTGAGTGATCGGTGGCAATGAGCGATACAGCTGTGAGCTAAATTCCAGGACCACAAAGAGACGTGCACGAATCTTGAGACGGAGCACGCTACTTGGCAGCAAAGTAATGCAAAATTTCACCAGGATTGTCAGTAACTTGAGCAAGAGATCACTAACGACGCTATAGTAGATGAGTATGCCCAATGGAATCGCCTTTTCACGATACGAGAAAACAATCATGGTTTCATTTCCAACTGCATTGACTCTAAATTCAAATCCAGTTCCAGTGCCAGTTCCATAGTAATTCTCCTCCATCGTTGGCGGCGGTATCACCAAGCCCAATGGATCCGGCGAAGTTAAAGCCAAGTAGAAACGTGACATGATCACGATGAGGACCACAAATATTTCGCGCATCAGAATGCCATAGTTCTTCCGGGCCAAACGAGCGACTTGGAAGCGCAACGAGTTGTTCAATAGATACATTATGAGCTGCAGCAGCAGTACATCGAAAATGGCCACAAAATTATCATGCACAAACTTGATCAATAATATGCAAATGATCGGTAAATAGCGTACGATATGACAGATCATCTGAGTGACCAAGTTGGCAATGAATTGACTGTGGTGATCATCCAGATTTTGATTGTTATCCTCGTTGTTGACCGGTTGACCATGAGCATGACCATGACCCTGTCCAGTACCATTTCCAATAGCCCTCCGATTGGCATCCACAAGGGAAGCAATAATGGCATCAGTGCGTTCCGCATCAATATTGCGATTATTTTGGAATGTTTGACGTGTGTTGCGTCTGTTTCTGGCTAACTGCAGTTCACCCTCACCCAAGGAGACGCTTCTGCCATGCAAACGCATCATGATTGAGGGAACTGCACGTGGTGTTGTTGTTGCTATGGCTGTGTTGTTGTTGGTGTTGGTGTCCAAATTCTGTTCAAATTGATTAGTGATTGCTTTAATTGTTTCTATGGGAGTTGCTTCTCCAGCACCTGCCAGCAGTGTGCGTATGTGTACATCGGTTACGGTTGGCGTTGTCGCTGTATTCAACGCGGAGAACACATCATTGAAGTCCATGCCGCAGCTGCGCAATGGCTGATCAGCATTGACAGCTTCGTTACCAGTTGCAGTTTGCTCTGGCTGAAGTAGTTCCTCCAGTTCCCCAGCTTCCTGCTCCAGTGAGCTCTTCTCAGTGTTGTTCGAATCATCGCGATCAAGGTTTATGGCCACATCCCCGGCAGTTACTTGCTCGGATAGCTCCACGTCGTTTGTTGTTATTGTTGCTAATGGTAAAGCAGCTTCATCTTTCCAGTTTTCCATTGTTAATTGAGTTTTTTCGTGTTTTTGTTTTTTATTATTAAATTTGAAAACAAATTGTAGTGCAAATTGTAGAAACTGAAGCTAACACTACTCTGCATTGATTGAAAATGACCAGTTTCCTTGGTTCTCTCAAAATGTAAGCTCTGTGAGCTCTTTCTAATAAATCCGAGTAGACAATTTTTTAAACGTCAAACGGATATCGAATAGTTATGAAAACAATACTATATTTAATTCAAATTTTGATTAATAATCGTTTCAAATTCTCATTTAAATTTAATCAATTTTAGGTGAAATGTATGTATTACAAATGAGCATACTTAGAAGTGTACGCTGTACCTACTATACTCTTAAGTATTACATACTTTACACTGAGCGAAATAGTGTAGTTATATTATTTCAAACTATTTTTAAATTTCGATTTACTTTCTTCATAATTAATTTTTCTTTCACTTGGAACTTGGTACAGTCTTTTAAACTTATGTTTTTTAAAATCAGTTAATTTTCTCTCTATGTATCATTAAAATTTCAAGTCGCACGAACGGTTGAAATTTGATCCTAGTACCATACATAATTTAAGTACAAGCAACGAATATTTTTTCCCATTATAGAGACACCATATTTAATTTAATTTATTTACTTAACAATTTTTCGCTAGATTTATTTAAAGCGTGAGAATTTCAACTCCAAAATCCGTTGAAATATGAAGCCCACTGTTATAGGATAGTAGAATGCATAGTTTTTGGAGACCTTGGACAAGATTCCTGGTATGCAAGCGCATAAATTGCTGCGCAGCATAACTGTAATTGTGCAGTGGCGTATTAAAGTGGGAAAGGGGATCCCAACTGCCACTCGAATTGCGATCGTGCCTGACAGCCTGCATTGACTCTTTCTCTCCCTCTCTTAAACTATTTCTCTCACTCTTCCTTTTCATCTCTCTTACTCACTGTCCATTCTCCTCTGTTGTTGTTGTTTTTAGCTAGGTGCTTTACTTACCATTTGAAAATTTGTTTGAGTCAGCAGAAGTTTTTTTTTCTTGTTCCTTTTGGGTTTGCAGTGAAGCAAAGTCGGCGTCAGCTGCTCCGCTGTGGTGGCAGCGGCGTCGGCAGCGTAAGAGGCAACTTCGGCGACAGCAACGGACTTTTCTGCTGAGAAGGCGTAACGTTGAGAGATTTCGCGTCTGTTTTTTTTTCTATGCAGAAAACTTTTTAGCTGCTTTTGATACACTTATTGTATTCGCGTCTCCTTTGCGTGTAGTTCTTCTTCTTGCGGCTGCGTTTGTTGTTGTTGTTTTCGGCGACGTTAGCATTTCAAAGCGCTGAACGAGTAAAAAGACCGTTTTAAAAATAACGCACTTCTACTATTTTGGTGTGTACACACTGTAATTATTACATGCATGTGCAGTGGCGTTTGTATGTGTGACACGCTCATGTGCATAACTACACTTACAGTATGTCAAGTAATTCTTTTAACAGAATACAATAAACTAAATAATGATAAAATATTTAAGTAAATAAAATAATTAGATTTATAATTTTAATTTGTTGAAACTGTTTGTAGCTAAGTGTTTGTGCAACAACAATATGCGGATCAGTAAAATCTTAGAAAATTACTTTAGTCGCACTTGGAACGTGAGTTCTATAGGTTCTTTCTCCCAATGTTTTTACTTTGTTTCTTTTTTTTGTTCTTGTCTTGTTTTGTTGTTGTTATTGTATTTTGTTGTCAACAGAACGGGGCGACCGACGACGACGACTATTAATATTTAGAAGTTAACCTTTTAGCCTCGGACTCGCGGCTCATCGGCTACAGTTGAAAATAAAGCGACAAAAAAAAAAAACACGAACAAAAAATAAAGTAAAGCACTGTATTATATGTATGCATGTATTTGTATGCGTATGCATATTCATGTGTGTGCCTGTGTGCGTGAATTTAGTCTCAATAAATTTGTAACTGTTAGCGGCACTGATTTGCTATTTTGTTGTTTCCTTTTGCTGCTCAAAAAAAAAACAGTTCGTTAGAGACGAGCACACGGCAGACGGGACACGAGCAGGAACATTTATTAACTCACGCACGCACGCACGAACACTAACAAATATGGTAGATTCTTGCACTTGCACTTTGTTGCACATTTTGTTTCTTCACACGATCCCTCACTCTCTCACTCAGCTCAGCTTCGCGCTCTCCTGCTCTGCTCTATCATATGAGAGCGCCGCAGTTTCGTTCACGTTTTCTTATTGGCTTCTTGCTGTTTACGCTTGTACAGATGCATACATATGTACATACGCATACATATGTACATGTACGACAACTACAGTATGTATGTGTGGTTATTAATTTTATTTGTATGCGTAGCTGTGCCAAAATGTCCGTTCATTATTGACTAAAACCAACCAAAAAAGCAAATAACAAAAAAAAACAACTAATATAACAGAAAAATATTAAGTACACCAACACTAACCACAACGACAACAACGACAGCGACAGTGAGCAACGGGCAACGAAAATGAAACTGAACTTTTCGTCGCGATCCCGTTGCCGATACTAACGGCAGTCACAGACACAGACACACATTGCGCCAAGTTCTGCCTACGATCGTTAGGCAGACGGACGTTTGCGCTCATCGAATTTGAAATTCTGCTGCTGCTGTTGCTGCTGCTGCTCCTCCTCGCAACTGAGTGTTGTTGTTGTTGTTATTATTGTTGGCGTTGGCTGTGCTTTAACTTAGTAGATTGTGACGGCGACAGCAGCAGCAAGCAGAGGTATAGGCAGAGGCCGTGGCGCTCTCTTTTCTTTTTTACATGTGTTAAAATGTCTCGCTGGTGTATGTGCATGTGTGTGTGTGTGTGTGTAAAAATATACATAAATACATATGTATGTAGATCTACTTATAGAAACGACACCATAAGAGAGCAAAGGGAATAGCAACAGTTAACTGATGCCCGATTCTGATTTCGATTTCGATTTCCTACAGTCCAAGTCAAGGAAGCACATGTGTGCGTGTATGTGTTTGTGTTTGTGTGCAGCTGCGTTGAAGTGGCATAGTGAGAGCGGCTATGAGAGCGAATGAGCGAGCAAGAGCTGCTGTTGTGTGGGGTCTCACGCTCCCTCTCTTTCATACACTCTCGATCTCACTCTCTCGTGCAACTGTGCAATGTGCATCTGCAGGAATCTATGGGCATTACTTGAGTGGAAAAAATCCGTAGCCTAAAAATAGATACAAGTATGCACCCCAAGCAGATTCATGATACGGTTGTTGATCTTTTAGCGTTGCTGAAGTTTCCATATAAACTAAGAAAACAGTACATGCAATACATACATACAAACATATGTTTATATGTATATACACAAATCCTACTTCCTTTGTGTGTTGCAAAGCTCGGCTTACGGGCAAGCTTCCGGCAGCGACAAAAGAGCATGAGAGAGCGAGAGCGAAAACAGTAGTAAAGTGTAGAGTTTTGCTGTAGTTTACACATACACACACACTCACACATGCATACATACATTTTGTATGCAGATGCAGTTTAAAGGTGAATATTCAAATCTAGAATATGCATAAAAAATGCTAAGAATATGCACGAACAACGAAATAGACGTAAATTGTAGTTGTCAATCGGTTTGAAAACAAACAAAGCAAACCTCCATATACCCATAGCCCCCCTTACCTATTGGTAGGTCTCCATTTCTAATCGCAACTGATCTTCATTGATTCATTTCGCGCAGTTTTCGAAACACGTTTCGTTTTCGAAAATATAAACTACTTTGTACGGTATTTCAACGGTATTTTTAAATTATACTGCCGCACACATGTGCAATTACAAGACACACACACACACACACACATCCACTCGACAACAGAGAGGAATATACATATATGCATGTGTGTGCATGTGTGAAATGACTGCCAACGATCGTATTCTATTTGTAATCCAAAATAAGTGAATGTATCTGTATCTGTAGTTCTATCTGTATCTGCGGCCGTATGTGGTTCACTTTACGAGCTGCCAGTTTCATCTTCTTCTTCTTCGTATATATGTATGCATATATGTATGTATATTTTTTTACTTTTATAGTAAGTATTTTTGGTACAGCTGCTGGAGTCGCGTTGTAAATGCTTTTGTCGTTATTCTTATTCGCTGTTGTTGCCTCAAGTATTTCGAATCCGTAAACCGAATTCTTACTCTCCTCCATCCTCTTCGCTCTCTCTCTGTCTCTCTTACGCTCTCGCCCTCTCTCGCTCTGCTGGCGCATACGTAACGCGAGTACTTACAAATCTATGTACACTGATAAAAATGAGACAAGTATTAGAAAAAACATTTAATATTTTTAGTTCAAAAAGTCTTAAGAGATTTTTTTAACTTTTAAAATTTTTAATTGGTTTACAAAACTTAATAGTTATTTAAAATATAATTTTTTATATTTTTAAAACATTGAAAAAAATAATTTTAAGAATAAATTAAACATATAAAAATATTTTTCCAAAAATTTGATTATTTTTCAAGTGGTTTTCCAGCAGATAAATGTTTAAAATTCCTAAATTTGGTTAATCTTAGCACTTTAGATTAAGATTTAACGGATTTTAATTTTCCCTTTGATTTTCAAACATTTTTTCTTGGCCAGTGTATTTACAGACGGGACTCATGCGATTTGTACTCACAATAGCTCTCGATCTATTCCTCTCTGCTTGTAGTTGTGATAGTGCACAATGTTTTGGGGTTATCTTTGGCTCAATTATTATTTACCACTGCATTCAAAAATAAATGGAAATGCTAAGAAAAAGAAGTAGAGGAAGAAACTACGCCCCCAATGCAGACCTACTTGCATTATGCGCTTGATAAGAAGCAAACATTTATTCAGTAATAATTCAAGTTCACATAGAATATTTAATCTCCAAAGTCTTTAATGTTTAATTCGAAATATTATATTTGAGTAGATACAAAATTCTAATTTAAAAAAATTAATTTAAATTCGCAAAAATTCAAACTTCTTTTGAAAAATTAAATTTATTTTAGACACTAATTTGTTTACGTCTTTTAATTAACAATTTTGTCATTACCAGTAAAAATCAAAACTAATCTTGTGCTACTTTTAAGCAAAAGCTTTTATATCAGACGAAAATCGTCTTTTTTGATAGGTCCCTAAGTCCACGATGATAAGTACCTTTTAAGCGGATATAGTAAAGTATCTTAATGATTTTTTCTGCATTCAAAACTTGTTACTGATTACATTTTAGAAATTTTAGACCAGTATTAGAATCTTCATCTATGAAAATGGAAGTACTCTCATTATAATATACATAATTTAAATTTAATCAGTTACCAACTGTATATATACTTCTCCCCCTAATTATATAGCATAGAGTAGAGACAGATGTGCAGATACCTATAATGATGATACACACGTACATCTGTATATACTCGTATATATAGTATATAGAAAAGTATTGCCAGTATCTTTGCATTTTATAGCTATTGTCTTTGGGTCGGTGAGCGTTCGTTGGATTTTGGTTGTTTTCTTGTTATATTCATTTCGGTATTTTCTCTGTTTTCAAGCAAAATGAGTACAAGAGTTATTTTTAGAACTAAGATTTTCTTGATTTTTACTCGTTAACATTGCTTACGCTTCGTTCTTGTTCCTGTTGTTCTTGTTGTTGTTGTCTCTTCTTGATGGTGACTATATTTGTGATTCTGTTGCTTGGGGTCTTTGGTAGTTTTTTTTCCCTCGTAGATTTAGTGTTTTTTTTTTTTGTTTTTCGGCTTTCGAGTCAAGTAACATTTTGTTTTGGAATAGTTTTATCCACCAAAACTGACAGATGAATCGAGATGAGTGAGTGCATTTGTCGGGAAGCGTCTCCCTCTCTCTCTCTTACTCACTCTCGCTCTCTCTCTCTCTCGCTCTCTCTG
This sequence comes from Drosophila dunni, assembly GCA_018152125.1. Lineage (NCBI taxonomy): Eukaryota > Metazoa > Arthropoda > Insecta > Diptera > Drosophilidae > Drosophila > Drosophila dunni. The sequence goes on along the minus strand of JAECXC010000648.1, from coordinate 8,205,688 downwards.
TCAGTTGAGAGCTGAAAATGTTTTCTCGAGAACTCGGTACGTAGAAATGAACGCAAAGCAACGCAGACGAATACGAATAAGATTTATAGTTGCTATTTTTAAAACGGCATATTAACAACCGTAGGGATCGTACACACTCGTAAAAAAGTACACTTTGTACACACACCTCAGTATAGACGTACATATGCTGTATGTACTGTACTAACTGTACAGTTTTTTCAAGTTTCTTAGCTATTTACGGTTAGATTTGTGTGATCTTACTGAGGTCTTTCCGCAAGGGGTTTATTGAACCCTAAGCACCTTTGAACATAACCTCAACTGTATTAAAATACTTCTCAAATTTGTTAATTATGTACAAAAAACCTTAGATTTGTGTGATCTTGTCTTTAAACCCAAAAGCTGGCCAACATAACCTCAATTTCATAATCTAATGGAACTTAACCTCAAAATTAGTTCGGCAAAATAACAGATAACAGTCAACAAACGGTTTCTATAATGACTAAATGATTCTCCGTAGACATTTTCCAATAAGCATTGTATACACGCCATCTAGCGGCAAAAATGCAAAGAGAGCAAGCAAAAGAAAAACTTCACTTAAGTAAAAGGAAAGAAAGAGAGAGAGTTAGTTGGAATGCCAAAGTAGTGTTATGTGTAAATAATCAATAAGCAATACAGACACACAATCTGGCGGTAAGAGTGCGTAAACTCATTCATTGATCTTACGGCATAACCTCAAATTTCACAAACAATAAACTACACACATATTCAACAGCATTTGCATGCATGAAGTAAGAGAGAGAAGGATGTAAGGGGTGGGAGGGCAATAGACACAGCGAAAGTTATGTTCAGTTAATGAATTAGAATTACAGACACGCCCTCTAGCGTATAGAGTGTGTAGCACAACAAGGTCATTAATATTGTCGCATACAAAAGCGCAAGCTTAACCCTGAAATCTCTTTACACACACATAAGCAGACAAATATATGCATAAATACTTACCAACACTTACACACACCCACACACACACACACACAGAGGCAGACGCATGTGGAGAGCTTTAATCACATTGCATTGCGAGATTGAATAACATGTTGAGGTGAGCATGTGATAACAGGTGTGCGCACATATGTAAGCTTTCGTTCTTATGACACATTGCGATGGTTATTTGCATATCCTACACTCTGTCTGTCTGCCTGTGTGTGTGTGTGTGTGTGTGGGGAGAAGAGCGGAAAGTAAAGCCAGTGGCAAAAAGAAAAAGTAAAACAAGAAGAAAAGTGAAAGTACACACAGTACGTGTATATCTAACAAGCAGAAAGCGCGCCAGTGTAAGGCAAAGAGAGCAAACGAAGAGAGGGAGAGCGAGAGAGTTGCGTCTGCGCTATTATTAGTTGCATTTACCGTTGCCTACTTTCGAGCGTCGCTTCAGTTGAGGGCGGCCTTTTGTGGGAGAGCAAAAGGCACACAAACACACACACACACGCAGAGAAACACCGCGTGAAGTGTGTGTGAGAGTGAGTTGAAAAACTTGTAGCTTTCGCGCAAAACGAACGCTGTTATAGATACACATGTGTGTGTATGTAGCACTGTTTAAGCTGCCAGGAAGTTGAAGCTTTCGTGTGCAAAGCGCCCGCTGGAGTTGCCAGACCTGGCAGTACGTTGTGTACCTGTTATTGTATGCCAGCTGCTGGTCTGGCAACAGTACGTGAGTTTTGTTAGTCCTTTAGTTACTAGCAAGTAAGCAACAGAAACAGCAACAAGAAAAAGAACTTTGCCAATGAAAGCGCTCTCTAAAAACCCACACAATCACGCACTTACACACGTACACGTACACTTACACACGTACACGTAGAAGTAAAAGTGAAGCTGCAAAGGGCAGCAACGAAAGCTTTTTTCATTCTTGCTCTTTTTGAAACCGAAGCTAAAGAAGAATAAGAAGCAGCAGCAGAGAAATAACTAACAGCAGCAGCAGTCGCCGCAGTGGCAGCAGAAGCCAGCGACGACTCGAACGGGAGTGAAAAGCGTATCTTTTTTTCTCCAAAAAAAAAAAGCAAAAAAAAAAAAAAAAAAACAGAAAAATGAAAGCTATACACACGGAAAAATTGCAAGAATTCATTCACTGAATAGACGCCGCAGCGAGTTCCGAGTCACAAACTGTAGTTAAAAGTCGTTCAAGTTAAACGTGCGTGCGAAAAACCGAATTAGAAATTTAATTAAAACAAAATATATAAATACATATATATATATAAAATATATACATACAAATACAAATCATAAAATCGCCAATCATTTTTTTTCCACCTGTGAAACGGTATAAGTGTGTGAGTTTGCTTTTTGTTGATAATTTTTTTTCTTTGCCTCGCTTTTTGGCAACTTCTGCAATTGTGTATGTACATATGTGTGTGCAATTATTGCATTTGCATTAAGTGTGTGAGAGTATTTTTATGCGTGTGTGTGTGTGTGTGAGTGGGCCACGTGAATCAAACGCGCGCAACAACACACACACTCACACGCGCTTAGTTAATAGAGAGGGGGCCAAAGTACAGAAAGTGACAGTGTGTCCCTAGCAAAGTTAGAGTCCGAGTGTTGGCAGAAGGGCAGCAGCAACGTCAACGTTAGCGTTAGCTCAGCGCTTCTTTCCTCTTCGACTGGAAATGTGAACGTGTGTGTGTGTTAGTGTGTGTGAAAACGAAAGTGAATTTGTTGTACCCAAAACAAGCTAAAATTGAAATTAAAAATTTAAAAAATAACCATACAGTATTGAGTTCTTCAGTTAGTATCTATATTCATTCTCTTCCTCTCTGTCTCTTTGAAGTGCAACAAAAATAACAACAACAAATGCATAACCGCTACAGCAGCCGCACTAACAAAAGTAGCAGCAGCAGCAGCAACAATAAAAAAGCTCAAAAACTGTTGAATATAGAATGACGTTGCAGACAAAAATCAATGTAAAATATAAAGCGATAACAGCAACAGAAGCAGCAACAGCAACAATTACAGCAGCAGCAACAAGAACAAAAGGAGCAAGTCTGCGTCGCCATTGACACGCACGCACTCATACATACAAACACGACAGACAAATAGGCGGACAGACACACGCACACAAACACAGACTCACATATATATTAAAAGCACGCACAAAATACACTAACACATACGCAACGTGTCGGCAGAGGCAGAGGCAGCGACAGCGTCAGAGATAGCGACAGCGAGAGAGGTACGGCAACGGCAACGGCAGAGAAAGGCCTGAAAAAGGAGGAAGTCGAAAGCCCATCAAGCAATAGGAATTGTCAAAGCGAATATCAACTGCAAAAGTAACAGCAAACAAACAAAATAACAAAAGCAATAGCAGCAGCAGCAACAACAAAGGAAAGGAGCAAGTGGGAGAAACGAAACGACAAGCAGCAATTGTGAACACTTATTTTCGACTAGACGCCATTCACAATGAAGCCATCGGATTTGTTGCTGGTGTTGGAAAAGGTAAATCGAGTGCACAGTTATGTACGTATGTATGTTCCCACTGTTTGAATGCGAATTTCGACTTACTGTCATTTTGTCACAGCTAAAAATGGAGCACACATACAACAAAAAGAGTACAAGAAAATGAAAAGAAAAGAAAAAACAAACAATCAAACACATACATACATTTAATTATATACATGTGTGCATGTGTAGGTCTGGTTGTACAAATGAAGCGAATTTGCTGTTGTAATGCTTGCCGTAAAATGTCCATTACGATAGTCACACACACACACACACATACACACAAACACCGATGCGCTTGTACTTACACACACACATGCAAGTGAATTAGTGTGTGTGTGCATGTATGTAGACTTATGCAAATCCATTTGGCTTTAGAGTCGCTTGTAACGCTGCTCACTCGCTGCTCACCCACACAAACACACACACACACACACATTGAATGGCAGGACGTGGCAAGTACATACGACAACATCAACACCAACAACGTCGACGATGTTGAGCCGAAGCGTAAAAACAAAAAAAAAAACCCTGTGGGAGCAAATACTGCCATGGGTGGCTGGGGTAAAGGGGGAACTGTGCGCAAAGTTTAGGTATGTGGGAAGGCGTTGGAAAAGGGGGGTGGGGTACATGAGCGCGGGTGGGGGGTTGGTGTTAGGGTAAGGGTAGCAATGGAAGCATTTTGGCTCCTCTGCGTTATCTTTATAGCTTTGGCCTCTGTTGTTGCCCAGTTTAGAGTCTCGCTGGACCCCTTCATCTGTTTCACCTCCGCCCCTGCACAGTACAGCGTGCATATTTATATCACAGCGTATACATACATACATATGTACCGTTATATAAGTATGTGCAAGGAAGTAGGGGACAGTGGTGTCCACTTTGCTGGCAAGCTCAACTCCTCGTCGTTTGTTTTCAGTTGTTTTTTTATTTTTTGGTTATTTTAGCCGCAATTTTGCATTGCAGCGCAAAAAGCTGAGATTTTTGGCAGTAATCGCTTGGCTTTTATTTATAAATAGCTCAACAAGTACATTTTTAGCATTCTGCTTTTAAAGGATTATAGGAATAATTGATACAAAGGAATTTACAAAGTTATTTTGCTTGGAGCTACAAATAAAAGTAGCCTTGAAAATTTATTTGGAGTTTAAGCTTGGAAAGTTGTGATTAAATAAAATATTCCTTAGCTTAAATTGTTTTTAAACGATTTCTGAAGTAAATATTTATCAAAAGAAAATGTTTAAAAGAAGAGAGGAAATTTATTAATGCTTTCAAGTAATAAACAAATTAAAAATAGTTAAATAGTTATTTCTTTAATAAGAAGTTACATTATCAAATTATTTAATTAGATCAGAAAATATTTTGTGGCTTTAAAAATTCCAAATGTTCTTAAATTCCAAACCAAAATAGACATTAGACATTAATGCACTTGTAGAAAATATGTGTAACTCCTTAAAACAAATGCAATCGATTTTGAATTTAGTAATTTTTTATGTTATTTACTTCGCAACTTACTTCAAGTACACACTACTGTTAAAATTATTGCTACAGTTTTAACAAAACTTCAGTTTTAAGTAACGGATTGCAGACTTTTTATCGTAAACTCCTCGACTCTTTCTCGCTGTGCACGATGGGTAAAAATAAATTGATGAAAATTGAATTGCTTAACGATAAATAACTCTAAATATGCTTTGAAGCGTATTGTGAAATGCTTACATTACAACGTAAATTGCTTTTCTATTGAATATAACGCATACGCATATTACGTATACGACCCAGTCAACTGCAGGCAACAACGGGAGACAACAGCAGGAGACGCGCTTTGAATCAAGTTTCATTCTGATGGAATTTGATGAGACCGAGCGATGGCAGCTCCCTCGCTCACTCCTCCACCCCACATCATTCTCTTTCTCTCTCTCTGCACTTTCTCCTCACACTTTATGCCGCTACTCGTTGACCTTTTCCCTCTGCTAGCAGCCATTAATAACAAACACTCGAGCTGGGGGTGAAGTGGGCGTCAAGTGGTTGGGTGGGCGTGGCGTTGAATTGTTGTAAGCGCTTGTTGCATTTGACGGGAACAATTTTCATTGAGAACTCGAGTCGCCTCGAGTCGAGTCGAGTCGAGTTGAGTTTGTGGCAAGTTGAGTCGCATCATTAAGGCTTGTCACTGGACTTGATGTTTAGCATCTCGCTGGCTGTTATATAACATGCTCGCTCGCTGTTGCATGCAGCGACAGACACACACACACACACACAGACCGCACTCATACACTCATGCCACATCCTGGCAGGACATCATGGCCTTTAGCGAGCTGCGTAGGCCGCAAATAAAGAAAAAAACTTGTTGCAAATATCGATTGCTAGGCTTGTGGTTTGGCGTAGAGACTCGCTCTGGGCCTAGCTAGAGGACAGCGAAGGGATGGCCGGGTTTGGGAGGGGCTGTAGACCGTTGTGTGGTGTAGGACAGGGCGGCGTAGGCTCCGGAGCGAAGCTGAACGGCATTTCAATTTGCGCTTATCATGGCCGCTGGCGTTGAGCGCACTTCCACTTTGAACAAGTTTTCTTTTTTACATGCGCATACCCTGTAATTACAGCCAGTGAGCAGTACTTGCAGCTGAGACGCTTTGAAACGTTTATCGCTACTTTATGAAGTTTTTTCGAGGCTTTCAAATTCGAATAATTATTTTAAATTGGTTCAAAGTAGCTGACCCCGATCTACAGGGTATTTCGTAGTGTAGCAACTGCTCTTCAAGCTGCCACGTTCTTCAATATTTTCTCTCATATTTTTCTTGGCCGCTGGGAAAACTCGATTCTCAATGCCACTTGCGTCTTTCATTTGCAAAATAAAACGCAGAACGCAAAAGGGCTTCCAGTTCATTGGCGTCCACTCAAGTATGAAACCAATTAAAGCAGCGCTTTCTTCTGGCTCCCCTTCTATCTTCCTTTCTCCCACTGTAACTCTGTCTCACAATTCTCCTACTCTGCTCTTCTGTTTGATGATTTTAGGTCAAGTTCAAGGTGCCATTGCCACCGGGTGTCAGCTCCACGACGCTGCTGCCGAAACTTATACGCACCAAGGATGTGAAACAGCTGCAGGATGGCAATGCACAGCCCACAAAGCCCAAGCTAACGGTATGTCTAACCAAACTATATCTATCTTAACTAACAAAATTTTATCTGCCTTAGAAATGTCTCAACACCCTCGATCTGACCTCATTGGGCATCGGATCCTGCTGCGGTACCGGCATGTATCTCGTCGCTGGCATGGTCGCCCAGAGTATGGCCGGACCCGGTGTTGTTATTAGTTTTATTATAGCAGCGATCGCGAGTATTTTCTCAGGTAAGTTGCAAGCTACACGGAAGTCAGCACCGCAGTCAATGCTGATGTTTGAGAGAAGAATAAACGGTTATCTTAGGCTCGCCGAAGTTTAAATACCCTGCTTATTGCGTTAATTTGTTTCCAATCAACATTTGTTCCTTTGGTAGCTATATGATTAACCAGTCCGATTTGTATGAAATTTGGTAAACAGATGGGAAACGATTAGAAAAGCTTTTTGCATGAATTTGATTGAAATCGCTCAATAGGCATTGCAAATGTTCATACTAAGCATTTTAACCGATTTTTCCTATGACAGTTATATGATAAAGTCATCCAATCTGGCCGATTTTAACATATGAACTGCGTGCAGAGAGAACACTCATATGTATAAAGATATTTAAAACTGAGAGACTAATTCGCATAGAAATAGATGGACAGATAGGCGGACATGGCTGCATCGACTCGGCTGTTGATGCTGATCCAGAATATATATAATCGTACTTTATTGGATTGGAAACGGCGTTTTTTTAATGCGTTACAAACTTCGTGACAAAAACAATATACTCTCTGCAAAGGTATAAAAATATGTTTATAGAATTAGTACACATTCATTGTACTTGAACTAGAGAACCTACAATTTCAAGTTTTGTATTTTTAGGTTAGCTTAGGGTCACCCATTTTAAAGGTTTTTAACCAAGAAATCCCAGTTTTAGTTTAGAGCCTTTTAGCTTTTGTAGGCTAAATGTTTCCCACATAATATGTATATTAAGTAATACCACTAATTTCTACATATACTTCTTGTTCTTCTTCTTTCTCTTAGGCGCTTGCTATGCGGAATTTGGCGTTCGTGTGCCACACACTTCCGGCTCGGCCTATATGTATTCATATGTGGCAGTTGGAGAATTTGTAGCTTTTATAATTGGTTGGAACATGATATTGGAATATCTAATAGGTAAGCTGCGATAACTTTGATACTCATCGATTAAACATTAATCATTTTGGTCTCTTGAACAGGAACAAGTGCCTGTGCCTGTGCGTTAAGTTCAAGTTTTGATTCGTTGACCGGAAATGCGATTGCGACTGCGATGAGCGAGTCAATTGGCACGATATTTGGTAAGTTCAAGTGGAGTTTCATTAACTTTAAGTAGACACTAGAAATATTGAAAAAACATGTAGGATAAGGGTAGCTTTGATTAGCAGAAAGAACTGAAATACATTCAAATATTAACTTGGCTTGCAAAGCTCACACTGTTACTTTGAAACCTCGTGCTTTTGCCTAATTTTCTGATTGTGCACAAAGCTTATCAACCCATACTTAGGAATGTTAAGCATTAGCTCAATTTTTGTAATTTGATCATCCAAAATAAGTTAATTTTGTTTAGATTGTATTGGAAATACAATAAAACCTCCCTTGGTTTCAGTATTTTTGTCCGCCCAAGGGAATGTCCGCGTAAGAGAACGGATTTTGTATACAATTCATGCTTAAAAACTATAAAGTTCCTCCTAAGAGAGCTGTCCACGAGTTGAGCTTTCTCCGTACATAAATTTCCAATGCTAATCCTTAAAAATTTTGAAATTCGATTACTCTGTCTTACTAACAGAGCTGTTTGAATTAGTAGACAACAATGGTTATTAATCATACGCCGTGTGGTTTTACACACATTATATCTATCAGACTTACTCTATATTGAAACTTGGGACGCTGGAAAAAATTTTAATATTTTTATTTAAACATTTAAATGTATTTAAATATACTTGTCCAATTTAGTGGCAGGGAAATAGATATAAACTTGAGCTCCCTGAAGCATAGACGGACTTTTATTTTAAATTTGTTGTCTTTAGCTCTTATACAATCTGAGATCCAGGAGTTTATACGAGCAAACTGACCAACAAACCGAATGGAACCCTGAGTACTGCTAAAAATTCGAACTAAATTATATAGAATATTATAGTACAGTTATCCTGAGTTACGCTAATAAAACAGTTAGGGTAGTCCAGCTAAAATTTATTTAAATATTACCTAAATTAAATATTTTTTTAAAAACCCCTCGACTAATTCTTTTTTACTGCTTTCTTTCAGGCAAACCACCTGATTTCATTGCCTTTGGCATAACGCTCATTATGACCAGCGTATTGGCAATGGGGGCTAGTAAATCAGTTATATTTAATCACACCCTGAACGCCATCAATCTGGCGACGTGGGTGTTTGTTATGGCCGCCGGTCTCTTCTATGTCGATACCAAAACGTGGTCGGAGCATCAGGGATTTCTGCCCTATGGCTGGAGTGGTGTAAGTATTTATCTAGTTATTAAATGAATTTGTATCTGATCAGTTCTCCATTTGCTTTTAGGTTTTCTCTGGGGCTGCCACATGTTTCTATGCATTTATTGGTTTCGATATTATCGCAACCACCGGAGAGGAGGCCCATAATCCACAGAAGAGCATACCGAAGGCTATTGTCGGTTCCCTTGTTGTTGTTCTCATTGCCTATGTCACTGTTAGTCTAGTCCTTACTTTAGTCGGTGAGTATTACAGTCGGAGTGGATTATAAGCGGTGTGAAACTGTTTGAATCGGTTCAGCTAAGGGTTGAGCGATCCTTTCTCTTTATTTTATGCAAAGTTGTGTTGGAAATTGTGTTTTAAGTGTTTGAACCGGTTCAACATAAGCTACAGAGTGGTTCCAGGTGGAACTTACAATGATGTTGCACTATTAAATAGCTGAACCGGTTCAGTTCACACACACAATAGTTCCAACCGTGATTCCCAATCGATTTCACATTTGTGTAGTGTAAAAACTTGAAATTTTTTGATGAACTTGTGCTGGAACCAGTTCACTGAAGTGCTTTTATAAATAATTTCGTGTGAATCACTTTACTGACATTCGAGCTAATGCTATAAGTGGTTCACAGACTAGTTCCGTTTGCGTTTTAAAGCTTTAGCAAAATTCGTTTGAACCTCTGCTAAATGAACTAAGTTCGGTTCTTTTGATACAATTGTAGAAACTTTTTATTAACTTGTCTTTTTTTCCCTCTTGCAGTGCCGTATGATCACATCAATGTTGGTGCTGCCTTGGTGCAGATGTGGTCCTATGTGAATGCCCCAAAGTGTCGTGCGGTGGTTGCAATTGGTGCCACCGCTGGATTGTCCGTGGCCATGTTTGGTTCCATGTTTCCCATGCCACGTGTCATCTATGCCATGGCTCAGGATGGCTTGATTTTCAGGTGAGTCTAAGCGTAATTTAAATCTGTTGAAAACTGTACACTGGAAAAACTGTGCTGAAAGCTTAGCTGTAAGAGCTTGGATTGGGTATTTTAAGTCAGTCAGTTGAAGCTTTACCTTTATATTCAATCTATGTAGTCCTACAGGGTATTCTATAGTCAGTCAAATTAAGCGTTACCTTTTTATACAATTCATGTGATCCTACACGGTATTTTGCAGTCAGTCCAATTACTTTTTTATACAATGAATGTAGTCATACAGGGTATTTCACAGTCAGTCAAGTTAAGCTTCACCTTTTTATACAATCCATGTAATCATACAGGGTATTTACAGTCAGTCAAATGAAGCTTCACCTCTATATTCAGTCCATGTAGTCCTACAGGATATTCCATAGTCAGTCAGTTTAAGCTTTTCCTTTTTATACAGTTCATGTACCCCTACAGGGTATTTTACACTCAGTCAAATTAAGCTTCACCTTTATATACAGTCCATGTACTCCTACAGGGTATTTTACAGTCAGTCACACGCAGCTTATCCCACTCGAGTCTGGTTTAATTTATTGTTTAAGCTTTTTCCCACTTCCGTATGGAAAAACAGGATATTTTAGAGTCGGTGAACTGCAGTTAACCATACTAGTTTAAAGCTTGTATCTCATAGTTTGCTTTCCTAAACTCTTTTACCTGCAGGCAATTGTCGCACCTGTGGCAACGCACCAATGTGCCTGGCCTGGCGACCTTGGGCAGTGGTCTGGCCGCTGCACTGGTGGCACTGACCGTGCGCTTGGACATACTGGTGGAGATGATGTCGATTGGCACACTGTTGGCCTACACGCTGGTCTCCACTTGTGTGCTGGTGCTGCGCTATCAGCCGCACAGCACATCGTTGGTGGAACTACTGCCGGCACAGCTGAGGACACCACTGGCACCGGGTACAGCGACTGATCCGCATGCCAGGCCATCGGAGGTATTGGAGCCCAACAAGTTGACCATTAAGCGTGTGACACGTGGCATGTCCGATTCGGATGATTCGTTCATTGATGACAGTCCGGAGGGTTATTTGGGTGGTCGTGATGATCAGTTTTTGGTCTCCGATCGTTCCGAGAACAAGTTCTATGGCAGTGTACATGGTGCACCAACTGGACCCACTGGACAGGCGACCGCATTTGATACGATGGGTTTGAATTTTATCACACGAAAGATACATGATTATGCGTACCTGTGTCCTGGCTTCTTTCCCTGGATTAATCCCGGTCAGGCGACCACCGAAAGTGGTATGTACCAGCTACACAGAGAGAAAAGTGCGTCTAGCTACAAAGCAAACCTTTACGAACCTAATGAACTAAAGTAGTTCAGTTGAAATAAAACTGATTAAGGTTTGAAAATGTTTGATTTTAAAGGTTTGGTAACTTTTCTCTCTGTGTGGAAGTCGAATAAATTTTTTAAGCTTCGAATTCCAAATGAAAAATGTACAAAAAACAAGGAAATTAAAATACGTTATGCTCTTTTGCTTTCTCTCATTTCTTTTTTCGACATCGAAACCAAAAATTACTTCAAAATCGATTTCGAAACCAGGCATGTATGTCACGAAACTAGTTGGAATCATGTTCGGTCTCATATTCTTCTTGGATTTGTTCGCTGCCATTGGTTGGTCCGGCGGCCTCGCCATCTTCATTTATATCATTTTATTTATCGGCATATTTGTGATATTATTGATTATATCGAGACAACCACAGAATAGGTAATGCTCTTATTTCCTACCCTCCCAAGAAATAATAACTTTCCCTTAACCTTTAACCTTTAACGTTTAACCTCTTTCCATTTTGCATTTATAATTAATGTTCGTGGGTTTTTCTTTCTCTTCGGGTTTTCAACAGATATGCACTCGCGTTTTTAACGCCTGGACTTCCATTTATTCCGGCTATCGCAATAACTGTTAACATTTATTTAATATTTAAGCTAAGCATATTGACCCTAATTAGGTTCACCGTCTGGATGTCCCTCGGCTTCATTATGTACTTCTATTACGGCATTACGCACAGCAGCCTCGAGCAGACCAGCGATGAACTCGAGCTCCATGTCGATAAGGATTACGTAAGTAACGCCCTTGAGGAGATGAATCATGCTATGTTAAGCGGGTTTATACCAAAAGTAGTCTTACTTCTTTTAACTCAGTTTGAGTGACCTTCTAGGACCCCGTACTCAAAAAAAGTACATGGGCCTATAAGGTTTGTCAGAAGGATTTATTTCCCACCCCATAAAACATATATATTCTTGATCTGCATCAACAGGAGAGTCGATATAACGATGTCTGTCTGTCCGTCCGACTGTCTTGGATATAAGAGACTGTATGAGATAGAGCCACAAGTTTTAAACCGCATCTGACAACTATATCCTATAGCTCCCATAGGTCAAATCGATCAAAAATCATAAATTCGTATGAAGACATGTAGATTTAGTGGAGCGATTTGAATCAAACTCATACAAAATAAGTGTATATCGATTATATCTATGCTCACGAAGTTTCATCCGAATCGGACAACCATATCCCATAGCTCCCATAGGACAAATCGGTTTAAAATTCCTAGGTTGTATAAAAAATTACGCCCAAGTGTGAGTACAGGGTCTTTTGCAGTCAGTTCGCTCGAACGATAGCCTTGCTTACTAGTTTAGGCATAAATATTAATTTAGTTTTTAACTTTTTTCAGAGCAAAAACGTAGATGACAAGGCCGTGTGGGATCAGCAGTCATACAATCAGACGCACGAGCCCGTCTGGGCCAGCAAGGAGATCAAGCAGCCCAGCACAAGTAAGCCCAAAGTTATATATTCCTGAACTGTGTACTATATATATGTAAAATCTGTTGCAGAGCAACGTTACAACTACGGCAAGTCGTCGACATCGTCGTCAAATACTGGTTCCAAGAATCCGGCAAATGCTGGCAACAAATCTGGTAAGTCCGCGGAAGCGGGTGCGAGAGCAGCGCCACCAACAGCTGGACCCGGAACTGGAACAGGCCCCGGTACCGGAACTAATGCACGTGGAGCGACGGGAAATTCTTCGGGACGTACACTGGAACACCAATATACTGGACAGTTCAGCATGTTTGTCGACGAGGGACAGTTTCCCACGTGGGATGACTAAGAGAACCAGTGATTCTAAAATTTCAAAAATTCTCCTAAAAACATTCCCGAAACGTTTCCAAACACTGATACAGTACGGCTACAGTATAGCTGTCGGCAAAACAGTTAATCTCAAGTCAAGTCTAGTCTATCTACACTCAGTCACAATCTAACCGACCTTAATGACCCCATCAAGCTAAACATAACCTAACTTTGCGTATAGAAACTGAGAGAGAGAGCTGGCAACCAAATACCTGTAAATATAATTAGACTTATTAAGTTTAAAGACATAACTAACAAATATATAAATAATATATATATATATATATATATATATATATATATATACAGGCGTTACGTACAGTGAAGCCTCGGTAAAGTGTTTTTTTTTTCGATTTTGTCTTGAGGTTGAGGCTTCACTGTATAGATTCATTATACATTATAACGAACAACATCTATGACCTATATACAATATATATACATATATACAAATATGATTATACAAATATATATATACATAAATATATGCACACTATATATGTATGTATATATATATTTATTGATTGATAGATGGATTGATTGATTGATTGGTTATTAGATAAATATGCAAACAGATAGTTCAAATAGTGAAAACTCATTAAAGTTGAACTCAATTTAAGAATAATCCTATTACAAATAAATCAAGCGCTTCATTCTACTTCAATTCGATTGGCAATCTTGGAGTTTGGGTTGATTTCCTTTGCTAACTTTATTCTTAACCGATTTACTTTAGTTTTAACCGTTTCGGGTTTAGGTTGCCAATCGAGGTTGAAGAGAGCGAAGCGAAACAAGCGGAAGAAGCAGCAGCACATCAGATATTTTTGAGATTGTTAAGCACAAAGTTGAAAAAAATAAGTAAAATAAAATAGAAATTAAAATAGTTAGTTAACCTAACCTCACTCTGCAGCCGCTGTCTCTGTGGGCGCGTGTGTGTGTGTGTGTGCGTAGTGGAAGTTGTGTAACTGTATAGCACGTACACTTTAAAGCGCACTCACACACACACACTAGCTGGCTCACACACACACACGCGCACATACATAAAGGGATGCAGAGTGACATAGGAAAGTCCCAAGAAACAAAATGGATTCCAGTTCTTTTTGGGGCATTCCTATACACACACACTCTTACACAAACAGACACCAACACACACACATGTACGCTATGAACCCAATCTGCAATCCGCCATCTTGGAATCTTAACTCTTAACTTCGATATTATTATCATGCTATCAAAATCCTATTCAATTTATGATTATTAACATTGCCATTACCGTTATTGTTACTATATATTCCCCTTATACATTTACACATACGTATACATAAGTGTACAACTACCAATATATTGGTACAGTTACGGCATTACGAGAGTACCCCTTATACGTACTCATACTTATATTCAACCAATGAAAAATGTGTTATTCTTTCTACTCTAGATGCTCGCGCTAAACTCATTTTTAAAGCGGTTATTCAGTATTTGTTGTAATTCAATAATTAACTTAACAACTTTACCTTAAACTATCCATTTAACAAAAAATACCAAAAAAATACTAAAAAAAATACAATATAATGATAAAGAATATTTACCATATTTACTAATCGAATCGAAAGCTATTCAAGTTCAACAATTTATGTAAAAAACATAATAAAACAAAAGGCAAAAACTTGTGTAAAAATTAATAACAAAAATATGCTAAAAGTATAAAACTAAATAATGCTACAAATTTATATACAATGCATACCCTTTTCCACTTTATATACGGCAAACCAAAAGCATTCTTAACTATATACGATTTATAATATATATAAATAACTTGAATATTTCTATAATTATTGTTATATAATTTAATTCATACTACAAACACTTGTACATACACAAACACACACACACAGCTCGAAACGTGCACAATTCCAGAAAATACTAAGTAAAAAATACCAAAGAATTGAAAGAAATTTGAATCAAATTACAATATTTAAAAGCAAACAGAAATATTTACAAACTATTACTAAGAAATATTGGATTAAGCAGCACTACAAACGGTTCGAGTATCTCAATATACATTTTCTACATATATATATTTGATTAATCTAATCATTAACTTGATGTACATACTTATTTGTTTAAGTGTATTGCGAGTATTATTCTAAGTATTACTCAATTTCAAGTAGTTTCTTGTTTTGTTTTTAATTTACCTTGATTTATTTTGGATTCATTCCATTCACTTTGAGTGCCAAATGCACCACGAATTTATTTAGTTGAACTTTCCGGACCAAAACTGTTGAACTCATGTCAAATTTTCAGTTTGTTTGGCTTCGTTCGTGCCCCACATTACCACGTTTACCCTCAAGCCCTCAAGACACAGGTTAAAATTGGACAAATCACACACACAGAAGAAACATAGAAATACAACAACAAACAACACCAACTACGAAGTGTACATATAGAACTATCTACTTATGTTTGTAGAATGTATCTATATATTTTTATGAGACATTAGCCGAAACTTGAAACGCAAATGAAAATGGAAAAATGGAAAAAACCAATCAAGAATGACTAAACGATAAACTTGAAGAACCTGCATAGAACAGAAATAAAAAATAAGACGAGAAACTACCAAATATAAAACAAAAACAAATTTATAGATAAACGATAAACATATCCTAAATCGCAGTTGAAAGTTGTTTTACCGCCATCATATGTACAACATATGCACTAAATAGCAACTCAACTCAATTAACTACAAACTGAAAATCAAACCAAAAAAAAAGATACCAAATAATGCAAATACAAATACAGTTTGTTCTTCCACCTTTCGGTTCTTTCGGTACCACCAATATGAAGCTAACAATATGAAATATTATAGATAATCATAGATTTTCTACAGTTCCAATTGAAAAGTTTTCTTCAAAATATCTACAGAGAAACCAGAAATCAGTAACAAGAAGCAATTTAACCATAATACCAAACTAAACAAATACAAAATACAAAAATATAAGTAACTAGAACTAATTGCTTCCGTTAAAAATATGACGTTTTTTTATTCATGATTTTTTTCATAAACTGAAAACGGGAATCATTTACAGCTAATGCCCAAATTTCCTCACAGTGCCCTCAAACCATTTTGAGAACTAGTAAATGATTGAGATGAAAGCATGAATGATGAAAATTAATAACACTATTGATAAATTTTTGATTAAAAGGTTTATTCCATGCGATTTTCTGTTTTTGAAGTGGTCAAGTATTAAACAATTGTTGATTGATTGATTGACCAAAGTTAACTTTAATGTATTACAGTTGTTAATTAGTTCAGAAACCCCACTTATACCAAGCATATACCAAATCTAGTTTGTTGATTTGATTGTCAAGCAACTGAGAGCTAAATAGCAGCTAAAAATTGATTGAATGATTGATACATAGATTTAATTGACATCTACCGTAATTGGACAAAAAACAAATTTAAATTTTTGATTTATTGTTAAGCAACAAAGATTCTTAGATGATTGATTGATTGATTTGTAATAAATTGATGGAAACAATTGGCAATATACTTGATGCCCAGCCAGAAAGAAATATACCTATAAACTATGTTAGATAAATAGATTTATTTTGATTGAACAATTGATTGATTGATTGATTTGATATAAATCGATTGACCCAATTAGCAATAAAGTTGATACCCAGTCCGAGATAGAAACCAGTGTTATTTTAACTGAACAAGAGAGTGATTGATTGATTGATTGCTTGTTAAAAACTTGGCACCCAGCCTGAGATATGTACCAATAAACTTTATTAGACAAATATATTTATTTTGATTGAACATTTGATTGATTTGATATAAATCGATTGACACAATTAGCAGTAAAGTTGATACCCAGTCCGAGATAGAAACCAGTGTACTACAGAAGGAATATAGATTTATTTTGGTTGAACAAGAGAGTGATTGATTGAATGATTGATTTGTTAAAAACTTGACACCCAGCCAGAGATATATACCAATAAACTTTATTAGACAAATAGGTTAATATTGATTGAACAAGTGATTGATTGATTGAATGATTGACTTGTTTAAAACTTGACTCCCAGCCAGAGATATATACCAATAAACTTTATTAGACAAATAGGTTTATTTTCATTGTACAAGTGATTGATTGATTGATTGATTGTTTGACGAATTGATTTTATTTACTCCGTATCAAAAATGAAAATGAAATGAAGAAGAAAATGTGAAATGGAAATCACTTGGACACTGAAACACTCACTTACATAACGTACCTTAGTTTTGATTTATTTAATAAGACTGAATTTCTCATATGATTTGTTCGAATGTTTATGATTGATGTAAATATATTTATATTGATAACATTTAAAACCAACAAAAAGAAAAAAGATGGAAATATATATACAAACATATTACGATATACATACTTATATACATACATGCATACATAAAGTTTTAATTATTTTTATGTATATATACATTCTTAGCAAAATTTTACAAAACTTTAACTAATATAAAGCATCAAAATTTTAAAATATTCTCAACTCATTTAAAAACCAAGAAAAAAAAATACCAAAAATATAAAACCAATTTGAAAAGTCAAATGAAAATGAAACCAAAGAGAAAAGCGATAAAGAGGAGCAAAAAAGCAAAGGGAAGTTAAACACACACAACTATTATACATAATAAAATAATATTAAAGAAATGAAAAAGCGAAAAATACCAAATATATATATATATATATAAATATACAAAGTAAAGATATATATATATATATATATACAGATGTGTATATATTTATATATATATGTATATATATATATTTCAATGGATCGAAAAACAAAAATATATATGAATTACAAGCGAAGAATGACGATGAAGAAGGAACAAACCACAAAACCAAAGGCAAAACAAAAACAAAAAAAAAAATGATGTTAATATATAATGAAACAATTTTTTATTCAAATACTACTCTTAATTTGTTTTATGTGTTAATAACTTATTAAATGATATTTCTTGAGGATATTATAAAAATAAAATTGTTAGGATATTCAAAGTATGATATTTCCGATTCAAGTTGTTTTCCTTAAATGTTTTCTTGCGCTTTTTGTACTATTTTCAGCTTCGTAGCCCTTGCCGCTTGGACACAAGTTTTTCATATAATTTACTACGTTTTTTACAGAAATCTACTGAATGTTATAAGTCATAAGCTTCAGTTGAAAGCAATTAAAGTGACAATGTAGAATTTTATGCTCATAAATTTAAATTAATGTGTTCATGGGAGATGCTATATAATATTTCTACATTTAAACTATCACATTAATAAAGCACTCTATGACTTGATATGAAAGTGCAAAATCGACCATGGAACAGCTTTACAAAGTTAACCTAGAGGACGTCTATTTGCGGATTGAAAACGTGCACTGAAAAGCAGTAGAGTTGTTAGAAAGCTTTGCTATAATCATTCAGAGATTTGAAAGCTATGAACTGTGGAACATTTTTGACCTATGGGCAGCTATATAAAATTACCACTCAGCTCAACTTTATGCAAAATATTAAAGAAAGTTCCGGTAAGAAGTTAGGAGTCTGATTTAGCAAAACTTTATTTTTGATACCTCGTCTTTATATACGTATATGATTTTATAAAATTTTGTTACTTGAATAGTTAATTTTTAGCAAGATTTTTGTATGTCTGAGGTTGTTGTTTTACTAGAATTTACTGGGTTATTTGAAACATAGAGTAACAGCCCAATGACATAGTAGTAGTAGCAGTAGTAGTAGTAGTAGCAGTAGTAGTAGTAGTAGTAGTAGTAGTAGTAGTAGTTGTAGTAGTAACAGTAGTAGAAGTAGTAGTAGTAGCAGTAGTAGTAGTAGCATCAGTAGTAGTAGTAGTAGTTGCAGTAGTAGTAGTAGTCGCAGAAGTAGTAGTAGTAGCAGTAGTAGTAGTAGCATCAGTAGTAGTAGTAGTAGTTGCAGTAGTAGTAGTAGTCGCAGAAGTAGTAGTAGCATCAGTAGTAGTAGTAGTAGTAAATACGATTATTAACCAAATCGGTCGCATGGCATCAAATTTCCAGATGTTTTCCTTTATTAAACTTAAAAATTATTTTAAGTTTTAATGCCAATCTATCTTAGTCCCCACGAGTCCCCAAATATACCACATATATTTTTTATAAACCACTTAGGGCATTAAATAAACTACGACAAATTGATTTAGTAATTTTACATTAAACATTTTACGCTAATTTTACGTACAAAAGCCACACAGGATGAATGTTGTAAAGCAAGAAAAAAAAAAAAAAAAAAATGGCGTTCAATTAACAATGAGGATAAAATGAGGATAATGAGAGTCGATTCCTTTGCCCTAGTAGTAGCTCGTCCGTAGTGCTCCTGGCGTTGCCGTTGCTGATGGGTAGGAATTGAAGCTGGGCAAACCTAGGCCCAGGCGAAAGGGTTGACTTTGCCCAAAGTAATCCTCCCCGGCAGTGGCTTCATCTGGATAGTTAAGTATGAAACGATTGGATTTTCCAAAGTTTGGTTGTTCCAGCTGCTGCCCGCTCCCCGCCTGCGTCTGCACCTTGGTGTCTGTGTCCGTCTCCGCATTGGTGTCGACATCATTATCGGAACTATCGTCGAAGTCAGCGGTTATATCATCATCTGCAGTATCAGTTCCCGTACCCGTTCCAGTGCCAGCTCCTACCGCAGCCGCCGCATCGTCTTGAAAGGATTGGAGCTTAGAGAAGGTATCTGCAAAGTGTTGGAGAGAATCCAATTGTACGGCAATTAGTTAAAAGTTTTCGTATTTTACCAGTCGGTTGTGCGTACTGATAGATCACATGATCACCCAACTGTGCTCCTGGCTGCGCCCTAGGGCGTGGCCTTGGGCGACGCTGCGGCGCTGGTGCTGGAGCTGGTGCTGGGGCTGGTCTTGCTGGTGCGGCTGGTGGTGGAGCGGGTGGTGCAGGTGGTGCTGGCGGGGCAGCTG